>JASDDO010000018.1:218400551-219710104 GCA_030015575.1 Agapanthus africanus
ATCTTACATTAACTAATATTAGCTCACTTAAGATTTCTTTTTCTCACTAGTGTACACTTAGTATATATGTTATATATATTAATGTACATCTTTTGTGTCATGCTTGATGCCACATGAGAATGAGTGTATAAGACTCATATCATGCTTATAATAATGTGAGGGTTTTGTTTATTTAAAGTAAATAAAATTAGTTGGAAAATGTGACATGGTTGAAGTTTGTAGAAGCTTGTGGAACCATTGACCAAGTCCACTCTTTTTGTTTTACTTGAAGATATTTATTAACCCAACCATTATTGTTTAACCATGGTTTATTCTCTACATGAGTTAGTGGATGACATAAACTCACCCATGGTTGCTATTCTCACCACTTGATTCCTTCTTCACTTGCTTCATCCATGAGAGCTTTCTTCATCTCCTCCCTCAAGCTTTCTAGCTTCATGGGAAGTGAAGAAAATTAGTGAGAAAATTATTTCTAAAGTGAGAAAAATTCCTACTTCATCAACCTCTTCTCTACTACCCATTTAGATTGGGTTGTTTCTTCACAAGATCATCACTTAGTGAAGAGGTGGCTTGAGTTAGTGTCTCCTCGACGTAGATCATCTTCGGCCTCGAAGACTTCAAGCAAGCTTATTTATTTGACCTTGTAGAGCCTCACTAGAGTCCGGGAGATCACTACTTGGAGCGAGGGGACTACTACACGGAGCTATTGAAGTGAAGGAACGGTCTACAAAGGTTGTATTCCTTGATTCACTTAGATGTAAAGATGTTTACATGCTTGTTCGTCTAATTCTCTAGTTTAGATTCTAGCGTTAGGGTTCTTTAGCGTGCCAATTTTTGAAAACGGCAAGGTTGATGCCTCCCGAAACCCAGCGGCCGCCTAGGGAACCCTGCATCGTTTACTATTCATTTTCCGTTATACTCATGTTGTTCTCTTTGCCTTGCACTTATACATGTGTTTTCTTTAACTACTATGAGCTCGTCTGTTAGGACACCAGCACCATTACCGATAATGCGTATGTTCTACATACACTTGCTTGCCGGCTCACACACATCATCATCGGTAATTGCCATGTCACGCACACTGTAGTAATCATTATTACTTCGTATGATCCGATAGTATGTAAAAATAATATTGTTTAACATTCATGATCTTGTATGCTAGTATAGACATTGTATTTCTTACTTAGATGCCAAATGCATTTGCATACACACATTCCAGTTATGCACTGATCTTTGGTTTTACGCCGGTACTTATTGTATCATTGTATACTGCATATATTGTGATTCTCTTAGAGATTTCTGTATTCATGAGATTTTCTAGATTTGGGAAAAACCGCAAAGGAATTTCATAAAACTTATATTAATTTTTAAATAGAAATTGCAGTTTTCTCATGATATGATGTGTATGGCGTCCACTATGAGTTTTCTCGGTGCCTGAGCCGCGTGTGTATACATACCCGAAGTTCGTAGGAAGGGGATGCACCGTCTGCAGGTATATGGTGGACCCGGTGACGTACCCCGGGGCAAGAATGGATCTCGTAGAAGATGGCGATGAGCCTGGCAGGAGGAGCACTACCTACCGGTGATAGTTTGGACCCGGCGGTTATCCGGAGGATACCGACCGGAGTCGTGTGATTCGATATATTTGAGGGCCAGTCTGAGAGACGACTACCGAGATTTGAGATACATATATATTGTGTAAATATTTGACACGGATTTCTGTCGATTTTATTTGATGATACTCCAGTTTTAAAATATCAATATTTTACTAAAATAAGAACACGGATTTTATCATACTGATATATATTCGGATTTCATGTTGATCATTCTTTCATGATGCATTCATATATCATATATATGACATGTTGGTACCTTATGACACTGACACGAGTACTTGGTATTACGCTTATGCACATTGTTAATGTTACCCTTATTATTACTCGATGTCTATTTATATACTTAGCATATGGTATGACCTAGAGGATCGTCATATATGCGATTTTTACTCGGTGATGTCTTCTACTCACGAGTTGGCAACTCACCCCCATTATGCCAAGGTTTTCTTGCAAGTTCGCCATACAGGTTCCGTAGCGGCTTGCAGGCACTTCATTTTCGTCCGGGTGATTGCTGGATTGGTGGGATACATTTGCTTCATGACCACCAGTATATATTTGTATATTTATTTCAATTGTATCTAGTTAAAGCTCCATCAACCAGACATGTATATTTAGTAGACTTAGATAACCACAATTGTATATTCTTTCGGCCTTAGAGTCACGCTTATGTATTTTTTATTATTGTTTCTGGTTCTTCTTATGATGTTTAGTTTTCTCGCTTTCTTTGTGAGATTTGATTCTCGCCCTTCGGCGTTATATATTTATCTATTGTTGAGTGGCTGTTTCCGCCTTTCGGCGAAGAGCTAGCTCCCGCTTGGGGATGCCTATGTTTATTATTGCTTGTACCGTTTTCGGGTTAAAAATTACAAAGGAGGAGCTGCCCAAATTTTTAATACGAAAATGTTTTCAAGTAAAATACATACCATGTGTTTTCATACTATTATCTATATTATGTAGAAGGAACTCAATTTCAGTAAAACCTTATTTCAAAACTGCACCTCCACTATTTTCCCCTAAAAAGGTTTTGATTTCTGGGATTTTGGCTTACTTGAATTACGTGGGGTCCTATAGACCTCATATGATTCAAGTGCCAGTCACGTGCCTTTTCCGGGTCGTGACAGTGTCGCTGACGGGCTTGTGGTTAAACCCACTGCCAGCATACTGTTGAGTCTTTAGAGTCCCACACAGAGGGTTTCCTGGTTCAGGCGAAACGATGTAGAGGTCGTAAGTTGTTATGGCAGGGTTTCGATCATATACGTGTACTGGCTACACGAATAATGATCGGAAGGTTATTACTGGCAGGCTTTGGTTTAAGCCGGATACCAGCATTATATTATTGGTATCTCTTTGTATTCGTATTTTTCGGAATACGAATACGGGTATATTTATACGGTATACGGTGAGGGGTATTCTTGTAATTGTACAAGAATGGCTTCTAGAAGGAGACACCTTATATATATGGATTTTCTTTTATGGAAAATAAATATATGACGTGGAATTTGGAGACTTTTTCAAAGTATAGCTTGGGATTATTATATTCATTTGGGTTTACTATTGTGGCATGGTTGATTATTTTTGAGAAAAATAATCCATGCTTCAATAATTCAATCCTTACCCATATCTTTTCTCACCCTCATGCTAGCTCATTCTATCTTCTACATTCTCTCTCCAAATCATCTCCTCCCTCAAGCTCTAACCTAATCCTTCACATGAGTTGTGAAACATAGGTTGTGAGATCAAATAATCCACTACATATTCTCTATATCATCTAAGTAGTCACTTTTAGCACACTTGACTTCTTAGTTACCTCTTGAGAAGAGGTTGAAGCTTGATCCAAAGCTCTCGGGTGGATCATCTATGTCCTAAAGATGACCGGAGATCAAGATCGTTCCAAGCATCCAAGGAGCTCAGAGTCGCAGCGGAAAGAAGACCCGAAGGACCGGTTCCTAAAGGTATAACCCCTATCATAGTAGCTATAAACTCCTAGATAGGGTACTAGTTATGGTTAGTATAAAGATCCGAGAGAAAAAGTAGAAGTTGCATGCTCAAAAATTATTGTTTGCTACTTCCGCCTCCTCATGGTATGAAACATCTACTAACAACGAATACGGTATTTATACGAATACGGGTATTTGTGTCTTGATACGAATACGGGTATTTGTGTCTCGATACGAATACGAGTATTTGTGTCTCTGTACGAATACAGTATTTGTATCTCGGTACGAATACAGTATTTGTATTTCGGTACGAATACGGGTATAAGTATTTATTCCATATACGGCTGTATGTATATATGTATATGCATATATATGTGTACATGGATATACATTGCCTATTCTTTTCTAGTTGTTATTGGAAGCTTAAAGATTAGTTTGGGCTAATGACTCATGTCATGAATCATTAGGTGACTCATACTTTGAGTTCACACTGATAAGAGCAAGGAAAGATGGAAGATTAGGCTAAATATGAATTCTACATCCTCTTCTTTCTTCTTTTGCTCTCATATTAGCTTCCTTCTTTTAGAAAAGAAAACGTAAAAGAGAGAAAACAAAGAGAACATCACTACTACATCTCTTATGATCACTTCCTAGCAAGTTGTGATCATGAATTACTTCACCGGTTCTTTTGGTGTGAAGCTTGAGCTTGTTCCCAGATTCTCTCGGGTGGATCATCTTCGACAAGTTAGATCGGCTAGCAAGCTTGTTCCCGACGACTACAGAGCTGAGCTAAAGTCTATGGAACGGTGTAGGGGTCTTTTGCAATTAGGCGGACACGCTACAAAGGTAGCTAGCCCCTATGTTTGCTATCTAGTTTAGTGTTTAGAATCGATTCTCTGGTTTTGGTCGCTTGTGCTTGCATAAAAGTTTTTGTTTTCGCCTTCGCCTTGGCCGTAAGTTTTGCCGTGCGAGCACTAGGTGTTGGGTTACGTCAGCGCCCTGGCCATCAATCGTAGCCGGTGCGGAACAAAAACTGGCATTTGCGCTAACGTATCCATCTAGATTAAACCATAAACCATTACTCGCAAACTATAAAAGCTAAACTACAAGGTTAGAATTGGTTATACCGAATGAACCAAGTCCTTCGGTTTTCTACCATCTTCCTAAGCTCATTGAGGCGTCCACGACTGAACTTAGCCGCCGTTCTTTCGCTGTCGAAGATGATCCCCCCGAGGGATGTAGCTCTTGGCTCTAGCTCCACACCATAAACAAGTGAAGCAACTCAGGGCTCTAGGTTGCTAATCTAGAGTGCCTAGGATGTAGTGAATGGATCCATGTGTTTATCTATCTCACCCCCTCTCTTGATTCTCAACTCATGAGATTGTAGAGAGGAGGTTAAGGTTGAAGGTGGAGGAGCTCATGGAAAACTAGAGAGGGAGTGAAACATGATGGTGAGGTGAAGAAAATCCCATCTCAAAAATAATGTGCCAACCATGAGAGAGAAATTGAGCATGCTTGATTTTGTAAAACATTTCTTTTCAATTTAAAATCATGCCAATGCTTGAATAGTTTGCACAAATGAATTAATAATTCATTTGTGCGCGCTATGCAAGCATGGTTCTCACCATACCCCTTCTCTCAACCTTTACACCTCATTTCCATTTAATAATAAATGGATAAAAACTAAATGAGGTGTCCATCTTCTAGAATGTTATCTGTAAAAAATACGGATTACATTTTACTGTATATACATACCTGTACTCGTACCGAAATACGAATATCCGAAGAGATAGAATAACACAAAGAACATAATACTAGAATATACATATCGAAATACATATACGTAAATCATTAAATCAATACCTGATTTAATAATCTGGCTCAAACCTGAGCCGGCTAGTATTAGCAACCGTCCGAACGAAAGTCCGGGTAACTAGTACACTCATTCAATTGGAACCCTGCACGTATCCAATACAGATACTACATCATTTCGCCAGAACCAGGGAAACCCTCTGTGTGGGACTCTAAAGACTCGTCAATACACTGCCAGTGGGTTTAACCATAAGCATGTCAGCAGCACTAGCTGTACGTAACGGCTACCCAGGTATTGAGCGAAAGGAAAGCCGACGAGCAAACTCATCTGAAACCCTACTGAGCCTATCAGTGACAATATCCGTATAGTCCGGTCTGTTCGTCTAAGAGTATCGCATATCGGGTCTAGGGGTGGATAAAGTCGGACCCCTAATAACGCGATATTTCATGTCGGTATGAAATCCATCACCAACTGAGAAACTACTGATCCAAATCAGTAATTCTCGACAAGCTTGGCCAAGGATTTCTGGTGATGGCCACCCGTGCACTGCACGACTTCAACCCCCAATACCAGGAGAGACGAATCCCCGACGATCCGCTCACTGCCTCCATGTGTCTCAGGACTGTTGTTGGGTTATGCAAGCGTCCCGGCCATCAAATCGTGGCTATTGCGGAACAAAAATTTTCAAAAACCGGTGTTAGAACAACCTGATAACCCGGATCGACCCATAAGCCCTAGATAACAAAAACATGCATAGGAGCTAAACTAAAGGGTTAGAGTGATTATACCGAATTGATCCGTGTCCTTCGGTCTTGAACCATCATCCTAAGCTTCTAGAGGCCTCCTTGATCAAGCTTGATCTCCGGTCTCCCTCTATCGAAGATGATCCACCCGAGGATATATGAAACGAGCTCCTACTTCATAACCGAAGTAACTAGGGTATCTAGTTTGCCAAACTAGATAGCCAAGATGATGTAGAGTCTAATGAAGGATTAATTTGTCTCTAAACTCCTTAGGTTTCTCAACACATAAGAGGGTTAGGGTGGAGGAAGAAGAAGAATCCATGAGGATGAGTGTGTTGTAGGAGAGACAATGAATAATGGCTTTTTTTGTTTTGTGTGTTGTGAGATTAGTAATAAATAATGGAGACATCCATAAAAATATCTCAAGACTCCAAAAATATCTTAAGTCAACCAAAAAATCTCAAGTCAACAATAATCTCATAACAAACAAAACCTAAGCATGCTTAGAATAGTAACCATGGGTCACTACTAAGCCATGCCACAAAATATGCAATAAACACCTCATCCTCCACCTCAATAACCTTTTAATCCAAAAAGGTTTAAACCATAATGAGGTGTAATCTTCTAAAAGTAATCTTGTAAGAAATTACAAAAATACCCCTCATCCGTATATACATACCCGCATCTGTATTCCGAAGAATACGAATACAATGAGACGAAAATAATCCAACAATATAATACTAGAATCCGGCTTAAACCAAAGCCACTAGTATTATCCGTCCGAATCCTGATACATGCACAAGTGCACGTAAACGATCGAACCCTGCCGTAAAACCAAATGGCCCCTACATCGTTTCGCCCGAAGCAGGGAAACCCTCTGTGTAGGACTCTAAAAACTCGTCAATACACTGGCAGTGGGTTTAACCACAAGTATGTCAGCGGCACTAACTGTACGTAACGGCTACTCAGGTATTGAGCGAAAGGGAGGCCATGAGCAAACTCATCCTGAAACCCCTACTAAGCCTGACAGTGACAATATCCGTACAGTCCGGTCTATTCGTCTATGAGTATTGCATATCGAGTCTAAGGGGTGGATAAAATCAGACCACTAATAACGCGACATTGACATTTAATGTCGATATGAAGCCCATCACCCACTGAGAAACTACCGATCCGAATCAGTAATTCTCGACTAGCTTGGCCAAGGATTTCTGGTGATGGTCATCCGTGCACAACGCGACATCAACCCCCAATACCGGGAGAGACGAATCCCTTGACGATCCGCTCACTTCCTCCATGTGGTTTGGGACTGTACCCTACTAAAACCTATTTGCATGACTCCTTTGAGCCGTGGTGGGTAGTAATCAAAGCACGGTGGGAACTCACATGAGACAAATGACGATCTCCGGTCGATAGACTAACCTGTACACATGTCACCTAGGAACTGCTATCTGACAATAGGTATAATACCAACTAGCATGTTCCCGGCGAGTCCGCCCGGTGTACTCATGTAGGGTTACTAGGCACTCTCACAAGGGTCTATAAGGCATCAACCATGCCCGATTTAAAATTTAGACGTGCCGAACGACCCTAACCAAGATCTTTAAACTAGAGATTAGGCGAAACAAAGCATGTTAAACACTTTAACATCTAAGAGTTTGGGATTACAACCTTTGTAGTCCGGTCCTTCACTTCTAAAGCTCCGTGTTGTGGTCCCTTCGCTGCGATCATCAAGTTCCCAAATTCTAGAGAGGCTCCACGAAGAGAAAGATGCAAGCTTGCTTCCGATCTTCGATAACTAAGATGATCTACCTTGAAGTTTCTTTAACACAAGCTCTTACTCACTAAATGAAGTGAACACCCTAATCTAAATGGCTAGGATAGATTAGGATGATGAAGTAAGATTTTAGCTCTCATTTATTTTCTTAATCTCACTCAAAATCATCACTAATGAAAAAGCTAGTAAGCTTTTCCATGAAAGAAGAAGAAGGAAGAAGAAGATCTAATCCTTTTGTGATGAATAATGAAATGTTAATATGATTACAAATGTAACCATGGTCAAGGATGACAAGGCTAACCCATGTAGAGATTTAACCTAGGGTGAAGGGTTTGGGTTGGGTTAGAAATATCTAGCAAAATATCAAGTATAATATCTTTTGCTAGAAACAAAGTAAAACCTTCTAGAAGTATCAAGAAAGAACTAACCCAAATCAAACCCTAACCTTGTTTAATCTCCACTAAATATGTTGCATTAGTAATCATATCATGTTACAATATTATATATCACATATACAATATTTATTGTAACAAAATAAAATAATACAATTAACATATATCGCATATATATCAATGTATTATCCGAGTGAGTAAAAGAATCTTCTAGTGAGCTTATATTAGTTAATGTAATTTAATATATCAAATATATATTTATATATTAAATTATCGAATCAACACTTGATCCGATAATCTGGCTATTTCATAAATAACCGACTAATATAATCTGTATCAGTTCATCGAATCAACACTTGATCCGATGACCCGGCTATATCACATATACCCGGCCGATATCTCATATCGCGAGAATCTAATACGGTATCACATATACGTATTGTTCTCGGTCCTGCACATATCATATACGTGCTCCTACTCCGTTTTGCCTGAGCCAGGAAACCTCTGTGTAGGACTCTACAGAATCGTCAATACGCCGGCAGTAGGTGATGATCATATCAAACACCCACAAGCTGCAAGCAGCCCCTACATCATTTCGCCCTAAGCAGGGAAACCCTCTGTGTAGGACTCTAAAGACTCGTCAATACACTGGCAGCGGGTTTAACCACAAGCACATCAGCGACACTAGCTGTACGTAACGACTACCCAGGTATTGAGCGAAAGGGAGGCCGACGAGCAAACTCATCCTGAAACCCCTACTGAGCCTGACAGTGACAATATTCGTACAGTCTGGTCCGTTCGTCTATGAGTATCGCATATCGAGTCTAGGGGTGGATAAAGTCAGACCCCTAATAACGCGACATTTAGTGTCGGTTGAAGCCCATCACCCACTGAGAAACTACTGATCCGAATCAGTAATTCTCGACTACCTTGGCCAAGGATTTCTGGCGATGGCCACCCATGCACACCGCGACATCAACCCCCAATACCGGGAGAGACGAATCCCCTGACGATCCGCTCACTGCCTCCTTGTGTCTCGGGATTGTACCCAACTAAAACTTGTTTGTACGACTCCTTTGAGGCGTGGTAGGGTAGTAATCAAAGCACGGTGGGAACTCACATGAAACAAATGACGATCTCGGGTCGATAGACTAACCTGTACACATGTCACCTGAGAACCGCTATCTGACAATATGTAGAATATCAACCAGCATGTTCCCGACGAGTCCGTCCGGGGTACCCATAACCCAATGAGCACCTGTATACATCTTAGGTGAACAAACTGACACTAATGGCTTGTGAGACCGGCTACCGCCCCTCGTCAGGTCGATCAGTATACACTAGTCTATTCTGGAGTATCGATGCCTAGTCTCGAAACTCCCACGACTAAGGACATTTAAGGATGTGCCTATAGACCACCCAGCTCCCACGTATATGATCGCCATCATAATGCTGGTAGTCAAGCAAGAATCATATGGGCTCTATCAACATATAATAGTGATCTTAATGCCACCTAATGCTGTACATGATGATAAAGACAAACCATATCGCATACTATCATCTCGAGTAAGACTGTTCTACCGGTATAGGTCCCCCCTCAATCATCATAATCACCTACCTGCGACTATGATAATTGCCTTGAGGGCACTATAGCCAACAATCTCCCACTTGTACTTAAGGCTAATTATTGCGATGTCGCATACTCATAGCCCGTGTGATACCGAACACCCAACTCCTTTACTAATCAGTCTCGCAAAGCTCGTTTGCGAAACTATTGTGTTCGAGAAATAGCCTCAGTGAGTGGATCCGCTCCAATATTTCTTTCTGTATCTCTCTATATCTCAACTTCGTGGAGAAAGCTATCTCCCAAAATGAGCAATACCTGTCTTAGAATATGTCTGGATATCTGATGCGACCCAGTTCACAATTGAACTCCAAATCCAGCAAACTTCTTATACTGTATTGTCTACTGAATTTAATCAGTATCCTGCGCCATGCCTTCCTCAGTATCCGCTTGGACCACTGTCCAACATACTGTTCCTCAAAAGAGGGAAAACTAAAACTCTGACAGTCACTCTGTCATCCAGGTCACCTTGGAAGCCTGAAATGATAACCGTCTCCTGAAGGAGGCTGCCATTACCATATCCTAAGAACATCCACTTATGTTCTTAACTGCTTCCCAATGTTTCTCCAGGATTGGATTAATATATATGCTTATTGCAGCTAGTGCAAAAACAACATCTGGTGTGGTACTTGACATCATATGACTTGACTCAATTGCCTAAGCAAGTGATATGCCAATCATGCAAATCCCTCTCCCCTTTAGTCTGAAAGACATCTTTTAGAGAGGGTGACTCCATCACCTGCAGGTACACCACCATACCAGGAGTCAACCATTCTAAAACACCTTTAGAATAATGTCAAAGTACCCAGATTGGGACACTTCCCAAATCTAGATCTAAAACCATAGATCTAGTAACCAGAAAACCTGATATTGTATCCATATCCTATGTGGAAAAACAACTTTGTGACAACCACAGTATAACCGATCCTAGTATAGGAATTTCACTTCCCATAAAATGCATATCATCCAAATACCAGGACATCACACCCTACTACCTTCTTACCAGATCCATCTCTAATTCTTATGAGGTCAAAGCCTATGACTGTCACATCAAAAATAGATGATCTAGCTTCGCTATATCTGCCTTAGTCTATAAATAGACACAAGCTACTTGTCCACTATGCTTCCGCTGCTCTCACTGACTACAACAACCCTCTGGCAGAGTCATATACACGTGCACTTCTAAAGATAGTTTAGAACGGCGCTATATTCATCCTCCTGCCGGGTCTCATAGTCTAAAAAAGCAGCAATAGCAAGTCTGGGTAAACAAGAACTTCCCTGTCACCTTCTCTGAGAAGACCGAAGTACTTCTCGGGTGCCTGAGGTTACCCACCATATCTGCGGAGTGGCTATTGGAATGTCCAATCCAATTGAATCTTTAGGTTTAATTAAATCTTCAGTAATCATTTATGGTTCTGGAATCACTTCCAGTTCTACCATACTCCCACTAATGTTTTCTGGAAAAAAAATCCATTTGACTAAAACTGGTGGTGAGTCAAGAACAATATATCTATTGATCTTCCAGATGGTAGAAAGTTAACCCTCGACATAGCCCGGGATAACCCACAAACAGCCATTACTGAAACGTGCCTTGAGTTTGTATAGAGTCTGGTTTTAAGTATAAGCCGGACAACTCCATATACCTTAACATCGTTAAGATATGAACCATTCTATATACAATATAGAAACAAAGCCACTAATTTAATTAGAACCAGATTCAAATCATGCAGCTGTCTCCAGTGCATGTCAACTAAGTGGAATGAGGCCAAGCGGCATTACCCATCTAGGAGTGCATCCACATATGAGTAACCTGAAAGAGAAGCAAGTCCTCAAAACCATTACTATCAACGGAATACCTAGCACAAGTATCTACATCTTCGATCACCTTGAAGAATACTGATACTTTGCAGCAAATGGTTCTCTACTTTATTCTTATACCAATATCTTCTCAAAATCTGGACCTTGTATTTCAACGAAATAATTGTCTAAAACTAGAGAAGTCATGAGTAAACAGAATATAGTACGAGTACCAACCCCTTTGTCTTTACGGACACCGGACAACATACAATACTCTGTATAAGTCCACCGAGTTTAATAACTCGAACCCTGTGCGTCGCAGGTTGAAAACTGTGCTATGGTTAAGAAGAATTACACCGCTGTTGAATGCTCCTTACCTGACCATCAACTGATATAGGTAAATGTCATAGACATAATTTCAAAAGGTTATATCTCACTTTATAAAATAAACGTACAGATATATCAGTTTGAAACTGGTGCATAACTACGGATATTCAAAACCAAAAAATTTACCGTCAGGCAAAACCCAGGTGATTTCCTCAAATATCACCATTACAACGAATTCTGATATAATGAGAATATAATCCCCTAATTCCTAATATTCTACTCCCACTCATCATCTGTAACACTATACAGATGTAAGAATCAAAGCTGGTAAATACATACCCTGGAGTCAGAATCTAATTGGGAAATCTGTTTTCAATTAACACTGCACAGTGAAACTGAAACATGAAAATGTTTTGAAAGGGTATCTGGGTATTCCTAATAATGTCGCTTCCACTATCCAGATTCATGACAGTAACCGTATATTTCCTTGCCATCTCTCCAATCCCTTTATTTGTCTTTACTCATTATCTTCTGTACACCACACTTAGGCTAATTGATTTTCTTCCTTCCCTACCTTTCGGCGCCAGCCTAAGGTTTGGAAGAAGACTATCCAATAAGCGTAATAGGTGTACCCTCCTAATCCTAGGAGCCTTCGCAACTTGAGCGAAGGTAAAGGGAAAAGACAACTGAATAATCCTTATTCTATTTCTCCTGAACCAGAAACCATTCTCGAACTGGAACAAGTTCCTTCGAGTTTGTATGTAACTATATAATGGCGTATCCAATAAATGTGGATCTTCGTAGTGATACGGAATGTTCCGGAGAAATGCAAAGGTGAAGTAGGAGTGGCGATGATATACGCGGTTTCATCGTGAATGATAGCAGTCGCAATTTACTTTACCCTCTTTCTAATCCCTTTATTTGTCTTTACTTATTACCTTATGTACACCACACTTAGGCTAATTGGTTTTCTTCCTTCCCTACCCTTCGGCACCAGCCTATGGTTTAGAAGAAGACTATCCGATAAGTGTAATAGGTGTACTCTCCTAATACCAGGAGCCCACGCAACCTGAGAGAAGGTAAAGGGAAAAGACAACTGAATAATCCTATTCAATTTCTCCAGAACCAGAAACCGTCCTCGAATCTGAAACAAGTTTCTTTGAGTTCGTATGTAACTATACGATGGTCATATCCAATAAATCTTTGTAGTGATACGGAATATTCCGGAGAAATGCAAAGGGTAAATGTAGGAGTGGCAATGATATATGCAACTATGACAATTCAAAAGCCGTTGTGATTTAAGAAGGTTCGGTTAACTTGGTTCATGAGTTTTAGTCTAGGGTCGGGCCATGGTCGCTACGAGAGAGAGAGAAAAGAAACACTCAGCGTGCACTCTAACCTAGATCAGAATAGTTAATCACTTTATCTAATCAAGATAGCTCCCGTTGTTTCCTCGAATTCTCCTCCAAACCGAAAAGAAGAATTAGTCAGGATCATCTAAAATCACCCGAAGAGTAAATCAACTCATCAGTGGGAATCGGGATCCAACTATCATCGTATGATAACTTGATGGAAGCCACTCAAGTTATCACACTCCAGAAGGTATGCGCATGCCTGGTATGTTTCAATTTCTTTAGAAACTCCCGATATGGATTATTGCCCCATGCTCTTATGACCTTAACAAAAGTCAACATATCATAAGTCACATGTCAAGTTCTACCCGTCATTGTCCAGGTTAATTTGAACCCACCCGTACATACCCTTGATGAAGGCCAAAATAGAAGTACGACTGTCACAAACCAACGCATCTATCCATGCAACAGAAAAGTAACACATAGCTACCATACACTATGCCTTGACGAAGGCCAACATACATAGAATGAATACTAGGCGCTACCCGTCTGAAATGACGGAGGGCTATGGCTGGTTTTTGGCGAAAAACCTTTAACGTAATGAACTTGATATCGTCGAAGGAATCTAAGTGGTTTTACAAATATATAGTGGCGAAAACTTTTGCTAAAGAAATCACTCCCAGTGAAGGGATCTCGGCTCTTTTCTCGTCGAATGAGGTGCAGGATATTCCAAACTTAATACCACGATGCAAAGCAAAAAAATAATCCACTATAGTGAAGTTATTACACTGACACAAACTTCTACCTAAGGGGTCACTTTCAATGAAGGGATCTCGGCCCTTGCCTCGTCGAATGAGGTGCTAGATATTCATAACCGAATACCACTGTGCAAAGCAAAAGAGAACGTCCGTAATGTCAGTTTTAAAAAATTTGGTTCCAACAACATCATATATAGGTTTTTTTTCCTTGCATTGATCAGAATCAATGTAGTCCCATCAATCAATCATACCAGAAAAGAACGAAAATATAATATACGTATATACCATCCGCATTCGCCACTGGGCCCCGTCATCACCCGTTAGGTTACTTAACTAACGACAGAGCGGCGGCTGGACTAGCGCGGGTGCAAAACATATACAACATCTACTAGTATATATATAAATATATATATAACAATCGTCCCAGGCATGATATATGCAACATCACAGAATAGCGATAAGCATCACAGAACAAACGGATAATCTGGGAGTCCCGGGTTTCCTTTGAGCCGCAAGTGAAACCCAAAGTTCCCTTGGTCGTGTGGATAGCCTGTGCAATGAAAACCTAGACCCCTACGAGCGCGGCAAGTTACCCGCCAATCCCAGAAGTGAGGCAACCCCAATCAACAAAGTGAGTGGGCCACCCAGCACTTTACGGAATCCAGTAACTTGAGCACCCCTCCGTGGGTCAACCTATACCCCCTACGAGTGCGACGAATAGCCTGCCAATTCTAGAGTAAGGTCCCCTCCGTCTCAACGCCATGAGATGCGGTCCTGTTACCCTCTAGAACCCAGCTAACCGTGCACTCCACTACGGGGTAATCCTAGTACGGAAAATAAAAGAATATGTACAACGGTGACATCGACCTCAACCCGGTTGAGTCCCAAACAAATAATATACAAACTGGCAGTGACGGCAGTCCACATGTCAGACGCTCGACCTGCAATATCAAATGTACAAATAAACCCAAATTGTACTACCATTGCACCCAAGCTATCCACACGACGATCCCGCCACAACCACAGCACAATACAGAACATCAACGTGAATGTCACGTTCGCAAACCCGTCTAAAAGAGCATATAGCAGTTAGACGAGTTGTACCACTCTAATGACATTCACGGTTATAGATAGTAATGTATGTACTAAAAACTACGACATTAGAATTCCTCACGCAATTAGCAAACTAAACTAATTTCCAAAACCATGAAAAAAACAGTGAGCTAAAGTTCCAAAAACCGACCGTTTAAAACCAATTCAGAAGTCCGAATCAAAATGAAACGTGCCCGAACCTTTGCGGGGAGTTAGAGCATGAAATTATCTTCGAGTTGGGGAGCCTAGAGGGGTACCCCATAGGCCACCACGAGGTGGCCAGGGAGTGAGGCAGACCCGAAACTGCCTAAGGTGGGGCAGTTTCGGGTCCCCACCGCCAAGACCACCTTGTGGCGGCCTTGGGGAATGGGCCCAGCCGTTCGGTCCCACCCGGGGGTTCCCCGGGGTGCCTATGCACCACCCTGCAGGTTCTTAGTTCAAACCGTGAGCCCGCGGGGCATGCAAACATCTCAAACTTTCAGTTTTCGAAACAGTTTTTGTCGACAGTTTTTGCACGACAAAAACGGCGGATTTCTAATGTCGCAAAGAGTTAGATAAGGCTTATGGAGTGGCTCTGATACCATATTGGGTTATGCAAGCGCCCCGTCCATCAAACCGTGGCCATTGCGGAACAAAAATTTTCAAAAACCGGCGACCCGATAACCCGGATCGACCCATAAGCCCTAGATAACAAAAACATGCATAGGTGCTAAACTAAAGGGTTAGAGTGATTATACCGAATTGATCCGTGTCCTTCGGTCTTGAACCATCATCCCAAGCTTCTAGAGGCCTCCTTGATCAAGCTTGATCTCCGGTCTCCTTCCATCAAAGATGATCCACCCAAGGATTTATGAAACGAGCTCCTACTTCATAACCGAAGTAACTAAGGTATCTAGTTTGCCAAACTAGATAGCCAAGATGATGTAGAGTCTAATGAAGGATTAATTTGTCTCTAAACTCCCTAAGTTTCTCAACACATGAGAGGGTCAGGGTGGAGGAAGAAGAAGAATCCATGAGGATGAGAGTGTTGTAGGAGAGACAATGAATAATGGCTTTTTTTGTTTTGTGTGTTGTGAGATTAGTAATAAATAATGGAGACATCCATAAAAATATCTCAAGACTCCAAAAATATCTTAAGTCAACCAAAAAATCTCAAGTCAACAATAATCTCATAACAAACAAAACCTAAGCATGTTTAGAATAGTAACCATGGGTCACTACTAAGCCATGCCACAAAATATGCAATAAACACCTCATCCTCCACCTCAATAACCTTTTAATCCAAAAAGGTTTAAACCATAATGAGGTGCAATCTTCTAAAAGTAATCTTGTAAGAAATTACAAGAATATCCCTCATCCGTATATACATACCCGCATCCGTATTCCGAAGAATACGAATACAATGAGACGAAAATAATCCAACAATATAATACTAGAATCCGGCTTAAACCAAAGCCACTAGTATTATCCGTCCGAATCCTGATACATGCACAAGTGTACGTAAACGATCGAACCCTGCCGTAAAACCAAATGGCTCCTACATCATTTCGCCCGAAGCAGGGAAACCCTCTGTGTAGGACTCTAAAAACTCGTCAATACACTGGCAGTGGGTTTAACCACAAGCACGTTAGCGGCACTAACTGTACGTAACGGCTACTCAGGTATTGAGCGAAAGGAAGATCGACGAGCAAACTCATCCTGAAACCCCTACTGAGCCTGACAGTGATAATATCCGTATAGTCCGGTCTGTTCGTCTATGAGTATTGCATATCGAGTCTAGGGGGTGGATAAAATCAGACCACTAATAACGCGACATTGACATTTAGTGTTAATATGAAACCCATCACCCACTGAGAAACTACTGATCCGAATCAGTAATTCTCGACTAGCTTGGCCAAGGATTTCTGGTGATGGTCATCCGTGCACAACGCGACATCAACCCCCAATACCGGGAGAGACGAATCCCTTGACGATCCGCACACTTCCTCCATGTGGTTTGGGACTGTACCCAACTAAAACCTGTTTGCATGACTCCTTTGAGCCATGGTGGGTAGTAATCAAAGCACGGTGGGAACTCACATGAGATAAATGACGATCTCAGGTCGATAGACCAACCTGTACACATGTCACCTGGGAACTGCTATCTGACAATAGGTATAATACCAATTAGCATGTTACCGGCGAGTCCGTCCGGTGTACTCATGTAGGGTTACTATGCACTCTCACAAGGGCCTATAAGGCATCAACCATGCCCGATTTAAAATTTAGACGTGTCGACCAACCCTAACCAAGATCTTTAAACTAGAGATTAGGCAAAACAAAGCATGTTAAACACTTTAACATCTAAGAGTTTGGGATTACAACCTTTGTAGTCCGGTCCTTCACTTCTAAAGCTCCGTGTTGTGGTCCCTTCGCTGCGATCATCAAGTTCCCGAACTCTAGATAGGCTCCACGAAGAGAAAGATGCAAGCTTGCTTCCGATCTTCGATAACTAAGATGATCTACCTTGAAGTTTCTTTAACACAAGCTCTCACTCACTAAATGAAGTGAACATCCTAATCTAAATGGCTAGGATAGATTAGGATGATGAAGTAAGATTTTAGCTCTCATTTGTTTTCTTAATCTCACTCAAAATCATCACTAATGAAAAAGCTAGTAAGCTTTTCCATGAAAGAAGAAGAAGGAAGAAGAAGATCTAATCCTTTTGTGATGAATAATGAAATGTTAATATGATTACAAATGTAACCATAGTCAAGGATGACAAGGCTAACCCATGTAGAGATTTAACCTAGGGTGAAGGGTTTGGGTTGGGTTAGAAATATCTAGCAAAACATCAAGCATAATATCTTTTGCTAGAAACAAAGTAAAACCTTCTAGAAGCATCAAAAAAGAACTAACCCAAATCAAACCCTAACCTTGTTTAATCTCCACTAAACATGTTGCATTAGTAATCATATCATATTACTGTTAGTTATATGTATGCCCTAGAGGCCATTACTGTACATTGGATGTATATTGTAGTGGATGCTGGGACATATATAGGTAGGACTTTCTTGCTCGACATGATAGTACGCTATCTGGTTGCTCTTTATCTTAACATGTATACTTTCTGTCTCTCTGATTACATGTTGATAAAGCCCTTAGGATGTGTACTCGACTTCCAGGACTATGATGTAGATCATACTAGTGGGGCCTGGGTAGTCCATGAGTACATCCTTGAAATGTTCCTAGTCGTGGGAATATCGAGACGGGGCATCGATATTCCAGAGTAGACTAGCGCATATCTTCTCGACCCATGCGATGGGCGATGGATGATCCCATATCCATTGGTGTTTGACATCGAAGATGGTATGCGGGTGCTCAGTGGAGAGTGGGTACACTGAACGGACTCGCCGAGAACTCCCAGATGGTATTATACCTCACGTCAGATGGCAGTTCTCTGGTGACACTGGTACAGCTTAGTCTGTTGACCCGAGATCGTCATAGAGTCTTGTGTGTCTCCCGCTGTGCTTTGATTTCCACCCTACCACGGCTCTACTGAGTTGTGCAAACAGGTGGTTTTTGGGTACAGTCCCGATTCACATGGAGGCAATGAGCGATAGGAGGGGATTCGTCTCTCCCGGTATTGGGGGTTGATGTTGTGCTATGCTCGACTGGCCATAACAGGAAATCCCTGGCCAGGGTTGCAGTGATATACTGGTAAGTGTTATCAGTAGTTTCACGAATGTTATGGACCCTACATCGGCATGACTTATCGAGCTATTGGGGTCTGACGTTTACCACCCCTAGGCGAGATATGCAACATATCAGACGAACAGACCGGACTGTACGGTAAGTGTTACTGGTTGGATTCGCAGGAGTCTGAGCGGGCTTGCTCGTCGATCTTCTGATCGCTCAATACCCGGGTGGCCGTTACGTTTAGCAGACCGCTTGCGGCTTGTGGATGCTTGATATGATCATCATCTGCTGCCGGCGTATTGACGAGTCTTTAGAGTCCTACACAGAGGTTTCCTGGCTCAAGCGAAACGAAATAGGAGCGCATATGAGATATGTGCGGGACCGAGAATAATTCGAGTATGTGATACCGTATTCCATTCTCGCGATCAATGTATCGATTGGTTATATGCTATATAACCTAATTATCGAATCAAGGATTGATTCGATAAGCCGATACATATGTTACTAGTCGGTTATATCCGATATGACCGGATCGTTAAATCAAGTGTTGATTTAATGATTTAGTGCATATTTATATATTTGATATATTACTTTGCGTTAACTAGTATTGGTTCACTTTAAAAGGATTTTCTCACTTGAATTGTGCACATTGTATATGCGATATAGTTTTGTGCACATGTTTGTATCATGTTTGATGATACATGCTTACTTGGTTAAGTGTAAAGAATCAAACCATGATTTAAGTTAATGATTAGGGTTTTGATTATTTATTCATTTATCTTTCTTATTTATCCATTTTGGAAAAAGAAAAAGGATAAATGAATGGTTGTATTTTTGTTTTTAGTTGAAGTTTCTTGAAACTTTGACTAAGTCTCTCTTTTGTTCTTATCCTTAACCCTAACCATTCCATTAACCATGGTCTTTTCTCTACACTCAACTAAGGTTTGATTATGATAAGTATTATATTTATTTTCTATTCTAAAAAGACTTATCATATCTTTTTCATCTTCTTCTTCAAGAGCTAGAAAAAGAAAAGCTTTCTAGTTCAATGGCAACTAGCCAAATCAAGTGAGAAATCCAAATCTAAAGTCTACCCACTTCCTATTTCTTCATCCTCTACTACTTGCCATGTACTAGAGTGTGTTGTCTTCACAAGTTTCTTGACTTGGCGAAGGCGGAGCTCGTTCTTGTGATGCCTCGACGTAGATCATCTTCGGCATGGACATCGACGACCTAGCTTGCCCATACTCCGACGAAGCCGACGCTAGAGCCCAGGAACTCATTTGGACAGCGAGGGGACTTCGTTGCGGAGCTTTGGAGGTGGAGTACCGGATCTACAAAGGTTGTATTTCCGTTATCTTATAGTTTAGTTGTAAACTAGCTTGCTTGCTTTGCCTATACTTCTAGCCAACGATCCGTTCTAGGTTTCCTCGGCACCGTAATTTTTATAAATTGGCATGTTTGATAACTTGTGAGACTTCACTAGAGTGCCTAGGAACCCTACAATTACAATATTATGTTAGTTGTATGTATGCCCTAGAGGCCAGTATTGTACAGATGATGTATATTATATTGGATGCTTGGACATATATAGAGATGACTTTCTTGCTCGATATGATAGTATGCTATCTGGTTACTCTTTATCTTAACATGTACACTTGTCTCTTTATACTGTCTTATAGTTATATGTTGGTAAAGCCCTTAGGATGTGTACTTGACTACCTGGACTATGATGCAGATCATACTAGTGGGGACATGGTAGTCCATAGGTACATCCTTCAAGGTCCCTAGTCGTGGGTGTATCGAGACGGGGCATCGATATACCAGTGTAGACTAGCGTATACGCTTCTCGACCCATGAGATGGGCGATGGATGATCCCATATCCATTGGTGTTTGACATCAGAGATGGTGTACGGGTGCTCAGTGGAGACTGGGTACACTGGACGGACTCGCCGAGAACTCCCAGATGGTATTATACCTCACGTCAGATGGCAGTTCTCAGGTGACACTTGTGCAGGTTAGTCTGTAGACCCGAGATCATCATAGAGTCTTGTGTGATTCCCACTGTGCTTTAATCTCCACCTTACCACGTCCATGAGGGCGTGCAAAACGGTGGTATTTGGGTACAGTCCCGAGTCACATGGAGGCAATGAGCGATAGGAGGGGTTTCGTCTCTCCCGGTATTGGGGGTTGATATTGCGCAGTGCTCGATTGGCCGTAACAGGGAAGTCCCTGGCCAGGGCTGATCAGAGATTTGCTGGTAAGTGTTACCAGTAGTTTCTCGACCCGTTATGAGCCTCACATCGGCACGACTTATCGGTTATTGGGGTCTGACGTTTACCACCCCTAGATTTGATATGCGACATATCAGACGAACAGACCGGACTGTACGGTAAGTGTTACTGGTTGGATTCACAGGAGTGTGAGCGGGCTAGCTCGTCGATCTTCTGATCGATCAATACCCGGATGGCCGTTACGTTTAGCAGACCGCTTGCGGCTTGTGGGTGCTTGATATGATCATCATCTGCTACCGGCGTATTGACGAGTCTTTAGAGTCCTACACAGAGGTTTCCTGGCTCAAGCGAAACGAAATAGGAGCGCATATGAGATATGTGCAGGACCAAGAATAATGCGTGTATGTGATACCGTATTTCATTCTCGCGATGGATGTATCGATTGGTTATATTCGATATAACCTAGATATCGAATCAAGGATTGATTCGATAAGCGGATACATAGGATACTAGTCGGTTATATGCGATATGACCGGATCGTTAAATCAAGTGTTGATTTAATGATTTAATGTATAATTATATATTTGATATATTATTTTGCATTAACTAGTATTGGTTCACTTTAAATGGATTTTCTCACTTGATGTGCAAGAAGTATATGTGATATACTTTTGTGCACATATTTGTATCATGTTTGATGATACTTGATCATATAGTTAAGTGTATAGAATTAAACCATGGTTAATTTGATGATTAGGGTTTTGCATATTCATTTATTTATTTATTTGTTCATTTATTTATTTGGAAATGATTAAGATAAGAATGGTGGCTTTATTTGTTTCTAGTTGAAGCTTCATGAAGCTTTGACTTCTTAACCATTCTTGTCTTCATGCTTAACCCTAACACATCCAAGTAACCATGGTCTATTCTCTACACTCTACCCTAGTTAGTATATGATAAGTATTCATTTACTTTTCAATTTTAATTAACACTTATCATATTCTAGCTTCATTCTCTCCTTCTTCTTCAAGAAAGAAAGCTTGATGCCATCAATGGCAACTTGAGTTCTAAAGTGAGAAATCCAATTCTAAAGTGAACCCACCTCCTATTTCTTCACCCTCTACCTCTTGCCAAGTTGTTTTGGGTGTTTTCTTCATAAGTTTCACAAATTTGTGAAGTCGGAGCTTGAACTTGTGATGCCTCGACGTAGATCATCTTCGGCACGAAGCCGACGACCTAGTCCGCCCATTTCTCCGATCAAGCCGACGATTGAGTCCAGGATTCGAGATGGACAGCGAGAGGATGCCTACGTAGAGCCAAGGAAGTGGATATCCGGATCTACAAAGGTTGTAGCTTCTTATCTTTAGTTAAGTTGTTAACTAGATTCGTATATCGCCTAAATTTCTAGTCAATGATCCGTATTAGGGTTTCTCGGCACCCGTAAAATTTGAAATTGGCATGGTTGATGCCTTGTGAGACCCCTTGAGAGTGCCTAGGAACCCTACAGTGGTATCAGAGCCTAGCTAGAGCCTTAGGCGAAGTCTAGACGATATTTGGAACCCGATCGAACCGAAACCCTAAAACCCAAAATGCTCTCTGGAAATTTTCTGAAAATTTGGATTTTTGTCAATTACAAATATGCAGAAAAATAAGCAGGGTGTTATTTGAATTACTGTGAAATACGAGGACCTGAATCGATTTTTCCACCGCGGAACCGCGGCACAAGCTAGGCATGTGCGGCGGTTCCGCGGCCGTCCTGTCCCCTTGTCTTGTGATTTCTGCACAGTAACTCATATAATTTAATGCTATATTTTCTGGGTATTTTTATTGTGACTTTACAGATGAGTATTCTGGGGTTGTATTGGGAATCTATGATTCGATCGGATTTTCAAATTTTGTCTGTATGGTTTTCCGGATAATTTTCGAATATGTTAAAAAGTTCGACCGGATGTAAATACCCAATCTTTCCCCTGCCCGGAAATTTTCAATTGTTGGATTTTTCCGTTGTTTAAAGACGTTATAAGTAGTGCAAGTAACGCGATGGTCCCTCTAGAAGACAACAAACCTTAACTCGATTATGTGACCGTCTTGAACTGCCCTTTGAACCTTCGGGTTTGGGGCAGTACGGCGTGCCACATGTGAGGCGTTGGCTTGACCCTTCTACGGCTGGACCGTTGGTACTGAGGCATGAAGTGAATGTCTTTGAACTTATTTCATGTGTTGAACGGTTTCGGGAAAACTTGGGTGTTCGAATGTTCGATCGAAAAGTTTAATATTTTCTATTTATCCGGAATGGGATACAATAATTGGAATTCACAAACAGTTATGAGATAACTGAATGAATGTTATAAATCTAGCGGTTTAGTCTCATTTGATATTGAAAAGAGTTTTCGATAATGAGACTAAAATGCGGGGTTTATAACTGTTAGGCATGTGATGTCTAAGTATTTCATTTGATTAGGCATGTGATGTCTAAAGAGGTTGCGGATTCCAACTGTTGTAGTTTTACACTTTCTTTTCTGTGACCGTAAGTGTAATATGTGATATCGCCGGTTTCGTTGCTATATGTCAACGACAATTGGGATGCGCATATTTACTTACGTTGATGACATGTGATGTTATGTTTTGCTGGATATGTTATATTGGATTGTCGTGTTTGAATAGCCGGGGGTTTTTATGTGAGATGAGTGTTTTTCATTTTCATTCATGTAAAAACTTGTATGTAATATTCTTTTATTTGGGGCACTTCCAGGTTGCGGAAGTTGTCACCTTTTGTATATTATTTACTTTTCCGCATTAGGATAGACCCAAGGAGGGGAGCACAAGTAACCGGGTTCTAGGGTCCAGTGGGAGACCAACTCGAGGAGTCGAGTCCGGGTCTCCTAACCCTAGAATTGGTAGGGTTGCTTGCCGCTCTCGTAGGGGTCTAGGGGTGTGGGATTGGCTATTCATCACGACCGTGGAATCCGTGTTTTATACTGGCTCGTATTGAAAACACGGACGTCCTAGTATATCCAATATTTCATATGTTTCTTCTGCTGAGATATCTTTGATGTGATCATGTGATGTTCTGTGATAGATACAGTATATAGTATATATGATATATTATATAGACGTTACTTATGTTTTGCATCCGCACTAGCCCTGCCCTGCTCTGTCGTTAGTTACCTAACCTAACGGTGCATGAGGGGACATCGAGACGAATGCGGATGGCATAAGTGTATGTCATATCTATCTGTGATGTTTAGGTACTTAAATGATGGGACTTCATTAATGTGATTAATGAAAGAAAAGAAACCTAAGATGTTGTAGAATCAAATTTTAAACAAAACAGGTAGCTACAGTTCTTGCTTTGCATAGCGGTATATATGATATACCCTGCACCTTATTCGATGAGGAAAGGACCGAGATCCCTTCACCGGGAGTGACTCCTTTAGCAATAACTGGCAGATGCTACACACTCGGTTTATTTTTGATTGCTTCTATAGTTTCTGCTTTGCACAGTGATATATATGATATATCCCGCACCTCATTCGACGAGGAAAGGGCCGACGATCCTTTCACCGGGAGTGACCCCTTTAGCAAAACTAGAAAAGCCTCAAAATCACTCCATTTTAAAACTTCATTTGATGCTACAACGATATCAAGTTCATTACGCTCATGGTTTTTATGAAAAACCTGCGTAGCCCTCCGTCATTTCAGATAAGTACTAGTTAGTATTCGTGCTGCGGTAGTTTGGCCTCCGTCAAGGCGTAGTGTACGGTAGCTAACTAGTGCTTATCTGCTAGCATATGATGCGATTGGATTAGGGTATTCATACGGCGTTGTTTGGCCTCCGTCAAGGGTCGTGCGGGTGGGTTTAATTCAATCAGGAAATGACGGGTTGAACTTGACTAGCGGACTATGGGTTGTTTGGCCTCCGTCAAGGTCATAGGACGCTAGGGGAAAAATATTATCGGGAATTTCAAGTGTTGAAATTTGCAATGAGATTGCATACCTTCTATGAGATAGTTGGATCCCGATACCCGCTGCGAGTAAGAGTTACTCCTGGGAGAGTTTTACACATTACAATTAGCCAATCAAGTAGGTGTCTAGAAAGGTGTTAACGAGTTACGCCTCTGGGAAAACGAGGTTTACATTAATTAGGTTCGTGCGAAAGCACGGGGGACCTCCCTCAAAGTACTGACACTGGCCTGGCTGAAAGATTGGCGAACTTGTAGTGTGTAATTAATCCCGGCTAGTCTTTCCTTTTAGGGTTTGAAGGAAGATTTGATAAAAAGCAGTGGGAGCCATCCTGATTAGATAAGATAATAACCAATCTGATCTTGCACGAGCATACGCTAAAGTGTTTTCTTCTCTCTCTCTCCAGGTAGCGACCATTTCATGCCTTAATCAAGATAATAATATGGATGTATTGACCGAACCCGCATGTTATACTGTGCAGGGGAACGTTGGACCCGTTCTACCTTATAAGTGTTATAAGAATGAACAGGAAACAGGAGAATATCTGGATTCTCACACCGCCCAAACGGAGAACATGCATGATGATGCATCATCTTCGGGTGTGTTTGTCATTGAGAACTGTTTTTCAGTTCACCCTACGTCCTGGGTATTAGATACCGGATCAGGATCCCACATATGTAAAATGTTACATGGGCTACGGAAAGGTAGAGAACTGGGAAAAGGTGATCATTCCGTTCAAGTAGGGAATGGGGCAAATGTTGCAGCCAAAGCAGTTGGCGAATATCACCTAGTATTACCAAGTGGTGATACACTGATTCTAAATGAATGCTATTATATACCGAACATGATGTGCAACATTATATCAGTTTCTTTATTAAGTAAAGAAGGATATAATTTTGTAGTGAAGGACAATGTTATGAACATATTCCTAGATCAAAAGTTGATTGCATCAGGCTCGTTACATAATGGCATATTCATTCTCAATCAATATACAGTCCTCAATTTACAAAACACACACAAGAGGAAGAGTTCTGAACTGAACGAATCCTTCTTGTGGCATTGTAGACTGGGTCACATCAATGCGACACGACTAGCTAAGTTGCATAAGGATGGATATTTAAATCCGTTTGAATTTTCATCTTATGACACTTGCCAGTCATGTCTCAAAGGCAAGATGACCAAAACTCCGTTTACGGGACATGGAGAAAGAGTTTCTGAACTCTTAGGACTGATACATAGTGATGTATGCGGTCCTATGTCTACACATGCCAGGGATGGTTCTTCGTACTTCATTACATTCACTGACGATCTCTCTAGATTCGGATATGTGTTCTTGATGAAACACAAATCAGAAGCTTTTGAGAAATTCAGAGAATATAAAACCGAAGTAGAGAACCAAACGGGCAAAAGTATTAAGATCCTTCGATCTGATCGAGGAGGAGAATACTTAAGCAACGAATTCAGAGATTATCTAAAAGAGAATGGGATTCTCTCTCAGCTTACTCCTCCTTATACACCACAGCACAACGGTGTATCAGAACGGAGGAACCGCACCTTATTAGATATGGTGCGCTCTATGATGAGCACAGCTGAGTTACCTATTTCCTTCTGGGGATATGCACTGGAAACTGCTGCATATCTATTGAATAGAGTTCCAACCAAGTCAGTGCCTACCACTCCATATGAGATATGGAATGGTAAGAGACCATGTCTTAATTTTATTCAGATATGGGGTTGTCCGGCCTATGTTAAAATACAAAATCCGGACAAGCTCGAGGCAAGGTCTGTTCTATGTAAGTTTGTTGGATATCCCAAACATTCGCGAGGGTATATCTTCTATCACTCCGAGGAACAAAAAGTGTTTGTTTCTCGACATGCCACTTTCTTAGAAAAGAGTTTTCTTATAACACAGACAAGTGGCATTGAGGTAGAACTGGAAGAGGTTCCAGCGACACAAACTATAACAGAAGACTTGGTAGAACCAGAGGATTCAGTAGTACCCGACGAACCCCAGCCTCTCCGCCGATCTAGTAGGGTTTCTCATCCACCTGAGAGATACTACGGTTTTCTCATTGACGGTGGAAGCGAGGATTGCATCATGGAGGATGATGACCCAACTAGCTTCGAGCAGGCTATCACGAATAGGGACTCAGTGAAATGGCTGGATGCTATGCGGTCCGAGATGGAATCCATGTACACCAACAAAGTATGGACTTTGGAAGTTGCTCCTGAGGGGATAAAACCCATTGGGAGCAAGTGGATCTTCAAGAAAAAAACTTGGTGTAGATGGGAAAGTGGAGACTTTCAAAGCTAGACTTGTTGCAAAGGGTTTTCGTCAAAGACCAGGTGTGGACTATGACGAAACCTTTTCTCCAGTGGCTATGCTTAAATCCATCCAGATCATGCTTGCCATCGCTGCATATCATGATTACGAAATCTGGCAAATGGATGTTAAGACCGCCTTTCTAAATGGGGATTTAGAAGAGTGCGTATACATGACTCAGCCAGAGGGCTTCGTAGATAGTGGGAGCAGCGGGAAGGTGTGCAAGCTGCTTAAATCCATTTATGGATTAAAGCAAGCATCGCGGAGTTGGAACATCTACTTTGACGTCGTTATCAAAGAGTTTGAATTCGTCAAAAACCCAGATGAACCTTGTATCTACAAGAAGGTGGCAGAGAGTAAGGTTGTCTTCCTCGTATTGTACGTGGACGACATACTCTTGATAGGAAATGATATTCCTATGCTGCAATCGGTCAAGCTCTTCTTATCACAAAGATTCTCAATGAAAGATCTTGGTGATGCCTCCTGCATATTGGGGATCAGGATCTATAAAGATAGATCCAAACGAATACTGGGATTGTCCCAATCCAGGTACATTGACACCATACTAAAGAGGTTTAGTATGGAAGAATCCAAGCGTGGGAACTTGCCCACGATCTCTGGAGTCACTCTCTCCAAAGAGATGTCTCCCCAGACTGATTTGGAGAGAGCTCGCATGCAAAGGATACCCTATGCTTCGGCAGTAGGCTCTATCATGTACGCGATGCTATGTACCAGACCCGATGTAGCATACTCACTAAGTGTAGTGAGCAGGTATCAAGCTGATCCCGGAGAGAGTTACTGGACAGCTGTGAAGAGTATTCTCAAGTACTTGCGAAGGACTAAAGAGATGCTCTTGGTGTATGGTAACGGAGAACTCCAAGTGGAGTCCTTTACCGATTCGAGCTTCCAGAGTGATAAGGACGACTCTAAGTCGCAGTCGGGATTTGTCTTTACCCTTTACGGAGGGGCGGTAAGCTGGAAGAGTTCCAAGCAGGAAACCGTGGCAGACTCGACGATGGAGGCTGAATACATCGCTGCCAACGATGCTGCTAAAGAGGCTGTCTGGATCAAGAAGTTCATTACAGAACTTGGAGTGGTTCCATCCATTGAGCATCCAATACCTTTGTATTGCGATAACAATGGAGCGGTGGCTTTGGCCAAGGAACCCAGGTCCCATCAGCGATCCAGGCATATTCTGAGGCGGTATCACCTGATCCGGGAGATAGTTGATTGCCGGGAGATCGAGGTCAGGAGGGTTGACACGAAGAACAACACGGCGGATCCACTCACGAAGGTCATTCCCCAGATACAGTTTGAGAGACTCTTCGGGATGCTCGGTATGCGATACTACAGCAGCTGGTCCTAGTGCAAGTGGGAGATTGTTAGTTGTATGTATGCCCTAGAGGCCAGCATTGTACAGATGATGTATATTATATTGGATGCTTGGACATATATAGAGATGACTTTCTTGCTCGATATGATAGTATGCTATCTGGTTACTCTTTATCTTAACATGTACACTTGTCTCTTTATACTGTCTTATAGTTACATGTTGGTAAAGCCCTTAGGATGTGTACTTGACTACCTGGACTATGATGCAGATCATACTAGTGGGGACATGGTAGTCCATAGGTACATCCTTCAAGGTCCCTAGTCGTGGGTGTATCGAGACGGGGCATCGATATACCAGTGTAGACTAGCGTATACGCTTCTCGACCCATGAGATGGGCGATGGATGATCCCATATCCATTGGTGTTTGACATCAGAGATGGTGTACGGGTGCTCAGTGGAGACTGGGTACACTGGACGGACTCGCCGAGAACTCCCAGATGGTATTATACCTCACGTCAGATGGCAGTTCTCAGGTGACACTTGTGCAGGTTAGTCTGTAGACCCGAGATCGTCATAGGGTCTTGTGTGATTCCCACTGTGCTTTGATCTCCACCTTACCACGTCCATGAGGGCGTGCAAAACGGTGGTCTTTGGGTATAGTCCCGAGTCACATGGAGGCAATGAGCGATAGGAGGGTTTCGTCTCTCCCGGTATTGGGGGTTGATGTTGCGCAGTGCTCGATTAGCCGTAACAAGGAAGTCCCTGGCCAGGGCTGATCAGAGATTTGCTGGTAAGTGTTACCAGTAGTTTCTCGACCCGCTATGAGCCTCACATCGGCACGACTTATCGGTTATTGGGGTCTGACGTTTACCACCCCTAGATTTGATATGCGACATATCAGACGAACAGACCGGACTGTACGGTAAGTGTTACTGGTTGGATTCACAGGAGTGTGAGCGGGCTAGCTCGTCGATCTTCTGATCGATCAATACCCGGATGGCCGTTACGTTTAGCAGACCGCTTGCGGCTTGTGGGTGCTTGATATGATCATCATCTGCTACTGGCGTATTGACGAGTCTTTAGAGTCCTACACAGAGGTTTCCTGGCTCAAGCGAAACGAAATAGGAGCGCATATGAGATATGTGCAGGACCGAGAATAATGCGTGTATGTGATACCGTATTTCATTCTCGCGATGGATGTATCGATTGGTTATATTCGATATAACCTAGATATCGAATCAAGGATTGATTCGATAAGCCGATACATAGGATACTAGTCGGTTATATGCGATATGACCGGATCGTTAAATCAAGTGTTGATTTAATGATTTAATGTATAATTATATATTTGATATATTATTTTGCGTTAACTAGTATTGGTTCACTTTAAATGGATTTTCTCACTTGATGTGCAAGAAGTATATGTGATATACTTTTGTGCACATATTTGTATCATGTTTGATGATACTTGATCATATAGTTAAGTGTATAGAATTAAACCAGGGTTAATTTGATGATTAAGGTTTTGCATATTCATTTATTTATTTATTTGTTCATTTATTTATTTGGAAATGATTTAGATAAGAATGGTGGCTTTATTTGTTTCTAGTTGAAGCTTCATGAAGCTTTGACTTCTTAACCATTCTTGTCTTCATGCTTAACCCTAACCCATCCAAGTAACCATGGTCTATTCTCTACACTCTACCCTAGTTAGTATATGATAAGTATTCATTTACTTTTCAATTTTAATTAACACTTATCATATTCTAGCTTCATTCTCTCCTTCTTCTTCAAGAAAGAAAGCTTGATGCCATCAATGGCAACTTGAGTTCTAAAGTGAGAAATCCAATTCTAAAGTGAACCCACCTCCTATTTCTTCACCCTCTACCTCTTGCCAAGTTGTTTTGGGTGTTTTCTTCACAAGTTTCACAAATTTGTGAAGTCGGAGCTTGAACTTGTGATGCCTCGACGTAGATCATCTTCGGCACGAAGCCGACGACCTAGTCCGCCCATTTCTCCGATCAAGTCGACGATTGAGTCCAGGATTCAAGATGGACAGCGAGAGGATGCCTACGTGGAGCCAAGGAAGTGGATATCCGGATCTACAAAGGTTGTAGCTTCTTATCTTTAGTTAAGTTGTTAACTAGATTCGTATATCGCCTAAATTTCTAGTCAATGATCCGTATTAGGGTTTCTCGACACCCGTAAAATTTGAAATTGGCATGGTTGATGCCTTGTGAGACCTCTTGAGAGTGCCTAGGAACCCTACATATTATATATCACATATACAATATTTATTGTAACAAAATAAAATAATACAATTAACATATATCGCATATATATCAATGTATTACCCGAGTGAGAAAAAGAATCTTCTAGTGAGTTTATATTAGTTAATGTAATTTAATATATCAAATATATAATTATACATTAAATTATCGAATCAACACTTGATCCGATAATCTGGCTATTGATTGATCGTTTTTCCCGTTGTGTAGTATATAGAGAAATTTGTAAAGAACTTCACAACCAAAAACTATTTTGACCGCAATCAAACTACGGTGTCGGATGTAGTTAATGAATGAGTGCGGATCGTCCACAGGGATTGCACGATTCACTTGTATTTCGATACGTTTGAAATGAAAAGTTAAGCAACAATAAAAGAAAACATGATTCAAGAATGATTTGTATTCGAGTGTCACTATTCTTTATGCAAGAATCAAGAAACTATAAACAATCAAGAATCGGTGTTTTGATAATATTTCCAATCAACAATCAAGAATATAAGAGAGGCTCGTAGGAATCGATAGGATCAATAGACGTGATGTAATCTAAAGATATCGTGTTCTTGTCCTTCGAAGGATTGATACTAGATTGATGATGATCGACGAGAGTTGGGGCTTTATCGTGAAACTAGGGTTTCATCCTATAACCCTTGTTCTTTCGTCGATATCATTCCTTTTCTAGCCTCTACCAAATTCAAGAAACGATCGTAACTCCCCAATTTCGATCGATATCAATCAAGAAAGCATCGAAACGAAATGGGTCGTCGTTTCTTGAACTAGCTAGGGTTTACAAAACTCGTGGGAATCAAGAATCGATTAAAGCTATGTTACATCATCATTCTATTATCCGTCTCGACTCCTCGACGAGCGGAGTTTTATTCACACATCACCACAAAGACAATATTAAAGATTTGTAAAGATAACATGATGCGGAATTTAAAGAAAACAAGATAAAAGAATATCACCTTTTATTTAATCAACAATTTCAATACATTCTTTCAAGAATCTACAAGAAGAAGAAATCGATCGTTGACTCGGCTTCGCTCGTCTCCATGGATCGTGGATCTACTTTGATCTCTTGCCCGATTGAAGATCGGCTCGGCTCATAAAAGGGTTGAAGGCATCTTGCTTGGCTTGCACTCAAGATCTTGAATTGTGGTTGGATTTAGGGTTAGGGTTTCCTACAAGCTCTCTCACTAAACTTGAGGAAGAGGGGATGAAGAAAGAGATTGATTTTTCTAAGCTTTCCTAAGGTTGAATCCTCTTTCAAATGATGAGCCTAGGGTCTTATTTATAGAACTCCCAAACCCTAGGTTTAGGTTTGAATTAGAACTTTCCCTCCCAAAGTTTGTTGAAGAGTTTCTAGAAGGAGTTTGTTAGGAGTTAGCTTAGGGTTTAAGCTAGGGTTTAGGGAAAGTTCTAGAATGATTAGGCTAGTTTAGGTATTTGCTGATCTGGTGGAAAGTTCAGGAGTATTCTGGAAACTGGGATGCATTTTTGAGCTGTAGCCATTGAAACAGGAATTGTGCAATAAAAATGAGGAGCCAATTCCCTGTAGCCGCCGCGGATCAGCCGCAAGTACACCATAAATGCCGCTCTTCCGCGGCTTGTTAGTGGGCTTGGGCCTTGGGCTTTCTGCTGAAGCTTTTCACTGGAGTTTGGGTCTTTCTCTGATCTTTTGATTTGTATAATCCCTTCTGTGTTGATACCAGATTTGAGTTAAGTGAGTTTACGAGCAATTGTAATGGTCGAGCAATGTAATGATCGAGCAAGCTTCTCTTTTCCTGCACAGACTTCGAAACACGGGTTGCGATATATAGAAAATATGCTATGTAATGCAATGCAGTCAATTTCCCTAGAAATGCCGGTTTTAAGGTCTAGTACATGTAATTTGATATTTTGCGACCGATTTGCTAATATGTAGAATATGAATGCCGAACACTTCTATATGTATGCAGATGATAGGGAAATTGCCGGTTAAAATATGCAATATTTTCGACTGATTAAATACCCCCAAACTTAATTTCGATCGTCTCGAGCGAATGTTTTATTAAAAAGAGAGAAGGAGAAAATAAAGAAAAAGAAAAACTAACTAGCACACTTTCGTAGGCAACACGATTGCACTGAGCACGTGCAACAAGCCTTTAAACCTCTAGGTGTCCCTAGTAGGAGGAGTGTTGTCTCCTGAGGGTTTTCAGCGGATTGCACCCACAAAATCCAATAATAAAAGCAAGATCATGAATATTACATTTAAAGAAAAGAATCGTAAAAGAAAAGACTTTGAAAATTAGGGTTTCCAACTAAGCTAGCTTTTCGGTTGTCATGAGCCCTATCTTAATGGTCATGAAAAGATGTTAGAAATCATGTCCTCCCTCAATAAAATATCGTCTTATTCTTCATTCCTATCTTTCTTCCAAACATCGATCATATAACCCTGCGTGTGTGTAAAGACATCCCTACACCCGGAGAATTCAATTCAAGCTATCATACTCTTGCCCATCAACCTCAGTGCTCTTTTTTTTTTTTCGATGAGCTCACACACTTTTATGCGACCGTTAATACTTCTTGAGGTACTAACCGACCGATTACTCATGTGCTTGCTTATTTGGTGTATTTTCCTAGTCTTGCACCACCTTAGGTATAGCAGTGACTCCCAGACCAGTTGGCCTTAGGGCACTAGATGAAAAGGCACCCTCGCTATATATTTTTTTATTTCCCTCGGTGATAACAAAACCAGTGTCCATTTTTCTCACCATATATTTTTTTTTTCATACTTTTGGCTTTAAGACAAGAGCATTTCAAGGTATCCTCTACTATCCCAGGCTTCAAGACGTGTGTAAGTGCGAATAGCAGGGTAGCAACGTTCAAAATGTTTGGCTTCCAGAATAGAAACTATTTTTCAGACTTATTTTTATCCTCGGATTAGTGACGTCCTTCATCTTACTAACCCTTGGGACAACGGCTCATAACTACTTATTACTAGTTCGTATAAGAAAACTTCTAATTTTCTTAGTTTTCTAAAAATTTTCTAATCTCATGGATGTAATTTTTCACTATCTAAACTTTCATTATCTTATTTATATACAAAAAAGTGTAAATATTAAAATTATTTTTATATTTGAAAATTTTTAAATTTTTATGGGTTTTGAAAATTTTTCAATTTTTATAGATTTTTAAAAGAAATGTTTTGTGCTTATGCAGATGATATGCAAATGATGCAAAAAAATAAGCACAAACCTCCCCCAAACTTGTTTTCAACAGTGTCCTCACTGTTGCCGAATGTTATACCTACAAAACTGTAAATCTGGGAGGAATTATTAGTGGGGGCAAAATATTTAAGTGAAGACCCTTCCCCAAACTTATTTTTGGCTCATCATTTTGTAAAATTTTTCTTTTCAGGAGCCAGAAAAATTATAACCCCCCAAACTTGAATTATGCAATGTTAAACTTTGAAAATCACAAGTGGGGGTAAAAAAAATCATTGGTCGATGCCAAGCTTTGCAAAGACCGAAGGTTAACACCAACCATTCAAAAATTTTATCAATGCAGTGCTCGGGTTGGTGGAAGAAAAAGTGGGGAAAAGGTAAGTGGTGGAAGAGAATGTGTGTGCGTCTCATTTTGGAGAGACGATGCAGTGTATGTGATGGATTACTCGCATTCTTCTTACAATTCAGAAAAAGGGGTGGAGGTTCAATTTCAGTGAGTGGGACATGATTCATCTCAACACCCGTGTTATTCAGAAATGCGAGTTCATCAGCGAAGATCTCCTCAAAAGTTTCATTTATACCCCGAAGAATAATGTCATCACAAAGTGCGGGGTGATCTTCAGACTCTAAGAACAGTTCATAATCAGTGTTAATTGCAGACCCGGACATCTCGGTGGAAGAGTCCGTATGTGTATGATACATAGTTGGGTCAAACAATAACGTATGAAAAGAGTCTAGATCGGTATCAGGAGGATTATCTAATTCGCTGCTGTCGATATCCATTAAGTCGACAGAACAGACCTGAACAGTAGGTTCGGAGGGTACACTTCCTAACTTGTAAATGTTCATCTCAATTGTCCTGTTTCCAAAGGATAGGGTCATGGAACCGTTACGACAATTGATGATAGCATTGGAAGTGGCCAAAAAGGGGCGACCTAAAATCACCGGAATTTGATTCCGTGAGTTCGCTACAGGCTGTGTATCAATTACAATAAAATCTACAGGGAAGATAAATTCCCCAATTTTTATTAACACATCCTCTAGTTCACCCCTAGGTCTGGTGATTGATCGGTCAGCCATCTGGAGAGTGCAAGGAGATGGATTCAACTCTCCGATTCCTAACTGCTCATAAACTGAGAAAGGAAGTAGGTTAACACTTGCCCCAAGATCTAGTAGAGCACGGTTAATATGTTTCTCCCCAATAGAGATGGAAATCGTAGGATATCCAGGATCCTTACGTTTCCTTGGTAATTGCTGGGGGAAAGCTGTGTCTACTGTCTTAGCCATGAATATCTTCTTGGGCATTTGTTTCTTCCTCTTTCTAGTGCAAAAATCTTTAAGAACTTTCGCATATGCAGGGACTTGTTGGATAGCATCTAGAAGAGGGATATTGATGTTAACCTGTTTAAACATCTCAGTGATCTTCTCCATTTGTGGACTTGGTGTGTTAGCCCTTAACCGATTAGGGTAAGGTGCTTTAGCAATAAGCGCTGGGCCCATCATAGGAGAAGGAAGTGTGTGTGGAACCGATCCCAGTATAGAAGCGGGGATCGTCCGTGGAGGGGTAAAAGAGGTGGGCTGTAGTGGCGAGCCTTTTGGGAAATGGAGAATAGGCTCGGAAGAGGGTGGTAGGGTAGAAGAAGTAGGGTTAGAAGTGTGTGTGTGAGGAAAGGTCTCAGCCGGGGTGTTGATATGATTTTCAGTATCATCAACTTCTTCCCCAACATGATTGTCAAGCACTCGTCCAGATCTCAATGTGGTGATTGCATTCACATGATGTGAATAACCAGGATTGGGTAAGGGTTGAGCTGGAAGTTTCCCTTTCTCTCTTGCACTAATTTCGGCTTTTAATCTTGCAATTTCTTCTTCCATCGATTTAATACTCTCGCTTTGGGACGCAGAGTTTCTCTTCATGTCATCGACAGAAGATTTCATTTCAGCCGAAACTTGCATGATATTTGTTAAGATCAAATTCATGTATTGCACAAAAGAAGAGGATTCATCAGTTCCGGTCAACTGTAAAGGACTAGACAGTGCAGGTGTGTTGACCGGATTTTGAAAATTATGTGCTTGAAAGGGGTGCTGACTTAATTGAAGTTGTGGCTGCTGTTGTGGTGGAGGGACCCTTTGACAATTGTTTTGGTTTGGAACCGTGTTTTGTGATTGTGATTGGTTCCAACCAAAATTAGGGTGATTCTTCCAACCCTGATTATATGTGGAAGAAAAAGGATCGTTTCTAGGTCGTTGAAATGCGGCATTGGTATGCTCACGACCTTGAAACGGACATTCTTCCGTCAAGTGAGACGGATCAGAACAGCAGCTACACACAGTTTTGGAAAGTGACATTTGATTAAGGGAGGCGGCTAAAAATTTGTCTTCCATAGTCTCGAGTTTCTTTTGTATAGCTGAAATGTCAGCTCTAACTCCTATGGAAACATCCGATTGGTTATTGCCACTCCTAAATGATGGACTTTCCCACTGTAAAGACTTCTCAGCGAACTCTTCTAAGTATCGCCAAGCTTCCCCATCATCCTTAGACATAAAAGTACCTTGACACATGTTTTCAAGGCTCTGTTTAGTGCTAGGGTTACTGCCCTCATATATGATTCGGCAAAGCTCCCATCTCGGGATGCCGTGGTGAGGACATTGAACCAATAGATCCTTGAAACGTTCAAAGTATTTAGAAAATGGTTCGGCAGGGAGCTGGGCAAATTGGTTTAGTTCGCTACGGATTCGAGCCGTCTTTTGGATTGGGTAAAATTTCTTAAGGAATGCAGCGACGAATTCTTCCCAATTCGTAATAGAGTGTGCGGTGGTGTTATATAGCCACTTCTCGGCTATATCGCACAAAGTAAATGGAAGAAGTCGTAGACGCATCGCATCCACTGAAAGTTGTGACGTACCCATCATTGCGCATACGTTTTCAAATTTGGTAATGAAAACGTAAGCGTCCTCGGTCTCGAGTCCGTGGTACTTGGGTAAAAGATTGATATACTGGGGCTTAATTTCAAAGTTGTCCCCATTGGCTGGTGGTGTGGATAAGCAGGTCGAAAGAGGACCTCTATGTGGATAGCATCTTTCCTGGAGAGAAATGTGGGGAGGATTCTGCGCACCAACGGACGGTGGCAGATTAGGGTTAAAGAAATTTGATGGATTCGGATCCATCGGTGTGGATGTGGTAGTGGGTAAAGAAAAGGTAAATGGAGAATTATCGACTTCGGAGTCGATAAAAGGTACGCGGACTAAACGGGCACTAGAATCCCGTGTCCAGCCTATCTTGTACTAAAAAGGGTTAGTACAAGTGGCAGCGTTGACTTATAATTAGGGGTAAAATGAATGCGGTGTTTGCTTTTGAAAAAGGTCGGATTTTGAAAAAATGATGCGACAAAACAAATGCAGCACACAACCCTAGAATCTAATGGTCACCTAGGTCCGATCTCTAGACCGCTCCTAACTGCCAAAAGACAAGCCGCAGGATAGAATCCTCCACTGCCTCTTTGTCCCCCTGTGGCCGGATAAGTGCCAGGTAAGTGGGAAGGAACCACCACTACAGTGGACCTAATTAATAACCACTAGCCTTAGACACACTCGCCTTAGGCACCACAAGAAAACGCGGATAAGCAATGAATTACCCACGGCCTTCTCTTGTCCTATTGAGCGCGACAGTCCTTAGAGTCTTCTCTAGATTTCTTTTAGTTAATGGAGGTAATGCGGATGCAAGTTTGACGATTTTCGGGGCCTAGGAAGGGTAATGAAATCCCCACCTAATTTGGATTTGGCCGTGCCCCTTAAATTTCCGTATTAGAATGCAAACAACCAAGAAATCAAAATCACACACAATTTTTAATTTTCTTTTGCGCGCTGCGATTTATTTGCAAAGAATCCTGCAGCAAAAGGTTAATTGGAGCTAAAAAGAGGAGAGGGGAGAGAGCAAGAAGATACCTGCACTAAAAATTTTTCAGTGATCCTTCCTCCAAGCCGCGGATCCGCCGCGTATGCTGGGTTCAGGCCGCTCTTCCGCGCTGCCTTGATGGGTTCACTGTACCAAACTTCTTCAGGGAGTCTCTGTTGGCTCCCTAAGCTCTGAGGTATATTCCAAAAATTTTTATCACAGCCCAGAATGCTCCAGATCTCCTTGCAATCAATTCACAACACACGTATAAGAGTTTGTACGAATTTTGATTTCAAGAAGTAAAATGTAATAAATCTTTCACTTCAAACTAAAATTGCAAATGAATTAGCGCGATCCCCGGCAACGGCGCCATTTTGATTGATCGTTTTTCCCGTTGTGTAGTATATAGAGAAATTTGTAAAGAACTTCACAACCAAAAACTATTTTGACCGCAATCAAACTACGGTGTCGGATGTAGTTAATGAATGAGTGCGGATCGTCCACAGGGATTGCACGATTCACTTGTATTTCGATACGTTTGAAATGAAAAGTTAAGCAACAATAAAAGAAAACATGATTCAAGAATGATTTGTATTCGAGTGTCACTATTCTTTATGCAAGAATCAAGAAACTATAAACAATCAAGAATCGGTGTTTTGATAATATTTCCAATCAACAATCAAGAATATAAGAGAGGCTCGTAGGAATCGATAGGATCAATAGACGTGATGTAATCTAAAGATATCGTGTTCTTGTCCTTCGAAGGATTGATACTAGATTGATGATGATCGACGAGAGTTGGGGCTTTATCGTGAAACTAGGGTTTCATCCTATAACCCTTGTTCTTTCGTCGATATCATTCCTTTTCTAGCCTCTACCAAATTCAAGAAACGATCGTAACTCCCCAATTTCGATCGATGTCAATCAAGAAAGCATCGAAACGAAATGGGTCGTCGTTTCTTGAACTAGCTAGGGTTTACAAAACTCGTGGGAATCAAGAATCGATTAAAGCTATGTTACATCATCATTCTATTATCCGTCTCGACTCCTCGACGAGCGGAGTTTTATTCACACATCACCACAAAGACAATATTAAAGATTTGTAAAGATAACATGATGCGGAATTTAAAGAAAACAAGATAAAAGAATATCACCTTTTATTTAATCAACAATTTCAATACATTCTTTCAAGAATCTACAAGAAGAAGAAATCGATCGTTGACTCGGCTTCGCTCGTCTCCGTGGATCGTGGATCTACTTTGATCTCTTGCCCGATTGAAGATCGGCTCGGCTCATAAAAGGGTTGAAGGCATCTTGCTTGGCTTGCACTCAAGATCTTGAATTGTGGTTGGATTTATGGTTAGGGTTTCCTACAAGCTCTCTCACTAAACTTGAGGAAGAGGGGATGAAGAAAGAGATTGATTTTTCTAAGCTTTCCCAAGGTTGAATCCTCTTTCAAATGATGAGCCTAGGGTCTTATTTATAGAACTCCCAAACCCTAGGTTTAGGTTTGAATTAGAACTTTCCCTCCCAAAGTTTGTTGAAGAGTTTCTAGAAGGAGTTTGTTAGGAGTTAGCTTAGGGTTTAAGCTAGGGTTTAGGGAAAGTTCTAGAATGATTAGGCTAGTTTAGGTGTTTGCTGATCTGGTGGAAAGTTCAGGAGTATTCTGGAAACTGGGATGCATTTTTGAGCTGTAGCCATTGAAACAGGAATTGTGCAATAAAAATGAGGAGCCAATTCCCTGTAGCCGCCGCGGATCAGCCGCAAGTACACCATAAATGCCGCTCTTCCGCGGCTTGTTAGTGGGCTTGGGCCTTGGGCTTTCTGCTGAAGCTTTTCACTGGAGTTTGGGTCTTTCTCTGATCTTTTGATTTGTATAATCCCTTCTGTGTTGATACCAGATTTGAGTTAAGTGAGTTTACGAGCAATTGTAATGGTCGAGCAATGTAATGATCGAGCAAGCTTCTCTTTTCCTGCACAGACTTCGAAACACGGGTTGCGATATATAGAAAATATGCTATGTAATGCAATGCAGTCAATTTCCCTAGAAATGCCGGTTTTAAGGTCTAGTACATGTAATTTGATATTTTGCGACCGATTTGCTAATATGTAGAATATGAATGCCGAACACTTCTATATGTATGCAGATGATAGGGAAATTGCCGGTTAAAATATGCAATATTTTCGACTGATCAGCTATTTCATAAATAACCGACTAATATAATCTGTATCAGTTCATCGAATCAACACTTGATCCGATGACCCGGCTATATCACATATACCCGGCCGAAATCTCATATCGCGAGAATCTAATACGGTATCACATACACGTATTGTTCTCGGTCCTGCACATATCATATATGTGCTCCAAATCCGTTTTGGCTGAGCCAGGAAACCTCTGTGTAGGACTCTAAAGAATCGTCGATACGCCGGCAGTAGGTGCTGATCATATTAAACACCCACAAGCTGCAAGCAGTCAGCTAAACGTAACAGCCACTCAGGTATTGAGCGATCAAAAGATCAACAAGCAAGCCTGTACTTTCTCCCGCGAATCCAATCAGTAACACTCCCGTACAGTCCGGTCTCTTCGTTTGATATGTCGCATATCTCGCCTAGGGGTGGTAAACGTCAGACCCCAGTAGCTTGATAAGTCGTGTCGATATAAAGTCTATAACAGTTCGAGAAACTACTGATAACACTTACCAGTAAATCTCAGCAACCCTGGCCAGGGATTTCCAGTTATAGCCATTCGAACACAGCACAACATTAACTCCCAATACCGGGAGAGACGAATCCCCTCCTATTGCTCATTGCCTCCATGTGATTCGGGACTGTACCCAAAAGCCACCTTTTTGCATGCCCTCTTGGACGTGGTATGATGGAAATTAAAGCACAGTGGGAATCAGACAAGACTCTATGACGATTTCGGGTCTACAGACTAACCTGTACCAGTGTCACCAGAGAACTGCCATCTGACGTGAGGTATAATACCATCTGGGAATTCTCGGCGAGTCCGTCCAGTGTACCCAGTCTCTACTGAGCACCCGTATACCTTCTCTGATGTCAAACACCAATGGATATGAGATCATCCATCGCCCATCATATGGGTCAAGAAGCGCATACGCTAGTCTACTCTGGAGTATCGATGCCTTGTCTCGGTACTCCCACGACTAGAAACATTTGAAGGATGATCTTGGCGACTACACTGTCCTCACTAGTATGATCTGCATCATAGTCCTGGTAGTCAAGTACTCGTCCTAAGGGCTTTATCAACATGTAACATAGAGACAATCAGAGTACATGTTAAGATAAAGAGCAACCAGATAGCGTACTATCATGTCAAGCAAGAAAGTCCTCCCTATATATGTCCAAGCATCCACTACAATATACATCGTATGTACAGTAATGGCCTCTAGGGCATACATATAACTAACAATCTCCCACTTGCACTAGGACCATCTGTTGTGGTATCGCATACCCAACAATTAACTGTGGTTGAAGTATCTCATACTCAACCTTCCCATAAAAGTCTCTACAGGGAAAAAGGCCTTTGTGAGTGGATCCGCGCTGTTTTCCTCTATGTCTACTCTCCTAATCTCGATCTCCCTGGAGATCAACCATCTCTATGATCAGGCGATACTGCCTAAGAATATGTCTGGATTTCTGATGGGACGGGGGTTCCTTGGCCTAAGCCACAACTCCATTGTCACACAATGGTAGCAACGAAGTTCATCTCATGAACTTATATATATATATATACAGACTGCCTCTTTTGTAGCATCCTTGGTAACGATGTATCTTGCCTTTAATCGTCTAGTAAGTCACGGTATCTAGCTTGGAACTCTTCCAACATACCGTCCCTCCACTGAGGGTAAAGACAATGCATGCGACTGACATTCAGTCGTCCTTATCACCCTGGAACTTTTCCAGTGATTCTCCCTAGGATCGATTGATACCATCTCACTACAACTAGTGAGAATCCTAACACCCAATTAGATCTATCTCATAGATCCAAAACCCAGGATTTAGGAGGTATCACCTTGATCCTATACAGAGAATCCTTGTGATAAGCGGAGATTGACCGAGCGTAGCATAGGAAACTCCTTCCCTATAAAGAGTATGTCATCTACGTACTCTACGAGGATCACCACCATACTCTCTACTACCTTTTTGTATATACAAGGTTCATCTACCATTTTGATGAAGTCAAACTCTTTGACTACCACATCAAAACAGACGTTCCAACTCCGCGATGCCTGATTTATCATATAAAACATCTTGCACACGTTTCCGCTGCTCCTACTATCTACGAAGCCCTCCGGCTGTGTACTTATAGACGCTCTCTTCCAAAACATCATTTAGAAAAGCAGTCATGACACCCAACCACCAGATATTGCAGTCATGGTATGTAGCAGTGGCAAGTAGGATCTGGATGGTCTTAAGCATAGTTTTGAAAGTCTCAACTTTTCCATGTACACCAAGTAATCTTCTCAAGATATACTTGCTCCTGATGGGGATTTAACCCTTCAGATAAAGCAACCAAAGTCCAATACTTTGTTGGTGTATAAGGATTCCATCTCAGATCGCTAAGCATCCAGCCATTCTTACAGAGTCCCACTCCTGATGGCCAGCTCGAAACTAGTTGGGTCATCATCTCATGATGCAATCCTCGCTCCCACTGTCATAGAGAAAACCGAAATATCTCTCAGGTGGGTGAGGAACCCTACTAGATCGGCGAAGAGGCTGAGGTTCGTTGGAAACTATTGAATCCTTTGGTTCTACCAAATCATCAGCTGCAGTTTGTATAGCTGGAACTCTTTCCAGTTCTACCTCATGACCACTAATTTCTTCATAAGAAATTCCCTTTCACAAAGGTGGCATGCTGAGAAACAAAACATCTTTTGTTCCTCGGTTTGGTAGAAGATATTCCCTTGCTAAATGCTTGGGATATCCAAGAAACTTCCACAGAACTGACTTTGCCTCGAGCTTGTCCGGATTTTGCTTTTAGACATAGGCCGGACCAGTCCAAATCTTAACTTACTTAAGATATGGGCTCTTCCCATTCCATATCACATATGAAGTGGTAGGCAACTGATTTGATTGGAACCCTATTCAATAGATATGCAGCTTCACAAGTGCATAACTCCCAAAAGGAAATATGAAACTCAATAGTACTCATCATAGAGCGTACCATACCAAATAGGGTGTGATTGCTCCGCCCTGATACACCGACGTGCTGTAGTGTATATGGAGGAGTAATGCTGAGAGAGAATCCCATTCTCCTTTAGAATAGTACAGGAATCCCGTGCTCAAGTATTCTCCTCCTTGATCTCATCAAAGGACATAATACTTATACCCATTTTTGGTTCTCTACTTCTAACTTATATTCTGTGATTATCTCAAAAGTTTCGGACTTGTGTTTCTACAGGAACATATGTCTGAATCTTGAGAGATCATCAATGAATGTAATGAAGTACAAAGAACCGGTCCTGGCATATGTAGACAGGGGACTTTCATACATCATCATGTATCAATCCCAAGAGTTCAATAACTCTTTCTCTGTTTCTAATAAACGGAGATGTGGTCATTTTATCTCTGTGACATGACCGGCAAGTTTCACAAGATGTAGATTCAAACTAATTTAAATATGCATCTAAATGTAACTTAGCTAGTCGGGTCGCATTGATATAACCTAGTCTACAATACCTCAAGAAGGATTCGTTCATTTCTGAACTCTTCCTCTTGTGTGTGTTCTGTACGCTAAGAATTGTGGTTTGATTTAGAACGTCAATACTTTTAGATAACGTGCCTGAACCGATCAACTCTTGATATAGGAAATGTTTCAAAACATTATCCAACAATACAAAATTATATCCTTCTTTACTAATAAAGAGACTGATATGATGTTGTATATCAGGTTCGGTATCTAATAACATTCGTTCAGAATCAATGTATTCTGGTAATACAGGGTGATAACTACCAACAAACTTGGCTGCAACACTTGCACCGTTTCTATCTCATGAAATTTATCACCCATTCTCAGTTCTCTACCTCTCTGTAGCCCATGTAACAAATTACATATGTGGGATCCTGATCCGGTATCAAATACCCAGGATGTAAAGGATATTGAGAAACAGTTCTGTGTAATGAACACACCCGAAGACGATGCATCAACAGGTACTTTCTTCGTTTGGGCGGCACGGGAATTCTGGTAATCCCCTATTTCCTGTTCTGTCTTATAACAATTATAAGTTGGAGCGGGACCAACGTTCTCTAGCGCAGTATAACAAGCGGGTTCGGTCAATACATCCGTATTATTATCTTGATTAAGGCGTGACATAGTCGCAACCAGGAGAGAGAGAGAAGAAAACACTCAGCGTGCGCTTTTACAAGATTAGATTGGTTATCAATTTATCTAATCAGGATGTCTCCCACTGTTTTAGTCAAATCTTTCTTCAAACCCTAAAAGGAAAGACTAGCCAGGATTAATTACACTCTACAAGTTCGCCAATCTTTCAGCCAGGCCAGTGCCAATACTTTGAGGGAGGTTCCCCGTGCTTTCGCACGGACCTAATTAAAGTAAACCTCGTTTTCCCAAGGGCGTAACCCCGTTAACACTTTTCTGGACACCTACTTGATCGGCTAATTGTAATGTGTAAAACTCTGCTAGGAGTAACTCTTACTCGCATCGGGTATCGGGATCCAACTATCTCATAGAAGGTATGCAATCTTATTGCAAATTTCAACACTTGAAATTCCCAATAATATTTTACCCCTAGCAGCTATATGACCTTAACATGGTCAACAAATCATAAGTGCTAGTCAAGTTCAACCCGTCATTTCCCGATTGAATTAAACCCACCCGCACGACCCTTAACATGGTCAACAAAGTCACACGACTACCCTAATCCAATCGCATCATATGCTTATACAGATAAGCACTAATCAGCTACCGCACACTACGCCTTAACATGGTCAACAAACGTAGCACGAATACTAACTAGTACTTATCTGAAATGACGGAGGGTTACGACAGGTTTTTAAGAAAACCCTTTGCGTAATGAACTTGATATCGTTTGTAGAATCGAATGATTTTAAATGGAATGTTTTTTAGGCTTTTCTAGTTTTGCTAAAGAGGTCACTCCCGGTGAAGGGATCAACGGCTCTTTCCTCATCGAATAAGGTGCAGGATATTCACAAATATCACTATGCAAAGCAAAAACTATAGAAACAATCAAAAGACAAACCGAGTTCGTAGCATCTGCTGGTTTCGCTAAAGAGGTCACTCCCGGTGAAGGGATCTCGGCTCTTTCCTTATTGAATAAGGTGTTGGATGTTCTACAAGGAACACCGCTATGCAAAGCAAGAACTAGAGCTACCAGTTTTTAAACAAGTTTCTACAATATCTTTAGGTTTCTTTTATTTTTATTAATCTCATTAATGAAGTCCCAATTTTATTAGTCTTCACAAGCATCACTTTTGAAACGAAATCTGCAATATAACATACAACAACAACTGAGCCTTTTGAAACGAAATCTGCAATATAACATATATCTCATATATATAATATAATCATTCGTCTCAGGCAATAATATAATCTCATCACAGAACATTGCAGCAGAAGAAACATATATAAAATATTGGATATACTAGGAAGTCCGTGTTTTTAATACGAGCCTGTATAAAACACGGATTCCAAGGTCGTGATGAATAGCCAAACCCACATCCCTAGACCCCTACGAGAGCGGCAAGCAACACTGCCAATTCTAGGGTTAGGAGACCCGGTCTCGACTCCTCGAGATGGTCTCCCACTAGACCCTAGAACCCGGTTACTTGTGCTTCTCGCCTTGGGTCTACCTAATGCGGAAAAGTAAATAATATACAATGGTGACATCATCTTCAGCCCGGAAGTGCCCCAATAAAAGAATATTACATACAAATGAAATTTACATGAATGAAAATAAAAACCCTCATCTCATATAAAAAAACCCCGGCTATTCATAACACGACGATCCAATATAACATATCACAGCAACACATAATATCTCATATCATCAACGTAAGCAAGTATGCGTATCCCGATTGTCGTTGGTGTATAGCAACGAAAACGGCGATACACCACATACTACGCTTACGTTCGCAGAAAAGAAAGTGTAAAACTACAACAGTTGGAATCCGCAGCCTCCTTAGATATCGCATACCTAACCAAATGAATTCTTTAGACATCGCATGCCTAACAATTATAAACCCCGCATTTTAGTCTCAATATCGAAAACACTTTTCAATATCTAGTCGGGCAATTCAACAAGATTCCTGATATCCTGATCGACTGCTCGTCGCAAACTTTAGTAGACGGCCGCACCCCCGAATGCCGTCGAAGAAGTGCACTAAGCCGGAACACCGCTGCCGCGAGCACCCGAACGGATGCTTTTGGCGACGGGGTTCTCCTACAGTCACTTGGTCGGGGCTATGGGGCGTGGCTATCTATTAAGTTTACGGGACGAGTATCCGCGTACGCTACGTGATTGCAACGGACTTTTGATCGCATCAAAATCCTGTGGCAACCGATCAAATGAGACTAAACTGCTAGATTTATAACATTCAAATTAGTTATCTCATAACTACTTGTGGATTCCAAATATTGTATCACATTCCAGATAAAAAGACAGTGTTAAACTTTCCGATCGAATAATCAAACACCCAAGATTTCCCAAATAGCTCAACACTTGAGCGGAGTTTAAAAAATATCCATCACATGCCACAGTACCAATGGTCCAGCCGTAGAAGGGTCAAGCCAACACCTCACATGTGGCAACGCCGTACTGCCCCAAACCCTAAGGTTCAGAGGCGGTTCAGACAGTTACATAATCGAGTTAAGGTTTGTTGTCTTCTAGAGGGTCCACCGCGTTACTTGCATGATTTTCTGGAAGTTTCAAACTCGAGAAAAAATCCAACTTTTGAAAAATTTTCCGATAGGGGAAAAAGTGAGTTATTGATATCCATTCGAACTTTTTAACACGTTCTAAAATTATCTGGAAAAACTTAAACGAAGTTAAATTATCCGATCAAATCAACGTGTTCCCAATAGAACCCAGAAAACTCAACACTTGAGTAAATTAAAAATTCCTAGAAACATCAGGAAGTACCTACGGATATTACTGTGCAAACAGTAAACCCTAATTCCCCTATACGGCCGCGGAACCGCCGTGCAAGCCATGGTACAGCCGCGATTCCGCAGCGCTTTAGTGGGATTAGTGTCTCATTTTGCACAGTAATTCCTAAAATACCCTGCTGATTTTTTTGAGTATTTTTAATATGAAAAAATCAAAATTTTTGAAAAATTTCCAGTAACTATGGTTTTACGGGTATTTGGAGTTCGATCGGACTTTAAACTTCGCCTAGACTTCGCCTAAAGCTCTACCTTGGCTCTGATACCACTGCAGGGTTACTAGGCACTCTCACAAGGGTCTATAAGGCATCAACCATGCCCGATTTAAAATTTAGACGTGCCGAACAACTCTAACTAAGATCTTTAAACTAGAGATTAGGCGAAACAAAGCATGTTAAACACTTTAACATCTAAGAGTTTGGGATTACAACCTTTGTAGTCCGGTCCTTCACTTCTAAAGCTCCCTGTTGTGGTCCCTTCGCTGCGATCATCAAGTTCCCGAACTCTAGAGAGGCTCCACGAAGAGAAAGATGCAAGCTTGCTTCCGATCTTCGATAACTAAGATGATCTACCTTGAAGTTTCTTTAACACAAGCTCTCACTCACTAAATGAAGTGAACACCCTAATCTAAATGGCTAGGATAGATTAGGATGATGAAGTAGGAATTTAGCTGTCATTTGTTTTCTTAATCTCACTCAAAATCATCACTAATGAAAAAGCTAGTAAGCTTTTCCATGAAAGAAGAAGAAGGAAGAAGAAGATCTAATCCTTTTGTGATGAATAATGAAATGTTAATATGATTACAAATGTAACCATGGTCAAGGATGACAAGGCTAACCCATGTAGAGATTTAACCTAGGGTGAAGGGTTTGGGTTGGGTTAGAAATATCTAGCAAAATATCAAGCATAATATCTTTTGCTAGAAACAAAGTAAAACCTTCTAGAAGTATCAAGAAAGAACTAACTCAAATCAAACCCTAACCTTGTTTAATCTCCACTAAACATGTTGCATTAGTAATCATATCATGTTACAATATTATATATCACATATACAATATTTATTGTAACAAAATAAAATAATACAATTAACATATATCGCATATATATCAATGTATTACCCGAGTGAGAAAAAGAATCTTCTAGTGAGCTTATATTAATTAATGTAATTTAATATATCAAATATATAATTATACATTAAATTATCGAATCAACACTTGATCCGATAATCTGGCTATTTCATAAATAACCGACTAATATAATCTGTATCAGTTCATCGAATCAACACTTGATCCGATGACCCAGCTATATCACATATACCCGGCCGATACCTCATATCGCGAGAATCTAATACGGTATCACATACACGTATTGTTCTCGTTCCTGCACATATCATATATGTGCTCCTACTCCGTTTTGCCTGAGCCAGGAAAGCTCTGTGTAGGACTCTAAAGAATCATCGATACGCCGGCAGTAGGTGATGATCATATCAAACACCCACAAGCTGCAAGTGGTCAGCTAAACGTAACAGCCACCCAGATATTGAGCGATCAAAATATCAACAAGCAAGCCTGTACTTTCTCCCGCGAATCCAATCAGTAACACTCCCGTACAGTCCGGTCTCTTCGTTTGATATGTCGCATATCTCGCCTAGGGTTGGTAAACGTCAGACCCCAGTAGCTTGATAAGTCGTGTCGATATGAGGTCTATAACAGTTCGAGAAGATACTGATAACACTTACCAGTAAATCTCAGCAACTCTGGCCAGGGATTTCCAGTTATAGCCAATCGAACACAGCACAACATCAACTCCCTATACCGGGAGAGACAAATCCCCTCCTATCGCTCATTGCCTCCATGTGATTCGGGACTGTACCCAAAAGCCACCTTTCTGCACACCCTCTTGGACGTGGTATGATGGAAATCAAAGCACAGTGGGAATCACACAAGACTTTATGACGATCTCGGGTCTACAGACTAACCTATACCAGTGTCACCATAGAACTGCTATCTGACGTGGGGTATAATACCATCTGGGAGTTCTCGGTGAGTCCGTCCAGTGTACCCAGCCTCCACTGAGCACCCGTATACCTTCTCTGATGTCAAACACCAATGGATATGAGATCATCCATCGCCCATCATATGGGTCAAGAAGCGCATACGCTAGTCTACTCTGGAGTATCGATGCCTTGTCTCGGTACTCCCACGACTAGGAACATTTGAAGGATGTACTTGGCGACTACACTGTCCTCACTAGTATGATCTGCATCATAGTCCTGGTAGTCAAGTACTCATCCTAAGGGCTTTATCAACATGTAACATAGAGACAATCAGAGTACATGTTAAGATAAAGAACAACCAGATAGCGTACTATCATGTCGAGCAAGAAAGTCTGTTCCCCTCCGAAAGACGGCGCGACACCGCGTCTTGCCTGAGATTCGGGGCAGATGCTAATAGGTGCTATCCGTCCACCTCTTCGAAGATGCCAAGTTGATTTATGGCACCACGTATCGAAGGTTTAGACGGATGCGTCCGATGTAGCAGACTTCGTCAGATTCCCCCTCGTTTGAGGGGTTTTTGATTGTGGGGACGCTCTTCCCTGCAGGCGCAAGCCCCTGCAGTTAATTACGCTACCGCATTGCGGTAACAACTTTCTCCTTCTCCAGATGGTCACTTCGTGTCGTGGGTGTCTGTTTTGTATTTTGTTGCCCGTGGATTGTTTACGGAGACTGAGTTATGTCATCGCCCGTAGGGCGTGGACTGGTCCAAATCCGTATTATCTTAGATTTGGGTTTGGGGGGATTTGGTTTGAGGATACGTCAGCCCTACTTGAGGCTAAGATCAACTCAAACGTTTGTTAAGGATACGTTAGTCTAACTTTGTGACTAAGATCAACTTAACGGGATCGTTTAGATCCGACAAAAGAGCGTTTGGACTCTAATGTTCCAGTTTAGGGACATAGTGGTCCATGAATGTATGGCCGTCGGGACCCGTCACCTCTCTGACGACGTTGAAGGATTACAACGACGGATGTCAGAGGAGTTCAAGGATGTACCCTCGAGCCAGAGTTAATTGGGGGGATTTATAGTCCACTCTGTTTGAAGGTTTAAGGATACGTTAGCCATATTTGAGGCTAAGATCAACTTAAACGGGACCGTTTAGATCCGACAAAAGAGCATGCGGGGCTCTATTGTCCTAGTTTAAGGACATTACGGTCCATGGGTAGTTTAAGGACATTGCGGTCCATGGGTAGTTTAAGGACATTGCGGTCCGTTGTTAGTTTTAAGACATCTCGGTCAAGGTTAAGGACGTCGTAGTCCATGGGTTTAAGGACCCCACAGTCCATTGTTAGTTTTAAGACATCTCGGTCAAGGTTAAGGACGTCGTAGTCCATGGGTTTAAGGACCCCACAGTCCGGTATGTGCTCTGGATGCTTCACACGGGTTCACTGCCGTGCTTGGCGAGGACCAGGCTCCGCTCTGGACGTTTTCCACGGGGTCGAAGAGTGACATTATCCGCGTTCCACGTAACCAGGAATTTGCATTAGACATGAGTTTAAAGACCCCACAGTCCATATCAATGTGTGGTCGTCGGGACCCGTCACCTCTTTGAAGACATTGAGGGATTACAATGCCAAGTATCAAAGGAGTGACGAGATGTACCCTAGAACCGGAGTGGATTAAATAGTCCTTGGCCCAATTTGGGATCAAGACCGATTAATTATGTTATGGGTCCATTGGACCGGTTAATCACCAATTGAGGACTTATGGCCATCTTGGGCTAAGTCCAATCAGGAGAGGCTTTGCCTCTATCCATTTGGGCCAATTGGGCCAAAGCCTAGTGTTAAACACTACAGAGCAGTCAGTGTTGAACACTGGGAATGGGGTTGACAAGTTAGTGTTTTAACACTAAGAGAATATTTGGTGTTAAACACCAGCAACAATGCTTTTTCAGATTAGTGTTAAACACTAAGGTAATCAGTGTTGAACACTGCAAATGAAGATCTCAGATTAGTGTTTAAACACTAAGGTAATCAGTGTTGAACACTGCAAATAAAGCTTTTTAATTAGTGTTGAACACTAAGGCCCAACAGTGTTTTAACACTGGGTTCGAGAGTTTTAATTTAGCGTTAAACACTAAGGCAAGAGGGGTCACGTGGCAGCACGTGAGAGCGCCCTCCCTTCATTTGTTCTGCTGAGATTATCGCGTCTTTCAGAGCATCACGTGCCATCACGTGATGGGCATTCAAATGCCTATGTATTAGAGCTTCTGCCGAGGGTCACGTGGGTCACGTGGGGTGCTGCCTCAAAGGGGCTTTCTGTAGATCTCTTGGGGGGTCACGTGATGACACGTGACCCTGCCTCTAGGTATTTTGTTTAAAGGCTTTGTTAATCTTCTTTCAGGAATTAAATTCCTCGAACTGTAAATTTTAGAGGAATTAAATTCCTACTTCCTTTCGAAGACTTTGTTTTCTGGAATAGAGTTTAACTCTGAATTTTCTGTAGGAATTAAATTCCTCATATACGTGAAGGGCTGAAATAGGGTTAAACCCTAATAAAAGTTTTTAAGGAGTTTAAACTTCCATCCTCTGTATGATTAAGGGAATTAAATTCCTGCTGTTTCAACAGAACTAGGTTCTTAATTAGGGTTAAACCCTGTTTCTTTTTTGTTCTGGAGGAATTAAATTCCCATAATATAGGGTCAAGCCCTCCTTTTATTTTAAAGGAATTAAATTCCTATAGTTCTGTGAGAATTAAATTCTCGTGCTTGCATTCCTTCTCCATGTTTTGGATCTGCATGGCAGGATCTCAACCCATTGAGAATTAAATTCTCAACCTTAAGGGGAGATGTGCACTTTGCAGATCCTCCATCAAAGAGAGAAGAAATATGTTCTTCTGTTTTTACATTATCAGAGTTAAACTCTGTTGAGAATTAAATTCTCTTTCTTTCAAAAGGCCTTCCCTTTCTTACCTAGGGTTTTTTGCAGAAGATCCGAGTCTTTTTCAAAGTATCAAAGCTCTTCTCCTTTTTTCTTTTTTCTTCTCTGCGCATCTCTCTGTATGTATGTCTCTTGGCTCCTATTTATAGGAGAAGCAGCCGAATCAATCAGTTTTTGACGAATCTTCATTGAGATTTGATTTGCATTCATCATTCATTTTGGACCTTTGGATTATTAGGTGAATTTTATTCACCATTGGATTTTAAATCCAGAGATTCTCCCTTGTTATTTTGATTAGATTTAAAGGGGAAATCTTTCCAAACCCGAGATTTTCCCATAGATAGATGATATTTCATCACCTCTGAATCTTTAATTTGATTGGTTCAAGATAGTTGCTTTCTTTCGGAAAGATTTGAATTTCCTTCAGAATTTAATTCTGTTAACACAATGGGCTTTGAAAGCCGGTCACGTGTGACCACGTGACCCATGGTCACGTGTGGGCACGTGACCCCCTTTGGAATGAGCCTTTTCCTTTCTTTTGCGCTCTGTCTTCTGATCGCTGCCTAAGCGTCACGTGCTACCACGTGACCCCTGGTCACGTGTGAGCACGTGACCCTTGTTTGAACTCTTTTTCCTTGGTTCGTTTGGAGAACGAGTCTGCTGTCTGGAACGTCACGTGCCAACACGTGACCCTGGTCACGTGGGAACACGTGACCTCTTCTGAAGCCTTTTTCTTGACTTGATCAGGGAACTGGTGTGTCTTTGACGTTTGCATTTAAATGTCACGTGTCGCCACGTGACCCTGGTCACGTGGGAGCACGTGACTCTTTCTGAAGCCCATTTTCTTCAGCGTAGTCAGGAAACTGAACTTGACTTGATGATGCCTTTTAGGTGTCACGTGCCAACACGTGACCCCTTTTTGAAGCTTTTCCCAGAAGCTTTCCTGATTTTAAATCAGGAAACAAATGCCCCCACAGCGTTGTTCTCACGTGTCTGCACGTGAGTGCAACGCTGTCACCTCTTGTGACCGTTGGATTCCTCTAGGGATCTGGGAAGACGAAACGTCTTTTCAGAAGCGTCTTCACTTTCTCATGTCCTTCCTTTCAGACCTTTCTTTTAAGAATTTGATTCTCGTTCTCAGAGCTTAGTTCTCTGTTGTGTCTGTGCAGTGCCGCCTCACTCGCCAATCAAAGGCTAGTGCTCATGTGTTGCGTATGCAGGGATCTATTTGATGGGGACGTTTCATTTCCCTATCCTAATTCCAATGCGTCGTTGGATTTCATTTCCAATGCTCTCCCCTTCTTTCCGGGCTTTGAGAATAGTCCCGTCATGCACAACATTTTTCGCGCATAGCATTAAATGCTTCCTTATATAACCTGAACCCTATGCCTTACTTCTTTTCTTCACAGAGAAACCCATTCATGCCTTAAGGTGGTCATCTTTGAGAACCCGATCAATCGCCATGGCTTGCAATCGTCCCCATGCTCGTCGGCAACCATGGGAGGTGCCCCTCGAGGAGATAATTCCTCGCTTCGCTGCGCGGCTGGCGGATCCTTTTCTCACCGACGCTCAATGTGACACGGTGAGGTACGAGCTACTGACCCGTCGGGGCTCTCCTCTTCCCATGGGCTCCATTTGGCTCCGAATGATCCTCATGTCTGTGCTTGCCGATATACCCCCTCATCCGGCGGAGATGACTTCGGCGATCCTTGACGCGGCGGAGGACAAGCTTGAGTGCTTTCATGAGGCTTGTCTGATCACTCAAGCTCTGAAGGATTGCTCGATTCATCTGCTGGGCCAGATCAAGGCCCGGCGAGCTATTATGTTTGCTTTCGCGGACGAACACGGCGCCAATCGATGGGGAGCGACTCCTCGTGAGAACCGTCGCTTTGATGTGCTGGAGAAAGCAGAGAGGGAGATGGAGAATTTTGTCCTTTGCTTCGTTAACCCTTGTGCCGTTGATCCTGTATTTGGTGACCTTTTCCGTTAGTGTAGAACCTCTTTAAATCAGTCCCTCCTTTTTGTATGCTTTATGTTGAACTTCCATGTAGGCTTGGTATTCGTATGTATGTTTCCGCTTGCATGAATAAATTTTGTGTTCCTTTTTATGAAAACTTTCTTCAATTATCAATATTGTTGTCATGTCGCGTACGCGTTAAAGCTTCGAATTTTATTTCTTTTTCGGATGTTCATACGATTGCGAGCGCATGCTTGATAGGATAATCATCGGAAAGCTTCTCGTTGCTTTTCATACCGGGTTGTGTGAGCGCGTTCTGGATCGATTATTGCTATCGATCGGGAGCCCATTTATATGTCCTGTTTCTAAGGTTGTGGTCGCAAAGTGAGCTTTCATGGCCTGATAGGGTGACACGTAGCGAACATGAGGTTGTGGCCCTCGATAAAGTTGCCATGTTCACTCGTGAGAGGGTTGAGGCTCATAGGGCCACTGAGAAAGAGCTTGGAGCCCGGCTCGTTTCATATCAGGCCCAGCAAGCTCAAGCGGAGGCTCGTCTTTTGGAGATCTTGCGTCATGAAGCCGTGGCTCAGCAAAAGCAGGATGAGCTGACCAAGCTGCTGAATCGCCCGCCGGCCTGAAACATTTGTATCTTTTTCTTCCCTTTTGTACATACTCATGGATGAGAGTATTTTCTTTTTGTTTCTTTCATGAATTGTACTTTGTACCCATTTTGGTTTATGAATAAAAGATACATTTTTTCTTGTCAATGATGTGTCTCCTTTTCATTGAATGTATTCTGCGGGTATTCTATCTTGATCTCCTTGCAGGACAGCAATGGCTCAGGACTCAGGGTTAAGATCTGCTTCCTAAGGCTTTTGCATCTTATGAGCCACGAGGGTCTCATAAAGAGTTTTTCTCCCTACAGGTCGAGAGGATCCCATAGGTGTGAGTTCTTCTTAAAGATCGTGAGGATCCTTAAGCGGGTTTTCCCTTGAGAGTCGTAAGGATCTCACAAGAGAGTTTTTCTTCCTTACAGGTCGTGAGGGCCTGCAAGTGCCGGATGTGATCACCCTTATCCGTGTTTCACGGAGTCAGGGATCTCTCAAGGTATCGTAGTTTAAAGACGTCACGGTCAAGGTTAAGGACCTCATAGTCCGTGGATTTAAGGACTCCACAGTCCGCTGTTAGTTTTAAGACATCACGGTCAAGGTTAAGGACCTCATAGTCCGTGGATTTAAGGACTCCACAGTCCGGTGTTTGGTTGCAGGGACCCGTCACCTCTTTGAAGACGTTGAGGAATTACAACGCCGGGCATCAAAGGAGTGAAGAGATGTACCCTTAAACCAAGGCAAAGTCTGTAGGGAATCGGGGTAGTTGATCGTTAGTTTTAAGACATCACGGTCGAGGTTAAGGACGTCATAGTCCGTGGATTTTAAGGACTCCACAGTCCGGTATTTGCTCTGGATGCTTCACACGGGTTCACTGCCGTGCTTGGCGAGGACCAGGCTCCGCTCTGGACGTTTTCCACGGGGTCAAAGAGTGACATTATCCGCGTTCCACGTAACCAGGAATTTTGCACTAGATGCTTCACACGGGTTCACTGCCGTGTTAGGCGAGGACTAGGCTCTGCTCTGGATGCTTCGCACGGGTTCACTGCCATGCTCTGCGAGGACCAGGATCCGCTCTGGACGTTTTCCACGGGGTCAAAGAGTGACATTATCCGCGTTCCACGTGACCAGGAATTTTGCACTAGATGCTTCACACGGGTTCACTGCCGCGTTAGGCGAGGACTAGGCTCCGCTCTGGATGCTTTGCACGGGTTCACTGCCATGCTCTGCGAGGACCAGGATCCGCTCTGGACGTTTTCCACGGGGTCAAAGAGTGACATTATCCGCGTTCCACGTGACCAGGAATTTTTGCACTAGATGCTTCACACGGGTTCACTGCCGCGTTAGGCGAGGACTAAGCTCCGCTCTGGATGCTTCGCACGGGTTCATTGCCATGCTCTGCGAGGACCAGGATCCGCTCTGGACGCTTTCCACGGGGTCAAAGAGTGACATTATCCGCGTTCCACGTGACCAGGAATTTTGCACTAGATGCTTCACACGGGTTCACTGCCGCGTTAGGCGAGGACTAGGCTCCGCTCTGGATGCTTCGCACGGGTTCATTGCCATGCTCTGCGAGGACCAGGATCCGCTCTGGACGCTTTCCACGGGGTCAAAGAGTGACATTATCCGCGTTCCACGTGACCAGGAATTTTGCACTAGATGCTTCACACGGGTTCACTGCCGCGTTAGGCGAGGACTAGGCTCCGCTCTGGATGCTTCGCACGGGTTCATTGCCATGCTCTGCGAGGACCAGGATCCGCTCTGGACGCTTTCCACGGGGTCAAAGAGTGACATTATCCGCGTTCCACGTGACCAGGAATTTTGCACTAGATGCTTCACACGGGTTCACTGCCGCGTTAGGCGAGGACTAGGCTCCGCTCTGGATGCTTCGCACGGGTTCACTGCCATGCTCTGCGAGGACCAGGATCCGCTCTGGACGCTTTCCACGGGGTCAAAGAGTGACATTATCCGCGTTCCACGTGACCAGGAATTTTGCACTAGATGCTTCACACGGGTTCACTGCCGCGTTAGGCGAGGACTAGGCTCCGCTCTGGATGCTTCGCACGGGTTCATTGCCATGCTCTGTGAGGACCAGGATCCGCTCTGGACGCTTTCCACGGGGTCAAAGAGTGACATTATCCGCGTTCCACGTGACCAGGAATTTTGCTGAATATATCCGCATTTCACGGGGTGAAGGTTTGACTGTTGGCGATATGTATACCACCGAGCCATGGAACTGGGAGTGGTCGCTGTTCCACTTAGCTTGAAGTTGTGTCCGTTGTTACGAGACGATCTCCAGGTTATTTGTGAACCGTCGAGATTTGGCTTCCTCTCATGATGAAACCTGGGGGGAGGAGTATGATCCCTTCTTTGTTTGCACCCCTGGATTGTATACAGGGATTGTTGTAGTATCACCTGTAGGGCAAAAAGGTTTCATTTTTCCATCATTTCTTTTATTCTTTCCGCGATGCTCTATCATTTCAGCTTTTTATATCGCGAAGGTCGCGATTGCCCAATCATTTCGGCTATTTTTCGCGGTGCCCAATCATTTCGGCTATTTGTTTTATTTTTACTCGCTGCTTTTTATTGCGAGTTGCCCCATCATTTCGGCTATTTTTCATGCATACATTTTTACTTGCTGCTTTTTATTGCAAGTTGCCCCATCATTTCGGCTATTTCGTAGGCATGTGTGGCCTGCTAGCTTTTTCGCCGCAAGCTTGGATTTTGGACACCGATTTCGGCATCAGCATCGCTGCAACTGGGATGTTGCCAGGAGCGAATCATCATTTGCCTTTGTCGATGTTGAACAAAGGTGGCTTAGCAAACAGGGTTAAGGTCCTGTCGACTAAGGCTTTTGACTTCATGAGCCGTAAGGGTCTCACAAAGGTATTTCTCCCTACAAGTCGTGAGGATCTTGCAGGTGTATCTTCTCCTTAGGGATCGTGAGGATTCCTAAGTGTATGTTCCTCTGTAAGTCGTAAGGATCCTACAAGAGGGTTTTCTCCTTATGGGTCGAGGGGACCTACAAGGGTTGGACTTTGCTGGGGATATGTTTATTCGCGCCCGTGGATTGTATACAAGGGTCAGTATTGAGCCTCTTGTAGGGCAATATCGGAGGTTGTGGAGGATTTGCTTAAGAACAGGTTCAGGTTTCTGTAACTTAAGACTTTCAAATCTCATGAGCCGTGAGGGTCCCATAAGAGAATTCTCCTTACGAGTCGTGAGGATCTCGTAAGTGTATTTTCTCCTTAGGAATCGTGAGGATCCCTAAGTGTGTTGCTCCCTTGTGAGTCGTAAGGATCTCACGTAGGTGGTTTCTCCTTACAAGGTCGAGAGGACTCTGTAAGTGTCCTTTAACGAGGTTGCGCCCTTTCGGGTTTTCACAAACACTCGCCGGTAGTCTTGCTGTTTTTACTCACGGAGCCCTTTCGGGTTTTCATCCGTGCCCGTTTTGCTTATAGACATACCGTTTTTTTTTATTCTTTTTCACTTTTTTTTTACAAGGTCGCGCCCTCTCAGGTTTTCACGAACACTTGCCGGCAGCCCTGCTGTTTTTACTCACGGAGCCCTTTCGGGTTTTCATCCGTGCCCACTTTGCTTATGGACATACCGTTTTTATTTTGTTTTTTTGTTTTTTTTTTTTATCTTCTTTTTTCTTTATTTATCCATCTCGTCGACCTAAGGACGTTGCGGTAGTAGTTTAGGGACGTTTCGGTCCGTCGATAGTTTAAGGACGTTCCGGTCCGTTGTTAGTTTAAGGACGTTTCGGTCCGCCGATATGGGAAGGCTGGTTGCTGCTTGTAAAGTCTGAGCCTAGGAAGATAGTGAGCGGACATAGTCGTCGTCATCTATCATTGACCCAGGCTGTGGCTTATTAAGCATAGTATTTCTTTAAGAAGCGGCCGTTTATTGGCCTGAAAGGCCTTTCACCATGCATGTCCATGAGTAGGTAGGCTCCACCCTGGTAGACCTTGTCTATGATGTACGGGCCTTCATAGTTTGGCTCAAATTTTCCCCGCTTGGCACGATTGGGGATCATAGGTCTTTTGACCACTAGTACGAGTTTGCCTTGGCGGAATGTCCTCGGCCTGGTCAATCGTTCGTACGAGCGCGTCATCTTTGCTTTGTAGGCTTCTAGATGTTGTTGCGCTATGAGCCGGGTTTCGTCGAGGGCATCAAGCTCCTCAAGCCGAAGGTGAGCATTTTCTTCGTTCGTCAGCTCGTGGTGGACTGCTACTCGTAGAGAGGGTAACTCTATCTCGAGGGGGAGCACTGCTTCCGTCCCAAACACCAACGCGTACGGCGTTGTGTTTGTGGCCGTCTTGAACGTAGTTCGATAAGCCCAAAGGGCTTCTTGCAGCCTTTCGTGCCAGTCTCTCTTATTCCTGGAAACGGTCTTTTTTATGATCTTCGTCAAGGTCTTATTGAAAGCCTCGGCCAGACCGTTAGCTCGTGGATTGTAAACTGAAGAATATCTCCAGTCTATATTGTGCTGCTGTGCGAAGCGGCTAATCTTATGGCTTCGGTAGGCCGGCCCATTATCGGAGATAATCCGCCGTGGAGTTCCAAACCGATAGATGACGTGCGTCTTGAAGAAGTGGAGAATATTCTCCGTCTTCACTTCCCTCAGCGGTACTGCTTCTGCCCATTTGGAGAAGTAATCAGTGGTCGCCAGGATAAAACGGTGTCCCCGGGATGATGCTGGCTCAATGGGGCCGACTATGTCAGTCCCTCACATTTCGAATGGCCAACTAGCCAACGTCGGGTGCAGTGGATTCGGATGTTGGTGGATGAAGTCTCCATGGATCTGGCATGAGTGGCATTGCTTCGCATACTCGAGGCAGTCCTGGATCATCGTGGGCCAGTAATAACCCATCCGTTTAATTTTTAACTTCATCTTTGGGCCTGCTTGGTGAGAACCGCAAAGTCCGTCATGAACTTCCTGAACGACTCTTTCTGCTTCGTCAGGTCCCAAGCATCTCAGCCATAGAGAATCGAATGATCTCTTGTATAGAATATCGTTGACGAAAGCGAAAGATAAGGCTCGTTTCATGAGCCGATGTCTTGAGGACGCTTCTTCGGGCATTCGGTGAGACTTAAAGTAGTCTATGAAGACTTCCCTCCAGTCTTCGGCCTTCTCATGGTCTTTTATTTGTAGGGTCATCTGCTCAGTCGTTCCCTTTTTTCCGCATGATTCCGGAGATATTTCTGCCGGGGCGAGCACTCGACGGCTTTGTACCACGATTCTGACGTCATCGAGGTTCTCGTTAGCCAGTTCTTTAGCAAGTTTAGCCAACGCGTCTGCTTTGCTGTTTTCCGCGCGCGGTATGTTCTCCAAAGTATAGGAGGGAATTTGGGTCAATAGTTGTTGCACCCTTTCGCCGTACTTCACCAATTCCGGCTTGCACGTTTGATAGTCACCATTTACTTGACTGACGACCAGCTGAGAATCCCCGTATATGAGGAGGTCTTCAATTCCCATGTCGATGGCGATCTCGAGGCCTGCTATCAGAGCTTCGTATTCGGCTTCATTGTTTGTCCTCGGCTCTGTTAAGGAGAAGGCGAAGCGCATTATCCCTCCTTGTGGAGTTGCAAAGATGAGGCCTATCCCTGATTTGATCATTGGGATACCTTGTTTCTGTTTCTTTATGGAGGACGCTCCATCGAAATAGAGTTCCCATCGGGTGCTTCCGCCGCTAATCGCATCAAATGCATGCTCGTCCGGCAAATCGCAATTCAGAGGAGAATTGGCCGGTATCGGGTGCTCGGCGAGGAAGTCGGCAATGGCCTGGCCTTTCACTGCCTTGAGAGGTTGATACGTTATCGAGAACTCCATCAAGAGCAGGGCCCACTTAGCAAGTCGTCCCGTCAGTATGGCTTTCGACATCAAATATTTGAGAGGGTCCACCTTTGAAATAAGACGGACTTCATGTGCTAATGCGTAATGTCTAAGCTTTATTACTGCGAAGATCAACGCCAGGCAGTGCTTTTCAATAGGGGAATAGTTGCTTTCTGCCCCCAGCAGCACTCGACTTAAGTAGTAAAGTGCTCTTTCTTTCCCCTGATCGTTCTCTTGTGCCCATAATGCGCCTAAGGAACCTTCGAGGGCGGCCGTGTAAAGAATGAGAGGCTTTCCCTTCACTGGAGCAGCCAACACTGGAGGGTTCTGCAGGTACTGCTTGATCTCGTCTAGTGCACCTTGACATTTGTGATCCCAAACGAATGGGGTTCCCTTTTTCATCAGGTGGCTGTAAGGACGGCATTTTCCTGAAAGATTGGCGATAAACCGCCGGATGTACGCGAGCTTCCCTAGGAGAGACCGCAACTGCTTGAGGGTTCTTGGCGGAGGCATTTCCATGATCGCCTTAATCTTTGACGGATCTATTTCAATACCTCGGTGTCGAACGATGAATCCCAGAAATTTGCCCGAGGAGACTCCAAACGCGCATTTGAGGGGATTCATTTTCAAATTGTATTGCCGAAGGCGTTGAAATACAGTCTCCAGATGCTTTAAATGCTCTTCGTATGACATGCTCTTTACTACGAGGTCATCGATATAGCACTCGACGATGTCATGTATGAGATCGTCGAAGATCTTTGTCATGGCCCTTTGATAGGTGGCGCCAGCGTTCTTTAGACCAAAGGGCATAACCTTGTAGCAAAATATACCCAAAGGGGTGCGGAAAGCGGTATGCTTCTGGTCTTCAGGATGCATCTTTATCTGATTGTATCCTGATGAACCATCCATAAAGGAGAAAACCTCGTGAGTTGACGTGTTATCTATCATTAGTTCGGTTACCGGTACTGGGAAATCATCCTTTGGACAGGCTTTATTGAGATCCCTGAAATCCACACATATGCGTACCGTCCCATTCTTCTTCATTACAGGGACGATATTGGCGATCCAGTCGGGGTACTGGACTTCTTGGATAAATCCAGAATCGATCAGCTTCTTGACTTCGGCGTTGATGCTCATTTCAAGCTCGAGTCGCATCCTTCTTGGCGCCTGCTTGACTGGCTTGATATCTGGGGATATTGCTAATCTATGCACATCAATCTCCGGATCCAATCCTGGCATCTCGGAGTAGTTCCACGCGAAGCAGTCTTTATGCTGTAGAAGCACGTTCTTTAACGCAGCCACCTTTTCTTCGGATAATAGCTCGCTGACAAATGTCGGTCGCGGGTCGTCTGCCGATCCCAACTCAATCTTCTTGAGGTTATCTGCAGTGGTATGTATACCATCTTCCAGTTCTTTCGGAGCGGGCGGAAATTCTGAGATCACCTCATCATCGCTGTTCTCAAAGCACAGGTAAAGGTCACCTACGTTCTCAGGCTCTTCCCTTAATATCGTAATCGTATAACAAGTGCGAACCCGCTCTGTGGACTGAAGTGGACCCGGTTCTGCTCTTGCGGCCTTGGGCTCATGCTTTCGCGGCGGCTTTACCTTCCAGCCGTCGGATAAAGCGAATCTACCCCGTCGGTACTGGTCCTCGACCCAGTTCTTGAAGGTGAAGCAGTCTTCGGTAGGATGTCCTATGGTTCGGTGATAAGAGCAATAACTCGGATGAGAGACCTTGCTAGCTTGCCCAGGATGTCTAGACTCTGGAAGCGTGATCATTCGATGTTTTATAGCGAGGTTGAGTAACCTCTCCGTCTTGTCTTGGGGGAAGGAATACGCTCGACTCATCTTCTTCACGAGGGACAAACCCGAGCCGCTTCTTGATTTATCTCCGTCTCTGCGTCGGGTCTTTCGCACAATGGACTGACGAGGATAAGCGTCTTTGTCTTTTGCAGCATGTTGAGATAGACGTTGCGTCCTGGCCTTCTTGTAGATGGCCATCTCGCGGTTGTGCTCTTCCTGAGCTCTCCGACCCATTTTCCTGAAAGGCTTTTTCGTTCTTCAAACGACGGACTCGGTGCTTCGATCGCGGGGTCTAGTTTTAATGAAGGGTTGGCATCTCCTGACAGGGCGTCCTCTTCTTCATCAAAGGTATATATAGGGTAGCTGCTGTGAGTTCGTTCCCGTTTTCCAGCTCTTGCGTATCCAAGCCCGAGTGTTTCCATCTTCCCGTTGGGCAACTTGCGTTGAGTCCCGGGGACATCCCAAATCTTGTTGTAGAACCGAGCCTGCCGAACAGCCTGTTTTAAGGGTACTCCTTGGCGCTTCAATAGCTTCTTTAATCCGTCCGTATAGTATCTGGGCAGACGGATGGGTTGGAGCCTGTCGAGCGTAGTATCTGCGCCATGCCAGATCTCTTTCTCTATTTTCGACTCTGAGGATCGGTAAAATAGGATCACCTTCTCGCCCCTTCGCCTGGGAGGGACGTAAAATGTTTGCAGGTCCTGCACATCGTGAGCCTGAAGCGCGTCGAGATCCTTGTAGTGTTCTCACGGTACCATGGTGATTTGCAAACTATGGTCATCGCCAAGGGGTGCTTGTGTCGGCAGCCGATTGGAGAACACAGCATTAACTTCATCTTCTGAATCACTTCCGAAGACTAATACGGGGGCGGGTGTCCTCAGGTTGTTGCGTTGAGATGGCCCTGCATAAACTATCTCTTCCTCTTCTTCGGTATCGCTCCCGAAAATAGGGATGGTGGCGGCGGTTTTGTTTTCCGGATTGCGACATCTTTCTGTATCCTCGAAATCTGGCAAAAAGTATTTCGCATCTTCGTATTTGCGGACTTCGTTCACGGAAAATGGGTTTAACTCACCTGTTACGGTATACTCAAGACCATCCTTGAAGTACTTCATACACTGATGTTGTGTAGAAGGGATGATGTTGTACTCGTGCAGCCAAGGACGGCCGAGCAAGGCGTTGTAACAGGTCTTGGCGTCGATGACATGGAATTTGATGTCTGTGACGAGAAGTCCGAAGCGTAATGTTAGTATCACGGATCCGAGAGTCCGTGAAGATTGTGAATCGAAACCGGAGATAGTAATTTTTTCACGAGCGAGGTGTTGCACACTCATGCAGATTTCCTTCAACACCCGAACATTAAGGAGGTTGACAGAGGATCCATTATCCACCAGGATCTTGCCTATCTTGATATCATGGCAGTATCCGGAGACATATAGGGGACGGTTATGGTCGCATGTCCCGAGAAGGAGGTCTTCATCACCGAAAGTGACGTCGGCCGTATGCACTTCCTCCAGTTCATCCTTCATCTTTTCAGTGGCGAGGAAGGCTTGGAATTGCTCGGGTTCTTGTAACGCCTTAATTAGTGAGTCTCGCGCTTCTTTCGATAATAGGAGGGCATCGAGAATGCTAAGCTGAGAAGGTAGCTTCCTTAGGTGCGCGAGGATGTTATAGTCCACTTTACTCTTCCTAGGAGGATCTTTGGCAGCCAGCTCTCTCATGACTTGGTCATCTAAAGTGATATCTTCAGTGACCTTTTCCTTTCCCTTATCCTTTCTATTCCCGGGCCCTAGATTCTTTTCTGGGAGTGTGCGATTGCGCAGCTGAATGTTCTCGCAGATCTCCGATTCCTCCTCTTTCCCCGAGACAGATTCTTTAAAGAGAGGGCCCAGAGCCATTTCTTTATCAGAGTCGCTCCCAAAGGTGAGAACTTGTGACCCCCTGGCGTTAACCATGCAACAGTTGCCAGTCGTTCTGTTGTGCCTATCGACGGTACTTCTTCGCTCCCGACGGATCTTGCGTTTCATGCGCTTAAAATGTTGCCGATGAGCAACATATCCTTGCCACCATATCTTAAAGGCGTCGCACTCCTCCGTGGGATGTGAGATTTTCCGATGATATGTGCAATAGTCAGGGTGCGTCTCTACCCCATCGTGTGTGTTTCCTTCCGAGGGCGGTAGCTTCATTCCCAGTGACATGGCTTTGGCAAACCTTTTTCTCGTCTTGAATATCTTCTTGTCTGCTTCGGATGCCTTATGCTCTGACAGGGGTAGTTCAACTCTTTCGTTCAGTTGCCCGCATTTGGCTCCTTCCGACGTGGTCATCTCACGCTCCTGGTCCGCTTTACATTTTAGACGAATCTCGTCTAGAAAAGCGTCGATTATTTCATCTGTTGGCCATGCGCGTTCTGGTACAGGCTCTGCCTCCAGTTTCCTAATGCCAGGAGTTTTCCCATCATCGGTAAACGAGTGGGAGATTACATTACAACTCGCCACATATCCTTCGGATTCATCCGACGAGCTTTCTCCATCATCTTCCTCTTGAAAGATGTGGTTGAGGAACTCTTGCAGTGTGACAGGAGTTCGCGCCTTTTGGTTGTACTCTTCCAATGCGTCGATTTGCTTCTGCAAGTTCGTGTGCTCTTTTCCAGGCTTCACGGACTTCTTGGATTTCTTCTTCTTTTTCTTCGAAGGCTTTGACGGCTGGGCGTGAGTATTTGGGCCATTATCGTGAGTCTTCGTAGTTGGGCGGGGCTTCAACATCCTTTTGATAATTTGAGGTTCAAGAGGGTCCTTCCATTCGATCGCAGGGCACGCATGAAGGTCTCTCAGCATTCTTTTGGTTTTAGTTGATAGCACGACCTCCCATGGAGCTTCTTCAATAAAAGAACATGTTGCCCCCGGTGTATCCGCTTTCCTCGGAGCATGCGGCTGTGGTGGGTTCACCTTCCACTTTTCGGACAGTACAAACTTCCCCTGGAGGTATTGGTCTTCAATCCATCCTTTGAAGACGAAGCAATCTTCAATCGGATGGCCTACCGTCTGATGGTAAGGGCAATAGTTAGGGTTATTCACCTCGGTGGGTTGCGGCGGTCGCCTTGGATTTGGCAGGTTTATAAGTCTGTTGCGTATTGCCAGCTCGAATAGCCGTTTCGTCTTGTCCCGTGGGAACGAGTAGGGACGCTTCATCTTCTCATTATAATACCGACGTCTTTCCTCCAGTTGATCTGTCGGTTTCGGGGCGTTAGGTTGCTCTTGGGCATTCGCAACAAATGTTGCTCTTCCTTTACCCTTGTCATTCCGAGGTTCCGACTTCGGTGTAGGTGGTCTATGACCCATCTGGTCCATCTGAGCCAACTTGTCGATCAGGGCCTGGAATGTGGTTGGCTTAAAGAACATCATAAACTGGGAGATAGTTGCGTGAGGGTCTAGAGTTCCCACGAACATGCCCACCGCAGGTGCTTCCTCAATGCGTTGCTCACATCTCGACCACAAGTTCCGCCAGCGTATAGCGTACTGGACCCAGGTTTCGCCCGATTTTACCCTGGCGTTAATAAGTGCAGTTATTGGAGTGCGTTCACTAGCACTTGCAAATCGCTGAGCGAACAACAACTCCATTTCAGCGAACGTTTTGATAGAATCGTTCGGGAGTTCCGAATACCATTCGAATGCTGTTTCTGATAAGCTGCCCACAAACTGGCGGAGCAACAATTTATCATCACCGCCGGTGTTACCGCAGAGGGCCCGAAACTGGGCGACATGTTGATGGGGATTGCCGGTCCCCTTATACACGTGGAATTTTGGTATCGTATAGCCTTGCGGGTATTTGATTTGGTCGTACCAGCTCGGATACGGCCGCCCCATTTTCACAACTTGACCGGCTGCCTCAGTAGCGTGATGAACCCGGATTTGCTGGGCTATGTAGTCAGCCAAGTCAGCCTTAGAGATTGCCTCCTCCTTGGCCGTTGAGAGGGCTGGTGGTGGATTTGACGTTTCTCCTCGGTCGTCTTCAAGAGTGATCGGGGCATCCTCGGCGGGTGAGTCCTGCTGGATCATCATTCCTATTACATCTTGGAAGAGAAGGCCCATCCGTTGTATGTTGGCCGCTTGTTCAGCAGCCTCTTTGTCCCTTTTCTCCAGTGTCCGGCGAAGGAATTCAGCATCGGTTTCTTCCTCCCGGCATGCGTCTGAGGACGTTTCTGGGTTTTCTTTTGGCCCGGTGAGCGCGGCCATAGCATTCATCATTTCTTGCAGCTTTTGTTGCTGTTCCTGGGCTTTCGTCACGGATTGGGTTAACGGTCGGTGGCCCGTAGAAGTGCGGCTTTCCTCTTTTCCAGAGGCCATGTAAACAGTGTGCACCACCATGCCCCCAGACTTGGGGCGTCTGGGCTCAGTGCTTTTAGCCGTCGTTGCATGCTGGGGGGTCTTCTCTGGCCTCCTCCTTTTATGAGCCAATTGATCAACAGCCTTTTGGGGTTTAGCCTGGTGACCGGCTTCCGGTTGGATTTTCAGCTTCTTGTGTTGGCGGGAGAAGTTCGGATCGATGATCGAGTCCCGTGCCTGTCGCCAAACCTTATAGATTTTGGAAGACAGCCGTTGAGGAGATTGGGGCCGTTCTGACTCCATTTCCACAACCTTCTTTAACGGGGGAGGAGACCTCTTCAGTACTGCAGTAGGAGAATTTCTTCGCACTTTATTTAGCATTTCGAAGCTGTTCCCAGTTGGAACAGCAGCATTAACTTCTGCCATCGGGACTGATGGAGTCAACCCAGATGGGGAGTTGCCCCCAGCCTTCCTCACTCGGCGCCAATGGCGACGTCGGGCGTGTCGAGCGGACGGTGTAGGGTCGGCGGTAAGAATGGTTTCGTTTTGCCCTCTGTCTGGGCATGGGGTCGCAGCTGGTATTAGCCTGTCAAAGACCGATGTCCTTTGGGCAGTAGGAGCGGGAGCTGAAGCCGTTAATCTTGTAAAGACCGACCTTTTGGCCGGAGAGGCTGCCTTGACGACTTCTGGGATGGGAGCGGCCACTTTCTTAGAAGCAACCTTCTCTGAGATTGTAGGTCCTGTGATGGGTTTGCAGGATTTCTGGCCCAATCTAGAGAAGACCGAGGCGTTGACGTTGGGCGACTCGTTGAGAGGAGCCGCGGCAGGGGTAAGTCGATCAAAGACCGACTTCTTGGGAGCCTCCGTTGTCAGCACTGGAGCGGCAAAGTTTGTCGGCGGGACCATGGTCCCAAAGAACAATCCTGTGGTGGCGCGAGTGACCTGTTCCACGGGCATTGTGAATAGCGAGGCAGCTTGGGGTCCGTAGGCTATACCTCCTGGCGAGGCAGAGCGTTGGTTGCAATTGCAGTCTGAGCAGTTGGAGACTTTCACGGAAGTAGAAGCCATCGATCCTTTGCTTTCTGCAATAAGCCAGACGCCAACTCTTAGTATCTTGAAACCCAAGGGCAACCATTAGCGAACCGCGATTGGTTCGCGAGTCACGACACACGAAGTGTGGAGTGGAAAGAGGAAAAGGTCCCACCGGGCGTGCCAGAATCTGTTCCCCTCCGAAAGACGGCGCGACACCGCGTCTTGCCTGAGATTCGGGGCAGATGCTAATAGGTGCTATCCGTCCACCTCTTCGAAGATGCCAAGTTGATTTATGGCACCACGTATCGAAGGTTTAGACGGATGCGTCCGATGTAGCAGACTTCGTCAGATTCCCCCTCGTTTGAGGGGGTTTTGATTGTGGAGACGCTCTTCCCTGCAGGCGCAAGCCCCTGCAGTTAATTACGCTACCGCATTGCGGTAATAAGTTTCTCCTTCTCCAGATGGTCACTTCGTGTCGTGGGTGTCTGTTTTGTATTTTGTTGCCCGTGGATTGTTTACGGAGACTGAGTTATGTCGTCGCCCGTAGGGCGTGGACTAGTCCAAATCCGTATTATCTTAGATTTGGGTTTGGGGGGGTTTGGTTTGAGGATACGTCAGCCCTACTTGAGGCTAAGATCAACTCAAACGTTTGTTAAGGATACGTTAGTCTAACTTTGTGACTAAGATCAACTTAACGGGATCGTTTAGATCCGACAAAAGAGCGTTTGGACTCTAATGTTCCAGTTTAGGGACATAGTGGTCCATGAATGTATGGCCGTCGGGACCCGTCACCTCTCTGACGACGTTGAAGGATTACAACGACGGATGTCAGAGGAGTTCAAGGATGTACCCTCGAGCCAGAGTTAATTGGGGGGATTTATAGTCCACTCTGTTTGAAGGTTTAAGGATACGTTAGCCATCTTTGAGGCTAAGATCAACTTAAACGGGACCGTTTAGATCCGACAAAAGAGCATGCGGGGCTCTATTGTCCTAGTTTAAGGACATTACGGTCCATGGGTAGTTTAAGGACATTGCGGTCCATGGGTAGTTTAAGGACATTGCGGTCCGTTGTTAGTTTTAAGACATCTCGGTCAAGGTTAAGGACGTCGTAGTCCATGGGTTTAAGGACCCCATAGTCCATTGTTAGTTTTAAGACATCTCGGTCAAGGTTAAGGACGTCGTAGTCCATGGGTTTAAGGACCCCACAGTCCGGTATGTGCTCTGGATGCTTCACACGGGTTCACTGCCGTGCTTGGCGAGGACCAGGCTCCGCTCTGGACGTTTTCCACGGGGTCGAAGAGTGACGTTATCCGCGTTCCACGTAACCAGGAATTTGCATTAGACATGAGTTTAAGGACCCCACAGTCTATATCAATGTGTGGTCGTCGGGACCCGTCACCTCTTTGAAGACATTGAGGGATTACAATGCCAAGTATCAAAGGAGTGACGAGATGTACCCTAGAACCGGAGTGGATTAAATAGTCCTTGGCCCAATTTGGGATCAAGACCGATTAATTATGTTATGGGTCCATTGGACCAGTTAATCACCAATTGAGGACTTATGGCCATCTTGGGCTAAGTCCAATCAGGAGAGGCTTTGCCTCTATCCATTTGGGCCAATTGGGCCAAAGCCTAGTGTTAAACACTACAGAGCAGTCAGTGTTGAACACTGGGAATGGGGTTGACAAGTTAGTGTTTAACACTAAGAGAATATTTGGTGTTAAACACCAGCAACAATGCTTTTTCAGATTAGTGTTAAACACTAAGGTAATCAGTGTTGAACACTGCAAATGAAGATCTCAGATTAGTGTTTAAACACTAAGGTAATCAGTGTTGAACACTGCAAATAAAGCTTTTTAATTAGTGTTGAACACTAAGGCCCAACAGTGTTTTAACACTGGGTTCGAGAGTTTTAATTTAGCGTTAAACACTAAGGCAAGAGGGGTCACGTGGCAGCACGTGAGAGCGCCCTCCCTTCATTTGTTCTGCTGAGATTATCGCGTCTTTCAGAGCATCACGTGCCATCACGTGATGGGCATTCAAATGCCTATGTATTAGAGCTTCTGCCGAGGGTCACGTGGGTCACGTGGGGTGCTGCCTCAAAGGGGCTTTCTGTAGATCTCTTGAGGGGTCACGTGATGACACGTGACCCTGCCTCTAGGTATTTTGTTTAAAGGCTTTGTTAATCTTCTTTCAGGAATTAAATTCCTCGAACTGTAAATTTCAGAGGAATTAAATTCCTACTTCCTTTCGAAGACTTTGTTTTCTGGAATAGAGTTTAACTCTGAATTTTCTGTAGGAATTAAATTCCTCATATACGTGAAGGGCTGAATAGGGTTAAACCCTAATAAAAGTTTTTAAGGAGTTTAAACTTCCATCCTCTGTATGATTAAGGGAATTAAATTCCTGCTGTTTCAACAGTACTAGGTTCTTAATTAGGGTTAAACCCTGTTTCTTTTTTGTTCTGGAGGAATTAAATTCCCATAATATAGGGTCAAGCCCTCCTTTTATTTTAAAGGAATTAAATTCCTATAGTTCTGTGAGAATTAAATTCTCGTGCTTGCATTCCATCTCCATGTTTTGGATCTGCATGGCAGGATCTCAACCCATTGAGAATTAAATTCTCAACCTTAAGGGGAGATGTGCACTTTGCAGATCCTCCATCAAAGAGAGAAGAAATATGTTCTTCTGTTCTTACATTATCAGAGTTAAACTCTGTTGAGAATTAAATTCTCTTTCTTTCAAAAGGCCTTCCCTTTCTTACCTAGGGTTTTTTGCAGAAGATCCGAGTCTTTTCAAAGTATCAAAGCTCTTCTCCTTTTTTCTTTTTTCTTCTCTGCGCATCTCTCTGTATGTATGTCTCTTGGCTCCTATTTATAGGAGAAGCAGCCGAATCAATCAGTTTTTGACGAATCTTCATTGAGATTTAATTTGCATTCATCATTCATTTTGGACCTTTGGATTATTAGGTGAATTTTATTCACCATTGGATTTTAAATCCAGAGATTCTCCCTTGTTATTTTGATTAGATTTAAAGGGGAAATCTTTCCAAACCCGAGATTTTCCCATAGATAGATGATATTTCATCACCTCTGAATCTTTAATTTGATTGGTTCAAGATAGTTGCTTTCTTTCGGAAAGATTTGAATTTCCTTCAGAATTTAATTCTGTTAACACAATGGGCTTTGAAAGCCGGTCACGTGTGACCACGTGACCCATGGTCACGTGTGGGCACGTGACCCCTTTTGGAATGAGCCTTTTCCTTTCTTTTGCGCTCTGTCTTCTGATCGCTGCCTAAGCGTCACGTGCTACCACGTGACCCCTGGTCACGTGTGAGCACGTGACCCTTGTTTGAACTCTTTTTCCTTGGTTCGTTTGGAGAACGAGTCTGCTGTCTTGAACGTCACGTGCCAACACGTGACCCTGGTCACGTGGGAACACGTGACCTCTTCTGAAGCCTTTTTCTTGACTTGATCAAGGAACTGGTGTGTCTTTGACGTTTGCATTTAAATGTCACGTGTCGCCACGTGACCCTGGTCACGTGGGAGCACGTGACTCTTTCTGAAGCCCATTTTCTTCAGCGTAGTCAGGAAACTGAACTTGACTTGATGATGCCTTTTAGGTGTCACGTGCCAACACGTGACCCCTTTTTGAAGCTTTTCCCAGAAGCTTTCCTGATTTTAAATCAGGAAACAAGTATTAAGAGGTTTACAATTTAAAAGATTTCAGAGTCATATCATACACGTCAAAATAATGAGGCTATAGCTCGATTTGAAATCCATTTTATATGCAACTACTCATAAAAAGGTATGCGGTTACTGTCCCCCGGATCAGTCCTGGTCGGCTACATGATTATGATATAACTGTGTACCTCATGATAGCAACATATCAATATATATATGGATGTCCAACATCGGCACCCGAAATCAGAAATCTCTCGTGTCCATCACCGACACGCAAATGCTCAAATCTCTCGTGTCCATCACCGACATGTAAATACAGATACCGTTCACACCATCTTAACAGATGATCGTCACCCGATATCCCCGGCTCCGATCGGTATCCCCTGGATATCCGCCGTGCCTAATCGAACCCCGGTCAGTATCCCCTGGATATCTGCCGTGCTCATCTCTATCTCCGGTATCGAGTATTCTCGTTAGGCTCCCCGTCTATAATGCGGCTATCCTGCCCCTCGGCCTCAAACCGGGTCCACTATGTATTCCAACTCATCATATTCAGAAATATCAAGTAAAGAATGAGAATAATTACATAAACCATTCTGATGATATATTATATATATACATATATAACAGCGTCACATACCACTGATATATATCATCATAAGTAAATATCCAGAAAATCCATAAGAATCAAATACAACATCTATAGTACTGATATTCGTAATTTACAACAGGAAATAAGGAAAGACTGCTTAATTAAATCATATAAGCATAATGATATCAATCCTACTATATCATGGCACTACTAATGATGTGTAGTGTAGCATACGCGTCTGTGCTCGTGCAGTATGGTAATCATTAGTATTTGTGCAAGTGTTCTAAAAGTGTAATAGCCTACTCATATCGATATCTACATATGCAATATATCATAACGGTTCTACAGTGACATGGCAGTACCAATGAGGTGTAGTGTAACATAGATATACGTGCTTATGCAGCATAGTACTCATTGGTAGTTGTGCAGTGTTCTATCAGAGTGTTCGTATTACGGAAACGCATAACATTAATAATTATAACGTAAGCAAGTAAAGTAATTATAATCATTTTGTACGAGTCTAAAGGTACCTGGCCGTTATTCGGCATACGGATCTCATCATTACTGATACGCATAGTTTCTCGTATAATACCTCACCGTATCGCTATATCCAAATCATCTTTAGAATGTCATAATATTTCGTACTAACTTACCAAACCATAATTTAACTACATGCAATTGAATATCATGGTAGATGCAACTATCTCAAATATGAATATCTTGAATAAATACCAAACTATTTAAATATCATAATACTATTTATAAGGTTGCGAGGGTGCTGTACGCCATCCACCCGACTTCCCCCGTAGATGTAAATCTACTCACCAACTTCATAAGCTTGCTGAAATCCACGCTGCTATATCCGCCAACTCCGTCTCGGAAATCTTCGTGATCGCACCTATAATCGTATTTAAATCACATCGATGTAAATATCATATTGAAAACCAAAACAACGAGATAGGCCTCCATAGGTTAGAACCTACAGTATACTTAACCCAAAAACGACAATATATATCTGTCATTAACGTATAAACGTTAACGGTTCAGCTGCAGTATAAAAATATGAAACCCCGTATCGTAATATCGAAAAATTTGATAAAACCTTTACTAATCATTCCCAGATTTCTTTGTCAGAATACTGGAACCAATCAAACAACACCATAGCTTATAAAATACCAAAACAAAGCTACAGGAGAAAAACCAACACCAAAAACCTAGGGGAGGCCGGCGAGCTCGGAAAAAAAAGTGGGATGTCGCCGGTTCAAGTGTGGAGTTTGGATCTCTAGTTATGTGTAAAGTCTTCTAATGATCATACTATAGTTTTGGTCTTGCTAGTTTTCTAATAATTTCACATAATGGTTCCAGATTCAATTGCAGTGAGCTAGACATCACAATTATCCTAGTTTATGATACTGCTCAATACTAAACATGCTACGTGAAGATATCATGAGTTAACTGAACTTAGATTTCTCTGAGCTAACCCTCTTCTGGTCGTAATAGGTAAAAACAGAACTCGTGATAATATACATCCGTGTCGTATATAGAATTCTAACTCCAAAACAGATATTTACTTCCATATTTCATATACTGATAAACTAATTTAAATAAACAATACCAAACATCTTAATCCATATACAGAGACCTACCCTAAAAACCACAACACCCAACTCCCCAAGAAATCCGGCGAGCTCGGATATTCGTCAAATGCCGCCGGCCAAAATCCAAAGGAATTGGTTCCTTCTTCCTATGGGTTATTCTAGGTCAAATTAGTAAGATGAGGGTACTATTTGGTTATGTTAATTTCTATCTAAACTACAGCAGATTTTACACAGAGCCTATATTTACCAAAATACGATATTTCCTATATCCGATTTCTACATTTAAACTTTTCAGAACTAGAATTCTATAGAGTTTAGAGATTATACCTACAGAAGATTACTGAAAAGGATTCCTCCAAGATGCACAAGCTTAAAGATCCTAGTTAGAGGGTTGTGGTAAAGATCCCTAGCACCTTGCTTCTCTTCTTCTCTTTTGATATTAGGAACACATAAGAATTGCATGTCAGTGATTGAAGAATTTAATAAGTGTTCAGTTTGAAGATGCTATGGAGTTCCTATGTGTGTGTGTTATGTAGAGAAAGCATGTGGTGGAGATTTAGAGGTGGAGGTGGCATGAGAGGAGTAGGAGGTGTAAGCATGAAAGGGGGTGGTATTTTCATGCAAGGATAAGGTGTGTGCATGAGGTGTATATGCAAGAAGGAGGTGTTTTCATGATGTTATGATACACCAAGGGTTTAAGTTAGCCTTAACCAAGTCCTACCCCTTTTTACACATAAAACCTCACAAAATTCCAATTTCCATAATTAACTAAACTTTTCACAAAACCCCTTCATGACACTTCTTATTGTAAAAACAAACTATTTTTTTACTAATCTATTCTACCACCTTTTAAAAGATCTTTTTATTACAAACACAATAAAATAAATATTTTAATTAAATAAATAAAATAATTCGTTATCTAAAATATTTCAAAATGTTACATCTATCAACATGTAATAGTGATCTGTAATACCACATTATTGGATATAGTGCCCTCAGAGTCAATTATTGGATCACAGGCACGTGATTGCAATGATTGAGGGAGGACCTATACCGGTAGGACAGTCTTACTCGAGATGATAGTATGCTATCTGGTTTATCTTTATCATCGTGTACTGCTTTAGGTGACCTTACGAGTCGCTATTAAACGTTGATAGAGCCCCTAGGATTCTTGCTTGATTACCAGCAGTATGAGGGCGATCATATACGTGAGAGCTGGAGTCTATAAGCACATCCTTAAAAGGTCCCTAGTCGTGGGAGTTTCGAGACAGGGCATCGATACTCCAGAGTAGACTAGTGTATACAGTCGAGACCCCGACGAGGGGCGGTGGCCGGTCTCACAAGCCACTGGTGTCAGTTGGTTCACCTAAGATATATACAGGTGCTCATTGGGTTATGAGTACACCGGACAGGACTCGCCGGGAGCCTGCTAGTTGGTATTATACCTGACGTTAGATAGCAGTTCCCTGGTGACATGTGTACAGGTTAGTTCATCGACCTGAGATCGTCATTTGTCTCGTGTGAGTTCCCACTGTACTTAGATTACTACCCTACCACGCTCAAAGGAGACGTGCAAACAGGCTTTAGTTGGGTACAGTCCCGAGCCACATAGAGGCAGTGAGCGGATCTGCAGGGGTTCGTCTCTCCCGGTATTGGGGGTGAGGTCGCGCTGTGTCTAGGAGAGCCAGTACATGAAAAGTCCTTGGCCAAGGCAGGAGATTTACTGGTAGGTATTCCAGTAGTATCTCAGGGTGTTCTGGGCTACACTCCGACACGACTTGTACCGCTTTTGGGGGTCTGACTTTACCAACCCCCTAGGCCCGCCATGCGATGCTCATAGACGAACAGACCGGACTGTACGGATATTGTCATTGACAGGCTCAGCAGGGTGTCAGGATGAGTTCGCTCATCGACGTCCCTTTTGGTCAATAGCTGGTAGCCCGTCACGTATGGCTAATACCTCTGACGTGCTAGTGGTTAAATCCACAGCCATAGTATTGACGAGTCTTTAGAGTCCACCACACACACAGTTACTCAAGTTTCGGGCGAAACACTGTAGAGGCCGTATGGAGATATGGCAGGGTTCGATCAGATAAGTGCGGTATTGCACGGATCGTGATCGGACGGACTTTACTAGCCGGCTTTGGTTTAAGCCGGATCCTAGTATTAGACAGTGTAGTTTTTGTCTCTTTGCATTTGTATTCAGTGGGAATACAAATGCAGGCATGTATATGCAGTAGCGGGATTTTCCTGTAATTTATTACGGGATCAGTTTTCTGAAGTTGCCAGTTTGCATTCCGTTCCGGCCAGTTTTCTTTGTTCCTTCGCGGCCGGACTTTTTCGATGGAGGGGGTAATTTGCAATTGTGCAAATTACTTATTGTGGAGGGGTTTCTTGCATTTGTGGCTTCCTCATCATGAGATCCCTTTCTAGTCACTTCCTTTGCATTTATGAGAAAAGAATGGATGAGATTTTGATATGGCTTTTGTTGTGACCATTTTTCCTTTATCATTCTTTTTCTCCACTTGCTTTTTTCCTCCACCAATTTTTGGAGAGGGGTCGGCCACTATAGGTAAGGAAAGAGGGAGTTCATTTTGGTTGAGAGAAATATTAGGCATCTCATTTTCATTCATGCTAAAAGAGAGTCCCCTCTCCAAAGTTCATTCTCCATTATTCTCTTCTCCTCCACATCCATGGCAACTTCCAAAGACCCCAAAAGAGACAACCTACTACACTACATCTACAGCAAATCTTGGACGCGTCGGCTAGCGAACTTCGCGCCCGAGTTGCCTCGGTCCAGAGGTGGGAGCCCGTAAACGAACCCGGCTACGTGGTGCCCTTTCCGACGAGGAGGTGACGGACGGAGATTCCGCGGGAGATCGGAGTGGAGACGAAGACCGAAGGACACGGATCGCTTGGTATACTTCTCTACTCTTATTCTAGTTTGCTGGTAGCTAGGTTAATGGCCCGATCCGGGTTAAAAGTGCGCGGTGGTGCCAGTTTGCTAGTTTGCAAAGTTTTTCGTTTCCGCATTCCGATTATATTGGTATCAGAGCCACGCCATTAACCTAGCCTAACTTGCTCTAACGTGTTTAGAACTCGATCGAACCAAAAAATCCCAAAAACCATATTTTCCAAAGCACAAGTTTCTGTCGAATTTTTTTTGGCTCCAAAAATTTTTCAGGTTGTTGCAGAATACTGTGCAGGGAATTCTAAGCACTCTGTGAAAAATTGGTCACGTGATCTCACCATACCACCGCGGAACCGCGGCCAAACCCATGCTTGGGCCGCGGTTCCGCCGCGCTTTTGACTGTTCATTTGACCAAATTTTTGCAGAGAGTTTTTGAGTTGAAAATGGGGGTTTTGGGATATTCTTTTTGGGCCCAGATTTTCTGTGAGTACTACAGTACTGCTAGGGGCCCACTTTGATAAATTTGTTCGATCGTATATTTTAAACATGCTAGTTCAAAGTATTTACATTATATCTGCGAACATGACATTCACATTGATGTTCTGTGTTGTGCTGTGATGTTGCGGATCGGTCGTGGGGATAGCCTGGTTGCAATGTTAGTACAGTTTTGTTTTATATGTACTTTTGATATTGCGGGACGAGCGTCCGACATGTGGACTGCCGTCACTGCCTGTTTGTATTATTCTTTTGGGGCACGACCGGGTCGAGGTCGATATACCCGTTGTATGTATATTTTATTTTCTGTACTAGGATTACCCCGTGGTGGGGTGCACGGATAGCCGGGTTCTAGAGGGCAACGGGTCCGCATCTCATGGCGTTGAGACGGAGGGGGCTTCACTCTAGAATTGGCGGGCTATTCGCCGCACTCATAGGGGGTATAGGTTGACCCAGGAGGGGTGCCCAAGTTACCGGATTCCGTGAAGTGCTGGGTGGTCCATTCACGTTGCTGAAGGGGGCTGCCTCGCTTCAGGTTTTGGCAGGTGACTTGCCGCGCCCGTAGGGGTCTAGGATTTCATTGCACAGGCTATCCACACGACCAGGGGAACGTCGGGTTTCAGTAGCGGCTCTATGAAACCCGGGGATCCCAGATATCTGTATTGCTCTGTGATGCTGGTTACATTTCTGTGATGTTGCATTTTTTTCACGCCTTGAGCGAAAATTATATATTATATATATACTAGTAGATGTTGTATATGTTTTGCATCCGCGCTAGTCCAGTCCCCGCTCTGTCGTTGGTTAGCTAACCTAACGAGTGATGACGGGACCCAATGGCGAATGCGGATGGCATATACGTACGTCATTATTTTCGTTCTTTATTGGTGTGATCAATTGATGGGACTGCGTTGATTCGGATCAATGCAAGATAAACAAACCTATTCTGATGTTGTTAGAACATTTTTCAAAGAGCTGTTATTGCAAGGACGTTCACTTTTGTTTTGCACAGTGGTATTCAGTTGGAATATCCTGCTCCTCGGTCGACGAGGCAAGGGCCGAGATCCTTTCACCGGGAGTGACCCTTTGGACAAAAGTTTGCGTCAGGGCAATAACTTCACTATAGCCGATTACTTTTGCTTTGCATCATGGTATTCAGTTGGAATATCCTGCACCCCATCCTACGGGGAAAGAGCCGAGATCCCTTCACCGGGAGTGACCTCTTTAGCAAAGGTTTTCGTTACTATATTTTTATAAAGCTATCAGTTCCTTCAACGATATCAAGTTCATTACGTTAAAGGTTTTCGCCAGAAACCATTCGTAGCCCTCCGTCGTTTCAAATGGGTAGCACGTAGTATTCATGCTATATTTGTTGACCTTCATCAAGGCATAGTGTATGGTAGCTGCTTGTTACCTTTCTGCTGCATAGATAGATGCGTTGATTTGGGACAGTCATATAGCCTTGTTGACCTTCGTCAAGGGCTTGTACGGGTGGGTTCAAATTAACCTGGACAATGACGGGTAGAACTTGACATGTGACTTATGATTTGTTGACCTTCGCCAAAGTCATAAGAGCATGGGGCAAAAATCCACATCGGGAGTTTCTAAAGAAACTGAAACTTGCCAGATATGCGCATACCTTCTGGAGTGTGATAACGTGAGCGGATTCCGTCACATTATCATGCGATGATAGTTGGATCCCGATTCCCACTGATGAGTTGGTTTACTCCTCGGGTGATCCCGACTAATTCTTCTTTCAGGTTTGGGGAAGAATTTTACGTTACAGTGGGAGGTTTTCAGATTAGATAAAGTGATAACCATTCTGATCTAGGCTAGAGTGCACGCTGAGTGTTTCTTTTCTCTCTCTCTTTGGCAGCGACTATTGACCCGATCCTAGACTATGACTCAGTGACCAAGTTGACCGAACCTTCTTAACACTGGCTTTTGGATTGTCAGAGTTGCAAACCTCATTGCCACTCCTACTTTTACCCTTTTCTCCGGGACACCCCGTATTACTACGAACGTCCACTTCCATTGGACAAAACTATCGTATAGTTATATACGAACTCGAAGGAATTCGAGGATGGTTTCTGGTTCTGGAGAAAACGAATAGGATTATTCAGTTGTCTTTTCCTTTTACCTTCTCTCAGGTTGCGAGTACTCCTTGGCTTAGGAGATAGTACACCTATTACGCAAATTGGATAGTCTTCTTCCATACCTTAGGCTGGTGCCGAACGGTGGGGAATGAAGAAAACCAATTAGCCTAAACGGTGTACAGAAGGTATTAAGTAAAGACAAAGAAAGGGATTAGTAAGAGGGCAAAGTAAATTGCGACTGCTATTCACGACCAAACCAAGTATTTCTTCGCCAATCCTAAATCACCTTTGTATTTCTCCAGGACACTCCGTATCACTACGAAGATCCCAAGTTTATTGGATAATCCATTGTATGGTTATATACGAACTCGAAAGGAACTTGTTCCAGTTCGGGGATGGATCCTGGTTCAGGAGAAATAGGAATAAGGTTTATTCGGTTGTCTTTTATCTTCACCTTCTCTCGTATTGCGAGTGCTCCTAGGATTAGGACAGTACACCCATTATGCTTATTGGATAGTCTTCTTCCAAACCATAGGCTGGTGCCAAACGGTAGGGAAGGAAGAAAACCATTTGGCCTAAAGTGGTGTGCAGAAGGTAACGACTAAAGACATATAAAGGGATTTGGACAGGTGGCAAAGAATTATACGGTTATAGTTGTGAATCTGGATAATGGAAGAGGCATTACTAGGAATACCCGGATACCCCATCGAAACATTTCAATGTTTCAGTTTCACTGTGTACTGTTAAAAGAAAACTGATTTCCCAATTAGACACTTGCTCCAGAGTATGTATTTATCAGGTATGATTCTCACATCTGTATGGTTTTATAGATGATGAGTGGGAGTAAGTTATTGGGAATTAGGCGACCATCCTCATTATATCGGAATTCGTTGTAATTGGTGATATTTGAGAAAATCGCCTGGGTTGTTTGCCGGACGGCAAATATTTGGTTTTGAATATCCGTTATAATGCACCAATTTCAAATTGATATATCTATACGTCTATTTTTATAGAGTGAGATATACCTTTTTGAAATTATGTCTATGACATTTACCTATATCAGTGGATGGTTAGGTAAGGAGCATTGAATAGCGGTGTAATTCTTCTTAACCATAAGTACAGTTTTCAACCTACGACACACAGGGAATGAGTTATTAGACTCAGGGGACTTATACAGAGTATTGTATATTGTCCAGTGTCCATCAGGACAGAGGGGTTGGTCCTCGTACTATATTCTGTTTACTTATGACTTCTCTAGTTCTTAGACAGGTGTTTCGTAGAAACACAGGGTCTGAGTTTTGAAAAGTTATAGGTATATGAGTAAAGTAGAGAACCAGGTATTGCAAGTATCGGGATTCTTCAAGGTGATCGAAGATGTAGATACTTGTGAATGGTATTCAGTTGATAGTAATGATTAAGAGAACTTGCTTCTTTTTCAGGTTACCCATAATTGGAAGTACTCCTAAGTTGAGTAACGCTGATCGGCCTCTTTTCTATTTAGTTAACATGCACTGGAGACAGCTGCTTGATTTGAATCGGTTCAATTAAATCAGTGCCTCTGTTCCTGTATTGGATATAGAACAGTTCATATCTTGACATTGTTGAGATACGGGGAGTTGTCCGGCTTATGCTTAAGACCAGACTCCGGATAACTCAAGGCACGTTTTCAGTAATGGCTGTTTGTGGGTTGACCCGGGCTATGACAAGGGTTGACTTTCTACCATCTGGAAGATCAATAGTGATATTGTTCTTGACTCGCCACTGTTTTAATAAAAATGGATTTTTTCAGAAAACAGTAGTGGGAGTATGGTAGAACTGGAAGTGATTCCAGAACCGCAAACGATTACTGAAGATTTGATAAGAACTTAAAGATTCAATCTGGTTTGACATTCCATTGGCCACTCCGCAGATATGGTGGGTAACCTCAGGCACCCGAGAGGTACTTCGGTATGCTCAAGGACGGTGGCAGGGAGGTTCTTGTTTACCCTGACTTGCCATTGCTGTTGTTCCAAACTGTGAGACCCGGCAGGAGGATGAGTATAGCGTCGTTCTAAACTAGCTTTAGAAGCGTACGTGTATATGACTCTGCCAGAGGGTTGTCGTAGTCAGTGGGAGCAGCGGAAGCATTGGTGGACAAGTGGCTTATGTCTATTTATAGACTAAAGCAGATGTAGCGGAGATAGATCATCTATTTCTGATGTGACAGTCATAGGTTTGACTTCATCAGAATAGGGGATGGATCTGTTAAGAAGGTAGTAGGGTGTGATGTCCTGGTATTTGGATGACATACACAGAGTAGGATGTCATATTCCTATACTACGATCGATTATACTTTGGTCGTCACACAGTAGTTTCTCCACATGGGACTTGGATATTATATCAGACATTCTGGTTACTAGATCTATGGTTTTAGATCTAGATTTGGGTAGTTTCTCAATCTGGGTACTTAGACAGCATTCTATGAGTATTTAGAATGGACGACTCCTGGCATGGTAGTATACCTGCAGGTGATGGAGTCACCCTCTCTAAAAGTGTCTTACAGACTAAAGGGGATAGGGATACTCATTATTGGCAGATCACTTGCTTAGGCAATTGAGTTGATCATGAGATGTCAAGTACCACACCAGATGTTGTTTTTTGCAGTAGGTGCAATAAGTTGATATTAATCCAATTCTGGAGAAACATTCAGAGGCAGTTTTGGAACATAAGTGGATGTTCTAGGGATATGATAACGACAGCCTCCTTTAGGAGACGGTTATCATTCCAGGCTTCTAAGGTGACCTGGATGACAGAGTGGCTGTCAGAGTTATAGTTTTCCCTCTGACGAGGGGCAGTATTTTGGACAGGTGGTCCAGGTGGATACTGAGGGAAGGCATGGCACAGGATACTGATTAAGTTCAGTTGACGATACAGTCTAAGAAGTTTGGATTTGGAGTTCATTTATGAGCTAGGTCCCATCAGATATCCAGATACATTCTAAGACAGGTATTGCTCATTTCGGGAGATGGCTTTCTCCGCGAACTTGAGATATAGAGAGACATAGAAAGAAACATCAGAGCGGATCCACTCACTGAGGCTATTCCTCGAACGCAATAGTTTCGCAAACGAGCTTTGTGAACTGACTAGTAGAGGAGTTGGGTGTTCGGTATCACACGGGCTGTGAGTATGCGACATCGCAATAATTAGCCTTGAGTGTAAGTGGGAGATTGTTTGATATAGTGCCCTCAGAGTCAATTATTGGATCACAGGCACGTGATTGTAATGATTGAGGGAGGACATATACCGATAGGACAGTCTTACTCGAGATGATAGTATGCTATCTGGTTTATCTTTATTATCGTGTACTGCTTTAGGTGGCCTTACGAGTCGCTATTACACGTTGATAGAGCCCCTAGGATTCTTGCTTGACTACCAGCAGTATGAGGGCGATCATATACGTGAGAGCTGGAGTCTATAAGCACATCCTTAAAAGGTCCCTGGTCGTGGGAGTTTCGAGACAGGGCATCGATACTCCAGAGTAAACTAGTGTATACAGTCGAGACCCCGACGAGGGGCGGTGGCCGGTCTCACAAGCCACTGGTGTCAGTTGGTTCACCTAAGATGTATACAGGTGCTCATTGGATTATGAGTACACCGGACAGGACTCGCCGGGAGCCTGCTAGTTGGTATTATACCTGACGTCAGATAGCAGTTCCCTGGTGACATGTGTACAGGTTAGTTCATCGACCTGAGATCGTTATTTGTCTCGTGTGAGTTCCCACTGTACTTAGATTACTACCCTACCACGCTCAAAGGAGACGTGCAAACAGGTTTTAGTTGGGTACAGTCCCGAGCCACATAGAGGCAGTGAGCGGATGTGCAGGGGTTCGTCTCTCCCGGTATTGGGGGTGAGGTCGCGCTGTGTCTAGGAGAGCCAGTACATGAAAAGTCCTTGGCCAAGGCAGGAGATTTACTGGTAGGTATTCCAGTAGTATCTCAGGGTGTTCTGGGCTACACTCCGACACGACTTGTACCGCTTTTGGGGGTCTGACTTTACCAACCCCCTAGGCCCGCCATGCGATGCTCATAGACGAACGGACCGGACTGTACGGATATTATCACTGACAGGCTCAGCAGGGTGTCAGGATGAGTTCGCTCATCGACGTCCCTTTTGGTCAATAGCTGGTAGCCCGTCACGTATGGCTAATACCTCTGACGTGCTAGTGGTTAAATCCACAGCCATAGTATTGACGAGTTTTTAGAGTCCACCACACACACAGTTACTCAAGTTTCGGGCGAAACACTGTAGAGGCCGTATGGAGATATGGCAGGGTTCGATCAGATAAGTGCGGTATTGCACGGATCGTGATCGGACGGACTTTACTAGCCGGCTTTGGTTTAAGCCGGATCCTAGTATTAGACGGTGTAGTTTTTGTCTCTTTGCATTTGTATTCAGTGGGAATACAAATGCGGGCATGTATATGCAGTAGCGGGGTTTTCCTGTAATTTATTACGGGATCAGTTTTCTGAAGTTGCCAGTTTGCATTCCGTTCCGGCCAGTTTTCTTTTGTTCCTTCGCGGCCGGACTTTTCCGATGGAGGGGGTAATTTGCAATTGTGCAAATTACTTATTGTGGAGGGGTTTCTTGCATTTGTGGCTTCCTCATCATGAGATTCTTTTCTAGTCACTTCCTTTGCATTTATGAGAAAAGAATGGATGAGATTTTGATATGGCTTTTGTTGTGACCATTTTTCCTTTATCATTCTTTTTCTCCACTTGCTTTTTTCCTCCACCAATTTTTGGAGAGGGGCCGGCCACTATAGGTGAGGAAAGAGGGAGTTCATTTTGGTTGAGAGAAATATTAGGCATCTCATTTTCATTCATGCTAAAAGAGAGTCCCCTCTCCAAAGTTCATTCTCCATTATTCTCTTCTCCTCCACATCCATGGCAACTTCCAAAGACCCCAAAAGAGACAACCTACTACACTACATCTACAGCAAATCTTGTACGCGTCGGCTAGCCAACTTCGCGTCCGAGTTGCCTCGGTCCAGAGGTGGGAGCCCGTAAACGAACCCGGCTACGTGGTGCCCTTTCCGACGAGGAGGTGACGGACGGAGATTCCGCGGGAGATCGGAGTGGAGATGAAGACCAAAGGACACGGATCGCTTGGTATACTTCTCTACTCTTATTTTAGTTTGCTAGTAGCTAGGTTAATGGCCCGATCCGGGTTAAAAGTGCGCGGTGGTGCCGGTTTGCTAGTTTGCAAAGTTTTTCGTTTCCGCATTCCGGCGTCGGATCGACAGCCGGGGCGCCGCCGCGGACTTACACATATAATGCATATACATGATGATAAAGGCAAACCAGTTAGCATACTATCATTTCGAATAAGACTGTTCTTCCAGTATAGGTTCTCCCTCAATAATCATAATCGTGTGCCTGCGATTACAATAATTGACTTGAAGGCACTATAGCCAACACTAGGGACCTAACACATGGTTTTATTCGAAATTCACAAAGAAGGTGCTGCCCGTTTTACAAATATCTTTGCAAAACAAGTTTTACTTCTTTTTATAAAACTTCACTTCCATTTTATTATATTACATTATCTATTTCTCTTATATATGTTCTAGATTCCTGGTTTTTGGCTTATTTGGGTTACGGTGGGGTCCACCGGACTTTACGTGATTCTTATGCCGGTCACATGCCTTTTTGGGTTGTGACAAAGGCCTGGGGTTTTTTGATAGCAGAAAAAAGAGCTTGGTGTTTTTTTGACAATTCACTTTTTCTATAATTACAAACCGGTTGGTGGGGTATTTGAAAATATCTAACTTTTGGATGGGGTATATCAAAAGAAGTTGAGGGGCTGTACCGTGTCCCTGCAGCCCCTCATAGGGGCACTTTTGCTGAAAAGTTTTTGGACAATCCAAGTGCTTTTCTACAAAAGCGCCCCCTTGTGAGGGCTTAGTGCAGGTGGGCTACAGGGAAACTGCAGCCCCTAGTGGCAAAAGACTATATACGATTGAATTGCGTAATATAAATATACTAATGAATAGTATTGTATTTATTAAGTACAGGCAGGCTATCTATCTAATCATATTTCGCATCTTTTTTGTAATTTCACTTGGGCAACATGTGGCACACTCCATCAAAATTCGTATTTTCTATTAAATATATTCAATGAAAAATTGAAACACGACGATTTTCTATAGGGGTATGTATATAAGAGAGAGACCCGATTTGGTATCCAGTAACAATTTATGTTCTGAGGTTTACATATACACAAATATATTTTGCTATAATCGAAATTAAAAATGATTTATTACTGCAAAAAATGAAAACTGATTGGTCATAAATGAATTTGATTTTCTTTTTTCATTCAACGAGGCGAAGGGAGGACAATATCTCAAGAATTGTTTTGCTATTAAAGAAGGAAAGGAGAAATGGAAAAAGAAAAAGAAAAAGAAAAAGGAAAAAAAAAACCCATATCTTCTCAGTTCTTCCCCATCCCCAAAATCGAAAATTGAAAATTCGAAACCCTAGACCCATCTCAAGCTACCTCCTCCCTCCTGACCGCTCGCTGTCGCCGCCGCTCTTCTCGACTCTAGCCGCAGCTGTCTCATCTCTCCTCTTTCTCCTCAGCAACAGCAACGCCTCTCCTCTCCTCAGCAACAGCAACAGCAACAACTCTCCCCTCTCCTCCTCTCCTCAGCAACAGCAGTACCTCTTCTCTCACCTCCTCTCCCCAGCAACAACAACAACAGCTACAGCGACTCCTATCCTCTCTCCTCCTCTCCCCATCAACAACAACAGCAACACCGACTCCTATCCTTTTTCCTCCAACAACAGCAATAGGAAGTCAGCAACACCACCTCCTCTCCTCCACCAACACCCCCACCACCCATCAACATCATAATCTTCATAAGGTACTTGTTTATTTTGTCAGATAATTTTGTGAAACGATTGCAAGTATGCAGCTGACAATATAGATAACAAAGTTAAATTGTTAGATAAATTCTAACAAATTCTAATAAGCCTAATACGTATGTAAAAATCTTCGATATGGACACCCGGTATGCCCAATACCCATACCAATACACCTGATATTGATACCTGACATGAACGCCCAATATGTAACTTGTATTGATGATTGTCCGATGCCGCAATCCGATATTGAAAACATAGAAGTTGAACATGGCTCCTGAAGATTTTTTCATGCTACATAGTAATACTCAAGTTAAATATGTTCTTTTCTTATATGTATTAAACATGGTATAAGGTGTAGGTTTCAAAGTAAGGTGTCTTACAATTGTATAATTCTCAAAATCCACCAAAAACTTAAGAGCTGTGATTGATTTGAAAAACTGTGTCTTTGTATGCTTCTTAAATACCACAATCAATAACGGTGTCATAATAGCTAGCCGATAGTGAGTACGGGTCGTCCACAGGAAAATGGTGAATTACTTATCATGTTTTAGACGAGTTAATAAAAAAGGTGGAATTTTTATCGTTTTATACTAAGGAGATTTGAAAATTTTATAAGAGAAGGGCTTGTAGGGTTTATCGGATTGAGCAGTTAATGGATGGAGCTTTAAAAATAATTCTTTTTATCTTTTAATTATTTAATACTAGAGAAATAGCGATGAACGTGGATTAGAGTACTGGGAGGGATTAGGGTTTCCCTCTACCGACCCTTGTCCTTCCATTGACCCTTATTTATCTCAAGCCCTCAACAAAGTGAGTATTAACAAACCTCTAATCGTGGTAGTAACTCTTATGGATTGATAACACGCTCGAATAAGAGGGTTAAGACTCCCTTTACTAAAATTTATAAAAATTAAAACATAAGAAAAAGATAAGGGATTTTTTTCATCCATTATACTACCCTATTCTACAAACCTTGACAAGCGAGAATTTACTCGCTCATTGGGAAAAACGACAAAAGTTAGAAGAATAAGAAACCCATAAAAAATAACAAAAAATAAAAGTGCGGAAAGTAAATGCAGAAACTAAACGCGGAAAGTAATGAGACAAGATTAAAAAAAACTACCTTTTATCGAAACTTTTGCATTACAAAATTTGATTGCTGAAATAAAACTACAAGAACTAAAAACCCTAATTTCTCGATAGATCTAGATTGCTCGATCGATAGATCGATGGATAGATAGACAATTAACCCTAATATCTCTTGGTCCTTTTTATAGGCTCTGGAACTTGAAACCCTGGACGTCATCTTAAAGTATGTGAAAAGACGATCAAGCCTCATTTAACCGCGGTTTCGCTGCCTGCTGATGGAGTTGCGTCTCCAGATTTTCGTGCCTTCTCTCGATATTTGAAGATCCTTCTGATGAATATATTTTGAAAATATATTTTTCTCTCTGCAGTTGCGAGATTCTTCAATTTGCTTCTAAAATTCAGCAGATTTGGTTTGCTAATTCGATTTGATGCGGATCTCCTACTTATATTTCAGCCCTGAACTGATTTATTATAATATCTGCACAATATCTCAAATCAAATCATTAGTAGCATTTAGTTTATTTGAGATAATATTCTAACCAATTAAATTATGAATATGATCTGATATGATATCTTAATAATATTGGTTAAGAATATTTGATATGATATGATATGCATATTTTAATAATTAAGAATCTCATGGATATTTTATTTAAATATGATATGCATATATTCCTCCAATTATATTATTTATAAATTAAGAAACATATGACAAAATCGTTTTATAAATAAACCTACATATGTTTTAAAATTACAAATAACACCTTTTAGTAATTAATAATAATAGGGAAAACGACCTTAAAAATGTGCAATAAATAAGACCGATCAAGCTGTTGCAAGTAACTACCAAATTTTTTGAAAATTACAAGAAACTAACAAGTGTATGAAAACTTGTAAAATTAATAAACAATAAAACTTGTTTCGTAAATGTTCAATAAACTACCAAACTTTCTTGTAAATATTCAATAAAATATCAAACATGGTTAGTAAATATTCAATAAGATACCGAACTAGTTTAAGAAAATTTAAGGTTGTCCATACATTTTGGTAGTTTTCTGTAAATTTTAAAGTATTTGGTAGTTGTTACAACCCCTCAGTTTTTGGTAGTTTTTGGGAATTAAGCCTTAATTTTACTTTCAATTTAACCTATGTTTGTTTGGGTTAAAATAGTACAAATAGATTCAAAACTCAAAATTTTATGTAGCTTATTCTCTTTTCCTGGTTGGAAGCATAAACCTAATCAATGTAAACCCTCCCAATCAAAAAATTATCATATGCATAGAAGGTACAAATTAAAAAATATTATCTGCTTACCTATTATTTGTTAACCGACATCTGTTAATACCAGAATCGAATAAAATTCTTGTTCATCTCCTTTATCGTGCCGTTTCTTTGAGTTTATTACCTCACTAGTTGGTGTTTGTCATGCCTTTCCTCACATGTTAGCCGTTCGCTACTTGGCTAAGACCTTTACTCACCATCCTCCTTTTCAATCGTCTTAAAGGATGTACAATAATGAGAAGAAAAAAAAGAGTATTTAAAGATAAAAGATCCAAGGTGAAGGAGATTCTTTTATTTTTTAATTTATGATCATCTCTACAATTTTAACTAAGAGGAAGCTGGGTTTTAATTTGAACCCAATTTCATCCTAAGGATTACACATGCATGAAATATTGTCATATTTTGAGGAAAATAATATTTGAACCTTTAGTTCAAGTATTAAAATTCAACTGATATTGTATGCAAGCAATTATTACTTAAATTAATGATCTTAAATTTTGCATATTATCTAACATACAAATGTCCATCACGCATGGAAATGCTAGTCGTAATTGATGTATTTCTTGGGTGATACTTTATCGAGCTTTATCTAGCGGTTTGCAAATCACCTTACAGGATGATTAAATCAATATGTAAAGTGTTTTGCTAGTTGATGAAAATAAAATATATAAAACTTTGATGAGTATTTAGATAGGTGATAAGAGGAAGATGAATTTTTCTAAACACTCCTAGCTATTAGTAAATATCAAATCACAAAGCAGACAGAATGACAAATGCCATCTTAAACTAGTTTAAGGTATCAATGATGTGGTATCTTGTGGTTACTAAACTTTTTCCCCAAAAATTTAAAATTTCGGTAACGAGAGTGGTATCTGACAATTACTTTTGGGATTAGAATCAACAATTTCGGCCGTATTTGGATTGGAATATACGACCTTATATAGTTTGAGAATTTTTTAAAGAATTATGAGATTTTTTAAATAAATATTTATAGTAATCATTTTCAAACTCTTTTGTAATTAATGATGTTTAAAGTCGCATTAATGATGTTAAACTAACCATAATAACCCAATAACTTATGATAAATCTATTAAACCATTAACTAACCAATTAGTAAACCCACTAACCATAAATAAACTCAATATGAAAATTCCATTCTAAAATGATAAACACAATTTTCTTCATTTCGGACGGTATCGATTGCGGAACCTAGATCATTTTTTGGATCGGGTTTGGCCATCTCGGATTGGATCCCCGATATTTCAAACCATGCTATCCACCTCATTAGCGAGGACTCACGGTACCATTGGTCAAATTATTGACAACTAGAGGCTGTGCGAGTTGCGGTATTTTGAGCTACATGCTATAAAGTTTTGGTTAAACCGTAATTCATTTTTTAGTCAGAGATTAGATTAATCATGAAAGTTCTTTCGGCATTGCAAAGTTGATGCTTTGGATATATGGAATTGGACTTGATTACACAAGAGTTTCAAAGCTTCTCACGTTTTCCATGCAAGAAATGCTTGTTTTGACTTTTGGGTGATGTTAGAGCACTACTATGTGGTTTGATGAGATGACACTTCGTTAGGCTTTTTTGTAGTTGGTTTGTAATGTCAGTTTGGGTTGTTTCTTTGTCCAGATCTTAAGAAGTGTTTTTGCATTATTTTTTAAAAAAACTCGAAGGTAAACCACCTCTAAACTAAAAAAAGCTGTAAAAAAATATAAATTAGATAGAAATAAATTTTAAATAGGAAGGAATGAAAATATACTGTACTCGAATACACCCAGGCCGTACCTATTTTCGGAGTTTCTTTTTCTTACTCTAACTGATCATATCAATCTCTTGTTTTCTCTAGTTTTCAAGGTTCCAGAACTCAGCCGAAACCTAAACCTAAACCTAAAGGTTTCGGCCGTTTCGGACTAGTTCGGAGGAGACCGGTCCGAAAATGTGTATAAAAATTGGTATCGGATAAAAATCTTCAACTTTACCTATGGGCATGGGTATCGTCTAATCGAATTTCTTAGTTTAGACAGCGTATGAGTAGGCCCGGCAAAACCTTGTACGGCTTCTATTTCTCGATAAAAAAAATATGACCAACAGTGGTTCGAATGTATATACAACGGATTTCTTTTTTCATACTTTCTACTATTAGATAGTGTCCGTAAATCTCATGATAAGTACCAAAGATCCGAGACCAGTTCGAAAATGGATATAAAAGTCTTCAACTTTACACCAAAAAATGTAAATATATCAATGTAGATGCTTTAAAGGATGGAGATCTTTTCAAAATCAAAGTGAAAGAGGCTTGCAAGAGAGAAGAACTTGTCAAATCTGAGAAAATCTGAACAGATCTCGCCAGATCTGAGAAGATCTCGCCGGATCTAAAGTGTTCTCATCGAATCCAAGTGAGTTGATATCAAGGCGGCGGCTCATGATGAAGAAGAAAAAGAACGAGAAATTAGGGTTAGGTTTTCTAAAGGATATTTTAAATATAAGGGTTGCCGGGTTTGGCTATTGTTTATTGGGCTTGGTATATTGGGTTTATTGGGCTTGTTGTGTTGGGTTTACATGGTGGGGCTGTAGGGTTTAGGTTAGTGGGTTTTGTTATTAGTTGGGTTTTGGATATGTATATATATGTGTGGCTAATAAAGGGTTATTTCATTGAATATCCAAAAGAAAAAAGAAAAGAGGGAGATTTATATGATATATATTAGTAAAAAATACCATATATAAAGTTCTTACTGAAACTGAAACCTGGACCGATACTACCGAAACTAAACGAAACCTACCGAAACTAAATAAGCTTGAAGAGACTGAAACCGAGATCTCGAACCCTGCTGTTTCTTTTGAATTACCATCATCATCATCATAATCTCTCCCCCTTTAATTTTCCTTTGGATTCGTCATGCATTATTTTTTTTACAGATCCCCAATTCATGGATGGGCCGATGTTTCTTTCTATTATCTGATCAATTTCGTAAGTTTCAACCTCTAGCTTATTCTTAATGCTTAATTTTTTGTGTAACAATGAAAAAATTCTGTATCCTTTTAAATTATAACAGAGAGAAGGTTTGAGCTGGTACTTTCTAATACAAATTGAAGATTTCAAAAGTGAAATCCCACTAGTATAGTCTCATTACAGGATAACGAAGATAAAATATAAGATGATTTAGTTTGAGAGAATGCAAGGGAAAGGAAACATACATGAGCAAGGAAGTTGACTTCTGCTATTGGGTTTTTGAGGGAAATGAGAAAGGAAAACAAAATAGAATGACAATACTTTAGCAAAACTTTATCTTTCTCCCTTATCTGTTATACTGAAAATGAGAATGTTTGATTACTATCTTGTTCAATCTTGTCGAAAACTTATTTTATGTTACCAAGTGTCAGAATAATATTGATTTAAGCTTCAACTATAATGAAGTGTTTTTTTTCCTTTTTAAGTTCCTAACAAGAAAAATCATCTTTTTTCTCAAATTATCTTCGCTTTCTCTTTCTCTTATTTCCTTTCCTCTCAATTTCTATCTAAGAAGAGAGAAAGTGTGGGAAAGAAAAGAAAATGGGAGTTAAAAACAAATCCCTTTGCTTATTTCCAAAGAAAAGGAAAATTTAAAGACAAAGGAAGTGAGAAAATTCTAAAAATTATTTTCCTTTAAGGCTCTCAACCCGTGAAAGTGAGAGTAGGGATGCAAAATTTTCTTTGAATCTTACTTTTAGTCCATAGTGCTTTGATCAAGCTCGCCTAATATTGATTTGAACTAGAATGGATGATTACTTTCTCTGATTTTCTGTTCAATTATTATTAGTTCTAAATGGTAAAACAATTCCCTTTCATTTCCTTTTCAACTTTCAATTTCTCTTTCATTTCGATTCCCTATCAATATTTTTTCTCTTAGCACTCCTTTACTGCCAGTAATTTTGCGTGCCTTATTGGTTTTGACAATGGCAAACAATTCCTTTTGCGCATTACACTCCTAAACATTCGCTTTGAGAAACAAGTTGTCATAGCATATTATGATATGCATTGATAATAAGCATGACTTGCCACCATGATAGTTATGTTCAGAATCATCACATTTTACCTGTTTTGTACTCACCAATCTTAATTGTACTTTCTGCAACACGAAAATATTGTCATTGAGTTCCATGAAGGTGTGAATAATGAAAAGACCTAACTAGCATGTATTCTACGTGACAATATGAGCCGGAATCGCATATTCGCAACTTTTTAAAATTCTTGGATATGATTCGATAGCATACACTATTTTCTTTTGTGTTCAACTATATTTAAATAATTAGAAAAACTGTCATTTTAACAAACTGACATAGGATACATATAATTTATTGGTGCTGGTGCATAGATTGTTAGTGTTGTACTCATTGATGTTTGATACATTTACAATATAACATATGTTTTAGGATGCGCCAAAAGTATTCCATACCTATCCTCAAGGAATCCGAAAGAATCTGAGATGGATAGGAATACAATAGGAATCCGTGCAACATTGGAAGCGGCATAGTGCCAAAATACATAGAGGACGCAACAGAATACCATTAAGAGTAAAGAAAATTCATTGAAATCAACTAAAAAACAAAAGGCTTCATAAACCATAACATCAAGAAATTGGTGTTTGTATATTGAATCGAAAACCACCCTATTCTTTTGAACTTATATCAACAACAATTTTTTTTTTTTGGGGGGGGGGGACTGTTGATATTGCACGGGATCTCGCAAATTGAACATTCAAAAGGGGATTACAAAATAGAAAAGGAAAAAAAACTAACCCACAAAAATAAAATAAAATTATGTAACTCTTTCTTTTCTAAAATAAGATTCTTTTTGTTAGACATTTTACAATATTGTTTATGCCTAGTTAATGTGGGCTACTGCATCAATATGGAGGTGACTGATTTTTGATTGATTGTTTCTATTGCTACATCGTGTTGAACTTAAAATACCTATTCTGAACCAAGCATTGAAATTTGAAACAGTTGCAATTTTTTCTATTGTTAGTGCTCAAAATTATTCAGTTCAATTGTTTGGGGATTACAGGCTAATAGATATGAACCTTTAGATTCCTCTACAAAGGTCTCTAGGCATTTTTCAATGGGTGCTCCAAAGCAGAAATGGACAGCAGAAGAGGAAGCTGCTCTCAAGGCTGGAATTAGAAAACATGGTGCTAGTAAATGGCGCACAATATTGAAAGATCCCGAATTTAGTGGCATGTTATGTATGCGATCAAATGTGGATCTTAAGGTATGGGCATATTTACCTGTTTTAATCTCTGCGTCGATAGTTACGGAGACACCTTTACATTGCTTATTCTAAAGGACAGGATATTCATTTCTTGCCTCTCAGAACTTTGCTGGTGTTTAAGATTGGTACTTATATGCATTGGAACTGCAATATTGAATTTTGATTATGATTACTTTCTATGAATATATGATCTGATCTATTGCCCATCTGGATTTCAATAGGACAAATGGCGAAACATGAGTGTAGTAATGAATGGATGGGGATCTCGAAGCAAGGGTAGGATTGCCATGAAAAAGAGTCAAAAGGTTTCTAAGCACGATGATAATCCAAGCGCCCTTAGTACTGCAGTTGCGGATTTTTCTGATGAGATTATTAATGCCAAACCTCTTGCTATGTCAACTGATGCTTTTAAGTCCACTACTTCAAAAAGACCGGAGGCAAAGTAAGTGTCCTAATTGCATTGAATCATATACCTTGTTTGAAATCTGTAATGTGAATTTTCATCATTTGATTCATCTGTTCTTCTATTGTTGGCTGTTGTATATAACTCTGTAGCACTTGATCTAAAACCAAATAGGTACATACAACGGGGAACGTTTGTTTTGCAAGTCATATAAAGTCGTTAATAGAAAGCCTAGGGTCTATTTTGCAAGTCATATAAAGTCGTTAATAGAAATATATGTGATTTGTGATGTCACTAGAAGACGATTTTTTTTGGGGGAGGGGAGGGGAGGGGAGGTTGAATAAACTAGATAGGGTTTTGAGGCATGAAAATATTGAGCCATTCTATATACATGGACTATATCGCCATTCTATATACATGGACTATATCACTGTAAGGCTTTCCTATGCAGTTTCAAAGAAAAAAAATTGTAGATTGAGCCTCCTATTCCATAGGCTTTGACTTTCATGGTTGAAAATTTTCAGAGCAGAAAGTGAAGATATGCAGAAAAGATGATGGATGAGGATAAGGAGGATACAAGAAGAAATGTGCAAACAATAACAACAAGCCTTTATCCCAAATTTTTGTGGTCGGCCATATGAATCCTTTTCTTCCATTTTCCTCAATAGAGGACTGTCTCCTCATTAAAATTAACATCAACATATCATTTCTTAATTGCTTCTATCCATTTCGTTTAGCTCTACCCCTACCACTAACAGTGTCATTAACTACAACTTTGTCACTTCTAAACGGGGCATTGATTGGTTTGTTGCACACGATCAAACCATCTCAATCTGTTCTCTCTCATCTTATTCTTTACGAGAGCTATCTCTAACTTATTACGAATACACACATTTTTTATCCTACCATTTAACGTATTGCCACTCATCTATCTTAACATTCTACTTTCAACCACTCATTTTTGGACATGTTTTTTAATCTTCAACATTCTGATCCATACAAAGTGAAAATATGAGAGGGAAGGTACAAAGTTGTATATAACTCTTTGTTGGTCGTTATCGTCTTTATCATCTTAATTGATGTTTGTCTCCTTTAATTTGCTATTTACATGATACACCTCCACATTAACTGGGATAAACACATGTTGAGAAATTATCACAGGTACTACAATTATCACAGGTACTACACTAAGGACTGCGATAGTATACATGATCTTTGTTCTTTCTCTTTTCGTATATATTAATGAATTTTGTTGCACCAATCATATAGTTATTGCAATATAATTTTTAGTGGCCATTCCCTTGTCATTATTTACATCAAAACCAATGTGCTAAGTTTTCCCATTCTGATTAAAATGCTCCTTCATATATTCAGTGTATACACTTACTCTTACTGTACAAAGTTATGCACCTTACATTCTTGAAACAATTAAAAAGAATATGTTTGGTTGAAAATTGAAGTATATGCCCTTGACGGAGCTGAGTGGAGGAAAACACATTTATATAGTTGCCCATAGTTTGGGCTAAAGGCATACTTGTTCTTACATGCTTGAAGGGAAACAAGGCCGATGTTACATTTTGATGTCAAACATACCATATCAGTGTTGGTCATTATGTTCCTTGAATTTAGATACATTAGGTTTTACAGACTTGGGTTTGATTATTTTTTGTTGGATATCTATGCATTATGCAGGCTAGAGTATCTTGTATTAGAAGCCATAGCTAACTTGAAGCAACCTACTGGGTCCGATAAAGTGGCTATTGCCAAGTATATTGAGGTGATAGCTGAACCCCTTCTGCGTCTATGCTTTATATTCTACAGTTTGCTTCTTTGTTGTTTCCTTTTTTGGGATTGTTGGTTCCTATATGCCTATTAGATAGTTTCAACCAACATCTTTTAGTCATGCTTAATTGAGCTAAAATCCATTTTCAAGGATTCGGCTGAGTTCCTAATAACATAATGTATGGTCAGAATTAAAGCCTTTTAGATCATGATTTTGAATACTAAATTTTCTCTAACCTACAGCTGAACTTTGATTTTTATTTTTAATCTATACATGATTTGTTTTAGAGGCAAGCTGAATATTTGAGCAAGGTTTAAAATCTCGGTATCGGGAATCAGACGATCACTTTTGGGATTAGAATCAACAATCTCGGCCGTATCGGATCAGAATAGCATAGCAGATTTTATATCATTTGAGAAAAAGAAATTTAGCAATTAGGGGAAAATTTCAAATAAGCATTTAAACTATAAACAATTTGGCAAATTCTTTTGTAATTAATGATGTCTAAAGTCATATTAATGATGTTAAACTAAGCATTGATAACCCATTAAACCATTAATGAGCCCATTTGTTTACCCTCTTTAGATCCTCTAACGATTGAGCGTTAAAAATAAAGGAAGAGTTTAAACAAAACAAGTTTAGAAGTTTTAAAATTTGACCAGATTGTCCTGGGGTTCGAGACTTCCGATAAGCGCAAGCACTTACCGTTAATTATACCCTATTATCTCAGGAAATACCTAGACAAGATATCTTGTTAGGTTGTTCTAAATCACGTCATTTAAAGAAAAAATCACATTATATATGTATATACATACAATAAAGACAGTATGAAAGAAGTCATCAAAAGATTTTATTATACAACTTTGATACATGTACATTTGTTTACATCTCAAGTTTATACTAAGAGAATTACAAGAAATATAAATGCCTTTTGAAAAGAGGGGATATCGAAGTTGATATCATTTTTAAGGACCGAGACCCAAACTTACTCAATCTTGAACAAATGCGAGATCCTTTATATGGGACCCATAATATACTTTACTTGAAAGATGGGTGGGTAATTCTAAATGAGATCTAAACCTTATTTACAAGATATGCATATATCTTTGAAGGGACATCCGACCAAACATGATATATGCAGGATCTTTAAGAAATACCCTATATGCGGGTATCTTTAGAGAAGTTACCTGACCCAAACTAATATTTGCGGATATCTTTAGGGAAGATACCCGACCCATTTCAATGTTTGCGGGTACCTTTTGATGAGATGTCCGTAGAGATGTGTGGATATCTGCTTGTTGGATATCTATTTAGAAGATATCCGACACAATTCACAATATGCGGTGAACTTTTAAGAGATGTTTGATTTGCGGGTATTTAGTTAGGAGATACCCGACAAGTTGGTGGGCTTGGTTTTGGAATTCCCGATCGCGGGAACTTATTATTATGAAGAAGGGTATTTCATTTGATACACCTGAAATTGCTGATGTTTCTTGAAAATAATTAAGAGAAGAATAATCTTATTGGCTTGAGAAAAAAGTAATAGTCCATACAACTATATATAGAGTTATAGATTACCTCTCATAACAAACATATAATAATTAATCAAACCAATAACTAAATATATTTCCATAATAATATTCATAATATTTCCCGCAAGCTGAAGCGTAGATGTCAATCATGCCAAGTTTGGACAGAAGACGAGCGAAAACCGGTCGAGGAAATGCTTTGGTAAGAATATCTGCTAGTTGAGTTGCAGAGGAAACATGCTGGAGTGCCACCATCTTATCTGTCATTTTGTCACGAATGACGTGACAATCTATCTCGATATGTTTGGTCCGCTCATGAAAAACTAGATTCTCAGTAATGTGAATCGCGGCCTTGTTATCACAGAAGAGTGTCGTCGGAAGAGAAAGAATTCCAAGATCCGTCAGAAGGGAGATAAGGCATACCAACTCAGCATGTATGTGCCATAGATTTATACTCTCTGCAGAAGAAACGAGCCACTACATTTTGCTTCTTACTTTTTGTAACCAAGTTTCCTCCCAAGAAGGCATAATAACCATTTATGAAACGATGATCATCAATAAATTCTGTAAAGTCGGCATCCGCAAAAGCTGTGAGCGACGACATAGATGGTTTGTAAAGAAAACCATGTCCTGAAGAACTTTTGATGTATATGAGAATATGCTTAACTGCCTTAAGGTGAGAGATCAAAGGATTCCGCATATACTGACTCACTGAGCTAATAGCAAAGACAATGTCTGACCGAGTGACAGTGAGGTAAATAAGCTTCCCAACTAAACATCGATATCGTCCTAGGTCAGATAGTAGAGGATCCGAGGGAGAGTTTAATCAAGATAGCTTGACTGAAAAATCCATAGGGGTGTTCGCTGGTTTACATCCCAGAAATCCCATCTCAGATAGAAGATCAAGTGCATACTTGCACTGAGAGCTGCAATCTATCAGAATTTCGTGATACTTCAACTCCAAGGAAATATCTAAGTGGTCCAAGGTCCTTGGTATGAATGTGTGAACCCAAATATTGTTTCACCTTGGAGATGCTAGTAGACCACTCCAGTGATGATAATATCATCAACATACACCAGCACAATTACCCTTCCCTGAGGATGATAATGTGTAAAAAGAGACGTGTCAGCATGACTACATTTGAAGCCAATCTATCGTAAAATCATGCTAAAATTTTCAAATCAGACATGTGGTGACTGCTTCAGGCCATATAATGATTTGTATAAAAGACAAACCATAAACCCCCGGTCGCTCAAAACCAGGAGGCTGGTGCATATAAATAGTCTCTGATAGACCGCCATTAAAAAAGGCATTCTTCTCGTCTAGCTGATGAAGAGGCCGTGCCTTAGAAACAACCAAGGATATAAGAATACGAACCAATGGTAATTTGGCAACTAGTGAGAAAATCTCAATATAATCCAAACTATACTGCTGAGTAAATCTTTTGGCTACTAATCCGGCTTTAAGACGGTCAGTCGTCCCATCTGGATTTTGCTTGACAGTAAAGTCCCATCGACAACAAACAATTTTCTTATCTGAAGGCGGATGTACCAATTTCCAAGTCTGATTAGAGTGCAGTGCAACAATCTCTTCTAACATAGCTACATGCTAACCTGAGTACTAAAGTGCTTCCTGAACAGAGAAAGGAAGAGTGATGTCAGATAAGGAACAAACAAATTGACGGGCAGATGGGGTCAGTCTATGATAGGAAATGAAGTTAGAAATCGGATGTGCAGTAGTACGAGAACGCTTACTCTTGCGTAAGGAAATAGGAAGAGAAATATCTTCTTCGGAAGGCAGCGGTGGTGGAGAATCAGGAACAATACACTGTATTAGAGTACCTGCAGAAGAATCGTTAGAAGAATCATTGGTGGGAGGTGGCTGGACAACTTTCTTACGACGGTGGTACACATGTGGATAAGTGACTACAGGCTGATCACTAGCGAGCGCAGGTTGAACAGATGAATCAAGCTACGAGGAAGGTAGGTGTGGAACCGGAATAGTAGAAGTGTGTTCTTTAACATGTGGTAGAAAATAGGCTTGATTTTCTAAGAAAGTCACATCACATGAAGTACACATTTTGGATGTGGTAGGGTCAAAGCATACATACCCTTTTTGGGATCGAGAGTAACCTACAAACACCATACAGGAAGCTCTAGGATCAAGTTTGTCAATATGAGGACCTAAAATATAGGGATAACATAGACAACCAAACACTTTAGGAGAAATAGGAAAAGAATTGCCCCGTGGAAATAAAATAGAGAAAGGGGACTGGTTGCCTAGGACCGAAGAAGGCATACGATTGATACAAAATTCCATAATCGTTTAGGAACATGCATATGCAAAATAAGAGAACGAGCTATCTCAAGCAAACGTCGGTTCTTTCGTTCAGCAATCCCATTTTGCTGAGGAGTATAGGAACATGAAGTTTGATACAATATACCCTGGGTGTGACAAAATGCAGTAAACTCCGTGCTAATATACTCTTTAGCATTATCTGAACGAAGAACCTTTACCGGAACACCAAATTGATTAATAATCTCAGTTACGAATATTTTAAAGGTAAACAAAAGTTCAGATCTATTAGGCAGGATTGAAGGCAGCCTAGGTTGTGTGAGCGTTGTGTCCAAATTTGTTTTGAAAAGAACATAGAATTTTAATCTATGTTCAAAGTTCGTTTATGGACATGAGTTTTAAAGTTTTCATGTCCATGCATGATTTTGTTTTGAAACTTAGTGAGTTAGCTTTCATATGCTTTGAATGTGTCTGAGTTGATAGACTCAACCCGAAAATCTGCTATTATTAAATATAAGAAATTGTTGGACATAAACAATTTCTGATTTCTTTTTAAGTTTATTATAAAATTGGGCATTATTTCCCTTTGTATTTTTAGGTGGTTGTGAAGAAACAGACTTTTTAAGGTCTATGTTCTTATACATATGGTAGAAAAATAGGGTTTCCTCTTTTTTTCCACAGGGAAATACTTTCGTATTCTTGATTTTGTTAAAGAAACATGGGATTAATCATGTTCTTAAGTTCATTGGGGAGTTCTTGATCCATGGAATTGGTGAAAATTCCTTCAAGTCTTCACCTTATGTGTCCCCTGTTGAAAAAAAGAAGAAAAGAAGAATTCTTTTAAAAAGAAAAGCTTCCATCAAGTCTCCATCTTTTTTTCTCTTTTCTTCTAGCCGAGAGTACTAATTCTTCAAAACCTGTAAAAGTTTTAAAATTCTCTCTTTTGTTGAGTAATGAGGGGATCCCTTCTTTCTCTGAAAACCTTGAGCAAAATCAATCTCCGAGTCTTCAAAACCTGTACTCTTCCTCTTCTTGATTTTTCAAAAGAGAGAATGAGAGAGAATATAGAGACAGATTTCTTCTCCCCTTTCCAAAGTCTTTGGAGAAGTATTTATAAGACTTAATTCCAAAAAACCACAAATCTTTTAGCTAAAATACGAAAAACATTCAAATAGTTTCAAAATTACGAGAAACCCCAATGGAATGCAGTTTTGTGCTATTTATTGCTAACGCGGCATCTGATTTTTGGGGGTTTATCGTAGTTTTTGAAAGTTTTTATGGTGGTTTCTTGTGTATTTTAAAACAATTTGGGGGTTTCCCATATTTTAGCTAAAACGCTTAAGGGCTTTTTGAAATTAAGCCCGTTTATAAATACTTCTCTATTTGTGATTAAGTGGGGGTAGTTATTGAAAACTACGCCCACTCGTTTTCTTTAAAATGGTGGGAAGGACGCCTACTCTTTTTCTTTAAAATGGTGGGAAAGAAAATAATTTCTCCTTTCTATCTTTGGGTGACTTAAATTGGCCGTTGGGTATTTCATTTGACATACCCGCTTCTGTTTTTGAAGTAGGGGAATATTTGACTTAGGGATACCTGATTTAGGGCATCCAAAATTCGGAATTGCGTGCACATGGTTCAATGATCTTGGCCATAACTTTCTTTAGGGAAGTTCAAATGACCCGCCGTTTTTTTTCTTCTGGAAACTAAATTCAACGGACTTTCAAATGAATCCTTAATTTCTCCAATTGGCCAAATGTACTGGAATGTATAGGTATTTAAATCCCACCTATATTCAAATTCTTAAATATCTGATTTGACTACTTTTGGGAGTCAATATCTTTGACTCAAACAAATACCATAGCATCAAATAGATGCATACAATTTATATCTAAGTTGGACGTATGAGATTCAATTTTTTGTGTCAACAAATACTCCCGATAAAGAGTGTGTATACGATGTTGCCGTATTCTTTCACTTGAAATGGTAGTTGAACACAAGGTAGAAGTGATGGTGGTAGAGACGACATAATTTCAAGTCGATCCTACACCTGCTCCAGAGCCACAACTAGAGGCAGCTGAAACATGGCCTGGCTGATGTCATTCTACCACCTGCTGCAGAGCAACAACTTTACGACCGACGACATGGATATGGTTGACACTTGCGTCGTTCCACCATCCACTGTAGAGTAACAACTTAATCTAATTGCCGACGTAGGTTTGCTCCATTCTACTCAGCCAATTTGAGAGTTTTACAACTATTATCGTTGTTCTAATAATCATTATTTCAGATGCATCCTAAATGTATCTAACACAGGATATTAATGATGAGCTCGAAGCCGAAGTCCAAACATGGTTAGATCTTTTGTAAAAGCCTATGGTCTCATTCTGAGCGCATGATTGATTCCTTTTCGATGTCGTGTTTTGAAAAGTGTAAAGATCACAACCAAAGAAATTTGTAAACCGCAATCAATAACAGTATCTATTGTAGGTTCGTTGGTGAATGCGGATCGTCCACAGGGAAAGTGAGATTTGATCGATCTTGTTTTAGTTGAGTTGAAAATTAAAAGAATAAGGAAAAATAATTGATTCAAGATTTATGAGTTTTTATTTTCAAGAAACTTAAAGAAAGTAAAGATCTAAAATCAAGAATCAAGAAATGTTCCCAAATTGTCTGAATTATCAAGATTTTTAAAGAGGCTTGTAGGAATCGATCCAATCGATAGTGATGATGAATAGTTATGATTACAAATTCTTATCTATTGAACATTTGTTGCTAAATCGATGACGATCAACGAGCTTTAGGGATCTATTGAAGAAACTAGGGTTTCTCCATCATCATCCCTTGTCTTTTCGTTGATTAGCATTCAAATTCTAGCCTCTAGGAAATTCAAGTATCGATCGTTGATCTCTAGTTAAGAGCGAAAACATTCAAGAAAGTACGTCGCTCAAAACTAGGTTGTCGATGATTCAATTTCCTAGAGTTTACAAAACTCATAAGACTTAAGAATCGTTCAAAAATTTAATCATCTATCGATTTTCTTGATTCCTCCACAAGCGGAGTTTTCACTCAAACATCATGAAAAGAAAACAATCAAGAATTGACAACTCATCATAATGCTCAAATGTAAAGAAAAGCAAGATCAAGAATTTTCACCTTTTATTATTTGATATTTCGTTACAATTCACTCAAAGACTACAAGAATTGAGGAGAGAACTCGATCGTCGAACTAGCTTCGTATCGTCTTCTTGAGTCGCGGATCGTTGTGGATCACTTGCTCGTATGAAGATCGGTGTTGCTTCAAAAAGGGTTGTTGGATGCTTGCTTGATTTGGTACTCAATGATCTTGATTTGGATTTTGAATTGGATTCGGGCTAGGGTTTTGAGTAGCAAGTTGTGTCATTCAACTTGCGGAATTTTGGCTCAATTTTCAACAACCCAACAACCTTGTAAAGATGCCTTGGGTTGCCTTTTATAGTCTTCTCCTTTAGCTTTCCCTAGAAGCTTGATCTAGCTTCTTTTAGAAGCTAAGCTAGGTTTAGCTTCCTTTGCAAGCTTGGTAGTTGAGTAGAAACTTCTAAATTTGAGTAAGTTATTTAGCTTTCTTGAGAAGCTTGGTAGGTATTAGGCTTGCACAAGAAGCTTGGCTGTTAGAAAGGAAGCTTCTGAAGATCTCTGGGGACTAAAGTGACTTGAAGAAGTTTGCCTATTGAAAGGAGAAGCCCGAAAAAGTACGTTGCCGATGATGTGTCCACGTGGTCGCGGATCCGCGGCGGATCGGCCCATTCGGCCGCGGATCCGCGGCTGTCTAAGGTGATTGCTGCGTGCAATTTCCAGGGTACTCTTGTGTTGGCTTTAGGGCTGTTTCTTGATGTCTGGAATCTTTTTATACTTTCTTGTTTACTGCCAGATAACAAGTTTTGGACTTGGTGTATTTTTATCAGCACTTTTAGTAGTTCCGGCTCTTTTACCTGGAATTTCCTGCACACAATCTCGAGACAAGTGTTGCGATATACAAAAGATCATGCGTGCAATGATAAACACTCAATTTTCCTCAAAATGCCGGTTATAATGTACAACACATGTTATTTGGTATTTTACAGTCAAATTGCTAATATGTGCTATATTCATACCGAACACCTTTAGATGATTGCAAAGAGTAGGGAAATTGATGTGTTAAAAATGCAATATTTTCGACTGATCAGCGCACATATTCTATGCTAAAACACAAGAATCCGCTAATGAGACTGTTCGCAAAGGCATGCGTTCACTCTTAACGGCAGACGCCTCTTCCAAGTTTTCAAGAATTTGTGGACTCGGTGAACGTTTTTTCCGACTTCTCTCCAAATTGGCGTTGACCCGGAATTGTTCGTGAATGAAATGGCCAATGCGTGCGGGATCCTTTGCTGGTTGTACAAGGCCAAGGAAGTTGGCCAGCAACATCATGTTCATGATGACCAGACTGTCATTGAATCTCTAAAGATCGACCACGAGACCAAAATAAAGCGAAGGCCCATCATCAAAAGAGCTTCGAATGTTGGATGTTCTTAAAGAACAACTATAGGAAACATGCCGGACTCAAAACCATGATGTCATTCGACCCACGGCCGAACTTAAAGCCGCAAAGTATCGTCTTCTCGGGACTGACTCCAAGCTGAAAGGAGCTGCGGAGGACGTGACTTTGTGTTAAGCAAAGTTGGTGAAAGATGGTTAGGACATCGCTCAGCTAAACACTGAATATAATCTTGCAGTCGAGCGAGCTGCTGCGTGTAAAGACTTTATCGTGGTATTGGAGGCCAACTCGACATATCAACTTAAGGCCTTCTAGAACATTGACTTAGATCGCATATGAAGAGTGTAGTCATCCTCTTGTTCTCTTTTGTATCGGCTTTAAATTTTGACCACTTTTGTTCTTTTATTGTTCATTCATTTATTTATATGAAATTTTGAATAAACAAATAAATAAAGTTGTCATTTCCTTTCATTTGTATTTTGTGTAAATTTTCTATTCTTGAATAATCCAGATATGCAATTATCCAACACATGAAAACCATCTTTAAAACTTTCGCCAATGCAAATTATGGAATTTTAGTTTAAAGTCATTATGGATATAACTTGATGTATGGAATTTGAGAATCGCAGGTTGGAACTTGAGATTTGAGGGTTCGAAACTTGAGAGTTGAGGATGGTGACTTTAAATTTTGAATTTTTTTAGTTTAAAGTCATTTCAAGGATAAGACTTGAAAGGAAATTTGAAATGGGACCGGATTCGGAATTATAAATTCAATCAAATAAGTAAAATCCGCGTCGAACATTTTGCACGCATTGTGAAATAAAATCGATAAGTATCCTTGGATAGTGTACCCATCTTTCCATTTCGTATGTTGTATATGGTTTGGATATTTATCGCGCGACTTCATGAAATAGGATCAACGAGTATCGTTATATGGTATATTCATCTTTCTATTTCAAAATTTGTATATTGCGCAATTTCGAGAAATAAGATTGACAAGTATCCTTATGCGGTATATTCATCTCTTTATTTCATATATTTGTATGTTGTGGACATCATTGCGAGGTTTTTAGGAGACAAGATTGTCGTGTATTTTTTATGGTATACCCGTCTTTTCTGTTCCATATATAGAGATTCATTGCGTGGCTTTATGAAATAAGATCGACGGGCATGCTTATATGGTATGCCCATCTTTCTATTTTGGATACATCTTTACGCCACATTGTGAGATAAGATTCATGAGTATCCTTAGATGGTATACCCATCTCTCTGCTTCATATATATCATTATGCCGTGATGTAAGATTGGCGAGTATTCTTATATGGTACACCCATCTCTCTGTTTCATATATATGTTTGGTAAATATTTTGCACCATTTTGTGAAGTGAGATCAATAAGTATCCTTATATGGTATGCTATCTTTCTGTTTTTCATTTCTACCTTATATAGGCTTTTCACACTATGGATATTTTACCATGAATCCTAAAAATAAACATTTTATTGAGTATCCTTTTGGGACGTACTCGGTTTATCTTTGGTACTTCTTTTAATAGTTTTGCATGACAGAGATAAATCATGTGGGTCACTAGCATGCCCGATCTATCTCAAATCCGATCCAAATCTGAGAGTTATATGTGGGGTCAGAAACCATTATTTGTTTGGTTTCAGGCCTATCCCGGTTTGATGTATAAGCAGGGCCTAATACAAAATATTTCATTTATGAAAATATTCTTTTTGATTGGCCTATTTGCATGTTTGTGGATATCATCACGCGATCTTGTGAAATAAGATTGAGAAGCACTCTTTACATAGTATATCTCTTTCATTATCTCGGTACCGTCTTTCGTTGGCTTTTTCATAATGTGGATATTTTACCGTGAGACCAAAAGAAACATTTTGATGAGTTGCCTTTCAGGATGTACTCGGTTTATTGTTTTGGTATTTCCTTTAATGGCTTTACACGGCGACTGAAGATAAATCATGTGGGTCACCTCTTAGAGCATGCACGACCTATCTCGAGTCTGATCCAAATCCGAGAGTTATTTCTGGAGGCCAGAAAATATTATTTGTTAGGTTTCAGACCTATCCCAGTTTTAGTGTATAATGCAGGGCCTTACGCGGAATGTTTAATTTATAAGGATATCCCATTTCGCTTGACTTATCTGCGCATTTATGGATATCATTACAGGACCATATGAGATGGAATTTTGAATACCCTTTGCATGGTTATACTCAATCTTCCACTTCGGTTCCGCCTTTAGTAAGCTTTTCTGCAATGTGGATATTTTACCGTGAGACCTAAAGATAAATAGTTTGGTAAGTATCCTTTCACGATGTACTCTGTTTATCTTTGGTTCTATCGTTAATGGTGGTGCACGTTGACTAGAGATAAATCATCTGGTCACCTCTTAGAGTATGCCCGACCTATCTCAAGTCCGATCCAAATCCGATATATATTTGTGGGGGGTCAGAACTACCATTTGTTAGGTTTCTTACCTATTCCAGTTTTAGTGTGGGGCCAAGAACTGTTATTTAGTTTTTAATTCCATGTCTATCCATGTTTGATGTTTTTAAAGTAGGGCCTAGATAAAGCGTCTCGTTTATAATAATACTTTATTTATTCAGCTTATTTGCATGTGTGTATGAGGACAAAACCGACTAGGAGATACTTTAGTTTAGAGTATACCCGATAAGTTTTGTTAAGCTAAAGTTTTTAGGGTGTGGCATGAATTTCATTGACATTGTTGTTATTGTCAAAGCATTCTTTTATTTGTAGAACTTTTGGCTTAGGATGCGGGAGAGACATTGCTCGAACCTTCTAGTTAAGCGTGATATTTCCTCAAATGTCCTCTATTAATAGGAGGCATGGGCCTGTCTCTACGGGCATCAATAAGCGGATAGGAGCCACCTTCGTAGACAATTTTTATGATATAAGGCTTTCCCAATTCAGCTCAAATTTTCCTCCAATTCTGTGATTCATGATCTTGGGACGATTTTCTTTGGGTGAGAGCCTTGGGTCTGACCAATTTGTTATAAGCGCGTGTCATTCAAACTCGATAAAGCTCTAAGTTTTGTTGACCTTTGAGTCGATTGTCCACTAAGATTTCAAGTTCCTCTAACTTTTGAATTGTGTTTTTTCGGTAGTTATTTCTTCGTGCATAGCAACCGGAGAGATGGTAATTGGATTTCAAACAGAAGTATAACCTTCGTTCCGAATACCAATTGATATGGTGTGGCTTTCTTAGTTGTTTTGTAAGTGGTTCGATACGCCTATAAAGGCCTGTTTTGGAACGCCAATCCCTCATGTTTTTTAGAATGATCTTTTTGAGCAATTTAGTCAATGTTTTGTTAAACGCTTCAGCTAAACCGTTTGCTCTTAGATTATATATAGTGGAATATCACCAATTAATTTTGTGTGACCTGACGAACCTTATTATTTTGTTACTTTTATAGGCGGGTCCATTATTAGACATAATACGTCTTGGGACTCCAAACCTATATAGATCATTGTTTTGAAAGAATTTAATGATAGTATCCGCTGAGATTTATAGTGTTCCCAAGGCAATTATTGTAATCGCAGGCAGGCGATTATGATGATTGAGGGAGGCCCTATACGGATAGAACAGTCTTACTCGAGATGATAGTATGCTATCTGGTTTTTCTCTATCATCATGTACATGCATTATGGGGTATTACATATCACTATTATATGTTGATAGAGCCCATATGATTCTTGCTTGACTACCAGTATTATGATGGCGATCATATACGTGAGAGCTGGATAGTCTATAAGCACATTCTTAAATGTTCATAGTCGAGGGAGTATCGAAACTGGGTATCGATACTCCGGAGTAGACTAGTGTATGCTTTTCGAGACCCTGACGAGGGGCGGGGGCCGGTCCCACAAGTCATTGGTGTCGTTAGTCACCTAAGATAGTATACAGGTGCTCATTAGGTTATGAGTTACACTGGACGGACTCGCCGAGAACATTCTAGATGGTATTATACCTATTGCCATATAGCAGTTCTCGGGTGATATTAGTACAGGTTAGTCTGTCGACTTGAGATCATCATTTGTCTCGCGTGAGTTCCCACTGTGCTTTGGTTACTATCCTACCACGGCTCAAAAGAGTCGTGCAAACAGGTTTTAGTTGGGTACAGTCCCGAGCCACATGGAGGCAGTGAGCGGATTGTCGGAAATTCGTCTCTCCCGGTATTGGGGGTTGATGTCGCGCTGTGCACGGGTGGCCATCACCAGAAATCCTTGGTCAAGGCGGACGAGAATTACTGATTTAGATCAGTAGTTTCTCAGTGGATGATGGGCTTCACACCGACACGAAACATCGCGTTATAAGGGGTTTGGCTTTATCTACCCCCTAGACCCGATATGCGATACTCTTAAACGAGCAGACCAGACTGTACGGAGATTGTCACAGACAGGCTCAGTAGGGCTATGGATGAGTTTGCTTGTCGGCCTTCCTTTCTCTCAATACCTGGATAGCCGTTACGTACAGCTAGTGCCGCTGACGTACTTGTGGTTAAACCCACTGCCAACGTATTGACGAGTCTTTAGAATCCTACACAGAGGGTTTTTCCGGTTCAGGCGATATGATGTAGATGTATGTTGGTACATACAGGTATCCGATTAAATGTGTACAGGCTACACAGACTTTAATCGGACGGTTGATAATACTAGCGGCTTAGGATTAAGCCGGATTATTAAATTAAGTTTTGATTTAATAATTTATATATATTTTTAATATATGTATTCTAGTATATTGTTCACTATTCATTTTTTCTCTTGGCTATTCGTATTTTTATACGAATACGCGTATGTATTTCGATACGTATACCGGGTTGTATTCCGTATTTATACGGAATATGTTCTAGAAGATGGACATCTCATTATATGATTTTCTTTTTAGAAAATCATTTGGAAATGAGGTGGAGGGTGAGGTGACATGAGCATGGTTGGAGGTATGTAGAGAGGTATGGCCTTTGATTGTTTATTGTAAAAATGATATGAGATATTTTTTGCATGGTTGAGAAATGAGGAGCCATTCTTTCTACATGCCATTCACACTTCATTTCTATCATGCTTGATAGCTCTTCTACACTTGGCTCATTTTCTTTGATGAGTTGCTCATGTCTTGGTTTTTTCACCTCCTCCTTCTTTAGTTGCTCATTTTGAGCTTAAGAAATGAGAGAAAATGATAGCGAAAAATTTCTACATCCTCACTCTCCATTGCAAGCGATCTTGGAGCGTTGGTTGCTTCGCTAGACGAAGCTGGAGCCTGCATCGTTTCCGTCAGGTGGATCATCTTCGGCAAATGAGGATCGGCTTGCAACGGCGATCTAGAGCACTTGAAGAAAGCTTGAGGATGTGAGTATTCTACACATAATAGATTAGTTTAGCTCACTAGGTTTTTGTATACAAGTTCTAGTTATTTAGTTCGATTCTTGGTTTGGGAATTTTCGCAAACTAAATTTTTTTTGAAATCCATGTTGCCATCTTCGAAAATTAGTTTGCTAGTGTGCCTAAGATCCCAGTGGTATCAGAGCCATACTAAAAGCTAGACTTGTTTGCACTAGTTTAGAGTTTCGATCGACGAAATTTTCCGAATTGTATTTCCAAAATATATCTTGCTATTCGAATTTCAAAGTTCATTTTCTTCTGGTTGCATTAAAATTATGTGCAGGCAAAACTAGAGCTAAGAAAAACAAGAGATAATGCTTTGTTTTCCTTTGGATTGGTGAGGATAAAGGGTTCACCATGGATTGTAAGGATAAAAGGTTCACTCTGGATCGGTTAGGACGAGATTTCCTTCTATATACTGCCTTTGAGCTGGTCTTTGAAGAATAGCATTCTTCGATAAGGTAACCAATAAGTCGATGGTACACACAGTACCTCGGATGGTTTGTTTTGTTGACATCTTCCGGTCTTTGGGGGTGAAAGCGGTTTTGAAGATATTTTTAGAGTATTCTTTCTTAAAAGAATATTTACTACTCATTCTGTCATTCGAGGATATTTTAGGTGGATTCGTCCGACTTGTTGATTTTCGTTTTGACAAGTCCAAGGATTGCATTGGTTCTGCCTTATTCGCAGGCGAAACTGGTTTAGGCAATTCCGCCAGACGCTGCGGCGGCCATGAGTTGAACCGTCACCATGAGATTGGCTATCTGAGCCTGTATTTCCTCGACTTGACAGTCCTTGTATCTGGTGCATTTTCTTATCTGTACCAAAGGGACATTGTCGTCGCCGTTTTTCCTTTCGTAAATTGGATTGGCATCGACATTTTAGGGAGGAGCATCTGTTACGTCATTACGAATGACCCCTTCAATGTTTTGGGGACATGCCAGATCATTGTCTGAATGTCTTCATTCGTATCTTCTACCATCATTATTTGCTTATTCTTCCACCTTAGGACAAAATCGATTGTTGAGTTTTTGTCCAATGGGCTCAATGCCATGAGCAGCATCAAAGTCATTTAAATCTCCAATTGTTTTTTTTGGTGAATTGGTTAAAAGTGGTTATGGATCCCGATTCTAACTCAGCAAACCTATTAAAAGATCTGTCGATCAGACTTTAGGAAAATTGATGGAGAAGAAACCGATCATTTCTTCTTACTAACTCTCCGCAATTTACTTTGAAATGAGCAAGATGTTGCTCGGGGTTTTCTAAACCGGTGAACATTCTGAATGATGGGATAGTGTAACCTGATGGATATGGGACCCATTATAGTCATCAGGATACAACTGACTGGCTATAGGGGTCGTTATAGTTGAGTTAATCTGCTTTAACTGATCAGCAATTAGCTTCTGAAGCGTTATATCCATTTTAGCGAACACCGTTGCTAAAACGTTAGTTAAAGGTGTTATAGTCGCAGTTGTAGGTGTTGCCGCTATCAAAACTGCAATTGGTGGATCTGATGCCGAAGATGTTTGCTCCGTTCTACTTGATGCTGGTGTCGAATGGGGCTTCGGTACATGCTGCTCCACTTGAGGCGCATTTTTTAGTTGGATTAGGTGGAGGAATATATGTTCCTACCCTATCCACTGGCAGATTGAACCTTTGTGCATCGATCAGATTTTGGATCTGTGCGGCCATCAATTGGATGGTTGCTATTAAATCATCTATTTGATCTCGCATCTATTTGAATTAGCAATTATTATCTCTTACATGCTGCTTTATGTGCACTGTGAGAGTATTTTTCGGATCATTATCATTTCCCATTTCAAAAACGGAATTTTCATTGATTTTCGGCAGTGGGATATCTGCTTCATTATCATGAGCAATTTCTTCCGGATGATGTGCATGACCACTTGTTCGTTGGAGTATTGTGTGTGGTTTAGGAGTGGAGAATAGTAAGAGATAAGTGCCACAACCCAAAAAGGCACATGACCGTCATAAGGATCAAGTGAAGTCCAGTGGATCCCACCGTAACCCAAGTAAGCCAAAAAACCAGAAATCTAAACCATACGTAAGAGAAATATATAATATAATATAATAAAATGGAGGTGGAGTTTTAAGAAAAGTTTTATAAAATAAGTAAAACTTGTTTTGCAAAGATATTTGAAAAACGGACATCTCCTTTGTAAATTTCGAATAAAAAGCCTGTACAATAATAAAATATAAAATCATCCTTATACGGAAGCTAGCTCGACGCCCACACGGCGGAAACAATCCACACAATAATATACGCCAAAAGGCGAAGATCAACAAGCGGAAAGTAAATAACACTATATATACATAAAGTCAGGCCGACTCCATATGAGTTCGACTACAACAACAGTACAACATCTAAGGTCTCGATCCAATACACTATACCTGGTTGATGGAGTACTTCTAGATACAATAATGGATACAAGAAAAATGCCAAACCGAATTCTAACCCACCTAGCTCAAAAGATAGATGCAATCACGCCCAAAGAAAGGAAATGTGCTAACAAAGCCGCTATTGATCTAAGCGGTCAATCCTGCAAGAACTATGGCACAACAGGGATGAGTTGTCAACTCGTGAGTAGAATTCACATAATAAGATAGAAGTCACATGGATAAGCGGTGAAACAACTAAAGCATGATAAATATGTACATCAAGGAGGATAAATAAGCATGCATCGAAACTAGAGTTCGAGTGATGAGCAACAACAATAATAACCCCTCATGTACAACTCGTGTACAGTTATCCTAGCATGTGCAGGAATAATGTGTGGTTACCATCTCATCAACAATAATCTATATATCGCCCGATACGGGCATATCATAAGCACAAGCATATGAAAGCATGTGAATCATGAACGTAATATGCAATATTACGCAATGAAACGATAACAATCGTCATTCATCAATAATTCAACTGCATTTATATACAACGGTGTCAAATCATTATCACCATAGCCGTAGTGCAATATCTATAGCACACGATCAAGTATAGACACAATTAAGGCTATAATACATATATAACATACATCCATGTATAATCATATAAAAGTAGCTGGATGATATATGTATGTAAAATCCTTTCAAAATAGACGAATGGTGTGTATATCACGACATAAGTAGCGGACGTTAATTTGTGAAGCAATATACGCATTTCGTTTAAAGTATACGTCACACATTTGAAAAAGATTTAAAGGGTTTTCTTTTGAAAGATTCTTATGCCGATCATAGACACGTAGAAAAATAGTACGACTATAGCTCTTTTAAAAACCTCTTTAACATATATCGATATGCGAAAATAATATTACAGGTACCATCTCTTGGACCAGTCCTGTTCGGTTACTATAAAGCATAATACATCTCATTCTCGGCAGGGTATCTATATCGACCTTCCGATTTCCATCAAGACATCTCGTGCCTTCTCACTTCAATTACTCATGAATTGATCACAATATATATATATATATATATATATATATATATATATATATATCCTCAATCTCTCCCGGATTGATCATACATAACCTCAATCGCTCACGGATTGATCACAGAACCCGGCCATATCCACCGTGTTTGAAACTATCATTTCACACCATAATTCTTTTTCATATATTCTCAATCTCTTAGGATTGATATCATATCATTTCCACAATAATATAAATCTTGTTTAAATCGTACCTTTTTAATCTGTGTGAAATAAGCATAGTACAGACGGATAGCATAACACAGTGCAAGCTAGTAAAATAAATATAGCGGGGACTCATAATCATAGCGCAATGGATAATATAAACGTAGCACAAACCAATAAGATAAACAAAGTGCGAAATATTAACATAAGCGTAGCATAATTGATAAAGTAAACATAACGCGGACGAATATTATGTAAAGCAAGCGTAGCGTGAACGAACATAGTAGATAGATAAATACTTTCGAATAATCCTATATATATATTTTAAAATAGAACGAAACGTTTGAAAATAAGGAGCCTGCGATGTTTTAAAAATACATATAGATATCATTTTGAATTCCAAGCAGCACATCCTTGGCATTATCGCTTTTAAAACATGAAACGAATCGTTTTTTGGAAATGGGTAAAATCTTTATATTTTCATAATTTCCCAATCGGTTAAATAACGAGACTCCACGAGTCAATATAATAAAAGGTCGTATTTGGCTAACCATTATCTCATTCAGTACGGAATCTCATCTCGTACGATGACAACCAAATAATCCATTTAATCAAATCATAATAATCCGTACGGACAATCTTGTCTACATACCCAAACACAATTTAACTAGTACAGATATCAAGTCTACGTACACACAGCAATTAGTATGGATATCTAGTCACGTACGCACACATCGACTGATGCGGACATCTCGTCAACGCACTTGCTCAACTATCGGTATGGACATCAAGTCACGTACACCCACATCGACTGTTACGAACCTCTAGTCGCGTATTCGCCTAACAATCAATACGAATATCTAGTCGCGTACACGAACATATCGTCGATCATTCTATAACATGTATAACATGGCTAGTAATGTGTACGTGTTGGCATGCACATTTGTGATTGTGCCACATGACAATTCTTAGTAAACATACAAGTGTTCTAACAAGTGTATTCACGATAAACATGCTAAAGCGAAACTAATGAAATCTACTAATTAACGAACAAGTGTCAATATACACGTGGCATGAATCATAAGCATATAAATTTAAATATGTTTCACGCGGGTGATATACGCCATCTACCCGATTTCCCACTTGTAAATACAAATCTATTCACCGACTGTGACACTAACTAGTCGAATCTCACGACCGCTGTGCCTCTCCTCGTCATCTCGAGATCACCCGCACTCGAATTTATAACCAATGGTAACATAAACAAGCAAGCAAATCCCATCGATATCGATATAAACCCAAGCAAACGAAATACGATGAAAAATATATAGTAAATCAGTCAAAAAGAGCATCAGACGTCTGAAGAACAAGTTTCAGACGTCTGATGAAGACGTCTCAAAGAGACGGAAAATAGGCAGACATCTGAAGAACTTCCAGATGTCTGAAGAACATCTAGAAATTACAAACTACGGGCAAACGTCTGATGCTTTAAGCCTAGACGTCTGAAGAATAAATATGAATAAATAACATAGAATTGGCCGATGTCTGAAGAACAACGTCCAGACGTCTTAAAAAGAAAAATGCTGGTTTGAAAATCTGGAATTTTGCAAAACTTCAAAATTCAAACTTTTGCTTCAAACTACCCTACTTTCCAAAACAAGTTGAAATCACCAAGAAAACTTCATAACATACTACAACTACATCTAACTATCTAAAAACCTATCTTTTGTAAGATTTGGAACCATAAAAACATGATTTTTATTCCAAGGAATAGTCTTTCATGCAAAACTTAAGTATTACTTGTTGAGAAAGATGAATCAAAGAGGAGATCAAAGCTTGTATATGCTACTTGATGAAGAGAGGATAGTTTCCACTTGAAGACTTGATCACTTGGTTGTTGAGAAGATGAAGAAATATGGTTTTTGTTTAGAGTTGGGCTTGAGAGATGTGAGAGGGAGCTAAGGTTTTTAGTGAGGGAGAGTAGAATTTGTTAGGGATATGTATGCCCTAGAGGCCATTATTGTACATTGATGTATATTATAGTGGATGTCTGGACATATATATAGAGGACCTTCTTGCTCGACATGATAGTATGCTATCTGGTTACTTTTTATCTTAACATGTACACTTAGTATTATTATACTCTCTCAGATACATGTTGATAAAGCCCGTAGGGTGTAGGCTTGACTACCGGGACTATGATGCGGATCATACTACTGGGACCTGGGTAGTTCACAAGCACATCCTTTAATTGTTCCTAGTCGAGGGTATATCGAGACAGGGCATCGATACACCAGAGTAGACTAGTGTACATTTCTTGATCCTGTATGGGGGCGATGGTTGATCCCATATCTATTGGTGTTTGACATCAAAGATTGTACACAGGTGCTCATTAGAGAATGTGTATACCGAACAGGACTCGCCGAGAACTCCTAGTTGGTACTATACCTATCGTCAGATAGCAGTTCTCTGGTGACACTGCTACAGGTTAGTCTGTAGACCCGAGATCGTCAGAGAGTATTGTGTGGCTCCTACCGTGCTTTGATTTCCTCCCTACTACGGCTCAAAGGAGGTGTGCAAACAGATGGGTTTTGGGTACAGTCCCGAGTCACATGGAGGCAATGAGCGATAGGAGGGGTTTCGTCTCTCCCGGTATTGGGAGTAGATGTTGCGTTATGCTCGATTGGCTATAACAGTAAGTCCCTGGCAAGGGCTGTTGATGAGATTTACTGGTAAGTGTTATCAGTAGTTTCTCGAATCGTTATGAGCCATACATCGACATGACTTATCAAGTTACCGGGGTCTGACGTTACCACCCCTAGACTCGATATGCGACATATCAGACGAAGAGATCGGACTGTACGGTAAGTGTTACCTATAGGCTTCATGGGAGTTTGGACAAGCTTGTTTGTTGATCTTCTAATCGCTCAATATCTGAGTAGCCGTTACGTCCAACTAGTACCGCTGACAGCATGTGGGTGATTGATGTGATCACCTACTGCTGGCGTATTGACGAGTGTTTAGAGTTCCACACAGAAGTTTCATGGTTCAAGCGAAACGAAGTAGGCCACATATGCTGATATGTGCGGGGGGCCAGGTTAAATACGAGTATGTGATACCGTATTGTAATATGGCGGCTATTTGTTATCAGTTAGGTTATATGTGATATAATCGGATTATTGAATCAAGTGTTGATTTGATAATGTGATATACAGATAAATGATATTAGTCTGTTATATGTGATATAACCGGATTATTAAATCAAGTGTTAATTTAATAATATGATATATATTTATATTTGATATAATTGTATATTGACTAATATTATTGCTCACTAATTATATATATATATATATATATATTAAAATGAAGCATGGCATGGATTTTCTATTTTTAGAAAATAGAAAATGAAAAGAAAAATGGGGAGACTTGGCATGGGTGAAGCATGGCTTTGCTCATTTTTTTATTCATTTGCCATCACTATTGAAGCATAGTTGGATTTTTTAATCCATGCTTCAATAAGTGAGGAGGGGAGGAATGAGCCATTCTAGCACTTGGCTATTTTCTAGAGCTCATTTTTCTTTGCTCTCTACAATCTTCTTCTTCTTCCTCATGCCTCAAAACTCTAACACTCACATGTGATGTGAACCATAGAGCTTTGAACAAATCCTAGTGAGCAAACACAACCCCACTTCACCATCCTACACTTGATTGGCAATCAAGTGTAGTGTGTTTCCTTCACTGAAAATAGTTTAGTAAAGAGCTGGCTTGAGCTAGAGGGACTTCGGGTGGATCGCCTTTGGTACGAAGATCACGAAGGGAGCTTGTACCATCTTCAAGTGGAGCTATGAGGAGTCGTAGGGAGTACAACCCGGAACTTGAGAAGAGAAGGACACGATCTACAAAGATTGTAGTTTCATTCTCTTAGCTAATTTTCTTGATATCATTATTAAACCCTAATCATCTAGTTTAAGATCTTGGTTAGTGTAGATTAGCACCATAAATTTTTAAAAAACGGCATGCTTGATGCAAGTAAAACTCTGTGGTGGTGCTAACATATATTTTCATGGTATCAGAGCCAAAGCTAGAATATTAGACGATGTTTGTAAAACCACGAAACCGAAACAACTCCGAAACAGTCGCATTGAAACCTTAGTTTCTGTCGAATTTTCCAGATCCTCTAATTTTTTTTAAATAGTTGCAGAGTGCTCTTCTTCATGTATATAGAACACCAGAGAAATTTGAAACCCAAACACCTAAACTTGGCCGGCGAAAATGCAAGAAAAACCGGCCTGGCCGGTTTTGTGATGTGTTATGGGGTTCGTATTTGTTTGGTGTTCTTGTCTCCAGGTCTACGGTTTCATGGTTATGTTTGATTGGCCCAGTTTGCATGTAATAACAATTCTGTTAGGGCTAATCGGAGTGTTTCGTAGTCGTGTTTTTAACGTCGTTTTGGGTTTAAGTTTGATATGTGATACAACAGTTGGAATCCACATTAAATTAGTTTTGTGGAAACTAGTTTGTTTGTAAACCTAGCATGTTAGTCTCTATTGATCGATTGCCACGAAGTTTCGATTCGGATCGAACTCCGTCGCAATCGTGTATCGTACGCGAATACTCGTCAGATAACTTTACTAGGTAGCCATGCCCCATAGTCCCGACCAAGTGACTTTAGTAGAACCCCGTTGCCAAAAGCATCCACTCAGGTGCTCGCGGCCACGGTGTTCCGCGTAAGTGCACTTGGTCGACGGCATCGGGGATGCGGCCATCTACTAAAGTTCCCGACGAGTATTCGATCGGACAGTCAGGAATCTTATTGAATTACCCGACTAAATTATTGAGAAGAGTTTTCGATATAAGACTAAAATGCGGGGTTTATAGGGTTAGGCATGAAATTCGGAATATGAGATATTCCGGGTTTATGATGTCTAAGGAAATGCGGATTCTAATTATTGTAGTTTTTCATTTCTTTTCTGCGACCGTAAGTGTAATATGTGGGGTATCCCAAATCTCGTTGCTATATGTCAACGGAATTTGGGATACGTATTTTCTTACGTTGACATGTGATGTTATGTGTTGCTGTGATATATTATATTGGATCGTCGTGGATGAATAGCCGGGGGTTTTATGTGAGATGAGAGTTTTATAATTTTCATTCATGTAAAATTTGTATGTAATATTCTTTTATCGGGACACTTCCGGGTTGAGGATGATGTCACCATTGATGTATATTATTTACTTTTCCGTATTAGGATAGATCCAAGGCGGGGAGCACAAGTAACGGGGTTCTGGAGTCTAGTGGGAGACCATCTCGAGGAGTCGAGACCGGGTCTCCTAACTCTAGAATTGGCAGGGTTGTTTGCCGCTCTCGTAGAGGTCTAGGGATGCAGGATTGGCTATTCATCACGACCGTGGAATCCGTGTTTTTCATTATTGGCTTAATTTAAAACACGGACCTCCTAATATATCCAATATTTCATATGTTGACTTCTGCTGCTTGGTTCTGTGATGTGATCATATAACTGCGTGAGACGAATGCTATATATATAATATATATAATAAACGTTGCTTATATTTTGCACTCGCGCTAGTCCAGCCCCCGCTCCGCCCTTAGTTAAGTAACCTAACGGTGCATGACGGACCCCGTGGCGAATGCAGATGGCATAAGCGTACGTTCTATTTTCGTTTCATTTTCTGTGATGTTTAGGAAATATTAAATGATGGAACTTCATTAATGAGATTAATGAAAAGAAAAGAATCCTAAAGATGTTGTAGAATCAAAATTTTTAAAAGGGTAGCTCTAGTTCTTGCTTTGGATAGTGGTATTCCTTGATGAATATCCAACACTTCATTCGATGAGGAAAGAGCCGAGATCCCTTCACCGGGAGTGACCTTTTTAGCAAAACTAGCAAATACTACAATCCATTCGGTTTTGTTTTAATAGCTTCTTTAGTTCTTGTTTTGCATAGTGATATTTCTTGATGAATATCCAGCACCTTATTCGATGAGGAAAGAGCCGAGGTCCCTTCACCGGGAGTAACCTCTTTAGCAAAACTAGCAAAAGCTAAAAAAACACTCCTTTTCAAATCACTAGATTCTACAACGATATCAAGTTCATTACGCTAAAGGTTTTCTTAAAAACCAACGCAGCCCTCCGTAATTTCAGATAAGTGCTATTTAGTATTCGTGCTGCGTTTGTTGGTCTCCGTCAAGGCGTAGTGTGCGGTGGCTGATTAGTGCTTATCTGCAGCATGTGATGCAATTGGATTAGGGTAGTCGTGTGACTTTGTTGACCTTTGTCAAGGATCGTGCTAGTGGGTTTAATTCAATCAAGGAATGAACGGGTTGAACTTGACTAGCGGCCTATGGTTTGTTGGCCTCCGTCAAGGTCATAAGAAGGTAGGGGTAAAAACAATGTTGGGAATTTCAAGTGTTGATATTTGTAATGAGATTGCATACCTTCTATATGATAATTGGATCCCGATACCCACTGCGAGTAAGAGTTGCTCCTGGGAGAGTTTTCCACTTTACAATTAGCCGATCAATTAGGTGTCTAAGAAAGGTGTTAACGTGGTGATTCCCCTGCGGAAAATATGTTATTTAATTAGTTCGCATGGGGAGACTCTCTCGGAGTACCAATACTTGTCTGGCTGAACGATTGGCAAACTTGTAGGGTGTAATTAATCCCAGCTAATCTTACCTTTTACGGTTTGAAGGAAGATTTGATAAAAACAGTGGGAGCCATCCCGATTAGATAAGATAATAACCAATCTAATCTTGTAAAGAGCACACGTTAATGCGTTTCTTTCTTTCTCTCTCAAGATACCGACCAATGACACACCTTAATCAAGATAATAATAGATGTATTGATCGAACCCGTCTATTATACTGAGCTGGGGAACGTTGGTTTCGCTTTTTCTTATGATTGTCATAAGTCTGAGCAAGGAATAGGGGAATACCCGGATTCCCACGCACCCGAACAAAGAAGGAGCATACTGATGCATCTTTTTCGGGTGTGTTCGTTATCGAGAACTGTTTCTCAATTTGCTCTACGTCATGGATATTGGATACTGGATCAGGATCACACGTATGTAATTTGTTACATGGGCTAAAGAGAGGTAGAGAACTTGGAAAGGCTGATAAGTCTCTAACAGTAGGAAATGGAGCAATTGTTGCCGCCAAAGCAGTTGGCGAATATCACCTAGTGTTATCAACTGGTAATACATTGACTCTGAACGACTGTTACTACGTACCAAAGATGATGTGCAACATTATATCAGTTTCTTTGCTAACTAAAGAAGGATATAATTTCACATTAGAGGATAATGTTATGAACATTTTTCTAAATTAAGTGTTGATTGGGTTTGGTATGTTATGTAATGGTATATACTTCTAAATCAAACGACAATTTTAAACATACAAAACACACACAAGAGAGAGTTCAGAAATGAACGATGCCTACTTGTGGCATTGTAGACTAGGTCATATCAATGCGACAAGACTAGCTAAGTTGCATAAAAATGAATATTTGAATCCGTTCGAATTTAGATCTTATGAAACTTGTGAGTCATGTCTCAAAGGTAAGATGACCAAAACTCCGTTTACTGGACACGGAGAAAGAGCTACTAAACTCTTGGGACTGATACATAGTGATGTATGCGGTCCTATGTCTAGGCATGCCAGGATTGGTTCCTCGTATTTTATTACATTCACCGACGATCTCTCAAGATACGGACATGTGTTCCTGATAAAACACAAATCTGAATATTTTGAGAAATTCAAGGAATATAAGTGCGAAGTGGAGAACCAAACGGGTAAAAGTATTAAAATCCTTCGATCTGATCGGGAAGAAGAATACTTGAGCACGGAATTCCATGACTATTTAAAAGAGAATGGAATTCTCTCTCAGCTTACTCCTCCGTAAACACCACAGCACAACGGAGTATCGGAGCGGAGGAATCACACCCTATTAGATATGGTGTGCTCTATGATGAGTACTGCTGAATTACCTATTTCTTTTTGGGGTTATGCGCTGGAGACAGCCGCATACTTATTGAATCAAGTTCCATCAAAATCTGTGCCTAAAACACCATATAAGATATGGAGTGGAAAGAGACCGTATCTTAAATGAGTTAAGATACGGGGTTGTCCGGCTTATGTCAAAAAGCAAAATCCGGACAAACTCGATACAAGGTCAGTTCTATGTAAGTTTGTTGGATATCCAAAGAATTCGTATGGATATCTCTTCTACCATTCTGAGAAACAAAATGTGTTTGTTGCTCAACATTCCACGTTTTTGGAAAAGAAATTTCTTGTAAAATAAATTAGTGGTAATGAAGTAGAACTGGAAGAAGTTGCAGCTACACAAACTGTAACTGACAATTTGGTGGAACCGGAGGATTCGATAATCCCCAACGAACCCCAGCCACTCTGCAGATCTAGTAGGGTTTCCCATCCACCTGAGAGATACTACGGTTTTCTCATTTACGGTGGGAGTGAGGATTGCATCATGATATATATTTATATTTGATATAATTGTCTATTGATTAATATTATTGCTCACTAATATATATGAAGCATGGCATGGATTTTCTATTTTTAGAAAATAGCAAATGAAAAGAAAAATGGGGAGATTTTTGAGGGCATGGGAGAAGCATGGGTTTACTCATTTTTTTTATTCATTTGCCATCACTATTGAAGCATGGTTGGATTTTTTAATCCATGCTTCAATAAGTGAGGAGGGGAGGAATGAGCCATTCTAACACTTAGTCATTTTCTAGAGCTCATTTTTCTTTGCTCTCTACAATTTTCTTCTTCCTTCTCATACCTCAAAGCTCTAACACTCACATGTGATGTGAACTATAGAGCTTTGAACAAATCCTAGTGAGCAAACACAACCCCACTTCACCATCCTATACTTGATTGGCAATCAAGTGTAGTGTGTTTCCTTCACTATAGACAGTTTAGTGAAGAGCTAGCTTGAGCTAGAGGGACTTCTGGTGGATCGTCTTTGGCACGAAGATCATGAAGGAAGCTTGTACCATCTTCAAGTGGAGCTACGAGGAGTCGTAGGGACTATACAACCCGGAGCTTGAGAAGAGAAGGACACGATCTACAAAGGTTGTAGTTTCGTTCTCTTAGCTAGTTTTCTTGATATCATTATTAAACCCTAATCATCTAGTTTAAGATCTTGGTTAGTGTAGATTAACACCATAAATTTTTTAAAAACGGTATGCTTGATGCTAGTAAAACCCAGTGGTGGTGCTAACATACACTTTCAGAATTTTGGAGAAGTGGGAAGAAGAGAATGGGGAGAAGGATATGGGCATAGGCATGAGAAGCCCATGCCTTTCCCATGCCTCTCTCTCATTATTTTGTTTTAGAGAAAATAGGAAAATGATAAAATTTTAGTGTGCATGCCATGCCATAATAGATATTAATTAGACAAAGAAAATATTGGTTTTATTATTACCAATTTGTATAGATATATTTATACCACATTATGATAACCCAAATTAATAATTGGTATCATTTTAATAAAACTCGTAATATCATTATTTAGATTCTAAAATAAACTTTAAAATTTTCAAGTTTTGATCTTCAATTCCCTATTAGATCTTCAATTTACCTTCAATTTAAGTTTTGATCTCAAATCTAGCTACAATTTTTATGGATTTAGAAGTGGAAAAGAGAATCAACCTCTATTGATAGCTATAATGATGCTAACAAAAAAGGAGGAAGAAGAAAGCTAATCCTAAAAATGAAAATTACACAAATTGAAATTCAAAAATAAAAGAAAAACTAAAAGCCAGCCTCAATTCCCTTCAGATCTGCAGCTTATAAGTTTTCCAAAGATCTTCTAGATGCTTTGGGGAATCTTTGCTGTGTGACGAGACAGTAGGCCAAATTCGAGCCCAATCGGTTGCGCTTTGACCGCGGATCCACGGTCTAATTGAACCGTCTGGACCGCGGAAACATGGTCGAGCCTCAACCAATTGGTCTCGTATTTGGGTCACTATCTTCTGCTATCCAGTAGATGCTTTTTTTGTTTCCTGAAACTTTTTACCACATCATTAGCAATGTTATACCAGAGACCATATCCAGTATATCATATTTTTCTCTGATTTGTATCTTTTAGCCCCAAATCCGTATTTTCAGCTTCTAGACATGTTATCTGTATATATACATATGGGATAGGAACGAGTGATATATAATGCAGTAAATCATGATATACAAATACCCCAAACCTAAGTTTTGATCGCCCTCGAGCAAAGTCAAGTTTTTTGAAAGATAAAAAATCCTGGCTCGCTTTCGCAGGAAACACGATTGCACTGATCTTGTACAACAATCCGTTAAACATCTAGGTTGCCCTAGAGGACGAGTATTGTTTCGTGAGGATTTTCAGCGGAGTACACCCATAAAATCCCAAGTTAAACTAATTTCGTAGGGTTCGTTTTCAATTCTAGTCCTAAGAATTAAAAACTCTATTCGTCCAGGGTAGAAATTTCAAATCCCTATTTTTCACTCCTCACTATCGATTTAACTTAAGCTCCTATATACCTTTGCGCATGTGCGAATTTTCTCGAAGTTATGGTATTTCCATTCAAGGCTATCATAGCTCTTTTATTTTATTTTATTTAAACGACATGAAACAACACTTTTCAACGCGATCACCGGGCTTGCTTAAGCCTAGATCAACCGGTTACTCCGTGTGTCTCGTTATTTAATCTTTTGCTTCAATCCCTTAGGTTTTTGTTATTTAATTTTTTTTTATTCTTTTAGCTCTTTCGGTGATGACTCCCAAGTCAGATGACTTTAGGGCACCGAGTGATGAAACACCCCAACGATCTAGGAACTCAAGTTGCTAAGTTTTCAAAACAAAGATTATAACTTGGTTTTCTCTTATTAAATTCTTTCGGCAATGATTCCCAAACCAGACGGCTTTAAGGCATTAGGTGATGAAGCACCCAACGACCGAGGAACTCGAGAAACCAACTCACACACACGTGTGTGTGTGTGTGTATATATATATATATATATATATATATATATAAGAAGATATTTCAAGCCCCTCATTTATTTCCTAAAACTAGAGACGTAGTGTAGGTATAAATAAAGGTGTGTATTTGCTATGGTTAACTTCAAGAACGGTTATCTTTTGGGTATTCATTTTTAATCCTAGGTTTCAATTATTTCTAACCTTTCAAGCTAAACCGTCAGATTTCGAATCTAAACTTACACTACTAGTTAACTTGACTTGAAAACAAGTTTTTATATTTTTATATATATTTTTTTGAATTTTTATGAGTTTTTTAGGTTTCTTATTTATGGGTTTTCTATATATGCAATGCAAAATTTTAAATATGATGCAATATGGAATTAAACATGCAAAAGAAGAGAAAAAATTTGCGAAAGAAAATATGATGTAATACGGAAATAAATATGCAACCTATCTATATGCAAATACAACCAATATAAGATACATACCTCCAAACCAATCAAAAGCAGTCCTCACTGCCCTTGACGCCTCACCTCCATATGATTTTTTTTTCTCCTTGTGGTTGCAACATCCCCTTCAATCATATCCAATCTCCTATTGGTTATTCTTTTGTTGACCCTTTGGTCATTCTTTTGTTAACAATCAAAATAGAATTAATGTTCGACAAATAAGTTTAAGAAAATAATAAAATTAACTCGAAATGCGGCAAAATTGATGTAAATGCGGCCTATGCGGTCAAGCCCTTTGGTCGCATGCTTTGATTTTTGCGGCTTTTTAATCACTGCTTGGTATTGGATGGTATCAATCACATATGGTCGTTTATGGGATCAGAATCAGCTATCGGATCGGGATCGGACAAGACTTCAAACCGTGGTGTTGAGATATTTTATATATTAAACCAACCCATTGTTTTACGCCCAGGCGACTGATGGAATGTTTTGGAAAGAAGCATATATAATGATTGGTTAATTAATATGTTTGCAGGTGTAGAAGATGTTGAAGATCAACAAAGCTCTTTTACCTAATGCTGGAGCACTAGGATGCTCCTATTAGGTGTTGCCAAAATTATGTTCTAATCATGGCTTGAAATCTCGGCTAATCCCGATTCGATCCGCTCCCGAAAGTGATTGTCCGAGTTCCGATACCATGTAATATTGGGTTTATCAGTTGACCGTCCCGAAATCGTCTGAAATCGAGTAATATTGGGTTTACCAATTGATTAGTGGGGCTTTAGTATTAAGTTCATTAATGAGTTAGTGGGGTTATTAATGGGTTAGCGAATTATTAATAGGTGGTTGGGTTAGTTCATTTTATTCTACAACATTAATGACGAAAATTTTTATCAAAAGAGTGAAGTTATATTTAACCAAATATTAAAACCATCGCTTTAGACATAATTTTTTACTAAATAATTTGTGTAATTTTTTATAATAACTTTACTATTTAATTAAAAGAAATTACTAGTTTTAGAAAAAATTGTCAAACGATAGGTAATCCGATATTCCAATCCGAGATGACCGACATGGCCGAGATTTCCAATTACGATCCAAAAAGAGAAGCACCGGCACCGGCACCGGCACCGGCACCAAGATTTTAAACTAGGTTCTAGTATGATGTTAGTTCTATTCATTTTAGAAGTTAAATGATACCCTAGAATATAGAAAACATTAGTATTTTTGTATGAGCAGGTCATGCCAATAAAATTTAAGGTTCATTCCTATGAGTTATCTGTTATTTTATGGGTAATATGCAGCTATAGCTACTCTTGTCGTCTTTAAATGTCAAACCAACCCCCTCCCCCTCCCCAGCGGCCCGCTCTCTCATTTTCTTGGATTTCTATTTGCCATCACTTCTTACAGCTTCCTTGAAAATGTTTTTATATTTTTAGCCAGTTTATACTAGTGAAAAGCTAATAACCTGTTAAATGATTGCTTGGCCATTACATTTTATGTATGTTGCAGGCATAGAGCCACAGTTTTGTTCTCTCAGTTTAACATGCATCTTTCAATGATCTACCTTCATGCTGCACTCTGTGCAGTAATCAAATACATTGATTAAAAATTTATACGGAACACGTATTATATCTTTGATAAAGATAGTTACTTCTTCTGTTCCTTCTTATCTATTATCTGTATCTATACACCACAAACAGATATAATTTCAGGTTCCCTCTCCTCTTGATATACCTTCATCTCACACCTTGCTTTATGGTGCACTCTTTGTACATATGTATGTTGAAGTATTTTTATCTTGTAGAAGATATTTACAATTTACTATATATCTTGCTACAGAACTTTGAACGGCAATGTTCCTTGTGTAAATGTGCAAGTTATCCTGTTTGCTTCACTTGTTAGCTAGACAATATGTTTGCAGGCACTTGATGATTCCCTCTTGTCATATAGAAGAGAACTGAAAGTCGACGTTAGACACCTCACAGGATGCGGGGAGGCGGAATAGGTAAAACAATCATTTTGTTCAAGTTAACATCGACTAACTTTACGGATCTTTGCTAAACCCTAACTAACAAACTATCTAGAAGTGCTAAACTACTATGATAGATGATTATACCTCAAGATACTAGTCCTTCTTGTTCTTGTTGTTCACCTCCTCGTCGGCCTTCTCGATGTGATAGAAGATCCACCCGAGAGTTCTTCCTCCAAAATTTAACATATCACTTTAGGTAACTAAGTGGCTAGGATTGTTAATCCAAGTGACCTAGAAGATATAGAAGTGGATTAAGGATCTATTAGTCTTGCTAACCCTTGGTATCTCAACACATGAGAGGATTAGAGTTAGGTTTAAGAAGAGGAGTGCTTGAGGAGAGAGAATGTGTTTGTGAGAATGAAAATGAAAAATAACTCATTTGTGTATATATTATGAAGCATAAAATATCTTACACAAATATCTTCATGCTTCATTTAATACAAATGAATGAATCATCTAATGAGTTATTAAAACAATTAATGCTTCATTAACTCATTTGGATGAATCATCTCATGAGTCACTAATTCATTTAATACAAATTACACATAAGCTCTCCACCTCACCTTTCTTTTAGAAGCTTCTCGACTAATTACGAGAATGTCCCTCCCATCCGTAAAACACGGATATTCTGAGACTGCATAAATCCAATAATCCAATACTAGAATCTGGCTTAAACTAAAGCCCGCTAGTATAATCTGTCCGAACATCATATGTGCACAAGTACACGTATATGTCCGAATGCTGTCGTAAAACCATACGACCTCTATATCGTTTCGTCTGAAGCAGGGAAACTCTCTGTCTGGGACTCTAAAGACTCGACATTATGCTGGCAGTGGGTTTAACCACAGGCCGCAAGCGGCACTAGCTGTACGTAACGGTCCCCAGGTAGATGTCGATAAGAAAGCCGATGAGGAAACCCATCCGAACTCCTACTGAACCTGATGTGACAATCTCTGTACAGTCCGGACTGTTCGTCTAAGACCATCGCATATCGGGCCTAGGGGGCGGCAAGCGTCAGTCCCCTAAAAGCTGTATAAGTCGTGTCGGAGTGAAGCCCATTACATCTTGAGAAGCTACTGAAAATCCTACCAGTAAATCTCGTTTGCCCTGGCCAGGGACTTTGCGTAATGGCTCTCCAAACACAGTGCGATATCAACTCCCAATACCGGGAGAGACGAATCCTATCTAACCGCCACTGCCTCCAAGTGCTTCGGGACTGCACCTAACTGCTACCTGTTTGGACGACTCCTTTGAGCCGTGCTAGGGTAATCTAAGAACAGTGGGAACACACTCGAGACGAAGCAGCAGTATCAAGTCAACGGATTATGCTGTACTCATGTCACCTGGGAACTGTTAACTGACGACGGGTATAATACCAACCAACAGCTCCCTGCGAGTCCTGTCCGGTGTACCCGTAACCCAACGAGCACCTGCATACTATCTCCAGTACAACGTACTAATGGCTGTGGAACAGACCATCTCCCCTGCTGGGATGAGAAGCGTATACACTAGTCTACTCTGGAGTATCGATGCCCTGTCTCGATAATCCTACGACTAGGGACCTGAAAAAGGATGTGCTTGTAGACTACCCAGCTCCCACTAGTGTGACTGCCATCACAACGCTGGTAGTCAAGCAAGATTCTAAGGGCACTATCAATATGTATTCGCGATATGCTAAAAGAAACATATACTCATATTAAGATAGATATAAACCAAGTAGCATACTACTATGTTGAGCAAGACTGTTAATACAACTGTGAATATCCTAATCTTCCATTAAGTAATATACAAGCTAGTATGATATAATAATGGCCCCTAGGGCATATACACTAACAATCTCCCACTTGCACTAGGGCCATATACTGGCATATCGAAGACCTATCATCTCGAATAGCTTCTCGAACTGTGTCTGAGGTAAGGCCTTTGTGAATGGATCTGCAGTGTTCTCCTCTGTAGCAACTCTCCGGACCTCGATCTCCTGGCGATCTATGATCTCCCCGATCAGATGATACCGCCTTAAAATGTGTCTGGACTTCTGATGGGACTTGGGTTCCTTCGCTAAAGCTATAGCGCCGTTGTTGTCACAATACAACGGTATTGGATTAACAATGGTAGGAACCACCTGAAGTTCTTCATCCAGACTGCTTCTTTTGCTGCATCGCAAGCAGCAATATACTCCGCTTCCATCGTCGAGTCAGCAACGGTGTCCTGCTTGGAACTCTTCCAGCACACCTCCCCTCCATTGAGGGTAAAGACATAACCTGACATGGACTTGGAGTCATCCTTATCATTCTGGAAGCTGGAGTCAGCAAAAGCCTCGATTTGGAGGTCTTTTCCGCCGTAAACCAAGAACATATCCTTAGTCCTTCTCAGGTACTTAAGAATGTTCTTTACTGCTATCCAGTGCTTCTCCCCTAGGTCTGACTGATACCGGCTTACCACGTTCAGTGCGTAAGCTACATCTGGTCTGGTACACAACATCGCATACATTATAGAGCCTACCGCAGAAGCGTAGGGTATAACTGAAATGCGATCCCTTTCCAAATCAGTCTTGGGAGACATCTCTTTGGATAGGGTGATTCCGTGGCAAGCCGGTAAATTACCGCGCTTAGAATCTTCTATGCTGAATCTTTTCAGTATAGTGTTGATATATCTGGACTGCGAAAGTCCCAACATCCTCTTAAATCTATCACGATAGATCTGGATCCCCAGAATGTAAGAGGCATCACCTAGGTCTTTCATGGAGAACCTGTGTGACAAGAATCCTTTGACAGATTGTTGCATAGAAATGTCATTTCCTATCAAGAGAATGTCATCCACGTACAAGACAAGGAATACGACAGTTCGTGCTACAATTTTACTATATATACATGGTTCATCTGGATTTTTGATAAAATCATATTCTTTGACCGTTTCATCAAAACAGATGTTCTAACTCCGCGATGCCTGTTTTAGTCCATAAATGGACTTAAGGAACTTGCACACTTTTCCGCTGCAATCACTCTGATTGAAACCTTCTGGCTGATCCATATAGACGCACTCTTCTAAATTACCATTTAGAAAAGCCGTCTTTACGTCCATCTGCCAGATCTCATAATCATGGAAGGCGGCAATGGCAAGAAGGATTCGAATGGATTTGAGTATAACCACTGGAGAAAAAATTTCGTCATAGTCCAACCAGGTCTTTGATGAAAACCCTTTGCAGCAAGTCTAGCCTTATAGGTTTCTACCTGTCCATCTACACCAATCTTTTTCTTGAAGATTCACTTGCATCCTATGGGTTTTACCCCATCTGGAGCAAAGTCCAAAGTCCATACTTTGTTGGTGTACATGGACTCCATCTCGGTCCGCATTGCATCCAGCCGTCTTACCTAGTCGCCGCTCTGGATGGCCTGCTGGAAGCTAGTAGGTTCATCATTATCAATGACGCAATCCTCTCTATCCTCGTCTATGAGAAAACCGTAGTATCCTTCAGGCGGATGAGACGGCCTCCTACTCCTACGGAGAGGTGCGGGAATGTCCTGATCTTCTGGAACTTCTGGCTCTACCAAACTTTCCGTAGTATTTTGTGGTTCTGGAATTTCTTCCGGTTCTATTGCGCTCCCACTTGTTTTCTTTTCTAAAAACCGCTGTTCTAGAAAATGGGCATTACGAGAAACAAAAACCTTTTGTTCCTCTGCGTAATAGAAAAAATACCCCTTGGAGTTCTTTGGATATCCCACAAACTTACACTGTACTGAGCGTGCCTCGAGTTTGTCCGCATGCTGCTTTTTAACAAAAACTGGACATCCCCATATCTTCAGATACTGAAGACAGCGTTTCTTCCCATTCCACATCTGATATGGTGTGGTAGGCACAGTCTTGGTAGGAACCCTGTTCAAAAGATATGCAGCCGATTCTAGTGCATAACCTCAGAAAGATCGCGGTAACTCAGCATTACTCATCATGGAACGTACCATATTCAATAGGGTTCGGTTCCGTCTCTCCGATACATCGTTATGTTGTGGAGTGTATAGAGGAGTAAGCTGAGAGAGAATTCCTTTCTCTTTTAGGTAATCCAGGAACTCGGCACTTAAGTATTCACCACCTCGATCAGATCTCAGTGTCTTGATACTTTTGCCGGTTTGGTTTTCTACTTCATTCTTATATTCTCGGAATTTCTCAAAGGCCTCGGATTTATATTTCATCAAGAAAATTGTCACGCTCCGCTTCCCAAAATATGGAATACGGAAAGCGACGAAGGCCAGCCGTGCTACCTACGGTAAGGAAAAGTCCTTCCATATTCACATAAGGCTGTCTAGATGAACTTGTCAAAAACTCCAATACCAAAAAAAATAATACCGATAATCATGCTGCAATGAAACCACAAGAAATCCTACAAATGGGTCCACTAGATAATTGATGCAATTAAGATCCAAAACAAAAGATTCGGAATAAAATAGGTCTGAAAGAGATACATAAGTCCTAATGTCCCATAAGAGCGCGCATGCTAAAAGCTAAATGGAAAGGAAATAAACCTACGATTACTGAGCTTCAGCAAAGTCCTGATAGCCGCTCTGATCCTACTCAGCCTGCAGATCTGTCTCTAAACCTGAGATGGCAAATCTCAAGGATGTCAGAACATCCCAGCAAGTACTCAACGTATAAAGTGTGTGTGTAGCATAATAACATGAATATATGAAAAAGTGAAGCCCGGTGCACAAGAAAAACATGTACATAAATAATTAAATGCACTAACACTATGAAACATGTATGTAAAGGATCATGTCATAACCTAACTGGTCACTAAAAGGTAAACTATCCTATCGTAAGCTTGAGTGTGTGCGTCAGCCTCTGCAGGAGTATTCCTAACCCAAGAGTGGTGCCCCAGGGGCTAGGAAACACGGGCCCAACTATGGAATGAACAAAAGACCGCTATAGCCCGGTACGAGCTGCCGGCATGGGACTCCTGAGATCCTGTTGTACAACGCACACTCAAACTACCCCAACACCCACGTATTTATAGCTGCTATGGTAAAGATTAAAATCACTAATTAAGAATGCTGAAAAGACAGGAACTTGTGGTATGGTAATTGTATGGAAATAAAACTGGTGAATAGTGGTGTCATGGCATGTAGTCCAGCATTCTAATTAATGATTTCATTTTAAAATAAATAATAAGGATCATGAATAAGCATGTCAAATCAAGGTGTTCTATACATGTAATCAACATGAGTTTCGAATGTGTATAAAACATGTAAAAGGATTCTTGTGCATAGTAATCATGTCATAGCATTACATAAAGAAAAAGCAAGCAGCAGTTGGTACTTAGCAAAAGAAATGGTTTTCAGGTATAGCTCGATGGGGAAAAATTTATGTGACCATTAGCCTTAGAAAAAGTTCATAACTTTATGCCTATACTCATGCGTTAGGGGGAAAATTTAACAATATTTTATACAACTAAATTACACCTAATTTATAATGAAATTTTGTAGTTGCAAGTTAACAGTCAGCAATATATATCAGCAAGTGTTCCGATAAGGACAGATGATAAAACTGCGAAAGAAACCTCTTTCCTCTAATATCCAAACTTGTACAGGTTAAGAACTAATTTAGATAATCGCCGATGTTGCATCGACAAAAAAATGAAAAGAGCAAGAGTACTTGCCTGAGGATAACGATCACGAAAAACGATGTACGAAATTGCGGGCACGATCTCAGTTAAGATGCGACTTTGGATCTGAGTTATACGATCCGCCTAGATAAATTTCATTGATTAAACCATAAATATCTACATAAACATTGTCACACAACCAAAACACAATTATCTCAATTTAGGGTTTTGATACTAATTTTCCCCTTTCAATTGTTTACTGATTTCCGACCATTTTATTTATTTATTTATTTATTTTCTGAAAAAGAAACAGGGATCAGGGAATGCTTACAGGGGGATCGTGGCAGTTGCTAGGGTTCGGATGGTCCAAGGTCGAGTCGAGAGCACTCAGATCTGGAGATGGGAGCGGCTGCGAGGCGAAGACGAGGCTGCGTCGACGATGAGGGCTTGCGGCGTTGCTGTAGGGAAGCGATGATGAGGCTGATGGAGATCTGCGTGATGGTGTCGTCGAGAAAGGGAGATTTCCAGCGAGGGAGGAGCGACGAGGGCTTGGCGTTGGTTTCGGGGAGATGGGTTGTTGCGGTCGGGCTCGGGGTTGTAGTCGGGGTGAAGGAAAGAGAGGGAAGGAGGAGGTGGATGAGAGAAGGTCGAGGTCGGGGAGGAGGCGGCGACGGCGCGGCGCGGCGACGGCTAGGGTTAGTGCTTTCGTGAGCGAAGGCGGCGGTGAGATGAGAAGAAGAACGAGGAGAGAGAGATGTGAGAATGAGAGAGAGATTTTGTTGTATATATATAAATTTTTATAAATATATGTATATAGATACATATCTTTAATTGGACGTATTTTAGAGATTCGGTGCAGATTTTCTTGTTCTCATTTTAACAGTAAACAGATACGCAAAATGTTATTTTGCTGTCACTAAGAAAATATTATTTATATAATATAAAAACTGAATATTTTCCCATATCAAAATTGTTTACAGAAAAAATCCAAAATAAAATATATTAGCGACCAACTAAAAGTTCAAAAATTATGGAAAAAGAATCTTGATAAACTCTTGAACTACTGCATTCAAATAGGGCTGTTACATCCTACTCACCTTACAGAAAATTTCGTCCTCGAAATTGGAAGGACGACTACAAGATCAAGAAAACAAATGGGTACTTTTGACGAATCGTGTCCTCACGCTCCCAAGTAGATTCTCCGCGAGAACGTCCGCCCCAAGATACAAGAACTAAAGGGATGATCTTGTTTCTCAATACCTTCTCCTTACGGTCGACAATAGCTGTAGGTTGCTCTTCATACGAGAGATCAGTGCTCAAGGTTAATTCAGAGTGATCGAGAACATGACTGTCATCGCGAACGTACCGACACAACTGTGATACATGGAATACATCGTGCACACCAGCCAAAGAAGGTGGTAAGGCCAATCTGTAAGCCACCACTCCAACGCATTCCACAATCTCGAATGGTCCGATAAATCAGGGACCGAGTTTTCCACGACTACCGAATCTAATCACCCCTCGAGTCGGCGAAATCTTAAGGAAGGCATGATCCCCTACTCCAAACTCAAGAGGTCTTCGACTAGTATCCGCCCAGCACTTCTGACGATCCTGTGCTGCCTTGATACGGTCCCTGATCAACTGGACCTTCTCAACTGTTTGGGTTACAAGCTCCGGTCATAGTAATCTTCGCTCCCCCTCATCATCCCAGCAAAGTGGGGAACGACATTTACGTCCGTAAAGTGCCTCGAACGGTGCCATCTGGATACTCGCCTGATAGCTGTTATTATACGAGAATTCCATCAAGTGAAGATACTCCTCCCATGATCCTTTGAAATCTAGCATACAGGCTCTCAACATATCTTCTAATATCTGTATCGTATGTTCAGACTGTCCGTCAGTCTGGGGATGGTAAGCTGTGCTGTAACAGAGACGAGTGCCTAGACTCTCTTGTAAGCTTCTCCAGAAATGTGAAAGGAATCTCGTGTCTCGGTCCGATACTATAGTGATAGGCACCCCATGCAACCGTACGATCTCTTGCATATATTTCTCTGCCAATGTCTCTGTCGATTGTCCCACTCGAAAGGATAGAAGATGGGCCGTCTTTGTGAGACGGTCGACGATGACCCAAATAGCATTATTGCCTTTAGGACTCCGTGGTAAAGCCGTCACGAAGTCCATAGTGATGTGTTCCCACTTCCACTGGGGAATGGGAAGTGGTTGCAACAGGCCAGCCACTCGCTGATGTTCGGCCTTCACCTGCTGGCACACTAAGCATTTTGACACATAGCGGGCAATCTCTCTCTTCATGCCATTCCACCAAAAGTGTTGTTTAACATCCCTATACATCTTGGTGCCACCCGGGTGCACCGAATAAGCCGAACTGTGCGCTTCCTTCAACACTTCATCTCGAATCTCGCCCTTTGGCATGCATAATCGACTGCCGAATTTTAATGAGCCATCTTCGTATCTGTCCTCATTCCTGCCTCTACTAACCCGCGGAGTTTCTGCAATTGCGGGTCCCCAGCCTGTGCAGCTTTAATACGATCAACTAACGAAGACTGCACCTGTAGTTACCAATATTGTCCGGGCGTCCCCTGCTCTACCACTTCTAAATTGAGTCTTCGAAATTCATCAATGAGTTCCTTCTGACCAGTCAACCACATCGCTGTTGGTCTCCGACTGAGAGCATTCGGTACCGCATTTACTTTCCTGGGATGATATTGCAAATCAATATTATAATCAGCTATGAACTCCAACCACCTACGCTGTCTCGTATTTAGCTCCTTCTGCGTGAATACATATTTCAAGCTCTTATGGTTCGTAAAAATTTCCACTCGTTCTCCCAAAAGATAATGCCTCCAAATCTTCAAAGCAAAGATTACAACGGCCAACTCTAAATCGTGAGTTGGGTAACTCTTCTCGTGCGTCCTCAGTTGACGCGAGGCATAAGCGACAACACTCCCACGTTGCATCAAGACACAGCCTAGCCCCTTTCCGGAAGCGTCACTATGAATCACCAGTCCTCCTGTCCCATCTGGTACGGTCAATATGGGTGCAGTTGTGAGTTTCTCCTTCAATAATTCGAACGCTCGGTTGCACTCTTCTGACCATACGAATGGTATCCTCTTTCGAGTAAGTCTTGTCAATGGCTTAGCCACTCGTGCAAAATCTTTAACAAATCTGCGGTAGTAGCCTGCGAGTCCCAAGAAACTTCTAATCTCTGCTACTGACTTCGGTGCTGGCCAATCCTTCACTGCTTCAATCTTTCGCCGGATCTACTGATATACCGTCTCCAGAAACGATGTGGCCCAAAAATTGACTTGTTCAAGCCAAAACTCGTATTTACTGAGCTTGGCGTAAAACTTTTCTTGTCTCAGTATCTGCAACACGATCCTTAAATGCTCGGCATGCTCCTCCTTGCTTTTGGAGTACACAAGAATGTCGTCGATGAAAACTACGACAAACTGATCAAGGTACTGAGAGAAAACTCGGTTCATTAAATCCATGAACACGGCTGGGGCATTAGTAACACCGAATGGCATTACCAAGAATTCATAATGACCGTATCGAGTTCTGAAGGCTGTCTTGCATACATCCTCCGCTTTAACACGAACTTGATGGTACCCCCGACAGAAGATCCAACTTAGAGAACACTCGAGCACCACATAATTGATCGAACAAATCATCGATCCGAGGTATAGGGTACTTGTTTTTAATCGTAACCCGGTTCAACTCTCGGTAGTCGATACACATGCGTAACGAGCCGTCCTTCTTTACTAGTAAAACTGGAGCGCCCCACGGAGAAGTACTCGGGTGAATGAATCCTCTGCTGAGGAGGTCATCTATCTGCTTTTTCAATTCTGCCAATTCTACTAGTGCCATCCTGTAGGGTGACTTAGAAATTGGTGTCGTTCTTGGCAATAATTCTATCGAAAACCCCAAAGCACGAGGCAGGGGTAAGCCGGGTAAGTCCTCAGGAAAGACATCCAAAATTCCCGAACTACGACCGGTGCCGAACTCATATCAACCTCCATTGACGCTAGTATGTCGCACGTCGGCTTTGCTCTAAACTTTATGGGTCCCAGAGATTTGCTCCCTCCAGTGAACACGAACTCTGGGTGGTTAGGAATGCGAAAGTTTATAGTTTTGGCCTGACAATCAATATGTGCGTGAAAGGTGCCCAACCAATCCATTCTTAAGACGACATCATAACTACCGGTCCCAATCAACAGGAAATCTGCGAAAAGCTCCCTGCCCCAAATCACAACCGGACAAAGCTTGCACTCTAGGTTGGTGGTAACTACTCCATTTCCAGTATGAATGTCCCAACCTCTAGTCAGTGTTTTGTGTGCAATAGAATGTATTGTGGCAAAATCCAAAGACATAAAACAGTGTGAAGCCCCGGAATCGAAAAGTGCTCTAGCAGGAACAGAACAAATTAGAATGGTACCTGAAACGACATCCTCCGATGCTTCCGTCTGCTCAGCTGTCAGGGTAAAGGCCCGTCCCTGTCCACGACCTGTGTTTCCTCGCCTCTGATCAAAAAGTTGCTCCTGAGGGACAAGTCCTTTCTGAGGTTGGTTGCGCTCTGCTCTCCTTGGACAACTCCCAATCTGATGGTCACTAGCACCACAAATCAGACATAGACCCTTAGCGCGGCGGCAATTTCTCTCGACTTGTCCCGGTATCCGACAGTATCCACAAACCGGAGGTTCCCGTTGTGGTGGGGTTGCGGTACGCTTCATCTGAACTCCTCCATGCTGTCTAACTGGAATCCTCCCTGAAGTTTGATTCACGGGCCGTTTGAATCTTCCACTATGAAGTTTCTTCCTCTTATCTATAATCGTCTTAATTCTGCGGGCCGCATTTAATACCTCTGAATAAGTCCTCAGATCATGTGAAGCTAACTTCTCCTGTATTTCCAGAGTGAGACACTGTAAGAATCTTCTAGCCCTATCCTCTTCCTGGGCTACCATTGAAGGAGCAAAACGACTGAGTCGGATAAACTCAGCCGCTACCTCGTCCACTGTGCGATCTCTCTGACGAAGACTGATAAATTGTTGTTCCATTTCGATCCTGGCCGATTTGGGAAAGAATTTCTCAAGGAAAGCCGTAGAGAAATCAGTCCATGCAATCGGTTTCTTCAACCTGTTCTCTTCTGCGAGCCACCAAATTCTAGCAATATCCTGCAATTTAATCTTGACTATATCCACTCTATCTTTTTCAGGAACCCGGGCGGCTGACAGCAAATTCCCCATGTCGACAATCTACTGCTCAGCATCCAGTGGTCCGCCCGCGCCAGTGAAAACTGCCGGCTGTAGTCTCCTGAAATCGGCGACGCTGCCCGGACGTCTACCTTCACGAACCTCAGCCATCTTGTTCAGGGCCGCGGTAGCGGTCTGCTGAGAAGTAAGTAGGCCCCCTTGTAGCAATTCGGTCTGCTGCTGTTGACTCTCCAGCATGCCACGTATAACTCCAAGTAGTGCAGTATTGTTGTCACGTCTTCCATATACTCGCAAATTTTCTTCGGTCATGATTTTGAGGTCAAAACGAACGACGAGGTTTAAATTCAAAATATTAAAACCGAGTGAAGCAAAGAGATAATGTAACAATCAATTCAAAGAATATGGATTAAGTGTAGAATTCTAAGTTACTCATACAGAATACCGTATTGTATCCATGCCGCGGTACATGGGCACAATATCGTAACTCTATGTAAGTCATCCGAATCCTACGGTCAGAGTCAACGGAATCTGCTGCATGACATACTGGGGAAAACCTAGACATGTGATTCTAACCTAAAAGGTCGGAAGAACCCAGACTAACCTCTGACGTTAGCCTGGCTCTGATACCAACAAAACCTTGTCACGTCCCGCTTCCCAAAATATGGAATACGGAAAGCGACGAAGGCCAGTCGTGCTACCTACGATAAGGAAAAGTCCTTCCATAGTCACATAAGGCTGTCTAGATGAACCTGTCAATAACTCCAATACCAAAAGAAATAATACTGATAATCATGCTGCAATGAAACCACAAGAAATCCTAAAAATGGGTCCACTAGATAATTGATGCAATTAAGATCCAAAACAAAAGATTCGGAATAAAATAAGGTCCGAAAGAGATACATAAGTCCTAATGTCCCATAAGGGCGCACATGCTAAAAGCTAAATGAAAAGGAAATAAACCTACGATTACTGATCTTCAGAAAAGTCCTGCTAGCCGCTCTGATCCTGCTCAGCCTGCAGATCTGTCTTTAAACCTGAGATGGCAAATCTCAGGGATGTCAGAACATCCCAGCAAGTACTCAACGTATAAAATGGTGTGTAGCATAATAACATGAATATATGAAAAAGTGAAGCCCGGTGCACAAGAAAAACATGTACATAAATAATAAAATGCATTAAGGATCAGGTCATAACCTAACTGGTCACTAAAAGGTAAACTATCCTATCGTAAGCTTGAGTGTGTGCGTCAGCCTCTGCAGGAGTATTCCTAACCCAAGAGTGGTGCCCCAGGGGCTAGGAAACACGGGCCCAACTGTGGAATGAACAAGAGACCGCTATAGCCCGGTACGAGCTGTAAACATGAGACCGCTATAGCCCGGTACGAGCTGCCGGCATGGGACTCCTGAGATCCTGTTGTACAACGCACACTCAAACTAACCTAACACCCACGTATTTATAGCTGCTATGATAATAATTAAAATCACTAATTAAGAATGCTGAAAAGACAGGAACTTGTGATATGGTAATTGTATGGAAATAAAACTGGTGAATAGTGGTGTCATGGCATATAGTCCAGCATTCTAATTAATGATTTCATTTTAAAATAAATAATAAGGATCATGAATAAGCATGTCAAATCAAGGTGTTCTATACATGTAATCAACATGAGTTTCGAATGTGTATAAAATATGTAAAAGGATTCTTGTGCATAGTAATCATGTCATAGCATTACATAAAGAAAAAGCAAGCAGCAGTTGGTACTTAGCAAAAGAAATGGTTTTCAGGTATAGCTCGATGGGGAAAAATTTATGTGATCATTAGCCTTAGAAAAAGTTCATAACTTTATGTCTATACTAATGCTTTAGGGGGAAAAATTTAACAATATTTTATACAACTAAATTACACCTAATTTATAATGAAATTTTGTAGTTGCAAGTTAACAGTCAGCAATATATATCAGCAAGTGTTCCGATAAGGACAGATGATAAAATTGCGAAAGAAACCTTTTTTCTCTAATATCCAAACTTGTACAGGTTAAGAACTAATTTAGATAATCGCCGATGTTGCATCGACAAAAAAATGAAAAGAACAAGAGTACTTGCCTGAGGATAACGATCACGAAAAACGATGTACGAAAATGCGGGCACGATCTCAGCTAAGGTGCGACTTTGGATCTGAATTATACGATTCGCCTAGATAAATTTCATCGATTAAACCATAAATATCTACATAAACATTTTCACACAACCAAAACACAATTATCTCAATTTAGGGTTTTGATACTAATTTTCCTCTTTCAATTGTTCACTGATTTCCTACCATTTTATTTATTTATTTATTTATTTATTTTCTGAAAAAGAAACAGGGATCAGTGAATGCTTACAGGGGGGATTGTGGCAGTTGCTAGGGTTCGGATGGTCCAAGGTCGAGTCGAGAGCACTCAGATCTGGAGATGGGAGCGGCTGCGAGGCGAAGACGAGGCTGCGTCGACGGTGAGGGCTTACGGCGTTGCTGCAGGGAAGCGATGATGAGGCTGATGGAGATCTGCGTGATGGTGTCGTCGAGAGAGGGAGATTTCCAGCGAGGGAGGAGCGTTGGGTTCGGGGAGATGGGTTGTTGCGGTCGGGCTCGGTGTTGTAGTCGGGGTGAAGGAGAGAGAGGGAAGGAGAAGGTGGATGAGAGGAGAAGGTTGAGGTCGGAGAGGAGGCGGCGACGGCTAGGGTTAGGGCTTTCGTGAGCGAAGGCGGCGGTGAGATGAGAAGAAGAACGAGGAGAGAGAGAGATGTGAAAATGAGAGATGGAGAGAGATTTTGTTGTATATATATAAATTTTTATAAATATATGTATATAGATGCATATTTTTAATTGGTCATATTTTAGAGATTTGGTGCAGATTTTCTTGTTCTCATTTTAATAGTAAACAGATACGCAAAATATTATTTTGCTGTCACTAAGAAAATATTATTTATATAATATAAAAACTGAATATTTTCCCATATCAAAATTGTTTACAGAAAAAAATCCAAAATAAAATATATTAGCGGCCAACTAAAAGTTCAAAAATTATGGAAAAAGAATCTTGATAAACTCTTGAACTGCTGCATTTAAATAAGGCTGTTACAAAAATGAATCCATACCTAGAGAAATCATCCGTAAAAGTAATGAAATAAGAAAAACCGCCTCTTGCATGTGTAGACATTGAACCACATACATCGCTGTGTATGAGTCCTAAGAGCTCGCTCGCTCTTACTCCATGTCCAGTGAATGGAGTCTTTGTTATCTTTCTTTTTAGACATGATTGACAAGTGGCATAAGATTGATATTCGAACGGATCTAAATATTTTTCTCTATGTAACTTAGTTAACCTTGTCTCATTGATGTGACCTAGTCTATAATGCCATAAGAAAGCCTGATTTATATCTGCAGACTTTCTTTTTAGTGTGTTCTAGACATTGAAAATTTGTAATTGGTTTAACACGTATATACCGTTATCTAGTGTACTGGACCCAATCAAATCATGATTAAGGTGGATGTTAACAACATCGCTTACAAACGTGAAATCATAACCTTCTTTTGATAACAACGATACTGATATGATATTACACGTTAAATTAGGGACACAAAAACAGTTGCGCAAAACCAAAATATGTCCACTCGTCAATCCAAGGTGATAATCTCCTAAGGACACGGCATTCATGCTAGCTCCGTTAGTAACCTGGAGGGTCATATCACCAACTTTCAGCACTCTACGGTTTCTTAGTGTCTGCAATGAATTGCATATATGAGATCCTGATCCGGTATCCAATACCCAGGAAGTAGAGTTGATTGACAGACAATTTTCAATTATAAACACACCTGAAGCCGAAGCCACAACTTGCCTCGGGTCCTGGTTCTTGGCAATCCAAGCTTTGCAATCCTTCTTCCAATGGCCTTTCCTACGACAGTGGAAGCACCCGTCCTTTGCCACTACTGGCACCACAACCTTTGCCTTTCCCTTGACTCCCACCTTAACAACAACACCTCTCGGTTTGGTAGCGGCCTTCTTCTTCCTTCCTTTGGCCCTTGCCTTGGACCTGGAAGAGGAAGCACCACGAACAAATATAGTGGGTGTTTCCCTTGCTTTCTACAAGGTGCCATCTGCACTCCTCAACATGTTAAGCAGTTCTGGAAGTTCAACTTCTTTATCTTGAATGTTGAAATTCAAAATAAACTGGGCGATGTGGAAGGAAGGGACTGGAGAATCAAGTCTGTATACAGCTCGTTCTCTAATGTTGTCCCGAGGTCTGCGAGCTCTTCAATATAGCCAATCATCTTAAGGACATGTTCCTCTATAGATGATCCGACGGCCATCCTCGACTGAAATAAGTTCTTCGAGGTCTCGTATCTAGCTATACGAGATTGCTCTCCATACAGTTTCTTGGTGTGGAGAAATATGGATTCTAGATCCATATTCTCGTGCCTCCTCTGATGTTCATTATTCATAGAGGCAAGCACGATGCACTTTGCCTTTGCGCAGTCTAACTCTCAGGTCTTGCGGATTTCCTTATCCGCGACACTGGATTCAGGACCTGCGACGGCAGGGGCCTTTGTAGTAAGGACATACCCCAATTTGTCATAGGTAATAACCATCTTAACATTCCGGAACCAATCTTTATAGTTTGGCCATGTCAAAATATTTTTATCTAATAATAACTTAAGGCCTGTCATGTTCTGAGTCGCTGTAATGAGAGAGAGAGGGAACACTTTAGCATGATGCTCTTGCAAGTTTAGAGTGGTTTTTAGTTTATCTAAACAGGATGGCTCCCACTGTTTCTTGAATCCCTCCTCAAACCATAAAGGAAGAACTAGTCAAGACTATTCTCACCGTACAATACTTGCTTAACCGTTCAGCCAGACCGGTGTTGGTACTTCGAGGGAGGTTTTACGACGCTTTCGCGAAGTTCCTTAATTAAATAACCTCTTTTCTCTGGGGGTGTAGCCCCGCTGACACCTTTCTCGACACCTACTTGGTTTATAGCATTGATCGTTAAGTGAAAAAATCTCCTGATGAGTAGCATATACTCACAGTAGGATCGGGATCCAAATATCATCGTGTGATAAAGCTGAACGAATCCTACCAAAATTATCACACTTCAAATGGTATGCAATCTCTTAGCAAGTTTCAGTTTCTTTAGAAACTCCCGATATGGATTTCTGCCCCATGCTCTTATGATCTTGGCGTTGGTCAAAATGTCATAAGTCGCATGTCAAGTTCTACCCATCATTATCTTGTTAATTTGAACCCATCCGTACATATCCCTGACGTTGGCCAAATGGCGGTACGACTGTCCCAAACTAACTCATCTATCTATGCAACAAATGAATATCCAGCATCTACCAAACACTATGCCTTGATATTGGTCAAAATACATAGCTTGAATACTACTGAATACCCAAATGAAATGACGGAGGACTACGAATGGTTTTGGCGAAACTGTGAACGTAGTGAACTTGATATGATCGAAGAAACCTGATAGCTTTTAAAAGGAGTGGTTTAAGCTCTGCAATTAAAAAAATATCTTCTGTTTTAAAATAACCGAGTGGTTTTTTTTAAACTGTTCCAACGATTCAACTTTGGTTTAGTTTCTTTGCATTAATATAATGCGTCCCATCAATTAACCTATCATTGTAGAAAACAACGAAAATACGTCCTCTTATGCCATCCGCATTCGCCACTGGGCCCCGTCATTCACCTGTTAGGTTACTTAACTAACGATAGAGCGGGGGCTGGGCTAGCATGGGTGCAAAACATAAGTGACACCTACTAGATATCATATATAGATATTGTACATTCGTCAGACGTAATAATAGGCATTCCAGATCACAGATGAACATATTGGATTTTCTAGGAATCTGCATTCCTTTTGAGCCTGCAAAGAAAGACGGATTATATAGTCGCAATGAATAGCCAAAACCCCACCCTAGACCCCTACGGGTACGGCAAACTATCCGTCAAGTACCTGAAGTGAAGCGGTCTCCCTCAACGACATGAGTAGGCCACTAAACACTTCAAAGTACCCGGTAGTTTGTGCATCCCATCTTGGGTCTATCCTAGGAGCAGAAAACAGTAAATGAAATAATACAACGGTGGCTACAATCTCAATCTGGATGTGCCCCGCAAAAGAATATTACAACAAATTACAATTTACATTTGAATGAAAGAAACACTCCTCTCACATCCCCGGCTATCCATTCACGACAATCCAACAAGTTCATATTCACAAACCAGTAAAAACCATTACAGAAATGTGCAACCCCCTGCTAACCGACATATTAGCTGTTAAGGGAGGTTTACGAACACATTAAACACAACACAGATATAATTCAGTTAGCCAAATATCTTAGAATTTCGATCAAGCAATACTTATGAATCCACTCCAAACAATTCTCCGTGCACATAAATCCTGAGCAGAAACAAAACATCCCAGAAAATACATCAACACAGAAGAATAACTGAGTAAGTTTGGGTTGACTCGGTGTCAACTCGGCCGCGGATCCGCGGTGGTTTGGACGAGTCACGATCCCAAATTTCTTCACAATTCTTAAAAAACCCTGCTTGTATTTTTAAGGGTCCCTGAAAAATTTTTAGACCCCGTTTTAAAATCGGCAGAAACTATGTGAAAATGTCGTTTTTTCTGGTTCGTTTTGCGATCAAATTTCTAAAGACTTTGCTAACATGTTAGTTATGGTTTAGCCAGGCTCTGATACCACTGTAAGTCGACGTTAGACACCCCACAGGATGCGGGAAGGCGGAATAGATAAAACAATCATTTTGTTCAAGTTAACATCGACTAATTTTATGGATCTTTGCTAAACCCTAATTAACAACTATCTAGAAGTGCTAAACTACTATGATAGATGATTATACCTCAAGATCCTAGTCCTTCTTGTCCTCGTCGGCCTCCTCGATGTGATAGAAGATCCATCCGAGAGTTCCTCTTCCAAGCTTTAACCTCTCACTTGAGGTAACTAAGTGGCTAGAATTGCTAATCCAAGTGACCTAGAATATATAGAAGTGGATTAAGGATCTATTAGTCTTGCTAACCCTTGGTATCTCAACACATGAGAGGATTAGGGTTAGGTTTAAAAAGAGGAGTGCTTGAGGAGAGAGAATGTGTTTGTGAGAATGAAAATGAAAAATAACTCATTTGTGTATATAATATGAAGCATAAAATATCTTGCACAAATATCTTCATGCTTCATTTAATACAAATGAATGAATCATCTAATGAGTCATTAAAACAATTAATGCTTCGTTAACTCATTTGGATGAATCATCTCATGAGTCTCTAATTCATTTAATGCAAATTACACATAAGCTCTCCACCTCATCTTTCTTCTAGAAGTTCTCGACTAATTACGAGAATGCCCCTCCCATCCGTAAAACACGGATATTCTGAGACTGCATAAATCCAATAATCCAATACAAGAATCTGGCTTAAACTAAAGCCCGCTAGTATAATCTGTCCGAACATCGTACGTGCACAAGTACACGTATATGTCCGAATTCTGTCGTAAAACCATATGACCTCTATATCGTTTCGCCTGAAGCAGGGAAACTCTCTGTGTGGGACTCTAAAGATTCGACACTACGCTGGCAGTGTGTTTAACCACAGGCCGCAAGCCGCACTAACTGTACGTAACGGTCCCCAGGTAGATGTCGATAAGAAGGCCGATGAGGAAACCCATCCGAACCCCTATTGAGCCTGATGTGACAATCTCCGTACAGTCCGGTCTGTTCGTCTAAGACCATCGCATATCGGGCCTAGGGGGCGGCAAACGTTAGTCCCTAAAAGCTGTATAAGTCGTGTCGGAGTGAAGCCCATTACACCTTGAGAAGCTACTGGAAATCCTACCAGTAAATCTCGTTTGCCCTGGCCAGGGACTTTGCGTAATGGCTCTCCAAACACAGTGCGATATCAACTCCCAATACCGGGAGAGACGAATCTTATCTAACCGCCACTGCCTCCAAGTGCTTCGGGACTGCACCCAACTGCTACCTGTTTGCACGACTCCTTTGAGCCGTGCTAGGGTAGCAATCTAAGAACAGTGGGAACACACTCGAGACGAAGCAGCAGTATCAAGTCAACGGACTATGCTGTACTCATGTCACCTGGGAACTGTTAGCTGACGATGGGTATAATACCAACCAACAGCTCCCTGCGAGTCCTGTCCGGTGTACCCGTAACCCAACGAGCACCTGCATACTATCTCTAGTACAACGTACTAATGGCTGTGGAACAGACCATCTCCCATGCTGAGATGAGAAGCGTATACACTAGTCTACTCTGGAGTATCGATGCCATGTCTCGATAATCCTACGACTAGGGACCTGAAAAAGGATGTGCTTGTAGACTACCCAGCTCCCACTAGTGTGACTGCCATCACAACGCTGGTAGTCAAGCAAGATCCTAAGAGCTCTATCAATATGTATTCGCGATATGCTAAAAGAAACATATACTCATATTAAGATAGATATAAACCAAGTAGCATACTACTATGTTGAGCAAGACTGTTAATACAACTGTGAATATCCTAATCTTCCATTAAGTAATATACAAGCTAGTATGATGTAATAATGGCCCCTAGGGTATATACACTAACAAGAACATGCTTCACAAATTGACCCCTTGCCTTCTTTCTCGACCATCTACAGTATTTTTACCAAGTGCGAGGAGTTTTTTTTTAAATCGACCCCTTCGTGGTTCGAACTTGTGACCTCTCACATTGGTGAGGAAACCAACCGAGCTAAGCCCAGTTGGTATTTGCGAGGATGTTACTTGTGTTTGTTAATGTCACGTCCCGCTTCCCGAAATACGGAATACGGAGAGCGGCGAAGGCACGGTAAGGAAAGATCCTTCTATAGTCACATAAGGCTGTCTAGATTAACCTGTCAAAAATAAAATCCAATACCAAAAGGAATAATACTGATAATTATGCTGCAATGAAACCATAAGGAATACTAAAAATGGGTCCACTAGATAATTGATGCAATTAAAGATCTGATACAATAGGTTCGAAATAAAATAAGATCCAAAAGAGATACATAAGTTCTAATGTCCCATAAGGGCGCACATACTAAATACCAGCAGAAAAGGAAAATAAACCTACGGGTTACTGAGCTTCGACAAAGTTCTGATAGTCGCTGCGATCCTGCTCAGCCTGAAAATCTGTCTCTAAACCTGAGATGACAAATCTCAGGGATGTCAGAACACCCCGGCAAGTACTCAACGTATAAAGTGTATGTGTGGTATGATAATATGAATATATGAATGTAGTGAAGCCCGTGTGCGCAAGTAAAACAGATATATATAAATAGATACATGGATACTATGAAACAAACATGTAAGAGATCAAGTCATAACCTAACTGGTCACTAAAAGGTAAACTATCCTATCGTAAGCTCGAGTGTGTGCGTCAACCTCTGCAGGAGTATTCCTAACCCAAGAGTGGTGCCCCAGGGGCTAGGAAACACTGGCCCAACTCTGGAATGAACAAGCGACCGATATATCCCGGTACGAGCTGTAAACATGAGACCGATATAGCCCGGTACGAGCTGTAAACATGAGACCGATATAGCCCGGTACGAGCTGCCGGTATGGGACTCCTGAGATCCTGTTCTACGAACGCACACTCAAACTACCCCAACACCTGCGTATTTAGCTACTATGGTAATGTCTGGATCAATACTTAAGAATGCTGAAAAGACTGGAACTTATAATATCATATTAATTGTATAAAAAGAAACTTGTAAACAGTATAGATTGTCATGTCATGTAATTCAACATTCAAATTATAGAACTCGTTTTAATATGAGTAGTCTGAAATAATGAGCAGTCATGGCATGTCATGTACAATAGTTATAAAATGATAGTGTCCATAAACAAGAATAGCATGTTAAGGTTTCTCAAGCATGCCGACAATCATAGTCTCAAGTAACATGTTAAATATAGACGATAAGATATGATAAGGTCAAAAATATAAACAAGACCCAACATAAATATGCAAGCATCTGTATTTAACATCCGGTTTATTTATTGAAAAGAATAATAAACTGAAATATTGTTTTAAAAGGTTAATATAGTTAAATAGGAATGACAAATTACAGATGCATAAAGCGGATAGTGGTAATAGTATAATTACGAGATAATAGTAAGTAAGATAAAATAAATGACAGACTGACTAGTCATCATGTAAGTGCTAATAATAAGTTTTATAATCATGTGATAATAGAAAATATTAATACAAATTATAGTATCAAAATAATTTATATGAATAGGGCACATAGAGTGCAGCGATATTATAACGAGTGATAGTGTAGAAAGTTTAATTTATATATAAAATATTAAGCCCAAAGCGTTTATTGATTAACGGTAATAATGGTATATTTTTATGTTTTAGATTAGGATATAAGTGTTGACATTTTGCATGCTAGTGTATATCAATATTGTTGCAACAGAAACATATAATTACTTATAAAGCTTTTTATATATTAAACCACATTTACATGTTAATAGTTATTTTATTACGCTTGCACTTTTACAGTTCACTTGATGAAAGGATTAATATGTATTCTAGATTTTAGGGTTTTCATCATATGTACAAATATTATAAGATATATTAATAAAGCGGCAGAATATTACAATTTTATTTAAATACTGTAAGTTAATAATTTATTTAGAGAATTGTCGATATTGCATCGACTAAAAAAAATAAAAGAGTAAGAGTACTTGTCTCGGAGACAGATAAACACGACACGAAGAACAACTCTAAGGTTTGATTGCTCGGCTAATTTTGAAGAAGATGAAAATATTGTGATGGGAAAAAGAGAAGGTTGATTTATATAAGAAGGGGAGAGATGATAATAATTAAGTTGTTATTTATAGGGAAGAGAGATGTTAAAGATTGGAGAGATTATTATAATTGGAGAGAGAAATATTCTGATGAGATGAGATTTTGATTTGCTTTTATAAAAGAGAGATATGATGGGTTGTTATATACTTCTATAAGATATTAGAAAAGTTGTATATATACATATTAGTATATAGTGAAAATATATGTAGATATGTATATGGTTATGGGTTAATGAAAATACATATAATTAGTTATATATATAGGATTTTATGATATCAAACAACTAAAATATATTTTCAGTTAAACTATCATAACAAAATATCTTCAATTATATATATGTATATATATATATATATAGGTTTGTAGAAAAATAATTAAAGAGAGTAGATTTGAGAAAGAGAATCTGCTGAAAGAGATTAGATTAGATTGGAGAAAGAGAGATTTTGTTAAGGAATATATATAAAGAGTGGGGGTTTGGTGAAATATAGTTAGGGATATAGAAAAATATATGTAGATAGAATAGAATATGGGGAGAAAGAAATCTATTGGAAAAGATATTTGTTTAGAGAGAGAGAATAGTGTTTGTTTTAAAAGAATAAAGTTATCAGGTGAGACATATATGGTGATTGGAGAGAGAAAATTGAGTTAGTTTAGGAAAAATATTTATATGGTTAAAAGATTTAACAGGTGCTCTCATGACTTTTCAAAATTAAATATTTTAACCAAATAAATATCGTAAAACAAAATATCTTATAAATAGAATTTAAAAAGGGGTAAAATCTTATGTATATGTATTGTTTAAAGAAATACCAAATAAAATATCTTTTGTTTAAACTATGATACTAAAATATAAATATGGTTATAAAATAGTGTTAGACAAATAAATATTTAAATACTAATAATATACATATTTAACAAACTCGAAAAACCATAATTATATATATATATATATATCTTGATTAAAAGTATTAAACTCCAAGTTATAATAATAAAAATGAAACAAAACCCAATATATCCAAAAGAAAAAGAAACGTAAGATCGAACTAGGATGTTACAGTTAATGAATATTTGCATCAAGAACTGAAAACTCTTGACCATCATTGAACTAGTATTTATTCTACCAAATTAATTCTCTGTCATGCATTGTATTTTCAGAGTAACATATCAAATTTGGATATTTTGTATCAATGGCTGAAAATCACATTTGTTTTTGGCTTTCAATGGGATAGACTATGTGAAGTTCAATACGTGCAGAAGGATATATTTTTTAACTTTGTGATGTCTATATTTCAGGGTAACCGTGTGTGCATGTGCATATTAATGTATAAGTGGCACTAGATTAATTATCTCAGTTCCTTGTTATTACTTCCCTACTGTCAAAACATGACCTTATTTCCTGTGATCTTGTCATATGTCTTCCGTTCACTTCTGTGAATTTTTATGCAAATAATCATATTTTATTTTACTATAGTACCGCATTGTATCTGGATAGATCTTATTACTCTCCCCTCTTTAAATTCCTGCAGGACCAATACGAATCTCCTGCAGATTTCAAGCAAATTTTGTCTCGAAAACTGAAAAGGATGACTGAAACCGGGAAATTGATGAAGGTAATGTCCTCAGTAATGACATTTCAATTTATGTTGACTTTTGATATTTGGGGGAAGGGAGGGGGGGGGGAGGGAGAGAGAGATTTTGGATGATTAGGCATAAGCCACTAATCTCCTTTATAGCATGTTGGATATTTATATATACATCCGCTCTAATTACATGTGACATTCTCAGAATACTTTAATATCGTAGTGTATTCGAACACTCCTCAAGCTGGAGCATACATATGATACATGCCTGGCTTGTCACAATTGAAATTGACGATAGCTCTTCCCAAAAGTTTAGTAAAAATATCTGCTGCCTGATTAGTGAATTTTACATAGTATCTATCTATAATGCCATCCACATTCTTTGAACTAGGTCACAATCAATCTCGCTTCGTCCTCTCATGATTTAATAGATTTGAGGCAATATATATTAACCTCATGGAAGAAGTAGGCCCACATCCAAGCTCTCCAAATAGAAAGGTAATCTACACAAGCTCGCAAGCGGTGATTGCCATGGCTCTATACTGTGAATCTGCACTGGAGCGAGATACAACACCTGGTTCTTACTTTTTCAGGACACCAAGTTGCCACCTATAAACACAATATCCAGTCGTGGATCTTCGATTGGAAGGAGATCCAGTCCATCCAGCGTCGACAAGTCTTGCTACCTGAGAGTGCCCATTTTGTGAATACAATAGACATTTTTTCTGGAGCACTCTTCAAATATCACATGGTACAAATTGTTGCGTCCTAATGAGCAACCTTAGGATCTGCAATGAACTGGCTGGCAATACTGATAGGATATGCAAAACTAGGTTGAGTTAATGTGATGTAGTTTAGCTTGCCAATTTGTCGTATGTATCTTCGGGGATCTTCCAACTTACCGCCTTGCCCTGGAAAATGTTTGGTATTAGGATCCATATGAGTCTCTTCGGGCTTACACCCTAACATCTTAGCTTTAGATAACATGTTGATCACATATTTTTGATAAGAAATATGGATGCCTTTCTTAAATCGAGCCTGTTCAATGTCTAAGAAATATCTGAGAATTCCAAGGTCATTTGTCTAAAACTTTCTTTGGAGATGGAGTTTTAGCTCTGCAATACCAGTCCGTCATCACCTATGATCACTATATCATCAATATATACCACTAGCAAAATGCGTAAGCTACAAAGTGACCACAAATCTATCAAGTGACCACAAAGCTATAAAGTATGAGGGCTCATAAAAGATGAGAGCGATAAAAGACAAAGTGACCACGGGCACGACGACTAAGGACAAAGTGACCTATTCTATAAATCTACCAAACCAAGCTCGAAGCGTCTGCTTCAAGCCATATAATAACTTCTTAAGACGAAAAACTAGATCAGACTTCCCCTGAGCAACAAATCCAACGCTTTCTCCATATAGACCTCGGTTAAACTATCATGAAATGCATTCTCTACATCAAGCCGGTATAAGGGCCAATTATGAATAGTTGCGAGAGATATAAGCAAGCGAACGAAGATTGTCTTGGCCATAGGAGAAAAAGCCTCGTTATACTAAAATCCGATATATCTAAGAATAGCCCGTAGCTATCAAGTAATCTTTAAGTCATGCAAAAGAGCCATCAAGGCTAAGTTTAATTGTATACATCCATCGACATCCTACAACTTACCTTCCTATAGGAAGTGGAACCAAGTCCCAAGTTGGATTTTGCTCGAGAGCTGATATTTCTCATTCATAACTGCTCTCCATCCTATATAGGACAATGTCTCAGATAATGACTCCCGGAGAGGATGTGAACCAATTAAGGAGATTTATGATCGATAAGAATGGGGAAAATATGCGCAAATCATGTAGTTAACAATAAGATGTGGAGTAGTGCAACTACGTGTTCCTTTCGTCAAGACCATAGGAACGTTAAGATCTGATGGTTGCGAATCGTAAGATATCAGAAGGCCTGGAACAAGCACTTGAGACTTGGTTGTGTATACCCATCAAGCATACACCCTAGTCAGCTGGATGGTCATCCCCTTCGGTGAATTATTTGTGGATTTTGAAGGAGCAATAGTGAATACAGGAGTGACATTTATAGGATCTTGACAGAGGCTCGTGTGATTTGGAAATGAATGATATCAAGGGAAAATCCTGATTCATGATAGGAAGTGTGAGCCTTAGAAAGTACGATGAGGGCCCATAAAAGGCGATATCAGTAGAAACAAAGTGACATCGCAACTCAGGACTATAACACCGATATCTTTTCCGGGTACGAGAGTATCCAAGAAAAACACACTTAATAATCCTGAACAAAGCACACATATTCAAAGATTCGTTTATTAACACGTGATGAGTAACTAGAGCGATGATGCTTACCTATCTCATGATTCACACTCTAAAGAAACTACATGACCAAGAGAGAGAAGAATCCTTTTTAAGGTCTATAAAGATGGGTAATCATACCGATACCGTGAGCATCGAAGGCTGAATTAGAAACTAACATGCATGGCATACTAATAGTGAGCATCGAAGGCTGAAGTAGAAACTGGACATGCGATAGGGCATGGATGCTCATGAGGTGGTTCAATCCATCAGTCTCGGTACCTGTGCCAATTTGTCCTTTTCGTCCTACAATCGTGCATAATGCAACCACAATGAAAGAAAGTAACGTCATAATTTAATTTTCGAGTCAATTGATTTACTGAAAGCAAATTGAAAAGAAACAATGTAACTAAAGGACAAATGATAAAGCTAAGTGGTGCAGGAGTGACTAGGCCAACCACTTCTACTTTGGAGGTTGTTCCATTGGCTAAGGTTACTTGTATACATGCAGGCGTAAATCGGTAAGAGGAAACTATACATAAATCCCCAACCATGTAGTATGTAGCAACCAAGTCAATGACCTATTGTCTGGATATATGTATAGAAGAGAGAAAGTTACATGGTTACCTTTAGCCCTGGTGGCAGCATGAGGTGTAGACAAAGAGGATGCTGCGGATGAAGATAGGAGAAGATGAAGTCACGAAATCTCTTCTTCACTCAAAGAAAGATCAAAGGATGCTGAGACTGGATGCAGTAGAAGAAGGGTAGGACTTGAGGCGACATGTGCTCCGCGAGGTGGCTAAAGAGGCTTCCTATGTAGCTTCCAGCAGGTATCCCGAATTTGCCAGAAGGCAATGATTGCAAAAACGTCTATTTCCTTATGCTTACACCCTCTAGTAGCTCTTCCTCCGCTGCCACACCCTCCTTACGGGTGGTAGGCAAGCATATAACCAGATCTGAGAGCAGCTTGTTCTCCGATATCACCCTACTCTCCGACGACTCGAGTGGATAGATCTTCATCGAAATGGTGATATATGAGAGAAATGGTAGCTGCATTCTTCAAGAGTTTGTCTCGCAGACTCGAATCGGGCCTCAACCCCCCAAAAATACGATCACAAGAAGAGCCTCATGCCTTCTCTTTATCTCGGCAATGTCACTGGTAATAGGAAACATCTCCGACACCTGTGCAATTTTTTTGAAATTGGAGTAATATTGGTTGAGAGATCAAGGCCCTACTGGATCCAAACACGGTTTGAACGAGATCGAACGCTCGGGGAAGATTGTGTTGGCCCTAGTAGAGATCGATAAGGCAGACCCAGACCACTTTGACCATCTTTAAGTTTATGACTAAATTCATATCCGATCTATCTATAAAGCTCAACATGAGATGACATTACTGGTTATCATCCGTCTTCCAGTCAGGGTGTCGTAGAAGAACTAGGCAGGCTCGTGAGGTGATCGCCCTTTCCTTCCCATTGATGTACATCTCAACCATTCACTTCCAAACTATAGACATTATCCTGAATCTCCTCGTTCTAACTTAAATCGATCATTTTAGTCGCAAACAACCTTCGTCGAAGTGAAGACTTTACCCTCCATCTCTTCAAAACACTTCCAAATCTCAACAAGCAATCACCACGTAAAAATCGAGCTCCCCAGAAATGTGATCAAACCACGCAATCAATTTCAATAAAATTGGATCTCTCAAGATCCTTAATTAAATTGTGATTGATCTCATAAGATCTAAACACTGATCATAACAAAACTCCTCAAAACACAAATACAACCCTAAATTCGGTGTTCGATAGTCCAATAATCTCAACAACACATTTTATGCTAGAGATCTCAATACAAATATCACTAAGACTTATAATTTCAGTCAGTGAAAATCGATCTATAGAGAAAATAAGCGTGAAGGACTTGCAACCATAAGAATCACACCGAAGATCAATGATATCCCAATATCTGAGAAAGATTTGAAGTCAATAGTGCAATAAGGTCGAGATCTTCAACTTGGGCAGTGAGGTGAGGTCGAGGCTTCAACTCGAGGGCTTCCAGATCCAAGAACAATTGAGGTCAGAGGCTTTAGCTCTAAGATTGGGAGTTCGAGATGTGGTCTGGTAGTGATGTGGAGCTTCGAGGCGAGATCATTCGAGATGGTGACGAGATCTGGAGCTTTGAGACGAGGTCGTATCTACAGCTGACTTCGAGATCAAGGCGATGAGATCCGGAGGTGGTCGAAATGAGGGCTTCGATGAGGTATGGAGGTGATCGAGGCGAGGTTGTGGCGGCAGCGATGGCTCAATGAGAGATGGCGGAAGCTGCTGTGTTTTTTATTTTTAATTTATTTTATTTTTTGGGATGGATGGTGGGGATTTGGGATGGGTTTAGATCAACGGCTTTGATACCATGATATTTGGGGAGAAGAGAGAAGAGAGCGATTTGGTAAATTATTTTGGATGATTAGGGATAAGCCCATAATTTTCTTTATATATAGGCTTTTGGATATTTACACATACATCCCTCTCTAATTATATATGACATTCTCAGAATACTCTAGCATTTCGTAGTGTATTTTAACCACTTTATAATTTTCTGCTTAATTGTATAGGTACAATTATTAGTTTTAGTGAACAAATTGTAAGTTTGCAAATTTTTCCTGGATATCTTATTAGAAATTTACAAAATTATTTGGTTTGATATCTTATTTGGATGTATTTGAACTGGTACTTCCAGTGAAATAAATAAGCTGTTTGATGTTTGCTTGAGATGGTAAAATTGTCAGTATCAGTTTCTATGTTCTGGGCATATAGTTAAATGTGAAATCAGTGTTACACATGCACTGCACAGTGGCTGAGTACTAGGGGAGGTTGGCCATATACATTTTCCTAGAGTATATCATAAAGTTTTGGTGCAGTGGCAATGACTTTAAGACAACATTGGTTCGATCCCACCGCATGAGTATTAGAAAAGGAAATTATCTCAATGCAAAAAGCCTAAAGTTCTACCCAAAATAAAGGATAATCTGAGGCAGTATTCATAATATAAAATGATATTCCCCTGTTACTATAACTCAGCAGTTTTAATGTAGTGTCAAGGACTTCAAGAATGTTACAATGTTGGGTTCTATTTCACTATAGCAAGGTTGCAAAGAGCGCTAGGGGGAGCTGAACGGTTGGTGTACCGTCTATGCCTAGCTTAGGTGGGTTTTTTTAATTTTAAACTTATATATATATATATATATATATATATATATATATATATATATATAAAACAACACAAATTCTAAAGAAAACAATTTAATTAAAAATCAACACAAATTCTAAAGAAAACAATTTAATTAAAAAACAACACAAATTCTAAAGAAAACAATTTAATTAAAAAACAACACAAATTCTAAAGAAAACAATTTAATTAAAAAACAACACAAATTCTAAAGAAAACAATTTAATTAAAAAAAACACAAATTCTAAAAAAACAATTTAATTAAAAAATATACTAAATTTATATAGCAAGTTCATATTGAATGGAGCACATAATATCAAAAAATTTATAACATGCAGTAAATGAAATATAATGAGAAATCATAAATTTCTAATTGATCAGCTTGCAAATTACATATCTCGGGAGATGAAATTCCAAAACATGAGAACATAAAATAATTTGCACAAAATTTCTTAGGGGTTTTTTTGTCGGCGATTCTTGTAGAGAGTTGAGAGAATTGTGACGAGAGGAAAGTGCCGTCGATGATCCTTTAGGAGAGACAATGTCGGTAGAAGGGGATTAAAAGAGGGGAGCAAGAGCAACACAAGAATACTTTTGGGTTTTTCTGTTCTTATAATTTAAGAATAGATCGAGATATGTATTGTAATTTAGAAAGGGTTTTGGGTCATGTATAAAAGCCTTAAAACCTGATGCATGAAGTTAGTATTATAACCCATTTAAACACCCACCTAGCTGGGAGAGCCCAAGAGCTTAAAGGGCCTAGATCATTTAATGCAACCGCTTAGAGTCAAAGCGGAGCGGGTTGAGACAGCTTCCAAGCTGCTGCCTAGACCGATTCTTAGAAGACTACAGATGATTATACATATATCAGAGAGTCTGGGTCATGCAAAGGGCAATGAAGATGGTGTAGCCACCGAGTGGTTCCAAACATATCATAAACTTCAGTCATACAATTTTTGTTTTGCCTTTTCTGTTTTCTTGTTAAAAACTAGCTGCTTTTCTTCTGACCTATATTGTTTTAATTTTATTCTGTAGGGTTTTCATGGGTGTCCATGCATGCATTAATCTTTTAAAATTTCAATATATCTTATTGTCGAAAAAATGTGTATTGTTTCGTTCCCTGAACCTCAATGTTTCTAGCATTCCATAGCATACCCTTTAGTATTTTTGGTTTCAATTGCATGTTCAGTTGGTGCCAATCCTGAAGTGAAGTAATTATCTATAGTAGATATGGCTGGGTTATAACATGCATATTGATCAGAAGCTGCAGAATACTTGCCTCACACAAGTTTCAGATTAAAATTTGCTTTTATAACTTATTGTGAAGTACCTTAGCTGGTTTTTCGCTAGTCATGATTGAAGCTTGTTATTCTCTGTTTTCTGCAGAAAACCTGTTATATGCTTGTAGGCTTCTAAAACCAGGCAGGTTATTGTTGTTTGAATAATTTCCTTTCCGATTGATTTTGGTTTTTTATGGCATAGCACACAATTATGTAGAAGATCCTAGGAAAATTGAATTTGAGTTTGATTATTATGTGTAAGAATCTGGGTTCGATTATTGGTAATAGGATCTCTGAATTTGAGATGTGGTCTCATGTATCATATCAGAAGTTGTATAACTAACTCTGTAATGCGTTTTCCGGGTACATACTCTCCTTTAGGACTCTTTTTTTTTGTTGTTGAGAACATAACTTAGGAGGGTATGTCGATTGTTGAGGAACCAGTTTACTAATTAAACTTATTTTCTTGGTCAGACGATATTGCAACCCAATTTTAAGTCCTTGTAGTCTGACAATCAAAGATCTCTTGAATGAGGAAAAGATTGTTCAACCATTGCATTATAGCCTAACAAGATTTTAAACTGATCACATGGTCCAACATTTCTTATCTAATTACATTCAAGTACCATGAAGAAAGAAGTAAGAAAGTCATGAATTATAAAGGTGTATCCTACTTCGATTGAAAAGAAAAAAATTATATTATTTTTTGCAGTTAGTTTGACTCCGGCATCCTAATGGTTTTTGGACTTTTTTTTAATAGGTGAAGCGTAAATATATGATAGCACAATGCCCGGCCTCCAAAGGAAGAGGCTCCAAAATTATACTCATTGAGGGGAAGCAGAAGGAACCTTTGAGAGTGGACCGGGTTGATATCAAACATGCTAGAAAATCTCAATTTGATTCTTACTTACCAGATACGAGATATATGACTATAGAGGAGGCTGCGGCAGCTGCTGCTAAGGCAATTGCAGAGGCAGAAAAAGCCATGGCCGAAGCTGAAGAAGCAGCAAGGCATGCAGAGTCTACAGAAGCCGATGCCGAAGCAGCAAAGGCTTATGTTGAGGAATACAAAAATGAAATGGGAGCTAAGATGGTAATGCTCTTATTGCTGATATTTTTCCACTTCCCGATTCAGTGAATTGCCATTATCTTTTTCATTGCAGTGTTATTTTCAATTATCTTGCATCTCCTTATTTCAGTTTGATCATTTGGATAAAGATTGTTGATTTAGGCTTTGCATGCTGCAGGATTTTTGTTATATGAATATGGTGAAATTATTGCTGGCAATATCATAAAACTTGTCCAGATCCCAAATATATAGATTTTCCTTCAAAACCTTATATGTTTTAGATGCTTACAAAGGAAACCATCACAGCATTTCATTCTTTCTTCTGTTTGTAAGACTAAGATACAAGAGATGCTTTCTGTGTGTGTGTGTGTGTGTGTGTGTGTGTGTGTTGGTATTTTTTCTTCAGGAAGTGGGTGCACAAGCTTATCATCAATTTTCTGAGATTTGCATTTTGACCATCCATATATTGTAGTCATAACACAAAGACATAATGTTGCTGCATATGAAAATAACTATAAGTAAAGAATTGAAAAAACCTAAAATTTTTGTTGCAAATGTAGTTGTGTATTCTGACTGGTATATTCATGCATTTGGATATGTGCAGTGGGCAGGAATTGTCGCATGAGATCTGATCTGTGTTTAACAATGTTCCATTCTGTTACGATTTAAAAGAGGTATTGATCGTTGCTATATTATACTTAACGCCATTACTATAAATTTTATCTGCCCACCTTTTTGGGTAATGCCTAAAACATTAATTTTCATTATCTTTCATATCTCAATTCTTCATAGTTTATACCATACCAAGCTGTAATGTTTTTTCATTCAAGGCCATCAGTGTAGCTATTTGATATCCACCAGTTGCTAAACTTTTTGACGCCTGTCACATACCGCGTGCACACATGCACACAGCGTACACACAGACACATGCCCCCCAAGGTGTACTTAATCCCATCAATCCATCCATCAAATTTTGAATCATAATGAAAAAATGTCCATAGTTCTAGTATAGTTTGGGATATCTTCATGCATAACATGTGCCAAAAGAATTTGGTCCAAGTAAATTACATCAAGTAGACTGAATGGTATCTTATTAATCTTAAATAAAATCAAAGGTTCAGAATGACATGGGTAGGGGGCACGAACAAATAATTGGGATTATCTTTTTATATGATTGATGCAGTACTCAGCATTTGTTTTATGCAACGATAAATTTCATGAAAATACCTTAGAGGGGGGTTGAATAAAGTAACTACTTGTTATATGACAAATTTAAAAACTTAATTACTATATTGTGTTTTGATTAATAAGTTTCTGCGGAATAATCTAAACAAATTAAATAATGAAACTTATTGCAATAATCAAAACAACACAGAAAAAAGATTAGAGTCAAGAGCAATACACACACAGGAGAATTGTTGACTAGAGTTCACCACTTTCAGTGGTTAGCCCCCGCCTGAGACACCTTCTCAGGATTTTCCACTATAGTGTGAAGAACATGAAAAAGCTAGAAAGACGATACGAAAATAGTCCTAGAGAGGGATGAATAGGACTATGCTACCAATACACCCAAATTAAAAATTCTACTACACTTGCAAATCAAAACACAATTGCAAAGCTTAGACAATGGATATATCAATAGAGATGAGTAGCTAAGAAAAACTACAATTGTGAAACATAAACATCAAGCAAGCACAATAAGCATATAGGGCATAAAGAGACAAGTATGCAGTTTCTAAGCTATGAATGTAAAGCAAGAGAAATAGAAATTGCAAACGCAAACACAAGCGAATTATAGTGGTTCGGTGCTCTGATAACGTTTCGGTCCCTAGCCCACTTTCTTTAGGCCCTCAAGCCCGTTCCACTTAATCTTCACGTCTCCTTCTAGACTACACGTTGCTCGACACATGAGCAACAATTCTCTCTTCAAGCTTCTCTCTCTTACAAAGGCACCCTTACACTCAAGAGTTCTTAACACAAAGAAAGAAAAATTTACCTCACTCAACTTCTTTACAAAGACGGTCTTACATTCCAGAGTTCTCACACAAAGAAAGAAGAGGGTCAAATTAATCATAATTTCTTTTGTCACGACCCGGAATTGGCACGTGTCCGGCACTTGAATCACGTGAAGTCTATAGGACCCCACCGTAACCCAAGTAAGCCGAAAGCCCATAAATCTAAATCTTTTAGGAAAATAATGAAGGCGAAGTTTTGAAATAAACATATAATGAAATCAATTTCTTTCTTTTTAAAATATATATAAAGTTCGTTTGAAATGCAAGTGAATTATATACTATAATTTGAAAACGTTTTATTCATTTGAAATTTGGGCAGCATCTTCTTTGTAAACTTTGATAAAAATAAGTACATAATCAATAATAATATGGCATCCCCAAGCGGGAGCTAGCTTTTCGCATATTGGCGGAAACACAACCATGCAATATGAAATATACAACGCCCAAGACGAAAATCAACACAGAAAGAAAATAAAGAACCAAAACATTATTAAATCCAATATAGGAATATATACAAGTCTCGACTCAAAATACAAAGAATATTCAAACTGGTCTATAGATCTACCAAATATACATAATCTGGTTGATGGAGCTTTTAATTAGATACAAATGAAAAATGAATATACAACGGTGGTTATGCTCTGTACTGTAACCCACCTACCGATGCAAATCACCCAGAAAGGAGCAATATGTCAGCAAGCCGCTGCTGAATCCGAGCAATCGATCCTGTAAGAAAATTGTGGCACAACGGGGGTGAGTTGTCAACTCGTGAGTAGAAAACATCATTAAGTAGAAATCGAATGTATGACGATCTCTTAGGTCATACAGTAATATAATAATATAATAATATAAAGAATATAGATCTAGAATCAAGAATCAAGAAATGTCCAAATTGATTGAATTATCAAGATATGAAGAGTAGCTTGTAGGATCCGATTGAGTTAATAGCTAATGATGAATCTAATGATTCCTAATCTTATTTATTGAATATTTGTAGCTAGATTGATGATTATGATTGAAGATTAGGGATCAATTGAAGAAACTAGGGTTTCTCCTTCACTATCTCTTGTCTTTTCATTCATAATCATTCGGATCTAAGGCTCTAGCAAAGAAAATCACCGATAGTTTGATCCCTAATTTGCAACGAAATAATCAAGAAGTCATTTCGCTCCAAATTAGGCCATCAACGATTCTTTTTGCTAAGGTTCACAAATCTCATAAGAATTAAGACTAGTATTAAGATTTGATCATCATTAGATCTATCAATTCTCTCGGATCCTCCACAAGCGGAGAATTTACTCAAACATCATGAAAATAAATGAATCAAAGATCAAGAAATTTCACAACGCAAGAATGTAAAGAAAACAAGAATTTCAATTATCACCTTTATTGAATCGACGACTAATTACACATTCCCTCAATTAGAGGTTACAAGATGTTGCTCTCAATCGCTCCCTTTGAAGAGGTAACTGAATCCGTCGAATTTCGCTCCGCTCGATCTCCGTGAGTCGCGGATCGTCGTGGATCTCTTGCTCGGATGAAGATTGGCTTCGCGGATAAAGGATCGATGGTTGCTTGCTTGATTTGCTTCTCAAAATGATCTTGATTTAGCTTTGGAATTGGATTTGGGCTAGGGTTTTGAGTTGCAAGTTGTGTCACTCAACTTGCGGAATTTTGGCTCAATATTCAACCACTCAATTAACGAACAACCTTTTTAATGAAGCCATAGATCCCTTTTTATAGCTTTCCCTTTAGCTTCCCCTAGAAGCTAGGTCTAGTTTCCCTTGGAAGCTTGGTTGTTATGAGGCTTATATAGGAAGCTAGGTTGTTATGAAGCTTGCACGAGAAGCTTAGTAGGTATTAAGCTTGCACAAGAAGCTTGGCTGTTAGAAGGGAAACTTCTGGAGATTTCTAAGAACTGAAGCGTCTTGAAGAATTTTTGCCGTTGAGAAGAAGCCTCTGTAGAAAATTTCTGCCGCCGACGAGTCGGATCGGCCACGGATCCGCGGCGGATCGGCCTGACTCGGCCGCGGATCCGCGGCCGTTTGGTGGATTTGCTGCATGAAACTTCCAGTGTTTATTTGTGTTTGTTTTATGGCACTTTTCTGATATCTGGAATATTTTTATACTTTCTTGTTCACTGTCAGATCTCAAGTCTTGGACTTGGTGTATTTTATCAGCACTTTTAGCAGTTCTGGCTCTTTAACCTGGAAAATTTCCTGCACACAATCTCGAGACAAGTGTTGATACACAAAAGATCATGCGTGTAATAATAAACACACAATTTCCCTCATAATGCTGGTTATAATGTATAACACATGTTATTTGGTATTTTGCAGAAAAATTGCTAATATGTGCTATATTTATACCAAACACCTTTAGATAATAACAAAGAGTAGGGAAATTGATGTGTTAAAAAATGCAATATTTTCGACTGATCAAATTCCCCCAAACTTAATTTTGGTTGTCTCGAGCAAACTTGTTTTATTCAGGTGAAGGAGAAAATATAAGAAAAAGAAAAACTAAGTAGCACACTTTCGTAGGCAACACGATTGCACTGAGCACGCGCAACAAGCCTTTAAACCTCTAGGTGTCCCTAGTAGGAGGAATGTTGTATCCTGAGGGTTTTTAGCGGATTGCACCCACAAAATCCAATAATAAAAGGAAGACCGTGAAAGTTACATATAAAGATAAGAATTGTAAAAGAAAGACTTTGAAATCAGAGTTTCCAACTATACTAGCTTTTCAGTTATTATGAGCCATATCTTAATAGTCATGAAAAGATGTTAGAAATAACACCATCTCTCAATAAAACATCGTTTTTATTCTTCATTCCTACCTTTCTTCCAAACACCGACCATATACCCCTACGTGTGTAAAAGAACATCCTTACACTCGGAGAATTCAATTCAAGCTATCATACTCTTGTCCATCTACCTCTGTAATTTTTAATTGGTGAATATTTAGATGAATTTGCTCACACATTTTTCATACGACCGTTAACACTTTTTGAGCTACTAACCGACCGATTACTCGTGTGCTTGTTGATTAGGCGTATTAGTATTTTCCTCGTCTTGCAACACCTAAGGCTTAGCAGTGACTCCCAAACCAGTTGGTCTAAGGCACTAGGTGATGAAGCACCCTCGCTATATTTTTTTATTGTTGCTTTAGTGATAACAAAACAAGTGTTCAATTTTTTACACCATTTTATATTTTATTCATTTATTATTTCCTTCATACTTTGGCTTTTAGATAAGAGCATTTCAAGGTATCCTCTACTATCCCGAGTTTCAAGATGTATGTAAGTGCGTATAGTAGAGTATCAACATTCAAATGTTTGGCTTTCAGAATAGGAACTATTTTTCAGACTTATTTTTATCCTCAAATTAGTGACTTCCTTCATCTTACTAACCCTTGGCACAATGGCTCATAACTACCCATTACTAGTTCGTTTAAGAAAACTTCTAATTTTTTAGGTTTTCTTAAATTTTTTCAATCTTTTGGATGTAATTTTTCACTATCTAATCTTTTATTATCTTATTTATGTACAATTTTTTTTATTATATGTTTTGTGCTTATGCAAAGTATGATGCAAAGTGATACGTAAATAAGCACAAACCTCCCCAAAACTTGTTTTCAACAGTGTCCTCACCGTTGTCTTCTGCTAAATCTCAAAAAACCTGTAAGCTTGGGAGGAAATTTATTAACGGGGGTAAGAATATGATCGTGAAAATCCTTTCCCAAACTTATTCTTTGGCTCACCATTTTGAGTAAAAATTTTATTTTCAAGAGCCAGATTATACCCCCCAAACATGAGTTAAACAATGTTAAGCTTTGAAAATCACAAGAGGGGGTAAAGTTATTGGTCAATACAAAGCCTTACAAAGGCTGAAAGTCAACACCAACCATTCGAAGATTTTATCAGTGTAGTGCACCGGTTGGTGGAAGAATATGTTATAAGGAGCCAGGAAGAAGTGGGGAAAAGGTAAGTGGTGGAATAATATGTGTTTGCGTCTCGTTTTGGAGAGACGACACAGTGATTGTGATGGATTACTCGCATTCTTGTGATTGTCCAATAGAATAGGTGGAGGTTCAATTTCTTCGTTTTGGAGATGATTCATCTCAACACCCGTGTTTGCTAAATATGCGAGCTCATCAGCGAAAATATTCTCAAAGCTCTCATCGATCCCCCGAAGGATAATGTCATCTAACAGTGCGGGGTGATCTTCAGACTCCAAAAACGGTTCATAATCAGTGTTGGTTGTGGACCCGGACAACTCGGTGGAAGAGTCCGTATGTGTATGATACATAGTTAGGTCAAACAACATATGAAAAGAGTCAAGATCAGTGTCATGAGGCTGATCAAATTCGCTGCTGTCGACATCTATTAATTCGACAGAACATGCTTGAGCAGAAGGTTCGGAGGGTATACTTCCCAACTTGTAAATGTTCAGCTCAATTGACATCTTCCCGAATGATAGGGTCATAGAGCCATTGCGACAGTTGATTATAGCATTGGAAGTGGCCAAAAAAGGGCGACCAAGGATCACTGGAATTTGATTCCGTGGGTTTACTACAGGCTGTGCATCGAGAACAATAAAGTCCACAGGGAATACAAATTCCCCGATTTTTATTAACACATGCTCCAGTTCATCCTTAGGTTTGGTGATTGATCGGTCGGCCATCTGGAGAGTGCAGTGAGCTGATTTCAACTCTCCAATCCCTAACTGCTCATAAACTGAGTAAGGAAGCAGGTTAACACTTGCGCCAAGGTCAAATAGAGCACGGTTAATGTGTTTACCCCTAACAGAAATAGAAATTGTAGGACAGCCAGGGTCCTTACGTTTTCTAGGTAATTGTTGGGGAAAAGCTGTGTCTACAGTACTCGACATGAACACCTTTTTTGGCACTTGAGTCTTCCTCTTCCCAGTGCACAAGTCCTTGAGAATTTTCGCATAAGCCGAGACTTGTTGTATAGCATCTAGGAGAGGGATATTGATATTAACCTGTTTAAAGATTTCAGTGATCTCCATTTGCGGACTTGGTCTGTTTTCCCTTAACCGATTCGGATAAAAAGCTTTAGCAATAAGAGCAGGGTCCAACATTGGAGAAGATCGTGTGGGTAGAAAAGATCCCAGAATAGGAGTGGGGATCGTCTTTGGTGGACTAGAAGAAGTATGCTGAGGGTTCGAGCCTTGGGAAAAACGGAGAATAGGCTCGAAAGAAAGCGGTGGGGTAGACGAACTGGGATCAGAAGTAGAAGTAGAAGTAGAAGTAGAAGGAGAAGGAAAAGTCTCAGCCGGGGTATCATCGATTGATTCTTCATTATTATCAATTTCTTCACCATCACGGTTGTCAAGCACTCTTTCAGATCTCAATGTGGTAATAGCATTCACATGATGTGAATAGCCAGGATTGGGTAAAGGTTGAGCTGGAAGTTTCCCTTTCTCTCTAGCACTCAATTCGGCATTTATACGGGCAATTTGTGCTTCCATCGATTTAATACTCTCATTTTGGGAGTCAGAGTTTTTCTGTATTTTATCGATGGAAGACTTCATCTCAGCCGAAACTTGCATGATATTTGTCAGAAGCAAATTCATGGTTTGTTCGAGTGGAGAGGAGTTATCAGTACCGGTCAGTTACAAAGAATTGTTGTGCAATGCAGAAGTGTTAACCGGATTTTGAAAATTTTGTGATTGATAGGGGTGCTTGACTTATTTGAAGTGGTTGCTGTTGTGGTGGAGAGACCTTTTGAAAGTTGTTTTGGTTTGGAACCGTGTTTTGAGTTTGTTATTGGTTCCAAGTAAAATTAGGGTGATTCCTCCAACCCTGATTATAAGTGGAAGAATACGGATCGTTTCTAGGTTTTTGTTGGAAAGCAGCATTGGTATGCTCATGACCTTGAAACGGAGAATTCAATGAAACATTCTTCCGTAAGATGAGATGGATCAGAACAGCATCCACAGACATTTTTGGAGAGTGACATCTGATTTAGGGAGGCTGCTAAAAATTTATGTTCCATAGTTTCGAGTTTCTTTTGCATTGCTGCCATTTCAGCTCTAACTCCTATGGAAATATCAGATTGGTGGTTGCTACCCCTAGACGATGATTGGTTAACACTCTCCCACTGTAAAGATTTTTCAGCGAAATTTTCTAAAAATCTCCAGGCTTCACCATCATCTTTATTCATGAAGGTATCTTGACACATGGATTCAATGGTCTGTTTTGTTGTAGGATTAATGCCCTCATATATGATTCTGATCAGATCCCATCTAGGGAGTCCGTGATGAGGACATTGAACTAACAGATCCTTGAAACGTTCAAAACACTTTGAGAATGGTTCATTTGGAAGCTGGGTAAATTGATTTATTTCGCTACGGACTCGAGCTGCCTTATGATTAGGGTAGAATTTCTTTAGGAAAGCTGTTACGAATTCTCCCCATTCGAAATAGAATATGCGGCTGTGTTATAAAGCCACTTCTCGGCTATATTGCACAAAGTGAATGGGAGAAAACGTAATCTCATAGCATCCATAGAAAGCTGTGAAGTACCCATCATAGCGCATACGTTTTCAAATTTGGTAATAAATACATATACGTCTTCAGACTCGAGACCGTGATATTTTGGTAGAAGATTGATGTATTGTGGTTTGATTTCAAAATTGTCCCCATTGACTGGTGGAATGGTGAGACAGGTCGAAAGAGGACCTCGCATAGGGTAACATCTCTCTTGGAGAGAGATGCGGGGCAGATTCTGCGCACCTGCGGGTGGTGACAGAATAGTGTTAAAGAAGTTCGATGGAGAACCATCCATCGAAATGGGTGTGGTGGTGGGTGAAGAAAAAGTAGACGTAGAATTACCGACTTCGGAGTCGATAGGAGGAACGCGGACAAGACGGGCACTAGAATCCCGTGTCCAGCCGAGCATGCATTAACTGGTTTAGCACAAGTGGCAGCGTTAAGTGATAATTAAGGAAAAAATGAGTTTGGTGTTTGGTTTGAAAAATACGGATTTTGAAAAAAAAATCACACAAACAATGCACAAGCAACCCTAAATCTAGTGGTCACCTAAGTCAAGGCTCTAGACCGCTCCTAGACTTCCAGAAGACAAGTCGCAAGATAGATCCTCTACTGCCTCTTTGATCCTTCTGTAGCCAGGTAAGTGCCAGGTAAGTGGGAGGTTCTCCACTACGTAAGTAGTGGGCCTAATTAAGTAACCACTTGCCTTAGACACACTTGCCTTAGACACCACAAACGAAACGCGGATAAGCAATAGGTTACATACGACCTCTTTCTGTCTTAAGTGAGCGCGACAGTCCTTAAAGTCATGTCTAGATATTTTTTAGTTAATGAGGATGATGCGGATGCAAGTTTGTGATTTTTGGGGCTTAGGAAGGGTAATGAAATCCCCACCTAATCTGAATTTGGTCTTTTCCCTTTAATTTCCGTATTAAAAATGCAAACAACCAGGATCAAAACACGCAACAATTTTCTTTTTAGCGGCGCTGCGAATTTTTGCAAAGAATCCTGTAGAAATTGGTTAATGGACAGAGCAGGGAGGAGATAAGAAAGACAGAAGAGGACCTGAGAATTTTGGTGCACTGAAGCAACTTTCCTGCCGCAGATCCGCCGCAAGAAGCCTTCAAACGCCGCAGTTCCGCGGTCAGTCAATGAGATCCCTGCACAAAAATTTCAGAAACTGCTCCTGTTGCCTCTCTGGACTTTTTGAGATGTTCTAAAAAAATTTCCTCTCGCTCCACAGATTCCAGATCTCCTTGTAACAAATCACAACAAATCGTTAAGTGCTTGTGCAACTTTTGATCTAAAAATTCTGATAGAAAAATAAAATTTTCAACTCAAATTACAAAAACGAATAAATTAGCACACTATCCCCGGCAACGGCGCCATTTGATTGATCATAATCTTCGTGTGTATTTAGAAATGTTTCACAACCAAAGAAATTTATACCGCAATCAATTGACGGTGTCTATTGTAGTTTCGTCGGTGAATGCGGATCGTCTACTGAAAAAGTGTGATTTGTTCGTTATCGTTTTAGTTGAGTTGAAAATAAAAGATAAAAGAAAATTCAAGAAAATTGATTTAAGATTTGTGAGTTTTCATTTCAAGAAACATAAAGAATATAGATCTAGAATCAAGAATCAAGAAATGTCTAAATCGATTGAATTACCAAGATATGAAGAGTGGCTTGTAGGAGCCGATTGAGTTAATAGCTAATGATGAATCTAATGATTCCTAATCTTATCTATTGAATATTTGTAGCTAGATTGATGATTATGATTGAAGATTAGGGATCAATTGAAGAAACTAGGGTTTCCCCTTCACTATCCCTTGTCTTTTCATTCATAATCATTCGGATCTAGCCTCCAGCAAAGAAAATCACCGATAGTTTGATCCCTAATTTGCAACGAAATAATCAGGAAGTCATTTCGCTCCAAATTAGGTCATCAACGATTCTTTTTGCTAAGGTTCACAAATCTCATAAGAATTAAGACTAGTATTAAGATTTGATCATCATTAGATCTATCAATTCTCTCGGATCCTCCACAAGCGGAGAATTTACTCAAGCATCATGAAAATAAAGGAATCAAAGATCAAGAAGTTTCACAACGCAAGAATGTAAAGAAAACAAGAATTTCAATTATCACATTTATTGAATCGACGACTAATTACATATTCCCTTAATTAGAGGTTACAAGATATTGCTCTCAATCGCTCCTTTTGAAGAGGTAACTGGATCCGTCGAATTTCGCTCCGCTCGATCTCCGTGAGTCGCGGATCGTCGTGGATCTCTTGCTTGGATGAAAATTGGCTTCGTGGATAAAGGATTGATGGTTGCTTGCTTGATTTGCTTCTCAAAATGATCTTGATTTGGCTTTGGAATTGGATTTGGGCTAGGGTTTTGAGTTACAAGTTGTGTCACTCAACTTGCGGAATTTTGGCTCAATATTCAACCACTCAATTAACGAACAACCTTTTTAATGAAGCCATAGATCCCTTTTTATAGCTTTCCCTTTAGCTTCCTCTAGAAGCTAGGTCTAGCTTCCTTTGGAAGCTTGGTTGTTATGTGGCTTGTATAGGAAGCTAGGTTGTTATGAAGCTTGCATGAGAAGCTTAGTAGGTATTAAGCTTGCACAAAAAGCTTAGCTGTTAGAAGAGAAGCTTCTGAAGATTTCTAGGAACTGAAGCGTCTTGAAGAATTTTTGCCGTTGAGAAGAAGCCTCTATAGAAAATTTCTGCCGCCGACGAGTCGGATCAGCCGCGGATCCGCCTGACTCGGCCGTGGATCCGCGGCCATTTGGTGGATTTGCTGCATGAAACTTCCAGTGTTTATTTGTGTTGGTTTTATGGCACTTTTCTGATGTCTGGAATATTTTTATACTTTCTTGTTCACTGCCAGATCTCAAGTCTTGAACTTGGTGTATTTTATCAGCACTTTTAGCAGTTCTGGCTCTTTAACCTGGAAATTTTTCTGCACACAATTTCGAGACAAGTGTTGATACACAAAAGATCATGCGTGTAATAATAAACACACAATTTCCCTCATAATGCTGGTTATAATGTATAACACATGTTATTTGTTATTTTGCAGACAAATTGCTAATATATGCTATATTTATACCAAACACCTTTAGATGATAACAAAGAGTAGGGAAATTGATGTGTTAAAAAATGCAATATTTTCGACTGATCACCAGGCTCAACGTCTCTCTATACGATTTTCTTGTCCTGGGGTACCGTACTGAGTCTACCATGTACCCGCAGACGGTGCCTCCTCTCTCCTCGAATCGGGTATACACATAACTCAGAACCGAGAAAACTCATGGTGGACGCCAATCATCATATCAAGATAAAACCGCGTATTTTTTAAAAAAAAATTAAAATATATCTGCGGTTTCTCAAATCCAGAAATCTCATGAAAACAGAATCTCATAGGCATGTAGCAATAATGAAACAATATGTACAGGCACAAAATAAATTTGTAATGCATAATAAGTGTTTATATGAGCGTGGCATTAACGAAATGCAATAACTGAACTAGTAAGTGGTACGAGGTACTAAACAATAACTAAAATGCTACGGGTTATAAGATGATACAGCGACAGCGATTTTTAATGTGTACGTGGCATGTCAATTACCGATGATGAGTGTGTGAGCCGGCGAGTATGTGTACGTGCAACATGCGCCTTATCGGTAATGGTGCTGTAGGGTGTTTTTCGTCACCCCATTGAGATGGGAATACGTGCGCGCTTGTCTACAGATTCCCCTGCCTACGGTAGGCTGGGGTTTATTGATTGTGGGGATCCGAATCTCCGGCAGCCGCGGACTAAGCTGTCGTTAATTATCCATCGCATTTGGAGCGAAAGAACCTCCGATTGACGGGTTAAACTGGTCATGCGAACTCAATGTGCAGTGTACGTGTGGTGTTTTGAAAAGGGTTTTAGATATATCGGGGGCCTCGCAGAGCTTTTACGGGGGTCCCGCTACCCGAATAGCGGGCTGGGGATTAAGGGGGCGAGCAGCCCCCTTGCGGGGTGCGGGGCAGCGTCCCGTTAGAAATTTTTTCTAACGGGGGACAGTGTTGTAGAGTATGTGTGTGTATAAAGGGAAAAAACATCAAAAGGATGCATGGAAGAAAGCGCCAGCGCCTCACGTGCGCGGCACGCGGGCGCTCAGGCACTGGCGCTATCGCCTTGGGTGCTAACGCTTTGGGCACCAGGACGCCAGCGCCTCATGTGCCAGGCATGTAAGCGCTCGGGCGCCAGCCCTTTGGGCGCTCGCGCTTTGGGCGCTTAGGCGCCAGCGCCACACGTCCAGGCACGCGGGCGCTCGGGCGCTTGGGCGGCAAAAGGGACTTGGTCCCTGCACTGGGAGTTGTACTCCCAGAAAGAAATACTTATTATTGTGTGTATGAGTTAAACTCCTAAGATATTTTGAAGCTGATGAAGGGGCTTCTCCCCTTGAAGCCCTGGATCTTCCCCAAAGTGGGGTCTTTGAAGATGGGTCTCCTTCCTCTTTTGTTGGCCGGCTCTTTGATGACAAGAGGGGTGAGATTTTAATAATCTCTCCTTTTTAAGATCTGATGGAAGATCTAAGCTTCCCTTTGTGGGTTTTGTGGTGAAAAACTATTTAGTTTTGGAAAAAGAATTGTAAAACTCTTGATTTAATTGAAAAAGGGGAAGAAGGTTTAGAACCTTGAGGAAGGAGAAGGAGGCACAAAGAACCCTAGATTTTTGAGAGAATGAAAAGTGTATGGTTTATTCATCATCATATTGCCTTATATAGGCTTACATTTACATATAGCCCCTTGGGCTTTACAAAATGGCATTTTACTCATCCCATGTCTCATGTGCTATTTCTTTTTTGCACATAAGCCTTGAGCTTTACAAAAATTTGGCTTTATGTCCATTCATGCATAAAAAATTACATTAAAATTATTTATTACATGATTTTTATATTGGCATGGGGGGCCGACTGTTTCATGTTCGGGCTCCACTCGGGCATGGGCCCACTTGACCTGGGCTTGGGCCCACTTGGCTTGGGGTGGACTTTGACTTTGACTTGGTCAACCGGGGTGCAATTTTCAACCCCAACAAAGTGCCCCCATCAATAAATGCACACCACATATGTGGGTCGTGTGCATGAAATTGATGGATCTTCTTTCACGTGGAGGTGACTTGCTCTGGTTCCCACTTTTTGGGATGCTCCGCCCTTTTAACGACATGGACGGTCGATGCTTGACGCGTCTCCGAGACGGAGTGTCTTTGGTAGACATGCCCCCGACACGGAGTGTCGCTGGTCGACGTTTCCCCGAGGCAAAGTGTCTGTAGTCGACGTGCCCCCGGCACGGAGTGTCTACTTGACGTTTTCCCGAGGCGGAGTGTCACCGGTCGACGTTGCATCGAAGCGGAGTGTCTGTAGTCGACGTGCCCCCGGCATGGAGTGTCTACTTGACGTTTCCCCGAGGCGAAGTGTCGGCTGGTTGACGTGTCCTCAAGACGGAGTGTCTGCTTGACGTTTCCCCGTCATGGAGTGTCGGCTGGTTGACGTGTCCCCGGTACGGAGTGTCTGCTTGACGTTTCCCCGGTACGGAGTGTCACTGGTTGACGTGTCCCTGGTACGGAGTGTCTGCTTGACGTGTCCCCGAGACAGAATGTTTGCTTGACGTTTCCTCGGTACGGAGTGTCGCTGGTTGACGTGTCCCCGGTACGGAGTGTCTGCTTGACGTGTCCCCGAGACGGAGTGTCTGCTGGTTGACGTGTCCTCGGCACGGAGTGTCGCTGTTGGACGTTTCCCCGAGGCGGAGTGTTTGTAGTCGACGTGCTCCCGGCACGGAGTGTCTGCTTGATGTTTCCCCGTTACGGAGTGTCGACTGTTTGACGCAGAGGTCGATATTGGAATTGGTTGGTTTGATTTGTGTTGATATCAGCATCACTGCACTGGAATATGGTCCCAGGAGCGAATCATCATTTGCCTTTAAGAGGATTTGGGGATTTGGTTTTTGTTTGGCATCAGCATCGCTACACTGGAATATGGTACCAGGAGCGAATCATCATTTGCGTTTGCTTAGTAGGAAGCGATGGCTTAGGAGACAGGTTTTAGGTCCCTATCACCTAAGACTTTTCAATTTTGTGAGCCGTAAGGGTCTCACAAAGCATTTTCTCCCTGCGGGTCGTAAGGATCCCTTAGGGGTATTTTCTCCTTAGGAGTCGTGGGGACTCTTAAGTGTGTTTTCCTTTGTGAGTCGTAAGGATCTCACGCGAGAATTTTCTCCTCACAAAGTCGAGAGGACTTTACGAGTGTATTTCATCTCTTTTCATGAGTTTGCGCCCTTTCGGGTTTTCACCAACTCGCCGGTAGTCCTACTGTTTTTACTCACGGAGCCCTTTCGGGTTTTCATCCGTGCCCATTTTGCTTGTGGACATACCTTTTTTTTGGGAATCTTCATCGCTGGTGGGATTTTGAATGTGGTCTCGCCGGTAGGACTTGGGAGAGATTGAGATCGTTTTAGCTCGTGGATTGTATACGGTTTTGCAGGATGTATGATCCAGACCGTAAGGCCGGAAAAAATTTCGGGACTTTGTTGGCGTCTGCATCGTTGCACTGGAATATGGTACCAGGAGCGATTCATCATTCGCCGTTGGGGTATGGGATTTGGAATTTGGTTGGCGTCTGCATCGCTGCACTGAAATATGATACCAGAAGCGACTCATCATTCGCCACTAGGGGATTTGGATTTTGGCCGGCGTCTGCATCGCTGCACTGGAATATGGTACCAGGAGCGACTCATCATTCGCCATTGCCTATTGGGAAGCGATGGCTTAGGAGACAGGTTTAGATCCCTAACACCTAAGGCTTTTCAATTTTATGGGCCGTAAGGGTCCTATAAAAGCATTTTCTCCCTACGAGTCGTAAGGATCTCGTAATTTACTTTCTCCTTAGAAGTCGTGGGGAATCCCAAGTGTGTTTTTCCTTTGTGGGTCGTAAGGATCCCATGAAGGTGTTTTCTTACGAGTCGTGAGGATCCCGTAAGTTTTGTTCTCCTCATGCATCGTGAGGACACATGAGTGGGTCTTCCCAAATAGAGCATAATTCCGAGGATAGAGACTGGCCGCTGGACTGGTGATTGCAGTAGGATATGGGTATGATGAGAATTATTTGAGCCCGTGGATTGTATACGGTAGTCAACTTGGGGACCAACCGTAGGGCCGGGGGAATTTTGGAAAATCGGATTTTGGTTGGCGTCTGCATCGCTGCACTAGAATATGGTATCAGGAGCGACTCATCATTCGCCGTTGTTTTTTCCCTTTTTTTTTGTTTTACCGCGATTGCTCTACCATTTCAGCTTTTCTTATCGCGAAGGTCGCGATTGCCCTACCATTTCAGCTTTTCTTATCGCGAAGGTCGCGATTGCCCTATCATTTCGGTTTTTCTTTTTATTTATTTATTTACACATTCCATTTTTTTTATTTACACATTTTTACATCCCCAGTTTAACGACTTAGAGGTCGATTATTCCCAGTTTAATGACATGGTGGTCAACGTTTCCCAGTTTAAAGACATAGAGGTCTATCATTCCCAGTTTAATGACGTGGTGGTCGGCATTTCCTAGTTTAAAGACTTAGAGGTCTATCATTCCCAGTTTAATGACGTGGTGGTCGGTTGTTGGAGCTTGGGCTCGATTTTGCAGGAACTATGGGCTCCTTGGGCTTAATTACATGAACGGGCTCTTCATCATTTGGATCAAGCCGGTGTTGGATGGCAACAACCGCATCATTGTCATGGCTATAAGGCGCAAGAGGACTTGTTCCTCCGAGCTCCATCATATAGGCCGTATGGGTTGTGTGCCCGTCTATTCCTTCTTCATTGGCAATGTGGCTCGCTTGGCTCTTAGCTTGTTGCCTTGGTCCGCTCTTTTTAGAGAAAGGCAGGTGTCTGAGAGAATCAGGTCCCTGAAGGACTTCGGTCTCCATTTGTATGAAATTAGCGGTCGCAGCTTGATTGTTTGTTAACACGCCGGGGGACAACGATATTTCTCCCGCATTGTATTGTTTCTCGACCCAATCCTTGAAGATGCAACAGTCTTCAATAGTGTATCCCAGCACTCGGTGGTACGGGCAAAAGTTGGGATGATCAGTCATGTTCGCTTCACTTAGCCTTTTTGGTTCTGGTAGCCGTAAGCCATTCTTCAGAGCATCTTTGAAAATTTTATGGACCTTATCCCTTCAGAAAGAGTAGACCTTATTTCTTCTTTCCTCCAAAGTTGGCTCTCGAGATTTGTTAGTTTTTGCTCTGCCCGCTCTCTGCCTATCCAGAGAATCGGTGCTGTTGAAGCTTTCGCTTTTCCGGTTGTCGCCCCTCCGATGTCTCGGTCTGTTTGTGAATTGGAGATTCTGAGTGGACTCGGGCTTTGAACGTTTCAACATTTGAACTCTCTTGGTTAGCTCTTGGAATGTTTTGAGGCGTGCGATGCACAGGAAAGGTTTCATCCAGTCGTTCAGATTTTCTATAAGAAGACTGACGGATTGGTCTTGCTCCAACGGCGGTTCGCATTTGATAGAGAGATTGCACCATCGGACTATAAAATCCATGTTGCTTTCGTTGTTCTTTGGTTCGGTCCTTACAAGATCAGTAATGATGATTTTATCACTGACACTCATGAACCTTTGCTTGAACATGGATTCTATTTGAGCGAACGTCGTGATCAAGTCATCCGGTATGCTTGCATACCAATTGAAAACATCAGTCAAACTATTGACAAACTGGCGGAGAAGGAGCGTATCATTGCCCCCAGTGTTCGCACATGATGCTTTAAATTGGGCAATGTGCCGGTTCGCATTTCCCGTCCCATCGAACCTTTCAAATTTGGGGATGACATAGCCGGTAGAAACTCCACAAGATTGTGCCGAGCAGGGTATTGCTAGGTATGAGATACTACAGCAGCTGGCCTTAGTACAAGTGGGAGATTGCTAGTTATGTATATGCCCTAGAGGCCATTGTTGTACATATGATGTATATTATAATGGATGCTTGGATATATATAGAGAGGACTTTCTTGCTCGTCATGATAGTATGCTATTTGGTTTCACTTTATCTTAACATGTTGACTTGTATTAGTTTACTGTCTTACTCTCACATGTTGATAAAACCCATAGGATCTGTACTCGACTACTGGGACTATGATGAGATGATACTAATGTGGCCACGGTAGTCGATGAGTACATCCTATAACTGTTCCTAGTCGAGGGTGTATCGAGACAGGGCATCGATACACCAGTGTAGACTAGCGTATACGCATCTTGACCCATATAATGGGCGATGGATGATCCCATATCCATCGGTGTTTGACATCAAGGATGGTGTACGGGTGCTCAGTGGAGACTGGGTACACTGGACGGACTCGCCGAGAACTCCCAGATGGTATTTATACCTAACGTCAGATTGCAGTTCTCCGGTGACACTGGTGCAGGGTAGTCTGTAGACCCGAGATCGTCATAGAGTCTTGTGTGATTCCCACTGTGCTTTGATTTCCACCTTACCACGTCCAAGAAGGCGTGCAAAACGGTGGCTTTTGGGTACAATCCCGAATCACATGGAGGCAATGAGCGATAGGAGGGGATTCGTCTCTCTCGGTATAGGGAGTTGATGTTGTGCTGTGTTCGATTGGCTATAACTGGAAGTCCCTGGCCTGGGCGGATATTGAGTACTGCTGGTAAGTGTTATCAGTAGGTTCTCGACCTGTTATGAGCCTCACACCGACACGACTTATCGGTTTCTGGGGTCTGACGCATACCACCCCTGTACTAGATATGCGACATATTAGACGAAGAGACCGGACTGTACGGGAGTGTTACTGATTGGATTCACAGGAGAATGTACATGCTTGCTTGTCGATCTTCTGATCGCTCAATACCTGGGTAGCTGTTATGTTTAGCTGACCGCTTGCAGCTTGTGGGTGTTTGATATGATCATCACCTGCTACCGGCGTATTGACGATTTTTTAGAGTCCTACATAGTGGTTTCTTGACTCAGGCAAAACGGAGTAGGAGCACATATGTGATATGTGCAGGACCGAGGATAATACGATATGGTATACCGTATTATATTCTCGTAATATTTTGATATGAGCCGGGTCATCGGATCAAGTGTTGATTCGATGAATCGGTACATGATATATTAGTCGGCTATATTCGATATAGCCGGATTGTCGGATCAAGTGTTGATTCGATAATTTAATATATAATAATATATGTGATATATTGCATTACATTATCTAATATTGGCTTGCTTTATTATTTCATTTTCTCACCGGATAATACATTGATATATATGCGATATATGTTAATTGTATTATTTTCTTTTGTTACAAATATATATTATATATGTGATATATAATATTCTAACATGATATGATTACTAATGCAACATGTTTAGTGGAGATTAAACAAGTTAGGGTTTGATTTGGGTTAGCTTTTTCTTGTAGCTTCTAGAAGCTTTTAGTTTGTTTCTAGCAAAAGATATTTTGCTTGATATTTTCTAACCTAACCCAAACCCTTTACCTTAGGTTAAGTCTCTACATGAGTTAGCCTCTTCATATTCAACTATGGTTGCATTATTAATCATTATGATTTTTTCATTATTCATCACAAAAGGAATTTCCCTCTCTTCTTCTTCCTTGAGCTTTGAGAAAGCTTTCTAGGTTTTCTTATGTGATGAATTAGAGTGAGAATTTGATAATAAAAGAGAGCATAAATCGTACTTAATCATCCTCATCTAATCTAGCCAATTAGATTAGGGTGTTCACCTCATTAGTGAGAAAGAGCTTGAGTTAAAGGAACTTCGAGGTAGATCATCGGAGAAAAGGAAGACTACAAGTAAGCATGGATCATTCGGGTTGTGGAGTCTCTCTTGAGTCCGGGAGATCGTGGATCGCGGCGAAGGGCTTCTACTCGGAGCTTATGAAGCGAAGGAACGGACTACAAAGGTTGTAATCCCTCACTCTTAGTTGTAAAGATATTTACTTGCATGTTAAACCCTAATAATCTAGCAAAGATCCCGGCTTTGGGTTGTTTCGGCACGTCTAAATTTTAAATCGGGCATGGTTGATGCCTTATAGACCCTTGTATGACTGTCTAGAAACCCTACAGGTATGGTCTCTCGCTGCTACTGACCTCTTTTTGCTCTCCGGCTTCGGCTACCAATGTTTTGACTTTGTTGGCAACCAAATCCATTATTTGATCTTAAGTTAGCGGGTTGCTGTCTTCAGTAGCCAAGACATTTCCTGAGATAGGATGCGACTGACTTTCGTGCGGTCCGCCCACCTTTGGATTTGAGGGAATAAGCGTCGGCTGTCTCGGGACACCGTTTCCCGATTCATGAGTAGAACCATGTGCTTGATTGTGCGGCTGAAAGGCAACTTGAGCTGTGAGCCGTAAGCCGACGTTTGTCAAGTCGTCAATTTTTGAGTAGGGCTTGGCCATCTCCTTGTCTCTACTTCTGAGCTGCTTCGGAGCTCCTGGAGAAGTTGCTGCTCTGCAGTCTTAGGATGGAAAGTTGGTTCATCTTCGCTTTCTGGGCCCGACTCCTCATGAACTGAGGGCTCTCCCTGCTTATCAGCTTCACTGGAAGGGTATTCGTTACCTTCCAGAGGAGGCTGGTCTTGCAATGTGGCAGCCAAATTCAATAAAACTTAAATAGACCGTTTAGATTATTTTATATTTTATTTTTTCTTTTGAAAAAAATCAAAATCTAAAAACAAAATTCTTTTTCTTCTTTTTAGAAACAAGAACTTATAATGCAAAATAATTAAAATAAAGAAATAAATAATTTGGGAAGGCTGGAGTTTGAACTTGACCTGTGGGATATACAGTGTCTCAACGAATAGGATAAAAAAAATGTTTATACATATATTCAAATAGAAATGAATATACACCGAGTTTAAACGATATTATCTTATTATAAAGAAAAGAGTAATTGGATTTTGCGGTCGTTACATACCCTCCTTAAAATAAATTTTGTCCTCGAAATTCAGAAGGATTGTGCCGCCACTGGACAAGGTAGAGAGAACGCTGTTGCTTTTCTCCTTCACGCTCCATAAGTCGATGTAAGAAAGGATACGAAGAATTAGGACATGAAATGCTTTCGAACCGGAAGTTCCAAAGTCGAGACAAGTACTACCAAGGATAGATTAGGAGTTGTTCAAGAACGTATGCAAGGGATATATAAAGAGGTGCAAGCAAGAAGGATCAATAGGGAGTCAAGAAATCAAGAAGGAATCACGAAGTTACAAGAAATAATCAAGACGGAGATGAAGGGTTTGTACATTTATTTTCTTCGTGTTGAGACGATATCATCAGGGAAAGTAAGAAAGATGATCGGCTTCCGCATTTGAAGAAGAACGCGGGGTGAAACGAGATCTTGAACACTACCCTTTTTTTATGGTAGTCGAGTGTGATATAGAAGGCTTCAAACCATTGCATTCCGAGGACAACGTCGAAATTGGAGATGTCGAGATTCTAAAAGAAAAGAGTTGCAGAAAAGAAAAGCTAAGGGATGCAAGCAAGAAAAGAACTAACAAAAAATTTAAGAAATAAAAAAAACTACAACATGTCTCGATATATGATCTTCAAGAAATATTAAGAAGGATCGGAATTGATTCAAAAGACAAGAATTTTTTTAATAGCATGTTAAATGTTGTTGGATTTTATATTCTTGTATTATCTGTTTTCAATGGTCATACAAAACTGACTTACATAAGCCATCAATAAAACTTGTCACGCACCGCTTCCCAAAAACGAGAAACGAGAGAAACAAGCCGGCAACGTATTCATATCGAGATGCACTCTTTCTGGACAGGAATACGCTAAGCGTCTATATAAACAGTTTAGGAAATTATAGAACAAGAATTTTAAGCTTATAAAATATCCAACAATATTTATAACAGTCCAAAAAACAATAACTGAATACAAATTTGAAAATTCAGAGAACTAGGAATGGAAGATAGTTTTGAACAAAAGAAGGCATACTTACTGAAAGGGAAAACTAGAGTCCAGCCTGATTTAAAAGATATTGACTGTCCTTCTCGGTTGGTACCTCCTCATACCTAGCCTCGTTGCCTATCCTAATGTCGTCTGACGACATTCCCAAGAAAAGTAAACAAGAAAACAGGAATGCCGTCAGCGAACTAAAGTTCGGTAAGTCCTCATTTTATTAAAAAAATATTTAGTTATTAATGTTTGTAATCTAATAGGTTTAATAAAAGGTTTCAATCAGTTGGAACAAATGTAATATAATAATAATATTTGTTTAATTTATAGAAAATAGTAATAATAAAGTTTTGTAATTTAGGAATAGCAATATGTATAGGGTTGCTATTAATATCATCAAAAGGTAATAAGGTATAAAAATTCATGATTATAAAAATATATAAAGTATACTTTATTTTACAATTATTTGATAATAAATTAGTTTAATAAAGTATCATGTCATACCAACAAGAATGCAATATAGAATTATTTTTGGTATACTAGTTAAATTATGGTGTATTAGTATAATCATTAAATGATATTTGACACGAAACATGATATACTTAATAATATGCATGAGAATAACTGTGTACCGTAAACTTTAATATGCATGTCAAATAAGTAACACGTATTAATCAGTGCAAGGTAATTAGAGTATCACGACATTCGGTATTTTCGTGCTATTTACTATAAGAACAAGTATAAGTATAGGTACAAGTATAAATATAAGCTCGATTGTGCGTGTTTTATTATATAACCTGGATATTTCGTAATGCCACGGAATAACACGAGATTCATGATATATATATATATATATATATATATATATATATATATATATATATAATGCAATGTATCGTTTTTTCGCTACCACGAGAAACAAAATATGATCTTCCGTTACACATAAATACCTTCATTTTCGAGCTACCCCATCCCCATGATACATACACAGTATATATATCCAATAAATAGTGTGCATGACATGTTCACGAGATTCAAGATATTCAAGTAGTTCATTTCAGGTTCAGGTCAAGATAGTATAATCTACCGCAGGAGTATTCACATACCTAAGGCTACATCTAGGGGCAAGGAAACACGGGCCCACTCATGATTAGTGGGACTCCAACCACCGCCGGAGTATTCACAGATCCAAGGTTATCATCTAGGAGCAAGGAAACACGGCCCCATCAATTAGTTAGTAATGAAATTCCTGAGTTGCCGTTGAGTGTGAGTGTCAATTACCAGAAATATTCACAGACCCAAGACTATCATCCAGGGACAAGGAAACACTGGCTCGCTCATGTAATGGGACTCCAACTACCGTAGAAGTATCAGGAAACACAGACCCATTCATGAGTTAGTCATGAGACTCCTGAGAATACAGGTCAAGTTCTAGATATAATTCTACGTCTCTATATATATAGAACAAGAAGGTGATACTAATTCAATTTCAGACCAGAAATAAGTATAAGTTTGCATGCAGAAATCTCTAGTCTTTGTTTAGAATTAGGTCTTCTTATACAAGGAATAAATTGTAGTTTCGAGAGTCGTGTAAATAACGAGACCGAGTTTGCCTCGATCGGGTTCCCGGTGAGAGGAACAGAAGTTTTCGTAACGCTGCGCATAGGAGGCCAGTGCAGATTTCAGAATTTGTACACTGATAGTATTTTACATTTTTGATAAGTTTTAGTCCAAACTCTGGTTTTTCCTATTAGATAGAAAATTTAGCGTATGTGAGTCATGAACTATTCTCAAAATGAAACTCCAGATTACGATAAACGAGTAGAGAGTTATGCCTATTTTACTGCAACCGTGCAGATAGTTTCTGCTGCAGTCCAGATTCGTCATATTTTGTTAGGATTCTATTTTCATAAAGTTCTGTAACTTTTCGGGTTTAATCTAGGAATAAAATGTAGCTAACTTTCTGTAATTATTCCAGCAACTTGAGTTTGCTCAAATTGGAATCCGGGGTTAGAAAATATGTCTATTCGAAGGCAGGTGTAATCAATTTCAGCATATCAGAAAATTCACATTTCATACATAAAACTGTAAAACAATACATCAATCCGAATTAACTTAAACTATGCACTTCGTACTGACCATGGGGAGACATCATCGCTCGTAGGTTAGGTAATTACGACTGAGCGGTCGCTGGATCATTACGAAACCACGATTATAATTATGTTTTCCCTATATAGAAATATATGATATATATATACACACACACACAAATATAATTTCTTATATATATATATATATATATATATATATATATATATATAGTTTGAGTAACATGTAACTGTCTTTGTATGTATATAGTTTTATGAGTGGGGTGGGAAAATTGATATGAACAGTAAATATAAGGAAAAATGAATATTGAGTATACCACTATATGTTAAGAGTATTATAGCTAGTAGCAATTATTTAATTTGGTAGTATTTAAAATAGACATGATGACAAGATCACAAGAATATAAAGATGTATGGTTTTATAAGTAGTAAGCATTATAATGATGGGTATTAAGCAAGTTAGTGTAATGTAGTAATCGTATTATACATAAAAAGTTCATGCAATTACCAACTATGTTTGTAATTGTGTTTGGAGATAAGGACAATAAAATCACATTGTGATGTGAAGAGAATTGATTTCGATTAAACAGTAATTTAGTTAATAATGTGCATAGTGCAAGCATTAGAAATCAACATGGATGGTACAGTTAGGAGTGAGTCAGTAAATCTTATCAAGTGGAAGGGTTGATTATTAATATATAGTATAATAGTATTCCGTTAAGTTACACCGACATATATTAACGTTTATTGTACTATACCAATTTATACATAAAATTAGTCAGTAACATTATATAAATCATATGGAAAGTGATTATATATAAATATAAGAGCAAAAATATTATTATAAGTCATGTTTATATAATTTTGACAACAATATTATATTTTAAAGTAGTTATATGAATTAGGATTTTTCAGTTAAAACCTAATCCTCCCAATATATCAAAAATCGCTTTTCCAAAATAAATAAAATATATAAACCAAAATTGTCCATGATTAAAGATGCCAACTTTCTATTGAATTTAATATAACATATAGGGTTACGATACTATATTTACTGATACTTTCCTAGAATTAGTGTAATAATCGTAATTTCTAATATAAATAAATTCTTATAAATTCATCATTGTTTAAAATCATTATTAAAATAAATAAAAAAATTAAACTTTGACGATGAATAACGATGGGGGAAAAGAACAGGGGACTTACAAACAAAGGAGCGATCTAAGATCGTTCCTTGACAGACGAAAAATGCATTGATTAGATCGAGACGAGGGATGGGTCTTCCTCTACGTTCGTTCGATTCTCTTGTCGTCGGATTTCAAATCGGAGATAATAGGAAGGGCAGAGGAGAAGAATCTTTGGAGTGTGTTTTTTCTTTCCTTTTGAGTTACAGCAGAAAAGAAAAAAAGGGTAAGGGTTTAAGATTTATTAAAATCTTATCAATCCCCCAAAATCGAAACAATAAAAACATCATTCAAAACAAATATTTCAAACCAACAAACAATTAAATTTTATGTTTAATTAAAAGAAAATTTTTCTTCTTTTAAAATACAATACATTAAAAAAATAAACCAATAAATTAAAACAACAAATAAATTTTTATTTTAACTAAGAGAAAAACTTATCTTTTAAAAAAAAAATAATAATACAAATAACATAATGAATAACAATCATATGTTTATATTTATGAAACTGTCAATATACCACTTGTAGCCTATAACGGTCACCAATAAAATATCCCCTAAACATGTGAGTTGTGAATTTGCAATCTCAAACATGCTAGTAATCACTGATTATTTTACTATATGTAAACAACAAAACAGTAATAAAATATCAAATCAAAATCTAAAAGGAAAAATAAACAATAAAACAAAATAGTAATCAATAACAATTAAGACCTGCATAAACTATACACACTAATTACTAATGTTAACGTATACAAATGATATTAACATAATCAATAACCGTTACAAATTCAATAAAACTTAAATAGACCGTTTAGATTATTTTATATTTTATTTTATTTTTTTGAAAAAATCAAAATCTGAAAACAAAATTCTTTTTTCTTCTTTTTAGAAACAAGAAGTTATAATACAAAATAATTAAAATAAAGAAATAAATAATTTGGGGAGGCTGGATTTTGAACTTGAGACCTATGGGATAGCAATAGAGCGTCTCAACGAATAGGATACAAGAAATGTTCATACATATTCAAATAGAAATGAATATACACCGAGTTTAAAAGATATTATCTTATTATAAAGAAAAGAGTACATGGATTTTGCGGTCATTACATAGATCATAAAGATGATGATGAATGTCGATCATCGGAAAAAATGATGAACGGTGTATATTTTTGACGCCATAGGAGAAAATTCCTTCCTATGGCACCTTTCCTCCATTATTCTTGTACACGTTTTTTAAAAATGGAACATCCGATCTACGACATATTTTAACGATCTGAACCGTTCAAGTTGATCACCCTACTCTCAAATATATGTATGTGAAAAATTGAAGGATTTGAAGCTCTAACCTGTGCATCAGATGAAGTTTATGTTGCATTATCGAAAGACTTTCATTTTTCACCCATCGATACATATTTTAGAGGTCTTCAAATCCTTTGATTTTTCATACACATATTTAATGGTAGGGTGATCAAATTGAACGGATCGAATCGTTAAAATGTCGTTGATCGGGTGTTCCCATCTTTAAAAAATGCGGACCTATTTGCAATGGAGCACTCCTATATATATAAGTAAATGGTGCTAAGGGAGTTTCCTCCTATGGCATCGAAAGAATACACTCCATGATTTTTTTCGATGATCGGCATCCATCATCTTCTTTGTCATGTAAGATATGGATACACCAAATTTCATGTGATTCCATCACTTTTTCACCATTGAATAGTGGGTACAAAATTTACAATTTACCGACAATTGAATTTTTTACATTGCAAATTCAACGGTGAAAAAGTGGTGGATACACATGAAATTTGAAGTATCCCCATCTTCCATGATAAAGAAGAGGATGATGGGTGCCGAACGTCGAAAACAATCGTGGAGAGTAGATATTTGACGCCACCTAGCTAACGAAAAAGGCTCATATGGCCTCTTTTCTATATTATTCTCTCTATAGAGAGAATAATGTAGAAAAGAGTCTCTAGGAGGCTTTTTCGTTAGCTAGGTGGCGTTAAATATCTATATCCTCCACGTTTTTTCATCTTTATCATCTAAGATGTGGATACACCAAATTTTATATGATTCTACCATTTTTTCACCGTTGAATTATTAATGTAAGAAGTTATATTGTCAGTAAACCGTTAATTTTGCACCCATTGAATCAACGGTGAAAAGTGGTGGAATCACATAAAATTTGGTGTATCCACATCTTGAATGATAAAGATGAATATGATGGATGCTGATCGTCGAGAAAAATTATGGAGGATGTATTTTTTCGACGCCATAGGAGGAAATTCCCCCCTATGGCACATTTCCTCCATTATCCTCATATATTTTATCTCTATCTTTTCATACATAACCGAAGAATGGAAATGATTCCCCAAGAGTCTCAGGTCCAAGAAGCGCATGATAAATACCGCCGAAGCCTAAGACTGCATAGAAAATTAGGTGAAATACTCCAGATACAAAGTATGGAATGGTATTTATAATTTCCCCTTCCGGACATACCCCTAACCTAGAGTAGCTAGGTGCAAAAGTAAAATCTATCCTTGTTCATACATGGGTTTCTCTGGTATGAAATGAGCAATTTCAAATGGGTTTATTGCTCCGGCCCAGAATACGATTAATTCGGCAGGGGCTACGTGAGGCCGATGGAGAAAAGATGTCATTAGAGGGAAATTTGCTCCTATGGCGTCGAAAAAATACATCTTCCATGATTTTTCTCGACGATCGGTATCCATCATGTTCATCTTTATCATTCAAGATGTGGATACACCAAATTTTATGTGATTCCACAACTTTTCACCGTTGATTTAATAGGTGCAAAATCAACAGTTTATCGACAATAGAACTTTAAACATTGATAATTCAATGGTGTAAAAGTGGTGGAATCAGATGAATTTGTTGTATCCACATCTTACATGATAAAAATGATGATGATGGATGCCGATCATCGAATAAAATGGTAAAGGGTGTGGTTTTTTAACGCCGCCTAACGAAATTCTCTCCTAGGGCCTGTTTTCTACATTATTCTCTTTCTCTCGAGAGGAGAGAGAGAGACTTAATCTCGAAGATGAGAGAGAACGAAGAACTACAAATTTTGTGCAACTTAGACGAGCTTTAAAACCAGAAAGGGAAGAGCTTAAAGTTGGAATACGGCTGATATATGGTTTTAAGAGTCATTTTAGATACAGCGGTAAGAAGAGTTTTTATATGGGTTTTTTTTGAGCTTTTTGACTTTAAATTATTCTCATATAGACCGGGTCGGGTCGCATCTTTTTACAGCTTTATCTTCAAATCCAAATAAAATTTCGAGGAAAAAATAGCAATATTTTAACCGATATCTAACAGCCGATATATCGGCAAATATTAAGATATATCGGCTGATATCTTTCCAAAACTATAAAAATTTAATCAATCGTACTAATGAAGTCATCTACTTTAGTGGAAAATGTTATGATGGTTGATGATAACGAATGGTTTTTCTGTTCTCTATTGATTAGCCACTTCTAAAGTTCAACCAGATTAATGGTGGCTTAACTTATTTTTACCGCATACAAGATAAGATTTGAAACAAATGTGAAGCGTGAGTAATTTTCTTAAATAATTAATTGGGTTTTAAACCAAGAGGTTTGGTGCCATGTGCTTGATCAATTTATAGAAAGGTTTAAGATGACGTATGGCAAGGCAACTATTGTTTTTGTACGAAAACCTTTGAAATTCTTTAATAGTTCTGAAAGAGCATCCTACTAAACAAAAAAAGAGTGGCTCCCGTATGAAATATAATAGCATGGTTGTCTTTAGGAGATCTTGGCCACACATATACTAACACCAAATGCCTCATGTTTCACATAAATCTCGACCGCCTATTACTATTTTAGATGGATCTGGACCCTTGGATATAATAACATGAGTGCTATTATACCCATAATAGCAGCCATTCCGAATCCCTACTAAACCCATTTATCAAAAGCATTAGGTTTGCTGACTACCAAGTTCATCATGAAGCAACGATGACTAGGAATCATTCTTCAATTGATTTTCTTTTTCTTTTTCTTTTTGAATAAATCATGATCTGGACCTTTGCTGATGGTTTGAATTAAAATTTGTAGTTACAACCGAACTTTAAATGATCACTTGCTATTTTTATATTTTTAATTATTGTATATGAAAACTATCTTGGTTTGGGGGATCCACAAATATTTGCTCCTTCAATTTAAAGTGTATTTGGTATACAATTTAACATGATCTAGTGTGCCACTTAACTCGCATCACGGTATAAGCTTGATTTTGATTATAGTTTGTAAAGTGTCTTTTATTCTTCTTGATCATTCACTATCATAATTGACGTCTTTCTGCTAATACAATTGTTTGCACTTAATTTCATGTTTTGTTTCTGAATTGATTTGTCTTCTTTCATATAAATGTGCAGATTGCTCGAGTTTGATTGTATTCGTGTCAAGATTTGCTTGTTTCTGGTTGAGCTATGTATGTATATGGATTAGGTTATATGAGTAGTTATGGATGCAGTTCTTTGAGGAATGTGGTAATGGAACTTTATTTTATAGTTTCCGCTCCTTGAAGTCTTGGTTCATTCTCTTATTTTTGTATCAAAAGTTATGACATGCTCTTGGAGATATGATGCATAAGCCATATTTTAATGTTCTGCCAAAATTAATTTCTTTAGTCTGTATAAAAATAGAGCTCAAGGATCAATACTGCTGGTTGTAATTTTGTAAAGTTTGGTTAGCAATATGTTTTTCTTTTGATTAAACGAAGGTATGAACCCTTACCTTTCATTAAAATAAACTTTACCAAAACTACATATAAGAAAGGAAAAAGGTCCAATAAACCAAAAGGAACAAGAAAAACCTTTAAAAAGCCACCAAGCAAGTATCTTCCGAGGAACAAACTCTGAGGGCCAACAAAAGTTTTAATCTAGATATTTTAGACTTTAGAATTTTCAAAAGAAAATCCAATTTTTATGAAACTAGTTTTCTGATCCAACCTAAATGATCAATGCATTGCTTGATTTTGGTGCCTACGGCATCTTGGTTTGAACCAAGAGGCTGCACATGTAGATGTGCGTAGGCGTCAATTTTGCCTCCGTCACGACTTCGGTTTCTTTTGGTATTCATTTTGATGCATTGGATTGATTTTTTGATTGCCAGGGTGCTAGAATTTCATGATGGAAAATTTCCAGTAGCCGCCGGGAAGGGTTCCATTTTGCAAATTCTAGTTGTCGATAGTTTTTCAATTATTTTCTGCGACTAGAAGTGTACATATGTGATGGTATTCTCCGGTCTTCTTGCCATACATCAACGACATAGGAGGTGTGCATATGTTACTTACATTGATGATGTTGGTTTATGTTAATATGGAATATTGGATCGTCGTGATGAATAGCCGGGGTGTGTGAGATGAGTGTATTTGTATATTCATTCATTGATGTAATATATTTGTATGTAACATTCTTTTATTGGGGCACATCCGTGGAGGGGATGGTGTCGCTAGTTGTATATTATTTTATTTTCAGTACCTAAGATAGACTCAAGGCGGAGTGCTCAAATAGCGGGGTTTTAGAGTCCAAAGGGTGGTCATCTCGAGCAGACGAGATTGGGTCACCTAACTCTAGAATTGGTTGCTTGCTACACTCGTAGGGATCTAGAGGGTGACATTTCAGAAAATGGAAAATATTATTTTAGAATTTAAATAATAATATAATGAGTTTTACGGATATTATACTGTGTATGAATTTGCGTTTTCGTAAATTGGTATGATTATATATCTCTATTTTGGAAAAATAATTGGAATTTAAAAGGAATTATTATTTATGAAAGTATTTATTTAATTGGGATTTTCATAAATTAGTATATAATTATATCCATACAAGTTTAATGTTAAAAGTTAATCTGTGTTTTCCTATTTTGTGCACTAAACCTAGTTTTATTTTACTAAATCCTATTTAGTGTGTGTGACATGTTTAGGAAGTGTTATGATGGCTTCATTTCTTTTTTCATTTGTGTTTTTAAATTTTTGGGTTTTATGTTTTCAGTAAGGAAAGAAAAGAAAAGAAAAGAAAATGAATGTGAGAAGGAGACATGAAGCACGGCGGCATTATTTTAATGAGTATGGGCATGAGAGGAGGGGGGATGGTTATGGTTGCCTAGCCATTCATTTCTTCTTCATTCCTTCACTTCTTCATCATCTTCTCTTTTCCACCTCCTCCTCCACCACCATCTACCACCACAAACATTAACCCAAATCATCTCAAAACTCATTGAAGCCTTTACAAAAATTGTTCATAAGCTCATCTTAAACTCGAAGGTGTGATCAAGTCTCTATTTTGAGAATCTTTTTGCCATCTTGGAAATTTGCTTAGTTCCCATCTTCAGATAATAACACATTTTTAGATAAGTTTTAAGTATTCTTATCTTTGCAAACTAGTTAAGAGTTAAAAGTTCACGTTTTCTAAACTTAAGATTTTCAAAAGTGAGTTTTGGTGGGTAGAAGTTGTATTAAGGGATTACTGAGTGATTACAAGCTTTTTAGTGATAGGTGAGGGTGTTTTAGTGGAAGTATCTTTAGTGTTATTGAGTTGTGAAGTTTTAAATATGAGTTTAGAATTTCAAATGTTGGTTTTTATTGAGTTTTGAAGTTCAAATTAAATCTGGTACAACTTGTATTTTCTGAAAATTATTTAGCAAGTGCTGTGAAATGCTTAGACCAGTAGAAGACCACTGTAGATGCCCGAGCCTTCAACTCTAATACCAAACCGCCAAAATAATCCCCTGGACCGCAATTTGAGGCCATGATGGTGAATCGGGGTTTGAATTTTGTTCTGTAGCTCACTCACTAGATAACTAAGCCTACCCTATATGCTAAATAGTCGCAGATCACCTGAGTAAAAATCTGAAGATGTTTTACTTGGCTTTTAATTTTGTTTTGCGATATTTGAAACTTGAATTTTGGATTTTTGATGTCTTGATTCGGTCGTTCAACGTTTATATATCGACGTCGGGGGGTATTTTGTCGTTTTAGCATGTATTGCACATAGGTTCTAACCTATGTGAGCTTCGCTCGTGATTTCAAATTCAATTTGGGTTTTTATGCAATTTTGGTTATGATTTCGATTGTAGGTACAATCGCGCGGACTTCCGAGACGACGAAGAAGAGTAAGGTGTTTGTCGGTTTCGACTAGGGCGAGGATATGAAGTGGGTAGATGTATATATACGGGGGAAATCGGATGGATGACGTATAGCACCCTAACAACTGCAGTAGTTAGAATATGATATTCTTAGTATAACCTTATATGTATGCTAATATATTTAGTAAAAGTTTTATGCTTAGTACCTATTTCTTGGCCATTAAGCGCTCTCTCTCTCTCTCTCTCTCTCTCTCTCTATATATATATATATATATATATATATATATATATATATATATATATATATATATATTTTACAAGAAATAAATATAAATATGATACTAGTACACCTACGATATAAGTATACATGATATAGTATGATAGAATATGAGATGATATGATACGATATAAGACGATATGATATGAGATGATATGATATGAGATAAGATGATGTACGCGACTGTAAACCCGTACCATTTTGATTTGATGATATTGTACGAGGGATATTCCGTACATGATATGATGATAATTGATTGCCGATTACGGCCGATTTTTATTTTGACTCGAGAAGTCTTGCTAAAATGAAAATTTATGAGATGTTTAGAGCCATACTTACTTTCAAAACTAACGATTCGTTACGTACTTTTAAATGATAACTAAAAGTCTACCTTAGTACCACCATGAGATTGTAGAGGCATCAAGCATGCCAAATTCATATTTTATTATGTGCTATGTTAGACTAACAAGATCTTTACTAGATTATTTAGGATTTGTCTTTGTGATGTGATTAACTCAAGAGAAGAAAAGAGCATACAATCTTTGTGGTTCGAGTCATTCTCTTCAATAGCTCCGGGTTGAAGTCCACGCAACTCTACTAGGCTCCTCTTCGAGTTGAACGAACATTCTTCGTGATCTTCACGCTAAAGACGATCCACCCGAAGTTCCTCTAGCCCAAGTTAACTCCACTCTAAACTTCTTTAGTGTAGCAAACACACCACACCAAATTGCTAGTTTGGTGTAAGATGGTGAAGTAGGGAATGTTAAAAGCTCACAAGATTGTGTTCAAGCTTCATGATTCACATCTCATGTGAGGGTTGAAGCTTGATGTAACGTTTTGAAAATCGTTCCGGTGAAATTTCGGAAAATCGGTAAAATAAAGGGGTTTTCCGTAAAAAGTCAAAATATAAATATCTTTAATATAAAATTAAATATACATATTCTAGCTATGTAATTGCTAGTATTTGGTGTTTATTGAGCCACTGGTAAAATTTCTAATTTTCTGAAAAATTTTCCGAAATTAATTATTTTAATATTATTTTAAGCCGTCACTAATACATTTAATTAGGGAAAATTACAAATTGGAATGAGTTGAAACAAATTTTGTGCATCATAACACATTAAACAAAATTTTAACATGTTGTTTTTGGAATGAAATTAAGCTGTTAAGCGGTTTTGAAAATATTGAAGAAAAAAGCTTATTTTGTGAAAAATGGTTAAATAGAAGTGAAGTATAGTTTGTTGACTTGAAAGAGGGTGTTATTTTGACTTGGAAACTTCTACACATATATCCACACACCCCATTTTCCACCTCATGGCCGAAATTCCAAGGCAGCCCTCCCAATTTCAACACTTCAAAACTAATAGAAGAGAATATTAAAATGAAAATGATAATGAAAGAAGTGAGGTGTTGTGATAATTGGGTATGGGTCTTCTTTTCTTTATTTGACTTCACAAACCCACGCCACTTCTCACCCTCTCCTCTACTGGCCGAAACTGAGCAGCCCTCCCCTCTTGAAAAATCCTCATTTCTTCACATCAAAAATCCACAAGTATTTACTAAAAAATCCAAACTAAAACCTTCCAAACTCCTAATTAAACCTTACCCATTTCTCCTTAACCTATACTAGCATGATTCTTGGAGCAAGTTAGCATTTTGGAAGTCAAGATTTGTCAAGCTAGATCTACAAATTGAGTTATAAATCCTAACCCTTTTGTTCAATTGTTGGTTATTGCTTTAATATAGCTTAATTAGGAAATTAATCATGGTTCTAATTACAAGTTTTGGAATTTCAAGAGGGGGTTGTGAAATAAAATTAGGGTTTTTGTTGTGTAATTATGGTTGCAAAGTGTAATTCATCATATTGTGAAATGAAAAACCTAATCAAATTGCTAGTTAGCAAATTGTTAGGTTGAAATTGTAATAATTAAGCTATATTGCTAACTAGGTTTTAGAAATTAATTTAAAGTGTGGAACTAAAAATCTAGTTAGGATTTTTAGCACATCATTAAGGTTTCCATGAGTGGTTTAACCATTTAAAATATGCAAAACCAAGTTTAATTGTTAAATTGTGAATTTTGCTTTAAAAAAATGTTAAAATTGGTATTTTTGCAAAATTGAATTTTTAGTTAATGATAATTAGTGAGATTAAAAATATGAAAGTGTTTTGTATGACCTAATTATGATATTTAATGAGCATTTTGGCCATTTGAATCGTTAAAATATGTAGATTGGTTAAACATCAAGTTTTGAACCGAAATGGGAATTTGTGCTAACTAGGTTTTGGGGAAATAAAACGATTTGTTTAATTTTATGGTTTTGACGAATTAAACCCTATTTCTTATACAGTTAGTGAGTTTTGAAACCATGATTTGTACGTTTGAGTTTTTCTCGATCACTCGGCGTTTGTACGCCGATGTCGAGTGTTTCGGGTTGATTTGAGAGAGCAAACCATAGGTTTTGACTTATGTGAGATTCGTGTGTCGATTTGGTCATGAGTCGGACTTTAATGCGATACGGTGCGTTATGATATGTAGGTACCCCCATGTGGACTTCGAGGCGACAAGCAAGCGCATGGCGACGTCGGCACCGGCAAGCGAGGACCAGGTGAGTAGATTTTATCTACGGGGAAAGTCGGGTGGATGGCGTATAGCACCCCCGCAGTCCGTAGTATAGTTTATGATATATAGCTTCATATAGGTGCTTTATGATACGTGGATGTTATCAAGAGATGATTATTGTGTTCATGGTTTAGTTTAGGGTAATTAGGAGTAAACTAGCATAGTTTCTTAGTCGCGAACCCTAGAATAGGTTCACACCCACACGCACACACGCTTTTGCATATATCTAGTTACATGTGCGTATATGGAGATATGTATGTATGTATATGTATATGTATATATATATATATATATATATATATATACATACATATATATATATATATATATATATATACATATACGTATACATATACATAAGTTATGAGGATAGTACTTGGGATTTGAAATGAGTCGATGAGATTGGGCTCGAGGCCGTGACATCGGTGATGTGACTGTAGGGTTCCTAGGCACACTAATGAAGTCTCACAAGTGATCAAACATGGCCAATTCAAATTTTTCATGTGCCTACAAACCCTAATACGGATCGTTAACTAGATGTATAGGCGATGCAAAGCGAGTTAACTACTTTAACTAAGAGGAAAGTGACTACAACCTTTGTAGATCCGGTCCTCCACCTCCTAGGCTCCGTGGTGACGTCCCTCCGCTGTCCATATCGGATCCCGGACTCTAGCATCGGCTTCATCGGAGAAATGGGCGGGCTAGGTCGTTGACTTCGATGCCGAAGATGATCTACGTCGAGGCAACACAAGATCAAACTCCAACTTCACCAAGTCATGAAACTTGTGAAGAAAACACCCTATACTACTTGGCAAGTGGTAGAGGATGAAGAAATAGGAAGTGGGTTCAGTTTAGAATTGGATTTCTCACTCTTTTTCTCAAGTTGCCATTGATGGTTGCAAGGTTTCTTCATTGTTGAAGATGAAGAAGATGAAGAAAGAATATGATAAGTATTATTTGAAAATAGAAAATAAGTTGATTCTTATCATATTGCAACCATGGTTAAGTGTAGAGAATAAACTAGGGTTAGGTTGAATGGTTAGGGTTAAGCATGAAGACAAAATGGTCACTTAGTCAAAGCTTCATGAAGCTTCAACAACAAACAAAGAAAGTCACCATTTATCTTTATCTTTCAAAAAAAGAATAATAAATAAATAAATAGTTAATAAAATCAAAACCCTAACCATTACATAACCATGGTTTAATCATACACTTAACCAAGTTTGCATGTATCATCAAACATGATACAAACAAGTGCACAAAAGTATATCACATATACAACTTGTGTATTTCAAGTGAGAAAATTCATTTAAAGTGAACAAATACTAGTTAATGCAAAGTAATATATCAAATATATAATTATGCATTAAATCATTAAATCAATACTTGATTTAACGATCCGGTCATATCGCATATAACCGACTAATATCCAATGTATCGGCTTATCGAATCAATCCTTGATTCGATAACTAGGTTATATCACATACAACCATTCGATACATTCATCGCGAGAATAGAATACGGTATCACATACACGCATTATTCTCGGTCCCGCACATATCTCATATGCGCTCCTATTTCGTTTCGCTTGAGCCAGGAAACCTCTGTGTAGGACTCTAAAGACTCGTCAATACGCCGGTAGTAGGTGATGATCATATCAAACACCCACAAGCCGCAAGCGGTCTGCTAAACGTAACGGCCACCCGGGTATTGAGCGATCAGAAGATCGACGAGCAAGCCCGCTCACACTCCTGTGAATCCAACCAGTAACACTTACCGTACAGTCCGGTCTGTTCGTCTGATATGTCGCATATCTCGCCTAGGGGTGGTAAACGTCAGACCCCAGTAGCTTGATAAGTCATGCCGACGTGAGGTCCATAACAATCGTGAAACTACTGATAACTCTTACCAGTATATCACTGCAACCCTGGCCAGGGATTTCCTGTTATGGCCAGTCATGCATAGCGCAACATCAACCCCCAATACCGGGAGAGACGAATCCCCTCCTATCGCTCATTGCCTCCATGTGAATCGGGACTGTACCCAAAAACCACCTGTTTGCACGACTCAGTAGAGCCGTGGTAGGGTGGAAATCAAAGCACAGTGGGAGACACACAAGACTCTATGACGATCTCGGGTCAACAGACTAAGCTGTACCAGTGTCACCAGAGAACTGCCATCTGACGTGAGGTATAATACCATCTGGGAGTTCTCGGCGAGTCCGTTCAGTGTACCCAGTCTCCACTGAGCACCCGCATACCATCTCTGATGTCAAACACCAATGGATATGGGATCATCCATCGTCCATCACATAGGTCGAGAAGATATACGCTAGTCTACTATGGAATATCGATGCCCCGTCTCGATATTCCCACGACTAGGAACATTGAAGGATGTACTCATGGACTACCCAGGCCCCACTAGTATAATCTGCATCATAGTCCTGGAAGTCGAGTACACATCCTAAGGGCTTTATCAACATGTAACAGAGAGACAGAAAGTATACATGTTAAGATAAAGAGTAACCAGATAGCGTACTATCGTGTCGAGCAAGAAAGTCCTACCTATATATGTCCCAGCATCCACTACAATATACATCCAATGTACAGTAATGGCCTCTAGGGCATACATATAACTAACAATCTCCCACTTGCACTAGGGCCATCTGTAGCAGTAGTTGTAGTATATAATACTCAACCATCCCCTAAAAGTCTCTCTTTGGGAAAAGGCCTTCGTGAGTGGATCCGCCGTGTTATCCTCTGAGTCTACTCTCCTAACCTTGATCACCCTGGAGATCAACTATCTCCATGATCAGGTGATACTGCCTCAGAATATGTCTGGGTCACTTGATGGGATCGGGGTTCACGGGCCAAAGCCACACTTCCATTGTCACACAATGGTAGGAACCTAGTTCATCTTATGAACCAATATACACACAAACTGCCTCTTTGGTAGTATCTTTAATAGCGATGTTACCAGCCTTTATCGTCTAGTTTGCCACGGTATCTAGCTTGGAACTCTTCCAACATACCGTCCCTTTACTGAGGGTAAAGACAATGCCTGTGACTGACATTCAGTCGTCTTTATCACCCTGGAACCCTTCCAGTGATTCTCCCCAGGATCGATTGATACCATCTCACTACATCTAGTGAGAATCCTAGCATCCAATTACATCTATCTCATAGATGAAAACTCAGGGTTTAGGAGGTATCACTTTGATCCTATTTGGAGAATCCTTATGACAAGAGGAGATCGACCGATCGTAGTATAGGAAACTCTTTTCCTATCAAGAGTATGTTGTCCACGTACAATACGAGGATGACTACCTTACTCTCTACTACCTTTTTGTATATACAAGGTTCGTCTACTATTTTGATGAAGTCAAACACTTTGACTATCACATCAAAACAGACGTTCCAACTCCGCGATGCCTGCTTTATTCTGTAAAGCAACTTGCACACGTTTCCGCTGCTCCCACTGTTTACGAAGCCCTCTGGCTGTGTTCTTATAGACGTTCTCTTCTAAATCACTATTTAGAAAAGTAGTCATGGCACCCAACCACCAGATATCGTAGTCATGGTATGTAGCAATGGCAAGTAGGATCTGGATGGACTTGAGCATAGTCCCTAGAAAAGGTTTCATCATTATCCACACCTGGTTGATGACTAAAACCTTTAACAAGTCTAGCTTTGAAAGTCTCAACTTTTCCATCTACACCAAGTAATCTTCTCAAGATATACTTGCTCCTGATGGGAATTTAACCCTTCAGATATAGCAGCTAAAGTCCATACTTTGCTGGTGTACATGGATTCCATCTCAGATCGCTAAGCATCCAGCCATTCTTACAGAGTCCCTACTCTTGATGACCTGCTCGAATCTAGTTGGGTCATCATCTCATGATGCAGTCCTCGCTCCCACTGTCATCGAGAAACCGAAGTATCTCTCAGGAAGGTGAGGAACCCTACCAGATCGGCGGAGAGGCTTGAGGTTCGTTGGGGACTATAGAATCCTTTGGTCCAGTCAAATCAGCTGCAGTTTTGTATAGCTGGAACCTCTTCAGTTCTACAGAACTGACCTTGCCTCGATTTTGTCCGGATTTTGCTTTTGACATAAGCCGGACAATCCCAAATCTTAACTTATTTAAGAGATAGGCTCTTCCCATACCATATCTTATATGGAGTGGTAGGCACTGATTTGATTCGAACCCTATTCAATAGGTATGCAACTTCATAAGTGCATAACTCCCTAAAAGGAAATAGGAAACTCAGTAGTACTCATCATAGAGCGCACCATATCATATAGGGTGTGATTGCTCCGCCCCGATATACCATCGTGCTATGGTGTATACGGAGGAGTAATGCTGAGAGAGAATCTCATTCTCCTTTAGAATAGTCCAGGAATTCTATGCACAAGTATTCTCCTCCCTGATCTCATCATAGGATATAATACTTATACCCGTATTTTGGTTCTCTACTTCTAACTTATATTCTGTGAATATCTCAAAAGGTTCGGACTTGTATTTCAACAGGAACATATGTCTGAATCTTGAGAGATCATCAGAGATCGTAATGAAGTATAAAGAACCAGTCCTGGCATGTGTAGACAGGAGACCTTACATATATCATCATGTATCAGTCCCAAGAGTTCACTAACTCTTTCTCTGTTTCCAATAAACAGAGCTATGGTCATCTTATCTTTGTGACATGACTGGCAAGTTTCACAAGATATAAATTCAAACTGATTTAAATATGCATCTAAAATGTAACTTCAGCCAGTCGGGTCGCATTGATATGACCTAGTCTACAATGCCTCAAGAATGATTCGTTCATTTCCGAACTCTTCCTCTTGTGTGTGTTCTGTATACGAGGAACTGTAGTTTGATTTAGAACGTCAATGCTTTTAGATAACGTGCCTGAACCGATCAACTTTTGATATAGGAAATGTTCAAAACATTATCCATCAATACAAAATTTTATCATTTCTTTACTAATAAAGAAACTGATATGATTTTATATATCAGGTTCGGTATCTAATAGCATTTGTTCAGAATCAATGTATTGGTAATACAGGGTGACAGTGACCAACAGACTTGGCTGCAACACTTGCCCCGTTTTCTGTCTCATGAAACTTATCACCCGTTCTCAGTTTTTCTACCTTTTTGTAGCCCTATGTAACAGATTACATATCTGGGATCCTGATCCGGTATCAAATTCCCAGGATGCAGAGGATACTGAGAAACAGTTCTTTGTATTGAACACACCCGAAGAAGATGCATCATATGCACTTTCTTCGTTTGGGTGGCATAGGAATTCTGGTATTTCCCTATTTCCTGCTCTGTCTTATAACAATTATAAGTTGGAGCAGGACCAACGTTCCCCAGCACAGTATAACAAGCGGGTTCGGTCAATACATCCATATTATTATCTTGATTAAGGCGTGATATGGTCGCTACCTGGAGAGAGAGAGAAGAAAACACTCTGCGTGCGCTCTTGCAAGATTAGATTGGTTATATATTTTATCTAATCAGGATGGCTCCCACTGTTTTTATCAAATCTTCCTTCAAACCTTAAAAGGAAAGACTAGCCGGGATTAATTACACTCTACAAGTTCGCCAATCTTTCAGCCAGGCCAGTGTCAGTACTTTGAGGGAGGTTCCCCGTGCTCTCGCACGGACCTAATTACAGTAAACCTCATTTTCCCAGAGGCGTAACCCCGTTAACACCTTTCTAGACACTTACTTGATCGGCTAATTGCAAAGTGCAAAACTCTCCCAGGAGTAACAATTACTCGCAGTGGGTATCGGGATCCAACTATCATATAGAAGGTATGCAATCTCATTGCAAATTTCAACACTTGAAACTCCCGATAATGGTTTTTACCCCTAGCACCTATGACCTTGGCTAAGGTCAACAAATCATAGGTACTAGTCAAGTTCTACCCGTCATTTCGTGATTAATTAAACCCACCCACATGACCCTTGGCTAAGGTCAACAAAGCCACATGACTGTCCTAACTAATCGCATTATATGCTGTGTAGGAAGACATCACTTAGCTACCGCACACTACGCCTCGGCTATGGTCGACAAACGTAGCACGAATACTAAGTACTCTACTTCCTAAAATGACGGAGGGTTGTGAATGGTTTTTAAGAAAACCTTTAACGCTTTGAACTTGATCTCGTTGCAGAATCAAATGGTTTTTTAAATGGAATGTTTTTGAGGCTTTTCTAGTTTTGCTAAAGGGGTCACTCCCGGTGATGGGATCGTCGGCCCTTTCCTTGTCGAATGAGGTGCGGGATATATCATATATATCACTGTGCAAAGCGGAAACTATAGAAGCGATCAAAAGACAAACCGAGGGTTGTAGCATCTGCCAGTTATTGCTAAAGGAGTCACTCCCGGTGAAGGGATCTTGGTCCTTTCCTCATCGAATAAGGTGCAGGATGTTCTACAAGGAACACCTCGATGCAAAGCAAGAACTGTAGCTACCTGTTTTTATTTTGAAATTCGATTCCACAACATCAATTAGGTTTATTTTCTTTCATTAATCTCATTAATGAATATCCCATCATTTAAGTCCACCTAAACATCACAGATAAATATAACGTACGCTTATGCCATCCGCATTCGCCTCGATGTCCCGTCTGCACCGTTAGGTTAGGTAACTAACGCCAGAACGAGGCAGGGCTAGCGCGGGTGTAAAACATAAGCAACGTCTATATAATATATCATATATACTATATACCATATCTATCTGAACAAATCACATGATCACATCACAGATAACGCGGCAGAAAATATCATATAAAATATTGGATATACTAGGACGTCCATGTTTTTAATACGAGCCAGTATAAAACACGGATTCCACGGTCGTGATGAATAGCCAATCCCACATCCCTAGACCCCTACGAGAGCGGCAAGCAACCCTACCAATTCTAGGGTTAGGAGACCCGGACTCGACTCCTCGAGATGGTCTCCTACTGGACCCTAGAACCCGGTTACTTGTGCTCCCCTCCTTGGGTCTATCCTAATGCGGAAAAGTAAATAATATACAAAAGGTGACATCTTCCGCAACCTGGAAGTGCCCCAATAAAAGAATATTACATACAAGTTTTTACATGAATGAAAATGAAAAACTCTCATCTCACATAAAAAAAACCCCGGCTATTCAAACACGACGATCCAATATAACATATCCAGCAACACATAACATCACATGTCATCAACGTAAGTAAATATGCGCATCCCAATTGTCGTTGACATATAGCAACGAAACCGGCGATATCACATATTACACTTACGGTCACAGAAAAGAAAGTGTAAAACTACAACAGTTGGAATCCGCAACCTCTTTAGACATCGCATACCTAATCAAATGAAATACTTAGACATCGCATGCCTAACAATTATAAACCCCGCATTTTAGTCTCAAAATCGAAAACACTTTTCAATATAAAGTCGAGCAATTCAACAGGATTCTCGACATTCTGATCGAATGCTCGTCACAAACTTTAGTAGACGGCCGCACCCCTAATACCATCGACGAAGTGCATTAAGGCGGAACACCGCTGCCGCGAGCACCCGAACGGATGCTTTCGGCGACGGGGTTCTCCTACAGTCACTTGGTCGGGGCTATGGGGCGAGGCTGTCTATTAAGTTTACCCGGCGAGTATCCGCGTACACTACGTGATTGCGACGGATTTTTGATCGCATCAAAATTCCGTGGCAACCGATCAAGTGAGACTAAACTGCTATGTTTATAATATTCATTCAGTTATCTCATAACTACTTGTGAATTCCAAATGTTGTATCACATTCCGAGTAAGATAGAAAATGTTAAACTTTCCGGTCGAACAATCGAACACCCAAATTTTCCCGAAACAGCTCAACACATGAAATAAGTTTAAAAACATTCACTTCGTGCCTCAGTACCAACGGTCCAACCGTAGAAGGGTCAAGCCAACGCCTCACATGTGGCACGCCGTACTGCCCCAAACCCTAAGGTTCAAAGTGCAGTTCAAGATGGTCACATAATCGAGTTAAGGTTTGTTGTCTTCTAGAGGGACCATCGCGTTACTTGCACTACTTAGAACGTCATTAAACTACGGAAAAATCCAACAATTGGAAATTTCCCGGCAGGGGAAAAAGTGGGTATTTATATCCGGTCGAACTTTTTAACATATTCTAAAATTACCCGGAAAAAACACACAGACAAAATTAGACAATCCGATCGAAACACCGAGTCCCCAATACAACCCAGAAAACTCAACTCTTGAGTATAATTTAAAAATTCCCAGAAAATACAGCACTAGCAGATAAGAGTTACTGTGCAAAAACTAATGTAAGAAACGACCGTACGGCCGCGGAACCGCCGCATTAGGCACTCTATTGCCGCGGTTCCGTGGCTAATTGATCGAATTGGATGTTCCGTTTTGTATAGTAATTCTTAGAAACTCCTGCTGAGTTTTCTGCATATTTTTAATTGTCAAAAATCCAGTTTTTAAAAAATGTACAGAGAGCAAATTTGTGTTAGGGTTTCGGTTCGATCGGACTTCTAACTCCGTCTACGCATCGCCTAAGGCTCTAGCTAGGCTCTAATACCACTGTAGGGTTCCTAGGCACACTAATGAAGTCTCACAAGTGATCAAACATGGCCAATTCAAATTTTTCATGTGCCTACAAACCCTAATACGGATCGTTAACTAGATGTATAGGCGATGCAAAGCGAGTTAACTACTTTAACTAAGATGAAAGTGACTACAACCTTTGTAGATCTGGTCCTCCACCTCCTAGGCTCCGTGGTGACGTCCCTCCGCTGTCCATATCGGATCCCGGACTCTAGCATCGGCTTCATCGGAGAAATGGGCGGGCTAGGTCGTCGACTTCGATGCCGAAGATGATCTACGTCGAGGCAACACAAGATCAAGCTCCAACTTCACCAAGTCATGAAACTTGTGAAGAAAACACCATATACTACTTGGCAAGTGGTAGAGGATGAAGAAATAGGAAGTGGGTTCAGTTTAGAATTGGATTTCTCACTCTTTTTCTCAAGTTGCCATTGATGGTTGCAAGGTTTCTTCATTGTTGAAGATGAAGAAGATGAAGAAAGAATATGATAAGTATTATTTGAAAATAGAAAATAAGTTGATTCTTATCATATAGCAACCATGATTAAGTGTAGAGAATAAACTAGGGTTAGGTTGAATGGTTAGGGTTAAGCATGAAGACAAAATGGTCACTTAGTCAAAGCTTCAACAACAAACAAAGAAAGCCACCATTTATCTTTATCTTTCAAAGAAAGAGTAATAAATAAATAAATAGTTAATAAAATCAAAACCCTAACCATTACATAACCATGGTTTAATCATACACTTAACCAAGTTTGCATGTATCATCAAACATGATACAAACAAGTGCACAAAAGTATATCACATATACAACTTGTGTATTTCAAGTGAGAAAATCCATTTAAAGTGAACAAATACTAGTTAATGCAAAGTAATATATCAAATATATAATTATGCATTAAATCATTAAATCAATACTTGATTTAACGATCCGGTCATATCGCATATAACCGACTAATATCCAATGTATCGGCTTATCGAATCAATCCTTGATTCGATAACTAGGTTATATCACATACAACCATTCGATACATTCATCGCGAGAATAGAATACGGTATCACATACACGCATTATTCTCGGTCCCGCACATATCTCATATGCGCTCCTATTTCGTTTCGCTTGAGCCAGGAAACCTCTGTGTAGGACTCTAAAGACTCGTCAATACGCCGGTAGTAGGTGATGATCATATCAAACACCCACAAGCCGCAAGCGGTCTGCTAAACGTAACGGCCACCCGGGTATTGAGCGATCAGAAGATCGACGAGCAAGCCCGCTCACACTCCTGTGAATCCAACCAGTAACACTTACCGTACAGTCCGGTCTGTTCGTCTGATATGTCGCATATCTCGCCTAGGGGTGGTAAACGTCAGACCCCAGTAGCTTGATAAGTCATGCCGACGTGAGGTCCATAACAATCGTGAAACTACTGATAACTCTTACCAGTATATCACTGCAACCCTGGTCAGGGATTTCCTGTTATGGCCAGTCATGCATAGCGCAACATCAACCCCCAATACCGGGAGAGACGAATCCCCTCCTATCGCTCATTGCCTCCATGTGAATCGGGACTGTACCCAAAAACCACCTGTTTGCACGACTCAGTAGAGCCGTGGTAGGGTGGAAATCAAAGCACAGTGGGAGACACACAAGACTCTATGATGATCTCGGGTCAACAGACTAAACTGTACCAGTGTCACCAGAGAACTGCCATCTGACGTGAGGTATAATACCATCTGGGAGTTCTCGGCGAGTCCGTTCAGTGTACCCAGTCTCCACTGAGCACCCGCATACCATCTCTGATGTCAAACACCAATGGATATGGGATCATCCATCGCCCATCACATGGGTCGAGAAGATATACGCTAGTCTACTATGGAATATCGATGCCCCGTCTCGATATTCCCACGACTAGGAACATTGAAGGATGTACTTATGGACTACCCAGGCCCCACTAGTATGATCTGCATCATAGTCCTGGAAGTCGAGTACACATCCTAAGGGCTTTATCAACATATAACAGAGAGACAGAAAGTATACATGTTAAGATAAAGAGCAACCAGATAGCGTACTATCGTGTCGAGCAAGAAAGTCCTACCTATATATGTCCCAGCATCCACTACAATATTCATCCAATGTACAGTAATGGCCTCTAGGGCATACATATAACTAACAGTGACAGGGTTCGTATTTGAGATGCAACATGATATTTTAGCGGGTCCTTTGACGTGGTGTTTTCATACACACACATGCATACATAGATGGTATCAGTATTGTACTAGACGTAGATCAGTACCCTGTTCATACTATAATATTGCATTATTGTACTCCCCATTTTTATTCGTTTTATAAATAAACAGGTACTCTTGACGCACGTTTGTTGCATATTACAGGATACAGGTTCTTGGAGCGAAGATAGTAAGAAAAGACAAAAGATGATATAAAAGAGAGACGTTTGACCCACAAGTAGAAGAATTCTAGTGACGAAGAACAAGTCACAATTGTATAAGGCAATGCAGTCCGAAATGTCAAAGTGAGCGGTCAAAAGATCATTACAAGTTGTCACTGAAGATCTGGCGAAGACTCAGAAGTCAAATGGAGAAAAGAAGTATAAAAGTAGAAAGCCCAAGAAGCCCTGAACCAAGCCCAGAAAAATGAAGACCCAATCCCCTTCTTTGGCCGCGGAACCGCAGCCAAACCTAGGCTGGCGCCGCGGTTCCGCGGCCATTCAGAGCCCGTGTCGGTGGAATTTTTCTGTGTCGGTGCGTCGGTGCGGGTGTTGGGATTTTCCGTGGGCAAATCTGTAATTGCACATGTGCGAGAGTCTGTAACCCTAGTTTTTATGTTTTCCTATAAATTGTAATCACAGATCTGTAAAACCTATGCCTCTTTTCATTTAACAAAATTCAGATCTGTTCTGTAATATTGCTTGGAGGGAGCCATCAATAAAATTAGTAAGTTATTTTTAATTCTTTGTTTTAATTCTATTTTAGAATGTTTTTTAATCCCCTAATGAGCGAGTAATCTTCTCGCTTGTTAGGGTTAGCCTTAGGGAAAGATTTGAGAGATGAGATCTCTCACCCCTTTCATGCCACTCACACCTAAAAATTAGAACTCCATGCATGCATGCACAACCGCTCCCTACGGCACCCTATCCCTCGAGGTAACGGTGAACCGTAGTATAAAGGGCCGGTTGCGCGCGTTTTCCATGGAGGTTAGGGTAAGGATCGATAAAGGAAGGACACGAATCTAAAGGAAGAAATATCTTCCCAAAAGATTCCAATCCACTTTATTGATAATTACTATAACATCTAATAGATCTAAAATAAAGGCATCGAAAGCGGTGAGGAAAACTTTAATCTCCAAACTTCCCCTAAGCCTAGCAAGACTTTAATTTAGATTAATTTAGTTTATTGATAGATCTAGGTTTTAGATTTAATCAATCCAAATAACATTTGGAATCAACTCGTAAAAACACAAATAAGAAAATTACCCATCTCTGTGGATCGACCCGTACTCACCGGCTAGCTGCAAAGCGACGCCGTTTCTGATTACGGTAAATACAAATTTTTGGACTAATCAAATGGCGCCGTTGCCGGGGATGGCGTAAAATTTCTTTTGTGTGATTTCGGGTTGATATAAATTTTAAAAATTATAAAAATCTGAAAATAAAAAAAATTTAAAAAAAATTTATCAATTTTTATCTGTTTGAAGGGTGTATCTTTTGAATTTTGCAGGAATAACGAAGGTTCTCGGATCTGGAAATTTACAGAGGGCAAATCAAAAATTGAGACATCAGAACAGAGGAGAATTTGAACAAAGTAGCGGCAGAATTTTTTGCAGAGAACGATTCCTCCCAAAGACCGCGATTCCGCGGCTATTGCGGCCTAAAACCGCGGTTCCGCCGCGATCTTGCCCCTTCATCTCCTAAAATTTTTCTGGTTTGTTTTCTCCCTTTCTCCTCTGTCAACCTCCATATATCTCTCTGTAAAAAATTTCTGCAGGAATTCTTTGCGCTAAAAATCTTCTCTCCCCTTCTAAATAACAGATTTTCTGCAGGTTTCTTTGCGCCGCGCTAAAAATTGATTGCAAGTGAATTTACAGTTTTGCATAATTTAATCGGACTTTAAGGGGCTAATTGACCAAACTCAGATTGGGTGAGGATTTCATCACCCTTCCTAGGACCCCAGAAAACACCTAAAGCATTTGCATTGACCACAATTAATTAAAAAATATTAGACTCAGCCCTAAGGACATCGAGCTCAATAGGAAAAGGACTAGTATAGGCATCGACCGTTTATCCTAACTGACTTTGCGGTGTCTACGCAAGTGTGTCTAGGCTAGTGGTTTTTAATTAGGCCCACTACTGTGGTTCCTTCCTACTTACCTGGCACTTACCTGGCCGAAAGTGTCGGTGAAGAGGCGGTTTGAGGTCCTATTTCTAGCCCTAGTTAGGAGCTGTCTAGCAGACCTAGGTGACCCTAGATCTAGGCCTGATTGCGCATGTGTGGTTGATACATTTGTGTCACAAGTCCATTTTCAAAAAAAAAATCTCTTTGCAAAACTCTTACATAAAAAAAAAAGAAAAATCTTTTCGAAACTTGCAACTTGTCGCTAAAGGAAACTAGCAACTCACTTCCATCACTTCTTCTCATTGACGTTATCTTACCTCCACATTCTGTTTGTCATTTTTTTTTTCTGACTGCACTACCCCTTTAGTGTATGTCACTTTGGACTAGGGATACTAACGCCCGATTAGTCCGTGTTTCGTTGGTACCGACCGACGAACCTTTCGACACCGAAGTCGAAATTCCCTCCATTTTCTTACCTCCACCTTCAAATTCTTCTTTTGAAGGTATGTCAGGACACGACCCCAACGATACCTTACCGACGGGAATGATTCCACCTCCGTTAGGTGCGAATAACCCGAATCTTCCGCCTGTTGTAGCGCCCGCACGAGTTACGTACGAGCTATATATTGATGATAGATCTGCACTCTTGACTTGAGAATGTCATATTATAGATATTGTATCATATGTGATACTATTGAGGCGGGATCACCGACTATTACACACACACACATATATCGACTCAGATGTTAGGTGGTTTCCTTACCTTTCATTTAGCCTGTTAGCTCAGCCATATAGTTTAGTGTAGTTGATAGACTGGATTCGATTCCTACCTATTTCAAAAACTAACGAATCGTGGGTATTTTAAAATACAGGCCAAGGGATTCTACGGATATTTCAAAGGACGTATCTTTCTTAAAAACACCGTAGCCCTTATTTTCAAAACACCACGATTCGTGTTATTTCAAATGGCACCACTGTATGACTTATATTATATTAAATGCAGATTAGTTATCATTGTGTTTATCATTCAGCTCCCGCACATTATTGTTGTTCGCTTCGCATCGCATGCTTATATTGTGATTTCATATACCATTATTGATATCATGCTGTCAGGACACCAGCACCATTACCGATGATGCGTATGTTCCACGTACACTTACTTACCGGCTCACACATATCATCATCGGTAATTGCCATATCACGAACACTTTAGAAAATACTATTTCATTGACATAGTGCTCCCTCAGAGTCTACAACAAAATCCTCAAATGCTATCCAGGCTCCCCTCAGCTCCGTAAGCATATTAAGGTGTCATCAACAAACACAATGATTACTGATCATGAAACAGCCTGAATGTTCGCTAAATTATCCAATTGTGTTTCTAGATGGACGGTGTTGACATCTTGGGTCATGTAGTTACGAGAAATAGTAAGTATGGAACCGAAGAAGTTAGAGGCCGCTCGGCGCTGACCCAGATCTAAATCAGTGACGGTGGTTCGCAGCATTTTTGGTTTGGCCGAATTCTATTTATGTATCGTGCAATATTTTCTCATATAGCTGCAACGTTAACCGGGTTGACTAAAGGAGTTTCTTCTCTTAGGACCAAGGCATGCGAGCAGAGTTTTTGACAAAGTTGGTAGTGTACTTGCCTTATATGCTAGTTTAGGCATTGTAGTTATTACTTGCTACTTCATGCATGTTATTATTCACTGTTATGCCGCATTCATGGATTTTTATGGGCATTGTAGTTATTACTTGCTACTTCATGCATGTTATTATTCACTGTTATGCCGCATTCATGGATTTTTATGCCTATATTCACTGTTTACATGCTATTGATGATTTGGATTCGGATTTTCATGAGATTTCCTGGATTTGGGGGAAAACCGCAAAAACATTTATAAACTTCTTTTCTCTCTCTTTTAAATGAAAAGTGTGGTTTTCCCATGATGTATGAGTCGTCCACCATGAATTTGCTGATGGATTTCGAGACCCGATTCGAGGAGTTGGATGAACCATTTCGGGTACATGGTGGGCCCGGTGCGGTACCCCGGGGCGAGAAGGTCGCAGAGGATTGCGTTGAGCCTGGCAGGGGAGCACTACCGACCGGTGATTTTACCCGGCGCGTCGGATATCCGGAGGATACCGTCGTGGTCTTGAGATTGATGGTAGGCGCCGGTCTGGACTGACGGCGCCCTAGATTGTGAGATTGAGACCCTGAGATTTTTGAGATATTGAGGTACCGAGCATGAGATATTGAGATTGAGATTTATGTTTTGTGTCGATACTAGACACTGTTTATGTTGATTTCATTATGATACCTCGTTTTTATTAAACAAAAAAAATCTCACTAAGTTATGAAAGCAGTTTCTTCGTTTTCATGTATTCTGTTTTCATCCATTCATACCTCATCCATATGATATATTGCTACCTGAGGCACTGACACGAGCACTTGGTATTACAGTTGTTTAGAGGTATACTCTAGCCATTGTTATAGGCTGCAGGTTATATATTTGAGGATATATTATGATCGTATGACCTAGGATTGCGTCATACATGCGATTTCTACTTGTAGATGTTTTCTACTCACGAGTTGGCAACTCACCCCCGTTGTGCCACAGTTCCTTGCAGGTTTTGCCGTACAGGTCCTTTGCGGCTTTGCTGGCACACTATTCTTTCCGGGTAATTGCTTTGGCAGGTGGGTTCTTTGCATCAGGACCACCATTGTTTATTATTATTCCAGTTGTATCTAGAAACTCCATCAACCAGATTGTATATTTGAGAGAGATAGAAAATCAGACGTGTTATTCTTTCGACCTTAGAGTCGCGTATTGTATTATCATGTTTTTCATGTTGTTTTGAGTTTCTTTGAGTTTTGATCCTCACCCTTTGCGTTGTATATTATATTGCTTGCGTGGTTGTGACCGTCGATTGACGAAGAGCTAGCTCCCGCTTGGGGATGCCTTTTTATTGATTTCGTATACTATTCATGTTGTATCCCGTTTGGGGGGCAGTATTTACAAAGGAGACTCTGCCGAAATTTTCAGAAAATACTTGATGTTTTTAAAAAAACGCATAATTCGGTTTATGCTATTAAAACTATTTTCTTTAAATTGGTTTTTCCTTCACTCTACTCTTCCTTAGTTTTGATTTCTGGGTTTTGGCATACTTAAATTATATACGCCTCGAGACGTTTTGTAATTTAAGTGCCGGTCATGTTCCGTACTTTTTCGGGTCGTGACAAAGTTGGTATCAGAGCGTTAGGTTTTACCTTCGGAGTGTAGGATGACCCTTCGGAGTGTAGGATAATCTCATTCTCCTTTAGAACAGTCCAGAAATCCCGTGCTCAAGTATTCTCCTCCTTGATCTCATCAAAGGACATAATACTTATACCTGTTTTTGGTTCTCTACTTCTAACTTATATTCTGTGATTATCTCAAAAGTTTCGGACTTGTGTTTCTACAGGAACATATGTCTGAATCTTGAGAGATCATCAATGAATGTAATGAAGTACAAAGAACCGGTCCTGGCATATGTAGACAGGGGACTTTCATGCATCATCGTGTATCAATCCCAAGAGTTCACTAACTCTTTCTCTGTTTCCAATAAACGGAGATGTGGTCATTTTATCTCTGTGACATGACCGGCAAGTTTCACAAGATGTAGATTCAAACTAATTTAAATATGCATCTAAATGTAACTTAGCTAGTCGGGTCGCATTGATATGACCTAGTCTACAATACCTCAAGAAGGATTCGTTCATTTCTGAACTCTTCCTCTTGTGTGTGTTCTGTACACTAAGAACTGTGGTTTGATTTAGAACGTCAATGCTTTTAGATAACGTGCCTGAACCAATCAACTCTTGATATAGGAAATGTTTCAAAACATTATCCAACAAAACAAAATTATATCCTTCTTTACTAATAAAGAGACTGATATGATGTTGTATATCAGGTTCGGTATCTAATAACATTCGTTCAGAATCAATGTATTCTGGTAATACAGGGTGATAACTACCAACAGACTTGGCTGCAACACTTGCACCGTTTCTATCTCATGAAATTTATCACCCGTTCTCAGTTCTCTACCTCTCTATAGCCCATGTAACAAATTACATATGTGGGATCCTGATCCGGTATCAAATACCCAGGACGTAAAGGATATTGAGAAACAGTTCTGTGTAATGAACACACTCGAAGAAGATGCATCAACATGTACTTTCTTCGTTTGGGCAGCACGGGAATTCTGGTAATCCCCTATTTCCTGCTCTGTCTTATAACAATGATAAGTTGGAGCGGGACCAACGTTCTCTAGCGCAGTATAACAAGCGGGTTCGGTCAATACATCCGTATTATTATCTTGATTAAGGCGTGACATAGTCGCAACCAGGAGAGAGAGAGAAGAAAACACTCAGCGTGTGCTTTTACAAGATTAGATTGGTTATCAATTTATCTAATCAGGATGTATCCCACTGTTTTAGTCAAATCTTCCTTCAAACCCTAAAAGGAAAGACTAGCCGGGATTAATTACACTCTACAAGTTCGCCAATCTTTCAGCCAGGCCAGTGCTGGTACTTTGAGGGAGGTTCCCCGTGCTTTCGCACGGACCTAATTAAAGTAAACCTCGTTTTCCCAAGGGCGTAACCCCGTTAACACCTTTCTAGACACCTACTTGATCGGCTAATTGTAATGTGTAAAACTCTCCCATGAGCAACTCTTACTCGCATCGGGTATCGAGATCCAACTATCTCATAGAAGGTATGCAATCTCATTGCAAATTTCAACACTTGAAATTCCCAATAATATTTTACCCCTAGCAGCTATATGACCTTAACATGGTCAACAAATCATAAGTGCTAGTCAAGTTCAACCCGTCATTTCCCGATTGAATTAAACCCACCCGTACGACCCTTAACATGGTCAACAAAGTCGCATGACTACCCTAATCCAATCGCATCATATGTTTATACAGATAAGCACTAATCAGCTACCGCACACTACGCCTTAACATGATCAACAAACGTAGCACGGATACTAACTAGTACTTATCTGAAATGACGGAGGGCTACGACAAGTTTTTAAGAAAACCCTTTGCGTAATGAACTTGATATCGTTTATAGAATCGAGTGATTTTAAATGGAATATTTTTTAGGCTTTTCTAATTTTGCTAAAGAGGTCACTCCCGGTGAAGGGATCGACGGCTCTTTCCTCATCGAATAAGATGCAGGATATTTCATAAATATCACTATACAAAGCAAAAACTATAGAAACAATCAAAAGACAAACCGAGTTTGTAGCATCTGCTAGTTTCGCTAAAGAGGTCACTCCCGGTGAAGGGATCTCGGCTCTTTCCTTATCGAATAAGGTGCCGGATGTTCTACAAGGAACACCGCTATGCAAAGCAAGAACTAGAGCTACCAGTTTTTAAACAAGTTTCTACAACATCTTTAGGTTTTTTTTATTTTCATTAATCTCATTAATGAAGTCCCATTTTTATTATGCTTCACAAGCATCACTTTTGAAACGAAATCTGCAATATAACATATATCTCATATATATAATATAATCATTCGTCTCAGGCAGTAATATGATCTCATCACAGAACATTGCAGCAGAAGAAACATATATGAAATATTGGATATACTAGGAGGTCCGTGTTTTTAATACGAGCTTGTATAAAACACGGATTCCACGGTCGTGATGAATAGCCAAACCCACATCCCTAGACCCCTACGAGAGCGACAAGCAACACTGCCAATTCTAGGGTTAGGAGACCCGGTCTCGACTCCTCTGGTCTCCCACTGGACCCTAAAACCCGGTTAGTTGTGCTCTCCGCCTTGGGTCTACCTAATGCGGAAAAGTAAATAATATACAATGGTGACATCATCCTCAGCCCGGAAGTGCCCCAATAAAAGAATATTACACACAAATGAATTTTACATGAATGAAAATAAAAAACCCCATCTCACATAAAACCCCCGGCTATTCATAACACGACGATCCAATATAACATATCACAGCAACACATAATATCTCATATCATCAACGTAAGCAAGTATGCGTATCCCGATTGTCGTTGATGTGTAGTAACGAAAACGGCGATACACCACATACTACGCTTACGTTCGCAGAAAAGAAAGTGTAAAACTACAACAGTTGGAATCCGCAACCTCCTTAGACATCGCATGCCTAACCAAATGAATTCTTTAGACATCGCATGCCTAACAATTATAAACCCCGCATTTTAGTCTCAATATCGAAAACACTTTTCAATATCTAGTCGGGCAATTCAACAAGATTCCCGATATCCTGATTGAATGCTCGTCGCAAACTTTAGTAGACAGCCGCACCCCCGGATGCCGTCGACAAAGTGCATTAAGCCGGAACACCGCTACCGCGAGCACCCGAACGGATGCTTTTGGCGACGGGGTTCTCCTACAGTCACTTGGTCGGGGCTATGGGGCGTGGCTATCTATTAAGTTTACCCGGCGAGTATCCGCGTACGCTACGTGATTGCGACGGACTTTTGATCGCATAAAAATCCCGTGGCAACCGATCAAATGAGACTAAACTGCTAGAGTTATAACATTCAAATTAGTTATCTCATAACTACTTATGGATTCCAAATATTGTATCACATTCCAGATAAAAAGACAGTGTTAAACTTTCCGATCGAATAATCAAACACCCAAGATTTCCCAAATAGCTCAACACTTGAGCGGAATTCAAAAAATATCCATCACATGCCACAGTACCAATGGTCCAGCCGTAGAAGGGTCAAGCCAACGCCTCACATGTGGCAGTACTGCCCCAAACCCTAAAGTTCAGAGGCGGTTCAGACAGTCACATAATCGAGTTAAGGATTGTTGTCTTCTAGAGGGTCCACCGTGTTACTTGCATGATTTTCCGGAAGTTTCAAACTCGAGAAAAAAATCCAACTTTTGAAAAAATTTCCGACAGCGGAAAAAGTGAATTATTGATATCCGTTCAAACTTTTTAACACGTTCTAAAATTATCCGGAAAAACTTAAACGAAGTTAAATTATCCTATCGAATCAACGAGTTCCCAATACAACACAGAAAACTCAACACTTGAGTAAATTAAAAATTCCCAGAAACATCAGGAAGTACCTACAGATGTTACTGTGCAAACAGTAAACCCTAATTCCCCTATACGGCCGCGGAACCGCCGCGCAAGCCATGGTACGGCCGCGGTTCCGCGGGACTTTAGTGGTATTAGTGTCTCGTTTTGCACAGTAATTCCTAAAATACCCTGCTGATTTTTTTGAGTATTTTTAATATGAAAAAATCAACATTTTTGAAAAATTTCTAGAAACTAGGGTTTTACGGGTATTCGGAGTTCGATCGGACTTTAAACTTCGTCTAGACTTCGCCTAAAGCTCTAGCTTGGCTCTGATACCACTGTAGGGTTACTAGGCACTCTCACAAGGGTCTATAAGGCATCAACCATGCCCAATTTAAAATTTAGACGGGCTGAACAACCCTAACCAAGATCTTTAAACTAGAGATTAGGCGAAACAAAGCATGTTAAACACTTTAACATCTAAGAGTTTGGGATTACAACCTTTGTAGTCTGGTCCTTCACTTCTAAAGCTCCGTGTTGTGGTCCCTTCGCTACGATCATCAAGTTTCCGAACTCTAGATAGGCTCCACGAAGAGAAAGATGCAAGCTTGCTTCCGATCTTCGATAACTAAGATGATCTACCTTGAAGTTTCTTTAACACAAGCTCTCACTCACTAAATGAAGTGAACACCCTAATCTAAATGGCTAGGATAGATTAGGATGATGAAGTAGGATTTTAGCTCTCATTTGTTTTCTTAATCTCACTCAAAATCATCACTAAAGCTAGTAAGCTTTTCCATGAAAGAAGAAGAAGGAAGAAGAAGATCTAATCCTTTTGTGATGAATAATGAAATGTTAATATGATTACAAATGTAACCATGGTCAAGGATGACAAGGCTAACCCATGTAGAGATTTAACCTAGGGTGAAGGGTTTGGGTTGGGTTAAAAATATCTAGCAAAATATCAAGCATAATATCTTTTGCTAGAAACAAAGTAAAACCTTCTAGAAGTATCAAGAAAGAACTAACCCAAATCAAACCCTAACCTTATATAATCTCCACTAAACATGTTGCATTAGTAATCATATCATGTTACAATATTATATATCACATATACAATATTTATTGTAACAAAATAAAATAATACAATTAACATATATCGCATATATATCAATGTATTACCCGAGTGAGAAAAAGAATCTTCTAGTGAGCTTATATTAGTTAATGTAATTTAATATATCAAATATATAATTTTACATTAAATTATCGAATCAACACTTGATCCGATAATCTGGCTATTTCATAAATAACCGACTAATATAATCTGTATCAGTTCATCGAATCAACACTTGATCCGATGACCCGGCTATATCACATATACCCGGCCGATATCTCATATCGCGAGAATCTAATATAGTATCAAATACACGTATTGTTCTTGGTCCTGCACATATCATATATGTGCTCCTACTCCGTTTTGCCTAAGCCAGGAAACTTCCGTGTAGGACTCTAAAGAATCGTCGATACGCCGGCAGTAGGTGATGATCATATCAAACACCCACAAGCTGCAAGCGGTCAGCTAAACGTAACAGCCACCCAGGTATTGAGCGATCAGAAGATCAACAAGCAAGCATGTACTTTCTCTCGCGAATCCAATCAGTAACACTTCCGTACAGTCCGGTCTCTTCGTTTGATATGTCGCATATCTCGCCTAGGGGTGGTAAACGTCAGACCCCAGTAGCTTGATAAGTCGTGTCGATATGAGGTCTATAACAGTTCGAGAAACTACTGATAACACTTACCAGTAAATCTCAGCAACCCTGGCCAGGGATTTCCAGTTATAACCAATTGAACACAGCACAACATCAACTCCCTATACCGGGAGAGACGAATCCCCTCCTATCGCTCATTGCCTCCATGTGATTCGGGACTGTACCCAAAAGCCACCTTTTTGCACGCCCTCTTGGACGTGGTATGATAGAAATCAAAGCACAGTGGGAATCACACAAGACTCTATGACGATCTCGGGTCTACAGACTAACCTGTACCAGTGTCACCAGAGAACTGCCATCTGACGTGAGGTATAATACCATATGGGAGTTCTCGGCGAGTCCGTCCAGTGTACCCAGTCTCCACTGAGCACCCGGATACCTTCTCTGATGTCAAACACCAATGGATATGAGATCATCGATCGCCCATCATATGGGTCAAGAAGCGCATACGCTAGTCTACTCTGGAGTATCGATGCCCTGTCTCGGTACTCCCACGACTAGGAACATTTGAAGGATGTACTTGGCGACTACACTGTCCTCACTAGTATGATCTGCATCATAGTCCTGGTAGTCAAGTACTCATCCTAAGGGCTTTATCAACATGTAACATAGAGACAATCAGAGTACATGTTAAGATAAAGAGCAACTAGATAGCGTACTATCATGTCGAGCAAGAAAGTCCTCCCTATATATGTCCAAGCATCCACTACAATATACATCGTATGTACAGTAATGGCCTCTAGGGCATACATATAACTAACAACTCATACCCAATGACCACCTGTATACATCTTAGGTGAATAAACTGACACTAATGGCTTGTGAGACCGGCCACCGCCCCTCGTCAGGGTCTCGATCCGTATACACTAGTCTACTCTGGAGTATCGATGCCCAGTCTCGAAACTCCCACGACTAGGGACATTTAAGGATGTGCCTATAGACCACCCATCTCCCACGTATATGATTGCCATCATAATGCTGGTAGTCAAGCAAGAATCCTATGGGCTCTATCAACATGTAATAGTGATCTGTAATGCCACCTAATGCTGTACATGATGATAAAGACAAACCAGATAGCATACTATCATCTCGGGTAAGACTGTTCTACCAGTATAGGTCCTCACTCAATCATCATAATCACCTGCCTGCGACTATGATAATTGCCTTGAGGCCGCTATAGCCAACAACTGTACCCAACTAAAACATGTTTGCACGACTCGTTTGAGCCGTGGTAGGATAGTAATCAAAGCATAGTGGGAACTCACACGAGACAAATGACAATCTCAGGTCGACAGACTAACCTGTACGCATGTCATCTGGGAACTGCTATTTGACAATAGGTATAATACCAACTAGCATATTCCCGGCGAGTCCGTCCAGTGCACTCATAATCCAATGAGCACATGTATACTATCTTAGGTGACTGACTGACACCAATGGCTTGTGAGACCGGCCACCGCCCCTTGTCGGGGTCTCGATAAGTATACACTAGTCTACTCCGGAGTATCGATGCCCAGTCTCGATACTCCTTTGACTAGGAACATTTAAGGATGTGCTTATAGACCACCCAGCTCCCACGTATGTGATCGCCATCATAATGCTGGTAGTCAAGAAAGAATCGTATGGACTCTATCAACATGTAATAGTGATATGTAATACCACATAATGCATGTACATGATGATAAAGACAAACCAGATAGCATACTATCATTTCGAGTAAAACTGTTCTATCCGTATAGGTCCTCCCTCAATCATCACAATCGCGTGCCTGCGATTACAATAATTGACTTGAGGGCACTATAGCCAACAATCTCCCATTTGCGCTTAAGGCTAATTATTGCGGTGTCGCATACTCACAGCCCGTGTGATACCGAATACCCAACTTCTCTGCTAATCAGTCTCGCAAAGCCCGTTTGTGAAAATATTGCGTTCGAGAAATAGCCTCATCGAATGGATCCGCTCCAATGTTTCTATTTTCATCTCTTTATATCTCAACTTCGCGGAGAAAGACTATCTCCCGAAATGAGCAATACTTATCTTAGAATTTGTCTGGATATCTGATGGGACCCAATTCACAAATGAACTCCAAATCCAACAAACTTCTTAGACTGTATCATCCACTGAATTTAATCAGTATCATGCACCATGCCTTCCTCGATATCCGCTTGGACCACCTGTCCAACATACTGCCCCTCAAAAGAGGAGAAAACTATAACTCTAACAGTCACTCTGTCATCCAGGTCACCTTAGAAGCCTTAAATGATAACCGCCTTCTAAAGGAGGCTGCCGTTACCATATACCAAGAACATCCACTTATGTTCATAACTTCTTCGCAATGTTTTTCCAGGATATATATATACGCTTATTGTAGCTGGTGCAAAATCAATATCTCGTGTTGTACTTGACATCTTATGATTGACTCAATTGTCTAAGCAAGTGATATGCCAATCATGCAAATCCTTCTCCTCGTCTGTCTAGAAAACATCTCTTTAGAGAGGGTGACTCCCTCACCTGCGGGCATACCACCATATCAGGAGTCGTCCATTCTAAAATACTTTTAGAATAGTGTCATGTACCCGAATTGGGACACTTCCTAAATCTAGATCTAAAACCATATATCTAGTCACCAGAATCCCTGATATTTTATCTAGATCTTATGTGGAGAAAATCCTTATGAAAACCACAGTATAACCGATCGTAGTATAAGAATATCACTTCCTATCAAGAGCATGTCATCCAAATACCAGGATATCACTCCTTACTACGTTCTTACCAGGTCCATCTCTTGTTATGATGAAGTCAAACTCTTACATCAAAACTAGATGATGTATCTTCGTTATACCTTCTTTAGTCTATAAGTAGACATAAGCTACTTGCCCACTATGCTTCCTGTTGAGTTCCCTAGTATCGCCGCTGGGTTTCGGGAGGCATCGACCATGCCGTTTTCAAAAAATTGGCGCGCTAAAGAACCCTAACACTAGAATCCAAACTATAGAATTAGATGAACAAGCATGTAAACATCTTTACATCTAAGCGAACAAGGAATACAACCTTTGTAGATCGGTCCTTCACTTCAATAGCTCCGTGTAGTAGTCCCTTCACTCCAAGTAATGATCTCCCAGACTCTAGTGAGGTTCCACAAGGTGAAATGAACAAGCTTGCTTGAAGTCTTCGAGGCCGAAGATGATCTACGTCGAGGAGACACTAACTCAAGCTACCTCTTCACTAAGTTATGAACTAGTGAAGAAACAACCCAATCTAAATGGCTAGTAGAGAAGAGGATGATGAAGTGGGAATTTTGCTCACTTTAGAAATTATTTTCTCACTAATTTTCTTCACCTCCCAAAAAGCTAGAGAGGTCATGGAGATGAGGAAGAAGATGAAGTGTGAATGGAATAATGAGTGAGAATAGCAACCATGGGTGAGTTAGTATCATATACTAACTCATGTAAAGACTAAACCATGGCTAAACAATAATGGTTAGGTTAATAAATATCTTCAAGTAAAACAAAATTAGTGGACTTAGTCAATGGTTCCACAAGCTTCTACAAGCTTCAACCATGTGACTAATTTTCAACTAATTTGATTTACTTTAAATAAACAAAACCTTACATTATTATAAGAATGGTATGAGTCTCATACACCCATGTAGCATGTGGCATCAAACATGACACAAAAGATGTACATTAATATATATCACATATATACTAAGTGTACACTGGTGAGAAAAAGAAATCTTAAGTGAGCTAATATTAGTTAATGTAAGATAATATATCAAATATATAATTATACATTAAATTATTAAATCAACACTTGATTTAATAATCCGGCTATATCACATACAACCGACTAATATCAAATGTATCAACTTGTCGAATCTTGACAGCTCGGTTATATCACATATAACCGACCGATATCACATATCGCGAGAATAGAATACGGTATCACATACTCATATTAATCTCGGTCCTACACATATCACATATGTGCTCCTACTTCGTTTCGCTTGAGCCAGGAAACCTCTGTGTAGAACTCTAAAGACTCATCAATACGCCTGTAAATCCCCGTTTCCATTTTAATAAAATTTCCTATACTCTGAAATCCCAGTGACTTCTTCTCTTTTCCTTCATATTTTGATTGATTATTTAAACTTAGTATGTATACTTTTCCTTAATCCTAAAAGTTTAAAACCCAAGATTTAAAACTAAAGCAAATAAAACCAATTTAATTTAACCCCAAATTTTCTTTTAACCACTAAATTCCCCAAACCCTTTTATCAATATCCATCAGCCCATTTAGATTTTAAATAAATCCCTTTTGAAAATACAAATCCTTCAGCCCAATCCTATTTCCTAAATAATTCCTTAAACCCAAGTTTTAAGCCCCGGCCCATCCCCTTAAATTTCTTCCAGCCCACACAAAATTTTGTTAATAAAATTCCTTATTAATTTTTCCCTCAGCCCATTCTTGCAGCCCACAAAGTCTTCATTTTTAAAAAGGAAATTTAAAAAAAAAAAAAAAGCCCCCGGCCCGCTTACCAGCCCTCAGCCTGCCCAAAATTTTTTTTAGAAATCATTTCAAAAGAAAACGGGTCGCGCCCGCCTTTCCCCTACCCGACCCGCCATCACTGTACATCTCCTTCAAGTTTTTTTCTTTCTCTCCCCAACGGTAACCTCTCATAACTGCGCGCGCGACACGCCTCCCCCGCCGTCGCCCACGCCCGCGCAGTACCGTTGCCGCCGTTCCATATCACAACCTCACCTCTCTCTTCTCTTTCTTCTTGGAAAATCCCTGACTCTCAATCACTCCTCAAATCCACCGAGCACCCAAAATTTCTCTCGAACCATAGACGCCTCCACCGCCGGCGATCATCCCACCTCGTCGCTCGACCCACGTCGACGACAGCCACTCAGTCACCCTCTTCTCCCTCCACGACTCCATCTCCAGCCACTTGAGTCACTCCCCTGTGCACAACCCCCACTACAGGGCTCGGCCACATCACCCCTGGCACTCAACGCCGGCGAGCCCCACTTCGCCTGAACCCCTCTGCGACCCTACACACCCTCAGCAGCACCCTCATCTCTCCAGACCCGACCCCACTGCTCCCCATCTCTCTCCAAAATTTCAAAAACCATTTTTCAAAAACTTTCCCTCACTGTGAAACCACACTGTGCATATAGCCGGAGCGCCGTCGACCGACGCCAACCCCAACACTTCTCAGAGGGACCAGAGAGCACCCCTAAGCTTCCAGTGCACGCCAGACGACCCCGGGAAAACTCCGACGCGAAACTCGTGTTTCGAACTAGGCTCGCGGGAATTCGAAACGTGGCGTATATCGCGCGTTCGCGACGACACTGTTGCCGTACGACCCCGAGGCGTTCTCCAGGCAAGTGTTTACTTGCTTCATGCTAAATTATTAGTGGTACAACCCTAAAATCATATGAATTGAAACTTACCGAATAACTAAATGTATTGTGACGTATGTGTTCGATGTATGATCCCAATGGAAACATTTGTCTAATTTGACGGTAACCTATACGTACTGTAGGCCCTTATAATGATGAATATTCTGTGTGAAATTCGCTGGAAAATACGATTGTTAGTAACGAAAATCGATACCCCCAAACATGTCGTTAAAACTAGAATTTCCTCGCAACTGAAAACGAATAAATACACCATAAATCATACACATATTGGAAAGATGCGTTCGAGGGCTTAATTCGAAGCCGACTCGACGAGCTTTAACCCTATGTAGAATTTTAATGATTTCTGTTCTGAAACCTTGAAGATAATTGGATCGGAACACGACTCTGGACTGCAGTCCAGAGCGTTTTTGATTGGTGTGTTCTGTCTAAAATCCTGCGTCCCCGTATTTCCTGAAATCGCATGGTACGGAACCTTACAGTAGTTATGAGATATACCTGTTAGTGAAAGAAAACAAGCGGTCTCTTTCCGATTTATCGCAGTTTGTTATTTTAAACTTATTTTAAAAAGACAGAACGTAAAGCTGTTCTGAACACTTTCTGAAATAACATTTGAGATTGAACTGTGTATAACTTTCAACGTACAGATGCGATTGAGGATCCGTCTGTTGCGTTGAATACTTTATCGAAAACCCTAAATTTCATCTAACTGTGACATCGCTAAATTCTGAGGCCAACTGGGCGCAATTCGTGTCGCGAAACAGGCATTCAGTTCTGAAATTTAAATTTCAGCCGCGAACACTTAAACTGAAACAGTCATATCTTGAAAACCGAAACTCCGATCGAACTGAAACAAAATTTGATGAATTCCTGACTGATTGTTCTATATATCTTACCTACATCATATTTGCTGAATTCGTAACATATTAATTTGTGTAATTCATTTTGATTCATAACATGCATATTAATTCATAACATACCGAGCTTATATGGTAGTTTACAATACATATATCATATCCTTGTCATATATACAGTGTTAGTGCGTGTGGACATTGCATTATCGTGCGTGATAGATATTAGTTTAGGAGTGACCAGTATACCAATGGAAAGTGAACATTCGTGTCAGTGATTGATACAGTGGATAGGGATGAAACCGTGTCGTTGGTATACTTGTACACAACTAGACCAATATCATAAAAAGTGTAACCTGGGGAAAAAGGGGAAATCCAAGTGGAAAGAGTATCGTATTTAGTGGGACCGTGATTAGAGGATGATCATTCGAACTGTGATACTTATACGTGTAGGACAGGATCTAGCGATCCGGCTGACAGGGTTATGTCCCGGGCATGTGGACCGTTGTCTCGGGTATGTACGAGACTCCTGTTAAACATGATCCTCCTTCCACTATGTGATTTCAAACATGACTTAGAGACCGATAGGGACACATAACATATTCTGCATCATACTGTGATATAGTGTTTACTTGCATTATTCTCATACCGGTAATACCTCATTTACCTGTTTCATCTGCTTATAATAATATTATTATTTGTGTCGCTCTGACGACCTGAGTATGCATGCTCAGATTCCGCGCGAGGACCGGCACCGGAGACGGATCTATCCTTCGAGTTCACGGAGATATAGTTGGTGTACCTACTTCGTTTACTTCTTTCCATAAAAGAGATTGTGAGATTGAACTTGGTTAGTTATTGTTTTTATTATCTGTACTCTGTGAACAATGAAATTTTAATGTAATAAATTAGTGATGTGATTCCTTCAATACTGTGCTTTATTACTGATTACCATGTAGTGCTAGAAGCCGAAGTGTGACTACGGCGGGACGATCCCTTGACCGTAGGAGCATGGCTGGCCTAGTCATACCTCGTATTCCGTATTTTGGGAAGCGGGGCGTGACATGGTTTAGTTGGTATCAGAGACTGTGTTTAGTATCAAGGGATGACATTAACTAAACTGTATTACGTTATTCTTGTTTCACTATTCTTGATTTCTATCCTTGAATCTGAACCTATTCTTTTGAATCTTCCAGTGATATGACGTCCCCGAACGACCCCTCCTCGGACTCCAGCTCTCAAGACCGCACGGAAAGAATACTCAGTGCATTGACCACTCTCGCGGAAGCTCAGGAGAGGAAGACAGATTTGCTTACTGAGGGACTCAGAGCGATTACCGCTGCAGGAGGACCCTCCGCACTTATTACCGCCCCCGAGGGCGCTACTCCACCAGCTTATCAGACTAGGGCTGGTACCGTGTCAGACTTCCGACGGTTACACCCAGCTGCGTTCACAGGGCTAGCTGAACCCCTTGAGGCTGAACAATGGCTGGTAAACATGGAGAATTTATTGGCAGCCGCCAGGGTTCCAGAGGAAGACAGAGTGAATGTGATAAAGATACAATTAGAAGACGAGGCTCGTACATGGTGGTCGGTAGAAGAAAGCAGACTTGAAGAGCCGATTGAATGGGACAAGTTTAAGGAGTGCTTCTTAGATCACTATTTTCCTCCCACAGCCAAGGCAGAAATGGAGGAAAGGTTTATTCTTCTGAAGCAGAATGGACGCTCAGTGGACGTTTATGCGGCAGAGTTCAACCGTCTGAGCCGCTTTGCTCCATACATGGTCAAATCAGAAGTCACCAGAGCTAGGCGTTTCCTTCAGGGGTTAGATTTTGAGTTGCAGCAGCTGATTGCATCGTTAGATCTGCAGACTTTCGCACAGGTACTCAACGCGGCGAGAGTTCAGGAGCAATTGATTAACAAGTTCAGAAGACCCCCAGTCGTTCCAGCACGTAACCACGCGCCTCCTCGAGGAGCCATACCGGTTCACAGAGCAGGAACGACGCAAATGAAGCGCCCTTTCGTACCACAGCATCGCCCCCAGAGGCAGGGCGTAACTTGCGGATATTGCGGTAGAGGAGGACATACCCAGAAGGACTGCCGCCGTGCTAAGGGACAGTGCCTGATTTGCGGCTCCAGTCAGCACAGGATTAACAGTTGTCCTGAGCGAGCAGAGATACAAGGAAGTTCGGGACCGCCACAGCAGAGGCCGCAGGAACAGAGACAGCCATTTACAGGTCGCGGTCAGGGACGGGCTTTCACCTTGACCGCAGAGCAGGCAGAAGCGTCAGGAGATGTGGTTACAGGTACTCTACTTGTACATTCCTTGCCAGCTAGAGTACTTTTTGATTCAGGAGCATCGCATTGTTTCTTGTCTGAGCATTTCACAATTACACACTCAATACCACATGAACCACTAACCAAGGGATGGGAAATTCATACGGGTAATGGCGTTATTATATCTAGTCGAGAATGTAGATTATGCCCGGTTGTAGTGTGTGGCAGGGAATTCTATGCGAATTTCCTCCTAATTGGGACAGGCAGTTACGACGCAATCCTTGGGATGGATTGGATGAGCACTTTTCATGCAGTTATCGATTGTCGTGCAAAGAAGGTGATCTTCCGTATTCCTAATCACCCGGAGTTTGTTTTCGAGGGCGGAAGCGAATCTTTGGAACCAGCTAAGTACAGAGCAAAGCCTAAGGAACTGACAGCTATGGAGATTGATAAGACCCCAGCCCCAGAAATTGTTCGGGACTTTCTAGACGTGTTTCCTGAAGATCTACCAGGTCTACCACCTCCTCGAATCTTGGAGTTCTCAATCGATTTGATTCCAGGTACTGCACCAGTATCCAGAGCCCCATACAGAATGGCACCAGTCGAGTTGGCGGAATTGAAGAAACAGGTTGAAGAATTATTGGAGAAGGAATTTATTCGGCCAAGCGCTTCACCGTGGGGTGCACCAGTTCTATTGGTAAAGAAGAAGGATGGATCGTTGCGAATGTGCATAGATTACCGGGAGCTGAACAAGGTGACAATAAAGAACAAGTACCCAATCCCGCGTATCGATGACCTATTCGATCAGCTAAGTGGAGCCAAGGTTTTCTCGAAGTTGGATCTCAGTTCTGGATATCATCAAATCAGAGTAGCAACCGAGGATGTATGCAAGACGGCTTTCAGGACCCGATACGGACATTACGAGTTCCTTGTGATGCCGTTCGGTGTTACCAATGCCCCAGCAATATTCATGGATTTAATGAACAGGGTGTTCGCAAAATACCTGGACACGTTTGTCGTTGTGTTTATCGACGACATACTTGTCTACTCGAAGACCTGGGAAGAGCATGCTGAGCATTTGCGCATGGTTCTACAAATTCTTCGAGAAGAGAAGCTGTACGCGAAGCTAAGCAAGTGTGAATTCTGGCTTGACAAGGTTCAGTTTTTGGGACATATTGTTTCGGGCGAAGGCATCTCAGTGGACCCGGCAAAGATAGAATCTGTCAGAGATTGGCCGACGCCGAAATCAGTGGCCGAGATCAGGAGTTTTCTGGGATTAGCAGGCTATTATCGGAGATTCGTCCAAGATTTCTCAAGAATCGCAGAACCATTGACACGGCTGACACGGAAGGACGTGCCGTTTACATGGACAGAAGAGTGCACTCAGGCATTCGACACTCTGAAGCAGAAGTTAACCACAGCACCTATACTTACAGTACCAGATAATTCCGGTGGTTTGGTGATACACAGTGATGCCTCAGGGAAGGGTTTAGGCTGTGTTTTGATGCAGCACGGCCGAGTGGTTGCTTACGCCTCTCGACAATTGAGAAACCACGAGAAGAACTACCCTACACATGACTTGGAGTTAGCTGCGGTAGTCTTTGCGTTGAAGATTTGGAGGCACTATCTATTAGGAGAAAAAGTGGAGGTATACACCGATCACAAAAGTTTGAAGTATGTTTTCACTCAGAAGGAACTGAACATGAGGCAGCGCCGATGGCTAGAGCTAATGGCAGATTATGACTTGGACCTTCAGTATCACCCGGGGAAGGTCAATGTTGTACCAGACGCACTCAGTCGCAAACCAGCGGTCATGATGTTGACCGATCAGAGGAGTATTATTGAGGATTTCCAGAGACTTGAACTTGAGGTCGTTACTTCGAACGCACTCAGTCAATTTTGGCAACTACAGGTGCAATCTTCCCTGGTGGATCGCATCAAGATTGCACAAGCGGATGATCCTCGATTACAAAAGTTCAGAGAGCAAGTGGAAGCTGGATTGAGAACGGATTTGATTATACATGAAGATGGCTCTCTGAGATTCGGTAACAGACTCTGCGTACCTAAAGGGGATGTACGAGAAGAAGTTTTGGCTGAAGCACACAGTTCAGCTTATTCTATGCATCCAGGAGGTACAAAAATGTATCAGGACCTAAAGCAGCACTTTTGGTGGAACGGAATGAAGCGGGAAATTGCGAGGTTCGTATCCAGATGCTTGGTATGTCAGCAGGTGAAGGCGGAACATCAGAGAACAGCAGGATTATTACAACCATTGCCGATACCTGAATGGAAGTGGGAGCACATTACTATGGATTTTGTGACGGCCTTACCACGGAGCCCTAGAGGCAATAATGCTATTTGGGTTATCGTCGATCGCCTCACAAAGGTGGCACACTTCCTACCTTTCCGAGTGGGACAGTCGACAGAATCACTGGCAGAAAGATATATGCAGGAGATTGTGCGACTTCACGGTGTTCCAGTCAGCATTGTGTCAGACCGGGACACGAGATTCTTGTCACACTTTTGGAAGAGCTTACAGGAGAGTTTGGGAACCCGCCTCAAATTCAGCACAGCTTATCACCCACAGACGGATGGACAATCCGAGCGTACAATTCAGACGCTCGAGGATTTGTTGAGAGCCTGTATGTTGGACTTTCAGGGTTCCTGGGAGGACCATCTGCACCTAGTCGAGTTTTCTTACAACAATAGTTATCAGGCTAGTATTCAGATGGCTCCTTTTGAAGCGCTATATGGACGGAAGTGTCGATCCCCAGTATGCTGGGATGATGTGGGAGAACGAAGATTACTGGGCCCCGAACTCATTGTTCAGACAGTCGACAAGGTTCAAATGATCAGACAACGTATTAAGACGGCTCAAGATCGACAGAAGAGTTGGGCAGATACCAGCAGAAGGGCACTTGAGTTCGAAGTTGGAGATCATGTGTTCTTAAAGATTTCACCTACTCGTGGAGTTATCAGGTTCGGAAGTCGGGGAAAGCTTAGTCCCCGTTTTATCGGACCTTTTGAGGTGCTAGAGCGAGTAGGAGAGGTGGCCTATCGACTTGCCTTGCCTCCATCGCTAGCCGGTGTGCACAATACCATCCACGTGTCACAGTTGCGGCATTACGTTCGAGATGAGAGCCATGTTCTGGACCATTCAGAGTTAGTTTTGGGGAATGATTTGTCATACGAGGAACAGCCTACTACCATTCTCGACCGCAGAGAGAAGGTGCTGAAGAATAAGGTTATTCCGTTAGTCCGAGTGTCTTGGGGCGGTCGTTCCCCAGGAGAATCCACCTGGGAGCGGGAGGAAGATATCCGTGATCGTTATCCACACCTCTTTGTTTAGTACATTGTTTCTTGTATCTCTGTTAATTTCGAGGACGAAATTTTGTTAAGGGGGGTAGGATGTAAATCCCCGTTTCCATTTTAATAAAATTTCCTATACTCTGAAATCCCAGTGACTTCTTCTCTTTTCCTTCATATTTTGATTGATTATTTAAACTTAGTATGTATACTTTTCCTTAATCCTAAAAGTTTAAAACCCAAGATTTAAAACTAAAGCAAATAAAACCAATTTAATTTAACCCCAAATTTTCTTTTAACCACTAAATTCCCCAAACCCTTTTATCAATATCCATCAGCCCATTTAGATTTTAAATAAATCCCTTTTGAAAATACAAATCCTTCAGCCCAATCCTATTTCCTAAATAATTCCTTAAACCCAAGTTTTAAGCCCCGGCCCATCCCCTTAAATTTCTTCCAGCCCACACAAAATTTTGTTAATAAAATTCCTTATTAATTTTTCCCTCAGCCCATTCTTGCAGCCCACAAAGTCTTCATTTTTAAAAAGGAAATTTTAAAAAAAAAAAAAGCCCCCGGCCCGCTTACCAGCCCTCAGCCTGCCCAAAATTTTTTTTAGAAATCATTTCAAAAGAAAACGGGTCGCGCCCGCCTTTCCCCTACCCGACCCGCCATCACTGTACATCTCCTTCAAGTTTTTTTCTTTCTCTCCCCAACGGTAACCTCTCATAACTGCGCGCGCGACACGCCTCCCCCGCCGTCGCCCACGCCCGCGCAGTACCGTTGCCGCCGTTCCATATCACAACCTCACCTCTCTCTTCTCTTTCTTCTTGGAAAATCCCTGACTCTCAATCACTCCTCAAATCCACCGAGCACCCAAAATTTCTCTCGAACCATAGACGCCTCCACCGCCGGCGATCATCCCACCTCGTCGCTCGACCCACGTCGACGACAGCCACTCAGTCACCCTCTTCTCCCTCCACGACTCCATCTCCAGCCACTTGAGTCACTCCCCTGTGCACAACCCCCACTACAGGGCTCGGCCACATCACCCCTGGCACTCAACGCCGGCGAGCCCCACTTCGCCTGAACCCCTCTGCGACCCTACACACCCTCAGCAGCACCCTCATCTCTCCAGACCCGACCCCACTGCTCCCCATCTCTCTCCAAAATTTCAAAAACCATTTTTCAAAAACTTTCCCTCACTGTGAAACCACACTGTGCATATAGCCGGAGCGCCGTCGACCGGCGCCAACCCCAACACTTCTCAGAGGGACCAGAGAGCACCCCTAAGCTTCCAGTGCACGCCAGACGACCCCGGGAAAACTCCGACGCGAAACTCGTGTTTCGAACTAGGCTCGCGGGAATTCGAAACGTGGCGTATATCGCGCGTTCGCGACGACACTGTTGCCGTACGACCCCGAGGCGTTCTCCAGGCAAGTGTTTACTTGCTTCATGCTAAATTATTAGTGGTACAACCCTAAAATCATATGAATTGAAACTTACCGAATAACTAAATGTATTGTGACGTATGTGTTCGATGTATGATCCCAATGGAAACATTTGTCTAATTTGACGGTAACCTATACGTACTGTAGGCCCTTATAATGATGAATATTCTGTGTGAAATTCGCTGGAAAATACGATTGTTAGTAACGAAAATCGATACCCCCAAACATGTCGTTAAAACTAGAATTTCCTCGCAACTGAAAACGAATAAATACACCATAAATCATACACATATTGGAAAGATGCGTTCGAGGGATTAATTCGAAGCCGACTCGACGAGCTTTAACCCTATGTAGAATTTTAATGATTTCTGTTCTGAAACCTTGAAGATAATTGGATCGGAACACGACTCTGGACTGCAGTCCAGAGCGTTTTTGATTGGTGTGTTCTGTCTAAAATCCTGCGTCCCCGTATTTCCTGAAATCGCATGGTACGGAACCTTACAGTAGTTATGAGATATACCTGTTAGTGAAAGAAAACAAGCGGTCTCTTTCCGATTTATCGCAGTTTGTTATTTTAAACTTATTTTAAAAAGACAGAACGTAAAGCTGTTCTGAACACTTTCTGAAATAACATTTGAGATTGAACTGTGTATAACTTTCAACGTACAGATGCGATTGAGGATCCGTCTGTTGCGTTGAATACTTTATCGAAAACCCTAAATTTCATCTAACTGTGACATCGCTAAATTCTGAGGCCAACTGGGCGCAATTCGTGTCGCGAAACAGGCATTCAGTTCTGAAATTTAAATTTCAGCCGCGAACACTTAAACTGAAACAGTCATATCTTGAAAACCGAAACTCCGATCGAACTGAAACAAAATTTGATGAATTCCTGACTGATTGTTCTATATATCTTACCTACATCATATTTGCTGAATTCATAACATATTAATTTGTGTAATTCATTTTGATTCATAACATGCATATTAATTCATAACATACCGAGCTTATATGGTAGTTTACAATACATATATCATATCCTTGTCATATATACAGTGTTAGTGCGTGTGGACATTGCATTATCGTGCGTGATAGATATTAGTTTAGGAGTGACCAGTATACCAATGGAAAGTGAACATTCGTGTCAGTGATTGATACAGTGGATAGGGATGAAACCGTGTCGTTGGTATACTTGTACACAACTAGACCAATATCATAAAAAGTGTAACCTGGGGAAAAAGGGGAAATCCAAGTGGAAAGAGTATCGTATTTAGTGGGACCGTGATTAGAGGATGATCATTCGAACTGTGATACTTATACGTGTAGGACAGGATCTAGCGATCCGGCTGACAGGGTTATGTCCCGGGCATGTGGGCCGTTGTCTCGGGTATGTACGAGACTCCTGTTAAACATGATCCTCCTTCCACTATGTGATTTCAAACATGACTTAGAGACCGATAGGGACACATAACATATTCTGCATCATACTGTGATATAGTGTTTACTTGCATTATTCTCATACCGGTAATACCTCATTTACCTGTTTCATCTGCTTATAATAATATTATTATTTGTGTCGCTCTGACGACCTGAGTATGCATGCTCAGATTCCGCGCGAGGACCGGCACCGGAGACGGATCTATCCTTCGAGTTCACGGAGATATAGTTGGTGTACCTACTTCGTTTACTTCTTTCCATAAAAGAGATTGTGAGATTGAACTTGGTTAGTTATTGTTTTTATTATCTGTACTCTGTGAACAATGAAATTTTAATGTAATAAATTAGTGATGTGATTCCTTCAATACTGTGCTTTATTACTGATTACCATGTAGTGCTAGAAGCCGAAGTGTGACTACGGCGGGACGATCCCTTGACCGTAGGAGCATGGCTGGCCTAGTCATACCTCGTATTCCGTATTTTGGGAAGCGGGGCGTGACAACGCCGGCAGTGGGTGGTGATCATATCAGTCACCCACAAGCCGTAAGCGGTCTGCTAAACGCGTAACGGCCACCCGGGTATTGAGCGATCACAAGATCAACAAGCAAACCTGCTCATACTCCTGCGAATCCAATCAGTAACACTACCATACAGTCTGGTCTCTTCGTCTGATATATCGCATATCACAGTCTGGGGGTGGTATAACGTCAGACCCCAATAGCCTGATAAGTCATGCCGATGTGAGACCCATAACGGTTCGAGAAACTACTGATAACACTTACCAGTAGATCTCAGCAAGCCTGGCCAGGGATTTCCTGTTATAGCCAATCGAGCATAGCGCAACATCAACCCCCAATACCGGGAGAGACGAAATCCCCTCCTATCGCTCATTGCCTCCATATGACTCGGGACTGTACCCAAAAACCACCATTTTCCATGATCTCTTGAACGTGGTAAGGTGGAAATCAAAGCACAGTGGGAATCACACAAGACTCTATGACGATCTCGGGTCGACAGACTAATCTGTACCAGTGTCACCAGAGAACAGCTATCTGACGATAGGTATAATACCATCTAGGAGTTCTCGGCGAGTCCGTCCAGTGTACCCAGTCTCCATTGAGCACCCGTATACCATCTCTGATGTCAAACACCAATGGATATGGGATCATCCATCGTCCATCATATGGGTCGAGAAGCGTATATGCTGGTCTACTCTAGAATATCGATGCCCCGTCTCGATATTCCCATGACTAGGAACAATTGAAGGATGTACTTACCGACTACCTCTGACCCACTAGTATGATCTGCATCATAATCCTGATAGCAAAGTACGCATCCTAAGGGCTTTATCAACATGTAATAGAGAGACAATAAGTATACATTTTAAGATAAAGAGCAACCAGATAGCATACTATCATGTCGAGCAAGAAAGTCCTCCCTATATATGTCCAAGCATCCACTATAATATACATCACATGTATAATAATAGCCTCTAAAGCATACATATAACTAACACTTCCGCTGCTCCCACTGACTACAACAACCCTCTGGCAGAGTCATATACATGTGCACTTCTTAAACTAATTTAGAACGACGTTATACTCATCCTCCTGCCAGACCTCATAGTCCAGAACAGCAGCAGTGGAAAATTTGGGTAATCAAGAACCTCCCTGTCACAGTCTTTAAGGAAACCGAAGTACCTCTCGGGTGCTTGAGATTACCCATCAAATCTGCGGAGTGGCTAATGGATTGTAGAAACTAATTGAATCCTTAGGTTCTACTAAATTTTCAGTAATCGTTTGTGGTTCTGAAATCATTTCTAGTTCTACCATACTCCCACTAATGTTTTCTGAAAAGAATTCATTTTACTAAAACTGTGGCGAGTGAAGAACAATATAACTATTGATCTTCTAAATGGTAGAAAGTTAACCCTCGTCAAAGCCCGGGATAACCCACAAACTGCCATTACTGAAACGTGCCTTGAGTTTGTCCAGATTCTGGTTTTAAGCATCAGCTGCCTTAACATCGTTAAGATATGAATCCATTCTATATCCAGTATATAGAAACAAAGGCACTAATTTAATTGGAACCAGATTCAAAAATCATGCAGCTGTTTCCAGTGCATATCAACCAAATGAAAAAAGGCCAAGTAGCATTACTCATCAAAGAATGCACCCACGCATGAGTAATCTGAAATAGAAGCAAGTTCTCAAAACTATTACTTATAATGGAATACCAAACATAAGTATCTACATCTTCGATCATCTTGAAGAATACTGATACTTGCAACATATGATTCTCTACTTTATTCTTATACCTATATCTTCTCAAAATCTGGACCTTGTATTTCAACGAAATACTTGTCTAAAACTAGAGAAGTCATGAGTAAACAGAATATAGTATGAGTACCAACCCATTTGTCCTAACGGACACCGGACAACATACAATACTTTGTATAAGTCCACCGAGTTTTATAACTCAAACCATGTGCGTCGTAGGTTGAAAACTGTGCTATGGTTAAGAAGAATTACACCACTGTTGAATGCACCTTACCTAACCATCAACTGATACAGGTAAATGTCATAAACATAATTTCAAAAAGTTATATCTCACTTTATAAAATAAATGTACAGATATAGCAGTTTGAAATTGGTGCATAACAACAGATATTCAAAACCAAATATTTGTCGTTAGGCAAAACCCAGGTAATTTCCTCAAATATTACCAATTACAAAGAATTCCGATATATAGAGGATCTAATCACCCAATTCCCAATATCTTACTCCCACTCAGCATCTGTAATGCCATACGGATGTGAGAATCAAATCTGGTAAATACATACCCTGGAGTCAGAATCTAATTGGAAAAACAGTTTTCACTTAACACCGCACAGAAAAACTAAAACATGAAAATGTTTCAAAGGGGTGGCCGGGTATTCCTAGTAATGCCTCTTCCACTATCCAGATTCATGACAGTATCAGTATACTTCCTTGCCCTCACTCCAATCCCTTTATATGTCTTTACTTATTACCTTATGCACACCATACTTAGATTAATTGGTTTTCTTCCTTCCCTACTTTTCGGCACCAGCCTAAGGTTTGAAAGAAGACTATCCAATAAGTGCAATAGGTGTACTCTCCTAATACCAGGAGCCCTCGCAACCTGAGAGAAGGTAAAGAGAAAAGACAACTGAATAATCCTATTCTATTTCTCCTGAACCAGAATCCATCCTCGAACTAGAACAAGTTCCTTCGAGTTCGTATGTTAATATACGATGGCATATCCAAGTAATATGGATTTTCGTAGTGATACGAAGTGTTCTGGAGAAATGCAAAGGAGAAGTAGGAGTGGCAGGGGTATACGCGATTTTGTCGTGAATGATAGCCGTCGCAATTTCCTTTGCCCTTACTCTAATACCTTTATATGTCTTTACTTATTACCTTCTGTACACCACACTTAGGCCTAATTGGCTTTCTTCCTTCCCTACCTTTTGACACCTACCTATGGTTTGGAAGAAGGATATCCAATAAGCGCAACAAATGTACTCTCCTAATACCTGGAGCCCTCACAACCTGAGAGAAGGTAAAGAGAAAAGACAACCGAATAATCCTATTCAATTTCCTCAGAACCAGAATCCATCCTCGAACTGGAACAAGTTCCTTCAAGTTCGTATGTAACTATACGATGGCATATCCAATAAATATGGATCTTCGTAGTGATACGGGGTGTTCTGGAGAAATGCAAAGTGGGTGTAGGATTGGCAATGATATATGTGACTTCGTGACAATCCAAAAGCCAAAGTGTTTTAAGAAGGTTCGGTTAACTTGGTTCATGAGTTTTAGTTTAGGGTCAGGCCATGGTCGCTGCCAAAGAGAAAGAGAAAAAAAACACTCAGCGTGCACTCTAACCTAGATTAGATCGGTTAATCACTTTATCTAATCAGGATGGCTCCCACTGTTTCCTCGAATTCTCCTTCAAACCCTAAAAGGAGAATTAGTTAGGATTATTTAAAATCACCCGAGGAGTAACACCTACTCATCAGTGGGAATCGGGATCCAACTATCATCGCATGATAACTTGATGGGAGCCACTCAAGTCGCCACACTCCAGAAGGTATGCGCAAGCCTGGCAAGTTTCCTGTATGTTTGAAACTTCCGATGTGGTTTTTACCCCAAGCGGCTTATGACCTTGACAGAGGTCAACATATCATAAGTTGCAAGTCAAGTTCAACCCGTCATTGTCTTGGATTAACTTAGACCCACCCGCAAGAGGTCAACATGACCGTGCAACTGTCCTAAATAATCGCATATCTATGCAACAAACAAGCATTACCCAGCTACCATTCACTGTGCCTTGACAGAGGTCAACATACACAGCATGAATACTAAGTAATACCTGTAAGAGATGACGGTGGGCTACGACTGGTTTTTGCCAAAAAACCTTTTACGTAATGAACTTGATATCGTTGAAGGAACCGAGTGGTTTTACAAATATATAGTGGCGCAAACTTTTGCTAAAGAGGTCACTCCCTGTGAAGGGATCTCGGCTCTTTCCTCATCGAACGAGGTGCGGGATATTCCTAACTGAATACCACGATGCAAAGCAAAAGAATAGACTATAGTGAAGTTATTACGATGACGCAAAATTTTGCTCAAGAGGCCACTACCGATGAAGGGATCTCGGCTCTTGCCCCGTCGAATGAGGTGCTGGATATTCATAACCGAATACCGCTGTGCAAAGCAAAAGGTAACGTCTGTAATGTCAGTTTTTAAAAACTTAGTTCCAACAATATCATATAGGTTTGTTTTCCTTGCATTAATCGGAATTAATGCAGTCCCATCAATTAATCCATATCACACCAGAAAAAGGAACGAGAATAAAATGTATGTATATACCATCCGCATTCGCCACAGGGCCCCGTCATGTACCGTTAGGTTACTTAACTAACGGCAGAGCGGAGGCTGGACTAGCGCGGGTGCAAAATATATACAACATCTACTAGTATATGTCACGACCCAAAATTTGGCACTTGACCGGCACTTAAACCACGTGACGTCATCAAGCGTTACGCAATTTAAGTAAGCCGAAAACCCAGAAATCTAAACCATCAAAATTAGTAAGTGGTAAAAACATTTGGAAATCTCACGTAACAATCTTTAAACTTAAGTTTATTTTCTTAAAAATTTCGGCAGACCTCCTTTGTAAAAACTAGCCCCGAAACAGGTACAAACATAAGATATAAATAAAGCATCCCCAAACGGGAGCAAATCAAGCCCAAAGGTGGAAATAACAACCACAAGCATATATATACGACGTCGTAGCGAAGAAATAGACAATAGAAATGAAAACAGTATAAAAAGGTAAAACTGAATAATAAAGGCCGGCTCACACGAGCACAACACCCAGAGTCACAAAAATATACAATATCGTCCTCACAACCCGTCTCTAAGTCAATACATGAAAATGGTAGATGGAGAGTACTAGATACAATGAGAGATGTGCAATGAATATAAACGGATAACCGCGAACCCACCTATAGCAAAAAGGCTCAAAGCCAACCGTAGCGGTATCCGCTGAAAAAGATACAATAAGAAGCCCTGTCGCGACTACTCTGAGGGTCAAGCCTGCAAAACACTATGGCACAACGGGGGTGAGTTGCCAACTCATGAATAATAAGTAACATCGTACAGATAATCACAGGTATGCACGTACAGCGATAATCTATCACATGCAATCTGATAGTATCAATATGGTAATCTGGATACGCAACAACCATGAAAGGTACTCTATCAGGTAATACAAATTCATGAAGCAATGTATATCGAATGAATACTGAGTATGGGATAAATATATTATCATCAATGAATCATCATCGTGGAAAAACCGGTGTCCATCAACGACACCCTAATATCCAATACCTTAGGCGCCGTCACTCTGATCGACCCTCATATCTGTAAATCTCATAGAAACTGAGTGCCCAACATCGGCACTCGAAAATATCATGAAAACTCGTATCCAACATCGACACGAAAATCTACATATATCGGGCTCCGTCAGTCCGGATCGGCCCATATCCATCTCTCGACTCCAGTCGGTATCCTCCGAATAACCGCCAGGTCCAACCAATCACCGGTAGGTAGTAGTCGCTCTGCCAGGCTCATCGTCTACTGCACAACATCCCTTTCTTGCCCCGGAGTACCATACCGGGTCCACCATGAACCCGCAAACGGATCATCCAGCTCCTCGAATCGGGTTTCTAACACAAGTCTCGGCACCGAGAAAACTCGTGGTGGACGCACTGAAATATCATATCAAGAGAAACTGGGTTTTCAAAACAATGCATATTTTCTTGAAATAATACAACGGTTCTCAAATCCATAAATCACGTGAAATCCGTATTTCAATGCGTAAATCCATGAAATATAATATATGCAACATAAAACAGTAATATGAGCATATCAAGGGAAAACCGCTATTTTAAATGAATCACATTTTTAAATATATCATGCGGTTCCCAATTTCTCCAAAATCAAATCCAACATCATATAAAGGTGTACATGTAGCTATAGCAAGTATGGGTGTATACATGTAAGTATGTATGCACGATGTATTTCACATGCGCAATAGAACAAGAATCAACGTCTCAATGTCAACAACGAATACAATACTACATATGTGTATAGGTTGTGCGTGTCATTCCAATTACCGACGGTGTGGGTGTAGCATACAATTTAGTGCTCGTGCAACATGAACCGTCAGTAATGGTGCAGTGTCCACTAGATACTAAGTCAAGGCACAACAAGTAATGGTATGCAATGATGCTCTTGCACAATCAACATATATGCATATAAACATGCGGCTATAATATCATATCAAGCCCTGACGCATAACGCCATACGGGCGATTTCCCCGTAGATGTTAAATCTAATCACAGATGATCTCGAGCTACGTAAATCCGACCACCTGCTTTCCTTTCTTCGCAGCGTCCGAAGTCCCCGCCTGCGATCCTATTAACACAAAACACAATAACGCGTGGATTTAGCAAACTACGCAATAATAACGAATACAACGCCAATTTAACGAATCGGTTCCCATAAGCTACAAATGGGTTCGCTTTGCAGGGTTACTAGGCACTCTCACAAGGGTCTATAAGGCATCAACCATACCCGATTTAAAATTTAGATGTGCCGAACAACCCTAACTAAGATCTTTAAACTAGAGATTAGGCGAAACAAAGCATGTTAAACACTTTAACATCTAAGAGTTTGGGATTACAACCTTTGTAGTCCGGTCCTTCACTTCTAAAGCTCCGTGTTGAGGTCCCTTCGCTGCGATCATCGAGTTTCCGGACTCTAGAGAGGCTCCACGATGAGAAAGATGCAAGCTTGCTTCCGATCTTCGATAACTAAGATGATCTACCTTGAAGTTTCTTTAACACAAGCTCTCACTCACTAAATGAAGTGAACACCCTAATCTAAATGGCTAGGATAGATTAGGATTATGAAGTAGGATTTATGCTCTCATTTATTTTCTATTTCTCACACTAAATCATCACATAAAGAAAACCTAGAAAGCTTTCTCAAAGCTCAAGGAAGAAGAAGAAGAAGGGAATTCCTTTTGTGATGAATAATGAAATTCTCATAATGATTAATGATGCAACCATGGTTGAATATGAAGAGGCTAACCATTGTAGAGACTTAACCTAGGGTGAAGGGTTTGGGTTGGGTTAGAAATATCTAGCAAAAATATCAAACATAATATCTTTGCTAGAAACAAAGTAAAACCTTCTAGAAGTATCAAGAAAGAACTAACCCAAATCAAACCCTAACCTTCTTTAATCTCCACTAAACATGTTGCATTAGTAATCATATCATGTTACAATATTATATATCACATATACAATATTTATTATAACAAAATAAAATAATACAATTAACATACATCGCATATATATCAATGTATTACCCGAGTGAGAAAAAGAATCTATTAGTGAGCTTATATCAGTTAATGTAATTTAATATATCAAATATATAATTATACATTAAATTATCGAATCAACACTTGATCCGATAATCCGGCTATTTCACAAATAACCGACTAATATAATCTGTATCAGTTCATCGAATCAACACTTGATCCGATGACCCGGCTATATCACATATACCCGGCCGATATCTCATATCGCGAGAATCTAATACGGTATCACATACACGTATTGTTCTCGGTCCCGCACATATCATATATGTGCTCCTACTCCGTTTTGCCTAAGCCAGAAAACCTCTGTGTAGGACTCTAAAGAATCGTCAATACGCCGGCAATAGCTGATGATCATATCAAACACCCACAAGCTGCAAGCGGTCAGCTAAACGTAACAGCCACCCAGGTATTGAGCGATCAGAAGATCAACAAGCAAGCATGTACTTTCTCCCGTGAATCCAATCAGTAACACTCCCGTACAGTCCGGTCTCTTCGTCTGATATATCGCATATCTCGTCTAGGGGTGGTAAACGTTAGACCCCAATAGCTTGATAAGTCGTGTCGATATGAGATCTATAACAGTTTAAGAAACTACTGATAACACTTACCAGTAAATCTCAGCAACCCTGGCCAGGGATTTCCAGTTATAGCCAATCGAACACGGCACACATCAACTCCCTATACCGGGAGAGACGAATCCCCTCCTATCGCTCATTGCCTCCATGTGATTCGGGACTGTACCCAAAAGCCAACTTTTTGCATGCCCTCTTGGACGTGGTATGATGGAAATCAAAGCACAGTGGGAATCACACAAGACTCTATGACGATCTCGGGTCTACAGACTAACCTGTACTAGTGTCACCAGAGAACTGCCATCTGACGTGAGCTATAATACCATCTGGGAGTTCTCGGCGAGTCCGTCCAGTGTACCCAGTCTCCACTGAGCACCCGTATACCTTCTCTGATGTCAAACATCAATGGATATGAGATCATCCATCGCCCATCATATGGGTCAAGAAGCGCATACGCTAGTCTACTCTGGAGTATCGATGCCCTGTCTTGGTACTCCCACGACTAGGAACATTTGAAGGATGTACTTGGCGACTACACTGTCCCCACTAGTATGATCTGCATCATAGTCCTGGTAGTCAAGTACTCATCCTAAGGGCTTTATCAACATGTAACATAGAGACAATCAGAGTACATGTTAAGATAAAGAGCAACCAGATAGCGTACTATCATGTCGAGCAAGAAAGTCCTCCTAATATATGTCCAAGCATCCACTACAATATACATCGTATGTACAGTAATGGCCTATAGGGCATACATATAACTAACACGCTTAGCGGCTAACGTGTGTGGCGACATCACCAAAACAAACCCACGACAACAAGCTACCCGAAACACTAAAACTACGTCGGATCAACTGTATCGCACTTAGTTGAAACACTAAAAACTGGCTAATTGTTCCCAGATTTTCCATACCGTCAATACCTAAAAATCTAGCAGTACCAAACACCCTAAAACAACTGCAGACAGCTACCCACAAAAACACAACACCCTAGTCCCCTACACGGCCGAGCTCGCCAGATTTCGCCTAAGTCTCGCCGACCAAAACCGGTCAGATGGAGTTCGTGCTTCAGGTGAACACTCAGGGAAACTAGTACAACACCACTACATCGCTAGATTTTCTAGTAACAACTCGGGGTCACAGTAGATCACAGACAACCCAAAACGACACTAAAAACATGATACATGCACAAAACTATATCTTTATCGTTCTAAACAGCAACTACTAAGCTACACAACAATAAAAGAACCTAATTAACAGTTTAGAGCTCGTTACCTATCCACACTTGCTCAAAATTCTAGCTTTCCATGCTCCAAGTGATCTTAATGGCTAAACTTTGCTTGTGAAGGCTTTTAGTGAGTTGTAGTGGTGATTTGTTTGGGTTTAGTGAGGATTTATGAAGGTTTTGGGTAGGGTTTCAGTTTGAGGGTGAGAGGGAATTGAGATGAAGAAAAATGTGAGAATGGGATGAGGGTGTATGAGTGATGGTGGGGGAATGAGGGTGTGAGATTAGCCATGCTCCTTCTCTCTCTTCATTTAATGCCATGCTTGTCCCATGCCTCATGATGCATGTCAACCCTCTCTCTCTCTCTCTCTCAAGTCAACAAAAATTCAAACCTTATATTTAAAACTAATTAACTAAATTAATTACATACACTTAATTGAAATGGGGTTAAGGTGCCATGGCTACTTAAGAATGGTTAACTCTAATTAACCTTAGATTAACATGCACATGTGTGTGCAAGCCCAAAATAAATATTAATAAAATATTGATTAATTTTTATAAAATATTTGAAAACTATTTTGGTAAACTTTTTACTAAAAATCCGTAATATCGCTTAATTAACACTAATCGCATTCTAAGGTGTTACAATCTTCCCCCCTTAAAGAAATTCGTCCCCGAATTTAAAAATCTTACTATGCATACCTTCAAAGAGATGAGGAAATTTCTTCCGCATCTCGCTCTCGGCCTTCCAAGTGACCTCTTCACTATTCGGGCTATGCCAAATAACCTTCACAGATGGCAAGACCTTTGACCGAATATTTCTTCACCTGCCGATCCAATATAACTACCGGCTGCTCGGTGAATGAAAGATCGCGCTCTAGTTGAACGGTCTAGTGCTGAATCATGTGAGAAGGGTCATGAAGGTACTTACGAAGCATCGATACATAGAATACGGGGTGAACATCTGGAAAACTGGGTGGAAGTGCCAAACGATAGGCAACAGTACCAACTCGCTCAAGGATCTCAAAAGGACCTACAAATCTGGGACTAAGCTTCCCTTTCTTCCCAAATCTCATCACGCCCTTCATTGGAGAAATCCGTAGGAATACATGATCTCCTACTGCGAACTCGAGCCTGCGACGACGACGGTCGGCATAAGACTTCTGTCTGCACTGGGCTGCTCCCATCCTATCCTGGATCAACTGAATTTTCTCCGTAGTCTCTTGAACTAGCTGGGGTCCCAAAATCCTACTCTCACTCCCTTCAGGTGGGAGGCAGCGCCAACCTTGAGGTAAAGAAAGGCCGCCCTAGGGAATATCAGATATTACAGAAAAAACCTGATTCTATCGAAAAGCTCCGGAAGCGTGAAAGAGAAAGACCTCTAGATCTTGTGCGGCATGAGTTGGGGGGTACAAGGAAGACGACGACTGATCAGGAAGATGAAGAAATTCTTTTAAGGAAGTTGCTACTTCCCTTCCGACTAAGGATCTGAAAAAGCTCGGTCCAACAGACTGGCGATCGACACTTTCTACCATACAAAACCTCAAAAGGTGCCATCTGAATCGTCTCTTGATAACTGTTATTGTAGGAGAACTCTATCAATGGCAAGTGACGATCCCAACTACTACCAAAATCAAGCACGCACGCATGAAGCATATCCTCCAGAGTCTGTATAGTCCGCTCTGACTGATCATCGGTCTGCAGATGGAAAGCGGTGCTAAAACTCAATCGAGTACCCAAGACTTCCTGAAGCTTCTGCTAAAGACGGCTAGTAAACTGGGTGCCCCTGTCGGATACGATGCATGTGGGAACGCCATGCAAACGCACAATCTCGTCAATATACAACTGAGCATACTGAGCATAACCGAAAGTGGTCTTCACTGGAAGGAAGTGAGCCGCTTTCGTCAACCGGTCAACAATCACCCAAATGGAGTCATACCCTCGACTGGACCTGGGTAGACCCACAACGAAATCCATGGAGATCTGTTCCTATTTCCACTCCGGAACGGATAAAGGCTGCAATTCTCCTGCCGGTCTCTGATGCTCAGTCTTGACTTACTGACAAGTCAGGCACCTCGAAACGAATCCGAAACATCCTCTTCATCCCTGTCCACCAGTAGATATCTCTCAAGTCACGATACATCTTGGTGGAACCTGGGTGAACACTAAAAGCTGACTGATGTGCCTGCTCTAGGATCTCGCGTCTCAACCCATCGGTATCAGGTACACAAAAATGAGTCCCAAAACGTAGCACACCCTGGTCATCAATCAAGAACTCCGAATCTCTACCTTGCCGAACATGCTCATGAATTCAGACAAACGGGCATCGGCGGGCTGTGCCTCACGAATACGGTCAAGTAGAAGTGGATGGGCACGAACATGAGCAAGCTGTCCCCCAGTGGAAGTGAACTCAAACTGTACTCTGCTGTCGTATAAGATCTGCCAATCTGCAGAAGACTGTCTCTGAACTGCGCACAACTGGGACAAGCTACCCCTGAGCCTACGACTCAAATCATCGGCTACCACATTCGCCTTGCCCGGGTGATAAAGGATCTCACAATCATAATCCTTCACAAGCTCCATCCAACGGCGCTGTCTCAAATTCAGATCCTGCTGCTGAAAGATGTACTTTAAGCTCTGGTGGTCTGTGAAAATCCGACACGACTCCTCGTACAGGTAGTGTCTCCAAATCTTAAGCGTAAAGACCACCGCGGCCATCTCAAGATCATGAGTGGGATAATTCTGCTCGTGCTTCTTCAACTGCTGGGAAGCATAAGCGATAACTCTATCATGCTGCATCAATACACAACCGAGCCCCACTCGAGAAGCATCACAGTAAACGACCAAGCCGCCCGATCCAGAAGGCAAAGATAAAACCGGTGCAGTCGTCAACCAAGTCTTCAACTGCTGAAAACTCAGCTCGCATGCCTCAGTCCAAAGAAAAGAAACTCCCTTCCTGGTCAGTCCGGTCAGTGGTACAGCGATACTCGAGAATTCCTGCATGAAACGGCGGTAATAACCGGCTAAGCCTAAAAAGCTACTGACCTCTGTCACTGATATAGGTCTGGGCCAAAGCTGTACGGCCTTGATCTTCCTCGGGTCCACACGAATACCGTCTCCCGTAACCACATGACCAAGGAAGTCAACACTATCAAGCCAGAAGGCACACTTCGAGAATTTAGCAAACCGCCGGTGCTCTCTCAATGTTTGCAAAGCAATCCTCAAGTGCTGCTCATGCTCCTCTCGACTCTTGGAATAAACCAGAATGTCATCGATAAACACAATAATAAACTGGTCGAGGTGTTAGTTATATGTATGCCCTATAGGCCATTACTGTACATGAGATGTATATTGTAGTAGATGCTTGGACATATATAGGGAGGACTTTCTTGCTCGACATGATAGTATGCTATCTGGTTACTCTTTATCTTAACATGTACACTGATTGTCTCTCTGTTACATGTTGGTAAAGACCTTAGGATGTGTACTTGACTACTTGGATTATGATGCAGATCATACTAATGGGACAAAGGTAGTCGGTAAGTACATCCTTTAATGTCCATAGTCGTGGGTATATCGAGACGGGGCATCGATATACCAGAGTAGACTAGCGTGTAGCTTCTCGACCCATGCAGATGGGCGATAGATGATCCCATATCCATTGGTGTTTGAAATCAGAGATGGTATACGGGTGCTCAGTGGAGACTGGGTACACTGGACGAACTCGCCGAGAACTCCCAGATGGTATTATACCTCACGTCAGATGGCAGTTCTCTGGTGACACTGAAACAGGTTAGTCTGTTGACCCGAGATCGTCATAGAGTCTTGTGTGATTCCTACCGTGCTTTGATTTCCACCTTACCACGATCAAGAGAACGTCCAAAACGGTGGTTTTTAGGTACAGTCCTGAGTCACATGGAGGCAATGAACGATAGGAGGGGATTCGTCTCTCCCGGTATAGGGAGTTGATATTGCGTTGTGCTCGATCGTCTATAACAAGAAGTCCCTGGCCAGGGCTGTTTCAGAGATTTTCTGGTAAGTGTTTCTAATAGTTTCTCGACCCGTTATGAGGCTCATATCGGCATGACTTATCGAGTTACTGGGGTCTGACGTTTACCACCCCTAGACGAGATATACGACATATCAGACGAAGAGACCGGACTGTACGGTAGTGTTACTGATTGGATTCATAGGAGTATAAGCAGGCTTGCTTGTTGATCTTCTGATCGCTCAATACCCGGGTGGCCGTTACGTTTAGCAGACCGCTTGCGGCTTGTGGGTGTTTGATATGATCATCACCTACTGCCGGCGTATTGACGAGTCTTTAGAGTCCTACACAGAGGTTTCCTGGTTCATGCGAAACAGAGTAGGAGCACATATATGATATTTGCGGGACCGAGATTGATGCGTGTATGTGATACCGCATTCTATTCTAGCGATTTGTGACATCGGTCGGTTATATGAGATATAGTCGGATTATCGGATCAAGTGTTGATTCGATAAGTTGTTGCATTTGATATTAGTCGGTTATATGTGATATAGCCGTATTATTAAATCAAATGTTAATTTAATAATTTAATGTATAATTGTATATTAGATATACTAGATTGCATTAACTAATATTAGCTCACTTATGATTTCTTTTCTCACTTGTGTGCATTAGTGTATATGTGATATATATTAATGTACAACTTTTGCGTCATGCTAGATGCCACATGTGACATGGGAGTATGAGACTTGCACCATGCTTAATAATGTAATGGGTTTATATTTATATAAGTTAATCAAAATTAGTGGAGTTTAGTCACATGGTTAAAGCTTGGAGAAGCTTGTGGAACCATTGACCAAATCCACTAAGTTTGTTTTACTTGTTGATATTTATTAACCTAACCATTATTAACTAGCCATGGTTTATTCTCTACATGGATTAGTGTATGACACTAACTCACCCATGGTTCACATTCTCACCTCATGAGTTCATTCTCTCATCTCCTCACTTGAGGTTCTTCTTCCTCATGAGAAAAGCTCACTTCCTACTTCATCATCCTCTGCTACTTGCCATTTAGTGTAGGGTGTTTGCTTCACTAATTTCACAATTAGTGAAGAGGTAGCATGAGCTTGAGTCTTCTCGACGTAGATCATCTTCGGCCTCGAAGACTTCGAGCAAGCTTGTTCATTTCTTCGGGAGAACCCATACTAGAGTTCGGGAGATCGATACTCGCAGCGAAGGGACTACTACACGGAGCTTTAGAAGTGAAGGACCGGTCTACAAAGGTTGTATTCCTCATTCACTTAGTGTAATGGTAGATTACATGTTCATTTCGTCTATTTACTCTAGCTAGATCCCAGGTTAGGGTTCATTAGCACCTTAGAATATTTTGAAATTGGCATGCTTGATGTCTTGAAAACCCAGTAGGGTGCTAAGGAATCCTAACATGAGGAACGGCCTGAAAATCCGGTCCATCAAATCCATGAACGCTGCTGGGGCATTGGTGAGTCTGAATGACATCACCAAAAACTCATAATGCCCGTAGCGCGTACGAAAAGCAGTCTTCGGAACGTCATCATTCCAAACCCGCAACTGATGATAACCTGATCTCAAATCAATCTTAGAAAAATGTCCCGCACCCTGAAGCTGATCAAACAAATCGTCAAAGCGAGGTAAAGGATACCTATTCCGCACTGTAACTCGGTTCAATTGACGATAATCAATGCACAACCTCAAACTGCCGTCCTTCTTCTTGACGAACAGAACAGGAGCTCCCCAAGGCGAAACACTCGGACGTACAAGTCCCCTATCAAGCAACTCTTGCAGCTGATCCTTAAGCTCCTTAAGCTCCGCCGGGGCCATCCGGTAAGGCGGTATAGAAATAGGCCCCATGCCGGGAATCGGATCAATGCAAAACTCAATCTCACGCTCTGGCGGCAATCCAGGTAACTCATCGGGAAAAACGTCGGGAAAATCTCGCACGATAGGAACCCGGTCCAACGAATCTACTGTGGCTCCGGTATCACGAATGAAAGCTAAGAATCCCCGACATCCTCTCCTCAAAAGCCGACTAGCGCAAAGGGCTAAAATCAAGCTGTGAGGGGCGGCACCACGATCCCCCTGCACAACAAGAACTGACTCGTCAAGAAAACAAAATCTGATTGTCTTTCCGCGGCAATCCACGGACACATAGCAAGTAGCTAACCAGTCCATGCCCAGGAAAACGTCGAAGTCCAACATCTCAAGAAGGATCAAGTCGACGGACGAATCTCTATCTCCAATACGAACGGCACATGACCAAAACACGTGTCGCGCAACAAACGACTCGCCAACATGAGTAGTCACGACAAGCGACTGATCTAGAAAACACGACTCTCGGCCCAACCTCGGCACGAAGTGTGTAGAAACATACGAGTGCGTAGATCCCGGATCAAACAAAACGTGTGCATCGAAGGAATATACTGAAAGAGTACCTGAAACCACTGTATTGGACACCTGCGCGTCTTGATGAGTCAAAGCAAATACTCATGCCTGCCCTCTACCTGCAACTGGTCGTCCTCCACCTCTGCCACCCCGTCCTCTCTGAACAAACCCTCCGCGACCATGACCTCTCTGAGCATAAGTCTGGCGCAGAGCAACAACAGGCGCAAGAGGCAACGCTCTCTAAGGTGGAGAAGGTGGTAAGATAACATGTGGTACGGCTGCCTCGTCCTCACGTGGCTCAGTACAATCACAAACGAGATGATAAAAACTCCCGCACCGGAAACATCCAGACCATGACTGTTGACCCTCTTAGGGATAAGAGCTAAACAACTGGCCTCGTCCCAAGCCTCTGCTACTCCCATGACCTAAACGAAATCTGTCGCGGCGTCTAAACATCTGTCTCCGGGCTGATGCACCAATACGAACTCTCTTCGGTTTCGGAACTACCGAAGTCTCGGAAATACGCTCCTCAACTAGTATAGCTGCATCCACTGCTGCTGCATATGTGTCACAATGCTGTGCGCTGATAGCGAGGAACAACTGGGTAAGCAGGCCTCGCACAAATCTCTTGATCCGCATCTCTTCAGTGTCCACCAACACAGATAGCTAGGTAAACTGAACATCGTACTCTGCCACCGTCATACCCAGAGTCTGGCGTAACGACTCAAAACTGCGCGCTCGAGCATCCCTGACGCTCTACAGAAGAAAACGGGCAAGAAACACCGTCACGAACTCAGCCCAGGTCATAGGAGAAAGACCTGCGGCTCTTCCCCTCTCTAAAGACTCGCACCGGGTCTGGGAAAGACCCTCAAGACGAAAACTCACGAATTCTACCCATCTCGCGTCGGAGCATCTCAGCGAACGACAGAACCTGGCCATCCGATCGATAAACGACTGTGAATCCTCAGCTGCGTCAGTGCCGGTGAAAACCGGAGGCTTCAGCCTCATGAACTCAGATAACGATATGGTGATAATCTCCATAGCTGTAGGTACAACTGCCTGAACAGTAGGCACCATTGCGGTCCCCGTAACAGGTGGGACAACCTCCTGTCGCTGCGCTCGACTGGCCTCGATTAACGATCCCATCATCTGGCGCAAATCCTGCACACTGGACTCTAGCCTAGTAATACAATCCATCGAGGGTGGATCAATCTGCTCCTGAACAACGGGCGTACCGCCCTGGTCAGTCTTCGTCTCCGACGAGCCAACTCTGACCTCGGCTCTCGCGGCCGCTCTCTGTGCCCTCGTAGTCTTCGGCGGCATAATGGCTGGAAATGAAAATAGGATTCGATAAAAACACGGAAATCGAATCACAAAGATATATATAATCATGGAAGGAATTTCAACCAACAAGTCCTAAGGTCACATAGGCGAAGTACCATGTCGTAAGTATACCGCGGAACATACACACGCTACGTCACTCTGCTTAAGCTACCTACTCCATCATACCAAGGTCATCCTATACTTCGAAAGGTAAAACCTAGCGCTCTGATACCAACTTTGTCACGACCCAAAATTTGGCACGTGACCGGCACTTAAACCACGTGACGTCATCAGGCGTAACGCAATTTAAGCCGAAAACCCAGAAATCTAAACCATCAAAAGTAGTAAGTGGTAAAAACATTGTTAAAAACATTTGGAAATCTCACGTAACAATTTTTAAACTTAAGTTTATTTTCTTAAAAATTTTGGCAGCACCTCTTTTGTAAAAACTAGCCCCGAAACGGGTACAAATATAAGATATAAATAAAGTGTAACAACCGAGTACAGTTATACCAGTTTCTGTTGCCATATGTGTTGTTTGTGATATTTATTTCATTTACCCAGTTGGTTGCAAATGGTAGGTTACTTTATATTCGACCCGTTTACTTGAGCTCGTTGTTTCCTAATTATAGACTACACTAACATTTCATATAACCATTAAAGTTACTTAAAATAATTTAAAAATACATGGCATGGCCTGCTTGTTACCCCTAACCCTGTGGTAGCGTCCTTGCATCGTGTTCTCGTCCCGTTCAGTGGAACGGACGTGTTTGGATGGCTACACGCACGTGCGTGCATCCGTTCTTGGGGGTATGCTTTTCTGTTAGAAAATCCTTCATTTCAATTTTTGAAACTTGCTAATAATTTTCGTATTTCAAATTCAAAATTTTGGACCCGACCCGGGCGCAATTCTGAAATATTTTGCATCCCGCCAAATCCTATTTATTTTAAATCTTTTTAAAACAGCTTAAAAATATTTTACAGCCTATCAGATTTTTTCTAAGCCAATGATATTATTTTAAAACCCAGTAAATCTTTTATAAATTTTTCCTAAACAATTTCCCTAAACCCATGAGCCAATCCCCTCTCTCCTTCACTTGTGCAGGGACCCACGCCGCTATCTCTTTCTCTCCCCCTTTCTCTCTCTCTCTCTCTCTCTCTCCTCTCTATTCTCTGCGCAAACAGCCAAATCTATCTCTCCTCACTGTGTGTTCCCCTCTCTCTCACTCCTCTCGATCTTTTTCTATCTCCTCTCGCGCGTATATCTCTCGCTCTCTCTCTCACCCCCTCTATATATATTCCTCTTCATTATTCTTTTTTCACGTAACCCATCCCCTATGAACCCTAGCTGCCGTCTCCCCTCTCGCCGTTGCCCTAGCACCGACGACGACTGTCCAGACCTCGTCGCCTCCTCACCTTCGTCACCTCCGCCTCCACTCCTTTCTTCCACGATCACCCTGCGCTTGCACCGTGCACCCCTGCACGCATCTGCACTGCCGGAGGATCGCCGCCGGTGACTTGTCTCGTGTTCCTGGCCCTTGTGCGCTCCCAGTAAGCGTTGCTCCCTCTTCTTCCTTCTTTCCTTCTTCTTCTTTCTTTCTTCTTCCTTCTATTTAATTCCTTTTTCTGTTAACCGCCGGGTTCTCTGCAGATCACTCGCCGGAGCTCCGTCGACGCCGTCGACCATCACGACCTCTCCACAATCCACAGTGAGTATCCTTCCCTCCTCTCCATCCTCCTTCCCCTCTTCTCTTCCTCTTCCTTTTATGTATGTTCCTTTTGTTGCTTACTGTTTTCTGGTTCGCCGGAATCCGACCGTGTCGGCGACGATCCCGACGACCCAGCGAGGACCTCTGACCCGTGTGATCCCACTGTTCGTTGTTTGGACTCTTTCCGTGTACCATGCGCACGTCGCGACTTTTTCCGCCGACGCGTAACGTTTCGTTTACCGCTTCGCGATCCGTCGAGGCAAGTGAAACTTGCTACATGCTATTCATACTATTCCTATATTTATTTATCTAATTTCATATTAAATCTATAGATAGAATCTAAAGTCTTGAATTCCAAGTTAACAATGCGACGTCCCGTTTACATATTTTAGATTCAAAACTTGAAACATAGCTGTTGCATTTAGTTGACTATACCTAGTAACCACAGTTACATTTGAATCACATAATAACTATTGTACATAGTCTATGATACCCTTTTCTCTAGCTTTACTCTATCGGACATCCATGTGCATCTTTAATCGGTTTTAGTTATAATTGCATCCATTGAACATATTATACATGCCATTGCATCCCTAGATTACTTAATACTTATTAACCTAATTTTAACATCCATATTTGTCATATTGTATTCATGTAATGTTGAAACTATCTCTTAAACACAAACTGATAACCGTACAGCTATGCACATATTGCTTAACCTATTACATGTGCTAATTTATTGTTCTGATGATACCCACGCTTGTTATTTATAACCATGATTATGCTAGTTGATTATGAGCACCCACATGATATCTTGTACACCCTGACGTGACTTGCTACACATATTACTTGACCCGACATGGAACCGTACAACTATTGACATAACGTGACACCTTTATATATTACCTGGCTTGACCTGATGTACCATGGTCTTACCTGTTACCTGATCTTGTGTCTAATGCCAACAAACCTGACCTGTTGTCCTTACGGACCGTTCCTGTTGTCTATCCAGACAAACCTGTACCTGCCTAATCCTGTGTTGGCATTAGCTCTAGATTATTTAACACATGACTTGACCACATATAACTTAGGGCGGCGGCTAAAAATTTGTTTTTCATAGTCTCGAGTTTCTTATTAATAGCTGAAATTTCAGCTCTAACTCCTATGGAAATATCATTGCCATCCCTAGACGATTGACTCACACCCTCCCACTGTAAAGATTTTTCAGCAAAATCTTCTAGAAATTTCTAGGCTTCCCAATCATCTTTGGTCATGAAATTGCCTTGACACATTAATTCAAGGGTCTGTCTTGTGTTAGGATTAATGCCCTCATAAATGATTCGGCACAGTTCCCATCTAGGGATGCCGTGATATGGACATTGGACTAACAGATCCTTAAAGCGTTCAAGACATTTTGAAAATGTTTCATTTGGAAGCTGGGTGAATTGATATATTTCGCTACGGACTCGAGCTGTTTTATGATTCGGGTAGAATTTCTTAAGGAATGCTTTGACGAATTCTTCCCAATTTGAAATGGAATGTGCGGTTGTGTTATACAGCCATTTCTCGGCTATATCGCACAAGGTGAATGGGAGAAGACGTAAACGCATAGCATCCATAGAAAGCTGTGAGGTACCCATCATTGCGCATACATTTTCAAATTTGGTAATAAAGGCATATGCGTCTTCAGACTCGAGACCGTGAAATTTTGGTAGAAGGTTGATGTATTGGGGTTTAATCTGAAAATTTTCCCCGTTGGCTGGTGGAATGGAAAGACAGGTGGAAAGGGGGCCTCGTATAGGATAACATCTCTCTTGGAGAGAGATGCGAGGTGGATTCTGCGCACCAACGGACAGCGGCAGAGTAGTGGTAAAGAGATTTGATGGAGTAGGATCCATCATTGTGGGTGTGGTGGTAGGTAAAGAAGGGTAAATGTAGAAATACCGACTTTAGGGTCGATCAGAAGGACGCGGACTAAACGGGCACTAGAATCCTGTTGTCCAGCCTATCTTGCACTAAAAAGGGTTAGTACAAGTGGCAGCGTGGATTTATAATTAGGGGAAATGAAGTGTTGGTGTTTGTTTTGAAAAAATGATACGGATTTTTTTTGAAAAAATGATGCGATCACAACAAATGCAACAAGCAATACCCTAAAATCTAGGGGTCACCTAGGTCAGGCTCTAGACCGCTCCTAACTGCCAAAAGACAAGTCGCAAGATAAATCCTCCACTGCCTCTTTGTCTCTCCTGTGGCCAGGTAAGTGCCAGGTAAGTGGGAGGTTCTCCACTACGTAAGTAGTGGGCCTAATTAAGTAACTACTAGCTTTCGACACACTTGCCTTAGACACCACAAAAGAAACGCGGATAAGCAATGAATTACCCACGGCCTTCTCTTGTCCTAAGTGAGCGCGACGGTCCTTAGAGTCATCTCTAGATATTTTTTAGTTGATGAGGGTAATGCGGATGCAAGTTTGTGATTTTTGGGGCTTAGAAAGGGTAATGAACTCCCCACCTAATCTTGATTTGGTCGTGCCCCTTAATTTCCGTATTAATATGCAAACAACCAAAAATCAAAACACACACAATTTAATTTTTGCTTTTGCGGTGCTGCGATTATTTGCAAAGAAACCTGCACAAAATGTTAATTGGAGCAGATTTTGATAGAAATAAGAAAGATAGAAGCTTACTGTGAAAAATTGGTACAGTGAAGAGGTAGAGCCGCCGCGGAATCGCGGTGTAAGAGGCTTAATGCCGCGGAATCGCGGTGGGTTGAGTTGATCACAGCTCTAAAATTTTCCACCAAGGTTCTGTTCACTTTTCCTGCTCTCTGGAATTTTCAGAAAAAAATTTCTCCAGCTCCGATAATTCCAGATTTCCTCGCAATCAAATCACAACAACACGTATTAGTGTTTGCGCGAATTTTGATCTAAAAATTGTAATGGAATAAATCTTTCAACTCAAATTTCAAAATACGAACAATTAGCGCACAATCCCTGGCAACGGCGCCATTTGATTGAATGATATTCTTGATGTGTCGTAATGAGAAAATTGTGTAGAAATCACAATCAAAGAATTATTTTGACCGCAATCAATAACGGTGTCGAATGTAGCGCGTTAGTAAGTGTGGATCGTCCACAGGGAAAGTGTAATCGTTCGTGTTTCGAATTAGATGAGTCGAAAATTTAAAGAAAAGAAAAGAAAACAATTTATGATTTATAAAATTGCATTTCAAGAAAGAGAAAATATCTAGATCTAAGAAAACATTAAAATCAAGAATTGAGAGTTTGATGATTTTTCCAATCCAAATGTCAAGAATCGAAGTGTAGCTCGTAGGAGTAGATCGGATCTATAGATGTGATGAGATCTAAAGATTTCATGTTCTTATCCATTAACGAATTGATACTAGATCGATGATCATTCGTCGAGGTTAAGGATCTTGCGAAGAAGCTAGGGTTTCCTCGTCTTATCCTTTATCCTTTCGATGAATCTCATTCAAATTCTAGTTTCTAGTTAATCAAATGATCAATCGTTGTTCCCTAGTTTCGAGTGAACACAATCAATAAAGGATCATCCCGAAACTAGGTCATCGATCATTTGATTCACAAGAATTTACAATCGTTATAGGATTTAAGAATTGTAAAAAGATCTAAATCATCATCATTCTATTGATCGTCTCGACTCCTTTACGAGCGGAGTTTTACTCAAACATCACAACAAGAATCACAATCACAAATTGAGATCGAATCATGATGCAAGAATTTAAACAAAGCAAGATTAAAGAATTTCACCTTTTATTTATATCAACAATTTCGTTACAATCGCTCAAGAACTACAAGAGGAAGAACTCGATCGTCGATTTGGCTTCGCTCGTCTTCTTGAGTCGCGGATCGGCTTGGATCACTTGCTCGATTGAAGATCGGCTCCGCTCCTAAAAGGTTGAAGGCTTCTTGCTTGATTTGGTACTCGGGATCTTGAATTTGGATTGGAATTAGGGTTAGGGTTTCGCACAAGTCGTGTCACTCAACTTGTGGATGGAAGATGAAGAGAGAATGATGAGAATTTGAACTAGAATTTAGCCAACTAATGAGTAACCATTTCAAGTGAGCCTTAGGGGTCTATTTATAGGTTTTCCAAATCCTAGGTCTAGGAATTCAAATTTGAGTTTTCCCTCCAAAAGTTAGTTAGAGGAAGAGGCTTCTAGAAGTAGTTAGTTAGGGGATTAGCTTCTACCCTAAGGTAGGAGGTTAGGGGGAAGGTTCTAGGTCCTTAATAGAGTTTAAGTGAAGCTTGTTGAGGAAGCTAGGGGTGTTTAGTTAGGAACCCTAGGTTTGCTGAACTGGCAGAAGCTTCAGGAGTATTCTGGAACTTGCAATTGCTTTCTGAAGTGTAGGTACAGAGATAAGAGTTATGAAGCAGATTTGAGGTGCTGATGTGGACAAGCCGCCGCGGAACCGTGGCGCAAGGCGGTTCCAACCGCGGTTCCGCGGCCACTTTGATGGCTTGGGGCTTCATATTTTCAGTGTTGCTTCCTGGTGTCTTAAATGGTACTTTCTGATATGTTAAATCTCTGAATGCTTCTTAGATCAATACCAGATTCTAAATCCATGAGTTGGCGTCTTTTTAACCGTCTTCGTTTGTAACTTTGACCGATCTTCTGTAATGTCCTGCACAGACTTCGAAACACAAGTTGCGATATATAGGAATGATGTCGTGCTATGAAATGCAGTCAATTTCCCTTATAATGCTGGTTTTAAAGTCTAATACATGCAATCTGATATTTAACGACTGATTTGCTAATATGTGCTATATGAATGCCGAACACTTCTAGATGAGTGCAAATGATAGGGAAATTGCCGGTTAAAAGATGCAGTATTTTCGACTGATCAGGCTCCATTCGAAGCTTTGTATGGTCGCAAGTGTCGTTCACCTGTCTGTTGGGACGATGTCGGTGAACGAAGATTATTGGGACCAGGTTTGGTTGTACAGACAATTGAGAAAGTTAATGAAATTCGGAATCATATGAAAGCAGCACAAGACCGACAGAAGAGTTGGGCAGATACGTCGAGAAGACCTCTAGAGTTCGCCATGGGTGATTTGGTATTCTTGAAGATATCACCGACTAGAGGGGTGATTCGTTTAGGAAGTCGAGGAAAGCTCAGTCCTCGGTTCGTCGGGCCTTTCGAGATCTTGGAGCGTGTTGGCGAGGTAGCGTACCGTTTGGCGTTACTGCAATCATTGGCGAATGTGCATGATGTGTTTCACGTATCTCAACTCCGTAAGTATGTTCGAGATGAAACACATGTATTGGATCATTCGGAGCTGACTGTACGAGAAGACTTGACTTTTGAGGAGCGACCGATTGCAATTGTGGATCGAAGGGAAAAAGTTCCTAAGAACGAGGTTATCCCTCTTGTACTTATTTCTTGGGGTAATCGCTCATATGGAGAGTCCATTTGGGAACGAGAAGATGAAATCCGGCAGAAGTTTCCTCATCTTTTCTTGTAGTTTGATAGATTGTGTATCCTTTCTTGTTTTGGAATTTCGAGGACAAAATTCTTTTTGTAGTTGGGTATAATGTAACAACCGGGTTCAGTTATACCAATTTCTGTTGCCATATGTGTTGTTTGTGGTATTTATTTCATTTACCCTGTTGGTTGCAAATGGTAGGTTACTTTATATTCGACCCGTTTACTTGAGCTCGTTGTTTCCTAATTATAGACTACACTAACATTTCATATAACCATTAAAGTTACTTAAAATAATTTAAAAATACATGGCATGGCCTGGGTGTTACCCCTAACCCTGTGGTAGCGTCCTTGCATCGTGTTCTCGTCCCGTTCAGTGGAACGGACGTGTTTGGATGGCTACGCACACGTGTGTGCGTCCGTTCTTGGGAGTATGCTTTTCTGTTACAAAATCCTTCATTTCAATTTTTGGAACTTGCTAATAATTTTCGTATTTCAAATTCAAAATTTTGGAGCCGACCCGGGCGCAATTCTGAAATATTTTGCATCCCGCCAAATCCTATTTATTTTAAATCTTTTTAAAACAGCTTAAAAATATTTTACAGCCTATCAGATTTTTTCTAAGCCAACGATATTATTTTAAAACCCAGTAAATCTTTTATAAATTTTTCCTAAACAATTTCCCTAAACCCACGAGCCAATCCCCTCTCTCCTTCACTTGTGCAGGGACCCACGCCGCTCTCTCTTTCTCTCTCTCTCTCCTCTCTATTCTCTGCGCAAACAGCCAAATCTATCTCTCCCCACTGTGCATTCCCCTCTCTCTCACTCCTCTCGATCTTTTTCTCTCTCCTCTCGTGCGTATATCTCTCTCTCCCCCTCAATATATATTCCTCTTCATTATTCTTTTTTCACGTAACCCATCCCCTGTGAACCCTAGCTGCCGTCTCCCCTCTCGCCGTTGCCCTAGCACCAATGACGACTGTGCAGACCTCATCGCCTCCTCACCCTCGTCACCTCCGCCTCCACTCCCTTCTTCCCCGATCACCTGCGCTTGCACCGTGCACCCCTGCACGCATCTGCACCGCCGGGGGATCACCGCCGGTGACTTGTCCCACGTTCCTGGCCCTTGTGCGCTCCCAGTAAGCGTTGCTCCCTCTTCTTCCTTCTTTCCTTCTTCTTCTTTCTTTCTTCTTCCTTCTATTTAATTCCTTTTACTGTTAACCGCCGGGTTCTCTGCAGATCACTCGCCGGAGCTCCGTCTACGCCGTCGACCATCACGACCTCTCCACAATCCACAGTGAGTATCCTTCCCTCCTTTCCATCCTCCTTCCCCTCTTCTCTTCCTCTTCCTTTTATGTATGTTCCTTTTGTTGCTTACTGTTTTCTGGTTCGCCGGAATCCGACCGTGCCGGCGACGATCCCGACGACCCAGCGAGGACCTCTGACCTATGTGATCCTACTGTTTGTTGTTTGGACTCTTTCCGTGTACCGTGCGCACGTCGCGACTTTTTCCGCCGACGTGTAACGTTCCGTTTACCGCTTCGCGATCCGTCGAGGCAAGTGAAACTTGCTACATGCTATTCATACTATTCCTATATTTATTTATCTAATTTCATATTAAATCTATAGATAGAATCTAAATTCTTGAATTTCAAGTTAACAGTGCGACGTCCCGTTTACATATTTTAGATTCAAAACTTGAAACATAGTTGTTGCATTTAGTTGACTATACCTAGTAACCACAGTTACATTTGAATCACATAATAACTATTGTACATAGTCTATGATACCCTTTTCTCTAGCTTTACTCTATCGGACATCCGTGTGCATCTTTAATCGGTTTTAGTTATAATTGCATCCATTGAACATATTATACATGTCATTGCATCCCTAGATTACTTAATACTTATTAACCTGATTTTAACATCCATATTTGTCATACTGTATTCATGTAATGTTGAAACTATCTCCTAAACACAAACTGATAACCGTACAGCTATGCACATATTACTTAACCTATTACATGTGCTAATTTATTGTTCTGATGATACCCACGCTTGTTATTTATAACCATGATTATGCTAGTTGATTATGAGCACCCACATGATATCTTGTACACCCTGACGTGACTTGCTACACATATTACTTGACCCGACATGGTACCGTACAACTCTTGACATAACGTGACACCTTTATATATTACCTGGCTTGACCTGATGTACCATGGTCTTACCTGTTACCTGATCTTGTGTCTAATGCCAACAAACCTGACCTGTTATCCTTACGGACCGTTCCTGTTGTCTATCCAGACAAACCTGTACCTGCCTGATCCTGTGTTGACATTAGCTCTAGATTATTTAATACATGACTTGACCACATATAACTTGGGGGTATGGGGAAATCAATGATGAAACCTGACTTGTAACTTGACAGTTGCTTGCTTTTACTGATCAATTTTAGAGGCTAGGCCCGTCTCGGGATGATGCTGCTGACATCGTTCGTCTTTACCCTTTCCTTTTAGTGCCTAGCAGCACGTCTCGGTTTCAGCCCGAGAGTCTTAGACCGTGGTCCCGGGCATGCACGGGATACTATTGAGTTACATTGATGATTCATCAAATTGATTTCAAAGACTTGAGAGTAGATAGCCCAATAGACTAGTTCAGTTTACTCACTGCACACTACCCTTCACTGCCCTGATTTATATTGCCGTTACACCTGCTTTACCATTTATGATTATACTTGCATGTCTTGTTACCCTGTTTATACTTTATTGCTTGATGACATGACGCGCTGACGTCTGGGTTTTGCATGGCCCAGATTCCGTACCTTTGCTGCAGTCCGAGCAGGAGTACTTCAGCCAGCAGGCTGAGCAGTGAGGATTCAGTAGTAGTTAGTTCTTTTACTTTTCAGCATTTTATTCCTGATGTGAGCCCGCATTATGGGACATACATTCCAGTTATTCTTGTATTGGATCTCTTGCTTCCGCATTATTTATTCTTGACTCATTTTATTTTGGCTTATGGACATGTGCTAGATAGTTTTATTTTGTTCTTGATATCTCTACAGCCGTAATGTGACTGTGGATGGATACTTCCTACCCACATGTAGTATGGTTGGCTATGTCACGTGCCCATCTTAGCGTACTCTGGGAAGCGGGGCGTGACATAAAGCATCCCCAAACAGGACCAAATCACTCCCAAAGGCGGAAACAACCACCACAAGCATATATATACGACGCCGTAACGAAGAAATAGACAATAGAAATGAAAACAATATAAAAAGGTAAAACTACATAATAAAGGCCGGCTCACACGAGCACGACACCCAGAGTCACAAAAATATACAATATCGTCCTCATAACTCGTCTTTAAGTCAATACATGGAAATGGTAGATGGAGAGTGCTAGATACAATGAGAGATGTACAATGAATATAAACGGGTAACCGCGAACCCACCTATAGCAAAAAGGCTCAAAGCCAACCGTGGTGGTATCCGCTGAAAAAGATACGATAAGAAGCCCTGCCGCGACTACTCTGAGGGTCAAGCCTGCAAAACACTATGGCACAACGGGGGTGAGTTACCAACTCGTGAATAGTAAGTAACATCGTACAGATAATCGCAGGTATGCACGTACAGCGATAATCTATCACATGCAATCTGATAGTATCAATATGGTAATATAGATATGCAACAATCATGAAAGGTACTCCATCAGGTACTACAAATACATGAAGCAATGCATATCGAATGAATGCTGAGTATGGGATAAAATATATAATCATCAATGAATCATCATCGTGGAAAAACCGGTGTCCATCAACGACACCCCAAATCCCAATACCTCAGGCGCCGTCACTCTGATCGACCCACATATCTGTAAATCTCATGGAACCTGAGTACCCAACATCGGCACTCGAAAACATCATGAAAACTCGTGTCCAATATCGACACGCAAATCCACATATATCGGGCTCCGTCAGTCCGGATCGGCCCATATCCATCTCTCGACTCTGGTCAGTATCCTCCGGATAACCGCCAGGTCCAACCAATCACTGGTAGCTAATAGTCTCTCTGCCAGGCTCACCGTCTACTGCACAACCATATCGGGTCCACCATGAACCCGCGAACGGATCATCCAGCTCCTCGAATCGGGTTTCTAAGACAAGTCTCAGCACCGAGAAAACTCATGGTGGACGCACTGAAATATCATATCAAGAGAAACCGGGTTTTCAAAACAATGCATACTTTCTTGAAATAATACCACGGTTCTCAAATCCATAAATCACGTGAAATCCGTATCTCAATGCGTAAATCCATGAAATATGATATATGCAACATAAAACAGTAATATGAGCATATCAAGGGAAAACCGCTCTTTTAATTGAATCACGTTTTTAAATATATCATGCGGTTCCCAATTTCTCCAAAATCAAATCCAACATCATATAAAGGTGTACATGTAGTTATAGCAAATATGGGTGTATACATGTAAGTATGTATGCACGATGTATTTCACATGCGCAATAGAACAAGAATCAACGTCTCAATGTCAACAACGAATACAATACTATATATGTGTATAGGTTGTGCGTGTCGTGGCAATTACCAACGGTGTGGATGTAGCATACAATTTAGTGCTCGTGTAACATGAACCGTCAGTAATGGTGCAGTGTCCACTAGATACTAAGTCAAGGCACAACAAGTAATGGTATGCAATGATGCTCATGCACAATCAACATATATGCATATAAACATGCGGCTATAATATCATATCAAGCCTTGACGCATAACGCCATACGGGCGATTTTCCCGTAGATGTTAAATCTACTCAGAGATGATCTCGAGTTAGGTAAATCCGACCACCTGCTTTTTTTCGTAGCGTCCAAAGTCCCCGCCTGCGATCCTATTAACACAAAACACAATAACGCGTGGATTTAGCAAACTACGCAATAATAACGAATACAACGCTAATTTAACGAATCGGTTCCCATAAGCTACAAAACGGTTCGCTTAGCGGCTAACGTGCGTGGCGACATCACCAAAATAAACCCACGACAGCAAGCTACCCGAAACACTAAAACTACGTCGGATCAACCGTATCGCACTTAGTCGAAACACTAAAAACTAGCTAATTGTTCCCAGATTTTGTATACTGTCAATACCTAAAAATCTAGCAGTACCAAACACCCTAAAACAACTGCAGACACCTACCTACAAAAACACAACACCCCAGTCCCCTACACGGCCGAGCTCGCTGGATTTCACTTAAGTCTCGCCGGCCAAAACCGGTCAGATGGGGTTCGTGCTTCAGGTGAACACTCAAGGAAACTAGTACAACACCACTACATCGCTAGATTTTCCAGTAACAACTCGGGGTCACAGCAGATCACAGACACTCCAAAACGACACTAAAAACACGATACGTGCACAAAACTATATCTTTATCATTCTAAACAGCGACTACTAAGCTACACAACAATAAAAGAACCCAATCAACAGTTTAGAGATCGTTACCTATCCACACTTGCTCAAAATCCTAGCTTTCCATACTCCAAGTGATCTTAGTGGCTAAACTTGGCTTGTGAAGGGTTTTAGTGAGTTGTAGTGGTGATTTGTTTGGGTTTCGTAAGGATTTGTGTAGGTTTTGGGTAGGGTTTCAGTTTGAGGGTGAGAGGGAATTGAGATGAAGAATAATGTAAGAATGAGAGAATGAGGCGAGAGTGAGGGTGTATGAGTGAGGGTGAAGGAATGAGGGTGTGAGATTAGTCATGCTCGTTCTCTCTCTTCATTTAATGCAAGCCATGCTTGTCCCATGCCTCATGATGCATGTCAACCCCCCCTCTCTCTCAAGTCAACAAAATTCAAACCATATATTTAAAACTGATTAACTAAATTAATTACATACACTTAATTGAAATAGGGTTAAAGTGCCATGGCTACTTAAGCATGGTTAACCCTGATTAACCCTAGGTTAACATGCACATGTGTGTGCAAACCCGAAATAAATATTAATAAAATATTAATTATTTTTTATAAAATATTTGAAAACTATTTTGGTAAACTTTTTACTAAAAATCCGTATTATCGCTTAATTAACACTAATCGCCTTCTAAGGTGTTACAGTATATATATATATATATATATATATATATATATATATATATATAACATTCGTCCTAAGCATGATATAAGCAACATCACATAATATCAACAAGCAACACAGAATGGTGGATAATCTTGGAGCCTCGGGTTTCATTTGAGCCGCAAATGAGACCCGACGTTCCCGGTCGTGTGGATAGCCCGTGCAATGAAAACCTGGACCCCTACGAGCGCAGCTAGTTACCCGCCAATCCCAGAAGTGAGGCAACTCCAATCAATAATGTGAATGGGCCACCCAGCACTTCACGGAATCTGGTAACTTGGGCACCCCTCCGTGAGTTGTCCTATACCCCCCTACGAGTGCGGCGAATAGCCCGCCAATTCTAGAGTAAGGCCCCCTCCGTCACAACGCCATGAGATGCGGGCCCGTTGCTCTCTAGAGCCCGGAAATTCGTGCACTCCACCTTGGGGTAGTCCTAGTACAGAAAAGAAAAGTATATATACAATGGCGACGTCGATCTCAACCCGGTCGTGCCCCAAACAAATAATATACAAACTGGCAGAGACGGCAGTCCACATGTCGGATGCTCGCCCCGCAATAACAAATATATAAATGAATCTGAACTGTACAACTATCATTGCACCACTGGCTATTCACCACGACAATCCAACCACAATATCAGCACAACTCAGAACATCAACGTGAATATCACGATCGCAAACCCATCTAGTCGAACATATAGCAACTAGTCAGGTTGTACCGCTCAATGATATTCACGGTCGCAGATATATCACATGCACTGATAAACACACACTTAAAATTTCGATCGACTGAACATTTCCAAATTGGCCCCAAATGCAATCCAGCACTCAAATAAATCTGGGCCAAAACCATACATCCCAAAAATCATATTTCCATGAATTAGAGTGCCAGAAGAAATTTGGAGACAATTGACCATAAAAGCGCCGTGGAACCACGGCCAATTGGCATGTTTTGCGGCGGTTCCACGGCCAAAATGTTGGTTCAAGTGTCCAAATTTCTTGTGGTGCTCTACAAATGCCTGCATGTATTTTTAAGACCCTCTGAAAGATTTTTTGAACAAGTTTAAAAAACGACAGCAAGCATGACCAAATGGAAATACGATTCGGAAAAATTAGTCGATCGAGATTTTAACCTTGTGCAAACTAGCTAGTAATGGTTTATGGGGCGGCTCTGATACCATGTTGGGTTACGTCAGTGTCCTGGCCATCAACCGTGGCCGGTGCGGAAAAAAAACTGGCGTTTAAAAAATTTGGCGCTAACATATCCGTCTAGATCGAACCATAAACCATTACTAGCAAACTATAAAAGCAAAACTACAAGGTTAGAATTGGTTATACCGAATGAACCAAGTTCTTCGGTCTTCTACTATCTTCGCATGCTCTTGAGGCGTCTACGACTGAACTTGGCCGCCGGTCTTCCTCCGTCGAAGATGATCCACCCGAGGGATGTAGCTCTTGGCTCTAACTCCACACCATAAACAAGTGAAGCAACTAGGGGCTCTAGGTTGCTAATCTAGACTGCCTAGGATGTAGTGAATGGATCCATGTGTTTATCTATCTCATATTCTCTCTTAATTCTCAACTCATGAGATTGTAGAGAGGAGGTTGAGGTTGAAGGTGGAGGAGCTCATGGAAAACTAGAGAGGGAGTGAAGCATGATGGTGAGGTGAAAAAAATCCCATCTCAAAAATAATGAGCCAACCATGAGAGAGAAATTGAGCATGCTTGGTTTTGTAAAACATTTCTTTTCAATTTAAAATCAAGCACATGCTTGAATAGTTTGCACAAATGAATTAATAATTCATTTGTGCACATTATGCAAGTATGGTTCTCACCATACCCTTTCTCTCAACCTTTACACCTCATTTCCATTTAATAATAAATGGATAAAAACTAAATGAGGTGTCCAGCTTCTAGAATGTTATTTGTAAAAAATACGGATTACATTCTACTGCATATATATACCTGTACTCGTACCGAAATACGAATACCCGAAGAGATAGAATAACACAAAGAACATAATACTAGAATATACATATCGAAATACATATACGTAAATTATTAAATCAATACCCGATTTAATAATCTGGCTCAAACCCGAGCCGGATAGTATTATCAACCGTCTGATCGAAAGTCCCGAGCCGGCTAGTATTATCAACCGTCCGATCGAAAGTCCGGGTAACTAGTACACTCATTCGATCGGAACCCTGCACGTATCCAATACAGCTACTACATCATTTCCCAGAACCAGGGAAACCCTCTGTGTGGGACTCTAAAGACTCGTCAATACGCTGGCAGCGGGTTTAACCACAAGCACGTCAGCGGCACTAGCTGTACGTAACGGCTACCCAGGTATTGAGCGAAAGGAAGGCCGACAAGCAAACTCATCCGAACCCTTACTGAGCCTATCAGTGACAATATTCGTACAGTCCGGTCTGTTCGTCTAAGAGTATCACATATCGGGTCTAAGGGGTGGATAAAGTCAGACCCTTAATAACGCGATATTTCTTGTCGGTATGAAACCCATCACCAACTGAGAAACTACTGATCCAAATCAGTAATTCTCGACTACCTTGGCCAAGGATTTCTGATGATGGCCACCCGTGCACTGCGTGACATCAACCCCCAATACCGGGAGAGACGAATCCCCGACAATCCGCTCACTACCTCCATGTGGCTCGGGACTCTACCCAACTAAAACCTGTTTGTGGTAGGGTAGTAATCAAAGCACAGTGGGAACTCACACAAGACAAATAACGATCTCAGGTCGACAGACTAACCTGTACACATGTTACCTGGGAACTTCTATCTGACAATAAGTATAATAACAACTAGCATGTTCCCGGCGAGTCTGTCCAGTGTACTCATAACTCAATAAACACCTGTATACTATCTTAGGTGACTGACTGACACCAATAGCTTGTGAGACCGGCCACCGCCCCTCGTCGGGGTCTCGATAAGTATACACTAGTCTACTCCGGAGTATCGATGCCCAGTTTCAATATTCCTTTGACTAGAGACATTTAAGGATGTGCTTATAGACCACCCAGCTCCCACGTATATGATCGCCATCATAATGCTAGTAGTCAAGCAAGAATCCTATGGGCTCTATTGTCACGACCCAAATGTGGCACGCGACCGGCACTTAAATCACGTGATATCTAAAGACGTCGACGCGGTTCAAGTAAGCCGAAACCCGGAATCTAAACCCTTTTTGAAAATATTGGAGGTGAATTTTAAAATAGTCATCAGATGGAATCAGTTTAAAATAACATTTAAGTTTAACTAAGTATGTTTGAAAAATATCTATGACGTTTGAAATTCGACAGCACCTCCTTTGCATTTTTGTATAGCCCGATACAACATAACAATATAAATAGCATCCCAATGGGAGCTAGCTTCCACGCCCAAATAGTGGAGCAACCAAGCAACAATATACGACGCACAATGGCTAAGAAAAGGAAAGCGAAACAAAGTCAACAATCTAAAAAGGTCGACCCCCATGAGTGCGACATCACAACACCCAAACTCTAAGTCTTGCTTCTAAGTCCATAATATACCATTTATAAGTTGATGGAATTTTCACTAGATACAAGAATATATGAATAATCAAGGGTGAGTACGATATAATAGTAACCCACTTACCAATCAATCATCGAAAGTAATGTGTGCCCCGCCCAAGTCGCTGATAATCCAAGCGGTAAAACCTGCAAGAAAACTGTGGCATAATGGGGATGCGTTGCCAACTCAGTGAATAGAAGTACATCTAAAGGTAGAAATCGAAATACACGATGATACCTAGGTCATAAATATAGTACTATCATAATCTGTACTAATATACTATATGATATGCATATGCATCATAATGCAACACTAACTATCATGCAATCCCAAGTAGAACATATCCAATGCAAATAACCTATATCTAGGTATAAGCCCAATGTAACCGAATATATATATATATAAACATTTTCTTTAAAATAGCCGCGGAATAGAAATGTCTCGGCATAAAGCATACGTGATAGTATGAAATATACTATATATTTTATTTAAGATACGCGTCCTGCTATTTTAATGAATAGTGTTAAGAGATTTACAATTTAAAAGATTTCAGAGTCATATCATACACGTCAAAATAATGAGGCTATAGCTCGATTTGAAATCCATTTTATATGCAACTACTCGTAAAAAGATATGCGGTTACTGTCCCCCGGATCAGTCCTGGTCGGCTACTATGATTATGATATAACTGTGTACGTCATGATAGCAACATATCAATATATATATATATGGATGTCCAACATCGACACCCGAAATCAGAAATCTCTCGTGTCCATCACCGACACGCAAATGCTCAAATCTCTCGTGTCCATCATCGACATGTAAATACAGATACCGTTCACACCATCTCAACAGATGATCGCCACCCGATATCCCCGGCTCCGATCGGTATCCCCTGGATATCCGCCGTGCCTAATCGAACCCCGGTCAGTATCCCCTGGATATCTGTCGTGCTCATCTCTATCTCCGGTATCGAGTATTCTCGTTAGGCTCCCCGTCTATAATGCGGCTATCCTGCCCCTCGGCCTCAAACCGGGTCCACTATGTATCCCGCTGTATAGCTATCCCACTCAGTACGGATAAGTCACACATCCGAAACCATATAGCTACCCCACTCGGTTCGGGATAAAAACCCAGAAAACATAAAACTCATGGTGGACTCCAACTCATCATATCCAGAAATATCAAGTAAAGAATGAGAATAATTACATAAACCATTCTGATGATATATTATATATATATATATACATATATAGCAGCGTCCCATACCACTGATATATATCATCATGAGTAAATATCCAGAAAATCCATAAGAATCAAATACAATATCTATAGTACTGATATTCGTAATTTACAACAGGAAATAAGGAAAGACTGCTTAATTAAATCATATAGGCATAATGATATCAATCCTACTATGTCATGGCACTACTAATGATGTGTAGTGTAGCATACGCGTCTGTGCTCGTGCAGTATGGTAATCATTAGTATTTGTGCAAGTGTTCTAAAAGTGTAATAGCCTACTCATATCGATATCTACATATGCAATATATCATAACGGTTCTACAGTGACATGGCAGTACCAATGAGGTGTAGTGTAACATAGATATACGTGCTCGTGAAGCATAGTACTCATTGGTAGTTGTGCAGTGTTCTATCAGAGTGTTCATATTACGGAAACGCATAACATTAATAATTATAACGTAAGCAAGTAAAGTAATTATAATCATTTTGTACGAGTCTAAAGGTACCTGGCCGTTATTCGGCATACGGATCTCATCATTACTGATACGCATAGTTTCTCGTATAATACCTCACCGTATCACTATATCCAAATCATCTTTAGAATGTCATAATACTTCGTACTAACTTACCAAACCATAATTTAACTACATGCAATTGAATATCATGGTAGATGCGACTATCTCAAATACCAATATCTTGAATAAATACCAAACTATTTAAATATCATAATACTATTTATAAGGTTGCGGGGGTGCTGTACGCCATCCACCCGACTTCCTCCGTAGATGTAAATCTACTCACCAACTTCATAAGCTTGCTGAAATCCACGCTGCTATATCCGCCAACTCCGTCTCGGAAATCTTCGCGATCGCACCTATAATCGTATTTAAATCACATCGATGTAAATATCATATTGAAAACCAAAACAACGAGATAAGCCTCCAAAGGTTAGAACCTACAGTATACTTAACCTAAAAACGACAATATATATCTTTCATTAACGTATAAACGTTAACGGTTCAGCTGCAGTATAAAAATATGAAACCCCGTATCGTAATATCGGAAAATTTGATAAAACCTTTACTAATCATTCACAGATTTCTCTGTCAGAATACTGGAACCAATCAAACAACACCATAGCTTATAAAATACCAAAACAAAGCTACAGGAGAAAAACCAACACCAAAAACCTAGGGGAGGCCGGCGAGCTCGGAAAAAAAGGTGGGATGTCGCCGGTTCAAGTGTGGAGTTTGGATCTCTAGTTTTGTGTAAAGTCTTCTAATGATCATACTATAGTTTTGGTCTTGCTAGTTTTCTAGTAATTTCACATAATGGTTCCAGATTCAATTGCAGTGAGCTAGACATCATAATTATCCTAGTTTATGATACTGCTCAACACTAAACATGCTACGTGAAAATATCATGAGTTAACTGAACTTAGATTTCTCTGAGCTAACCCTCTTCTGGTCGTAGTAGTTAAAACAGAACTCGTGATAGTATACATCCGTGTCGTATATAGGATTCTAACTCCAAAACAGATATTTACTTCCATATTTCATATACTGATAAACTAATTTAAATAAACAATACCAAATATCTTAATCCATATATAGAGACCTACCCTAAAAACCACAACACCCAACTCCCCAAGAAATCCGGCGAGCTCGGATATTCGTCAAATGCCGTCGGCCAAAATCCGAAAGAATTGGTCCGTCTTCCTATGGGTTATTCTATGTCAAATTAGTAAGATGAGGGTACTGTTTGGTCATGTTAATTTCTATCTAAACTACAGCTGATTTTACACAGAGCCTATATTTACCAAAATACGATATTTCCTATATCCGATTTCTACATTTAAACTTTTCAGAACTAGAATTCTATAGAGTTTAGAGATTATACCTACAGAAGATTACTGAAAAGGATTCCTCCAAGATGCACAAGCTTAAAGATCCTAGTTAGAGGGTTGTGGTAAAGATCCCTAGTACCTTGCTTCTCTTCTTCTCTTTTGATATTATGAACACATAGGAATTGGGTGTTAGTGATTGAAGAATTTGATAAGTGTTCAGTTTGAAGATGCTATGGAGTTCCTATGTGTGTGTGTTATGTAGAGAAAGCATGTGGTGGAGATTTAGAGGTGGAGGCGGCATGAGAGGAGTAGGAGGTGTAAGCATGAAAGGGGGTGGTATTTTCATGCAAGGATAAGGTGTGTGCATGAGGTGTATGTGCAAGAAGGAGGTGTTTTCATGATATTATGATACACCAAGGGTTTAAGTTAGCCTTAACCAAATCCTACCCCTTTTTACACATAAACCCTCACAAAATTCCAATTTCCATAATTAACTAAACTTTTCACAAAACCCCTTCATGACACTTCTTATTGTAAAAACAAGCTATTTTTTTACTAATCTATTCTACCACCTTTTAAAAGACCTTTTTATTACAAACACAATAAAATAAATATTTTAATTAAATAAATAAAATAATTCGTTATCTAAAATATTTCAAAATGTTACATCTATCAATATGTAATAGTGATCTGTAATACCACATAATGCATGTACATGATGATAAAGGCAAACCAGTTAGCATACTATCATTTCGAGTAAGACTGTTCTTCCAGTATAGGTTCTCCCTCAATCATCATAATCGTGTGCCTGCGATTACAATAATTGACTTGAAGGCACTATAGCCAACACTAGGGACCTAACACATGGTTTTATTCGAAATTCACAAAGGAGGTGCTGCCCGTTTTACAAATATCTTTGCAAAACAAGTTTTACTTCTTTTTATAAAACTTCACCTCCATTTTATTATATTACATTATCTATTTCTCTAATATATGTTCTAGATTCCTAGTTTTTGGCTTATTTGGGTTACGGTGGGGTCCACCGGACTTCACGTGATTCTTATACCGGTCACGTGCCTTTTTGGGTTGTGACAAAGGCCTGAGGTTTTTTGATAGCGGAAAAAAAGAGCTTGGTGTTTTTTTGACAATTCACTTTTTCTATAATTACAAACCGGTTGGTGGGGTATTTGAAAATATCTAACTTTTGGATGGGGTATATCAAAAGAAGTTGAGGGGCTGTGCCGTGTCCCTGCAGCCCCTCATAGGGGCACTTTTAGGGGCACTTTTGCTGAAAAGTTTTTGGACAATCCAGGGGCTTTTCTACAAAAGTGCCCCCTTGTGAGGGGTTAGTGCAGGTGGGCTACAGGGAAACTGCAGCCCCTAGTGGCAAAAGACTATATATGATTGAATTGCGTAATATAAATATACTAATGAATAGTATTGTATTTATTAAATACAGGCAGGCTATCTATCTAACCATATTTCGCATCTTTTTTTGTAATTTCACTTGGGCAACATGTGGCACACTCCATCAAAATTCGTATTTTCTATTAAATATATTCAATGAAAAATTGAAACACGACGATTTTCTATAGGGGTATGTATATAAGAGAGAGAGACCCGATTTGGTATCTAGTAACAATTTATGTTCTGAGGTTTACATATACACAAATATATTTTGCTATAATAGAAATTAAAAATGATTTATTACTGAAAAAAATGAAAACTGATTTGTCATAAACGAATTTGATTTTCTTTTTTCATTCAAGGAGGCGAAGGGAGGACAATATCTCAAGAATTGTTTTGCTATTAAAAAAGGAAAGGAGAAATGGAAAAAGAAAAAGGAAAAAAAAACCCATATCTTCTCAGTTCTTCCCCATCCCCAAAATCGTAAATTGAAAATTCGAAACCCTAGACCCATCTCAAGCTACCTCCTCCCTCCTGACCGCTCGCTGTCGCCGCCGCTCTTCTCGACTCTAGCCGCAGCTGTCTCATCTCTCCTCTTTCTCCTCAGCAACAGCAACGCCTCTCCTCTCCTCAGCAACAGCAACAGCCACAACTCTCCCCTCTCCTCCTCTCCTCAGCAACAGCAGTACCTCTTCTCTCACCTCCTCTCCCCAGCAACAACAACAACAGCTACAGCGACTCCTATCCTCTCTCCTCCTCTCCCCATCAACAACAACAGCAACACCGACTCCTATCCTTTTTCCTCCAACAACAGCAATAGGAAGTCAGCAACACCACCTCCTCTCCTCCACCAACACCCCCACCACCCATCAACATCATAATCTTCATAAGGTACTTGTTTATTTTGTCAGATAATTTTGTGAAACGATTGCAAGTATGCAGCTGACAATATAGATAACAAAGTTAAATTGTTAGATAAATTCTAACAAATTCTAATAAGCCTAATACGTATGTATAAGTCTTCGATATGGACACCCGGTATGCCCAATACCCATACCAATACACCTGATATTGATACCTGACATGAACGCCCAATATGTAACTTGTATTGATGATTGTCCGATGCCGCAATCCGATATTGAAAACATAGAAGTTGAACATGGCTCCTTAAGATTTTTTCATGCTACATAGTAATACTCAAGTTAAATATGTTCTTTTCTTATATGTATTAAACATGGTATAAGGTGTAGGTTTCAAAGTAAGGTGTCTTACAATTGTATAATTCCCAAAATCCACCAAAAACTTAAGAGCTGTGATTGATTTGAAAAACAGTGTCTTTGTATGCTTTCTAAATACCACAATCAATAACAGTGTCGTAATAGCTAGCCGATAGTGAGTACGGGTCGTCCACAGGAAAATGGTGAATTACTTATCATGTTTTAGACGAGTTAATAAAAAAGGTGGAATTTTTATCGTTTTATACTAAGGAGATTTGAAAATTTTATAAGAGAAGGGCTTGTAGGGTTTATCGGATTGAGCAGTTAATGGATGGAGCTTTAAAAATAATTCTTTTTATCTTTTAATTATTTAATACTAGAGAAATAGCGATGAACGTGGATTAGAGTACTGGGAGGGATTAGGGTTTCCCTCTACCGACCCTTGTCCTTCCATTGACTCTTATTTATCTCAAGCCCTCAACAAAGTGAGTATTAACAAACCTCTAATCGTGGTAGTAACTCTTATGGATTGATAACACGCTCGAATAAGAGGGTTAAGACTCCCTTTACTAAAATTTATAAAAATTAAAACATAAGAAAAAGATAAGGGATTTTTTCATCAATTATACTACCCTATCCTACAAACCTTGACAAGCGAGAATTTACTCGCTCATTGGGAAAAACGACGAAAGTTAGAAGAATAAGAAACCCATAAAAAATAACAAAAAATAAAAGTGCGGAAAGTAAATGCAGAAAATAAACGCGGAAAGTAATGAGACAAGATTAAAAAAAACTACCTTTTATCGAAACTTTTGCATTACAAAATTTGATTGCTGAAATAAAACTACAAGAACTAAACCCCCTAATTTCTCGATAGATCTAGATTGCTCGATCGATAGATTGATGGATAGATAGACAATTAACCCTAATATCTCTCGGTCCTTTTTATAGGCTCTGGAACTTGAAGCCCTGGACGTCATCTTAAAGTATGTGAAAAGACGATCAAGCCTCATTTATCCGCGGTTCCGCTGCCTGCTGATGGAGTTGTGTCTCCATATTTTCGTGCCTTCTCTCGATATTTGAAGATTCTTCTGATGAATATATTTTGAAAATATATTTTTCTCTCTGCAGTTGCGAGATTCTTCAATTTGCTTCTAAAATTCAGCAGATTTGGTTTGCTAATTCGATTTGATGTGGATCTCCTACTTATATTTCAGCCCTGAACTGATTTATTATAATATCTGCACAATATCTCAAATCAAATCATTAGTAGCATTTAGTTTATTTGAGATAATATTCTAACCAATTAAATTATGGATATGATCTGATATGATATCTTAATAATATTGGTTAAGAATATTTGATATGACATGATATGCATATTTTAATAATTAAGAATCTCATGGATATTTTATTTAAATATGATATGCATATATTCTTCCAATTATATTATTTATAAATTAAGGAACATATGACAAAATCGTTTTACAAATAAACCTACATATGTTATTAAATTACAAATAACACCTTTTAGTAATTAATAATAATAGGAAAAATGACCTTAAAAATGTGCAATAAATAAGACCGATCAAGCTGTTGCAAGTAACTACCAAATTTTTTGAAAATTACAAGAAACTACCAAGTGTATGAAAACTTGTAAAATTAATAAACAATAAAACTTGTTTCGTAAATGTTCAATAAACTACCAAACTTTTTTGTAAATATTCAATAAAATATCAAACATGGTCAGTAAATATTCAATAAGATACCGAACTAGTTTAAGAAAATTTAAGGTTGTCCATACATTTTGGTAGTTTTCTGTAAATTTTAAAGTATTTGGTAGTTGTTACAACCCCTCAGTTTTTGGTAGTTTTTGGGAATTAAGCCTTAATTTTACTTTCAATTTAACCTATGTTTGTTTGGGTTAAAATAGTACAAATAGATTCAAAACTCAAAATTTTATGTAGCTTATTCTCTTTTCCTTGGTTGGAAGCATAAACCTAATCAAAGTAAACCATCCCAATCAAAAAAATATCATATGCATAGAAGGTACAAATTAAAAAATATTATCTGCTTACCGATTATTTGTTAACCGACATCTGTTAATACTAGAATCGAATAAAATTCTTGTTCATCACCTTTATCGTGCCGTTCGTTGAGTTTATTACCTCACTAGTTGGTGTTTGTCATGCTTTTCCTCACATGTTAGTCGTTCGCTACTTGGCTAAGACCTTTACTCACCATCCTCCTTTTCAATCGTCTTAAAGGATGTACAATAATGAGAAGAAAAAAAAGAGTATTTGAAGATAAAAGATCTAAGGTGAAGGAGATTCTTTTATTTTTTAATTTATGATCGTCTCTACAATTTTAACTAAGAGGAAGCTGGGTTTTAATTTGAACCCAATTTCATCCTAAGGATTACATATGCATGAAATATTGTCATATTTTGAGAAAAATAATATTTGAACCTTTAGTTCAAATATTAAAATTCAACTGATATTGTATGCAAGCAATTATTACTTAAATTAATGATCTTAAATTTTGCATATTATCTAACATACAAATGTCCATCACGCATGGAAATGCTAGTCGTAATTGATGTATTTCTTGAGTGATACTTTATCGAGCTTTATCTAGCGGTTTGCAAATCACCTTACAGGATGATTGAATCAATATGTAAAGTGTTTTGCTAGTTGATGAAAATAAAATATATAAAACCATGAGTATTTAAATAGGTGATAAGAGGAAGATGATTTTTTCTAAACGCTCCTAGCTATTAGTAAATATCAAATCACAAAGCAGACAGAATGACAAATGCCATCTTAAACTAGTTTAAGGTATCAATGATGTGGTATCTTGTGGTTACTAAACTTTTTCCCTAAAAATTTAAAATTTCGGTAACGAGAGTGGTATCTGACAATTACTTTTGGGTTTAGAATCAACAATTTCGGCCGTATTTGGATTGGAATATACGACCTTATATAGTTTGAGAATTTTTTATAGAATTATGAGATTTTTTAAATAAATATTTATAGTAATCATTTTCAAACTCTTTTGTAATTAATGATGTTTAAAGTCGCATTAATGATGTTAAACTAACCATAATAACCCAATAACTTATGATAAATCTATTAAACCATTAACTAACCAATTAGTAAATCCACTAACCATAAATAAACTCAATATGAAAATCCCATTCTAAAATGATAAACACAATTTTCTTCATTTCGGACGGTATCGATCGCGGAACTTAGATCATTTTTTGGATCGGGTTTGGCCATCTCGGATTGGATCCCCGATATTTCAAACCATGCTATCCACCTCATTAGCGAGGACTCACGGTACCATTGGTCGAATTATTGACAACTAGAGGCTGTGCGAGTTGCGGTATTTTGAGCTACATGCTACAAAGTTTTGGTTAAACCGTAATTCATTTTTTAGTCAGAGATTAGATTAATCATGAAAGTTCTTTCGGCATTGCAAAGTTGATGCTTTGGATATATGGAATTGGACTTGATTACACAAGAGTTTCAAAGCTTCTCACGTTTTCCATGCAAGAAATGCTTGTTTTGACTTTTGGGTGATGTTAGAGCACTACTATGTGGTTTGATGAGATGACACTTCGTTAGGCTTTTTTGTAGTTGGTTTGTAATGTCAGTCTGGGTTGTTTCTTTGTCCAGATCTTAAGAAGTGTTTTTGCATTATTTTTAAAAAAAACTCGAAGGTGAATCACCTCCAAACTAAAAAAAGCTTTAAAAAAATATAAATTAGATAGAAATAAATTTTAAATAGGAAGGAATGAAAATATACTGTACTCGAATACACCCAGGCCGTACCTATTTTCGGAGTTTCTTTTTCTTACTCTAACTGATCATATCAATCTCTTGTTTTCTCTAGTTTTCAAGGTTCCAGAACTCAGCCGAAACCTAAACCTAAACCTAAAGGTTTCAGCCGTTTCGGACTAGTTCGGAGGAGACCGGTCCGAAAATGTGTATAAAAATTGGTATCGGATAAAAATCTTCAACTTTACCTATGGGCATGGGTATCGTCTAATCGAATTTCTTAGTTTAGACAGCGTATGAGGGGGCCCGGCAAAACCTTGTACGGCTTCTATTTCTCGATAAAAAAAAATATGACCAACAGTGGTTCGAATGTATATACAACGGATTTCTTTTTTCATACTTTCTACTATTAGATAGTGTCCGTAAATCTCATGATAAGTACCAAAGATCCGAGACCAGTTCGAAAATGGATATAAAAGTCTTCAACTTTACACCAAAAAATGTAAATATATCAATGTAGATGCTTTAAAGGATGGGGATCTTTTCAAAATCAAAGTGAAAGAGGCTTGCAAGAGAGAAGAACTTGTCAAATCTGAGAAAATCTGAACAGATCTCGCCAGATCCGAGAAGATCTCGCCGGATCTAAAGTGTTCTCATCGAATCCAAGTGAGTTGATATCAAGGCGGCGGCTCATGATGAAGAAGAAAAAGAATGAGAAATTAGGGTTAGGTTTTCTAAAGGATATTTTAAATATAAGGGTTGCTGGGTTTGGCTATTGTTTATTGGGCTTGGTATATTGGGTTTATTGGGCTTGTTGTGTTGGGTTTACATGGTGGGGCTGTAGGGTTTAGGTTAGTGGGTTTTGTTATTAGTTGGGTTTTGGATATGTATATATATGTGTGGCTAATAAAGGGTTATTTCATTGAATATCCAAAAGAAAAAAGAAAAGAGGGAGATTTATATGATATATATTAGTAAAAAATACCATATATAAAGTTCTTACTGAAACTGAAACCTGGACCGATACTACCGAAACTAAACGAAACCTACCGAAACTAAATAAGCTTGAAGAGACTGAAACCGAGATCTCGAACCCTTCTATTTCTTTTGAATTACCATCATCATCATCATAATCTCTCCCCCTTTAATTTTCCTTTGGATTCGTCACGCATTATTTTTTTTACAGATCCCCAATTCATGGATGGGCCGATGTTTCTTTCTATTATCTGATCAATTTCGTAAGTTTCAACCTCTAGCTTATTCTTAATGCTTAATTTTTTTGTGTAACAATGAAAAAATTCTGTATCCTTTTAAATTATAACAGAGAGAAGGTTTGAGCCGGTACTTTCTAATACAAATTGAAGATTTCAAAAGTGAAATCCCACTAGTATAGTCTCATTACAGGATAACGAAGATAAAATATAAGATGATTTAGTTTGAGAGAATGCAAGGGAAAGGAAACATACATGAGCAAGGAAGTTGACTTCTGCTATTGGGTTTTTGAGGGAAATGAGAAAGGAAAACAAAATAGAATGACAATACTTTAGCAAAACTTTATCTTTCTCCCTTATCTGTTATACTGAAAATGAGAATGTTTGATTACTATCTTGTTCAATCTTGTCGAAAACTTATTTTATGTTACCAAGTGTCAGAATAATATTGATTTAAGCTTCAACTATAATGAAGTGTTTTTTTTTCTTTTTTAAGTTCCTAACAAGAAAAATCATCTTTTTTCTCAAATTATCTTCGCTTTCTCTTTCTCTTATCTCCTTTCCTCTCAATTTCTATCTAAGAAGAGAGAAAGTGTGGGAAAGAAAAGAAAATGGGAGTTAAAAACAAATCCCTTTGCTTATTTCCAAAGAAAAGGAAAATTTAAAGACAAGGAAGTGAGAAAATTCTAAAAATTATTTTCCTTCAAAGCTCTCAACCCGTGAAAGTGAGAGTAGGGATGCAAAATTTTCTTTGAATCTTACTTTTAGTCCATAGTGCTTTGATCAAGCTTGCTTAATATTGATTTGAACTAGAATGGATGATTACTTTCTCTGATTTTCTGTTCAATTATTATTAGTTCTAAATGGTAAAACAATTCCCTTTCATTTCCTTTTCAACTTTCAATTTCTCTTTCATTTCGATTCCCTATCAATATTTTTTCTCTTAGCACTCCTTTACTGCCAGTAATTTTGCGTGCCTTATTGGTTTTGACAATGGCAAACAATTCCTTTTGCGCATTACACTCCTAAACATTCGCTTTGAGAAACAAGTTGTCATAGCATATTATGATATGCATTGATAATAAGCATGACTTGCCACCATGATAGTTATGTTCAGAATCATCACATTTTACCTGTTTTGTACTCACCAATCTTAATTGTACTTTCTGCAACACGAAAATATTGTCATTGAGTTCCATGAAGGTGTGAATAATGAAAAGACCTAACTAGCATGTATTCTACGTGACAATATGAGCCGGAATCGCATATTCGCAACTTTTTAAAATTCTTGGATATGATTCGATAGCATACACTATTTTCTTTTGTGTTCAACTATATTTAAATAATTAGAAAAACTGTCATTTTAACAAACTGGCATAGGATACATATAATTTATTGGTGCTGGTGCATAGATTGTTAGTGTTGTACTCATTGATGTTTGATACATTTACAATATAACATATGTTTTAGGATGCGCCAAAAGTATTCCATACCTATCCTCAAGGAATCCGAAAGAATCTTAAATGGATAGGAATACAATAGGAATCCGTGCAACATTGGAAGCGGCATAGTGCCAAAATACATAGAGGACGCAACAGAATACCATTAAGAGTAAAGAAAATTCATTGAAATCAACTAAAAAACAAAAGGCTTCATAAACCATAACATCAAGAAATTGGTGTTTGTATATTGAATCGAAAACCACCCTATTCTTTTGAACTTATATCAACAACATATTTTTTGGGGGGGGGGGACTGTTGATATTGCACGGGATCTCGCAAATTGAACATTCAAAAGGGGATTACAAAATAGAAAAGGAAAAAAAACTAACCCACAAAAATAAAATTAAATTATGCAACTCTTTCTTTTCTAAAATAAGATTCTTTTTGTTAGACATTTTACAATATTGTTTATGCCTAGTTAATGTGGGCTACTGCATCAATATGGAGGTGACTGATTTTTGATTGATTGTTTCTATTGCTACATCGTGTTGAACTTAAAATACCTATTCTGAACCAAGCATTGAAATTTGAAACAGTTGCAATTTTTTCTATTGTTAGTGCTCAAAATTATTCTGTTCAATTGTTTGGGGATTACAGGCTAATAGATATGAACCTTTAGATTCCTCTACAAAGGTCTCTAGGCATTTTTCAATGGGTGCTCCAAAGCAGAAATGGACAGCAGAAGAGGAAGCTGCTCTCAAGGCTGGAATTAGAAAACATGGTGCTAGTAAATGGCGAACAATATTGAAAGATCCCGAATTTAGTGGCATGTTATGTATGCGATCAAATGTGGATCTTAAGGTATGGGCATATTTACCTGTTTTAATCTCTGTGTCGATAGTTACGGAGACACCTTTACATTGCTTATTCTAAAGGACAGGATATTCATTTCTTGCCTCTCAGAACTTTGCTGGTGTTTAAGATTGGTACTTATATGCATTGGAACTGCAATATTGAATTTTGATTATGATTACTTTCTATGAATATATGATCTGATCTATTGCCCATCTGGATTTCAATAGGACAAATGGCGAAACATGAGTGTAGTAATGAATGGATGGGGATCTCGAAGCAAGGGTAGGATTGCCATGAAAAAGAGTCAAAAGGTTTCTAAGCACGATGATAATCCAAGCGCCCTTAGTACTGCAGTTGCGGATTTTTCTGATGAGATTATTAATGCCAAACTTCTTGCTATGTCAACTGATGCTTTTAAGTCCACTGCTTCAAAAAGACCGGAGGCAAAGTAAGTGTCCTAATTGCATTGAATCATATACCTTGTTTGAAATCTGTAATGTGAATTTTCATCATTTGATTCATCTGTTCTTCTATAGTTGGCTGTTGTATATTTGTAGATATACATCTTATTTCCTTTTTGATTATTGTTTATGAAAGTTATATTGAAGGATGTTCCCCGTTGTATGTACCTATTTGGTTTTAGATCAAGTGCTACAGAGTTTAACCTGTTAACCAGGAAAGCCTATGGTCTATTTTGCAAGTCATATAAAGTCGTTAATAGAAATATATGTGATTTGTGATGTCACTAGAAGACGATTTTTTTTGGGGGAGGGGAGGAGAGGGGAGGTTGAATAAACTAGATAGGATTTTGAGGCATGGAAATATTGAGCCATTCTATATACATGGACTATATCACTGTAAGGCTTTCCTATGCAGTTTCAAAGAAAAAAATTTGTAGATTGAGCCTCCTATTCCATAGGCTTTGACTTTCATGGTTGAAAAATTTCAGAGCAGAAAGTGAAGATACGCAGAAAAGATGATGGATGAGGATAAGGAGGATACAAGAAGAAATGTGCAAACAATAACAACAAGCCTTTATCCCAAATTTTTGTGGTCGGCCATATGAATCCTTTTTTGACATTTTGCTCAATAGAGGACTGTCTCCTCATTAAAATTAACATCAACATATCATTTCTTAATTGCTTCTATCCATTTCGTTTAGCTCTACCCCTACCACTAACAGTGTCATTAACTACAACTTTGTCACTTCTAAACGGGGCATTGATTGGTTTGTTGCACACGATCAAACCATCTCAATCTGTTCTCTCTCATCTTATTCTTTACGAGAGCTATCTCTAACTTATTACGAATACACACATTTTTTATCCTACCATTTAACGTATTGCCACTCATCTATCTTAACATTCTACTTTCAACCACTCATTTTTGGACATGTTTTTTAATCGTCAACATTCTGATCCATACAAAGTGAAAATATGAGAGGGAAGGTACAAAGTTGTATATAACTCTTTGTTGGTCGTTATCGTCTTTATCATCTTAATTGATGTTTGTCTCCTTTAATTTGCTATTTACATGATACACCTCCACATTAACTGGGATAAACACATGTTGAGAAATTATCACAGGTACTACAATTATCACAGGTACTACACTAAGGACTGCGATTGTTTACATGATCTTTGTTCTTTCTCTTTTCGTATATATTAATGAATTTTGTTGCACCAATCATTAGTTATTGCAATATATAGTTTTTAGTGGCCATTCCCTTGTCATTATATACATCAAAACCAATGTGCTAAGTTTTCCCATTCTGATTAAAATGCTCCTTCATATATTCAGTGTATACACTTACTCTTACTGTACAAAGTTATGCACCTTACATTCTTGAAACAATTAAAAAGAATATGTTTGGTTGAAAATTGAAGTATATACCCTTAACGGAGCTGAGTGGAGGAAAACACATTTATATAGTTGCCCATAGTTTGGGCTAAAGGCATACTTGTTCTTACATGCTTGAAGGGAAACAAGGCTGATGTTACATTTTGATGTCAAACATACCATATCAGTGTTGGTCATTATGGTCCTTGAATTTAGATACATCAGGTTTTACAGACTTGGGTTTGATTATTTTTTGTTGGATATCTATGCATTATGCAGGCTAGAGTATCTTGTATTAGAAGCCATAGCTAACTTGAAGCAACCTACTGGGTCCGATAAAGTGGCTATTGCCAAGTATATTGAGGTGATAGCTGAACCCCTTCTGCGTCTTTGCTTTATATTCTACAGTTTGCTTCTTTGTTGTTTCCTTTTTTGGGATTGTTGGTTCCTATATGCCTATTAGATAGTTTCAACCAACATCTTTTAGTCATGCTTAATTGAGCTAAAATCCATTTTCAAGGATTCGGCTGAGTTCCTAATAACATAATGTATGGTCAGAATTAAAACCTTTTAGATCATGATTTTGAATACTAAATTTTCTCTAACCTACAGCTGAACTCTGATTTTTATTTTTAATCTATACATGATTTGTTTTAGAGGCAAGCTGAATATTTGAGCAAGGTTTAAAATCTCGGTATCGGGAATCAGACGATCACTTTTGGGATTAGAATCAACAATCTCGGCCGTATCGGATCAGAATAGCATAGCAGATTTTATATCATTTGAGAAAAAGAAATTTAGCAATTAGGGGAAAATTTCAAATAAGCATTTAAACTATAAACAATTTGGCAAATTCTTTTGTAATTAATGATGTCTAAAGTCATATTAATGATGTTAAACTAAGCATTGATAACCCATTAAACCATTAATGAGCCCATTTGTTTACCCTCTTTAGATCCTCTAACGATTGAGCGTTAAAAATAAAGGAAGAGTTTAAACAAAACAAGTTTTGAATTTTTAAATTTGACCACATTGTCCTGGGGTTCGAGACTTCCGATAAGCGCAAGCACTTACCGTTAATTATACCCTATTATCTCAGGAAATACCTAGACAAGATATCTTGTTAGGTTGTTCTAAATCACGTCATTTAAAGAAAAAAAATCACATTATAGATGTATATACATGCAATAAAGACAGTATGAAAGAAGTCATCAAAAGATTTTATTATACAACTTTGATACATGTACATTTGTTTACATCTCAAGTTTATACAAAGAGAATTACAAGAAATATAAATGTCTTTTGAAAAGAGGGGATATCGAAGTTGATATCATTTTTAAGGACCGAGACCCAAACTTACTCAATCTTGAACAAATGCGAGATCCTTTATATGGGTCCCATAATATACTTTACTTGAAAGATGGATATCTGCTTGTTGGATATCTATTTAGAAGATACCCGACACAATTCACAATATGCGGTGAACTTTTAAGAGATGTTTGATTTGCGGGTATTTAGTTAGGAGATACCCGACAAGTTGGTGGGCTTGGTTTTGGAATTCCCGATCGCGGGAATTCCAAAACCAAGCCCACCATGAAGAAGGGTATTTCATTTGATACACCCGAAATTGCTCATGTTTCTTGAAAATAATTAAGAGAAGAATAATCTTATTGGCTTGAGAAAAAAGTAATAGTCCATACAACTATATATAGAGTTATAGATTACCTCTCATAACAAACATATAATAATTAATCAAACTAATAACTAAATATATTTCCATAACAATATTCATAACATTTCCCGCAAGCTGGAGCGTAGATGTCAATCATGCCAAGTTTGGACAGAAGACGAGCGAAAACCGGTCGAGGAAATGCTTTGGTAAGAATATCTGCTAGTTGAGTTGCAGAGGAAATATGCTGGAGTGCCACCATCTTATCTGTCATTTTGTCACGAATGAAGTGACAATCTATCTCGATATGTTTGGTCCGCTCATGAAAAACTAGATTCTCAGTAATGTGAATCGCGGCCTTGTTATCACAAAAGAGTGTCGTCGGAAGAGAAAGAATTCCAAGATCAGTCAGAAAGGAGATAAGGCATACCAACTCAGCATGTATGTGCCATAGATTTATACTCTCTGCAGAAGAACGAGCCACTACATTTTGCTTCTTCTTGTAACCAAGTTTCCTCCCAAGAAGGCACAATAACTGTAACAACCTAGTTCATTTATACCAATTCCAGTTCTCGTATTTCTTTAATTGTGGTATTTTCCTGATTGATCGTGTTTTGGGTGCGAATAGTATTTTACATTTTACATTGGATTCGACCCGACCCGCCTGCTTGAATTTATTTGATTCATACTTATGAATTATCCTGACTTGTTACGTAGATTGGTGCATTTTCATGTTTAGTGCATACTGGCATTTTACCCGGCATTTGCATTTTTGCAATATAACATTTTAAGTCACATAAAATATTTTAAAAATACATTGCATGGCCTGCATGATAACCCTAACCCCGTGGTAGCATCCGCGCATCTTGTTCTCGTCCCGTTCAGTGAAACAGACGTGTTTGGATGGCTACGCGCACGTACGTGCATCCCTTCTTGGGTGTATACATTTTCGTTACCTGAGCATTCATTTTGAATTTTGAAAGTTGCATATATTTTTCGTATTTTAAATTTGAATTTTTAGACCCGACCCGGGCGCGTTTTGAAATATTTTTGTATCCAGCCAGAATTCAATTTATTTAATTTTAAAATTTAGTTTAAATATTTTCATACGATTTCTTTAACAAACTGAAACCTCTTATCTAAAATTTTAAATCTAAAAATCTTTTAAAATTTTAAATCTAATTTCCTAACAAACTAACAACCCCTTTCTCTCTCTCCTCTGCATATATATATTTATATATTTTTTATTTATTTAAATTTTTCTTTCCTTATTTAATTCACAACCTCTTCTTCTTACTTCTTTTTTCTTTCTTTTTCTTGATCTTGTTTTTTTGATTCCGGTGATCACCGCCGGAGCCGTGCTCGTCGCTGACGATCCGAGTGATCCAGTGAACGTACCTGACTTGTGTGATCACTCTCGTGCGTTGTTTGGAACCGTTCCATGTACCGTGCGCGCGTCGCGACATTTCACCGACGAAGGACGTTCCGTACACATCCGTTCTTGTTCCGTCTAGGCAAGTTAATCTTGCTACATGCTATATAATTCATTTTATACCTATTTAAATAAATACCATACCTATAGTTTAAATCTAGTACCCCATGTTTAATTTTATAACGGTTCGATGTTCCGTTTGTATCCGTTTATATCATTTTAAATCTAGATCATGAAAACTTATCTTGTGACATACTAGATTACATTATACTGCATCCATATCATTTAAAATATATATCGTCGTAATATTTCTTATTATTATCTTTAATTAGTTTATAATCTGCATTTTATAATGTTATACATTTGAAAATATTATAGTTTACACATGAAACGTCGTTGAAAAAGCGGATACGACAAATCTGAAATTTACCGTACACCTTACCTTATAAAATTCATTATAAATCATAGAAAAATCATTAGTATACGTTCTTTAGTTCGTTACGAAGCTAACTCAGAATACTATAACTCTATGAAATATTTACTTGCAAAATAAATTGTTTAAATAACGTAAAATGCAAATGAAAATGTCTCTAAACTGCTGTCCAGGGAAATTCCAGCAGCAAACTTTCAATTTCGAATGTTCATAGCTTTTTGTAGGGACAACCTGAGATGCTTATACTTATAAAAATGAAAACCTTATTGAATTATCTTTGTTTTGGTATAAGACACGTCCCTTTTGGAGAACGTTTGTTATTTTTAAGCTATTTTACGAATCAGGGTGATGCTGAATTTCTGAACGGAACTTTCTTGTGCATGGTTAATCAATACCACTTTTATAGCTATTAATCGCTTTGAATATGCTATCCATATTAATATTATTATATCAATATTTATATCACATATTTCTTAGTTGTACATCCCACATTACCATTTTATAGTTTTATAACTTTTCGGATACAGGTTTGCATCCATCGCATTTAAGATACATATAATTGCATCCATAGATCACATTACTACATAATACAGTTATATTAACACTCCATGTTTAATAAATTGCATCCTAATTAATATTGGAACTATAAATGTAACCCTAATCAATAACTGTGCATCCATATCCTTGAAATTATATTTATTTGCATACCATATCACATTATTCCATTTTATTGTTATATTAGTACCCCATACTTGTTTTGTGTACCCATACTTATTATAGTTTGATTATGAGCACCCACGTGATACTTGTGCACCCCTGACATGACTTGATACACTGCTACTTGACCTTGATACCTGTGCACTTCTTGACATGATTGATACTTGTTCACTACCTGACATGACCTGATGTACTATAGCTTGACCTGTTACCTGATCTTGTTACTAATGCCAACAATCTTGACCTGTTGTCCTTACGGACATTTCCTGTTGTCTATTCAGACAAACATGTACTTGCTTGACCCTGTGTTGGCATTAGCTCCAGATTTATCAATACCTGACTTGAACACACAACTTGGGGGTATGGGGAAATCAATGATAAAACCTGACTTGTAACTCGACAGTTCGATACCTTTACTGATCAGTCTTACGGGCTAGGCCAGCACCGGGATGCTGCTGCTGACATCATTCGTCATTACTTACTACCTTTTACTGCCTTGCGGCACGTCTCGGATTCAGCCCGAGAGTCTTAGACCGTGGTCCCGGGCACGCACGGGATAATATTGAGTTACATCGATGATTCATCAAATTGATTTCAAAAACTTGAGAGTAGTTAACCCAGTAGACCAGTTTAGATTACTCACTGCACATCACCTGTGCCTTACCCTTCACTGTCACTATTTATGTTACTGTTATACCTGTTTTATCGCTCATACTCGTACCTGCATGCCTTGCTACTCCTTGATTTTATTATTGCTTGATATTATGACGCACTGACGTCTGGGTTTTGCATGACCCAGATCCTCTACCTTTGTTGCAGACTGATCAGGAGTATTTTCCGCCGTCAGGCCGAGCAGTGAGGATCCAGTTAGTATCCAGTTTTACTTTTCAGGTGTTTTGTTTCTATTGCTTCCGCATATTATTTCTTGACTCGTTTATTATGGCATATGGACATGTACTAGATAGTTATTTTATTTTTCTGTTCTTGATATCTCCCAGACAGCCGTAATGTGACTGTGGAAGGATGTTACCTAGCCACAGGTAGCATGGTTGGCTCTGTCACGTGCCGATCTTAGCGCACTTTGGGAAGCGGGGCGTGACAATAACCATTTATGAAACGATGATCATCAATAAATTCTGTAAAGTCGGCATCCGCAAAAGCTGTGAGCGACGACATAGATGGTTTGTAAAGAAAACCATGTCCTGAAGAACTTTTGATGTATATGAGAATATGCTTAACTGCCTTAAGGTGAGAGATCAAAGGATTCTGCATATACTGACTCACTGTGCTAATAGCAAAGGCAATGTCTGACCGAGTGACAGTGAGGTAAATAAGCTTCCCAACTAAACATCGATATCGTCCTAGGTCAGATAGTAGAGGATCCGAGGGAGAGTTTAATCAAGATAGCTTGACTGAAAAATCCATAGGGGTGTTCGCTGGTTTACATCCCAGAAATCCCATCTCAGATAGAAGATCAAGTGCATACTTGCACTGAGAGCTGCAATCTATCAGAATTTCGTGATACTTCAACTCTAAGGAAATATCTAAGTGGTCCAAGGTCCTTGGTATGAATGTGTGAACCCAAATATTGTTTCACCTTGGAGATGCTAGTAGACCACTCCAGTGATGATAATATCATCAACATACACCAGCACAATTACCCTTCCTTGAGGATGATAATGTGTAAAAAGAGACGTGTCAGCATGACTACATTTGAAGAAGCCAATCTATCGTAAAATCATGCTAAAATTTTCAAATCAGGCATGTGGTGACTGCTTCAGTCCATATAATGATTTGTATAAAAGACAAACCATAAACCCCCGGTCGCTCAAAACCAGGAGGCTGGTGCATATAAATAGTCTCTGATAGACCGCCATTAAAAAAGGCATTCTTTTCGTCTAGCTGATGAAGAGGCCGTGCCTTAGAAACAACCAAGGATATAAGAATACGAACCAATGGTAATTTGGCAACTAGTGAGAAAATCTCAATATAATCCAAACTATACTGCTGAGTAAATCTTTTGGCTACTAATCCGGCTTTAAGACGGTCAGTCGTCCCATCTGGATTTTGCTTGACAGTAAAGTCCCATCGACAACAAACAATTTTCTTATCTGAAGGCGGATGTACCAATTTCCAAGTCTGATTAGAGTGCAGTGCAACAATCTCTTCTAACATAGCTACATGCTAACCTGAGTACTAAAGTGCTTCCTGAACAGAGAAAGGAAGAGTGATGTCAGATAAGGAACAAACAAATTGACGGGCAGATGGGGTCAGTCTATGATAGGAAATGAAGTTAGAAATCGGATGTGCAGTAGTACGAGAACGCTTACTCTTGCGTAAGGAAATAGGAAGAGAAATATCTTCTTCGGAAGGCAGCGGTGGTGGAGAATCAGGAACAATACACTGTATTAGAGTACCTGCAGAAGAATCGTTAGAAGAATCATTGGTGGGAGGTGGCTGGACAACTTTCTTACGACGGTGGTACACATGTGGATAAGTGACTACAGGCTGATCACTAGCGAGCGCAGGTTGAACAGATGAATCAAGCTACGAGGAAGGTAGGTGTGGAACCGGAATAGTAGAAGTGTGTTCTTTAACATGTGGTAGAAAATAGGCTTGATTTTCTAAGAAAGTCACATCACATGAAGTACACATTTTGGATGTGGTAGGGTCAAAGCATACATACCCTTTTTGGGATCGAGAGTAACCTACAAACACCATACAGGAAGCTCTAGGATCAAGTTTGTCAATATGAGGACCTAAAATATAGGGATAGCATAGACAACCAAACACTTTAGGAGAAATAGGAAAAGAATTGCCCCGTGGAAATAAAATAGAGAAAGGGGACTGGTTGCCTAGGACCGAAGAAGGCATACGATTGATACAAAATTCCATAATCGTTTAGGAACATGCATATGCAAAATAAGAGAACGAGCTATCTCAAGCAAACGTCGGTTCTTTCGTTCAGCAATCCCATTTTGCTGAGGAGTATAGGAACATGAAGTTTGATACAATATACCCTGGGCGTAACAAAATGCAGTAAACTCCGTGCTAATATACTCTTTAGCATTATCTGAACGAAGAACCTTTACCGGAACACCAAATTGATTAATAATCTCAGTTACGAATATTTTAAAGGTAAACAAAGTTCGGATCTATTAGGCCGGATTGAAGGCCGCCTAGGTTGTGTGAGCGTTGTGTCCAAATTTGTTTTGAAAAGAACATAGAATTTTAATCTATGTTCAAAGTTCGTTTATGGACATGAGTTTTAAAGTTTTGATGTCCATGCATGATTTTGTTTCGAAACTTAGTGAGTTAGCTTTCATATGCTTTGAATGTGTCTGAGTTGATAGACTCAACCCGAAAATCTGCTATTATTAAATATAAGAAATTGTTGGACATAAACAATTTCTGATTTCTTTTTAAGTTTATTATAAAATTGGGCATTATTTCCCCATGTATTTTTAGGTGGTTGTGAAGAAACAGACTTTTTAAGGTCTATGTTATACATATGGTAGAAAAATAGGGTTTCCTCTTTTTTTCCAAAGGGAAATACTTTCGTATTCTCGATTTTGTTAAAGAAACATGGGATTAATCATGTTCTTAAGTTCATTGGGGAGTTCTTAATCTATGGAATTGGTGAAAATTCCTTCAAGTCTTCACCTTATGTGTCCCCTGTTAAAAGAAAGAAGAAAAGAAGAATTCTTTTAAAAAGAAAAGCTTCCATCAAGTCTCCACCTTCTTTTTCTCTTTTCTTCTAGCCGAGAGTACTAATTCTTCAAAACCTGTAAAAGTTTTAGAATTCTCTCTTTTGTTGAGTAATGAGGGGATCCCTTCTTTCTCTGAAAACCTTGAGCAAAATCAATCTCCGAGTCTTCAAAACCTGTACTCTTCCTCTTCTTGATTTGTCAAAAGAGAGAATGAGAGAGAATATAGAGACAGATTTCTTCTCCCCTTTCCAAAGTCTTTGGAGAAGTATTTATAAGACTTAATTCCAAAAAACCACAAATCTTTTAGCTAAAATACGAGAAACATTCAAATAGTTTCAAAATTACGAGAAACCCCAATGGAATGCAGTTTTGTGCTATTTATTGCTAACGCGGCATCTGATTTTTGGGGGTTTATCGTAGTTTTTGAAAGTTTTTATGGTGGTTTCTTGTGTATTTTAAAACAATTTGGGGGTTTCTCATATTTTAGCTAAAACACTTAAGGGCTTTTTGAAATTAAGCCCGTTTATAAATACTTCTCTATTTGTGATTAAGTGGGGGTAGTTATTGAAAACCACGCCCACTCTTTTTCTTTAAAATGGTGGGAAGGACGCCTACTCTTTTTCTTTAAAATGGTGGGAAAGAAAATAATTTCTCCTTTCTATCTTTGGGCGACTTAAATTGGCCGTTGGGTATTTCATTTGACATACCCGCTTATGTTTTTGAAGTAGGGGAATATTTGACTTAGGGATACCCGATTTAGGGCATCCAAAATTCGGAACTGCGTGCACATGGTTCAATGATCTGGCCATAACTTTCTTTAGGGAAGTTCAAATGACCCGCCTTTTTTTTCTTCTGGAAACTAAATTCAACGGGCTTTCAAATGAATCCTTAATTTCTTCAATTGGCCAAATGTACTGGAATGTATAGGTATTTAAATCCAACCTATATTCAAATTCTTAAATATCCGATTTGACTACTTTTGGGAGTCAATATCTTTGACTCAAACAAATACCATAGCATCAAATAGATGCATACAATTTATATCTAAGTTGGACGTATGAGATTCAATTTTTTGTGTCAACAAATACTCCCGACAAGGAGTGTGTATACGATGTTGTCGTATTCTTTCGCTTGAAATGGTAGTTGAACACAAGGTAGAAGCGATGGTGGTAAAGACGACATAATTTCAAGTCGATCCTACACCTGCTCCAGAGCCACAACTAGAGGCAGCTGAAACATGGCCTGGCTGATGTCATTCTACCACCTGCTGCAGAGCAACAACTTTACGACCGACGACATGGATATGGTTGACACTTGCGTCGTTCCACCATCCACTGTAGAGTAACAACTTAATCTAATTGCCGACATAGGTTTGCTCCATTCTACTCAGCCAATTTGAGAGTTTTACAACTATTATCGTTGTTCTAATAATCATTATTTCAGATGCATCCAAAATGTATCTAACACAGGATATTAATGATGAGCTCGTAGCCGAAGTCCAAACATGGTTAGATCTTTTGTAAAAGCCTATGGTCTCATTCTGAGCGCATGATTGATTCCTTTTCGATGTCGTGTTTTGAAAAGTGTAAAGATCACAACCAAAGAAATTTGTAAACCGCAATCAATAACGGTGTCTATTGTAGGTTCGTTGGTGAATGCGGATCGTCCACAGGGAAAGTGAGATTTGATCGATCTTGTTTTAGTTGAGTTGAAAATTAAAAGAATAAAGGAAAAATAATTGATTCAAGATTTATGAGTTTTTATTTTCAAGAAACTTAAAGAAAGTAAAGATCTAAAGTCAAGAATCAAGAAATGTTCCCAAGTTGTCTGAATTATCAAGATTTTTAAAGAGGCTTGTAAGAATCGATCCAATCGATAGTGATGATGAATACTTATGATTACAAATTCTTATTTATTGAAGATTTGTTACTAGATCGATGACGATCAACGAGATTTAGGGATCTATTGAAGAAACTAGGGTTTCTCTATCATCATCCCTTGTCCTTTCGTTGATTAGCATTCAAATTCTAGCCTCTAGGAAATTCAAGCATCGATCGTTGATCTCTAATTAAGAGCGAAAACATTTAAGAAAATATCTCGCTCAAAACTAGGTTGTCGATGATTCAATTTCTTAGAGTTTACAAAACTCATAAGACTTAAGAACCGTTCAAGAATTTAATCATCTATCTATTTTCTCGATTCCTCCACAAGCGGAATTTTCACTCAAACATCATGAAAAAGAAAACAATCAATAATTGACAACTCATCATAATGCTCAAATGTAAAGAAAAGCAAGATCAAGAATTTTTACCTTTTATTATTCGATATTTCGTTACAATTCACTCAAAGACTACAAGAATTGAGGAGAGAACTCGATCGTCGAACTAGCTTCGCATCGTCTTCTTGAGTCGTGGATCGTTGTGGATCACTTGCTCGTATGAAGATCGGCGTTGCTTCAAAAAGGGTTGTTGGATGCTTGCTTGATTTGGTACTCAATGATCTTGATTTGGATTTTGAATTGGATTCGGGCTAGGGTTTTGAGTAGCAAGTTGTGTCATTCAACTTGCGGAATTTTGGCTCAATTTTGAACAACCCAACAACCTTGTAATGATGCCTTGGGTCGCCTTTTATAGTCTTCTCCTTTAGCTTCCCCTTTAGCTTCCCCTAGAAGCTTGATCTAGCTTCCTTTAGAAGCTAAGCTAGGTTTAGCTTCCTTTGCAAACTTGGTAGTTGAGTAGAAACTTCTAGATTTGAGTTAGTTATTTAGCTTTCTTGAGAAGCTTGGTAGGTATTAGGCTTGCACAAGAAACTTGGCTGTTAGAAAGGAAGCTTATGAAGATCTCTGGGGACTGAAGTGTCTTGAAGAAGTTTGCCTATTGAAAGGAGAAGCCCGAAAAAGTACGTTGCCGATGATGTGTCCACGTGGCCGCGGATCCGTGGCCGTCTAAGTTGATTGGTGCGTGCAATTTCCAGGGTACTCTTGTGTTGGCTTTAGGGCTGTTTCTTGATGTCTGGAATCTTTTTATACTTTCTTGTTTACTGCCAGATCACAAGTCTTGGACTTGGTGTATTTTTATCAGCACTTTTAGTAGTTCCGGCTCTTTTACCTGGAATTTCCTGCACACAATCTCGAGACAAGTGTTGCGATATACAAAAGATCATGCGTGCAATAATAAACACTCAATTTCCCTCAAAATGCCGGTTATAATGTACAACACATGTTATTTGGTATTTTCCAGTCAAATTGCTAATATGTGCTATATTCATACCGAACACCTTTAAATGATTGCAAAGAGTAGGGAAATTGATGTGTTAAAAATGCAATATTTTCGACTGATCAGCGCACATATTCTATGCTAAAACACAAGAATCCGCTAATGAGACTGTTCGCAAAGGCATGCGTTCACTCTTACGGCAGACGCCTCTTCCAAGTTTACAAGAATTTGTGGACTCGGTGAACGTTTTTTCCGACTTCTCTCCAAATTGGCGTTGACCCGGAATTGTTCGTGAATGAAATGGCCAATGCGTGCGGGATCCTTTGCTGGTTGTACAAGGCCAAGGAAGTTGGCCAGCAGCATCATGTTCATGATGACCAGACTGTCATTGAATCTCTAAAGATCGACCACGAGACCAAAATAAAGCGAAGGTCCATCATCAAAAGAGCTTCGAGTGTTGGACGTTCTTAAAGAACAACTATAGGAAACATGCCGGACTCAAAACCATGATGTCATTCGACCCACGGCCGAACTTAAAGCCGCAAAGTATCGTCTTCTCGGGACTGACTCCAAGCTGAAAGGAGCTGCGGAGGACGTGACTGTGTCAAGCAAAGTTGGTGAAAGATGGTTAGGACATCGCTCAGCTAAACACTGAATATAATCTTACAGTCGAGCGAGCTGCCGTGTGTAAAGACTTTATCGTGGTATTGGAGGCCAACTCGACATATCAACTTAAGGCCTTCTAGAACACTGACTTAGATCGCATATGAAGAGTGTAGTCATCCTCTTGTTCTCTTTTGTATCGGCTTTAAATTTTGACCACTTTTGTTCTTTTATTGTTCATTCATTTATTTATATGTAAATTTTGAATAAACAAATAAATAAAGTTGTCATTTCCTTTCATTTGTATTTTGTGTAAATTTTCTATTCTTGAATAATCCAGATATGCAATTATCCAACACATGAAAACCACCTTTAAAACTTTCGCCAATGCAAATTATGGAATTTTAGTTTAAAGTCAATATGGATATAACTTGATGTATGGAATTTGAGAATTGCAGGTTGGAACTTGAGATTTGAGAGTTTGAAACTTGAGAGTTGAGGATGGTGACTTTAAATTTTGAATTTTTTTAGTTTAAAGTCATTTCAAGGATAAGACTTGAAAGGAAATTTGAAATGGGACCGGATTCGGAATTATAAATTCAATCAAATAAGTAAAATCCGCGTCGAACATTTTGCACGCATCGTGAAATAAAATCGATAAGTATCCTTAGATAGTGTACCCATCTCTCCATTTCGTATGTTGTATATGGTTTGGATATTTATCGCGCGACTTCATGAAATAGGATCAACGAGTATCGTTATATGGTATATTCATCTTTCTATTTCAAAATTTGTATATTTCGCAATTTCGAGAAATAAGATTGACAAGTATCCTTATGCGGTATATTCATTTCTTTATTTTCATATATTTGTATGTTGTGGACATCATTGCGAGGTTTTTAGGAGACAGGATTGTCGTGTATCTTTTATGGTATACCCGTCTTTTCTGTTCCATATATAGAGATTCATTGCGTGGCTTTATGAAATAAGATCGACGGGCATGCTTATATGGTACGCCCATCTTTCTATTTTGGATACATCTTTACGCCACTTTGTGAGATAAGATTCATGAGTATCCTTAGATGGTATACCCATCTCTCTATCTCATATATATCATTATGCCGTGATGTAAGATTGGCGAGTATTCCTATATGGTACACCCATCTCTCTGTTTGGTAACTATTTTGCCCCATTTTGTGAAGTGAGATCAATAAGTATCCTTATATGGTATGCTCATCTTTCTGTTTTTCATTTCTGCCTTATATAGGCTTTTCACAATTAGGGGTGTAAACGAGCCGAACTCGAGCCAGCCAAGCTCGGCTCGAGTCCGGCTCGTGGTTCTTTTTGTCGGCCCAAGTCCGGCTCGTTTAGTTAATCGAGTTAGAGATGCTCGGCTCGAGTCCGGCTCGATTAAACATGCCCAGCTCGTGTTCGGTTCATTTGTGACCCATTAACTAAACGAGCCGAGTTCACGAGCCGAGCTTAACGGAGCTCGTTTAGAGCTCGTTTGTGAGCTCGGCTCGTTTTCAACTCATTTACTCATATTAATAGTATCTTCCAAGAAAAAAACATAATTAACAATAATGCTTAAAACTCAGGGTTTTGAGATATGGAAAAATTAAAAAACATTAACATCTAGGGCATTGAATGGGTCTAAGTGCTGGGTTTTATATTTATCTCAGTACACTTTATATACTGTCATTTAATTGAATTAAGTGTTCTGAGAGTTATATAGAATCTGCTATATATTACATATTACTGTTTTTTTTCAAACCGTGTAAACCAGCCGAACCCGAGTCAATACCGAACGAGCCTGGCTGAGCTCGAGTCCGGCTCGTTTAATAAACGAGCCAGGCTTTCTGGCTCATGTCCGGCTCATTAATAAATGAACCGAATTTGAACGAGCTGATACCGAGCCGAACCTTAATCGAACCCGAGCTGGCTCGTTCAATTACCACCCCTATTCACAATATGGATATTTTACCATGAATCCTAAAAATAAACATTTTATTGAGTATCCTTTTAGGACGTACTCGGTTTATCTTTGGTACTTCTTTTAATAGTTTTGCATGACAGAGATAAATCATGTGGGTCACCAGCATGCCCGATCTATCTCAAATCCGATCCAAATCTGAGAGTTATATGTGGGGTCAGAAACCATTATTTGTTTGGTTTCAGGCCTATCCCGGTTTGATGTATAAGCGGGGCCTAATACAAAATATTTCATTTATGAAAATATTCTTTTTGATTGGCCTATTTGCATGTTTGTGGATATCATCACGTGATTTTGTGAAATAAGATTGAGAAGCACTCTTTACATAGTATATCTCTTTTATTATTTCGGTACCGTCTTTCGTTGGCTTTTTCATAATGTGGATATTTTACCGTGAGACCAAAAGAAACATTTTGATGAGTTGCCTTTCAGGATGTACTCGGTTTATTGTTTTGGTACTGCCTTTAATGGCTTTACACGGCGACTGAAGATAAATCATGTGGGTCACCTCTTAGAGCATGCCCGACCTATCTCGAGTCTGATCCAAATCTGAGAGTTATCTCTGGAGGCCAGAAAATATTATTTGTTAGGTTTCAGACCTATCCCAGTTTTAGTGTATAATACAGGGCCTTACGCGGAATGTTTAATTTATAAGGATATCCCATTTCGCTTGACTTATCTGCGCATTTATGGATATCATTACAGGACCATATGAGATGGAATTTTGAATACCTTTTGCATGGTTATACTCAATCTTCCACTTCTGTTCCGCCTTTAGTAAGCTTTTCTGCAATGTGGATATTTTACCGTGAGACCTAAAGATAAATAGTTTGGTAAGTTTCCTTTCACGATGTACTCTGTTTATCTTTGGTTCTATCGTTAATGGTGGTGCACGTCGACTAAAGATAGATCATCTGGTCACCTCTTAGAGTATGCCCGACCTATCTCAAGTCTGATCCAAATCCGATATATATTTGTGGGGGGTCAAAACTACCATTTGTTAGGTTTCTTACCTATTCCAGTTTTAGTGTGGGGCCAAGAACTGTTATTTAGTTTTTAATTCCATGTCTATCCATGTTTGATGTTTTTAAAGTAGGGCCTAGATAAAGCGTCTCGTTTATGATAATACTTTATTTATTCAGCTTATTTGCGTGTGTGTATGAGGACAAAACCGACTAGGAGATACTTTAGTTTAGAGTATACCCGATAAGTTTTGTTAAACTAAAGTTTTTAGGGTTTGGCATGAATTTCATTGACATTGTTGTTATTGTCAAAGCATTCTTTTATTTGTAGAACTTTTGGCTTAGGATGCGGGAGAGACATTGCTCGAACCTTCTAGTTAAGCGTGATATTTCCTCAAATGTCTGCCATTAATAGGAAGCATGGGCCTGTCTCCACGGGCATCAATAAGCGGATAGGAGCCACCTTCGTAGACAATTTTTATGATATAAGGCTTTCCCAATTCAGCTCAAATTTTCCTCCAGTTCTGTGATTCATGATCTTGGGACGATTTTCTTAGGGTGAGAGCCTTGGGTCTGACCAATTTGTTATAAGCGCGTGTCATTCAAACTCGATAAAGCTCTAAGTTTTGTTGACCTTTGAGTCGATTGTCCACTAAGATTTCAAGTTCTTCTAACTTTTGAATTGCGTTTTTTCGGTAGTTATTTCTTCGTGCATAGCAACCGGAGAGATGGTAATTGGATTTCAAACAGAAGTATAACCTTCGTTCCGAATACCAATTGATATGGTGTGGCTTTCTTAGTTGTTTTGTAAGTGGTTTGATACGCCTATAAAGGCCTGTTTTGGAACGCCAACCCCTCATGTTTTTTAGAATGATCTTTTTGAGCAATTTAGTCAATGTTTTGTTAAACGCTTCTGCTAAACCGTTTGCTCTTGGATTATATATAGTGGAGTATCACCAATTAATTTTGTGTGACCTGGCGAACCTTATTATTTTGTTACTTTTATAGGCGGGTCCATTATTAGACATAATACGTCTTGGGATTCCAAACCTATATAGATCATTGTTTTGAAAGAATTTAATGATAGTCTCCGCTGTGATTTATAGTGTTCTCAAGACAATTATTGTAATCGCAGGCAGGCGATTATGATGATTGAGAAAGGCCCTATACGGATAGAATAGTCTTACTCGAGATGATAGTATGCTATCTGGTTTTTCTCTATCATCATGTATATGCATTATGGGGTATTACATATCACTATTATATGTTGATAGAGCCCATATAATTCTTGCTTGACTACCAGTATTATGATGGCGATTATATACGTGGGAGCTGGATAGTCTATAAGCACATCCTTAAATGTCAATAGTCGAGGGAATATCGAAACTGGGCATCGATACTTCGGAGTAGACTAGTGTATGCTTTTTGAGACCCTGACGAGGGGCGGTGGTCGGTCCCACAAGCCATTGGTGTCGTTAGTCACTAAGATAGTATACAGGTGCTCATTAGGTTATGAGTTACACTGGACGGACTCGCCGGGAACATACTAGATGGTATTATACCTATTGTCATATAGCAGTTCTCAGGTGATATTAGTACAGGTTAGTCTGTCGACTTGAGATCATCATTTGTCTCGCGTGAGTTCCTACTGTGCTTTGGTTACTACCCTACCACGGCTCAAAAGAGTCGTGCAAACAGGTTTTAGTTGGGTACAGTCCCGAGCCACATAGAGGCAGTGAGCGGATTGTCGGGGATTCGTCTCTCCAGGTATTGGGGGTTGATGTCGCGCTGTGCACGGGTGGCCATCACCAGAAATCCTTGGCCAAGGCGGACGGGAATTACTGATTTAGATCAGTAGTTTTTCAGTGGATGATGGGCTTCACACCGACACGAAATATCGCGTTATTAGGGTTTGGCTTTATCTACCCCCTAGACCCGATATGCGATACTCTTAGACGAGCATACCAGACTCTACGGAGATTGTCACAGACAGGCTCGTAGGGCTATGGATGAGTTTGCTTGTCGGCCTTCCTTTCTCTCAATACCTGGATAGCCGTTATGTACAGCCAGTGCCGCTGATGTACTTGTGGTTAAATCCATTGCCAACGTATTGACGAGTCTTTAGAGTCCCACACAGAGGGTTTTTTCCGGTTCAGACGATATGATGTAGATGATGTATGTTGGTACATACATGTATCCGATTAAATGTGTACAGGCTACACAGACTTTAATCGGACGGTTGATAATACTAGCGGCTTAGAATTAAGCTGGATTATTAAATTAAGTTTTGATTTAATAATTTATATATATTTTTAATATATGTATTCTAGTATATTGTTCACTATTCATTTTCTCGCTTGGCTATTCGTATTTTTATACGAATACGCGTATATGTATTTCGATACGTATACCGGGTTGTATTCCGTATTTATACGGAATATGTTCTAGAAGATGGACTATATGATTTTCTTTTTAGAAAATCATTTGGAAATGAGGTGGAGGGTGAGGTGGCATGAGCATGGTTGGAGGTATGTAGAGAGGTATGGCCTTTGATTGTTTATTGTAAAAATGATATGAGATATTTTTTGTATGGTTGAGAAATGAGGAGCCATTCTTTCTACATGCCATTCACACTTCATTTCTATCATGCTTGATAGCTCTTCTACACTTTGGCTCATTTTCTTTGATGAGTTGCTCATGTCTTGGTTTTTTCACTTCCTCCTTCTTTAGTTGCTCATTTGAGCTTAAGAAATGAGAGGAAATGAGAGAAAATGATAGTGAAAAATTTCTACATCCCCGCTCTCCATTACTAGCGATCTTGGAGCGTTGGTTGCTTCGCTAGACGAAGCTGGAGCCTGCATCGTTTCCGTCAGGTGGATCATCTTCGGTAAAGGAGGATCGGCTTGCAACGGCGATCCAGAGCACTTGAAGAAAGCTTGAGGATGTGAGTATTCTACACATAATAGATTAGTTTAGCTCACTAGGTTTTTTTTATACAAGTTCTAGTTATTTAGTTCGATTCTTGGTTTGGGAATTTTGGCAAACTAAATTTTTTTTGAAATCCATATTGCCATCTTCGAAAATTAGTTTGCTAGTGTGCTTAGGATCCCAGTGGTATCAGAGCCATACTAAAAGCTAGACTTGTTTGCACTAGTTTAGAGTTTCGATCGACGAAAATTTCCGAATTGTATTTCCAAAATATATCTTGCTGTTCGAATTTCAAAGTTCATTTTTTCTGGTTGCATTAAAATTATGTGCAGGCAAAACTAGAGCTAAGAAAAACAAGAGATAATGCTTTGTTTTCCTTTGGATTGGTGAGGATAAAGGGTTCACCATGGATTGTAAGGATAAAAGGTTCACTCTGGATCGGTTAGGACGAGATTTCCTTCTATATACTGCCTTTGAGCCGGTCTTTGAAGAATAGCATTCTTCGATAAGGTAACCAATAAGTCGATGGTACACACAGTACCTCGGATGGTTTGTTTTGTTGACATCTTCCGGTCTTTGGGGGTGAAAGCGGTTTTGAAGATATTTTTAGAGTATTCTTTCTTAAAAGAATATTTACTACTCATTCTGGCATTCGAGGATATTTTAGGTGGACTCGTCCGACTTGTTGATTTTCGTTGTTGACAAGTCCAAGGATTGCATTGGTTCTGCCTTATTCGCAGGCGAAACTGGTTTAGGCAATTCCGCCAGACGCTGCGGCGGCCATGAGTTGAACCGTCACCATGAGATTGGCTATCTGAGCCTGTATTTCCTCGACTTGACAGTCTTTGTATCTGGTGCATTTTCTTATCCGTACCAAAGGGACATTGCCGTCGTCGCTTTTCCTTTCGTAAATTGGGTTGGCATCGACATTTTAGGGAGGAGCATCTGTTACGTCCTTACGAATGACCCCTTCAATGTTTTGGGGACATGCTAGATCATTGTCTGAATGTCTTCATTCGTATCTTCTACCATCATTATTTGCTTATTCTTCCACCTTAGGACAAAATCGATTGTTGAGTTTTTGTCCAATGGGCTCAATGCTATAAGCAACATCAAAGTCATTTAAATCTCCAATTGGTTTTTTTTTGGCGAATTGGTTAAAAGTGGTTATGGATCCCTATTCTAACTCAGCAAACCAATTAAAAGATGTGCCGATCAGACTTTAGGAAAATTGATGGAGAAGAAACCGATCATTTCTTCTTACTAACTCTCCGCAATTTACTTTGAAATGAGCAAGATGTTGCTCGGGGTTTTCTAAACCGGTGAACATTCTGAATGATGGGATAGTGTAACCTAATGGATATGGGACCCATTATAGTCATCAGGATACAACTGACTGGCTATAGGGGTCGTTATAGTTGAGTTAATCTGCTTTAACTGATCAGCAATTAGCTTCTGAAGCGTTATATCCATTTTAGTGAACACCGTTGCTGAATCAGTAGTTAAAGGTGTCATAGTCGCAGTTGTAGGCGTTGTCGCTATCAAAACTGCAATTGGTGGATCTGATGCCGAAGATGTTTGCTCCGTTCTACTTGATGCTGGTGTCGAATGGGGCTTCGGTACATGCTGCTCCACTTGAGGCGCATTTTTTAGTTGGATTAGGTGGAGGAATATATGTTCCTACCTTATCCACTGGCGGATTGAACCTTTGTGCATCGATTAGATTTTGGATCTGTGCGGCCATCAATTGGATGGTTGCTATTAAATCATCTATTTGATCTCGCATCTATTTGAATTAGCAATTATTATCTCTCACATGCTGCTTTATGTGCACTGTGAGAGTATTTTTCGCATCATTATCATTTCCCATTTCAAAAACGGAATTTTCATTGATTTTCGGCAGTGGGATAGCTGCTTCATTATCATGAGCAATTTCTTCCTGATGATGTGCATGACCACTTGTTCGTTGGAGTATTGTGTGTGGTTTAGGAGTGGTGAATAGTAAGAGATAAGATAAGTGCCACAATCCAAAAGGGCACATGACCGTCATAAGGATCAAGTGAAGTCCAGTGGATCCCACCGTAACCCAAGTAAGCCAAAAAACCAGGAATCTAAACCATACGTAAGAGAAATATATAATATAATATAATAAAATGGAGGTGGAGTTTTAAGAAAAGTTTTATAAAATAAGTAAAACTTGTTTTGCAAAGATATTTGAAAAACGGACATCTCCTTTGTAAATTTCGAATAAAAAGCCTGTACAATAATAAACTATAAAATCATCCTTATACGGGAGCTAGCTCGACGCCCACACGGCGGAAACAATCCACACAATAATATACGACGCCAAAAGGCGAAGATCAACAAGCGGAAAGTAAATAACACTATATATACATAAAGTCAGGCCGACCCATATGAGTTCGACTACAACAACAGTACAACATCTAAGGTCTCGATCCAATACACTATACCTGGTTGGAGTACTTCTAGATACAATAATAGATACAAGAAAAATGCCAAATCGAATTCTAACCCACCTAGCTCAAAAGATAGATGCAATCATGCCCAAAGAAAGGAAATGTGCCAACAAAGCCGCTACTGATCTAAGCGGTCAATCCTGCAAGAACTATGGCACAACAGGGATGAGTTGTCAACTCGTGAGTAGAATTCACATAACAAGATAGAAGTCGCATGAATAAGCGGTGAAACAACTAAAGCATGATAAACATGTACATCAAGGAGGGTAAATAAGCATGCATCGAAACTAGAGTTCGAGTGATGAACAACAACAATAATAACCCCTCATGTACAACTCGTGTACAGCTATCCTAGCTTGTGCAGGAATAATGTGTGGTTACCATCTCATCAACAATAATCTATATATCGCCCGATACGGGCATATCATAAGCACAAGCATATGAAAGCATGTGAATCATGAACGTAATATGCAATATTACGCATTGAAACGATAACAATCGTCATTCATCAATAATTCAACTGCATTTATATACAACGGTGTCCAATCATTATCACCATAGCCGTAGTGCAATATCTATAGCACACGATCAAGTATAAACACAATTAAGGCTATAATACATATATAACATACATCCATGTATAATCATATAAAAGTAACCGGATGATATATGTATGTAAAATCCTTTCAAAATAGCCGAATGGTGTGTATATCACGACATAAGTACCGGACGTTAATTTGTGAAGCAATATACGCATTTCGTTTAAAGTATACGTCACACATTTGAAAAAGATTTGAAGGGTTTTCTTTTGAAAGATTCTTATGTCGATCATAGACACGTGGAAAAATAGTACGACTATAGCTCTTTTAAAAACCTCTTTAACATATATCGATATGTGAAAATAATATTGCAGGTACCATCTCTTGGACCAGTCCTGTTCGGTTACTATAAAGTATAATACATCTCATTCTCGGCAGGGTATCTATATCGACCCTCCGATTTCCATCAAGACATCTCGTGCCTTCTCACTTCAATTACTCATGAATTGATCACAATATATATATATATATATATATATATATATTTATATATATTTATATCCTCAATCGCTCACGGATTGATCACATAACCCGGCCATATCCACCGTGTTTGAAACTATCATTTCACACCATAATTCTTTTTCATATATTCTCAATCTCTTAGGATTGATATTGTAACACCCTAGTTCAGTTATACTATATTCTCTTTCATTATTTTCTTATGGCTATTTCCTGTTTTAATTCGCTTTTGTGTTTTGGCTGACACGTATATTATCCGTATTTTCAAACAGTAATTTTAGACCCGACCCGGACGTCTTTTGGACTATTTTGTATTTAGCCTAAAACTCAAGTTTTATTAATATTATATTCTAATATTCTCAATCATATTTTAAACAAACTAATATTATGTTATACTTTTATCCATTTAAAATTTTTCCAAACCAAATAATTTTACCAAACCAAATATATTTTAAAAATCTTTTAAATACTAAACTAAACAACTCACCCACTCTACCTCTCTCTCTCTTACTATATATATATATTATTATTATTATTTTTTAGAAAACCCTATTTTCCTTAACCCCATGTTCCTTCTCTCTCTTCTCCTTCCTCCTTCGTGCCGCCGCCTCTCGCGAACCCATGCCCTAACCCACGCCTCGCGCTCGTCGTCGTCGCCTCCACAGTCTCCGATCCCCCTTGACCACCTCTTCTCCCTCTTTCCTCGCATCTCCTCTGCGAACGCCGACGAACCCAATCTCGTCGCCCTCGCCTCTGTTGTCACGTCGCCGCCTCACCTTCAACTCCGTCTCTTTCCCATAAACCCTAGACGCCGCTCAAGCTTCGACAACGAAGGTGAAGTCATCTTCGATACGAGCACGCGCTCTCCTTCGGCATCATCGCCTCCATCGAGTCCAACGTCTGCCATGATTCAACAAGCAAGTTCCTCTACGCTGGAGCCCTTGATCAAATCATAGCGTGGGATCTCAAAAAGGGCGTCGCTTTCAAAACCCTAGCCCCTTCTGTTGAGAACCCTCTCACAATCTCGCCGTCACCGCGATCGCATCGAACCCCTCTGCGTTGGCGAGTGGGCATGCTGATAGCAGCGTTAGGTTTTGGGATTTGGAGATAGGGTTTTGTGAAATGACGCTTAATGGGCACAGTAGGGCAGTTACTGCGTTGAGGTATAATCACAATGGGTCGATTTTGGCGTCTGGGAGTAAAGATTGTGATATTATTGTATGGGATGTGGTTGCTGAAGATGGGCTTTTTCGGCTTCGAGGGCATGGAGATCAGGTGACTGACCTTGCATTTCTAGATTCAGGGAAAAAGATGGTGAGTTGCTCGAAGGACAAGTTTGTAAGGGTGTGAGATCTTGAGATGCAGCGTTGCATGCAGATTGTTAGCGGACACCAGAGTGAAATCTGGTCGTTGGATATAGACTGCGAAGAGAGGTTTCTGGTCACCGGTTCAGCCGACCGTGAGTTCAAGTTTTACAAAATAAAGAACTCACATGATGAAATTGATTCTTCGAGTAAGTGGGAGGTTTTAAAGCACTTTGGGGAGATTTCACGGCAATGTGAGGATAGAGTGGCTAATGTAAGGTTTAATAAATCCGGAAGTCTACTTGCATGTCAAGCTGCAGGGAAAACTGTTGAAATTTACCGTATTTTGAATGATGCCGAAGCTAAGCTCAAGGCTAAAAGGAGAATTCACAGGAAGAAAGAGAAAATCTCAGCAAAAGCAGCTTCTGAGGAAAAAGAAAATGGAACTGTGGAGAATCCTATAGATAGCCAACACCCAACAGTTACAGTCTCAGATGTCTTTAAGCTTTTACAAATTTTACGTGCAAGCAAGAAAATTTGTTCAATTTCTTTTTCTCCAACTGTTATGATGAAAGGGACCCTTGCCACGTTATCCTTGTCTCTCATCAATAACATGCTGGAGACTTATTCGGTTGAAGATGACAAGATTTCCAAAACTCATTTGATTGAACTCCAAGGACATCGCTCTGATGTGAGGAGCGTCGCTTTGAGCTCAGATAACACCCTTTTGTTGTCAACAAGTCATAATGCTGTGAAAATTTGGAATTCGAGCACCGGTGCTTGCATCAGGACTATTGAATCTGGGTTTGGAATGTGCAGTTCCTTCGTTCCGGGGGATCGATATGCGCTAGTTGGGACAAAGGAAGGAACACTAGAGATCATTGATGTTGGTAATGGGAATTGCGCTGAGGTAATTCAAGCTCATGGTAAGGATAAGGAGATTGTGTCGATTATTCCAATCCCAGATGAGAATGGCTCAGTTAGCAGCAAGGGTTTTGTTACTGGAGGGCCAGATGGTCTCGTCCATTTCTGGGAGTATCAGCTGAAGAAGAAACCTGATAGCGATACAAAGCAGCTATCTCTGACAAAAGTCAGAACACCTTTGGAAATGAACAGTGAAGTTCACGCTGTTACCATCAGCCCAGATGCCAAGTACATTGCAGTTTCTGAATCTGAGTTTTCTGCCTGTGTCAAGGATGAGCGTATAACGCTGATCCCAAGTGAATCCTAGCTGAGTTCGTGCCTCGCATCTTCGTACATCGTTCTTCCGTGATCCTTATCCTCCAGGCAAGTACTCTTGCTTACTTTTGGTCGATGTACATCGGCTTTCCTTTGTGGTTATATATATATATATATATTTCTTGCACTGTTAGAACAAAAAGGGAAATGTGTTAGTATCTATTCTTCGTTATATCATACAAATATATATATACGCAAACTTTTATGTAGCAAGTGAGAATAATTAGCAAGTGCGGTTTTAAATGAGATTTATTTTTTTAACTGTAAATAAAGTTCGAAAGTTGATAACCTATCTCACATTTATATGTTTCTAGTCAGATTGTGATTAAGATACCCATATTAAGGTTAACGGTAAAGATAACAATTGTGATTCATACCAGCTTGTACACCACCTTTATGCAGTTACTATTACCTGATAACTATTACCACTGTCAAGTCCTGACTATTCACTACTCTAGTCTCTATGAACGAGATCGCTGATAAGGATGCTGAACTACATGACATGATACACTACTATTTACCAGTTTCATCTCTATACAATTACCATACCACAAGTTCCTGTCTTTTCAGCATTCTTAATTAGTGCTCTAGTCATTACCATAGTAGCTATAAATACGTGGGTGTTGGGGTAGTTTGAGTGTGCGTTGTACAACAGGATCTCAGGAGTCCCATGCCGGCAGCTCGTACCGGGCTATAGCGGTCTCATGTTTACAGCTCGTACCGGGCTATAGCGGTCTCATGTTTACAGCTCGTACCGGGCTATAGCGGTCTCTTGTTTATTCCACAGTTGGGCTCGTGTTTCCTAGCTCCTGAGGCACCACTCTTGGGTTAGGAATACTCCTGCAGAGGTTGACGCACACACTCGAGCTTACGATAGGATAGTTTACCTTTTAGTGACCAATTAGGTTATGACCTGACCCCTTACATACATGTTTCATAGTGTTAGTGCATTTAATTATTTATAAACATGTTTTTCTTGCTCACCGGGCTTCACTACATTCTTATATTCTTGTTATTATACTACACACACCTTATATGTTGAGTACTTACTGGGATGTTCTGACATCCCTGAGATTTGCCATCTCAGATTTAGAGACAGATCTGTAGGCTGAGCAGGATCAGAGCGGCTACCAGGACTTTGCTGAAGATCAGTAATCGTAGGTTTATTTCCTTTTCATTTAGCTTTTAGCATGTGCGCCCTTATAGGACATTAGGACTTATGTATCTCTTTCGGATCTTATTTTATTCCGAATCTTTTGTTTTGGATCTTAATTGCATCAATTATCTAGTGAACCCATTTTTTAGGATTTCTTGTGGTTTCATTGCAGCATGATTATCAGTATTATTTCTTTTGGTATTGGAGTTTATTTTGACAGGTTCATCTAGACAGCCTTATGTGACTATGGAAGGATTTTCCCTTACCGTAGGTAGCACGGCTGGCCTTCGTCGCTTTCCGTATTCCATATTTTGGGAAGCGGGGTGTGACAGATATCATATCATTTCCACAATAATATAAATGTTGTTTAAATCGTATCTTTTTAGTCTGTGTGAAATAAGCATAGTACAGACGGATAGCATAACACAGTGCAAGCTAGTAAAATAAATATAGCGCGGACTCATAATCATAGCGCAATGGATAATATAAACGTAGCACAAACCAATAAGATAAACAAAGTGCGAAATATTAACATAAGCGTAGCATAATTGATAAAGTAAACATAACGCGGATGAATAATATGTAAAGCAAGCGTAGCGTGAACGAACATAGTAGATAGATAAATACTTTCGAATAATCCTATATATATATATATTTTAAAATAGAACGAAACGTTTGAAAATAAGGAGCCTGCGATGTTTTAAAAATACATATAGATATCATTTTGAATTCCAAGCAGCACATCCTTGGCATTATCGCTTTTAAAACATGAAACGAATCGTTTTTTGGAAATGGGTAAAATCTTTATATTTTCATAATTTCCCAACCGGGATAAATAACGAGACTCCACGAGTCAATATAATAAAAGGTCGTATTTGGCTAACCATTATCTCATTCAGTACGGAATCTCATCTCGTACGATAACAACCAAATAATCCATTTAATCAAATCATAATAATCTGTACGGACAATCTAGTCTACATACCCAAACACACAGTTTAACTAGTACAGATATCAAGTCTACGTACACACAGCAATTAGTATGGATATCTAGTCACGTACGCACACATCGACTGATGCGGACATCTCGTCAACGCACTCGCTCAACTATTGGTATGGACATCAAGTCACGTACACGCACATCGACTGTTATGGACCTCTAGTCGTGTATTCGCCCAACAATCAATACGGATATCTAGTCGCGTACACGAACATATCGTCGATCATTCTATAACATGTATAACATGGCTAGTAATGTGTATGTGTTGGCATGCACATTTGTGATTGTGCCACATTACAATTCTTAGTAAACGTACACGTGTTCTAACAAGTGTATTCACGATAAACATGCTAAAGCGAAACTAATGAAATCTACTAATTAACGAACAAGTGTCAATATACACGTGGCATGAATCATAAGCATATAAATTTAAATATGTTTCACGGGGGTGCTATACGCCATCCACCCGATTTCCCACTCGTAAATACAAATCTACTCACCGACTGGGACACTAACTAGTCGAATCACACGACCGCCGCGCCTCTCCTCGTCATCTCGAGATCACCCGCACTCGAATTTATAACCAATGGTAACATAAACAAGCAAGCAAATCCTATCGATATCGATATAACCCAAGCAAACGAAATACGATGAAAAATATATAGTAAATCAGTCAAAAAGAGCATCAGACGTCTGAAGAACAAGTCTCAGACGTCTGATGAAGACGTCTCAAAGAGACGGAAAATAGGCAGACATATGAAGAACTTCCAGATGTCTGAAGAACATCTAGAAATTACAAACTACAGGCAAACGTCTGATGCTTTAAGCCTAGACGTCTGAAGAATAAATATGAATAAATAACATAGAATTGGCCGATGTCTGAAGAACAACGTCCAGACGTCTGAAAAAGAAAAATGCTGGTTTGAAAATCTGGAATTTTGCAAAACTTCAAAATTCAAACTTTTTCTTCAAACTACCCTACTTTCCAAAACAAGTTGAAATCACCAAGAAAACTTCATAACATACTACAACTACATCTAACTATCTAAAAACCTTTCTTTTGTAAGATTTGGAACCATAAAAACATGATTTTTATTCCAAGGAATAGTCTTTCATGCAAAACTTAAGTATTACTTGTTGAGAAAGATGAATCAAAGAGGAGATCAAAGCTTGTATATGCTACTTGATGAAGAGAGGATAGTTTCCACTTGAAGACTTGATCACTTGGTGGTTGAGAAGATGAAGAAATATGGGTTTTGTATAGAGTTGGGCTTGAGAGATGTGAGAGGGAGCTAAGGTTTTTAGTGAGGGAGAGTAGAATTTGTTAGGGATATGTATGCCCTAGAGGCCATTATTGTACATTGATGTATATTATAGTGGATGCCTGGACATATATATAGAGGACTTTCTTGCTCGACATGATAGTATGCTATCTGGTTACTCTTTATCTTAACATGTACACTTAGTATTATTCTACTGTCTCTCAGATACATGTTGATAAAGCCCGTAGGGTGTAGGCTTGACTACCGGGACTATGATGCGGATCATACTACTGGGACCTAGGTAGTTCACAAGCGCATCCTTTAATTGTTCCTAGTCGAGGGTATATCGAGACAGGGCATCGATACACCAAAGTAGACTAGTGTATATTTCTTGATCCTGGATGGGGGCGATGGTTGATCCCATATCTATTGGTGTTTGACATCAAAGATTGTACACAGGTGCTCATTGGAGAATGGGTATACCGAACAGGACTCGCCGAGAACTCCTAGTTGGTACTATACCTTTCGTCAGATAGCAGTTCTCTGGTGACACTGCTACAGGTTAGTCTGTAGACCCGAGATCGTCATAGAGTATTGTGTGGCTCCTACTGTGCTTTGATTTCCTCCCTACTACGGCTCAAAGGAGGCGTGCAAACAGATGGATTTTGGGTACAGTCCCGAGTCACATGAAGGCAAATGAGCGATAGGAGGGGTTTCGTCTCTCCCGGTATTGGGAGTAGATGTTGCGCTATGCTCGATTGGCTATAACAGTAAGTCCTTGGCAAGGGCTGTTGATGAGATTTACTGGTAAGTGTTATCAGTAGTTTCTCGAATCGTTATGAGCCATACATCGACATGACTTATCAAGTTACCGGGGTCTGACGTTACCACCCCTAGACTTGATATGCGACATATCAGACGAAGAGACCGGACTGTACGGTAAGTGTTACCTATAGGCTTCATGGGAGTTTGGACAAGCTTGCTTGTTGATCTTCTAATCGCTCAATACCTGAGTAGCCGTTACGTCCAACTAGTACCGCTGACGGCATGTGGGTGATTGATGTGATCATCACTTACTGCTGGCGTATTGACGAGTGTTTAGAGTCCCACACAGAAGTTTCATGGTTCAAGCGAAACGAAGTAGGCCACATATGCTGATATGTGCGGGGGGCCAGGTTAAATACGAGTATGTGATACCGTATTGTAATATGGCGGCTATTTGTTATCAGTTAGGTTATATGTGATATAACCGGATTATTGAATCAAGTGTTGATTTGATAATGTGATATACAGATAAATGATATTAGTCTGTTATATGTGATATAACCGGATTATTAAATCAAGTGTTGATTTAATAATATGATATATATTTATATTTGATATAATTGTATATTGACTAATATTATTGCTCACTAATTATATGCTTATCTTTATATATATATATATATATATTAAAATGAAGCATGGCATGGATTTTCTATTTTTAGAAAATAGAAAATGAAAAGAAAAATGGGGAGACTTGGCATGGGTGAAGCATGGCTTTGCTCATTTTTTTATTCATTTGCCATCACTATTGAAGCATGGTTGGATTTTTTAATCCATGCTTCAATAAGTGAGGAGGGGAGGAATGAGCCATTCTAGCACTTGGCTATTTTCTAGAGCTCATTTTTCTTTGCTCTCTACAATCTTCTTCTTCTTCCTCATGCCTCAAAGCTCTAACACTTACATGTGATGTGAACCATAGACCTTTGAACAAATCCTAGTGAGCAAACACAACCCCACTTCACCATCCTACACTTAATTGGCAATCAAGTGTAGCGTGTTTCCTTCACTAAAGATAGTTTAGTAAAGAGCTAGCTTGAGCTAGAGGGACTTCGGGTGGATCGCCTTTGGCATGAAGATCACGAAAGGAGCTTGTACCATCTTCAAGTGGAGCTATGAGGAGTCGTAGAGAGTACAACTCGGAACTTGAGAAGAGAAGGACACGATCTACAAAGATTGTAGTTTTGTTCTCTTAGCTAATTTTCTTGATTTCATTATTAAACCCTAATCATCTAGTTTAAGATCTTGGTTAGTGTAGATTAGCACCATAAATTTTTAAAAAACGGCATGCTTGATGCTAGTAAAACCCTGTGGTGGTGCTAACATATACTTTCATGGTATCAGAGCCAAACCTAGAATATTAGACGATGTTTGTAAAACCACGAAACCGAAACAACTCCGAAACAGTCGCATTGAAACCTTAGTTTCTGTCGAATTTTCCAGATCCTCTAATTTTTTTAAATAGTTGCAGAGTGCTCTTATTCATGTATATAGAACACCAGAGAAATTTGAAACCCAAACACCTAAACTTGGCCGGCGAAAGTGCAAGAAAAACCGGCCTGGCCGGTTTTGTGATGTGTTATGGGGTTCGTATTTGTTTGGTGTTCTTGTCTCCAGGTCAACGGTTTCATGGTTATGTTTGATTGGCCCAGTTTGCATGTAATAACAATTCTGTTAGGGCTAATCGGAGTGTTTCGTAGTCGTGTTTTTAACGTCGTTTTGGGTTTAAGTTTGATATGTGATACAACAGTTGAAATCCACATTAAATTAGTTTTGTGGAAACTAGTTTGTTTGTAAACCTAGCATGTTAGTCTCTATTGATCGATTGCCACGAAGTTTCGATTCGGATCGAACTCCGTCGCAATCGTGTATCGTACGCGAATACTCGTCAGATAACTTTACTAGGTAGCTATGCCCCATAGTCCCGACCAAGTGACTTTAGTAGAACCCCGTTGCCAAAAGCATCTACTCGGGTGCTCGCGGCCACGGTGTTCCGCCTAAGTGCACTTGGTTGACGGCATCGGGGATGTGGCCATCTACTAAAGTTCCCGACGAGTATTCGATCGGATAGTCGGGAATCTTGTTGAATTACCCGACTAAATTATTGAGAAGAGTTTTCGATATGAGACTAAAATACGGGGTTTATAGGGTTAGCCATGAAATTCGGAATATGAGATATTCCGGGTTTATGATGTCTAAGGAAATGCGGATTCTAATTATTGTAGTTTTTCATTTCTTTTCTGCAACCGTAAGTGTAATATGTGGGGTATCCCAAATCTCGTTGCTATATGTCAACGGAATTTGGGATACGTATTTTCTTACGTTGACATGTGATGTTATGTGTTGCTGTGATATATTATATTGGATCATCGTGGATGAATAGCCGGGGGTTTTATGTGAAATGAGAGTTTTACAATTTTCATTCATGTAAAATTTGTATGTAATATTCTTTTATTGAGACACTTCCGGGTTGAGGATGATGTCACCATTGATGTATATTATTTACTTTTCCGCATTAGGATAGATCCAAGGCGGGGAGCACAAGTAACTGGGTTCTGGAGTCTAGCGGGAGACCATTTTGAGGAGTCGAGACCGGGCATCCTAACTCTAGAATTGGCAGGGTTGCTTGCCGCTCTCGTAGGGGTCTAGGGATGTGGGATTGGCTATTCATCACGACCGTGGAATCCGTGTTTTTCATTATGAACTTAATTTAAAACACGGACCTCCTACTATATCCAATATTTCATATGTTGACTTCTGCTGCTTGGTTCTGTGATGTGATCATATAACTGCGTGAGACGAAAGCTATATATATGATATATATAATAAATGTTGCTTATGTTTTGCACTCGCACTAGTCCAGCCCCCGCTCTGCCCTTAGTTAAGTAACCTAACGGTGCATGACGGACCCCGTAGCGAATGCAGATGGCATAAGCGTACGTTCTATTTTCGTTTCATTTTCTGTGATGTTTAGGAAACATTAAATGATGAAACTTCATTAATGAGATTAATGAAAAAAAAGAATCCTAAAGATGTTGTAGAATCAAAATTTTAAAAAGGGTAGCTCTAGTTCTTGCTTTGGATAGTGGTATTCCTTGATGAATATCCAACACCTCATTCGATGACGAAAGAGCCGAGATCCCTTCACCGGGAGTGACCTTTTTAGCAAAACTAGTAAATGCTACAACCCATTCGGTTTTGTTTTAATAGCTTCTCTAGTTCTTGTTTTGCATAGTGATATTTCTTGGTGAATATCCAGCACCTTATTCGATGAGGAAAGAACCGAGGTCCCTTCACCGGGAGTGACCTCTTTAGCAAAATTAGCAAAAGCTAAAAAAAACTCCTTTTCAAATCACTAGATTCTACAACGATATCAAGCTCATTACGCTAAAGGTTTTCTTAAAAACCAACGCAGCCCTCCGTAATTTCAGATAAGTGCTATTTAGTATTCGTGTTGCGTTTGTTGGCCTCTGTCAAGGCGTAGTGTGCGGTGGCTGATTAGTGCTTATCTGCAGCATGTGATGCAATTGGATTAGGGTAGTCGTGCGACTTTGTTGACCTTTGTCAAGGGTCGTGCTGGTGGGTTTAATTCAATCAAGAAATGAACGGGTTGAACTTGACTAGCGGCCTATGGTTTGTTGGCCTCCGTCAAGGTCATAAGAAGCTAGGGGTAAAAACAATGTTGGGAATTTCAAGTGTTGATATTTGTAATGAGATTGCATACCTTCTATATGATAGTTGGATTCCGATACCCACTGCGAGTAAGAGTTGCTCCTGGGAGAGTTTTCCACTTTACAATTAGCCGATCAATTAGGTGTCTAAGAAGGTGTTAACGTGGTGATGCCCCTGCGGAAAAGATGTTATTTAATTAGTTCGCATGGGGAGACTCTCTCGGAGTACCAATATTTGTCTGGCTGAACGATTGGCAAACTTGTAGGGTGTAATTAATTCCGGCTAATCTTACCTTTTACGGTTTGAAGGAAGATTTGATAAAAACAGTGGGAGCCATCCCGATTAGATAAGATAATAACCAATCTAATCTTGCAAAGAGCGTACGTTAATGCGTTTCCTTCTTTCTCTCTCAAGATACCGACCAATGACACACCTTAATCAAGATAATAATATGGATGTATTGATCGAACCCGTCTATTATACTGAGCTGGGGAACATTGGTTTCGCTTTTTCTTATGATTGTCATAAGTCTGAGCAAGAAATAGGGGAATACCCGGATTCCCACGCCACCCGAACAAAGAAGGAGCATACTGATACATCTTTTTCGGGTGTGTTCGTTACCGAGAACTGTTTCTCAGTTTGCTCTACGTTATGGGTATTGGATACTGGATCAGGATCCCACGTATGTAATTTGTTACATGGGCTAAAGAGAGGTAGATAACTTGGAAAGGGTGATAAGTCTTTAACAGTAGGGAATGGAGCAATTGTTGCCGTCAAAGCAGTTGGCGAATATCACCTAGTGTTATCAACTGGTAATACATTGATTCTGAACGACTGTTACTACGTACCAAAGATGATGTGCAACATTATATCAGTTTCTTTGCTAACTAAAGAAGGATATAATTTCACATTAGAGAATAATGTTATGAACATTTTTCTAAATTAAGTGTTGATTGGGTTTGGTATGTTATATAATGGTATATACGTTCTAAATCAAACGACAGTTCCAAACATACAAAACACACACAAGAGTAAGAGTTCAGAAATGAACGAAGCCTACTTGTGGCATTGTAGACTAGGTCATATCAATGCGACAAGACTAGCTAAGTTGCATAAAAATGAATATTTGAATCCGTTCGAATTTAGATCTTATGAAACTTGCGAGTCATGTCTCAAAGGTAAGATGACCAAAACTCCGTTTACTGGACACGGAGAAAGAGCTACTAAACTCTTGGGACTGATACATTGTCACGACCCGCAGGGTACGGAACGTGACTGGCACTTAAGTTACGAAACGTCTCAAGACGTCCGTAAAATAAGTAAGCCAAAGCCCAGAAATCAAAACCCAAAAGCAGAAGAGTGAAGGAAAACCAATCAATTGAACGAGTTTATCAAATAAGTCATGTCAAGCCTTTTTAAAAACAATATCAATTTTTCCGAAAATTTCGGCAGTCTCCTTTGTAAATACTGGCCCCCAAAATGGGTACAACAAGAATATATATGAATACAACAAATAAGGCATCCTCAAACGGGAGCTAGCTCTTTGCCACAAGGCGGTCACAAATCCCACGCAATGTAAATCAGCAATGTGCATAAATAAACATAAGAAGCACAAGTAAAACAGCATGTCGACTCAAGTGAGCTCGACCCCAAAATACAGCATAAAAAGCCCACAAATCTCCCAGTCTCGTCTCTAGGTCAATATACAACAATACTGGTAAATACAGTAGATGGAGTACTCTAGATACAAAGAATATACAAGGTGGTACAAAATAATAATACAACCCACCTACGAGCAAAAGTCTCGAGTCCAGGCAAAAGAGGCAAAAGTAGCAAGTGCGCCCGCCGCTACAGTACTGACGGAGCGGACCTGCAAAAGGCTGTGGCACAACGGGGTGAGTTGCCAACTCGTGAGTAATAAATAACATCTATATAGGCTATCGCAAGCATAATCATAAATTCGTGATTCGGCAATAATTCGGCGAGGTCGAAAATTCGGATTCGGAGAACTATTCGGAAAAAATCGGCAGGTATTCGGGAAAGATTCGGTAAGTGTTCGGGAAATGTTCGGGAAGGATTTCGAGCAAAAAATTAATATAAAATTAATATATGAGACGCTGGATTTTGATTTCGTGAATTTATTTGCCGTTTTTTTGAATAATTCGCTTTTTTTTTTTGAATAATTCGCGAATAATTCGGGAATTATTCGTGAATAATTCGGCACATTCGGTGATGGCGAATAATTCGCAGATTTAATCGGCAGTCACATAATTCGCGAATTATTCGCGAATTCGCCGAATAATTCGCGAATTATGTGACTATGATCGCAAGCATGCACACAAGCATCCTAGCGTCTATAATACATGTATGGCAGGATATACTAGCAGGTATGTATGCAACATGAATGTACTAGCAGGTATGAATGCAAAATGAATCAACTCGTGATCTGAATATATAGGTACAAGAAGTCATATTTTTCATTTAGGAATCTCTTTTCTTTTAAATATCAGCACAACACCAATAGAATCAACAAGAATCCGTGTCCAGCATCAACACCTCAAAACTGTCTCAATCTCATGTATCCATATAGTATCTCTGGCCTCAGCCGTCCGGCTGACCCATCTCAAATATCAATATCTCAACATCTCGTGGCTACGGTCGGTATCTTCTGGATATCCGCCGTGCCAAAAAGTCACCGGTAGGTAGTCTATCTCCTGCCAGGCTCAACGTCAACAACACGACCTTCTCGCCAAGGGTACCTTACCGGGCCCACCATGTACCCGAGACGGTTCATCCAACTCCTCGAAACGGGTCTCGAAAACCACAGCAAACTCATGGTGGACGACACTCACATCACTAGAAAACCGCAATTTTGCATATTTTAAAAAGGGTAATAAGTTTTAGAAATTTTGCGGTTTTCCCTCGAAATACAGAAATATCATAAATCTCAAGAAATCATCATGAATGCATACGTCAATGATAATGGATGCATATGGTATTAATGTTCAAGTTACAATGTATGATTGATAGAGTAGGCATGAACAAATGATATAATGATATACATGCACATGAATAGCAATTCTACGATATTATTTTAAGTATTTATTGCAATAGTACAGGTTTAGATATCAAATATGGTGACAATATTCTAGATTATAAGTTATCTAGTGTCGTGGCATGGCAATTACCAGGGCGTGTGTGTACGCATGAATAGTGCTCGTGCTGCATATAAAAACTCTGGCAATGGTGCAGGTGTCCTATACAATGAGTTCGCATATGTATGTCAAATAAAGTATGGTTGTAGTTACTAATATCACCAGAAATCTTTAACTACTTAAACTATCGGGCGACTTGTGCCATCCAAACGATAGTCCCCCGTAGATGTTACATCTACTCACCGGAATCCCCAGCTAGCTACGTCCAATCACCGCTTTCCCTTTTCGTGCCGCGTCCGAAGTCTCCGCGACCGAACCTGGAATTTGCACCAATACAAAACATAAGGTTACATATCATGAAACGATGCAAATCCCAAACGAAAACATCAACGTTCACGAGTTAGGCACAACGTGCACAAGGTACGCGAAACACACACGAAAATCGCAAAATTAACTAGAATCGTCGTTTTGGGACGCCCGGCAAAACTAAAACCCGATCACACAAAATTCCGCACTCACACATCCTAAATGTCGTAGGATATGCTAATAATATCATCAAGATATCACAAATAAATCACCACAATATTTAAAAAAAAATCTAGTAAGCACAAAACTTGCTAATTTGGTGCAACATCGAAAATTAACGATAAAGTTATCACAATCCAACACAAACATCCAACCACACAACTAGTTAGCCACAATCACATAATTTCAACTCATTAACCCCTTCAAAACCTATTTCCATACACAAACCCCTTTCTTGATTTTTGTAATTAGCAATTACAATCAAAATTTCACACTAGATTAACTTAGATTAGCATAATATGAAGCCATTTAAGCAAAGTAACCTCATTGATTGGGTTAGTAGACAACCAGATAGCAAAATAGATTTAATTAACTAAATAATGGTTTCTAAAACCCTAGTTAAACTCAAACCATTAACTTAAAAAACCCAGAATGAAACCAACAACAAAAATTAACACATCAAGTTCTAATTTAGCACACTTGACTTCAAATTAACCAAACATTTAAATTATACCTCACAAGTCCAAACCCTAGCTTGCTCTAGCCTCCCAAGATACCATCTTTCTCCTTGATTTGAACCAAATTAGGCTTGAGAAGAGATGGAATAGGGTTTTGTATTGAATTTGTAAAGGAAATTGTGGATTTTTCTTGGATTTTGATGGAATTTGACACAAAATAAAATGGGAAAAAGAAAAAAAAAACTTAGCTGATGCAGGTAGCTCTCGGCCAAGGGGAGGATGGGGAGAAAGTGAGGGGATTTGTGTGGAAAAAGTCAAGGGTCAAAGCCATAACATATCACATAAAACCCATACCTCAAATTAACATATTTTAATCCTATCATACCATTTCATTCACAAGAGTTAAAGGCAAAAAGGGGGGGGGTGATTCCTGCTGTGGTGGGGCTGTCCAAGGGAGTGAGGAATGAGTGTGAGAGATATCAAAAAAAATTCTATGCAAAAAGACCCCCCACAATACCATATTTGCAAGTTTTAGTTCAAAATAATTATATTTTTATTTTCCATAATAAAAACCAATTAAAACTTGAAATAAAAAACTAAAAATTTACTTTACAACTAGATTTTAATTAACATGATTTTAAAGATTAAAATTAGCCCATTTAAATTTATATTTATCGCTAATTTAATGTATTTTTTTACCGGCTTAAAATAATATTAAAAATTGAAAAATTAGGGAAAATTTTTAAATGACCAGAAATTTATAATTAACTCATTAGCTACTAAAAACTACCAATTACCTATCCAAATTAGGTATAATTAGGCCTAAACTGCAAAATAACAAAAAAGACGATTTACGGAAAAATACTAAATTTTCACCGATTTTCGGGAAAACACCAAAACGACTTTTCAAGGCGTTACATACATAGTGATGTATGCGGTCCTATGTCTACGCATGCCAGGAATGGTTCCTCATACTTTATTACATTCACCGACGATCTCTCAAGATACGGACATGTGTTCCTGATAAAACACAAATCTGAATCTTTTGAGAAATTCAAGGAATATAAGTGCAAAGTGGAGAACCAAACGGGTAAAAGTATTAAAATCCTTCGATCTGATCGGAAAGAAGAATACTTGAGCACGGTATTCCATGACTGTTTAAAAGAGAATGGAATTCTCTCTCAGCTTACTCCTCCGTAAACACCACCACAACGGAGTATCGGTGCGGAGGAATCGCACCCTATTAGATATGGTGTGCTCTATGAAGAGTACTGCTGAATTACCTATTTTTTTTGGGGTTACGCGCTGGAGACAGCCGCATACTTATTGAATCAAGTTCCATCAAAATCTGTGCCTAAAACACCATATAAGATATGGAGTGGAAAGAGACCGTATCTTAAATGAGTTAAGATACGGGGTTGTCCGGCCTATGTCAAAAAGCAAAATCCGGACAAGCTCGATACAAGGTCAGTTCTATGTAAGTTTGTAGAATATCCAAAGAATTCATATGGATATCTCTTCTACCATTGTGAGAAACAAAATGTGTTTGTTGCTCAACATTCCACCTTTTTGGAAAATAAATTTCTTGTAAAATAAATTAGTGGTAATGAGGTAGAACTGGAAGAAGTTGCAGCTACACAAACTGTAACTGACAATTTGGTGGAACCGGAGGATTCGATAGTCCCCAATGAACCCCAGCCACTCTGCAGATCTAGTAGGGTTCCCATCCATTTGAGAGATACTACGGTTTTCTCATTTACGGTGGGAGCGAGGATTGCATCATGATATATATTTATATTTGATATAATTGTCTATTGATTAATATTATTGCTCACTAATATATATGAAGCATGGCATGGATTTTCTATTTTTAGAAAATAGCAAATGAAAAGAAAAATGGGGAGACTTTTGAGGGCATGGGAGAAGCATGGGTTTGCTCATTTTTTTTATTCATTTGCCATCACTATTGAAGCATGGTTGGATTTTTTAATCCATGCTTCAATAAGTGAGGAGGGGAGGAATGAGCCATTCTAACACAAGGCCATTTTCTAGAGCTCATTTTTCTTTGCTCTCTACAATTTTCTTCTTCTTCTTCTCATGCCTCAAAGCTCTAACACTCATATGTGATGTGAACTATAGAGCTTTGAACAAATCCTAGTGAGCAAACACAACCCCACTTCACCATCCTATACTTGATTGACAATCAAGTGTAGTGTGTTTCCTTCACTATAGATAGTTTAGTGAAGAGCTAGTTTGAGCTAGAGGGACTTCTGGTGGATCGTCTTTGGCACGAAGATCATGAAGGGAGCTTGTACCGTCTTCAAGTGGAGCTACGAGAAGTCGTAGGGACTATACAACCCGGAGCTTGAGAAGAGAAGGACACGATCTACAAAGGTTGTAGTTTCGTTCTCTTAGCTAGTTTTCTTGATATCATTATTAAACCCTAATCATCTAATTTAAGATCTTGGTTAGTGTAGATTAACACCATAAATTTTTAAAAGACGGTATGCTTGATGCTAGTAAAACCCAGTGGTGGTGCTAACATACACTTTCAGAATTTGGGAGACGTGGGAAGAAGAGAATGAGGAGAGGGATATGGGCATAGGCATATGCCTTTCCCATGCCTTTCCTATGCCTCTCTCTCATTATTTTGTTTTAGAGAAAATAGGAAAATGATAAAATTTTAGTGTGCATGCCATGCCATAATAGATATTAATTAGACAAAGAAAATATTGGTTTTATCATTACCAATTTGTATAGATATATTTATACCACATTATGATAACCCAAATTAATAATCGGTATCATTTTAATAAAACTCGTAATATCATTATTTAGATTCTAAAATAAACTTTAAAATTTTCTGAAATGTTACAATAAGAAATGACAGGAATCGTGCCGTGTAGTTTTATTCACAATTAACAACTTTGCGTTTAAACAAAGTGGTGAATAGCGAGCCGTTCCATTTTCTGAAATGTTATAATTAAGAGTTTAGTCCGTGTTTTAAATGCAAGTTATGCAAGGCTTCAAGAATTGTGATTGTTTTGCAAATAATAAGAATGCAAAGGGGAGGGGATTTTTTAAGGACTTGATTTGAATGAAAGATCTCAAGTTAATCCATTCAACTTTCCCTCTCTTGATTTCTTCAACAAAAATCAACTACTCACACATCATCATAATTATCATCACAAAGAAACAAGAACAAATCAAGAATGAGATCATCACAAAAGTACAAGGTATTTAAATGCAATAGAGAGAAAAGAGGGAAGAACACCAATGATATTCAATTTACCTTCAATTCAAGTTTCGATCTCAAATCTAGCTACAATTTTTATGGATTTAGAAGTGGAAAAGAGAATCAACCTCCATTGATAGCTATAAGGATGCTAACAAAAAAGGAGGAAGAAGAAAGCTAATCCTAAAAATGAAAATTACACAAATTGAAATTCAAAAATAAAAGAAAAACTAAAAGCCAGCCTCAATTCCCTTCAGATCTGCAGCTTATAAGTTTTCCAAAGATCTTCTAGATGCTTTGGGGAATCTTTGCTGTGTGACGAGGCAGTGGGCCAAATTCGAGCCCAATCGGTTGCGCTTTGACCGCGGATCCGCGGTCTAATTGAACCGTCTGGACCGCGGAAACGTGGTCGAGCCTCAACCAATTGGTCTCGTATTTGGGTCACTATCTTCTGCTATCCAGTAGATGCTTTTTTTGTTTCCTGAAACTTTTTACCACATCATTAGCAATGTTATACCAAAGACCATATCCAGTATATCATATTTTTCTCTGATTTGTATCTTTTAGCCCCAAATCTGTATTTTCAGCTTCTAGACATCTGTATATATACATATGGGGTAGGAACGAGTGATATATAATGCAGTAAATCATGATATACAAATACCCCAAACCTAAGTTTTGATCGCCCTCGAGCAAAGTCAAGTTTTTTGAAAGATAAAAAATCCTGGCTCGCTTTCGCAGGAAACACGATTGCATTGATCTTGTACAACAATCCGTTAAACATCTAGGTTGCCCTAGACGACGAGTATTGTTTCGTGAGGGTTTTCAGCGGAGTACACCCATAAAATCCCAAGTTAAACTAATTTCGTAGGGTTCGTTTTCAATTCTAGTCCTAAGAATTAAAAACTCTATTCGCTCAGGGTAGAAATTTCAAATTCCTATTTTTCACTCCTCACCATCGATTTAACTTAAGCTCCTATATACCTTTGCGCATGTGCGAATTTTCTCGAAGTTATGGTATTTCCATTCAAGGCTATCATAGCTCTTTTATTTTATTTTATTTGAACGACATGAAACAACACTTTTCAACGCGATCACCGGGCTTGCTTAAGCCTAGATCAACCGGTTACTCCGTGTGTCTCGTTATTTAATCTTTTGCTTCAATCCCTTAGGTTTTTGTTATTTAATTTTTTTTTATTCTTTTAGCTCTTTCGGTGATGACTCCCAAGTCAGATGACTTTAGGGCACCGAGTGATGAAACACCCCAACGATCTAGGAACTCAAGTTGCTAAGTTTTCAAAACAAAGATTATAACTTGGTTTTCCCTTATTAAATTCTTTCGGCAATGATTCCCAAACCAGACGGCTTTAAGGCATTAGGTGATGAAGCACCCAACGACCTAGGAACTCGAGAAACCAACTCACACACACGTATATATATATATAAGAAGATATTTCAAGCCCATCATTTATTTCCCAAAACTAGAGACGTAGTGTAGGTATAAATAAAGGTGTGTATTTGCTATGGTTAAACTTCAAGAACGGTTATCTTTTGGGTATTTATTTTTAATCCTAGGTTTCAATTATTTCTAACCTTTCAAGCTAAACCGTCAGATTTCGAATCTAAACTTACACTACTAGTTAACTTGACTTGAAAACAAGTTTTTATCTTTTTATATATATTTTTTTGAATTTTTATGAGTTTTTTAGGTTTCTTATTTATGGGTTTTCTATATATGCAATGCAAAATTTTAAATATGATGCAATATGGAATTAAACATGCAAAAGAAGAGAAAAAATTTGCGAAAGAAAATATGATGTAATGCGGAAATAAATATGCAACCTATCTATATGCAAATGCAACCAATCTAAGATACATACCTCCAAACCAATCAAAAGCAGTCCTCACTGCCCTTGACGCCTCACCTCCATATGATTTTTTTTCTCCTTGTGGTTGCAACATCCCCTTCAATCATATCCAATCTCCTATTGGTCATTCTTTTGTTGACCCTTTGGTCATTCTTTTGTTGACAATCAAAATAGAATTAATGTTTGACAAATAAGTTTAAGAAAATAATAAAATTAACTCGAAATGCGGCAAAATTGATGTAAATGCAGCCTATGCGGTCAAGCCCTTTGGTCGCATGCTTTGATTTTTGCGGCTTTTTAATCACTGCTTGGTATTGGATGGTATCGGTCATATATGGTCGTTTATGGGATCGGAATCAGCTATCGGATCGGGACGGGATCGGACTTCAAACCGTGGTGTTGAGATATTTTATATATTAAACCAACCCATTGTTTTACGCCCAGGCGACTGATGGAATGTTTTGGAAAGAAGCATATATAATGATTGGTTAATTAATATGTTTGCAGGTGTAGAAGATGTTGAAGATCAACAAAGCTCTTTTTACCTAATGCTGGAGCACTAGGATGCTCCTATTAGGTGTTGCCAAAATTATGTTCTAATCATGGCTTGAAATCTCGGCTAATCCCGATTCGATCCGCTCCCGAAAGTGATTGTCCGAGTTCCGATACCATGTAATATTGGGTTTATCAGTTGACCGTCCCGAAATCGTCTGAAATCGAGTAATATTGGGTTTACCAATTGATTAGTGGGGCTTTAGTATTAAGTTCATTAATGAGTTAGTGGGGTTATTAATGGGTTAGCGAATTATTAATAGGTGGTTGGGTTAGTTCATTTTATTCTACAACATTAATGACGAAATTTTTTATCAAAAGAGTGAAGTTATATTTAACCAAATATTAAAACCATCGCTTTAGACATAATTTTTTACTAAATAATTTGTGTAATTTTTTATAATAACTTTACTATTTAATTAAAAGAAATTACTAGTTTTAGAAAAAAATTGTCAAACGATAGGTAATCCGATATTCCAATCCGAGATGACCGACATGGCCGAGATTTCCAATTACGATCCAAAAAGAGAAGCACCGGCACCGGCACCGGCACCGGCACCGGCACCAAGATTTTAAACTAGGTTCTAGTATGATGTTAGTTCTATTCATTTTAGAAGTTAAATGATACTCTAGAATATAGAAAACATTAGTATTTTTGTATGAGCAGGTCATGCCAATAAAATTTAAGGTTCATTACTATGAGTTATCTGTTATTTTATGGGTAATATGCAGCTATAGCTACTCTTGTCGTCTTTAAATGTCAAACCAACCCCCTCCCCCCTCCCCAGCGGCCCGCTCTCTCATTTTCTTGGATTTCTATTTGCCATCACTTCTTACAGCTTCCTTGAAAATGTTTTTATATTTTAAGCCAGTTTATACTAGCGAAAAGCTAATAACCTGTTAAATGATTGCTTGGCCATTACATTTTATGTATGTTGCAGGCATAGAGCCACAGTTTTGTTCTCTCAGTTTAACATGCATCTTTCAATGATCTACCTTCATGCTGCACTCTGTGCAGTAATCAAATACATTGATTAAAAATTTATATGGAACACGTATTATATCTTTGATAAAGATAGTTACTTCTTCTGTTCCTTCTTATCTATTATCTGTATCTATACACCACAAACAGATATAATTTCAGGTTCCCTCTCCTCTTGATATACCTTCATCTCACACCTTGCTTTATGGTGCACTCTTTGTACATATGTATGTTGAAGTATTTTTATCTTGTAGAAGATATTTACAATTTACTATATATCTTGCTACAGAACTTTGAACGGCAATGTTCCTTGTGTAAATGTGCAAGTTATCCTGTTTGCTTCACTTGTTAGCTAGACAATATGTTTGCAGGCACTTGATGATTCCCTCGTCATATAGAAGAGAACTGAAAGTCGACGTTAGACACCCCACAGGATGCGGGGAGCCGGAATAGGTAAAACAATCATTTTGTTCAAGTTAACATCGACTAACTTTACGGATCTTTGCTAAACCCTAACTAACAAACTATCTAGAAGTGCTAAACTACTATGATAGATGATTATACTTCAAGATACTAGTCCTTCTTGTTTTTGTTGTTCACCTCCTCGTCGGCCTCCTCGATATGATAGAAGATCCACCCGAGAGTTCCTTCTCAAAGCTTTAACCTCTCACTTGAGGTAACTAAGTGGTTAGGATTGTTAATCCAAGTGACCTAGAAGATATAGAAGTGGATTAAGCATCTATTAGTCTTGCTAACCCTTGGTATCTCAACACATGAGAGGATTAGAGTTAGGTTTAAGAAGAGGAGTGCTTGAGGAGAGAGAATGTGTTTGTGAGAATGAAAATGAAAAATAACTCATTTGTGTATATATTATGAAGCATAAAATATCTTGCACAAATATCTTTATGTTTCATTTAATACAAATGAATGAATCATCTAATGAGTCATTAAAACAATTAATGCTTCATTAACTCATTTGGATGAATCATTTCATGAGTCACTAATTCATTTAATGCAAATTACACATAAGCTCTCCACCTCACCTTTCTTCTAGAAGCTTCTCGATTAATTACGAGAATGCCCCTCTCATCCGTAAAACACGGATATTCTGAGACTGCATAAATCCAATAATCCAATACTAGAATCTGGCTTAAACTAAAGCCCGCTAGTATAATCTGTCCGAACATCATACATGCACAAGTACACGTATATGTCCGAATCCTGTCGTAAAACCATACGACCTCTATATCGTTTCGTCTGAAGCAGGAAAACTCTCTTTGTGGGACTCTAAAGACTCGACACTACGCTGACAGTGGGTTTAACCACAGGCCGCAAGCGGCACTAGCTGTACGTAACGGTCCCCAGGTAAATGTCGATAAGAAGGCCGATGAGGAAACCCATCTGAACTCCTACTGAGCCTGATGTGACAATCTCCGTACAGTCCGGTCTGTTCGTCTAAGACTATCATATAACGGGCCTAGGGGGCGGCAAGCGTCAGTCCCCTAAAAGCTGTATAAGTCGTGTCGGAGTGAAGCCCATTACACCTTGAGAAACTACTGGAAATCCTATCAGTAAATCTCGTTTGCCCTGGCCAGGGACTTTGCGTAATGGCTCTCTAAACACAGTGCGATATCAACTCCCAATACCGGGAGAGACGAATCCTATCTAACCGCCACTGCCTCCAAGTGCTTCGAGACTGCACCCAACTGTTACCTGTTTGCACGACTCCTTTGAGCCGTGCTAGGGTAGCAATCTAAGAACAGTGGGAACACACTCGAGACGAAGCAGCAGTATCAAGTCAACGGACTATGCTGTACTCATGTCATCTGGGAACTGTTAACTGACGATGGGTATAATACCAACCAACAGTTCCCTGCGAGTCCTGTCCGGTGTACCCGTAATCCAACGAGCACTTGCATACTATCTCCAGTACAACGTACTAATGGCTGTGGAACAAACCATCTCCTCTGCTGAGATGAGAAGCGTATACACTAGTCTACTCTGGAGTATCGATGCCCAGTCTCGATAATCCTACGACTAGGGACCTGAAAAAGGATGTGCTTGTAGACTACCCAGCTCCCACTAGTGTGACTGCCATCACAACGCTGGTAGTCAAGCAAGATCCTAAGGGCTCTATTGATATGTATTCGCGATATGCTAAAAGAAACATATACTCATATTAAGATAGATATAAACTAAGTAGCATACTACTATGTTGAGCAAGACTGTTAATACAACTGTGAATATCCTAAGCTTCCATTAAGTAATATACAAACTAGTATGATTTAATAACGGCCCCTAGGGCATATACACTAACAATCTCCCACTTGCACTAGGGCCATATACTGGTATATCGAAGACCTATCATCTCGAATAGCCTCTCGAACTGTGTCTGAGGTATGGCCTTTGTGAATGGATCTGCGTGTTCTCCTCTGTAGCAACTCTCCGGACCTTGATCTCCTGGCGATCTATGATCTCCCCGATCAGGTGATACCGCCTTAAAATGTGTCTGGACTTCTGATGGGACTTGGGTTCCTTCGCTAAAGCTATAGCGCCGTTGTTGTCACAATAAAGCGGGATTGGATTAACAATGGTAGGAACCACCTGAAGTTCTTCATCCATACTTGTTCCTCCGAGCTCCATCATATAAGCCGTATGGGTTGTGTGCCCGTCTATTGCTTCTTCATTGGCAATGTGGCTCGCTTGGCTCTTAGCTTGTTGCCTTGGTCCGCTCTTTTTAGAGAAAGAAAGGTGTCTGAGAGAGTCAGGTCCCTGAAGGACTTTGGTCTCCATTTGTATGAAATTGGCGGTCGCAGCTTGATTGTTTGTTTACACGCCAGGGGACAACGATATTTCTCCCCGCATTGTATTGTTTCTCGACCCAATCCTTGAAGATGCAACAGTCTTCAATAGTGTATCCCAGCACTCGGTGGTACGGGCAAAAGTTGGGATGATCAGTCCTGTTCGCTTCACTTAGCCTTTTTGGTTCTGGTAGCCGCAAGCCATTCTTCAGAGCATCTTTGAAAATTTTGTGGACCTTATCCCTTCAGAAAGAGTAGACCTTATTTCTTCTTTCCTCCAAAGTTGGCTCTCGAGATTTGTTAGTTTTTGCTCTGCCCGCTCTCTGCTTATCCAGAGAATCGGTGCTGTTGAAGCTTTCGCTTTTCCGGTTGTCGCCCCTCCGATGTCTCGGTCTGTTTGTGAATTGGAGATTCTGAGTGGACTCGGGCTTTGAACGTTTCAACATTTGAACTCTCTTGGTTAGCTCTTGGAATGTTTTGAGGCGTGCGATGCACAGGAAAGGTTTCATCCAGTCGTTCAGATTTTCTATAAGAAGACTGACGGATTGGTCTTGCTCCAACGGCGGTTCGCATTTGATAGAGAGATTGCACCATCGGACTATAAAATCCATGTTGCTTTCGTTGTTCTTTGGTTCGGTCCTTACAAGATCAGTAATGATGATTTTATCACTGACACTCATGAACCTTTGCTTGAACATGGATTCTATTTGAGCGAACGTCGTGATCAAGTCATCCGGTATGCTTGCATACCAATTGAAAACATCAGTCAAACTATTGACAAACTGGCGGAGAAGGAGCGCATCATTGCCCCCAGTGTTCGCACATGATGCTTTAAATTGGGCAATGTGCCGGTTCGCATTTCCCGTCCCATCGAATCTTTCAAATTTGGGGATGACATAGCCGGTAGAAACTCCACAAGATTGTGCCGAGCAGGGTATTGCTAGGTATGAGATACTACAGCAGCTGGCCTTAGTACAAGTGGGAGATTGCTAGTTATGTATATGCCCTAGAGGCCATTGTTGTACATATGATGTATATTATAATGGATGCTTGGATATATATAGAGAGGACTTTCTTGCTCGTCATGATAGTATGCTATTTGGTTTCACTTTATCTTAACATGTTGACTTGTATTAGTTTACTGTCTTACTCTCACATGTTGATAAAACCCATAGGATCTGTACTCGACTACTGGGACTATGATGAGATGATACTAATGTGGCCACGGTAGTCGATGAGTACATCCTATAACTGTTCCTAGTCGAGGGTGTATCGAGACAGGGCATCGATACACCAGTGTAGACTAGCGTATACGCATCTTGACCCATATAATGGGCGATGGATGATCCCATATCCATCGGTGTTTGACATCAAGGATGGTGTACGGGTGCTCAGTGGAGACTGGGTACACTGGACGGACTCGCCGAGAACTCCCAGATGGTATTTATACCTAACGTCAGATTGCAGTTCTCCGGTGACACTGGTGCAGGGTAGTCTGTAGACCCGAGATCGTCATAGAGTCTTGTGTGATTCCCACTGTGCTTTGATTTCCACCTTACCACGTCCAAGAAGGCGTGCAAAACGGTGGCTTTTGGGTACAATCCCGAATCACATGGAGGCAATGAGCGATAGGAGGGGATTCGTCTCTCTCGGTATAGGGAGTTGATGTTGTGCTGTGTTCGATTGGCTATAACTGGAAGTCCCTGGCCTGGGCGGATATTGAGTACTGCTGGTAAGTGTTATCAGTAGGTTCTCGACCTGTTATGAGCCTCACACCGACACGACTTATCGGTTACTAGGGTTTGACGTATACCACCCTTAGAGTAGATATGCGACATATCAGACGAAAAGACCGGACTGTACGGGAGTGTTACTGATTGGATTCACAGGAGAATGTACATGCTTGCTTGTTGATCTTCTGATCGCTCAATACCTGGGTGGCTGTTAAGTTTAGCTGACCGCTTGCAGCTTGTGGGTGTTTGATATGATCATCACCTGCTACCGGCGTATTGATGATTTTTTAGAGTCCTACACAGTGGTTTCTTGACTCAGGCAAAACGGAGTAGGAGCACATATGTGATATGTGCAGGATCGAGGATAATTTGATATGGTATACCGTATTATATTCTCGTGATATTTTGATATGAGCCGGATCATCGGATCAAGTGTTGATTCGATGAATCGGTACATGATATATTAGTCGGCTATATTCGATATAGCCGGATTGTCGGATCAAGTGTTGATTCGATAATTTAATGTATAATAATATATGTGATATATTGCATTACATTATCTAATATTGGCTCGCTTTATTATTTCATTTTCTCACCGGATAATACATTGATATATATGCGATATATGTTAATTGTATTATTTTCTTTTGTTACAAATATATATTATATATGTGATATATAATATTGTAACATGATATGATTACTAATGCAACATGTTTAGTGAAGATTAAACAAGATTAGGGTTTGATTTGGGTTAGCTTTTTCTTGTAGCTTCTAGAAGCTTTTAGTTTGTTTCTAGCAAAGATATTTTGCTTGATATTTTCTAACCTAACCCAAACCCTTTACCCTAGGTTAAGTCTCTACATGAGTTAGCCTCTTCATATTCAACCATGGTTGCATTATTAATCATTATGATTTTTTCATTATTCATCACAAAAGCAATTTCCTTCTTCTTCTTCTTCTTCCTTGAGCTTTGAGAAAGCTTTCTAGGTTTTTTTTATGTGATGAATTAGAGTGAGAATTTGATAATAAAAGAGCATAAATCCCACTTAATCATCCTCATCTAATCTAGCCAATTAGATTAGGGTGTTCACCTCATTAGTGAGAAAGAGCTTGAGTTAAAGGAACTTCGAGGTAGATCATCGGAGAAAAGGAAGACTACAAGTAAGCATGGATCATTCGGGTTGTGGAGCCTCTCTTAAGTCCGGGAGATCGTGGATCGCGGCGAAGAGACTTCTACTCGGAGCTTATGAAGCGAAGGAGCGGACTACAAAGGTTGTAATCCCTCACTCTTAGTTGTAAAGATGTTTACTTGCATGTTAAACCCTAATAATCTAGCAAAGATCCCGGCTTTGGGTTGTTTCGGTACGTCTAAATTTTAAATCGGGCATGGTTGATGCATTATAGACCCTTGTATGATTGCCTAGGAACCCTACAGGTATGGTCTCCCGCTGCTATTGACCTTTTTTTGCTCTCCGGCTTCGGCTACCAATGTTTTGACTTTGTTGGCAACCAAATCCATTATTTGATCTTGAGTTAACGGGTTGCTGTCTTCAGTAGCCAACACATTTCCTGAGATAGGATGCGACTGATTTTCATGCGGTCCGCCCACTTTTGGATTTGAGGGAATAAGCTTCGGCTGTCTCGGGACACCGTTTCCCGGTTCATGAGTAGAACCATGCGCTTGATTGGGCGGCGGAGAGGCAACTTGAGCTGTGAGCCGTAAGACGACGTTTGTCAAGTCGTCAATTTTTGAGTAGGGCTTGGCCATCTCTTTGTCTCTACTTCTGAGCTGCTTTCGGAGCTTCTGGAGAAGTTGCTGCTCTGCAGTCTTAGGCTGGAAAGTTGGTTCATCTTCACTTTCCGGGCCCGACTCCTCATTAACTGAGGGCTCTCCCTGCTTATCAGCTTCACTGGAAGGGTCTTCGTTACCTTCCAGAGGAGGCTGGTCTTGCAATGTGGCAGCCAAATTCAATAAAACTTAAATAGACCGTTTAGATTATTTTATATTTTATTTTTTCTTTTGAAAAAATCAAAATCTAAAAACAAAATTCTTTTTCTTCTTTTTAGAAACAAGAACTTATAATGCAAAATAATTAAAATAAAGAAATAAATAATTTGGGAAGGCTGGAGTTTGAACTTAAGACCTGTGGGATATACAGTGTCTCAACGAATAGGATACAAAAAATGTTTATACATATATTCAAATAGAAATGAATATACACCGAGTTTAAACGATATTATCTTATTATAAAGAAAAGAGTAATTGGATTTTGTGGTCGTTACATACCCTCCTTAAAATAAATTTTGTCCTCGAAATTCAGAAGGATTGTGCCGCCACTGGACAAGGTAGAGAGAACGCCGTCGTTTTTCTCCTTCACGCTCCATAAGTCGATGTAAGAAAGGATACGAAGAATTAGGACATGAAATGCTTCCGAACCGGAAGTTCCAAAGTCGAGACAAGTACTACCAAGGATAGATTAGGAGTTGTTCAAGAACGTATGCAAGGGATATATAAAGAGGTGCAAGCAAGAAGAATCAACAGGGAGTCAAGAAATCAAGAAGGAATCATGAAATTACAAGAAATAATCAAGACGGAGATGAAGGGTTTGTACATCTATTTTCTTCGTGTTGAGACGATATCGTCAGGAAAAGTAAGAAAGATGATCGGCTTCCGCATTTGAAGAAGAACGCGGGGTGAAACGAGATCTTGAACACTATCCTTTTTTGATGGTAGTCGAGTGTGATATAGAAGGCTTCAAACCATTGCATTCCGAGGACAACGTCGAAATTGGAGATGTCGAGATTCTAAAAGAAAAGAGTTGCAGGAAAGAAAAGCTAAGGGATGCACGCAAGAAAAGAACCAACAAAAAATTTAAGAAATAAAAAAAACTACAACATGTCTCGATATATGATCTTTAAGAAATATGAAGAAGGATCGGAATTGATTCAAAAGACAAGAATTTTTTTAATAGCATGTTAAATGTTGTTGGATTTTATATTCTTGTATTATCTGTTTTCAATTGTCATACAAAACTGACCTACATAAGCCTCAATAAAACTTGTCACGCACCGCTTCTCAAAAACGAGAAACGAGAGAGACAAGCCGGCGACGTATTCATATCGAGATGCACTCTTTCTGGACAGGAATACGCTAAGCGTCTATATAAACAGTTTAGGAAATTATAGAATAAGAATTTTAAGCTTATAAAATATCCCACAATATTTATAACAGTCCAAAAAACAATAACTGAATACAAATTTGAAAATTCAGAGAACTAGGAATGGAAGATAGTTTTGAACAAAAGAAGGCATACTTATTGAAAAGGAAAACTAGAGTCCGGCCTGATTTAAAAGATATTGACTGTCCTTCTCGGTTGGTACCTCCTCATACCTAGCCTCGTTGCCTATCCTAATGTCGTCTGACGACATTCCCAAGAAAAGTAAACAAGAAAACAGGAATACCGTCAGCGAACTAAAGTTCGGTAAGTCCTCATTTTATTAAAAAAATATTTAGTTATTAATGTTTGTAATCTAATAGGTTTAATAAAAGGCTTCAATCAGTTGGAACAAATGTAATATAATAATAATGTTTGTTTAATTTATAGAAAATAGTAATAATAAAGTTTTGTAATTTAGGAATAGCAATATGTATAGGGTTGCTATTAATATCATCAAAAGGTAATAAGGTATAAAAATTCAGGATTATAAAAATATATAAAGTATACTTTATTTTACAATTATTTGATAATAAATTAGTTTAATAAAGTATCATGTCATACCAACAAGAATGCAATATAGAATTATTTTTGGTATACTAGTTAAATTATGGTGTATTAGTATAATCATTAAATGATATTTGACACGAAACATGATATACTTAATAATATGCATGAGAATAACTGTGTACCGTAAACTGTAATATGCATGTCAAATAAGTAACACGTATTAATCAGTGCAAGGTAATTAGAGTATCACGACATTCGGTATTTTAGTGCTATTTACTATAAGAACAAGTATAGGTACAAGTATAAATATAAGCTCGATTGTGCGTGTTTTATTATATAACCAGGATATTTCGTAATGCCACGGAACAACACGAGATTCATGATATATATATATATATATATATATATATATATATATAATGCAATGTACCGTTTTTTCGCTACCATGAGAAACAAAATATGATCTTCCGTTACACATAAATACCCTCATTTTCGAGCTACCCCATCCCCATGATACACACACACAGAGTATATATATCCAATAAATAGTGTGCATGACATGTTCACGAGATTCAAGATATTCAAGATATTCAAGTAGGTCATTTCAGGTTCAGGTCAAGATAGTATAATCTACCGCAGGAGTATTCACATACCCAAGGCTACTATCTAGGGGCAAGGAAACACGGGCCCACTCATGATTAATGGGACTCCAACCACCGCCGGAGTATTCACAGACCCAAGGTTATCATCTAGGAGCAAGGAAACACGGCCCCATCAATTAGTTAGTAATGAGATTCCTGAGTTGCCGTTGAGTGTGAGTGTCAATTACCAGAAATATTCACAGACCTAAGACTATCATCCAGGGACAAGGAAACACTGGTTCGCTCATGTAATGGGACTCCAACTACCGTAGAAGTATCAGGAAACACAGACCCATTCATGAGTTAGTCATGAGACTCCTGAGAATGCAGGTCAAGTTCTAGATATAATTCTACGTCTCTTTATATCTTTAGAACAAGAAGGTGATACTAATTCAATTTCAGACCAGAAATAAGTATAAGTTCGTATGCAGAAATCTCTAGTCTTGGTTTAGAATTAGGTCTTCTTATACAAGGAATAAATTGTAGTTTCGAGAGTCGTGTAAATAACGAGACCGAGTTTGCCTCGATCGGGTTCCTGGTGAAAGGAACAGAAGTTTTCGTAACGCTGCGCATAGGAGGCCAGTGCAGATTTTAGAATTTGTACACTGATAGTATTTTACATTTTTGTTAAGTTTTAGTCCAAACTCTGGTTTTTCCTATTAGATAGAAAATTTAGCGTATGTGAGTCATGAACTATTCTCAAAATGAAACTCCAGATTACGATAAACGAGTAGAGAGTTATGCCTATTTTACTGCAACCGTGCAGATAGTTTCTGCTGCAGTCCAGATTCGTCATATTTTGTTAGGATTCTATTTTCATAAAGTTCTGTAACTTTTCAGGTAAATTAATCTAGGAATAAAATGTAGCTAACTTTCTGTAATTATTCCAGCAACTTGAGTTTGCTCAAATTGGAATCCGGGGTTAGAAAATATGTCTATTCTAAGGCAGGTGTAATCAATTTCAGCATATCAGAAAATTCGCATTTCATACATAAAACTGTAAAACAATACATCAATCCGAATTAACTTAAACTATGCACTTCGTACTGACCATGGGGAGACATCATCGCTCGTAGGTTAGGTAATTACGACTGAGCGGTTGCTGGATCATTACGAAACCACGATTATAATTAAGTTTTCCCTATATGGAAATATATGATATATATATATACACACACACACAAATATAATTTCTTATATATATATATATTCTTATATATATATATATATATATATATATATATATATATATAGTTTGAGTAACATGTAACCGTCTTTGTATCTATATAGTTTTAAGAGTGGGGTGGGAAAATTCATATGAACAGTAAATATAAGGAAAAATGAATATTGAGTATACCACTATATGTTAAAAGTATTATAGCTAGTAGCAGTTATTTAAATATCGTAGTATTTAAAATAGACATGATGACAAGATCACAAGAATATAAAGATGTATGGTTTTATAAGTAGTAAGTATTATAATGATGGGTATTAAGCAAGTTAGTGTAATGTAGCAATCGTATTATACATAAAAAGTTCATGCAATTACCAACTATGTTTGTAATTGTGTTTGGAGATAAAGGACAATAAAATCACATTGTGATGTGAAGAGAATTGATTTCGATTAAGCAGTAATTTAGTTAATAATGTGCATAGTGCAAGCATTAGAAATCATCATGGTACAGTTAGGAGTGAGTCAGTAAATCTTATCAAGTGAAAGGGTTGATTATTAATATATAGTATAATAGTATTCCGTTAAGTTACACCGACATATATTAACGTTTATTGTACTATACCAATTTATACATAAAATTAGTCAGTAACATTATATAAATCATATGGAAAGTGATTATATATAAATATAAGAGCAAAAATATTATTATAAGTCATGTTTATATAATTCTGACAACAATATTATATTTTAAAGTAGTTATATGAATTAGGATTTTTCAGTTAAAACCTAATCCTCCCAATATATCAAAAATCGCTTTTCCAAAATAAATAAAATATACAAACCAAAACTGTCCATGATTAAAGATGTCAACTTTCTATCGAATTTAATATAACATATAAGGTTACGATACTATATGTTTGATACTTTCCTAGAATTAGTGTAATAATCGTAATTTCTAATATAAATAAATTCTTATAAATTCATCATTGTTTAAAATCATTATTAAAAATAAAAAAATTAAACTTTGACGATGAATAACGATGGGGGAAAGAACATGGGACTTACAAACAAAGGAGCGATCTAAGATCGTTCCTTGACAGACGAAAAATGCATTGATTAGATCGAGACGAGGGGATGAGTCTTCCTCTCCGTTCGTTCGATTCTCTTATCGTCGGATTTCAAATCGGAGATAATAGAAAGGGCAGAGGAGAAGAATCTTTGGAGTGTGTTTTTTCTTTCCTTTTGAGTTATAGCAGAAAAGAAAAAAAAGGGTAAGGGTTTAAGATTTATTAAAATCTTATCAATCCCCCAAAATCTAAACAATAAAAACAACATTCAAAACAAATATTTCAAACCAACAAACAATTAAATTTTATGTTTAATTAAAAGGAAATTTTTCTTCTTTTAAAATACAATACATTAAAACAATAAACCAATAAATTAAAACAACAAATAAATTTATATTTTAACTAAGAGAAAAACTTATCTTTTTAAAAAATTAATAATAATACAAATAACATAATGAATAACAATCATATGTTTATATTAATGAAACTGCCAATATACCACTTGTAGCCTATAACTGTCACCAATAAAATATCCCCTAAACATGTGATTTGTGAATTTGCAATCTCAAACATGCTAGTAATCACTGATTATTTTACTATATGTAAACAACAAAACAGTAATAAAATATCAAATCAAAATCTAAAAGGAAAAATAAACAATAAAACAAAATAGTAATCAATAACAATTAAGACCTGTATAAACTATACAAACTAATTACTAATGTTAACGTATACAAATGATATTAACATAATCAATAACCATTACAAATTCAATAAAACTTAAATAGACCGTTTAGATTATTTTATATTTTATTTTATTTTTTTGAAAAAATCAAAATCTGAAAACAAAATTCTTTTTCTTCTTTTTAGAAACAAGAAATTATAATGCAAAATAATTAAAATAAAGAAATAAATAATTTGGGGAGGCTGGACTTTGAACTTGAGACCTATGGGATAGCAATAGAGCGTCTCAATGAATAGGATACAAGAAATGTTCATACATATATTCAAATAGAAATGAATATACCCCGAGTTTAAAAGATATTATCTTATTATAAAGAAAAGAGTACATGGATTTTGCGGTCATTACATAGATCATAAAGATGATGATGATGAATGTCGATCATCGGAAAAAATGATGAAGGGTGTATTTTTTCGACGCCATAAGAGAAAATTCCTTCCTATGGCACCTTTCTTCCATTATTCTTATACACGTTTTTTAAAAATGAAACATCCGATCTACGACATATTTTAACGATCTAAACCGTTCAAGTTGATCACTCTACTCTCAAATATATGTATGTGAAAAATTGAAGGATTTGGAGCTCTAACCTGTGCATCAGATGAAGTTTATGTTGCATTATCGAAAGACTTTCATTTTTCACCCATCGATACATATGTTAGAGGTCTTCAAATCCTTTGATTTTTCATACACATATTTAATGGTAGGGTGATCAAATTGAACGGATCAGATCGTTAAAATGTCGTTGATCGGGTGTTCCCATCTTTAATAAATGCGGACCTGTTTGCAATGGAGCACTCCTATATATATATATATATATATACACACACACAAGTAAAAGGTGCTAAGGGAGTTTCCTCCTATGGCATCGAAAGAATACACTCCATGATTTTTTTCGACGATCGGCATCCATCATCTTCTTCTTTGTCATGTAAGATATGGATACACCAAATTTCATGTGATTCCATCATTTTTTCACCATTGATTAGTCGGTACAAAATTTACAATTTACCGACAATTGAATTTTTTACATTGCAAATTCAACGGTGAAAAGTGGTGGATACACACGAAATTTGAAGTATCCCCATCTTCCATGATAAAGAGGATGATGATGGGTACCGATCGTCGAAAACAATCGTGGAGAGTAGATATTTGACACCACCTAGCTAACGAAAAAGCCTCATATGGCCTTTTTTCTACATTATTCTCTCTCTAATATATAGAGAGAATAATGTAGAAAAGAGACCCTAGGAGGCTTTTTCGTTAGCTAGGTGGCGTTAAATATCTATATCCTCCACGTTTTTTTCATCTTTATCATCTAAGATGTGGATACACCAAATTTTATGTGATTCTACCACTTTTTCACCGTTGAATTATTAATGTAAGAAGTTATATTGTCAGTAAACCGTTAATTTTGCACCCATTGAATCAACGGTGAAAAGTGGTGGAATCACATAAAATTTGGTGTATCCACATCTTGAATGATAAAGATGAATATGATGGATGCTGATCGTCGAGAAAAATCATGGAGGATGTATTTTTTCGACGCCATAGGAGGAAATTCCCCCCTATGGCACCTTTCCTCCATTATCCTCATATATTTTATCTCTATCTTTTCATACATAACCGAAGAATGGAAATGATTCCCCAAGAGTCTCAGGTCCAAGGAGCGCATGATAAATACCGCCGAAGCCTAAGACTGCAGAGAAAATTAAGTGAAATACTCCAGATACAAAGTATGGAATGGTGTTTATAATTTCCCCTTCCGGACATACCCCTAACCTCGAGTAGCTAGGTGCAAAAGTAAAATCTATCCTTGTTCATACGTGGGTTTCTCTGGTATGAAATGAGCAATTTCAAATGGGTTCATTGCTCCGGCCCAGAATACGATTAATTCGGCAGGGGCTACGTGAGGCCGATGGAGAAAAGATTTCATCAGAGGGAATTTGCTCCTATGGCGTCGAAAAAATACATCTTCCATGATTTTTCTCGACGATCGGTACCCATCATGTTCATCTTTATCATTCAAGATGTGGATACACCAAATTTCATGTGATTCCACAACTTTTTCACCGTTGATTTAATAGGTGCAAAATCAACGGTTTATCGACAATAGAACTTTAAACATTGATAATTCAATGGTGTAAAAGTGGTGGAATCAGATGAATTTGTTGTATCCACATCTTACATGATAAAAATGATGATGATGGATGCCGATCATCGAATAAAATGATAAAGGGTGTGGTTTTTTGACGCCGCCTAACGAAATTCTCTCCTAGGGCCTGTTTTCTACATTATTCTCTTTCTCTCGAGAGGAGAGACAGAGAGACTTAATCTCGAAGATGAGAGAGAACGAAGAACTTCAAATTTCGTGCAACTTAGGCGAGCTTTAAAACCAGAAAGGGAAGTGCTTAAAGTTGGAAGACGGCTGATATATGATTTTAAGAGTCATTTTAGATACAGCGGTAAGAAGAGTTTTTATATGGGTTTTTTTTGAGCTTTTTGACTTTAAATTATTCTCATATAGACCGGGTCGGGTCGGATCTTTTTACAGCTTTATCTTCAAATCCAAATAAAATTTCGAGGAAAAAATAGCGATATTTTAACCGATATCTAACAGCCGATATATCGGCAAATATTAAGATATATCGGCTGATATCTTTCCAAAACTATAAAAATTTAATCAATCGTACTAATGAAGTCATCTACTTTAGTGGAAAATGTATGATGGTTGATGATAACGAATGGTTTTTCTGTACTCTATTGATTAGCCACTTCTAAAGTTCAACCAGATTAATGGTGGCTTAACTTATTTTTACCGCATAGAAGATAAGATTTGAAACAAATGTGAAGCGTGAGTAATTTTCTCAAATAATTAATTGGGTTTTAAACCAAGAGGTTTGATGCCATGTGCTTGATCAATTTATAGAAAGGTTTAAGATGACGTATGGCATGGCAACTATTGTTTTTGTACGAAAACCTTTGAAATTCTTTAGTAGTTCTGAAAGAGGATCCTACTAAACCAAAAAAGAGTGGCTCCTATATGAAATATAATAGCATGGTCGTCTTTAGGAGATCTTGGCCACACATATACTAACACCAAATGCCTCCTGTTTCACATAAATCTCGACCGCCTATTACTATTTTAGATGGATCTTGACCCTTGGATATAATAACATGGGTGCTATTATACCCATAATAGCAGCGATTCCGAATCCTACTAAACCCATTTATCAATAAAGCATTAGGTTTGCTGACTACCAAGTTCATCATGAAGCAACGATGACTAGGAATCATTCTTCAATTGATTTTCTTTTTCTTTTTCTTTTTCTTTTTGAATAAATCATGATCTGGACCTTTGCTGATGGTTTGAATTAAAATTTATAGTTACAACCGAACTTTAAATGATCACTTGCTATTTTTATATTTTTAATTATTGTATATGAAAACTATCTTGGTTTGGGGGGATCCACAAATATTTGCTCCTACAATTTAAAGTGTAATTGGTATACAATTTAACATGATCTAGTGTGCCACTTAACTCGCATCACGGTATAAGCTTGATTTTGATTATAGTTTGTAAAGTGTCTTTTATTCTTCTTGATCATTCACTATCATAATTGACGTCTTTCTGCTAATACAATTGTTTGCACTTAATTTCATGTTTTGTTTCTGAATTGATTTGTCTTCTTTCATATAAATGTGCAGATTGCTCGAGTTTGATTGTATTCGTGTCAAGATTTGCTTGTTTCTGGTTGAGCTATGTATGTATATGGATTAGGTTATATGAGTAGTTATGGATGCAGTTCTTTGAGGAATGTGGTGATGGAACTTTATTTTATAGTTTCCGCTCCTTGAAGTCTTGGTTCATTCTCTTATTTTTGTATCAAAAGTTATGACATGCTCTTGGAGATATGATGCATAAGCCATATTTTAATGTTCTGCCAAAATTAATTTCTTTAGTTTGTATAAAAATAGAGCTCAAGGATCAATACTGCTGGTTGTAATTTTGTAAAGTTTGGTTAGCAATATGTTTTTCTTTTGATTAAACGAAGGTATGAACCCTTACCTTTCATTAAAATAAACTTTAACAAAACTACATATAAGAAAGGAAAAAGGTCCAATAAACCAAAAGGAACTAGAAAAACCTTTAAAAAGCCACCAAGCAAGTATCATCCGAGGAACAAACTCTGAGGGCCAACAAAAGTTTTAATCTAGATATTTTAGACTTTAGAATTTTCAAAAAAAAATCCAATTTTTATGAAACTAGTTTTCTGATCCAACCTAAATGATCAATGCATTGCTTGATTTTGGTGCCTACGGCATCTTGGTTTGAACCAAGAGGCTGCACATGTAGATGTGCGTAGGCGTCAATTTTGCCTCCGTCACGACTTCGGTTTCTTTTGGTATTCATTTTGATGCATTGGATTGATTTTTGGATTGCCAGGGTGCTAGAATTTCATGATGGAAAATTTCCAGTAGCCGCTGGGAAGGGTTCCATTTTGAAAATTCTAGTTGTCGATAGTTTTTCGATTATTTTCTGCGACTAGAAGTGTACATATGTGATGGTATTCTCCGGTCTTCTTGCCATACATCAACGACATAGGAGGTGTGCATATGTTACTTACATTGATGATGTTGGTTTATGTTAATATGGAATATTGGATCGTCGTGATGGATAGCGATGAATAGCCGGGGTGTGTGAGATGAGTGTATTTGTATATTCATTCATTGATGTAATATATTTGTATGCAACATTCTTTTATTGGGGCACATCCGTGGAGGGGATGGTGTCGCCAGTTGATGTATATTATTTTATTTTCAGTACCTAAGATAGACTCAAGGCGGAGTGCTCAAATAGCGGGGTTTTAGAGTCCAAAGGGTGGTCATCTCGAGCAGACGAGACTGGGTCACCTAACTCTAGAATTGGTTGCTTGCTACACTCGTAGGGATCTAGAGGGTAACATTTCAGAAAATGGAAAATATTATTTTAGAATTTAAATAATAATATAATGAGTTTTACGGATATTATACTGAGTATGAATTTGCGTTTTCGTAAATTGGTATGATTATATATTTCTATTTTGGAAAATAATTGGAATTTAAAAGGAATTATTATTTATGAAAGTATTTATTTAATTGTGATTTTCATAAATTAGTATATAATTATATCCATACAAGTTTAATGTTAAAAGTTAATTTGTGTTTTCCTATTTTGTGCACTAAACCTAGTTTTATTTTACTAAATCCTATTTAGTGTGTATGATATGTTTATGAAGTGTTATGATGGCTTCATTTCTTTTTTCATTTGTGTTTTTAAATTTTTGGGTTTTATGTTTTCAGAAAGGAAAGAAAAGAAAAGAAAAGAAAAGAAAAGAAAATGAATGTGAGAAGGAGACATGAAGCACGGCGGCATTATTTTAATGAGTATGGGCATGAGAGGAGGGGGGATGGTTATGGTTGCCTAGCCATTCATTTCTTCTTCATTCCTTCACTTCTTCATCATCTTCTCTTTTCCTCCTCCTTTTGCACCTCCTCCACCACCATCTACCACCACAAACATTAACCCAAATCATCGCAAAACTCATTGAAGCCTTTACAAAAATTGTTTATAAGCTCATCCTAAACTCGAAGGTGTGATCAAGTCTCTATTTTGAGAATCTTTTTGCCATCTTGGAATTTTGCTTAGTTCCCATCTTGAGATAATAACACATTTTTAGATAAGTTTTAAGTATTCTTACCTTTGCAAACTAGTTAAGAGTTAAAAGTTCATGTTTTCTAAACTTAAGATTTTCAAAAGTGAGTTTTGGTGGGTAGAAGTTGTATTAAGGGATTACTGAGTGATTACAAGCTTATTAGTGATAGGTGAGGGTGTTTTAGTGGAAGTATCTTTAGTGTTATTGAGTTGTGAAGTTTCAAATATGAACTTAGAATTTCAAATGTTGGTTTTCATTGAGTTTTGAAGTTCAAATTAAATCTGGTACAACTTGTATTTCCTGAAAATTATTTAGCAAGTGCTGTGAAGATACTTAGACCAGTAGAAGACCACTGTAGATGCCCGAGCCCCCAACTCTAATACCAAACCGCCAAAATAATCCCCTGGACCGCAACTTGAGGCCATGATGGTGAATCGGGGTTTGAATTTTGTTCTGTAGCCCACTCACTAGATAACTAAGCCTACCCTATATGCTAAATAGTCGCAGATCACCTGAGAAAAAATCTGGAGATGTTTTACTTGGCTTTTAATTTTGTTTTGCGATATTTGAAACTTGGATTTTGGATTTTTGATGTCTTGATTCGGTCGTTCGACGTTTATACATCGACGTCGGGGGGTATTTTGTTGTTTTAGCATGTATTGACCATAGGTTCTAACCTATGTTCGCTTCGCTCGTGATTTCAAATTCGATTTGGGTTTTTATGCAATTTTGGTTATGATTTCGATTGTAGGTATAATCGCGCGGACTTCCGAGACGACGAAGAAGAGTAAGGCGGTTGTCGGCTTCGACTAGGGCGAGGATATGAAGTGGGTAGATGTATATATACGGGGGAAATCGGGTGGATGACGTATAGCACCCCAACAACTGCAGTAGTTAGAATATGATATTCTTAGTATAACCTTATATGTATGCTAATATATTTAGTAAAAGTTTTATACTTAGTACCTATTTCTTGGCCATTGAGCACTCTCTTTCTCTCTCTCTCTCTCTATATATATATATATATGAGTATTTTACAAGATATAAATATAAATATGATACTAGTACACCTATGATATAAGTATACATGATATAGTATGATATAATATGAGATGATATGATACGATATAAGACGATATGATATGAGATGATATGATATGAGATAAGATGATGTACGCGACTGTAAATCCGTACCATTTTGATTTGATGATATTGTACGAGGGATATTCCGTACGTGATATGATGATAATTGATTGCCGATTACGGCCGATATTTATTTCGACTCGAGAAGTCTTGCTAAAATGAAAATTTATGAGATGTTTAGAGCCATACTTACTTTCAAAACTAACGATTCGTTACGTACTTTTAAATGATAACTGAAAGTCTACCTTAGTACCACCATGAGATTCTAGAGGCATCAAGCATGCCAAATTCAAATTTTATTATGTGCTAAGTTAGACTAACAAGATCTTTACTAGATTATTTAGGGTTTGTCTTTGTGATGTGATTAACTCAAGAGAAGAAAAGAGCATACAATCTTTGTGGTTCGAGTCATTCTCTTCAATAGCTCCGGGTTGAAGTCCACGCAACTCTACCAGGCTCCTCTTCGAGTTGAACGAACATCCTTCGTGATCTTCACACTAAAGATGATCCACCCGAAGTTTCTCTAGCCCAAATTAACTCTACTCTAAACTTCTTTAGTGTAGCAAATACACCACACCAAATTGCTAGTTTGGTGTAAGATGGTGAAGTAGGGGATGTTAAAAGCTCACAAGATTGTGTTCAACCTTCATGATTTACATCTCATGTGAGGGTTGAAGCTTGATGTAACGTTTTGAAAATCGTTTCGGTGAAATTTCGGAAAATCGGTAAAATAAGGGGGTTTTCCGTAAAAAGTCAAAATATAAATATCTTTAATATAAAATTAAATATATATATTCTAGCTATATAATTGCTAGTATTTGGTGTTTATTGAGCCACTAGTAAAATTTCTAATTTTCTAAAATTTTTTCCGAAATTAATTATTTTAATATTATTTTAAGCCGTCACTAATACATTTAATTAGGGAAAATTACAAATTGGAATGAGTTGAAACAAATTTTGTGCATCATAACACAGTAAACAAAATTTTAGCATGTTGTTTTTAGAATGAAATTAAGCTGTTAAGCGGTTTTGAAAATATTAAAGAAAAAGGCTTATTTTGTGAAAAATGGTTAAATAGAAGTGAAGTATGGTTTGTTGACTTGAGAGAGGGTGTTATTTTGACTTGGAAACTTCTACACATATACCCACACACCCCATTTTCCACCTCATGGCCGAAATTCCAAGCCAGCCCTCCCAATTTCAACACTTCAAAACTAATAGAAGAGAATATTAAAATGAAAGTGATAATGAAAGAAGTGAGGTGTTGTGATAATTGGGTATGGGTCTTCTTTTCTTTGTTTGACTTCACAAACCCACACCACTCCTCACCCTCTCCTCTACTGGCCAAAACTGAGCAGCCCTCCCCTCCTGAAAAATCCTCACTTTTTCACATCAAAAATCCACAAGAATTCACTCAAAAATCCAAACTAAAACCTTCCAAACTCCTAATTAAGCCTTACCTATTTCTCCTTAACCTATACTAGCATGATTCTTGGAGCAAGTTAGCATTTTGGAAGTCAAGATTTGTCGAGCTTGATCTACAAATTGAGGTATAAATTCTAACCCTTTTGTTCAATTGTTGGTTATTGCTTTGATCTAGCTTAATTAGGAAATTAATTATGGTTCTAATTACAAGTTTTGGAATTTCAAGAGGGGGTTGTGAATTAAAATTAGGGTTTTTGTTGTGTAATTATGGTTGCAAAGTGTAATTCATCATATTGTGAAATGAAAAACCTAATCAAATTGCTAGTTTGCAAATTGTTAGGTTGAAATTGTAATAATTAAGCTATATTGCTAACTAGATTTTAGAAATTAATTTAAAATGTGGAACTAAAAATCTAGTTAGGATTTTTAGCACATCATTAAGATTTCCATGAGTGGTTTAACCATTTAAAATATGCAAAACCAAGTTTAATTGTTAAATTGTGAATTTTGCTTAAAAAAAATGTTAAAATTGGTATTTTTGCAAACTTGAATTTTTAGTTAATGATAATTAGTGAGATTAAAAATATGAAAGTGTTTTGTATGACCTAATTATGATATTTAATGAGCATTTTGGCCATTTGAATCGTTAAAATATGTAGATTGGTTAAACATCAAGTTTTGAACCGAAATGGGAATTTGTGCTAACTAGGTTTTTGGGAAATAAAACGATTTGTTTAATTTTATGGTTTTGACGAATTAAACCCTATTTTTTTATACAGTTAGTGGGTTTTGAAACCATGATTTGTACGTTTGAGTTTTTTTCGGTCACTCGGCGTTTGTACGCCGATGTCGAGTGTTTTGGGTTGATTTGAGAGAGCAAACCATTGGTTTTGACTTATGTGAGATTCGTGTGTCGATTTGGTCGTGAGTCGGACTTTAATGCGATACGGTGCGTTATGATATGTAGATACCCCCATGTGGACTTCGAGATGACAAGCAAGCACATGGCGACGTCGGCACCGGTAAACGAGGACCAGGTGAGTAGATATTATCTACGGGGAAAGTCGGGTGGATGGCGTATAGCACCCCCGCAGTCCGTTGTATAGTTTATGATATATAGTTTCATATAGGTGCTTTATGATACGTGGATGTTATCAAGAGATGATTATTGTGTTCATGGTTTAGTTTAGGGTAATTAGGAGTAAACTAGCATAGTTTCTTAGTCGCGAACCCTAGAATAGGTTCACACCCACACGCACACACGCTTTTGTATACATCTAGTTACATGTGCGTATATGGGGATATGTGTGTGTGTGTGTATATATATATATATACGTATACATATACATAAATTATGAGGATAGTACTTGGGATTTGAGATGAGTCGATGAGATTGGGCTCGAGGCCGTGAGATCGGTGATGTGACAGGGTTCGTATTTGAGATGCGACATGATGTTTTAGCGGGTCCTTTGACGTGGTGTTTTCATACACACGCATGCATACATAGATGGTATCAGTATTGTACTAGACGTAGATCAGTACCCCGGATCATGATTTTTGATAAAGAGGATACCAGATGAATAATGTGATGAATGTGATATTTGACCCGTACCCAGATTTGGGATGCCGTACGACGGATTTACATACGAGCTATATATTGATGATAGATCCGCATTCTTGACTTGAGGATGTCATATTATAGATAATGTGATACTATTGAGGCAGGATCACCGACTATTACACACACACACATATGTATCGACTTAGATGTTAGGCGGTTTCCTTACCTTTCATTTAGCCTGTTAGCTCAGCCATATAGTTTAGTGTAGTTGATAGACTAGATTCGATTCCTACCTATTTCAAAAACTAACGAATCGTGGGTATTTTAAAAGACAGGCCAAGAGATTCTACGGATATTTCAAAGGACGTATTTTTTCTTAAAAACACCGTAGCCCTTATTTTCAAAACACCACGATTCGTGTTATTTCAAATGGCACCACTGTATGACTTATATTATATTAAATGCAGATTAGTTATCATTGTGTTTATCATTCAGCTCCCGCACATTATTGCTGTTCGCTTCGTATCGCATGCTTATATTGTGATTTTCCTCGGGTCCGTTCAAAAAAGGATCATATTTTTTTGGAGAAGAACTTCCAGATTAGTAGGAAGGAAGTTTGATCCGAATGAATCAGAATTTCTATTCTATGATCGACCGGTATAAACATCAACAACTTCGAATTGGACCATATACCATTATTGATATCATGCTGTCAGGACACCAGCACCATTACCGATGATGCGTATGTTCCACGTACACTTACTTTCCGGCTCACACACATCATCATCGGTAATTGCCATGTCACGAACACTTTAGAAAATACTATTTCATTGACATAGTTTGTTAGCTAATAGTTTAGACATGATATTAGTGTACTTGCCTTATATGCTAGTTTAGACATTGTAGTTATTACTTGCTACTTCATGCATGTTATTATTCACTGTTATGCCGCATTCATGGATTTTTATGCCTATATTCACTGTTTACATGCTATTGATGATTTGGATTCGGATTTTCATGAGATTTCCTGGATTTGGGGGAAAACTGCAAAAACATTTATAAACTTCTTCTCTCTCTTTTAAATGAAAAGTGCGGTTTTCCCATGATGTATGAGTCGTCCACCATGAGTTTGCTGATGGATTTCGAGACCCAATTCGAGGAGTTGGATGAACCGTTTCGGGTACATGGTAGGCCCGGTGCGGTACCCCGGGATGAGAAGGTCGCAGAGGATGGCGTTGAGCCTGGCAGGGGAGCACTACCGACCGGTGATTTTACCCGATGCGTCGGATATCCGAAGGATACCGTCGTGGTCTTAAGATTGATGGTAGGGACCGGTCTGGACTGATGGCACCCTAGATAGTGAGATTGAGACCCTGAGATTTTTGAGATATTAAGGTACCGAGCATGAGATATTGAGATTGAGATTTATGTTTTGTGTCGATGCTAGACACTGTTTATGTTGATTTCATTATGATACCTCGTTTTTATTAAACAAAAAAAAATCTCACTAAGTTATGAAAGCAGTTTCTTCGTTTTCATGTATTCTGTTTTCATGCATTCATACCTCATCCATATGATATATTGCTACCTGAGGCACTGACACGAGCACTTGATATTACAGTTATTCAGAGGTATACCCTAGCCATTGTTATAGGCTGCAGGTTATATATTTGAGTATATATTATGATCGTATGACCTAGGATTGCGTCATATATGCGATTTCTACTTGTAGATGTTTTCTACTCACGAGTTGGCAACTCAGCCCCGTTGTGCCACAGTTCCTTGCAGGTTTTGCCGTACAGGTCCTTTGCGGCTTTGCTGGCACACTATTCTTTCCGGGTGATTGCTTTGGCAGGTGGGTTCTTTGCATCAAGACCACCATTGTTTATTATTATTCCAGTTGTATCTAGAAATTCCATCAACCAGATTGTATATTTGAGAGAGATAGAAAATCAGACGTGTTATTCTTTCGACCTTAGAGTCGCGCGTTGTGTTATTATGTTTTTCATGTTGTTTTGAGTTTCTTTGAGTTTTGATTCTCGCCCTTGGCGTTGTATATTATATTGCTTGCGTGGTTGTGACCGTCGATTGACGAAGAGCTAGCTCCTGCTTGGGGATGTCTTTTTATTGATTTCGTATACTATTCATGTTGTATCCCGTTTGGGGGGCAGTATTTACAAAGGAGACTCTGCCGAAATTTTCAGAAAATACTTGATGTTTTTAAAAAAACGCATAATTCGGTTTATGCTATTAAAACTACTTGCTTTAAATTGGTTTTTCCTTCACTCTACTCTTCTTTGGTTTTGATTTCTGGGTTTTGGCATACTTAGATTACGTACGCCTCGAGACTTTTTGTAATTTAAGTGCCAGTCATGTTCCGTACTTTTTCGGGTCGTGACAAAGTTGGTATCAGAGCGTTAGGTTTTACCTTCGGAGTGTAGGATGACCCTTGGTTGATGGAGTAGGTAGCTTGAGTAGAGTGACGTACCGTACGTATGTTCCGTGGCATATTTACGATACGATACTCCGCTTAAGAAGCCTTAGGATATATATTTCCTTGCACAGTATTATATTCCTTCCTATGATCTAGCCTCATCAGTACCAGTTTATGGTTTTGTTATCACCGTTGTACGGGCGTGGAGAGCTATGGCTAGAGTTGCGGTCAGCATGAGCTCGTCATGGACGAGGACTGACCAGGGCGTGATTCCAGGGACATACGATTGCATAGAGGCATCGTTTCATTGTGTTTTCGCGCCACGAGCGTTTGATGGATCGCTTTTACGAGATTTCTCGGACGTGCAGATCAGCACCAGAGGATTGAGCCACTGATAGAGGCCAGCCAGACTGTGATGACCGTTAATGCACCGTATTTTGAGGATTTAGGCACTATTCAGCATGCAGACGGGAGATTCAGTTGTTGCTGCGACTGACGAGATATCGCCCCAGATGTTTGAGACCAATGCTGCACGAGTTATATTTCGAGATATGATAGAAGGTCGCTAGTCATCGAGGATGAATGACTAGGACATGTGGTTCGTTCGCCTACCCGATGCGAGGTCATCAGATAGATTGATTCCAGCTAGAACCTATTATTCCAAGTTTAAAGTATTCGGAAATACATGCAGGCAATTCTATGGACCCTCTAGAAGAATGAAACCCTAACTCGACATAATGACCGTGTGAAAGCCTTTGAACCTTAGGGTTTGCGGCAGTTCCGCGGTGTCATTAGTGAGGCTTGGGTTTGCCCTTCTACGGCTGGACCATCGATGCTGTGGTACGTACTCGATACCATTAAACTGTACCCAAAATGTTGAGCTCTTGGGGGATTATGAGGTTTTGACGAATCGATCGTATGGTTCGACTTCATTCGGATGCTAGGTGGTGAGATGCACTTTTTGGGAGACTCTGGATACGAGGATAGCCGTTGGAGCTCAGACCATGCAGCCACGACGAGACGAGTCCGAAGTGGTCGACATTAGAGAAAAGTGGAGTAAGAAGTTCGTACAAGATCTGGATAAGATGACGTTTCCCTCCGCCGACATCAGAGATGCGATACGCATGCCGAGGCATTGTACTTGGATATACCTTCCAGAAGGAGTCGCGATGAGTATGCAGCCGTTCCGGAATAAGAAACAGATATAGTAAAGGACGATGACTTCCGGGCAGTTCGGCAGGAACGAGATTTGGAAGAGACCCTGACAAGATCTTTCTGGAAATGCTAAACGAGAAGACCTAGACCCAGGAGCGGTCATATGACGCATACCCAGTAGGCCAGAGTTCGGCATCGTTGACGAGACATGTTACGAGTAACCATGATAGTTGGCCAGAGATCTTTAGAGGATGTGCCAGAGAGGACTACTTCCGTTATCATTTCTATATTGGACCGTTGAGCCAAGGAGCTATGTACGTAGCAATCTGCAGTGAGAGACGAGAGCCTAAGGGCACTAGGCGACAGGCCATGATCAGAAGGCAAGTAGATATCTTGCTCTGCTAGTATTGGATGCACCGACACCTTCTCGACTTTGAAGGACGGACATATCGACGACAGTATTTATGACTTGTGATTTTGTGATTGACTATCATGTTAGGTATGCCTAGCACCCTATAATGAGTTTGGAAGCATCACATGTCACAAAGTTCAAGTTTTTATGGTGCTAAGCAAGCATGCAATGGAATCGATCCTAGAAAATTAGGGTTTCAGAAAATTAAAGCGAACTAGACTAGGGTTTCGAGACTACAACCTTTGTAGCTCCCTTTCGCTGGACTCTTTGGTCTCTTGGGTGTTGAATGGAGGTCCTCTTGAAGTCCTCTCGCGTCCACGACGATCCACCACGGAGTTCTCCATCCAAGCTCGCAACTTTGTAAAACCGAAGAGAACACTCTAAACAAGTCGGCTAAACTTGTATAGAATGAAGTTGTGGTTAAGGTTCTCACTTCAAAAACCTTTCTTTAAGTGTGTATTACTCACTAGAAAGAACTAGAGAGCAAAAGGAAGAAGGAGGATGAAGATGGAGGCTTTCTTTGAACAAGGGTTAATATGATAACCATAGAAAAGAAATGAAATATATCTTTATATATTTTATTTCTTCTCATGTCCAACCATGGTTAAGTGATGGAGAGTTTATTTAACTTGAGTTTTAAATGATAAAGAGAAGGATAACCCAAGGTTAGAGGTAGGTGAGCTTGGTTAGGTTAAATGAAGAGTGTAGAAGCTAGAAATGATTATCCTTTTCTTTTCATTTTGTTTTAAATCCAAAATTAAATAAAAAATCATCACTTAATCTATGGTGTGAGTCTTATATTGCCACCATTTCCATGTGCTAACAACCATGATAGATGGGTGTATGTGTGTATGCATGTATGCACATCCACATGTGCATGAAACTAGATAGAAAGAAAGAAACATATACACACATGCATACATCCATCATGTCCATGAAAGGTTTTAAGTGAGAAAACTAATGGTTAAATGATAAATCAACACTTGATTTATCAATCCGGTCATATCTCATATGACCCCACCAAAAAGAAGGCCGCCCGATCAATGTCCGATATCATATACGCACATTTTAATCGGGTGCATGCGCATATCGCATACGCGCACCACAACGTTTCGCCTGGACTGGGTAACTCCTTTGTGGGACTCTAAGACTCGTCAATACGCCGGCAGAGGGTAATGATCATATCAAGTCCCCCAAGCCGCAAGCGGTCAGCTAAACGTAACGGCAACCCGGGTATTGAGCGATCAGAAGAAAACAAGCGAACCTGCTACAACTCCCGTCGAGCCAACCGGCAACACTACCGTACAGTCCGGTCTCTTCGTCAGATATGCTGCATATCGAGCCTAGGGATGGTCACGTCGACCCTAATAACTCAATAAGTCGTGCCGGTGAATGGTCTATAACAGATCGAGAAACTACTGATAACACTTATCAGCAATTCTCAGCAGCCCTGGCCAGAGACTTACTGATATAACCAGTCGGACACAGCACAACATCAACTCCCAATACCGGGAGAGACGAAAACCCTTCCTATCGCTCATTGCCTTCGTGTGTCTCGGGACTGTACCCAACGGCCACCTGTTTGCACGACTCAGTAGAGCCGTGGTAGGGTGACAATCAAAGTACAGTGGGAGAACACACAAGACTCTATGACGATCTCGGGTGTACAGACTAACCTGTACCAGTGTCACCTGAGAACTGCTATTCGACGATAGATATAATTCCATATAGGAGTTCTCGGTGAGTCCGTCCAGTGTACCCAGTCACCACTGAGCACCCGTATATGATCTTGATGTCAAACATCGATGAATGTGTGAACATTCATCGCCCATCGTATGGGTCTAGTATCATATACGCTAGTCTACTCTGGTATATCAATGCCCCGTCTCGATATACCTACGACTAGGGACGTTCCAGGATATGCTTATAGACTACAGATGTCCTACTAGTATGATCTCCATCATAATCAGAGTAATCAAGCCGATATCCTCAGGGCTTTATCAGCATGTATGAATGAATAAAAGCATGATCAAATCAACATGTCAGATAAAGAATAACCAGATAGCATACTATCATGTCGAGCAAGAATGCATACTGAATATATATATATATATATATATATATACATGTATAGATACATCCACTATCATATAATGGCCTCTAGGGCTTACATATATCCAACAATCTCCCACTTGCACTAAGGCCAGTTATTGGCGTATCTCATACCCAACATCTCAAAAAGTCGCTCATGCTGCGGCTGAGGGAGGGCATTGGTGAATGGATCCGCGGCGTTATTCTTTGTGTCTACCCTTCTAATCTCGATCTCGCGGCGATCTACAATCTCCCGGATCAAATGAAAACGCCTCAGGATATGTCTGGACCGCTGATGGGATCTGGGCTCCTTGGCTAACGCCATAGCCCCATTATTGTCACAATACAAAGGTATTGGATCAATAATGGTTGGAACTACTCCTAGCTCCGAGACGAACTTCTTCATCCAGACGGCTTCCTTGGCGGCATCATTTGCAGCAATATACTCAGCTTCCATCGTAGAGTCTGCAACGGTATCTTGTTTGGAACTCTTCCAACTCACCGTCCCTCCATTGAGGGTAAATACAAACCCAGAGATAGATTTGCTGTCGTCCTTATCACTCTGGAAGCTCGAATCGGTAAAGGCCTCCATTTGGAGATCTCCATTACCATACACCAAGAACAATTCTTTAGTCCTTCGCAAGTACTTAAGAATGTTCTTCACAGCTGTCCAGTGATTCTTCCCTGGGTTGGATTGATACCTGCTTACTACACTAAGTGCATAAGCTACATCTGGGCGTGTACATAACATCGCATACATTATAGATCCTACTGCCGAAGCATAGGGTATAATACTCATGCGAGCTCTCTCTTCATCGGTCTTTGGAAAAGAATCCTTAGAGAGAGTGACCCCATGGCAAGCGGGTAAGGCACCCCGCTTGGAGTCTTCCATACTAAACCTTTTTAGGATGGTGTCAATGTACTTGGTTTGGGACAATCCCAATAACCTTTTGGATCTATCCCTATAGATCCTTATGCCCAGAATGTACGTGGCATCATCCAGGTCCTTCATGGAGAACCTCAGTGATAAGAAAGATTTGACCGACTGTAGCATAGGAATATCATTTCCTATCAGAAGAATGTCGTCCACGTATACGAGGAATGTGACAGCTCTTCCTACAGCCTTCTTATAAACACAAGGTTCATCTGGATTTTTGATGAAATCAAACTCTTTGATAACATCATCGAAACAGATGTTCCAACTCCGTGATGCCTGCTTTAACCCATATATGGATTTAAGCAATTTACATGCTTTCCCGCTGCTCCCACTATCAATGAAGCCCTCTGGCTGATCCATATAAACGCATTCTTCCAAATTTCCATTTAGAAATACGGTTTTAACGTCCATCTGCCAGATTCATAGTCGTAGTGAGTAGCAATAGCAAGTAGGATCCGAATGGATTTAAGCATGGCTACGGGAGAAAAAGTCTCGTCATAGTCCAAACCTGGTCTTTGACGAAAACCCTTCGCCACAAGTCTTGCCTTATAGGTCTCCACCTGCCCATCTACACCAATCTTTCTTTTAAAGATCCATTTGCACCCCACAGGTTTTACCCCAGGGGGTACAACGTCCAAAGTCCACACTTTGTTGGTGTACATAGACTCCATTTCGGATCTCATGGCATCCAGCCACTTCACAGAGTCTTTACTCGTGATAGCTTGCTGAAAACTGGTAGGATCATCATCATCCATGATGCAATCTTCTCCGTTACCATCAATGAGGAAACCGTAGTACCTCTCCGGTGGGCGAGAAGTCCTACCAGACCTACGGAGTGGCCGAGGTTCTTCAGTTTCTGTTGCAACAGCTGGTTCAACCAAATCGTCATTTGTAGTTTATGTCTCTAGAACCTCTTCTAGATCTACCACCTCGCCATTATCTTTATCTGTGAAAAACTCTTTTTCCAAGAATGTGGCATACTGAGAAACAAACACTTTTTGTTCCTCTTTGTGGTAGAATAGATATCCATAAGAATTCTTTGGATATCCCATAAAGTTACATAAGACTGACCGTGTCTCGAGTTTGTCCGGATTCTGCTTTTTAACATAGGCCGGGCAACCCCAAATCTTAATTCTCTTAAGAGATGGTCTCTTCCCATGCCATATCTCATATGGTGTGGTAGACACGGCTTTGGTTGGAACCCTATTTAGTAGAAACGCTGCAGTCTCCAATGCATGCCCCCAAAACGAGACGGGTAACTCAGCGTCACTCATCATGGACTGGACCATATCTAATAGGGTCCTATTCCGTCGTTCTGACACACCGTTGTGCTATGGTGTGTAAGGAGGAGTGAGCTGAGAGAGAATCCCATTCTCTTTTAGGAAGTGTGCAAATTCTGTACTGAGATACTCACCACCTCGATCTGATCGAAGTATCTTGATACTCAAGCCGGTTTGTTTTTCTACTTCTTGTTTATATTCAATGAATTTCTCGAAAGCTTCGGACTTGTGCTTTAATAAAAATACATGATCGAATCTTGAGAAATCGTTAGTGAATGTAATGAAGTATGAAAAACCGCCTCTAGCCTGTATAGACATTGGCCCACATACATCACTATGTATGAGGCCCAGGAGCTGAGTAGCTCTTTCTCCGTGTCCGGTAAACGGAGTTTTGGTCATTTTACCCTTGATACAAGACTGGCAAGTCGCATAAGATTTATATTCAAAAGAGTTTAAATATCCATCTTTGTGTAACTTGTTTAGTCTTGTTTTGTTAATATGACCAAGTCTACAGTGCCAAAGAAAAGCTTCATTTAATTCTGAAAATTTTCTTTTATTAGTGTGTTGTATACTGAAAACTGTGTGTTGATTTAGGACATATACTTCGTTGTTTAGTGTACCATACCCAACCAACTTTTGATTCAGGTTAATGTTCATAACATTGTTCTGCAATACAAAATTATACCCTTCATTGTCCAACAAAGAAACGGATATTATATTACATAGCATACTTGGTACAAAATAACATGGATTTAAAACCAAAATACATCCAGATGGCAACCCCAAGTGATACTCTCCCACTGCGACTGTATGTACATTGGAACCATTTCCAACGCGGAGAGTATGGTCACCTGTCCTGAAAACCTTGCTATTTCTCAGCCCCTGCATAGAATTGCAAATGTGAGAACCTGAACCGGTATCCAATACCCAGGAAGCAGAGTTTATAGAAAAACAGTTTTCAGTCACAAACGCACCTGAAGCAGAAGCATCACCATGCTTCTTCTTGAGACTTAAGTACTCCGTGCAATTGCGCTTCCAATGTCCTGTCTTGTGGCAATGAAAACATTCGCCCTTCCCCGAGTCTCCAGCCTTGGACTTTCCCTTTCCCTTCACCTTTTTAACTCCGTCCTTAGGATTAGTGGGTTTCTTCTTTTTCTTTCCCTTGGCTTTGGCTTTCGGGCGAGAAGATGAAGACTGTCCAATAGTCATAACGGGAGTTTTTGCTAACTTCATAGTGCTCTCTGCACTCCTTAACATGTTAAGGAGTTCAGGGAGGTCCTTCTCCATGCCATGCATGTTGAAGTTCACTATGAACTGAGCAAAGGTGGAGGGGAGGGACTGCAGAATAATATCTATATATTGTTCATTGTCCATCGTCCATCCAAGGTCCTCAAGCTCTTCTATAAGAGCTATCATCTTTAGAACATGGTCTCCTACTGGTGTGCCAGGGGCCATTCGCATCTGAAACAATTTCTTTGATGCTTCGTATCGTAATACGCGGGATTGCTCCCCATACAACTCCTTTGTATGGAGCAATATACCGTGAATGTCCATGTCCTCGTGCTGCTTTTGATGTGTGTTATCCATCGATGCAAGCGCGAGGCATGTGGCCGTGGCACAGTCAGCGTCCCACGTCTTGCGGACTTCAATGTCCGCAACTGAGGATTTTGGACCAGGGACGGGCGGGGCTGAAGCCGTGAGGACATATGATACTTTATCATAAGTCAAGGCGATTTTCAGATTCCTCAGCCAGTCTTTATAGTTGGTCCCATTCAGTTTGTTTTTATCTAGTAAAAGCTTGAGTCCAGTCATGGGTATCTGCCATTAAGAGAGAGAAAAGAATACACTCAGCGAAAGCTCTTGCATAGATCAGATTGGTTATTATCTTGTCTAATCGATGTTTCCCACTGCTTTTATCGAGTTTTTCTTTCAAACCTTAAAAAGAAAAACTAGCCAGGATTAATTACAGTCTACAACTTCGCTAACCGTTCAGCCAGGCCAGTGTCGGTACTTGAGGGAGGTTCCCCGTGCTTTCGCACGGACCTAATTAGAGTAAACCTCGTTTTCCCAGAGGCGGAGCCCCGTTAACACCTTTCTAGACACCTAATGAGTTAGCTAATTGTAAACTGTAAAACTCTCCTAGGGGCAACTATTGCCCACAGTGGGATCGGGATCCAACCATCACATGGAAGGTATGCAATCTCATTGCAAATTTCAACTCTTGAAATTCCCGATGTAGTTTTTACCCCTAGTACCTATGACCTTAACTAAGGTCAACAAATCATAAGTACCAGTCAAGCTCTATCCGTCATTTCTTGATTAATTAGACCCACTCATATGACCCTTAACTATGGTCAACAAAGTCATAAGAATGTCCTAATTAATCTGCATCATATGCATTGTAGGAAGACATCACTTAGCTACCGTACACTACGCCTTAACTATAGTCAACAAACGTAGCACGAATACTAAGTACTCTACTTCCTAAAATGACGGAGGGTTGCGGATGATTTTTAAGAAAATCTTTAACGCTTTGAGCTTGATATCGTTGTAGAATCAAATGGTTTTCAAAAGGAGTGGCTTAAGCTCCGCAGTTTTGAAATATAGCTTTTTCATAAATAGCCGAGTGGTTTTCAAATCCGATTCTACAATATCTTTTTAGGTTTATTTTCTTTACATTAATCACATTAATGTAATCCCATCATTTAAGTCCTTAAGCCAATCACAGAAAAAAGAAATGAAAATAACACGTACGCTTATGCCATCCGCATTCGCCGCAATGTTCCGTTATGCACCGTTAGGTTACTTAACTAACGGCATACCGGGACGGGACTAGCGCGGGTGTAAAACATAAGCAACGTCTACTATATATCATATATATAATATGTCATTCGTCTCAGATATCACAGAACACAGGCAGCAGAAACATAGATATAACGTGGGATATACTAGGACGTCCGTATTTAGTATTTAGCCAGAATAGAAAATACGGATTCCACAGTCGCGATGAATAGCCAAGCCCACACCCTGGACCCCTACGAGAGCGGCAAGTGACCCTGCCAATTCTGGAGTTTAGGAGACCCGGTCTCGACTCCTCGAGATGGCCTCCCACTGAACCCCAGAACCCGGTCACTTGTGCTCCCCACCTTAGGTCAATCCTAATGCGGAAAAGTAAATAATATACAATACTGGTAACACAACCTCAACCCGGAAGTGCCCCAAATAAAAGAATATTACATTACATTTGAATTTACATGAATGAAAATATAAAACTCTCATCTCACATAAAACCCCCCGGCTATTCAATCGCGACAATCCTGCACATCATATCTCAGCAACACATAATATCACATAGCATCAACGTAAGTAAGTATGCATACCCCAATTGTCGTTGACGTATAGCAACGAAACCGGCGATATCGAACATACTACACTTACGGTCACAGAAAAGAAAGTGTAAAACTACAATATTTGGAATCCAGATTCTCTTTAGACATCATAAATGCGAAATATCACATATTTCGTATTTCATGCCTAAACTATATGAATTCCACATATTGTATCACATTCCAGATAAACAGACAGTATTAAATTTTTCGAACGAACGATCAAGTACCCAAGATTCACTAAAGCTCAACACTTGAGCAGGGTTCAAAAAATCCGAAGTGTGACACAGTAGTAGCGGTCCAGCCGTAGAAGGGTCAAGCCAACGCCTCACATGTGGCACGCCGTACTGCCCCAAATCCTAAGGTTTAAAGGGCAGTTCAAGACGGTCACATAATCGAGTTAAGGTTTGTTGTCTTCTAGAGGGACCACCACAAAAAGACTTGCACGTATCTTCAAAGCATTTAAACCCCGTGAATAGTGAGTAAATGATACTCGTTCAAACACTTCAACACTTTCTAATTTACCCGGAAAAGCTACGAAATGAAAATACCGATCAAAACTACGCGTCCAAAACCATTTCCAGAAAATACAGTACTATATTCAGATTAAACATACCTAAAACAGTATACTAGCAGAACTAGGAATTATGGTGCAATTTTTATAGCAAGATGCCACTGTACGACCGCGGATCCGCGGCCTAAGCAAGGAATTGCCGCGGTTCCGCGGTCATATGAATAGTTCACTTGATCGTATTTCACCATTATTCTTAGTTTTCCCTGCTGTATTTTTTAAGTATTTTTAATTCTGAAAAATGTCAGATTTTAAAATTTGTCCAGAGAGGGTCTAAAAAATCGTATTTTTTGTCCGATCGGGATTTTTACTTCGTAAAAGCGTCGCCTAATGTTCTAGGTCGGCTCTGATACCAATGTTAGGTATGCCTAGCACCCTATAATGAGTTTGGAAGCATCACATGTCACAAAGTTCAAGTTTTTATGGTGCTAAGCAAGCATGCAATGGAATCGATCCTAGAAAATTAGGGTTTCGGAAAATTAAAGCGAACTAGACTAGGGTTTCGAGACTACAACCTTTGTAGCTCCCTTTCGCTGGACTCTTTGGTCTCTTGGGTGTTGAATGGAGGTCCTCTTGAAGTCCTCTCGCGTCCACGACGATCCACCACGGAGTTCTCCGTCCAAGCTCGCAACTTCGTAAAACCGAAGAGAACACTCTAAACAAGTCGGCTAAACTTGTGTAGAATGAAGTTGTGGTTAAGGTTCTCACTTCAAAAACCTTTCTTTAAGTGTGTATTACTCACTAGAAAGAACTAGAGAGCAAAAGGAAGAAGGAGGATGAAGATGGAGGCTTTCTTTGAACAAGGGTTAATATGATAACCATAGAAAAGAAATGAAATATATCTTTATATATTTTATTTCTTCTCATGTCCAACCATGGTTAAGTGATGGAGAGTTTATTTAACTTGAGTTTTAAATGATAAAGAGAAGGATAACCCAAGGTTAGAGGTAGGTGAGCTTGGTTAGGTTAAATGAAGAGTGTAGAAGCTAGAAATGATTATCCTTTTCTTTTCATTTTGTTTTAAATCCAAAATTAAATAAAAAACCATCACTTAATCTATGGTGTGAGTCTTATATTGCCACCATTTCCATGTGCTAACAACCATGATAGATGGGTGTATGTGTGTATGCATGTATGCACATCCACATGTGCATGAAACTAGATAGAAAGAAAGAAACATATACACACATGCATACATCCATCATGTCCATGAAAGGTTTTAAGTGAGAAAACTAATGGTTAAATGATAAATCAACACTTGATTTATCAATCCGGTCATATCTCATATGACCCCACCAAAAAGAAGGCCGCCCGATCAATGTCCGATATCATATACGCACATTTTAATCGGGTGCATGCGCATATCGCATACGCGCACCACAACGTTTCGCCTGGACTGGGTAACTCCTTTGTGGGACTCTAAGACTCATCAATACGCCGGCAGAGGGTAATGATCATATCAAGTCCCCCAAGCCGCAAGCGGTCAGCTAAACGTAACGGCTACCCGGGTATTGAGCGATCAAAAGAAAACAAGCGAACCTGCTACAACTCCCGTCGAGCCAACCGGCAACACTACCGTACAGTCCGGTCTCTTCGTCAGATATGCTGCATATCGAGCCTAGGGATGGGCACGTCGACCCTAATAACTCAATAAGTCGTGCCGGTGAATGGTCTATAACAGATCGAGAAACTACTGATAACACTTATCAGCAATTCTCTGCAGCCCTGGCTAGGGACTTACTGATATAACCAGTCGGGCACAGCACAGCATCAACTCCCAATACCGGGAGAGACGAAAACCCTTCCTATCGCTCATTGCCTTCGTGTGTCTCGGGACTGTACCCAACGGCCACCCGTTTGCACGACTCAGTAGAGCCGTGGTAGGGTGACAATCAAAGTACAGTGGGAGAACACACAAGACTCTATGACGATCTCGGGTGTACAGACTAACCTGTACCAGTGTCACCTGAGAACTGCTATTCGACGATAGATATAATTCCATATAGGAGTTCTCAGTGAGTCCGTCCAGTGTACCCAGTCACCACTGAGCACCCGTATATGATCTTGATGTCAAACATCGATGAATGTGGGAACATTCATTGCCCATCGTATGGGTCTAGTATCATATACGCTAGTCTACTCCGGTATATCAATGCCCCGTCTCGATATACCTACGACTAGGGACGTTCCAGGATATGCTTATAGACTACAGATGTCCCACTAGTATGATCTCCATCATAATCAGAGTAGTCAAGCCGATATCCTCAGGGCTTTATCAGCATGTATGAATGAATAAAAGCATGATCAAATCAACATGTCAGATAAAGAATAACCAGATAGCATACTATCATGTCGAGCAAGAATGCATACTGAATATATATATATATATACATGTATAGATACATCCACTATCATATAATGACCTCTAGGGCATACATATATCCAACATATCATGTATCCGTCACTTTGGATTTCAGTATTTTTGGGTGATTTATTTCATGATTGAGTTTTGATGACCGAGTTTTATGATATTTGATTTCATGCCTAGGGCATGCATATGATTTGACTTATGCTTTCGGTATAGTTCTCATGCACTTTTGGTATTTTGATTTGCTTTTGTGCACGCTGATACACAGGATGGTGAGATTTTATACCACGGTATACCTGATTGGGATTTTGATTGAAATGTGTTGTATACCGTCGATTTCGATTGTGATATTCGATATTCGTTTTCATGCACATAGTGCACTTGATTTGGATTTTGCGCATACTTGACGCGCTTGATGCGATTTAGGTGCACACCAGATGCACTAAATCGAGATTTTTCGTGCATATCAGATGCACCTGGTTTTGCTGTCAGGCACACACGTTGCTTTTGACAGGTGTTTTCGTGCACACCCGATGCACTTAGATGTATCTGTGCACATGTACGGCACATTCCTGGATTTCAATTTACGTGTGCACCAGACGCACATGGCATTCATATATATTTGGGATTGATTTCTTTTGGGACAGTATATTTTATGATACTTGCTATTTGGTTTAGTACCGAGCAGGACTAGTCAGAGAACAGTGCCTGAGTATATTTTTGCATGCATTGATAGTTATCGAAGGGATTTCCAAAGTAGAGCTATAGTCTCAGTATTTACCTACGTGTCCGAGATGACACGAAATATTTTATAAAGGAAACCCTTCTAAAATTGTTTTCTGAACGGCGGAACGTGCATATTAAACAAAGGACATATATATATATATATAGTTATTTTCTCACAATGGACGTCCGCCACTGTGCAGTGATACACACACCGCACAGCGAATTAAAAAGGTTTGGCATGCATTGCTTCCAAATGTTTTAATGATGTTTACATGTATAGTTGAGTTATATCATATTGATTTTCATTTTGGATTTAGATATTGATGTCTTCCCCATGACTCCGATAATTGCGGGATGCTGGATAGAGTTTTGACTTTGAGTTATATGCTTATTTTTCATGCGCATGCATTGCACTACGATATGTTTTATGTATTTATGATTTCGGAGCCCCGACGAGGATTGGGGGAGTTTTAAATTAAATTTGGGGACCGAATTTTTTTAAGGGGGGAAGATTATAACGTTTTGAAAATCGTTTCGGTGAAATTTCGGAAAATCGGTAAAATAAGGGGGTTTTCCGTAAAAAGTCAAAATATAAATATCTTTAATATAAAATTAAATATATATATTCTAGCTCTGTAATTGCTAGTATTTGATGTTTATTGAGCCACTGGTAAAATTTCTAATTTTCTGAAATTTTTTCCGAAATTAATTATTTTAATATTATTTTAAGCCGTCACTAATACATTTAATTAGGGAAAATTAAAAATTGGAATGAGCTGAAACAAATTTTTTTCATCATAACACATTAAACAAAATTTTAACATGTTGTTTTTGGAATGAAATTAAGCTGTTAAGCGGTTTTGAAAATATTGAAGAAAAATACTTATTTTGTGAAAAATGGTTAAATAGAAGTGAAGTATGGTTTGTTGACTTGAGAGAGGGTGTTATTTTGACTTGAAAACTTCTACAAATATACCCACACACCCCATTTTCCACCTCATGGCCGAAATTCCAAGGCAACCCTCCCAATTTCAACACTTCAAAACTAATAGAAGAGAATATTAAAATGAAAGTGATAATGAAAGAAGTGAGGTGTTGTGATAATTGGGTATGGGTCTTCTTTTCTTTGTTTGACTTCACAAACCCACACCACTCCTCACCCTCTCCTCTACTGGCCGAAACTGAGCAGCCCTCCCCTCTTGAAAAATCCTCACTTCTTCACATCAAAAATCCACAAGAATTCACTCAAAAATCCAAACTAAAACCTTCCAAACTCCTAATTAAGCCTTACCCATTTCTCCTTAACCTATACTAGCATGATTCTTGGAGCAAGTTAGCATTTTGGAAGTCAAGATTTGTCAAGCTAGATCTACAAATTGAGATATAAATCCTAACCCTTTTGTTCAATTGTTGGTTATTGCTTTAATCTAGCTTAATTAGGAAATTAATCATGGTTCTAATTACAAGTTTTGGAATTTCAAGAGGGGGTTGTGAATTAAAATTAGGGTTTTTGTTGTGTAATTATGGTTGCAAAGTGTAATTCATCACATTGTGAAATGAAAAACCTAATCAAATTGCTAGTTTGCAAATTGTTAGGTTGAAATTGTAATAATTAAGCTATATTGCTAACTAGGTTTTAGAAATTAATTTAAAGTGTGGAACTAAAAATCTAGTTAGGATTTTTAGCACATCATTAAGGTTTCCATGAGTGGTTTAACCATTTAAAATATGCAAAACCAAGTTTAATTGTTAAATTGTGAATTTTGCTTAAAAAAAATGTTAAAATTGGTATTTTTGCAAACTTGAATTTTTAGTTAATGATAATTAGTGAGATTAAAAATATGAAAGTGTTTTGTATGACCTAATTATGATATTTAATGATCATTTTGGCCATTTGAATCGTTAAAATATGTAGATTGGTTAAACATCAAGTTTTGAACCGAAATGGGAATTTATGCTAACCAGGTTTTTGGGAAATAAAACGATTTGTTTAATTTTATGGTTTTGACGAATTAAACCCTATTTATTATATAGTTAGTGAGTTTTGAAACCATGATTTGTACGTTTGAGTTTTTCTCGGCCACTTGGCGTTTGTACGCCGATGTCGAGTGTTTTGGGTTTATTTGAGAGAGCAAACCATAAGTTTTGACTTATGTGAGATTTGTGTATCGATTTGGTCGTGAGTCGGACTTTAATGCGATACGGTACGTTATGATATATAGGTACCCCCATGTGGACTTCGAGACGACAAGCAAGCGTATTGCGACGTCGGCACCGGTAAGCGAGGACCAGGCGAGTAGATTTTATCTACGGGAAAAGTCGGGTGGATGGCGTATAGCACCCCCACAGTCCGTAGTATAGTTTATGATATATAGTTTCATATAGGTGCTTTATGATACGTGGATGTTATCAAGAGATGATTATTGTGTTCATGGTTTAGTTTAGGGTAATTAGGAGTAAACTAGCATAGTTTCTTAGTCGCGAACCATAGAATAGGTTCACACCTATACGCACACACGCTTTTGCATACATCTAGTTACATGTGTGTATATGGGGATATGTGTGTGTGTGTGTGTGTATATATACGTATACATAAATATAAATTATGACGATAGTACTTGGGATTTGAGATGAGTCGATGAGATTGGGCTTGAGGTCGTGAGATCGGTGATGTGACAGGGTTCGTATTTGAGATGTGACATAATGTTTTAGCGGGTCCTTTGACGTGGTGTTTTCATACACACGCATGCATACATAGATGGTATCAGTATTGTACTAGACGTAGATCAGTACCCCGGATCATGATTTTTGATAAAGAGGATACCGGATGAATAATGTGATGAATGTGATATTTGACTCGTACCCAGATTTGGGATGCCGTACGACGGATTTACGTACGAGCTATATATTGATGATAGATCCGTACTCTTGACTTGAGGATGTCATATTATAGATATTATATCGTATGTGCTACTATTGAGGCGGGATCACCGACTATTATATATATATATATCGACTCAGATGTTAGGCGGTTTCCTTACCTTTCATTTAGCCTGTTAGCTCAGCTATATAGTTTAGTGTAGTTGATAGACTAGATTCGATTCCTACCTATTTCAAAAACTAACGAATCGTTGGTATTTTAAAAGACAGGCCAATGGATTCTACGGATATTTCAAAGGACCGTATCTTTTCTTAAAAACATCGTAGCCCTTATTTTCAAAACACCACGATTCGTGTTATTTCAAATGGCACCTCTGTATGACTTATATTATATTAAATGCAGATTAGTTATCATTGTGTTTATCATTCAGCTCCCGCACATTATTGCTGTTCGCTTCGCATCGCATGCTTATATTGTGATTTCATATACCATTATTGATATCATGCTGTCAGGACACCAGCACCATTACCGATGATGTGTATGTTCCACGTACTCTTACTTGCCGGCTCACACACATCATCATCGGTAATTGCCATGTCACGAACACTTTAGAAAATACTATTTCATTGACATAGTTTGTTAGCTAATAGTTTAGACATGATATTAGTGTACTTGCCTTATATGCTAGTTTAGACATTGTAGTTATTATTTGCTACTTCATGCATGTTATTATTCATTGTTATGCCGCATTCATGGATTTTTATGCCTATATTCACTGTTTACATGCTATTGATGATTTGGATTCGGATTTTCATGAGATTTCCTGGATTTGGGGGAAAACCGCAAAAACATTTATAAACTTCTTTTCTCTCTTTTAAATGAAAAGTACGGTTTTCCCATGATGTATGAGTCGTCCACCATGAGTTTGCTGATGGATTTCGAGACCCGATTCGAGGAGTTGGATGAACCGTTTCGGGTACATGGTGGGCCCGGTGCGATACCCTGGGACGAGAATGTCGCAGAGGATGGCGTTGAGCCTGGCAGGGGAGCACTACCGACCGGTGATTTTACCCGACGCGTCGGTTATCCGGAGGATACCGTCGTGGTCTTGAGATTGATGGTAGGGGCCGGTCTGGACTGACGGCGCCCTAGATAGTGAGATTGAGACCCTGAGATTTTTGAGATATTGAGGTACCGAGCATGAGATATTGAGATTGAGATTTATGTTTGTGTCGATACTAGACACTGTTTATGTTGATTTCATTATGATACCACGTTTTTATTAAACAAAAAAAAATCTCACTAAGTTATGAAAGCAGTTTTTTCGTTTTCATGTATTCTGTTTTCATGCATTCATACCTCATCCATATGATATATTGCTACCTGAGGCACTGACACGAGCACTTGGTATTATAGTTGTTTAGAGGTATACCCTAGCTATTGTTATAGGCTGCAGGTTATATATTTGAGGATATATTATGATCGTATGACCTAGGATTACGTCATACATGCGATTTCTACTCGTAGATGTTTTCTACTCACGAGTTGGCAACTCACCCCCATTGTGCCACAGTTCCTTGCAGGTTTTGCCGTACAGGTCCTTTGCGGCTTTGCTGGCACACTATTCTTTCCGGGTGATTGCTTTGGCAGGTGGGTTCTTTGCATCAGGACCCCCATTGTTTATTATTATTCCAATTGTATCTAGAAACTCCATCAACCAGATTGTATATTTGAGAGAGAGAGAAAATCAGACGTGTTATTCTTTCGACTCGCGCGTTGTATTATTATGTTTTTCATGTTGTTTTGAGTTTCTTTGAGTTTTGATCCTCGCCCTTGGCGTTGTATATTATATTGCTTGCGTGGTTGTGATCGTCGATTGACGAAGAGCTAGCTCCCGCTTGGGGATGCCTTTTTATTGATTTCGTATACTATTCATGTTGTATCCCGTTTGGGGGGCAGTATTTACGAAGGAGACTCTGCTGAAATTTTCAGAAAATACTTGATGTTTTTAAAAAAACGTATAATTCGGCTTATGCTATTAAAACTACTTACTTTAAATTAGTTTTTCCTTCACTCTACTCTTCCTTGGTTTTGATTTCTGGGTTTTGGCATACTTAGATTACGTACGCCTCGAGATGTTTTGTAATTTAAGTGCCGGTCATGTTCCGTACTTTTTCGGGTCGTGACACTTGAACCATGGCAATTGAGGAAGAAGATGAAGCTAGAGAGCAACCATGGGAGCAACTTAAGAAAATGGCTAAGTGTTGAGAATGAGACTAGAATGAATGGCAACTCTTGACCCCCACTCATTCAAGCATGGAATTTTGCAATATAAAATTGCAACCATGCTTGAATAGTGAGTCAAGATGAATAAACTATGAATAAAGCCCATGCTTGCAAGCATGCTCTCATTTTCCACCTATTTTTCTATTTTTCTCAAAAATAGAAATCATGTCTTGCTTTATTATATATATATATCATATATATTAATATATATATTATGAAGAATAATTAGTAGCTAATGATATTAGTTAAGATATAATTATATCACATATAATGTATATCACATTATTAAATCAACACTTGATTTTATAATCCGGTTATATTACATATGACCGACTAATATCATATATCTGTATATCACATAATCAAATCAACACTTGATTCGACAATCTGGTTATATCATATATAACCGAACCGATAACAGATAACTGCCAGATTACCATACGGTATCACATACACGTATTTAATCGGGCCCACACACATATCACATATGTGTCCTACTTCGTTTTGCTTGAACCAGGAAACTTCTGTGTGGGACTCTAAAGACTCGTCAATATGCCAGCAGTAGGTGATGATCACATCAATCACCTACAAGCCGTCAGCGGTATTAGCTGGACGTAACGGTTACCCGGATATTGAGCGATATGAAAATCAACAAGCAAGCTCGTCCATACTCTCCATGAAGCCTATCAGTAACACTACCGTACAGTCCGGTCTCTTCGTCTGATATGTCGCATATCATGTCTAGGGGTAGTAAACGTCAGTCCCCAATAACGTGATAAGTCATGCCGATGTCTGGCCTATAACGGTTTGAGAAACTACTGATAACTGTTATCAGTAAATCTCAGCAGCAGCCCTGACCAGGGACTTCAAGTTATAGCCAATCGAGCATAGCGCAACATCAACCCCGAATACCGAGAGAGACGAAACCCCTCCTATCGCTCATTGCCTCTATATGACTCGGGACTGTACCCAAAATCCATCTGTTTGCACGCCTCATTTGAGCCGTGGTAGGGAGGAAATCAAAGCATAGTGGGAGCCACACAAGACTCTATGACGATCTCGGGTCTACAAACTAACCTGTACCAGTGTCGCTAGAGAACTGCTATCTGACGATAGGTATACTACCACATAGGAGTCCTCGGCGAGTCCTGTTCGGTGTACCCATTCTCCAATGAGCACCTGTGTACAATCTTTGATGTCACACACCAATGGTTGTGGGATCAACCACCGCCCTCTAAGGGACAAGAAACGTACACACTAGTCTACTCTGGAATATCGATGCCCTAGTCTCGATATTCCCACTACTAGAAACTGATTAAAGGATGTACTTTTGGACCACCATGTCCCCACTAGTATGATCTTATCATAATCCTGGTAGTCAAGTACATATCCTAAGGGCTTTATCAACATGTGAGAGCAAGACAGTAAAAAATATCAGTCAACATGTTAAGATAAAGAGTAACCAGAGAGCATACTATCATGCTGAGCAAGAAAGTCTTCTATATATATGTCCAAGCATCCACTATAATATACATCACATGTACAATAATGGCCTCTAGGGCATACATAATCCTAACAATCTCCCATTTGCACTAAGGCCAGTTGTTGTAGTATCTCATACCCAACGTCCCAAAAGACTCTCGAATAGCATATGGGGGATGGCCTCGGTGAGTGGATCCGCTGTGTTATCCTCTGTGTCAACTCTCCTGACCTCGATCTCCCGGAGATCAACTATCTCCCTAATCAGGTGATACTGTCTAAGAATATGTCTGGATCACTGACGGGACCGGGGTTCTTAGGCCAAACCCACAACTCCATTATCATCACAATACACAGGTATTGGATGCCCAATGGTAGGAACCTAGTTCATCTCATGAACTCTATTCATCCAGACAACCTCTTTGGCAGCATCGTTGGTAGCGATCAAATTAGCCTCTATCAACGAGTCTGCTACGGTATATAGCTTAGAACCCTTCCAACATACTGTCCCTCCACTGAGAGTAAAGACAAAACCCGAGACTGACTTTCAGTCGTCCTTATCACTCTGAAAGCTCGAATCGGTAAAGGACTCCATCTGGAGTTCACCGTTACCATACACCAATAACATCTCTTTAGTCCTTCTCAAGCACTTAAGAATGTTCTTCAGCTGTCCAGTGGTTTTCCCAAAGATCTTTTCGATACTTATTCACTACAACTAGTGAGTAAGCTACATCTGGTCTGGTACATAAAATCGCAGACATGATTGACCCGTCTGTCAAAGCATAGGGCATTCCTTGCATGCGAGCCCTCTCCAAATCAGTCTCGAGAGACATCTCTTTGGAGAGAGTGATTCCTGAACAAGCGGGTACATTTCCTCGCTTAGAATCATCCATACTAAACCCCTTTAGCACAGTATCTATGTACTTGGATTGGGACAATCCCAAATCCATTTAGATCTATCTTTATAGATCTATATCCCCAGGATGTAGGATACATCAGTTAGATCTTTCATAGAGAACCTGTGTGATAAGAGGTGCTTGACCGAGTGTAGCATAGGAACACCCTTTCCTATCAAGAGTATGTTATCCGCGTACAATACGAGGAAGACAACCATACTCCCTACAACCTTCTTATTTATACATGGTTCATCTACCTTTTTTGATGTAGTCAAACTCTTTGACAGCTTCATTAAAATAGATGTTCCATCTCCGCGATGCCTGCTTTAACCCGTAGATGGATTTAAGCAGCTTGCACATGCATCTGCTGCTCCCACTGTCTACAAAGCCCTCTAGCAGTGTCATATACACACTCTCTTCTAAATCACCATTTAGACAAGCGGTTTTGACATGCAGTCTGCCAGATATAGTAGTCATGGTATGCAGTAATGGCAAGTAGGATCCTGATGGACTTAAACTTAGCGACAAGTCTAGCTTTGAAAGTCTCAACTTTTCCATTTACACCAATTTATCTTTCTCAAAGATGCTCTTGTCCCCGATGGGTTTTACCCCTTCAGGAGCAACATGCAAAGTCTGTTAGTGTATATGCCCTAGGAGCCATTATTGTATCATACTAGTTTGTATATTACTTGATGGAAGCTTGGGATATTCATAGTTATATTAACAGTCTCGCTCAATATAGTAGTATGCTACTTGGTTTATGTCTATCTTAATATGTGTATATGTTAGCATATCGCGAATACATATTGATAGAGCCCATAGGATCTTGCTTGACTACCAGCATTGTGATGGCAGTCACACTAGTGGGGGCTGGGTAGTCTACAAGCACATCCTTTTTCAGGTCCCTAGTCGTAGGATTATCGAGACAGGGCATCAATACTCCGGAGTAGACTAGTGTGTACGCTTCTCATCCCAGTTGGGGAGATGGTCTGTCCTACAGCCATCAGTACGTTGTACTGGAGATAGTATACAGGTGCTCGTTGGGTTACGGGTACATCGGATAGGACTCGCAGGGAACTGTTGGTTGGTATTATACCGTCATCAGTTAACAGTTCCCAGGTGACATGAGTACAGCATAGTCCGCTGACTTGACACTGCTGCTTCGTCTCGAGTGTGTTCCCACTGTTCTTAGATTGCTACCCTACCACGGCTCAAAGGAGTCGTGCAAACAGGTAGTAGTTGGGTGCAGTCCCGAAGCACTTGGAGGCAGTGGCGGTTAGATATGATTCGTCTCTCTCGGTATTGGGAGTTGATATCGCGCTGTGTTTGGAGAGCCATTACGCAAAGTCCCTGGCCAGGGTAAACGAGATTTACTGGTAGGATTTCCAGTAGCTTCTCAAGGTGTAATGGGCTTCACTCCGACACGACTTATACCGCCTTTTAGGGGACTGACGCTTGCCACCCCCTAGGCCCGATATGCGATAGTCATAGACGAACAGACCGGACTGTACGGAGATTGTCACATCAGGCTCAGTAGGAGTTCGGATGGGTTTCCTCATCGGCCTTCTTATCGACATCTACCCGGGGACCGTTACGTACAGCTAGTACCGCTTGCGGCCTGTGGTTAAACCCACTGCCAGCATAGTGTCGAGTCTTTAGAGTCCCACACAGAGAGTTTCACTGCTTCAGGCGAAACGATATAGAGGTCGTACGCTAATAAACTGGCGCTTAGCACTAAGCGCGACACGTGTCATCTTCGTGTGCGCTACCCGACGAAAGCGCAGTGCGCTTTTTGATTGGTGCAAAGCGCTTGGCGTGCCACGTGGCGCATTGTCGGAACATACATTGTTCTGATGAATGCTATGCATTCAATACAAGACAAAAGATTTCAGAACCCAATGCTTAGCATTATTAAAAGGGCCAAGCCCAAATAAAGGCTCAACAGCCTAGAACAATAAAATGTTAAACATTTTAATCTTGTTGGACTTAGCCCAATTCTAGCTATAAGTCCTCAACTTATATTAAATTAAGCCCATCTGCTCATGAATATTCAACAGAGCTTAGTCCCAAACTGGATTACAGATCTTTCAACCAACTCACACCGGTTCGAGGGTACATCTCTTTACTCCTCTGATATCTGTCGTTGTAATCCTTCAATGTCTTCAGAGAGGTGACGGGTCCCGACAACCACACATTTCTACGGACTGTGGGGTCCCTTTAAACCCACAGACTATGATGTCCTTAACCTTGGACTGTGGGGTCGCTTTAAGCCCACGGACTATAATATCCTTAACCTTGGACCACCATGTCCTTAAACTGGTAATGGACCACCACGTCCTTAAACTGGTAATCGACCGCAATGTCCCTAAACTAAACAATAGAGTTCAAATGCTCTTTTGTTGGATCTAAATGATCCTATTAAGTTGATCTTAGTCTAAAATTAGACTAACGTGTCCTTAACAAGCGTTGAGTCGATCTTAGTCTAAAATTAGACTAACGTATCCTTAACAAACGTTTAAGTTGATCTTAGTCTCAAATGAGACTAACATATCCTTAAACCCAAACCAAAACCCAAATCTAAGAAAATACGGATTTGGACTAATCCACGCCCTACGGGCGACATCATACATTAGTCTCCGTATACAATCCACGGGCAACCACAAACAAAACAAATACCCACGACACGAAGTGACCATCTGGAGAAGGAGAAAGTTGTTACCGCGATGCGGTAGCGTAATTAACTGCAGGGGCTTGCGCCTGCAGGGAAGAGCGTCCCCACAATAAAAAACCCCTCAAACGAGGGGGAATCTGACGAAGTCTGCTACATTGGCCGCATCCATTTAAACCTTTGATACATGGTGCCATAAATCAACTTGGCATCTTCGGAGAGGTGGACGGATAGCACCAAATAGCATCTGCCCCCAGATTCAGGCTAGACATCCGTCTTCCCAGTTTCCGGCGGTAAACACACCAACAAAGTATGGACTTTGGAAGTTGCTCCTGAAGGGGTAAAACCCATCGGGAGCAAGGGGATCTTTAAGAAGAAAATTGGTGTAGATGGAAAAGTTAAGACTTTCAAAGCTAGCCTTGTTGCAAATGGTTTTCGTCAATGACCAGTTGTCGACTATGATGAAACCTTTTCTCCAGTGGGTATGCTTCAGTCCATCAAGATCCTACTTGCCATTGCTGCATACCTTGACTATGAAATTTGGCAGATGGACATGAAGACCGCTTTTCTAAATGGTGATTTATAAGAGAGCGTGTACATGACACATGCAGAGGGCTTCGTAGATAGTGGGAGCAGCGGAAGAATGTGCAAGCTGCTTAAATCAATCTACTGATTAAAGCAAGTATCGTCGAGCTGGAACATCTGTTTCGATGAAGCTGTCAAAAAGTTTGACTTCATCAAAAACGTAGATGAACCTTGTATATATAAGAAGGTTGTAGAGGGTAAGGTTGTCTTCCTCGTATTGTACGTGGATGACATACTCTTGATAGGAAATGATGTTCCTATGCTACACTCGGTGAAACTCTTCTTATCACACAAGTTCTCCATGAAAGATCTAGGTGATGCCTCCTACATCGTGGGGATTAAGATCTATAGAGATAGATCTAAACGGATGTTGGGATTGTCCCAATCCAGGTACATAGACACCATACTAAAGAGGTTTAGTATTGAAGATTCTAATCGTTGTAATTTATCCGCTTGCTCAGGAATCATTCTCTCCAAAGAGATGTCTCCCAAGACGGATTTGGAGAGGGCTCTCATGAATGGGATACCCTATGCTTCGGCAGTCGGGTCAATCATGTATGCGATGTTGTGTACCAGACCGGATGTAGCTTACTCGCTAGGTGCAGTGAGTAGGTATCAATCAGATCCTAGGAAAAACCACCGGACAGCTGTAAAGAATATTCTTAAGTACTTGAGAAGGACTAAAGAAATGTTCTTGGTGTATGGTAAAGTTGAACTCCAGGTGGAGTCCTTTACCTATTCAAGATTCCAGAGTGATAAGGACGACAGTAAGTCGGTCTCGGGATTTGTCTTTACCCTCAATGGAGGGGCGGTATGTTGGAAGAGTTCTAAGTAAGATACCGTAGCAGACTCGACGATTGAGGATGAATACATCGCTGCCAACGATGCTGCCAAAGAGGCTGTCTGGATGATGTTAGTTATATGTATGCCCTAGAGGCCATTACTATACATAGGATGTATATTGTAGTGGATGCTTGGACATATATAGGGAGGACTTTCTTGCTCGACATGATAGTATGCTATCTGGTTGCTCTTTACCTTAACGTGTACACTGATTGTCTCTCTGTTACATGTTGGTAATGTAAGTCGATGTACAACACCCCAGAACTTGTGGGGAGGCGGAAATTTCAAAAACGATCTTGTTTAGTGAACGAACATCGACTAACCGCTTGAATCGAAGCTAAACGATAACTAACCAAACATATAGTTGTTCTAAACTACTATGCTTAGGGATTATACCTATCGAAACTAGTCCTTCGTCTTTACGATCTCCTTGTTCTTCTCGGCCTTCTCTAGGTAGTAGACGATCCACCCGAGAGCAAAACTCCAAGCTAAACCTCTAAACTTGAGGCAACTAATCTTCTTGGATTGCTAATCAAAGAAGATAGAATGAAATAGAGTGATGGTTATGGATTGATTAGTCTTTCTAATCCTTTGATCTCAACACATGAGGTGTAAGGATTAGGGTTTGAAGATGAGAGCTTGAGGAGAGAGAATGTGTAGATGATAATGAATGAATAAGTTATGAGTATCATAATATATTATGAAGCATTCTCATTAAAGAATAAATGAATAAATGTGATGAATAAGCATGCTTCATAAAATATCTAGTGGTGATTCATTAGCATGACTCATTAAGCAATAAATGTGCATTAATGAGATGAATGAATCACCACCATGACTCATATAACTCATTCAATGAATATGACACATAACCCTCCTTAGTCACCATCTTCTAGAAGCTTCTCGTACAATTACGAGAACGCCCCTCCGATCCGCAAAATTACGGAAAAACTTTAGACTGTAAAAATCCAATAACCGGATACCAGTAACTGGCTTAAACCAAAGCCGACTGGTAAAAACTGTCCGAAAGTCGTACGCGCGTAAACGCACGTATGCGTACGAACCCTTTGTCGCAAAACCATGCAACCTCTATATCGTTTCGCCTGGAGTAGGAAACTCTCTATGTGGGACTCTAGAGACTCGACTACTACGCTGGCAGTGGGTTTAACCACAGACCGCAAGCGGCACTAGCTGTACGTAACGGTCCCCAGGTAGTTGTCGATAAGAAGGCCGATGAGGAAACCCATCCGAACTCCTACTGAGTCTGATGTGACAATCTCCATACAGTCCGGTCCGTTCGTCCAAGACTATCGCATATCGGGCCTAGGGGGGCGGCAAGCGTCAGTCCCCTAATAGCGGTATAAGTCGTGTCGGAGGGAAGCCCATTACACCCTGAGAAACTACTGGAACCTACCAGCAAATCTCGCTTGCCCTGGCCAGGGACTTTGCGTAATGGCTCTCTGACACAGCACGATATCTACTCCCAATACCGGGAGGGACGAATCCTGTCTAACCGCCACTGCCTCCAAGTGCTCGGGACTGCACCCAACTGCTACCTGTTTGCACGACTCATTTGAGCCGTGGTAGGGTAGCAATCTAAGAACAGTGGGACACACTCGAGGCGAAGCAGCAGTGTCAAGTCTGCGGACTATGCTGTACTCATGTCACCTGGGAACTGCTCACTGATGACTGGTATCAAACCAACCAACAGTTCCCTGTGAGTCCTGTCCGGTGTACCCGTAACCTAACGAGCACCTGCATACTATCTCCAGTACGACGTACTGACGGCTGTGGGACAGACCATCTCCCCAACTGGGATGAGAAGCGTACACACTAGTCTACTCCGGAGTATCGATGCTCTGTCTCGATAATCCAACGATCAGGGACCTGAATAAGGATGTGCTTGTAGGCTATCCAGCCCCCACTAGTGTGACTGCCATCACAACGCTGGTAGACAAGCAAGATCCTAAGAGCTCTATCAATACGTACACTCACATATTAAGATAGAAAAACCAAGTAGCATACTACCATGTTTAGCAAGACTGTTATATACATGTGAATATCCCAAGCTTCCATTAAGTAATATACAAACTAGTATGATACAGTAATGGCCTTCTAGGGCATAAACACTAACAATCTCCCACTTGCACTAGGGCCATGTACTGGCATATCGTAGACCGATGATCTCGAGTAGCCTCTCGAACCGAATCTGAGGTAGGGCCTTCGTGAATGGATCAGCAATGTTTTCTTCAGAAGCAACTCTCCGAACCTCGATCTCCTGACGATCAATGATCTCCCTGATCAGGTGATACCGCCTCAAGATGTGTCTGGACTTCTGATGGGACCTTGGTTCCTTCGCTAAAGCTATAGCTCCGTTGTTGTCGCAATACAGAGGTATTGGATCAACTATGGTAGGAACCACCTGAAGTTCTGTTAGGAACTTCTTCATCCAGACTGCTTCTTTTGCGGCATCGCAAGCAGCTATATACTCCGCTTCCATCGTCGAGTCAGCAACGGTGTCCTGCTTGGAGCTCTTCCAGCACACCGCCCCTCCATTGAGGGTAAAGACATAACCCGACATGGACTTGGAATCGTCCTTATCACTCTGGAAGCCGGAATCAGCAAAGGCCTCCAACCTGAGGTCTTTTCCGCCGTAAACCAAGAACATCTCCTTAGTCCTCCTCAGGTACTTGAGAATATTCTTTACTGCTATCCAGTGTTTCTCCCCTGGGTCTGACTGATACCGGCTTACCACGCTCAGTGCGTAAGCTACATCTGGTCTGGTACACAACATCGCATACATTATAGAGCCTACTGCAGAAGCGTAGGGTATAATAGACATGCGTTCCCTTTCCAAATCAGTCTTGGGAGACATCTCTTTGGAGAGGGTGATTCCGTGACAAGCCGGTAAATTACCGCGCTTAGAATCTTCCATACTGAATCTTTTCAGTACAGTGTCGATATACCTGGACTGCGAAAGTCCCAACATCCTCTTGGATCTATCACGATAGATCCGGATCCCCAGAATGTACGAGGCATCACCCAGGTCTTTCATGGAGAACCTGTGTGACAAGAATCCTTTGACAGATTGTAGCATAGGAATGTCATTTCCTATCAATAGAATGTCATCCACGTACAAGACGAGGAATACGACACTTCTGGCTACAACTTTACTATATATGCACGGTTCATCTGGATTTTTGATAAAGTCATATTCTTTGACTGTCTCATCAAAACAGATGTTCCAACTCCGCGATGCTTGCTTTAGTCCATAAATAGACTTAAGCAGCTTGCATACTTTCCCGCTGCTCCCACTCTGATTGAAACCCTCTGGCTGATCCATATAGACGCTCTCTTCTAAATTTCCATTCAGAAAAGCCGTCTTTACGTCCATCTGCCAGATTTCATAATCATGGAAGGCAGCAATAGCAAGAAGGACCCGAATGGATTTGAGCATAGCCACTGGAGAAAAGGTTTCGTCATAGTCCAAACCAGGTCTTTGACGAAAACCCTTTGCAACAAGTCTAGCCTTATAGGTTTCCACCTGTCCATCTACACCAATCTTTTTCTTGAAGATCCATTTGCATCCTATGGGTTTTACCCCATCTGGAGCAAAGTCCAAAGTCCATACTTTGTTGGTGTACATGGACTCCATTTCGGTCCGCATTGCATCTAGCCATCGTACCGAGTCGCCGCTCTGGATGGCCTGCTGGAAGTCAGTAGGTTCATCATCATCTATGATGCAATCCTCTCTATCCCCATCTATGAGAAAACCGTAGTATCTCTCAGGCGGATGAGACGGCCTACTACTCCTGCGGAGGGGTGCGGGAATGTCCTGTTCTTCTTGAACTACCGGTTCTACCAAACTTTCAGTATTAGTTTGTGGTTCTGGAATTTCTTCCAGTTCTATTTCGCTCCTACTTGATTCCTTTTCTAAAAACTGATGTTCTAGAAAATGGGCATTACGAGAAACAAATACCTTTTGTTCCTCTGCGTAATAGAATAGATATCCCCTGGAGTGCTTTGGATATCCCACAAAACTACACTTTACTGATCGTGCCTCGAGCTTGTCCACATGCTGCTTCTTAACAAAAGCTGGACATCCCCAAATCTTTATATACTGTAGATGGGGTTTCTTCCCGCTCCACATCTGATATGGAGTGGTAGGCACAGTCTTGGTAGGAACCATGTTCAAAAGATATGCTGCTGATTCTAGCGCATAACCCCAGAAAGATCGCGGTAACTCAGCATTACTCATCATGGATCGTACCATATCCAATAGGGTTCGATTCCGTCTCTCCGATACACCGTTATGCTGTGGAGTGTATGGAGGAGTAAGCTGAGAGAGAATTCCTTTCTCTTTTAGGTAACCTAGGAACTCGGCACTTAAGTATTCTCCACCTCGATCAGATCTTAGTGTCTTAATACTTTTGCCGGTTTGGTTTTCTACTTCATTCTTATACTCTTGGAATTTCTCAAAAGCCTCGGATTTATGTTTCATCAGATAAATGAATCCGTATCTTGAGTAATCATCCGTGAAAGTAATGAAATAGGAAAAACCACCTCTCGCATGTGTAGACATTGGACCGCATACATCGCTGTGTATGAGTCCTAAGAGCTCGCTCGCTCTTACTCCTTGTCCAGTAAATGGAGTCTTTGTCATCTTTCCTTTGAGACAAGATTGACAAGTGTCATAAGATTGATATTCGAACGAGTCCAAATATCCTTCTCTATGCAACTTAGTCAACCTTCTCTCATTGATGTGACCCAGTCTACAATGCCATAAGAAAGCTTTATTTAAATCTGGAGACTTTCTTTTTAGTGTGTTCTGGACATTGAAAATTTGGAGTTGGTTTAACACATATATGCCGTTATTTAGAGTACCGGACCCAATCAAACCATGATTAAGGTGGATGTTAACAACATCTCTTACAAACGTGAAATCATAACCTTTATTTGATAACAAGGAAACTGATATGATATTACACGTTAAACTTGGTACAAAATAACAGTTATGCAAAACCAAAATGTGTCCACTTGTCAATCCTAGGTGATAATCCCCGACGGACGCAGCTCCCACGCTAGCTCCGTTAGCAACCCTGAGGATCATATCACCTTCCTTCAGCACTCTACGGTTTCTCAGTGCCTGCAATGAATTGCAAATATGAGATCCTGATTCGGTATCCAATACCCAGGAAGTAGAGTTGATCGACAGACAATTCTCAATTACAAACACACCTGAAGTCGAAGCCACAGCTTGCTTCGGTTCCTGGTTCTTGGCGATCCACGCCTTGCAATCCTTCTTCCAGTGCCCTTTCCTGTGACAATGGAAGCACTCATCCTGGCCAACTACCGGTGCTGCAAACTTTTTCTTTCCCTTCCCTCCCACCTTACTAACACCTCCTCTAGGTTTGGGTGCGGCCTTCTTCTTCCTTCCTTTGGCCCTAGCCTTGGACCCGGAAGAAGATGCACCGCCAACAAACATAGCGGGTGTTTTCCTTACTTTCTGCAAGGTGCCCTCTGCACTCCTTAACATGTTCAGGAGTTCCGCAAGTTCAACTTCTTTTCCTTGAAGATTGAAGTTGAGGATAAACTGGGCGTAGGTGGGAGGAAGGGACTGGAGAATGAGGTCTGTATAGAGCTCATTATCCAAAGTCGTCCCAAGGTCTGCGAGCTCTTCAATATAGCCGATCATCTTTAGGACATGTTCACCTACCGATGACCCGACAGCCAACCTCGCTCGAAACAAGTTCTTAGAGGTCTCGTATCTTGCTATACGAGATTGCTCTCCATAAAGTTCTTTTGTATGGAGAAATATGCCATCTAGGGACATATCCTCGTGCCTCCTCTGATGTTCATTGTTCATTGAGGCAAGCACGATGCACTTGGCTTTCGCGCAATCTAAATCCCAGGTTTTGCGGATTTCCTTATCCGCATTGCTGGATTTGGGACCAGGGACAGCAGGTGCCGTAGCGGTGAGGACGTACCCCAGTTTGTCATAGGTCAAAGCCATTTTGACATTCCGCAGCCAATCTTTATAGTTTGGCCCTGTCAGTATATTTTTCTCTAAAAGTAACTTAAGTCCAGTCATTTTCAGGGTCGCTGCAATTAGGAGAGAGAGAAGAAAACTCTTTAGCATGATGCTCTTGCAAGTTTAGAGTGGTTTTTAGTTTATCTAAACTGGATGGCTCCCACTGTTTTTCGAATCCTTCCTCAAACCATAAAAGAAGAATTAGCCAGGACTATTCTCACCGTACAATACTTGCTTAACCGTTCAGCCAGGCCAGTGTCGATACTTCGAGGGAGGTTTTCCAACGCTTTCGCGAAGTTTCTTAATTAAATAACCTCTTTTCTCTGGGGGCGTAACCCCGCTGACACCTTTCTGGACACCTACTAGGTTTATAGCATTGATCGTTAAGTGACGAATATCCTGATAAGTAGCATATACTCACAGTAGGATCGGGATCCAAATATCATCGTATGATAATGTTGAAGGAATCCTACCAACATCCATCAAACTCCAAATGGTATGCATCTCTTTGCAAATTTCAGTTTCTTTAGAAATTCCCGATATATATTTCTGCCCCATGCTCTTATGACCTTGGCGTTAGGTCAAAATGTCATAAGTCACATGTCAAGTTCTACCCATCATTATCTTGTCAATTTGAACCCATCCGTATATATCCTTGACGTTCGGCCAAAATGATAATACGACTGTCCCAAACTAACTCATCTACCTATGCAACAACTGAATACCCAGTAGCTACCAAACACTATGCCTTGGCGTTAGGTCAAAATACATAGCTTGAATACTACTGAATACCCAGATGAAATGACGGAGGGCTACGAATGGTTTTGGCGAAACCGTGAACGTAGTGAACTTGATATAACCGAAGGAACCTGATAGCTTTTTAAAAGGAGTGGTTAAAGCTCCGCATTTAAAAATATCTGTTTTTAAAATTAACCGAGTGGTTTCTTTTAAATTGTTCCAACGATTTAAACTTTGGTTTGTTTTTCTTTGCATTATAGATAATGCGTCCCATCATTAACCTATCATTGCAGAAAACAACGAAAATACAACGTCCTCTTATGCCATCCGCATTCGCCACGGGGTCCCGTCATCACCCGTTAGGTTACTTAACTAACGACAGAGCGGGGGCTGGGCTAGCGCGGGTGTAAAACATAAGTGACGTCTAAATAGCTACAATATATATAGATTTTTTACATTCGTCTGACGCAATGATAAACATTCCAGAACACAGATAAACAATATTGGATTTGCAAGCAATCTGTATTTCTTTTGAGCCTGCAAGAAAATACAGATTACACAGTTGTGATGAATAGCCGTTACCCCACCCTCGACCCCTACGGGTACGGCAAACTACCCGCCCGGCAGTTTGTGTACCCCACCTTGGGTCAGTCCTAGGAGCAAAAACAGTAAAATGAAATAATACAACGGTGGCTACAACCGCAACCTGGATGTGCCCCGCAAAAATAATATTACAACAAATTACATTTACAACAAATGAATTAAACAATAACCCATTGCTGAACCCCGGCTATACACCACAACAGTCCAATACAGTTCATATGCACAAACAGATATAACCATTACAGAAATGTGCAACCCCCTGCCAACCGACATACTAGCAGTTAGGGGAGGTTTACGAACACATTAAACAATCACAGATATAATCCAATATGCAAATACTGTACAATTTCGATTGATTAAACATCTTTAATATTGCTCCAAAAACTGCTCTGTAAACTGGAAACCTGAGCAAAATTAAAATATACCAGAAAACACCAAATACCAGAGAGGACCCACACATGAAAAATGAGTCCATGACTCGGCAACTCGGCCGCGGAACAGCGGCGGCTCAGTAGGGAACCGCCGCGCTTCCACGGCTCTTTAGCCGATTCATGGGCTCAAATTTCATGGGTGTTCTCCTGGACCCTTTTCAAGCTTTCTGAGTGACCCTGAAAAATTTTTAGACTTCATTTTAATTTCGACAGAAACTTGACAGATTTAGGGTTTTCCGGCTTCGTTTTTCCGTTCGAAATTCGTACAAATTTGCAATTAAGTTATTTATTGTTTAGCGAGGCTCTGATACCACTGTAAGTCGATGTACAACACCCCAGAACTTGTGGGGAGGCGGAAATTTCAAAAACGATCTTGTTTAGTGAACGAACATCGACTAACCGCTTGAATCGAAGCTAAACGATAACTAACCAAACATATAGTTGTTCTAAACTACTATGCTTAGGGATTATACCTATCGAAACTAGTCCTTCGTCTTTACGATCTCCTTGTTCTCCTCGGCCTTCTCTAGGTAGTAGACGATCCACCCGAGAGCAAAACTCCAAGCTAAACCTCTAAACTTGAGGCAACTAATCTTCTTGGATTGCTAATCAAAGAAGATAGAATGAAATAGAGTGATGGTTATGGATTGATTAGTCTTTCTAATCCTTTGATCTCAACACATGAGGTGTAAGGATTAGGGTTTGAAGATGAGAGCTTGAGGAGAGAGAATGTGTAGATGATAATGAATGAATAAGTTATGAGTATCATAATATATTATGAAGCATTCTCATTAAAGAATAAATGAATAAATGTGATGAATAAGCATGCTTCATAAAATATCTAGTGGTGATTCATTAGCATGACTCATTAAGCAATAAATGTGCATTAATGAGATGAATGAATCACCACCATGACTCATATAACTCATTCAATGAATATGACACATAACCCTCCTTAGTCACCATCTTCTAGAAGCTTCTCGTACAATTACGAGAACGCCCCTCCGATCCGCAAAAATACGGAAAAACTTTAGACTGTAAAAATCCAATAACCGGATACCAGTAACTGGCTTAAACCAAAGCCGACTGGTAAAAACTGTCCGAAAGTCGTACGCGCGTAAACGCACGTATGCGTACGAACCCTTTGTCGCAAAACCATGCAACCTCTATATCGTTTCGCCTGGAGTAGGAAACTCTCTATGTGGGACTCTAGAGACTCGACTACTACGCTGGCAGTGGGTTTAACCACAGACCGCAAGCGGCACTAGCTGTACGTAACGGTCCCCAGGTAGTTGTCGATAAGAAGGCCGATGAGGAAACCCATCCGAACTCCTACTGAGTCTGATGTGACAATCTCCATACAGTCCGGTCCGTTCATCCAAGACTATCGCATATCGGGCCTAGGGGGGCGGCAAGCGTCAGTCCCCTAATAGCGGTATAAGTCGTGTCGGAGGGAAGCCCATTACACCCTGAGAAACTACTGGAACCTACCAGCAAATCTCGCTTGCCCTGGCCAGGGACTTTGCGTAATGGCTCTCTGACACAGCACGATATCTACTCCCAATACCGGGAGGGACGAATCCTGTCTAACCGCCACGGCCTCCAAGTGCTCGGGACTGCACCCAACTGCTACCTGTTTGCACGACTCATTTGAGCCGTGGTAGGGTAGCAATCTAAGAACAGTGGGACACACTCGAGGCGAAGCAGCAGTGTCAAGTCTGCGGACTATGCTGTACTCATGTCACCTGGGAACTGCTCACTGACGACTGGTATCAAACCAACCAACAGTTCCCTGTGAGTCCTGTCCGGTGTACCCGTAACCTAACGAGCACCTGCATACTATCTCCAGTACGGCGTACTGACGGCTGTGGGACAGACCATCTCCCCAACTGGGATGAGAAGCGTACACACTAGTCTACTCCGGAGTATCGATGCTCTGTCTCGATAATCCAACGACCGGGGACCTGAATAAGGATGTGCTTGTAGACTACCCAGCCCCCACTAGTGTGACTGCCATCACAACGCTGGTAGACAAGCAAGATCCTAAGAGCTCTATCAATACGTACACTCACATATTAAGATAGAAAAACCAAGTAGCATACTACCATGTTTAGCAAGACTGTTATATACATGTGAATATCCCAAGCTTCCATTAAGTAATATACAAACTAGTATGATACAGTAATGGCCTTCTAGGGCATAAACACTAACAGGTAAAGCCCTTAGGATGTGTACTTGATTACCTGGACTATGATGCGGATCATACTAGTGGGGACATGGTAGTCTATAAGTACATCCTTCAAGGTCCCTAGTCGTGGGTGTATCGAGACGGGGCATCGATATACCAGAGTAGAATAGCGTATACCTTCTCGACCCATACAGATGGGCGATGGATGATCCCATGTCCATTGGTGTTTGACATCAGAGATGATATACGGGTGCTCAGTGGAGACTGGGTACACTGGACAGACTCGCCGAGAACTCCCAGATGGTATTATACCTTACGTCTGATGGCAGTTCTCTGGTGACACTGGTACAGGTTAGTCTGTAGACCCGAGATCGTCATAGAGTCTTGTGTGATTCCCACTGTGCTTTGATTTCCACCTTACCACGTCCAAGAGGGCGTGCAAAATGGTGGTTTTTGGGTACAGTCCCGAATCACATGGAGGCAATGAGCGATAGGAGGGGATTCATCTCTCCCGGTATAGGGAGTTGATGTTGCGCTGTGTTCCATTGGCTATAACCGGAAATCCCTGGCCAGGGTTGTTGAGATTTACTGGTAAGTGTTACCAGTAGTTTCTCGAACTATTATAGACCTCATATCGACACGACTTATCGAGCTATTGGGGTCTGACGTTTACCACCCCTAGGCAAGATATGCGACATATCAGACTACGAGACCGGACTGTACGGTAAGTGTTACTGGTTGGATTCACAGGAGTGTGAGCGGGCTTGCTCGTCGATCTTCTGATCGCTCAATACCCGGGTGGCCGTTACGTTTAGCAGACCGCTTGTGGTTTGTGGGTGTTTGATATGATCATCACCTGCTGCCGGCGTATTGACGAGTCTTTAGAGTCCTACACAGAGGTTTCCTGGCTCAAGCGAAACGAAATAGGAGCGCATATGAGATATGTGCGGGACCGAGAATAATGCGTGTATGTGATACCGTATTCCATTCTCGCGATGAATGTATCGATTGGTTGTATGCGATATAACCTAGTTATCGAATCGAGGATTGATTCGATAAGCCGATACATTGGATATTAGCCGGTTATATGCGATATGACCGGATCGTTAAATCAAGTATTGATTTAATGATTTAATGCATAATTATATATTTGATATATTACTTTGCATTAACTAGTATTGGTTCACTTAAATTGGATTTTCTCACTTGATGTACACAAGTTGTATATGTGATATACTTTTGTGCACTTGTTTGTATCATGTTTAATGATACATGCAAACTAGGGTTTGTGTAAAGAATTAAACCATGGTTATGTTAATGGTTAGGGTTTTGATTTATTTACTTATTCATTTATTTATTTATTCATTAATTCATTTTGGGAAAAAATGAAATGGTGGCTTAGTTTGTTTTATTGTTGAAGCTTCATGAAGCTTTGACTAAGTGACCATTTTGTCTTCATGTCCTAACCCTAACCATTCAACTAAACCCTAGTTAATTCTCTACACTAAACCATGGTTGAGATTATGATAAGTATCATTTTGTTTTCTATTTTAAAATAATACTTATCATATTCTTTCTTCTTCTTCTTCTTCAACAAAGAAGAAACCTTGCCTCCATTAATGGCAACTTGAGAAAAAGAGTGAGAAATCCAATTCTAAAGTGAACCCACTTCCTATTTCTTCATCCTCTACCACTTGACAAGTAGTATAGGGTGTTTTCTTCACAAGTTTCATGACTTGGTGAAATTGGAGCTTGATCTTGTGTTGCCTCGACGTAGATCATCTTCGGCATCGAAGTCGACGACCTAGCCCGATCATTCTTTCGATGAAACCACCGCGAGAGTCCGGGATCCGATGGGTACAGTGGAGGGACTTCATCACGGAGCTATGGAGGTGGAGGACCGGATCTACAAAGGTTGTATTTCCGTTCACTTATTAGTAAAGCAGTTTACTAGTTCTAGTTTTTGCCTAATCTCTAGTTAACGATCCGTATTAGGGTTTCTCGGCACCGGAAAAATTTGAAAATGGTATGGTTGATGCCTTGTGAGACCTCATTAGTGTGCCTAGGAACCCTACAGTGGTATCAGAGCCTAGCTAGAGCTTTAGGCGATGTGTAGATGAAGGTAGAAGTCCGATCGAACTTGATATTCCCCGATTTCAACCCTCTCTGTACAATTTTTCAAACAGTGGATTTTTGTGAATTAAAAATTCTCAAAAAATTAAGCAGGAAAAACTAAGAATTACTGTGAAGTACGGTCCCCTAAGTCAACAATTTGACCGCGGAACCGCGGCGAAACCATGGGTTTTGCGGCGGTTCCGCGGCCAAAATTTGACTTAGTCCCTGAAATTTCATATATTTATTATTAGGTCTTTTCTTGGCAATTTTTTATGGGAATATTTTAATTCCACTCAAGTGTTGAGTATTCTAGGGTTTTATTGGGGACTCGTTAATTTGATCGGATAATTTAACTTCGTTTAAGTTTTTCCGGATATTTTAGAAACTGTTAAAAAGTTCGACCGGATATAAATACCCACTTTTTCCCCTGCCAGGAAATTTCCATGTGTTGGATCTTTTTGTAGTTTAAGAACGTTTAAAGTAGTGCAAGTAACGCGATGGTCCCTCTAGAAGACAACAAACCTTAACTCGATTATGTGACCGTCTTGAACTGCCCTTTGAACCTCAGGGTTTGGGGCAGTACGGCGTGCCACATGTGAGGCGTTGGCTTGACCCTTCTACGGCTGGACCGTTGGTACTGAGGCATGAACTGGATGTTTTTAAACTTATTTCATGTGTTGAGCTGTTTCGGGAAAACTTGGGTGTTTGAATGTTCGATCGGAAAGTTTAACATTTTCTATTTTATCTGGAATGTGATACAATAATTGGAATTCACAAGTGGTTATGAGATAACTGAATGAATGTTATAAATCTAGCGGTTTAGTCTCAACTGATCGGTTGCCACGGGATTTTGATGTGATCAAAAGTCCGTCGCAATCACGTAGTGTACGCGGATACTCGCCGGGTAAACTTAATAGACAGCTACACCCCTTAGCCTCGACCAAGTGACTGTAGGAGAACCCCGTCGCCGAAAGCATCCGTTCGGGTGCTCGCGGCAGCGGTGTTCCGCCTTAGTGCACTTCGTCGACGGTATCGGGGGTGCGGCCGTCTACTAAAGTTTGCGACGAGCATTCGATCGGGATGTCGGGAATCTTGTTGAATTGCCCGACTTGATATTGAAAAGAGTTTTCGATAATGAGACTAAAATGCGGGGTTTATAATTGTTAGGCATGCGATGTCTAAGGAATTCATATGATTAGGCATGCGATGTCTAAAGAGATTGCGGATTCCAACTGTTGTAGTTTTACACTTTCTTTTCTGTGACCATAAGTGTAATATGTGATATCGCCGGTTTCGTTGCTATATGCCAACGACAATTCGGATACGCATGTTTACTTACGTTGATGACATGTGATGTTATGTGTTGCTGGATATGTTATATTGGATCGTCGTGTTTGAATAGCCGGGTTTTTTTTATGTGAGATGAGTGTTTTTCATTTTCATTCATGTAAAAACTTGTATGTAATATTCTTTTTTTTAGGGCACTTCCAGGTTGCGGAAGATGTCACCCTTTGTATATTATTTACTTTTCCGCACTAGGATAGACCCAAGGAGGGGAGCACAAGTAACCGGGTTTTAGGGTCCAGTAGGAGACCAACTCGAGGAGTCGAGTCCGGGTCTCCTAACCCTAGAATCGGTAGGGTTGCTTGCCGCTCTCGTAGGTTTCTAGGGGTGTGGGTTTGGCTATTCATTGCGACCGTGGAATCCGTGTTTTATATTGGCTCGTATTGAAAACACGGACGTCCTAGTATATCGAATGTTTCATATGATTCTTCTACTGCGATATCTGTGATGTGATCATGTGATGTTCTGTGATAAATACTGTATATAGTATATATGATATATTATATAGACGTTACTTATGTTTTACACCCGCGCTAGCCCTGCCCCGCTCTGCCGTTAGTTACCTAACCTAACGGTGCACGAGGGGACCTCGAGGCGAATGCGGATGGCATAAGTATACGTCGTATTTATCTGTGATGTTTAGGTAACTTAAATGATGGGTCTTCATTAATGAGATTAATGAAATAAAAGAAACCTAAGATGTTGTAAAATCGAATTTCAAAAATAAAACAGGTAGCTACAGTTCTTTCTTTGCACAGCGGTATATATGATATATCCTGCACCTTATTCGATGAGGAAAGGGCCGACGATCCCTTCACCGGGAGTGACCCCTTTAGCAATAACTGGCAGATGCTACACACTCGGTTTGTCTTTTGATAGCTTCTATAGTTTCTACTTTGCACAGTGATATATATGATATATCCCGCACCTCATTCAACGAGGAAAGGGCCGACGATCCCTTCACCGGGAATGACCCCTTTAGCAAAACTAGAAAAGCCTCAAAAACACTCCATTTTAAAAATCATTTGATTCTACAACGATATCAAGTTCATTACGCAATAGGTTTTCAGAAAAACCTGACGTAGCCCTCCGTCATTTCAGATAAGTAGTAGTTAGTATTCGTGCTACGTTTGTTGGCCTGCGTCAAGGCGTAGTGTGCGGTAGCTAACTAGTATTTATCTGCTTATGCATATGATGCAGATTGGATTAGGGTAGTCGTGCGACTTTGTTGGCCTGCGTCAAGGGTCGTGCGGGTGGGTTTAATTCAATCAGGAAATGACGGGTTGAACTTGACTAGCGCACTATGGTTTGTTGGCCTGCGTCAAGATCATAGGACGCTAGGGGCAAAATTATTGGGAATTTCAAGTATTGAAATTTGCAATGAGATTGCATACCTTCTATGAGATAGTTGGATCCCGATACCCCCTGCGAGTAAGAGTTACTCCTGGGAGAGTTTTACACATTACAATTAGCCGATCAAGTAGGTGTCTAGAAAGGTGTCAACGGGGTTACGCCTCTGGGAAAACGAGGTTTACATTAATTAGGTTCGTGCGAAAGCACGGGGGACCTCCCTCAAAGTACCGACACTGGCCTGGCTGAAAGATTGGCGAACTTGTAGCGTGTAATTAATCCCGGCTAGTCTTTCCTTTTAGGGTTTGAAGGAAGATTTGATAAAAATAGTGGGAGCCATCCTGATTAGATAAAATAATAACCAATCTATTCTTGCAAGAGCGCACGCTGAGTGTTTTCTTCTCTCTCTCTCCAGGTAGCGACCATATCACGCCTTAATCAAGATAATAATACGGAATATTGACCGAACCCGCTTGTTATACTGAGCTGGGGAACGTTGGTCCCGCTCCAACTTATAATTGTTGTAAGACAGAGCAGGAAATTGGGGAATACCAGAATTCCTATGCCGCCCAAACGAAGAAAGTGCATATGATGCATCTCCTTCGGGTGTGTTCATTACAAAGAACTGTTTCTCTGTATCCTCTACGTCCTGGGTATTAAATACCGGATCAGGATCCCAGATATGTAATCTGTTACATAGGGCTACAGAAAGGTAGAAAACTGAGAACGGGTGATAAGTTTCATGAGACGGAAAACGGGGCAAGTGTTGCAGCCAGGTCTGTTGGTCACTGTCACCCTATATTACCTGAATACATTGATTCTGAACGAATGTTATTAGATACCGAACCTGATATACAAAATCATATCAGTCTCTTTATAAGTAAAGAAATGATAAAATTTTGTATTGTTGGATAATGTTTTGAACATTTCCTATATCAAAAGTTGATCGGTTCAGGCACGTTATCTAAAAGCATTGATGTTCTAAATCAAATTACAGTTCTTAGTATACAGAACACACAGAAGAGGAAGAGTTCAGAAATGAACGAATCCTTCTTGAGGTATTGTAGACTAGGTCATATCAATGCGACCCGACTAACTGAAGTTACATATAGATGCATATTTAAATCAGTTTGAATTTACATCTTGTGAAACTTGCCAGTCATGTCACAAAGATACGATGACCATAGCTCTGTTTACTGGAAACAGAGAAAGAGTTAGTGAACTTTTGGGATAATACATGTTGATGTATGAAGATCCCTGTCTATACATACCAAGACCGGTTCTTTGTACTTCATTACATTCTCTGATGATCTCTCAAGATTCAGTCATATGTTCCTGTTGAAACACAAGTTCGAACCTTTTGAGATATTCACAGAATATAAGTTAGAAGTAGAGAACCAATACGAGTATAAGTATTATGTCCTTTGATGAGATCAAGAAGGAGAATACTTGTGCATAGAATTCCTGGACTATTCTAAAGGAGAATGAGATTCTCTCTCAGCATTACTCCTCCGAATACACCATAACACGATGGTATATCGGGGCGGAGTAATTGCACCCTATTCGATATGGTGCGCTCTATGATGAGTACTACTGAGTTACCTGTTTCCTTTTTGGGAGTTATTGTCACGTCCCGAAAGTACGGAACATGACCGGCACTTAAACTACGAAACGTCTCGAGGCGTACGTAATCTAAGTAAACCGAAAACCCAGAAATCCAAACCAAGAAAAGAAGTAGAGTGAAGGAAAACCAATTTAAAACAAGTAGTTTTAATAGCATAAACCGAATTATGCGGTTTTTAAGAACATCAAAATTTACTGAAAATTTCGGCAGAGTCTCCTTTGTAAATACTGGCCCCCAAACGGGATACAACATGAATAGTATACGAAATCAATAAAAAGGCATCCCCAAGCGGGAGCTAGCTCTTCGTCAATCGACGGTCACAACCACATAAGCAATATAATATACAACGCCGAAAGGCGAGGATCACAACAGAAAAGGAAACTCAAAACAGCATGAAATTCGTATAAATACAACGCGCGACTCTAAGGTCGATAGAATAAACAACACTGGTCTCTATCTCTGAAATAATTACATGTTTGGTTGATGGAACTTCTAGATACAACAGAATAATAATATACAAGATATAATGGGGGTACGATACAAGTAAACCCACCTACTAGCAAATCACCCGAAGGAAACTATGCCCGCAAGCCGTAATGAAACCTGTACGGCAAATCTGCAAGAAACTGGGGCACAACGGGGGTGAGTTGCCAACTCGTGAATAGAAAAACATCTACGAATAGAAATCGCATGTATGACGCAATCCTAGGTCATACGATCAATATACATCCTCAAATATATATAACCAGCAGCCTATAACAAGGCTAGGGTAAATATCTAACCCGAGTGTAATCTCATGTACCCATGTCAGTGCCCAAGGGTAGCAATATATCATATGAATGAGGTATGAATGCATGAAAACAGAATACATGTAAATGAAGAACTGTTTTCATAATTTAGTGAGATTTCCTTTGTATTTTTAAAATGAGGTATCATAATGAAATCAACATAAAACAGTGCCTAGCATCGGCACAAAACGTAATCCCAATATCTCGATATCTCTGTATCACAGTCTCTGTACCTCAAAATCTCGAAATCTCAATGTCTCAATCACAATATCTAGGGCGCCGTCAGTCCAGACCGGCCCCTACCATCCATCTCAAGACCATGACGGTATCCTCCGGATATCCGACGCGTCGGGTAAAATCACCGGTAGGTAGTGCTCCCCTGCCAGGCTCACATCGTCATCATCACGCGCTTCTTGCCCCGGGGTACCTTACCGGGTCCACCATGTACCCGAAACGGTTCATCCGCCTCCTCGAATCGGGTTCGAAATCCATCAGCAAAATCATGGTGGACGACTCATACATCATGGGAAAACCGCACTTTTTATTTTAAAGAGAGAAAGAAGCTTATATAAGTTTTGCGGTTTTCCCCCAAAACCAGAAAATCTCATAGAAATCCGAATCCAATCCTCAATAGCATGTAAACAGTGCATATCGGCATGAAAATCCATGAATGCGGCATAACAATGAATATTAACATGCATGAAGTAACAAGTAATATCTACAATGTCTAATCTAGCATATAAGGCGAGTACACTAATATCATGTCTAAATTATTAGCTAACAACCTATGTCAATGCAATAGTATTTCTAAAGTGTACGTGGCATGACAATTACCGATGAAGATGTGTGTGAGCCGGCAAGTAAGTGTACGTGGTACATACGCATCATCGGTAATGGTGCTGGTGTCCTAACAGCATGATATCAATAATGGAGTATGAAACATAATATAAGCATGCGATGCGAAGCGAACCACAATAAAGAGCGGGAGCTGAATACTAGACGCAACTATAACTAATCTGCATTAACCTAATATAAGTCCTACAAATGGTGCCTTTTGAAATAACATGAATCATGGGGTTTTGAAAATAGGGGCTGCGGTGTTTTTATGAAAAGATACGTCTTTTGAAATATCCGTAGGATCCCTTGGGCTGTCTTTTAAAATACCCACGATTCGTTAGTTTTTGAAATAGGTAAGAATCGAATCTAATCTAACAACTAAACTAAACTAAAGGGCTAAGCTAACCAGCTGGACTACAGGTAAGGAAACCGCCTAACATCTGAGTCGATGTATATACATACCTGTATATATATTAGTCGGTGATCCCGCCTCAATAATATCATATCCGATACCATATCTATAATCAGACATCCCAAGTCAAGAGTGCGGATCAATCATCAATATATAGCTCGTACGTAAATCCGTCGTACGGCATCCCCAAATCTGGGTACGGGTCAAAGTCACATCAATCACACTATTCATTTGGTATCTTCTTTATCAAATATCATGATCCGGAATAATGTCCTACGTCTAGTACAATATTGATGCCATCTATGTATGCATGCGGGTGTAAGAATTACTACGTCAGAAGACCCGCTAAAACATCATGTCGTATCTCAATACGAACCAAATCACGTCACCGATCTCCTGGTCTCAAGCCCAATCTCATCGACTCATCTCAAATTCCAAATACTATCCTCAAATCCAGTATATGAACACATAGTCCCATACCCATGTGAACACATAATATATATTCCCATACACGCACATATGAAATAAGGAATGTATGCAAGTATGTATATGTGTGTATGTGTAAGTGTAGTGCACCCACTACCTAAGGTTTCGTAACCATGTACCAATCCAACACCAATATCCATCTAAAATCATCAATAATAAATCCTAACAACATATCATAGATTGTTGGTGTGTATACGCATCCGTATACATCACCACGGACTGCGGGGGTGCTATACGCCATCCACGCGACTTCTCCCCGTAGATATAAATCTACTCACCTGGTCCTCGCTAGCCGGTGCCGACGTCGCCACGCGCTTGCTTGTCGTCTCGAAGTCCACATGGGGTACCTACATATCATAACGCACCGTATCGCATTAAAACTAAATTCGAAATCGAAACGGCATACGAAAATCAAATCGGCACGCGTATCACGTGTTGGTCCAAACCTATCGCCTACGCATGCAAGAATAGTCAAACCAACCCTCGATGTCGATGTACAAACGTCAAACCATCGAGAAAAATCCAATCACACTCATTTGCACAATTACACGCACTAATTATAATATAAAATAGCTTACAATTCCCCAAAACCCCAATTTCACTTAAAAAGTCGTTTTTCCGGAAATCTAGCAAGCACAATTCGCCGTTTTTGTACAAAACATGATGTTTAAATGAATGTAGCGGCCAATATACTTATTAAATATCTTAAATAAGTCATAGAAATAATTTCCGGAATTTAATCTCATTAAATTCCAAAAACCCTAATATTCTAGTTTACAAAATATCCTTTTTAACAATTTTATAGCAAAAATGCACAAACTACAATTTAGGTTGGATTTCCATGAACTAAAGTGTTAAACTACACTTAATAAAGTTAATAATATAATAAAAACCCTAACCATATTTTTAATCTCATATTTCGAATTAAATCAAAAAAACTTGTTTGCAACAAAAAGCTTAATTTGGACATTTTTCAAGTAACAACTTGTAATTAACAACTAGATTAGTTTTCTACAAAACTAAATATGTTAATCCACCTCACTAAACCATACACAATCAAACACAACTCATTTCCACAACAAACCCTAACTTGAAATCTTTAATCATGCAATTAAACTCACATAACCCAAATTAACACTTAATTAACTTAGCTTTAAGAAATTAAGTAACAAACTAAGCAAAAAGTTTAGAATTATACCCAAAAATATTTGAAGATCCACAAGCATCCATGGCCTTCCAAAATGCTCTCTTTTCATAAGGATCCATGCTATATGGGCTAAGCTAAAATGGGTAGGAGTCGGATTTGGGTTTTGGGATTTTTTTGATGGATTTTGGGGCAATTTTTGATGAAGTTTTGAAGAGAAAAGAGAAGGGAAATTGGGGGGGGGGCTGTTGCTACAGTAGGAGAGGGGGGGGTCGGTTGGAATGGGAGGGGGAGAGGAGAGAGAGGGAGGTAGAGAAAGTAGGGGGAGAAAGTCAAGGTCAAAGCAAAGTCAAAAGTCTAACTAATTTATCCAATTTCTTTTCTTTTCTTTCATTTCATTTCCTTTGAAATTCAAGTGAGGAAAAAGATGGTGGCTGCTGAATTCAGCCATGGGGAGAAGTGAATGGGGGTGTGTGGGTGTGGGTACGGGTGTGGGGTGATGAAAAATGATAAATACAATACCTCAAACATCCATTTACGCTAAAAAAAAGCCTTTTTTCTTCAATAATTTCTAAACCGTTTTGGCAAATGATTTCGTTCCAAAAACCACATGATAAAATTTTATTTAATGTTTTATGATGCACAAAATTTGTTTCAACTCATTCCAATTTGTAATTTTCCCTAATTAAATGTATTAGTGACGGCTTAAAATAATAATAAAATAATATTTTTTTCAGAAAATTTGAAATTTCACCAGCGGCTCAATAAACACCAAATAATAGCAATTACATAGCTAGAATATGTATATTTAATTTTTATAATAAGATATTTGTATTTTGACTTTTTACAGAAAACCCCCTTATTTTACCGATTTTTTTCGAAATTTCACCGAAACGATTTTCAAAACGTTACAGTTATGCGCTTGAGAAGCTGCATACCTATTGAATAGGGTTTGAATTAGATCACAGCCTACCCCCATGTCTTAAGCTAGTTAAGATTTGGGGTTGTCCGGCCTATGTCTAAAAGCAAAATCCGGACAAGCTCGAGGCAAGGTCTGTAACGTAGAACTTGAAATGTTCCAGCTATACAAACTACAGCAGATGATTTGATAAAACCAACGGATTCAATAGTTACCAACGAACCTCGGCATCTCCGCCGATCTAGTAGGGTTTCTCACCCACCTGAGAGATACTTCTGTTTCTCTATGACAGTGAGAGCGAGGATTGCATCATGAGATGATGACCCAACTAGTTTCGAGCAGGCCATCGAGAGTAGGGACTCTGTAAGAATGGCTGGATGCTTAGCGATCTGAGATGGAATCCTTATACACCAACAAAGTATGGACTTTGGTTGCTATATCTGAAGGGTTAAATCCCCATCAGGAGCAAGTATATCTTGAGAAGATTGCTTGGTGTAGATGGAAAAGTTGAGACTTTCAAAGCTAGACTTGTTAAAAGTTTTTCGTCATCGACCAGGCGTGGATAATGATGAAACCTTTTCCAGTAGCTATGATTAAGTCCATCTGGATCCTACTTGCCACGGCTACATACCGTGACTACGATATCTGGCGGTTGGGTGTCATGACTGCTTTTCTAAAATGATGTTTTAGAAGAGAGCGTCTGTAAGTACACAGCCAGAGGGCTTCGTAGACAGTGGGAGCAGCGGAAACGTATACAAGATGCTTTATAGGATAAAGCAGGCATCGCGGAGTTGGAACGTCTGTTTTGATGAAGTAGTCAAAGAGTTTGACATCATCAAAATGGTAGATGAACCTTGTATAAACAAAAAGGTAGTAGGGAGTATTGTGAAGATCCTCGTAGAGTACGTGGATGACATACTCTTGATAGGGAAGGAGTTTCCTATGCTACGCTCGATCAATCTCCGCTTATCACAATGATTCTCCACATAGGATCAAAGTGATACCTGCTAAATCCTGGGTTTTGGATCTATGAGATAGATCTAAATGGATGTTAGGATTCTCACTTGTTGAAGTGAGATGGTATCAATTGATCCTGGGGAGAATCACTGGAAGTGTTCCAGGATGATAAGGACGACTGAATGTCAGTCACAGGAATTATCTTTACCCTCAGTGGAGAGACGGTATGTTGGAAGAGTTCCAGGCTAAATACCGTAGGCATACTAAACGATAAAGGCAGGATACATCGCTACTTAAGATGCTACCAAAGAGGCTGTTTGGGTGTATATTGGTTCATGAGATGAACTAGGTTCCTACCATTGTGTGACAATGGAAGTGTGGCTTTGGCCCGGGAACCCCGGTCCCATCAGTGATCCAGACATATTCTGAGGCAGTGTCACCTGATCATGGAGATGTTGATCTCCAAGGGATCGTGGTAAGGAGAGTAGACTCAGAGGACAACACGGTGGATCCACTCACAAAGGCCTTTTCCCAGAGAGAGACTTTTATGGGATGGTTGAGTATGAGATACTACAACCACTGCTATACAGATGGCCCTAGTGCAAGTGGGAGATTGTTAGTTATATGTATGCCCTAGAGGCCATTACTATACATAGGATGTATATTGTAGTGGATGCTTGGACATATATAGGGAGGACTTTCTTGCTCGACATGATAGTATGCTATCTGGTTGCTTTTTACCTTAACGTGTACACTGATTGTCTCTCTGTTACATGTTGGTAAAGCCCTTAGGATGTGTACTTGATTACCTGGACTATGATGCGGATCATACTAGTGGGGACATGGTAGTCCTTAAGTACATCCTTCAAGGTCCCTAGTCGTGGGTGTATCGAGACGGGGCATCGATATACCAGAGTAGAATAGCGTATACCTTCTCGACCCATACAGATGGGCGATGGATGATCCCATGTCCATTGGTGTTTGACATCAGAGATGATATACGGGTGCTCAGTGGAGACTGGGTATACTGGACAGACTCGCCGAGAACTCCCAGATGGTATTATACCTTACGTCAGATGGCAGTTCTCTGGTGACACTGGTACAGGTTAGTCTGTAGACCCGAGATCGTCATAGAGTCTTGTGTGATTCCCACTGTGCTTTGATTTCCACCTTACCACGTCCAAGAGGGCGTGCAAAATGGTGGTTTTTGGGTACAGTCCCGAATCACATGGAGGCAATGAGCGATATGAGGGGATTCGTCTCTCCCGGTATAGGGAGTTGATGTTGCGCTGTGTTCGATTGGCTATAACCAGAAATCCCTGGCCAGGGTTGTTGAGATTTACTGGTAAGTGTTACCAGTAGTTTCTCGAACTATTATAGACCTCATATCGACACGACTTATCGAGCTATTGGGGTCTGACGTTTACCACCCCTAGGCAAGATATGCGACATATCAGACGACGAGACCGGACTGTACGGTAAGTGTTACTGGTTGGATTCACAGGAGTGTGAGCGGGCTTGCTCGTCGATCTTCTGATCGCTCAATACCCGGGTGGCCGTTACGTTTAGCAGACCGCTTGCGGCTTGTGGGTGTTTGATATGATCATCACCGCTGCCGGCGTATTGACGAGTCTTTAGAGTCCTACACAGAGGTTTCCTGGCTCAAGCGAAACGAAATAGGAGCGCATATGAGATATGTGCGGGACCGAGAATAATGCGTGTATGTGATACCGTATTCCATTCTCGCGATGAATGTATCGATTGGTTGTATGCGATATAACCTAGTTATCGAATCGAGGATTGATTCGATAAGCCGATACATTGGATATTAGCCGGTTATATGCGATATGACCGGATCGTTAAATCAAGTATTGATTTAATGATTTAATGCATAATTATATATTTGATATATTATTTTGCATTAACAATTATTGGTTCACTTAAATTGGATTTTCTCACTTGATGTACACAAGTTGTATATGTGATATACTTTTGTGCACTTGTTTGTATCATGTTTGATGATACATGCAAACTAGGGTTTGTGTAAAGAATTAAACCATGGTTATGTTAATGGTTAGGATTTTGATTTATTTACTTATTCATTTATTTATTTATTCATTAATTCATTTTGGGCAAAAATGAAATGGTGGCTTAGTTTGTTTTATTGTTGAAGCTTCATGAAGCTTTGACTAAGTGACCATTTTGTCTTCATGTCCTAACCCTAACCATTCAACTAAACCCTAGTTAATTCTCTACACTAAACCATGGTTGAGATTATGATAAGTATCATTTTGTTTTCTATTTTAAAATAATACTTATCATATTCTTTCTTCTTCTTCTTCTTCAACAAAGAAGAAACCTTGCCTCCATTAATGGCAACTTCAGAAAAAGAGTGAGAAATCCAATTCTAAAGTGAACCCACTTCCTATTTCTTCATCCTCTACCACTTGCCAAGTAGTATAGGGTGTTTTCTTCACAAGTTTCATGACTTGGTGAAATTGGAGCTTGATCTTGTGTTGCCTCGACGTAGATCATCTTCGGCATCGAAGTCGACGACCTAGACCGATCATTCTTTCGATGAAACCACCGCGAGAGTCCGGGATCCGATGGGTACAGCGGAGGGACTTCATCACGGAGCTATGGAGGTGGAGGACCGGATCTACAAAGGTTGTATTTCCGTTCACTTATTAGTAAAGCAGTTTACTAGTTCTAGTTTTTGCCTAATATCTAGTTAACGATCCGTATTAGGGTTTCTCGGCACCGGAAAAATTTGAAAATGGCATGGTTGATGCCTTGTGAGACCTCATTAGTGTGCCTAGGAACCCTACAGATGAAGAAGTTCACAACAGAACATGGTGTGGTTCCATCCATTGAGCATCCAATACCTATGTATTGTGATAACAATGGAGCTGTAGTTTTGGCCAAGAAACCCCGTTCCCATCAGAGATCCAGACATATTCTTAGGCTGTATCACCTGATCTGGGAGATAGTTTATCGCCGGGTGATCGGGGTCGGGTGTAACACCTTAGGTCGTGTTTAGGGGTTAATTATAGTTTACTAGATAGTTTTGGTAAAAAGTTTACCAAATTAAGTTTTTGGTGATTTATACTAATTAATGAATATTTTATTAGGATTTTTCTAGGCACACACACACTTGTGCTTGGTGATTTATACTAATTAATGAATATTTTATTAGGATTTTTCTAGGCACACACACACTTGTGCATGTTAGCTAGGGTTAGGATTTGGGGTTAAAACCATGATTAGCAACCATGGTGGGTTAACCTATTTGTTTTAAGTTGTTTTGGGTTTTAAATTGGTATGGTTGTTGTTCTCTTGTTTTTTTATTATGGGTGTTATTCTTTTTATTATTGAAATTCTTTTCTTTTGTTGACTTAGTGGGAGAGAGAGGGTATGGGCAATATGGCTTGAGCCATGCTCATTTAATGAGAGAGAGAGAGAGAGGTTGACTAGGGTGCCTCATTCCTTTCCTCATTATTCTCCCAACTCTCACACACACACACACTCAGCTGGGAGAGAGAGAGAGAGAGGCAGCAGCTGCAGAAGAAGCACAGCAGCAGCAACTGGCAGCAACAACAGCAGCATCATCAACAGCATCAGCAGCAGCAGGCAGTGGCAGCAGCAGCAACATCAACAGCAGCCCCAGCAGCTGCAGCAGCACTCCCATCTTCTCCACCTCCTTTCTCCTTGCACTTAGGGTCTTGCAAGGTATAGAATCCGAGCCCAACTTCTTGTTTGTTTAACGTATGCGTAGTTTAGCTTCGGTTTGTGTAAAAAGTGAGATTTTGTGCTTGAAATGGTGATTTGTGTGGACTTGTGGTTTAGTGCTGATAATATTGGTTAACCTAGCCTAATTAGGTGTTATTAAGACCATGTAAACCTAGTTAGACCCCAGATTACACCAAAATACCATAGGGTTTCAAATTGTGCAAATTTAGTGTTTTTAAGTGAACTTTTTGGATTTTTGTGATCTGCTATAGGCCCGAGTAGTTCAGGTTGAAATTGAGTTAACTGGAGCTTGTATACAAGACATAGACCCCACCACCAGAGCCCGAGACCCCAACCCCATAGAGAGGCCGCCAATTTATTCATTCTGGCCGCAATTTGCGGCCAGATAGGGGAATTTTTGGGTGATGTTTGGATGGGTAGGAGTCTGTTGTTATTTCTAGGCCAGTGGTATGTATAGTTTTCTAAGTTGTTAGCCTGGGTAGAATCTGGGACGTTATATCGTATTTCTAGTACGTTTGGTTCGCGCGATACGCGCGATACGCGAGAGGGTTCCATGATTCAGCGTATCGCGGCGTATCGGGGTTAGTTTTAGACGCGTGCACACGTTTAGCGTATCGTACACACGCGCGTTTAGTTCGCGACGCGAGCGTATCGTTTGACGTCGATATCACGTTTTGCGAGATATTTGCTTATATATGGATTCTTGTGAAATTCCAGGTTCGCAGGCGGGTACATCAGGTGAAGCTAAGAAAGGGAAGCAAGTGGTCGGCTACGAGTAGCGCACGACCAGGTGAGTAGATTTAACATCTACGGGGAAATCGCCCGTATGGCGTTAAGCGTCAGGGCGAGTTAGGATATTAGGTTGTAGATGTTCATATGGACTATAGTAGCATACCTTATTGTTGCATATAGAAATGATAGCATAGGACACTGCACTGTCACTAACGGTTCAAGTCGCACGAGCACGCTTGATATGCTACACTCACACCGTTAGTGATTGCCATGACACTCACATTATAGGATTGCTATAAATCATATATCATACTGATTCCACCCTATTGATGTTGTCATGAATTGCCGTATAACAGCATATGTTATATCCATATTCAGGCACATATGCATCACATACCCCTACTGGTACTACATGCACACTGTATATTCATACCAGTGCACACATATATTGATATGCTCATACCTGCACACATGCACACTGTATATTCATACCAGTGCATACATATATTGATATCTTCATACCTGCGCACATGCACACTGTATATTCGTACCAGTGCACACATATATTGATATGCTCATACCTACACACATGCACACTGTATATTTATACCAGTGCACACATATATTGATATCTTCATACCTGCGCACATGCACACAGTATATTCGTACAAGTGCACACATATATTGATATCTTCATACTTGCTTAGATTACGCATTGAGATATGTTGTTTCCATGTTAATTCTGGATTTGGGGAACCGTGGATATTTCAAAGAGAATAGTTAATTATTTAAAAACCCGGTTTCCCTTGATATGATATTTCGGTGCGTCCACCATGTGTTTTCTCGGTACTAGAGTGACATATATGTGAACCCGAATCGAGGAGTTGGATGAAGCCGATTACGGGTACATGGTGGACCCGGTATGGTACCCCAGGGCAAGAACGGTTTCACTGTGTAGTAGACGGTGAGCCTGGCAGAGGGACTACTACCTACCGGTGATTGGTTGGACCTGGCGGTTATCCGGAGGATACCGACCAGAGTCTATGGATGGATACGGGTCGACTCGTACTGCCGGGGCCGAGGGCCGATACCGCAGACAGAGCCCGTGGGCTGATCCGGACTGACGGATGCCCTATACAGGAGGATTTGCGTGTCGATGCTTGGCATGAGTATTTCTTGATATTTTGGGTGCCGATGTTGGGCACTCACGGTTATATGAGATTTACAGGATTGGAGGACCGAGGAGGATGACGACATCTGAGTAGTATTGGGTTTTGGGTACATTGATGGGTACCGATTATACTTTCCACGATGACATTCCGTGTAGATGTTATATTTCCCATGCTCAGTATGTAGTAATTGATATCTCATCCTGTACCTATTGCACCTGATATAGTACACATTGCTAGACATGATCATTGCATATCCTGTTCATTTTATATAGGGTTGTTAGATTTCATTGCTATACATGATCATTGCATGCCCTGTTCATTCTATATAGGGTTGCTAGATTTCATTGCTAGACATGATCATTGCAAACCCTGTTCATTCTATATAGGGTTGTTAGATTTCATTGCTATACATGATCATTGCATACTCTGTTCATTCTATATAGGGTTGCTAGATTTCATTGCTAGACATGATCATTGCATACCCTGTTCATTCTATATAGGGTTGTTAGATTTCATTGCTATACATGATCATTGCATACTCTGTTCATTCTATATAGGGTTGCTAGATTTCATTGCTAGACATGATCATTGCATACCCTGTTCATTCTATATAGGGTTGTTAGATTTCATTGCTATACATGATCATTGCATACTCTGTTCATTCTATATAGGGTTGTTAGATTTCATTGCTATACATGATCATTGCATACTCTGTTCATTCTATATAGGGTTGTTAGATGGCATTGTTATACCTGATCATCACATTTCTTGCTCATCACATGGAGATGTTATTAGACCGCACTTGTTGCATATTTGAGCATCCAGTTCATCATATAGATGTTATCTGTTGATATAGGTTAGAGTATCGTAGCACGTGCATACTCGCGATTACCTTTATATGTTATCTTCTATTCATGAGTTGGCAACTCACCCCCGTTGTGCCACAGTGTTTGCAGGTTGCCCTTCGGAGTAGTCGCGGCAGGCTGCATTCTTGCATCTTTTGACACAGATACCCCTACAGTTGGTGTGCTAGCTCTTTTGCTGATAGGTGGGTTTTGTGCTGTATCTGGTTATCTTTCAGTTATGTACATTGTTGTATCTAGTACTCTCCATCTACCACTTATGTATTGACGTAGAGACCAGTTGTGAGGACGATGTATATTATTTTGTATTCTGGTGTCGAGCTCGTTGTGAGCCGACTCTACTTATGCAGTTTATTCTATCTGTGATGTTTCCCACCTGTTGCTCATTTTCTTCGTTACGGCGTCGTATATTGTTATCTTAGTAATTTGTTCTATTAAATGCTTAAATCACTCTATACTTTTACTGGTTTGATTTCTAGGTTTTCGGCTTACTTAGTCGCGTTACGCCTGTAGACGTTACGTGGTTAAGTGCCGGTCACGGGCTAAACTTTGGGTCGTGACAAAGTTGGTATCAGAGCGTAGGTTTTACCTTCGGAGTGTAGGATGACCCTGGTATGATGGAGTAGGTAGCTGCAGCAGAGTGGCGTAGCGTGCGTATGTTCCGCGGCATACTCACGACACGGTACTCCGCCTAAGCGACCTTAGGACTTATTGATTGAATTTCCCTTATGATCGTATACATCCTTGTGATTCGATTTTCGTATCCTCATCGAATCCTACCTTCTTTTCAGCCATTATGCCGCCAAGGACTACGAGGGTGCAGAGAAAGGCCGGGAGAGCCGAGGTTCGAGTTGATTTATCTGAGACGAGGACTGATCCGAGTAGTACCCATGTTGTACCAGGACCGATTATTTCTCCTACGACAGATCAGATCGCTAGACTAGTGGCAGAGATGCAGAGCTTACGCCAGACGATGAGCTCATTGGTAGAGGTCGTTCAAGCGCAGCGACAGATGGTTGCCACCCCTGTTACCCAGTTGTTCCTTGCGATCATGATGCAGTATTCCGTCCCCTACATAGCACCGGTGGAGGTAGCCCCTGTTTACGAGACACGTCTTCCAGAGACCGTGAGAGTTTCGGAACAGTTGTGGAATCGTACTGGTGTACCAGCCCAGAGCAGAGGCTTAGGACGAGGACAGTCGTTTGGCTTCCATCCCCAGGCAGGACAGCAGGTAGCGCGTAGGTGTTTACGATGCGGAAGCCTTCAGCACCTCATCAGGCAGTGTTCCTTCACAGCACGTCAGGGTCGTATTCTGAGACGTCGTGGACGCGGAGGGTTTGCATAAAGGGGTCAGGCTAGTAGAGGAGGAGTTCGATCAGTCGCAGATGAAGGACAGGCACAAGTTTTCGCTTCGACTCATCGGGACGCGCGGGCGTCCAATGCTGTGGTTTCAGGTACTCTTTCAGTATGTTCTTTTGTTGCACTCGTATGTTTCCACACTTCGTGCCGGGTTTAGGACGGGAGTCGTGCTGGGTAGATTAGCCGTTTGTTGTGTTAACTTCCGTCAGCAATCCTTTTGTTGTGCAACACGTACTTCGGTCTTGTGCCGATCGGATAGGAGATAGAGATTTATCTGCTATTTTGATCCTCCTAGAGATGTTGGATTTGGCGATCTCCTGGGCATGGACTGGTTAGCTACGTGTTAGGCGTTGTGGGCTACCGTGAGGAAACAGTTAGGGTTTGTTTTCCCGGGCAAGTCAGTTCTTGTTGTGCAGGTGGATAGTGGTGCCGTCTCTTACAGCTTGAATTCAGCCTTATTTGCTAGACGGTTCTGAGGAGATGTCGTGGATTCTTGGCGTTTTTCGTGATGCTGTAGCCACAGTTGGTTTGTTGGACCAGTTCTCTTTCGTGCGAGAATTTTTCCGACGTCATTCCAAGATGAGCCGGCGAAGCTTATGGAGCTAAGGATCTTCTGCAGAGTGGTTGTTGAGGGAGTTGTGCGTCTGAGTGTTTCGCATTTAGGAAGCTCCTATTTCTGTTCGTCCAGGAGGAAAAAGACAGATTGAGGTTGTGTATTGATGGATCGTCACTTGAATCGGCTTACGGTGCGGATAAGTATCATGTACCTCGCATTGACGATTTCTTCGATCAGCACCAGAGTGCGAGACTTTGTCTAGGTTCGTTTAGGACCGGGTCATCATTGTTGCAGGTCCGGAGTGATGATATTCCGAAGACTGCCTTATGCGTGCTACGGGCTTTGTGTGTTTTGGGTGTGTCACTGGACTCACCAATGCTCTAGCAGCATTTGTAGGTGTGATGAACTAGTTTTCTTCGGGCCGTTCCTCGACTAGTTATTGTTGTGTCATTTACGACATCCTAGTCTTTTTAGGGTAGCACTTGAGGATCTGTTATACGGATACTGGGAGAGCCCCAGCGTTTTACTAGATTCTCGGAGTGTTCCCTTTAAGCTTGTTGTGTTGACTCCTAGGTTTTGTAGTTACGGAGATGAATTGGTATGGTTTCGAGGAAGATCGTGGCCGTACAGCTTGGGCCCAATCTGTGAGCAGGACGGAGGTCTGCGGATTTTGGCTTAGCAAGTTTTACCGCCGTCTCATGCAGGATTGCTAGTGTAATGTTGCCCCGTTGACTTGATTAACTGGAATGGAGGTTTCTTTTCTGTAGACTGAGGCTTGTGTACGGAGTTTCCGCAGTTGAAGACTCGGTTAACAACTGCTTCAGCCCTTTCCTTGCTCTTTGGTTCGGGCGCTTTGTGGTTTAACTGTAATGTTTCGTGAGTAGGACTCGAATGTGTACTGAGGTGACACAATGGAGTTATCGCTTTTGCTTCCTTACATTTGGAGGAAGTACGAGAAGGATATCCCACTCCTGATCTGGAGATGGCCGCGATGGTTTTGCGTTGGAGATTAGAAACACCACTTGTTTGAGAGTCGTGTCAGATTTTCACGGACCACCAGAGTTAAAGGTACCTCTTCCTGCGGCGGAATTTGATTGTTGTGATAATCCTCCGCAGATTCACAGTTCTTGTGCGATCGTTGAGTACGGCATAATTTTGTCTCTTCTGAGGAGACAGCTTGCTCATGTCCGCGCCCGACCACTTTTTCTTAAATCGTTTTCGCGAGACACTGCCCGCCGACGCTCGTTCGTCAGGGATATTGGAGCCTACTCGGCTGGGTAATGTTTTGGAATTCTTGACTTGTGGCAAGGGTGTGCTAGGCTAGAGAGACACTTGTGTACCTAGTATTATAGGGGAGAGACGAGGAATCCTAGGGCAGGCACATCGGTCAACTCTCTGTACTCATTCAAGCCCCACCAACTGTTAACGTAACTTGTAAGGTAGTTACGTGTGGGCAGGGACAGAAAAAAGAAGTCTTGGGATTCGTTTCAAAGTGTCTGTCTTATTGTGTGCTCGAGTTGAGCAACTGAGACTGACGGGAGAGTTGCAACCTTTAACCGTTCCGAAGAGGGAACGGGAGCAGATCTCCCCGAATTTTCATTATGATGTCCACCCAGAAGTTGTCAGGATGTGACTCCATTCGGATGCTTGTCATCCGGTGATACTCAGTTGTTCTTGTTAAGTTGTGCGTATGTAGAAATTGTTGTCGGCAGTTGGGGATCGTCGTTTACCATCGATAGGGTTCTCCTTTGATAGCAGTTATCAGGAGACACTCCAATTGGTAACCTTTAGGATTAGAGGCTAGGTCATGTCGATCACCAGTCTATTTTTTTTTCTAACTCCGTGTTATAGGATTTTTGGACCTCAGCTAGTTTAGAGATTTCGGAAATGACCCGGTTGTTTTGGGTCAGGATGAGTTTGGTCCATTGCGGATGGAGATCAGATGCTGACCAAGAGGGTCGCAGATTCAAGTTCGCAATGGCAGATCATGTATTCCCACAGGAAATTTCCGATAAATGACATGTTGAGTTTTGGGAAGCTTTCCAGGATAGTAAGTCTTTTAGGGATCCCTAAGGCAAGTTGGTTCGTTGCCTTAAGTTGGGCACTTCTACCCAGATTATTGAATATTCACCCCGTATTTCCTATGTCGATACTTTGCAATTACCTTCATGACCTTTCTCATTGGATTCAGCGCCAGACCAATTAAGTTCGAGTGTGATCCTTTGTTCACCCAACAGCCAGCCGTAATTTTGGGCCGGCAGGTGAAGAAACTTCGATCGAGGGTCTTGCCATCAGTGAAGATATTTTGGTGGATCCCAAACGGTAAGGGAATCACTTGGGAGGCTGAGGGCGAGATGAGGAAGAAGTTCCCTCATCCCTCTGAAGGTATGCGTAGCTTTGTATTTTAAAATTCGGGGACGAATTTTCTTTAAGGGGGGAAGATTGTAACACCTTAGGTCGTGTTTAGGGGTTAATTATAGTTTACTAGATAGTTTTGGTAAAAAGTTTACCAAATTAAGTTTTTGGTATTTATACTAATTAATGAATATTTTATTAGGATTTTTCTAGGCACACACACACTTGTGCATGTTAGCTAGGGTTAGGATTTGGGGTTAAAACCATGATTAGCAACCATGGTGGGTTAACCTATTTGTATTAAGTTGTTTTGGGTTTTAAATTGGTATGGTTGTTGTTCTCTTGTTTTTTTATTATGGGTGTTATTCTTTTTATTATTGAAATTCTTTTCTTTTGTTGACTTAGTGGGAGAGAGAGGGTATGGGCAATATGGCTTGAGCCATGCTCATTTAATGAGAGAGAAAGAGAGAGAGGTTGACTAGGGTGCCTCATTCCTTTCCTCATTATTCTCCCAACTCTCACACACACACACACACACTCAGCTGAGAGAGAGAGAGAGAGAGAGAGAGGCAGCAGCTGCAGAAGAAGCACAGCAGCAGCAACTGGCAGCAACAACAGCAGCATCATCAACAGCATCAGCAGCAGCAGGCAGTGGCAGCAGCAGCAACATCAACAGCAGCCCCAGCAGCTGCAGCAACACTCCCATCTTCTCCACCTCCTTTCTCCTTGCACTTAGGGTCTTGCAAGGTATAGAATCCGAGCCCAACTTCTTGTTTGTTTAACGTATGCGTAGTTTAGCTTCGGTTTGTGTAAAAAGTGAGATTTTGTGCTTGAAATGGTGATTTGTGTGGACTTGTGGTTTAGTGCTGATAATATTGGTTAACCTAGCCTAATTAGGTGTTATTAAGACCATGTAAACCTAGTTAGACCCCAGATTACACCAAAATACCATAGGGTTTCAAATTGTGCAAATTTAGTGTTTTTAAGTGAACTTTTTGGATTTTTGTGATCTGCTATAGGCTCGAGTAGTTCAGGTTGAAATTGAGTTAACTGGAGCTTGTATACAAGACATAGACCCCACCACCAGAGCCCGAGACCCCCACCCCATAGAGAGGCCGCCAATTTATTCATTCTGGCCGCAATTTGCGGCCAGATAGGGGAATTTTTGGGTGATGTTTGGATGGGTAGGAGTCTGTTGTTATTTCTAGGCCAGTGGTATGTATAGTTTTCTAAGTTGTTAGCCTGGGTAGAATCTGGGACGTTATATCGTATTTCTAGTACGTTTGGTTCGCGCGATACGCGCGATACACGAGAGGGTTCCATGATTCAGCGTATCGCGGCGTATCGGGGTTAGTTTTAGACGCGTGCACACGTTTAGCGTATCGTACACACGCGCGTTTAGTTCGCGACGCGAGCGTATCGTTTGACGTCGATATCACGTTTTGCGAGATATTTGCTTATATATGGATTCTTGTGAAATTCCAGGTTCGCAGGCGGGTACATCAGGCGAAGCTAAGAAAGGGAAGCAAGTGGTCGGCTACGAGTAGCGCACGACCAGGTGAGTAGATTTAACATCTACGGGGAAATTGCCCGTATGGCGTTAAGCGTCAGGGCGAGTTAGGATATTAGGTTGTAGATGTTCATATGGACTGTAGTAGCATACCTTATTGTTGCATATAGAAATGATAGCATAGGACACTGCACTGTCACTAACGGTTCAAGTCGCACGAGCACGCTTGATATGCTACACTCACACCGTTAGTGATTGCCATGACACTCACATTATAGGATTGCTATAAATCATATATCATACTGATTCCACCCTATTGATGTTGTCATGAATTGCCGCATAACAGCATATGTTATATCCATATTCAGGCACATATGCATCACATACCCCTACTGGTACTACATGCACATTGTATATTCATACCAGTGCACACATATATTGATATGCTCATACCTGCACACATGCACACTGTATATTCATACCAGTGCACACATATATTGATATCTTCATACCTGCGCACATGCACACTGTATATTCGTACCAGTGCACACATATATTGATATGCTAATACCTGCACACATGCACACTGTATATTCATACCAGTGCACACATATATTGATATCTTCATACCTGCGCACATGCACACAGTATATTCGTACCAGTGCACACATATATTGATATCTTCATACTTTCTTAGATTACGCATTGAGATATGTTGTTTCCATGTTAATTCTGGATTTGGGGAACCGTGGATATTTCAAAGAGAATAGTTAATTATTTAAAAACCCGGTTTCCCTTGATATGATATTTCGGTGCGTCCACCATGTGTTTTCTCGGTACTAGAGTGACATATATGTGAACCCGAATCGAGGAGTTGGATGAGGCCGATTACGGGTACATGGTGGACCCGGTATGGTACCCTGGGGCGAGAACGGTTTCGCTGTGTAGTAGACGGTGAGCCTGGCAGAGGGACTACTACCTACCGGTGATTGGTTGGACCTGGCGGTTATCTGGAGGATACCGACCAGAGTCTATGGATGGATACGGGACGACTCGTACTGCTGGGGCCGAGGGCCGATACCGCAGACAGAGCCCGTGGGCTGATCCGGACTGACGGATGCCCTATACAGGAGGATTTGCGTGTCGATGCTTGGCACGAGTATTTCTTAATATTTTGGGTGCCGATGTTGGGCACTCACGGTTATATGAGATTTACAGGATTGGAGGACCGAGGAGGATGACGACATCTGAGCAGTATTGGGTTTTGGGTACATTGATGGGTACCGATTATACTTTCCACGGTGACATTCCGTGTAGATGTTATATTTCCCATGCTCAGTATGTAGTAATTGATATCTCATCCTGTACCTATTGCACCTGATATAGTACACATTGCTAGACATGATCATTGCATACCCTGTTCATTCTATATAGGGTTGTTAGATTTCATTGCTATACATGATCATTGCATACCCTGTTCATTCTATATAGGGTTGCTAGATTTCATTGCTAGACATAATCATTGCATACCCTGTTCATTCTATATAGGGTTGTTAGATTTCATTGCTATACATGATCATTGCATACTCTGTTCATTCTATATAGGGTTGCTAGATTTCATTGCTAGACATGATCATTGCATACCCTGTTCATTCTATATAGGGTTGTTAGATTTCATTGCTATACATGATCATTGCATGCTCTGTTCATTCTATATAGGGTTGCTAGATTTCATTGCTAGACATGATCATTGCATACCCTGTTCATTCTATATAGGGTTGTTAGATTTCATTGCTATACATGATCATTGCATACTCTGTTCATTCTATATAGGGTTGTTAGATTTCATTGCTATACATGATCATTGCATACTCTGTTCATTCTATATAGGGTTGTTAGATGGCATTGTTATACCTGATCATCACATTTCTTGCTCATCACATGGAGATGTTATTAGACCGCACTTGTTGCATATTTGAGCATCCAGTTCATCATATAGATGTTATCTGTTGATATAGGTTAGAGTATCGTAGCACGTGCATACTCGCGATTACCTTTATATGTTATCTTCTATTCACGAGTTGGCAACTCACCCCCGTTGTGCCACAGTGTTTGCAGGTTGCCCTTCGGAGTAGTCGCGGCAGGCTGCATTCTTGCATCTTTTGACACAGATACCCCTACAATTGGTGTGCTAGCTCTTTTGCTGATAGGTGGGTTTTGTGCGGTATCTGGTTATCTTTCAGTTATGTACATTGTTGTATCTAGTACTCTCCATCTACCACTTATGTATTGACGTAGAGACCAGTTGTGAGGACGATGTATATTATTTTGTATTCTGGTGTCGAGCTCGTTGTGAGCCGACTCTACTTATGCAGTTTATTCTATCTGTGATGTTTCCCACCTACTGCTCATTTTCTTCGCTACGGCGTCGTATATTGTTATCTTAGTAATTTGTTCTATTAAATGCTTAAATCACTCTATACTTTTACTGGTTTGATTTCTGGGTTTTCGGCTTACTTAGTCGCGTTACGCCTGTAGACGTTACGTGGTTAAGTGCCGGTCACGGGCCAAACTTTGGGTCGTGACATCGGGAGAGTTGACATGAAGGACAACGTAGCGGATCCACTCACAAAGGCTCTCCCCCAGATACAATTTGAGAGACTATTTGGGATGTTGGGTATGAGAGACTACAACAACTGGCCTTAGTGAAAGTGGGAGATTGTTAGGGATATATATGCCAAAGATGCCATTATTATACATTGATGTATATTATAGTGGATGTATGGACATATATATAGAGGACTTTCTTGCTCGACATGATAGTATGCTATCTGGTTACTCCTTATCTTAACATGTGCAATTAGTGTTATTATACTGTCTCTCAGATACATGTTGATAAAGCCCTTACGGTGTTGGCTTGACTACCAGGTTTATGATGCAGATCATACTACCGGGACATGGGTAGTCCACAAGCACATCCTTTAATTGTTCCTAGTCGAGGGTATATCGAGACAGGGCATCGATACACCAGAGTAGACTAGAGTGTACGTTTCTTGACCCTGTATGGGTCGATGGTTGATCCCATATCCATTGGTGTTTGACATCAAAGATTGTATACAGGTGCTCATTAGAGAATGGGTACACCGAACAGGACTCGCCGAGAACTCCTAGTTGGTACTATACCTATCGTCAGATAGCAGTTCTCTGGTGACACTGGTACAGGTTAGTTTGTAGTCCCGAGATCGTCATAGAGTTTTGCGTGGCTCCCACTGTTCTTTGATTTCCTTCCTACCACGGCTCAAAGGTGTCGTGCAAACAGGTGGATTTTGGGTACAGCCCCGAGTCACATGGAGGCAATGAGCGATAGGTGGGCTTTCGTCCCCCCGGTATTGCGAGTTGATGTTGCGCTATGCTCGATTGGCTATAACAATAAGTCCCTGGCCAAGGTTATTGATGAGATTTATTGGTAAGAGTTATCAGTAGTTTCTCGAACCATTATAAGCCATACATCGTCATGACTTATCAAGTTACTGGGGTCTGACGTTACCATCCCTAGACTCGATATGCGACATATCAGATGAAGAGACCGGACTATACGGTAAGTGTTACTTATAGGCTTCATGAGATTTTGGACAAGCTTGCTTGTTGATCTTCTAATAGCTCAATACCTGGGTAGCCGTTACGTCCAGCTAGTACCGCTGACGGCTTATGGGTGATTGATGTGATCATCACCTACTGCTGGCTTATTGACGAGTCTTTAGAGTCCCATACACAAGTTTCCTGATTCAAGCGAAACGAACTAGGGTGCATATGTTGATATGTGCGGGGGCCTGATTAAATACGAGTATGTGATACCGTATTCTAATCTGGCTGTCCTTTGTTATCGGTTAGGTTATATGTGATATAACCGGATTATTGAATCAAGTGTTGATTTGATAATGTGATATACAGATAGATGATATTAGTCGGTTATATGTGATATAACCGGTTTATTAAATCAAGTGTTGATTTAATAATTTGATATATATTATATTTGATATAATTATATATTAACTAATATTATTAGCTCACTAATCATTCTTCATAATATATATTAATATATATATGATATATATATATATATATATATATATATATATATTAAAATGAAGCATGGCATGGATTTTCTATTTTTAGAAAATAGAAAATGAAAAGAAAAATGTAGAGACTTTTGAGAGCATGGGCAAGGCATGGGTTTTTATATTTGTTTATTCATTTGTTTGCACTATTGAAGCATGGTGAATTATTTGTATTGCATTTTATTCCATGCTTCAATAATGTGTGAGCTTGGGGTTGCCTTTCTACACTCATTTCTTGGGTTGAGCTCATTTGCCTTAGCCATTTTTTTGCGCTCTTGCTTTGTAGCTTTCTCCATTTTTCCTCACCTCACCTCCAAGCTCAATCCCTCATATGAGTTGTGAACCCTTGAGCTGTTAGTGTATATGCCCTAGGGGCCATTATTGTATCATACTTGTATGTATATTACTTAATGGAAGCTTGGGATATTCACAGTTGTACATACAGTCTTGCTAAAAATGGTAGTATACTACTTGGTTTGTATCTACTTTAATATGCGCATATGTTTCTTGTAATGTATCACTTATACATATTAGTAGAGCCTATAGGATCTTTGCTTGATTACCAGCGTTGTGATGGCAGTCACACTAGTGGAGGCTGGGTAGTCTGTAAGCAACATCCTATATAGGTCCCTGGTCGTTGGATTATCGAGATAGGGCATCGATATTCCGGAGTAGACAAAGTGTGTACGCTTCTCATCCCAGTTGGGGAGATGGTCTGTCCCACAGCCATCAGTACGTCGTACTTGAGATAGTATACAGGTGCTCGTTAGGTTACGGGTACACCGGACAGGACTCGCAGGGGAACTGATTGGTTGGTATTATACCCGTCGTCAGTTAACAGTTCCCAGGTGACATGAGTACAGCATAGTCCGCAGACTTGACACTGCTACTTCGCCTCGAGTGTGTCCCACCGTTCTTAGATTGCTACCCTACCATGGCTCAAAGGATTCATGCAAACAGGTAGCAGTTGGGTGCAGTCCCAAGCACTTGGAGGCAGTAGTGGTTAGACAGGATTCGTCTCTCCCGGTATTGGGAGATGATATCGCGCTGTGTCAGAGAGCCATTACGCAAAGTCCCTGGCCAGGGCAAGCGAGATATACTGGTAGGTTCCAGTAGCTTCTCAGGGTGTAATGGGCTTCGCTTCGACACGACTTATACCGCTAATTGGGGATTGATGCTTGCCGCCCCCTAGGCTCGATATGCGATAGTCTTAGACGAACAGACCGGACTGTATGGACATTGTCACATCAGGCTCAGTGGGAGTTCGGATGATTTTCCTCATCGGCCTTCTTATCGACATCTAACTGGGGACCGTTACGTACAGCTGGTGCCGCTTGCGGTCTGTGGTTAAATCCACTGCCAGCGTAGTGTCGAGTCTTTAGAGTCCCACACAGAGAGTTTCCCTGCTCCAGGCGAAACGATATAGAGGTCGTATGGTTTTCCGACAAGGGTTCCGACGCATACGTGTGTTTACGCACGTACGACTTTTCGGACAGTTTTTACTAGCGGTTTTGGTTTAAGCCAGATTCTAGTATCGGGTTATTGGATTTATACAGTCTAAAGTTTTTCCGTGTTTTCATGGATTGGAGGGGCGTTCTCGTAATTTGTCGGGAAGCTTCTAGAAGAGTGGTGACTTGGGGGGGGGGGTAAGGTGGCATTGCATTAAATGAGATTAGTGACTCATTTGTGTGATTCATCCATGTCATTAATGCATCATAAATGCTTAATGACTCATGAAGATGAATCACTCATAGATATTTATGAAGCATGGTTGTTAATTCTATTATTTCATTTTTGGATAAATAAATAATGCTTCATATATATTATGATAGACAATTATCTCATTTCATTATCATCTTCACCTTCTCTCTCTTCAAGCTCTCTCATTCTTCAAACCCTAACCCTAACCTCTTATGAGTTGAGATCAAGGGTTAGCTAGACTAATACATCCATAACCTCACTCTATATCCCCTAGGTAGCTTAGATTAGCACTTTAAGCAACCTAGTTATCTCAAGTTTGAGATTAAACTTGGCGTAGGAGCTTTCGGGTGGATCGTCTTTGATTCGAGGAGCCCGTTGAGGTGCCAATGTTCCAATGAGCCTACGAGGAGTGGAGGACAGCGATGAAGACCCGAAGGACATGTAACGTGAGGTATAACTTCGAATCCGAGTAGTTAAACCTCTAGTTGATAGTTAGCAATGGTTTAGATAACGATTCATGCGCTCAAGTCTATGTTACAAAGCTTTGATAATCGTTTTTCATATATTCGGCCTCCCCGCAATTTAGTGGGGTGCGTGACATGGACTTACAGTGGTATCAGAGCCAACTAAACTATTACTAGCTTGTTAGCAACTGATTAGAAGTTCGATCGACAGAAAAACATGAAAAGAAAAATTTGAAACCCTAAGTTTCTGTTAATTTTAAAAGTGTCTGAAAAACTTTTTGACATACCTTAAAATTCACAGCAGGGAATTTAATGAATTCTGGGAAAATACGAGGGCTCAACTCGACTTGACAACCGCGGAACCGCGGCCGAGTCAACTCCGAGTTGACTCAGATTTGCTCTGTAATTCATTATTTTTGGTGTTTTGTTTTCTAGTATGTTCTGTTTCTACCCAGGTTTCTTCAGTACAGGTTTGCTTTTGGGGTAGACACGGAATATGGTATTCGATCGATATTCTAAGATATTTGCTAATTGGGTTTTTATCTGTAATGTTTAATGTGTTCGTAAACCACCCCTAACTGCTAGTATGTCGGTTGGCAGGGGGTTGCACATTTCTTTAATGTTTACTGTTTGTGTATATGAACTGTATTGGACTGTTGTGATGATTAGCCGGGGTTTGAGATATGTTTAATATTCATTCATTCAATGTAAATGTAATTTGATGTAATATGCTTTTTCAGGGCACATCCAGGTTGCGGTTGTAGCCACCGTTGTATTATTATTTCTTTTTACAGTTTTTGCTCCTAGGATAGACCCAAGATGGGGTACACAAACTACCGGGTACGTTGAAGTGTTTAGTGGCCTACTCACGTTGTTGAGGGAGACCGCTTCACTTCGGGTACTTGGCGGGTAGTTTGCCGTACCCGTAGGGGTTTAGGGTGGGGTAATGGCTATTCATCACAACTGTGTAATCCGTCTTTTATTGCAGGCTCAAAGCAAATGCTGATTGCTTGTAAATCCAATAAAGTTCATCTGTGATCTGGAATGCTTATTATTGCGTCTGACGAATGCACAATATCTATATATGATAGCTATTAGACGTCACTTATGTTTTACACCCACGCTAGCCCATCCCCCGCTCTGTCGTTAGTTAAGTAACCTAACGGGTGATGACGGGACCCAGTGGCGAATGCGGATGGCATAAGAGAACGTGGTATTTTCGTTGTTTTCTGCAATGATAGGATAAATGATGGGACGCATTATTATAATGCAAAGAAAATAAACCATAGTTTAATCATTGGAACAAATTTAAAAGAAACCACTCGGTTATTTTAAAAGATCAGAATTTTTAAATTACGGAGCTTTAACCACTCCTTTTTAAAAAGTATCAGGTTCCTTCGATTATATCAAGTTCACTACGTTCACGGTTTTGCCAAAACCATTCGTAGCCCTCCGTCATTTCTTATGGATGGTCAGTAGTATTAAAGCTATGTTTGTTGGCCCTCAGTCAAGGCATAGTGTTTGGTAGCTGCTGGGGTATTCATTTGTTGCATAGATAGATGCGTTGGTTTGGGACAGTCGTATTACTTTGTTGGCCCTTAGTCAAGAGTATGTACGGGTGGGTTTAAATTAACCTGGAGAATGATGGGTAGAACTTGACATGTGACTTATGATTTGTTGGCCCTTAGTCAAGGTCATAAGAGCATGGGGCAAAAATCCACATCGGGAATTTCTAAAGAAACTGAAATTTGCAGAGAGATGCATACCATTTTGGAGTTTGATGAAAGTTGGTAGGATTCCTTCAACATTATCATACGATGATATTTTGGATCCCGATCCTACTGTGAGTACAAGCTACTTATCAGGAGATTCGTCACTTAACGATCAATGCTATAAACCAAGTAGGTGTCGAGAAAGGTGTCAGCGGGGCTACGCCCTAAGAGAAAAGAGGTTATTTAATTAAGGAACTTCGCGAAAGCGTTGGAAAACCTCCCTCGAAGTATCGACACTGGCCTGGCTGAACGGTTAAGCAAGTATTGTACGGTGAGAATTGCCCTGACTAATTCTTCTTTTATGGTTTGAGGAAGGATTCGAGAAACAGTGGGAGCCATCCTGTTTAGATAAACTTAAAACCAATCTAAACTTGCAACAACATCATGCTAAAATGTTTTCTTCTCTCTCTCTTAATTGCAGCGACCTTGTGACCACACATAGGTTACATCTAGATAACAAATTGACTGAATCTGGCTTATATGACTGGCAAAGGTCTGTCCAGATGTCCATTGGCTATGACAAGCTGGACCACCCTATTACTACTCAAGATCCCGCCGTCCCAGGTCCAGTTTCCACTGTCGCAGATATGGATATCCGTCAGACAAGGGAAAAAGATAAAGCGAAAGCTAAGTGCCTCGTGTTAGCTTCAGTTAATGGTGTATACCAGAAGCAGCACGAGAAGATGGACTTAGTTTCCATCTTTCTCCATAATAAAGATTTATATGGAGAGCAATCTCATATCACTAGATATGAAACCTCGAACGAATTAATTCAAGCGAGGTTGGCTAACGGGTCATCTGTAGGGGACAACGTCCTTACAATGACTAGCTGTATTGATGAGCTCCAGGACCTGGAGACCGCGTTGGGAAACGAGTCAAATACTGACTTGATTCTACAGTCTCTGCCTCCTACCCTGAAGGAAACCAGGGAAGGAGAAGGAAAGAGAAAGGCAAAAGTTTCGGGACTGGATATAGTAAAAGAGGGACGTTCCTATTGTTACAGGAATGAACATTGGCAGAATGATTGCAGGGCTAGCAAAGCCAGTAGCCAGGATTTGAAGCATGTTATGGCTTCAGTTTCAGGTGTGTTTGTGATAGAGAACTGTATGTCAGTTAGCCCTACTTCCTGGGTATTGGATACCGGGTCAGGATCTTACATCTGTAATTCGTTACAGGCTCTGAGAAACCGTAGGGTTATCGGGATAGGTGATATGATCCTCACAGTTTCTAACGGAATGAGCATGGACGCTGAATCCGTAGGAGAATATCATCTTGGACTCACAACTGGGCATATATTGATTCTGCGTAACTGTTTTTATGTATCAGGTACAACTTGTAATATCATATATATATCCTTACTTTCTAAGGAAGGATATGATTTTACTTTTATAAGCGATATGGTTCACCTAAATCATGTTATGATTGGGTCAGGTACATTACAAAACGGAATATACGTATTAAATCAAACTCATATTTTCAGTATCCAGAACACACTTAAAAGAAAGTCTCCGGAATTAAATCAGGCTTACTTATGGCATTGTAGACTGGGTCACATCAATGAGAGAAGGTTAACTAAGTTACATAAAGAAGGATATTTAAATTCGTTCGAATATCAATCTTATGCTACTTGTGAATCTTGTCTCACAGGAAAGATGATAAAGACTCCGTTTACTGGACACGGAGTAAGAGCAAGCAATCTCTTAGGACTCGTACACAGTGACGTGTGCGGTCCAATATCTACACATGCGCGAGGAGGTTATTCCTACTTCATTACTTTTACGGATGATTTCTCTAGGTATGGATATGTCTTCTTAATGAAGTATAAATCCGAGTCCTTTGAGAAATTCCAAGAATACAAGAATGAAGTGGAAAACCAAACCGGCAAAAGTATTAAGACACTGAGATCTGATCGAGATGGTGAATACTTAAGTGCCGAGTTCCTGGGTTACTTAAAAGAGAAAGGAATTCTCTCTCAGCTTACTCCTCCATACACACCACAACACAACGGTGTATCAGAAATGAGGAATCGAACCCTATTGGATATAGTTCGTTCCATGATGAGTAAGGCTGAGTTACCGTGATCATTCTGGGGATATGCACTAGAATCAGCTGCATATCTTTTGAACCAGGTTCCTACTAAAACTGTGCCTACCACACCATATCAGATGTGGAGTGGGAAGAATCCCTGTCTAAAACATTTTAAGACATGGGGATGTCCAGCTTTTGTATAAAGGCAGCATGCGGACAAGCTCGAGGCACGCTCAGTACAGTGTAAGTTTGTGGGATATCCAAAGAACTCCAAGGGATATTACTTCTATTATGCAGAGGAACAAAAGGTTTTTGTTTCTCGTCATGCCCAATTCTTAGAAGCTGAATTTTTAGAAAATCAGAAGAGTGGGAGCGCAGTAGAACTGGAAGAAATTCCAGAACCACAAGCTATTACTGAAACCTTGGTAGAACAAGAAGGTTCAGGAGAACAGGACATCCCGACGCCACTCCGCAAGAGTAGTAGGCAATCTCATCCGCCCGAGAGATACTACGGTTTTCTCATAGACGGGGATAGAGAGGATTGCACTATTGTCTATGATGAGCCCACTAGCTTCCAGCAAGCCATTCAGAGCGGTGACTCAGTAAAATGGCTGGATGCAACGCGGACCGAAATGGAGTCCATGTACACTAACAAAGTATGGACTTTGGACATTGCTCTAGATGGGGTAAAACCCGTAGGATGCAAATGGATCTTCAAAAAGAAGATTGGTGTAGATAGACAGGTTGAAACCTATAAGTCTAGACTTGTTGCAAAGGGTTTCCGTCAAAGACCTGGTTTGGATTATAACGAAACTTTTTCTCCAGTGGCTATGCTCAAATCCATTCGGGTCCTTCTTGCTATTGCTGCCTTCCACGATTATGAGATCTGGCAGATGGACGTAAAGACGGCCTTTCTAAATGGAAATTTGGAAGAGAGCGTCTAAATGGATCAGCCAGAGGGATTCATTCAGAGTGGGAGCAGCGGTAAAGTATGCAAGTTGCTTAAATCCATTTATGGACTAAAGCAGGCATCACAGAGTTGGAACATCTGTTTTGATGATGCTGTCAAAGAATTCGACTTTATCAAAAATCCAGATGAATCATGCATATACAGTAAGATTGTAGGGAGAGCTGTAGTATTCCTCGTCTTGTACGTGGATGACATTCTCCTAATAGGAAATGATATTCCTATATTACAGTCAGTTAAAAGATTCTTGTCACATAAATTCTCCATGAAAGACCTGGGTGATGCCACCTACATTCTGGGGATCCGGATCTATCGTGATAGATCAAAGAGGATGTTGGGACTTTCGCAGTCCAGGTACATAGACACCATAGTGAAGAGATTCAGTATGGATGATTCTAAGTGCGGTAACCTACCGGCTTGTCACGGAATCACCCTCTCCAAAGAGATGTCTCCCAAGACTGATTTGGAAAGGGATCGCATGTCAATTACACCCTACGCTTCTGCGGTAGGCTCTATAATGTATGCGATGTTATGTACCAGACCAGATGTAGCATACGCATTAAGCGTTGTAAGCCGGTATCAGGCAAACCCAGGGGAGAAGCACTGCATAGCCGTGAAGAACATTCTCAAGTACCTGAGGAGGACTAAGGAGATGTTCTTAGTGTATGGAGGAAAAGACCTCCAGATTGAGGCCTTTGCCGACTCCGGCTTCCAAAGTGACAAAGATGACTCCAAATCCATGTCGGGTTATGTCTTTACCCTCAATGGAGGGGCGGTCTGTTGGAAGAGTTCCAAGCAGGAGACCGTTGCTGACTCGACAATGGAAGCGGAGTACATAGCTGCTTGCGATGCCACAAAAGAAGCTGTCTGGATGAAGAAGTTCCTCACAGAACTTCAGGTGGTTCCTACCAGTGTTGATCCAATACCTCTGTATTATGAAAACAACGGCGCTATAGCTTTAGCGAAGGAACCCAGGTCCCATCAGAAGTCCAGACACATCTTAAGGCGGTATCACCTGATCAGGGAGATCGTAGATCGCCGGGAGATCGAGGTGAAGAGAGTAGAGACGGAGAATAACATTGCTGATCCATTCACAAAGGCCCTTTCTCAGACGCAGTTCGAGAGGCTATTCGAGATGATAGGTCTACGATATGCCAGCTCATGGCCCTAGTGCAAGTGGGAGATTGTTAGTGTATATGCCCTAGGGGCCATTATTGTATCATACTTGTATGTATATTACTTAATGGAAGCTTGGGATATTCACAGTTGTATATACAGTCTTGCTAAAAATGGTAGTATGCTACTTGGTTTGTATCTACTTTAATATGCGCATATGTTTCTTGTAACGTATCACTTATACATATTAGTAGAGCCCATAGGATCTTTGCTTGATTACCAGCGTTGTGATGGCAGTCACACTAGTGGGGGCTGGGTAGTCTGTAAGCAACATCCTATACAGGTCCCTGGTTGTTGGATTATCGAGATAGGGTATCGATATTCCGGAGTAGACTAAGTGTGTACGCTTCTCATCCCAGTTGGGGAGATGGTCTGTCTCACAGCCATCAGTACGTTGTATTGGAGATAGTATATAGGTGCTCGTTAGGTTACGGGTACACCGGACAGGACTCGCAGGGGAACTGATTGGTTGGTATTATACCCGTCGTCAGTTAATAGTTCCCAGGTTACATGAGTACAGCATAGTCCGCAGACTTGACACTGCTACTTCGCCTCGAGTGTGTCCCACTGTTCTTAGATTGCTACCCTACCACGACTCAAAGGAGTCGTGCAAACAGGTAGCGGTTGGGTGCAGTCCCGAGCACTTGGAGGCAGTAGTGGTTAGACAGGATTCGTCTCTCCTGGTATTGGGAGATGATATCGCGCTGTGTCAGAGAGCCATTATGCAAAGTCCCTGGCCAGGGCAAGCGAGATATACTGGTAGGTTCCAGTAGCTTCTCAGGGTGTAATGGGCTTCGCTTCGACATGACTTATACCGCTATTAGGGGACTGACGCTTGCCGCCCCCTAAGCTCGATATGCGATAGTCTTAGATGAACAGACCGGACTATATGGAGATTGTCACATCAGGCTCAGTGGGAGTTCGGATGATTTTCCTCATCGGCCTTCTTATCAACATCTACCTGGGGACCGTTACGTTCAGCTAGTGCCGCTTGCGGTCTGTGGTTAAATCCACTGCCAGCGTAGTGTCGAGTCTTTAGAGTCCCACACAGAGAGTTTCCCTGCTCCAGGCGAAACGATATAGAGGTCGTATGGTTTTCCGACAAGGGTTCGGACGCATACCTGTGTTTACGCATGTACGACTTTTCGGACAATTTTTACTAGCCGGCTTTGGTTTAAGCCAGATTCTAGTATCGGGTTATTGGATTTATACAGTCTAAAGTTTTTCCGTATTTTCACGGATTGGAGGGGCGTTCTCGTAATTTGTCGGGAAGCTTCTAGAAGAGTGGTGACTTGGGGGGGGGGGGTAAGGTGGCATTGCATTAAATGAGATTAGTGACTCATTTATATGATTCATCCATGTTATTAATGCATCATAAATGCTTAATGACTCATGGAGATGAATCACTCATAGATATTTATGAAGCATGGTTGTTAATTCTATTATTTCATTTTTGGATAAATAAATAATGCTTCATATATATTATGATAGATCATTATCTCATTTCATTATCATCTTCACCTTCTCTCTCCTCAAGCTCTCTCATTCTTCAAACCCTAACCCTAACCTCTCATGAGTTGAGATCAAGGGTTAGCTAGACTAATACATCCATAACCTCACTCTATATCCCCTAGGTAGCTTAGATTAGCACTTTAAGCAACCTAGTTATCTCAAGTTTGAGATTAAGCTTGGCGTAGGAGCTTTCGGGTGGATCGTCTTTGATTCGAGGAGCCCGTTGAGGTGCCAATGTTCCAACGAGCCTACGAGGAGTGGAGGACAGCGATGAAGACCCGAAGGACATGTAACGTGAGGTATAACTTCGAATCCGAGTAGTTAAACCTCTAGTTGATAGTTAGCAATAGTTTAGATAACGATTCATGCGCTCAAGTCTATGTTACGAAGCTTTGATAATCGTTTTTCATATATTTCGCCTCCCCGCAAGTTCGTGGGGTGCGTGACATGGATTTACATGAACTTGTGAGAACCCTAGTGAGTAAACTACACCCCTACTTCACTATTCTAGTTTGAATTGGCAATTTAAACTAGTGTGTTTCCTTCACTAAAGAGTTTAGTGCAAAGGTAGCTTGGATTAGTGGACTTCGGGTAGATCATCTTCGGCACGAAGGAAGCTTGTACCATTCTTCAAGTGGAGCTACGAGGAGTCGTAGGGACTACTACCCAGAGTATTAGATAAGAAGGACACGGTCTACAAAGGTTGTAGCCTCAATCTCTTCTTATAGTTTAGTTGGTATCTAGCTTAAACCCTAATCATCTAGTTAAAGATTTTTGTTAGTGTTAATTAGCATCCCAAAATTTTTAAAAATGGCATGCTTGATGCTAGTAAAACCCAGTGGTGGTGCTAACATACACTTTCACTCCATATGGCTCGGGAATGTACCCAACTAGGGCATACATATTCTTAACAATCTCCCAATTGCACTAAGTCCAGTTGTTGTAGTATCGCATACCCAACATCCTAAAAAGTCTCTCGAACTGTTTCTGGGGAAGGTCCTTCATGAGTGGATCCGCCGTCTTGTCCTTTGTGTCTACTCTCTTGACCTTGATCTCGCGGTGATTGACTATCTCCCGGATCAGGTGATACTGTTTGGATCGCTGATGGGACCTGGGTTTCTTGGCAAAAACTACAGCTCCATTATTATCACAATACAAGGGTATTGGATATTCAATGGATGGAACCACACTAAGTTCAATAATGAACTTCTTTATCTAGACAGCATCATTGGTAGCATCGTTAGCAACGATGTATTCAGCCTCCATTATCGAGTCTGCAACGGTATCTTGGTTGGAACTCTTCCAACATACCGTCCCTCCATTGAGGGTGAAGACAAAACCCGAGACAGACTTGATGTCATCCTTATCACCCTAGAAGCTCGAATTGGTAAAGGACTCCACTTGGAGTTCTTCGTTACCATACACCAAGAACATCTCTTTAGTCCTTCTCAAGTACTTAAGAATGTTCTTCACAGCTATTTAGTGCATCTCCCCTGGGTCTGACTGATACCTACTTACCACACTAAGTGCGTAAGTTATATCCGGTCTGGTACATAACATCACGTACATGATAGACCCAACTGCAGTAGCATAGGATATCACGTTCATGCGAGCCTTCTCCAAATAAGTCATGGGAGACATCTCTTTAGAGAGAGTGATTCCTGAACAAGCGGGTAAATTACCACACTTAGAATCTTCCATACTAAACCTCTTTAGTATGGTGTCTATGTACCTGGATTGGGACAATCCTAACATCCGTTTTATATCTATTCCTATAGATCTTTATCCCCAGGATGTAGAAGGCATCACCCAGATCTTTCATGGAGAACTTTTATGATAGGAAGAGTTTGACAGAGTGTAGCATAGGAACATCATTTCCTATCAAGAGTATGTCATCCACGTACAATACGAGAAATACAACCTTACTCTCTACTACCTTTTTATATATACATGGTTCATCTACGTTTTTGATGAAGTCAAACTCTTTGACTGCTACATCAAAACAGATGTTCCAACTCCGCGACGCCTGCTTTAATCCGTAGATCGATTTAAGCAGCTTGCATACCTTTCCGTTGCTCCCACTTTCTACGAAGCTCTCTGGCTGTGTCATATACATGCTCTCTTCTAAATCACCATTTAGAAAAGCGGTCTTGACGTCCATCTTCCAGATTTCATAGTCATGGTATGCAGCAATGGCAAGTAGGATCCTGATGGACTTAAGCATAGCCACTGGAGAAAAGATTTCATCATAGTCGACACCTGGTCGTTGACGAAAACCTTTTGCTACAAGTCTAGCTTTGAAGGTCTGAACCTTTCCGTATGAACCAAACTTCTTTTTGAAGATCCACTTGCTCCCAATGGGTTTCACCCTTTCAGGAGCAACCTCCATAGTCCATACTTTGTTGGTGTACATGGATTCCATCTCTGATGGCATAGCATCCAGCCATTTCACAAAGTCCCCACTTGTGATGGCCTGCTAGAAACTATCTGGGTCATCATCTTCCATGATGCAATTCTCTCTCCCACCGTCTATAAGAAAACCGTAGTATCTCTCAGGTGTATGAGAAACCCTACTAGATCTTCAGAGTGGCTGAGGTTCATCGGGGACTATTGAATCTTCCGGTTCTACCAAATTATCAGTTGTAGTTTGTGTATCTGAAAATTCTTCCAGCTCTACCGTGCTCCCACTAATTTTTTTTGCAAGAAATTCCTTTTTCAAAAAAGTAGCGTGCTGAGCAACAAACACTTTCTGTTCCTCAGTGTAGTAGAATAGATATCCATGTGAATTCTTTGGATATCTCCCAAACATGCAAAGAACTGATCGTGCCTCGAGTTTATCCGAATTCTGTTTTTTAACGTAGGCCAGACAACCCCATATCTTAACTCATTTAAGATATGGTGTATTTCCACTCCATATCTCATATGGTGTTTTAGGCACAAATTTTGATGGAACTTAATTCGATAGGTATGCAGCTGTCTCAAGTGCATAACTCCAAAAGGAAATAGGTAACTCAGAAACACTCATCATAGAGCGCACCATTCTAATAGGGTGCGATTCTTCCGCTCCGATACTCCATTGTGCTGTGGTGTATATGGAGGAGTAAGCTGAGAGAGAATCTCATTCTCTTTTAGATAATCTCGAAATTCCATGCTTAAGTATTCACCTCCTCAATCAAATCAAAGGATTTTAATACTTTTACCCGTCTGGTTCTCTACTTCGCTCTTATATTTCTTGAATTTCTCAAAATCTTTAAATTTGTATTTCAACAAGAATATATGTCCGAATTTTGAGAGATCATCGGTGAATGTAATAAAGTATAAGGAACCATTTCTGGCATGTGTAGACATAGGACCGCATATATCACTATGTATCAGTCCCAAGAGTTCAGTAGCTCTTGCTCCGTGTCCCGTAAATGGAGTTTTGGTCATTTTTCCTTTGAGACAGGACCGAAAAGTTTCTTAAGATGTAAATTCGAACGGTTCCAAATATGCATCCTTATGCAACTTTGCTAGTCTGGTCGCATTGATATGACCAAGTCTACAGTGCCACAAGAAAGCTTTGTTCATTTCTGAACTTTTTCCTCTTGTGTGTGTTCGGTATATTTAGAATTGTATTTTGATTTAGAACGTATAAATTATTACACAGCGTACCAAACCCAATCAACACTTGATTAAGGAAAATATTCATGATATTTTTCTATAATGAAAAGTTATTTCCTTCTTTATCTATAAAGAAATGGATATTATATTGCACATCATCAATGGTACGAAATAACAGCCGTTCAAAATCAATGTTTTACCATTTGGCAATACTAAGTGATATTTGCTGACAGCTTCGGCAACAACAATTGCTTCATTCCCTACTCTGAGAGACATATCACCCTTTCCCAGTTCTCTACTTTTCTTTAACCCTTATAACAGATTACAAATGTGGGATCATGATACGGTATCTAATACTCAGGACGTAGGGCAGACTGAGAAACAGTTCTCAATAACTAACACACTCGAAAAAGATGCATCAGAATGCTCTTTCTTAATTAGGGTTGCATGGAAATCCTTGTATTCAGCTATACTTTTCCCAGACTTATGACAATTGTCATTAGATAGAGCAGAACCAACATTTTCTAGCCCAGTATAATAAGCGGGTTCGGTCAATACATCCATGTTATTATCTTGATTAAGGCATGACATGGTTGCTACCTGGAGAGAGAGAGAAGAAAACACTTTAGCTATGCTCTTGCAAGATTATGTTGGTTATTATCTTATCTAATCAGGATGGCTCCTACTGGTATTATCAAATCTTCCTTCAAACCTTAAAAGATAAGATTAGCCAGGATTAATTACACCCTACAAATTTGCTAATCGGTGAGCCAAGCAGGTGTTGGTACTCCGAGAGAGTCTCCGTGTGCTTTTGCATGGAACTAATTAAATAATCTCGTTTCTGCAGGGGCATAACCCCGTTAACACATTTCTTAGACACGTATTAGATTAGCTAATTCTAAAGTGGAAAACTCTCACATGAGTAACGCTTACTCGCAGTGGGTATCGGGATCTAACTATCACATAGAATGTATGCAATCTCATTGCAAATTTCAACATTTGAAATTCCCATAAAATTATTTTTACCCCATGCTGCTTATGACCTTAACAAGGTCAACAAATCATAAACCGCAAGTCAAGTTCAACCCGTCATTTCGTGACTGATTTAGACCCACCCGCACGACCTTTGACAAGGTCAACAAAGCCGTACGACTGCCCTAACCAATTGCATCATCATGCGACAGAAAAGCACTAATCAGCTACCGAACACTACGCTTAGACAAGGTCGACAAATTCAGAATGAATACTAAACAGTACATATCTAAAATGACGGAGGGCTACGACTGATTTTTGAAGAAAACCATTAACGTAATGAACTTGATATCGTTGTAGAACCTAATGATTTGAAAAGGAGTGGTTTAAGCTATACTTTAAAAATCGAGTAGTTTTCAAAACAAACCGAGTGGGGTTATAGCATGTGCTAGTTTTTGCTAAAGTGGTCATTCCCGGTGAAAGGATTTAGGCTCTTTCCTGATCGAATGAGGTGTTGGATATTCATATTGAAAAACCACTATGCAAAGCAAGAACTAGAGTTACTTTTTTGAAAATTTTGATTCTACAACATCTTTTAGGTTTCCTTTCTTTTCATTAATCTTAATAATGAAGTCCCATCAATTATGTTTCTTAAACATCACAAAAGAAACGAAAATAAAACACACATATATGCCATCCGTATTCGCTACAGGGACCCGGGTCTTCACCATAATTTTACTTAACTTACAACAGGACGGGGTCAGGACTAGCGCAGATGCAAAACATATATAGTGTTACTAATATATCATATATATAAGTAGTATTCATCTTATGCAGTTATATGATCACATCACATCACAGAACAACAGAAGCAGATATATGAAATATAGGAAATACTAGGAGATCCTTGTTTTTGATTAAGCCTGTAACGAAAAACACGGATTCCACGGTCATGATGAATAGCCAAGCCCACAACCCTAGACCCCTACGAAAGCAGCAAGCAACCCTGTCAATTTTAGAGTTAGGCTACCGGTCTCGACTCTTAGAGATGGCCTCCCACTGGACTCTAGAACCCGGTTACTTGTGCTCTCCGCCTTGGGTCTATCCAAATGCGGTAAAGTAAATAATATACATCGAATGAAGACGACAACCTCAACCCAGAAGTGTCCCAATAAAAGAATATCACATACAATTATTTATATGAATGAAAATTGAAAAACTCTCATCTCACATAAAACCCCCGGCTATTCAATCACGACGATCCAATATAACATATCGATAGCAACACAATAACATCACATGTCATCAACGTAAGTAAATATGTGTATCCCTAATGTCGGTGTCGTATAGCAACGAAATCGGGGATACTGCCACATATTACACTTACGGTCGCAGAAAAGAAATGAAAACTACAATAATTAGAATCCGCATCTATAGACATCATAAACCTGGATTATCACATATTCTGAATTTCATGCCTAATGTTATAAACCTTACATTTAAACCTCGAATTGAAAACCCTTTTCAAAGATTAAGCCGGGCGATTCAATAAGATTCCAGATTAAAAGATCGAAGGCTCGTCGGGAATTTAGTGGATTGCCGCACCCCCGAGGACGTCAACGAAGTGGACTTAGGCGAAACACCGTGGCCGCGAGCACCCGAGTGGAAGCGCTTGGCCATGGGGTTCTCTTATAGTCACTTGGTCGAGGCAAAAGGACGTTGCTCTCCACTAGTGTCTCCCGGTGAGTATTCGCGTACGATACGAGATTACGACGGAGTTTCGATCCAAATCCAAACTCCGTGGTAATCTATTATTTGAGACTAAAATATGAGAATTACAAATCGACAACTAGTTTTCGCAAAAGTAATCAATGTGGATTCCAAAAATTGTATCACATAAACATAGCAATTAGACAAAGTTAACATTTCGATCGATGTTTCAATCAACAACAAATCATAGAGACCTCAACCACTTGAGACTAATCCAAAATATCCAGATAATCAGGAAGGAGAAATAGAAACATCACAGGAAAGCTCGAGTTCTAACTTTACAATTGCACCGCGGAACCGTGGCTAAAACAGGGTCCAGGCGGCGGTTCCACGGCCAATTGGTGGAACGAGAAGCTCGTATTTCTTGAGCCTCCTTAGAATAGCCTGGATGATTTTATGAGCATTTTTAATCTTGAAAAAATCGAATTTTGAAAAATTGGACAGAAACTTGCAAAAGTCGAGTTTAAAACGTTGATCGAACACTTTAACTTCGTCTAATTTACTCCTAAGCCTCTAGCTTGGCTCTGATACCATGAAAATATGTCTTAGGACCTCTACTAGGGTTCTATGAGCATCAAGTATGCAATTTTAAAAAATCTAGAGGGCTAAGTATACTAAACAAGAATCGAACTAGAGAATTAGGGTTTCAAAAGTTAGCAAACCAGTAATCTAATTAAGGGAAGGGAGTCTACAACCTTTGTAGTCTAGTCCTTCACTTCAAAGGCTCTGAGTAGTTGTCCTAGAACTTTTCATTGACTCCACTTGAAGGTTGGAACGAGCTTGCTCGAATTCTTCGTCGTCGAAGATGATCCACCTTGAGGCAACTCACACTCAAACTCACACTTCACTAATCAAGTTATTAGTGAAGAGAACAACCTATACTAATTTGCTATAGTAGTGTAGGTTGATGAAGTAGGAATTTTGCTCACTAAAAAACTTTCTTTCTTTTTCCTTTTCTCAACCTAAAAAAATCTAGTAAGGAGAGGAAGAAGATAAACTTGGAAGTGAGTGTGAACCATTGAGATAAGATGAGATGAAGATTATGATAAATATCTATGAATAAAACAAAATAAGAAGATGAGTCATGGCTTCTCCATGCTTCTCCAAGCACCCAAAATAATGACTCATTCTTCTTTTCTTTTATTCATATATCTATATCATTATCTTTTCTCTAATGTGATTCTCAGATATCCATGTTCTATGTATCATCCACCATGATACAAAAAGCATATATATCAAATATATATAATAAGAAGAAAAGAATTAACTGAGTTTTATATTAGTTAATATATATATCAAATATATAAATATATATCAAATTATTAAATCAACACTTGATTCAATAATCCGGTTATATCATATATAACCCGGCTAATATCAAATATATATGTGTGTGTGTGTATCAAATCATTAAATCAACACTTGATTCAATAATCCGGTTATAAGATATATAACCGGCTAATATTTAATATGAGTTTATATATATATATATCAAATTATTAAATCAACACTTGATTCAATAATCGGGTTATATCATATATAACACGGCTAAGATCATATATATATATATATTAAATCATTGAACCAACACTTGATTCAATAATCCAGTTATATCATATAACGCTAAATTAGAATACGGTGTCATATACTCATATTTAATCAAGCTCCCGCACATATCTCCATACGTGCCCTACTCCGTTTCGCTTCAGCTAGGAAACCTCTATGTGGAACTCTAAAGACTCGCCAATACGCTGGCAGTAGGTAATGATCACATCAAAGACCAACAAGCAGTCAGCGGTACTAGATAGACGTAACGGCTACCCAGGTATTGAACAAATAGATGATCAACACGCAAACTTGTCCAAACACCCGTAGATCCTATAAGAAACACTTACCGTACAGTCTGGTCTCTTCGTCTGATATGTCGCATATCAAGTCTGAAAGGTGGAATCGTCAGATCCCAATAATTCGATAAGTCATGCCGATGTGTGGCCTATAACCTTTCAAGAAACTACTGATAACACTTATCAGTAAATCTCATCAGCCCTAACCAGGGACTTGCTGTTATAGCCAATTGAGCATAGCGCAATATCAACTCCTAATACTAGGAGAGACGAAACCCTTCCTATCGCTCACTGCCTCCATGTGACTCGGAACTTTTCCCCAAAGCCTCCTGTTTGCATGACTCATTTATGCCGTGGTAGGGAGGAAATCAAAGCACAGTGGGAACCACATAAGACATTATGACGATCTCGGGTCTACAGACTAACCTGGATAAGTGTCACTAGAGAACTACTATCTGACGATAGGTATGGTACCATCTAGAAATTCTTGGCGAGTCCTGTTCGGTGTATCATTCTCCAATGAGCATCTATGTACAATCTTTGATGTCAAAAACCAATGGTTATGGGATCAACCATCGCCCCCATACAGGGTCAAGAAATGCACACACTAGTCTACTTTAGAATATCGATGCCATGTCTCGATACTCCCTCGACTGGGAACTGTTAAGGATGTGCTTGTGGATTACACAAGCCCCACTAGTAAGATCGGCATCATAGTCCTGGTAGTTAAGCCAACATCCTAAGGGCTTTATCAACATGTATCAAAGAGACAGTAAACTAAAACAAGTGCACATGTTAAGATAAAGAGCAACCAGATAGCATACTATCATGTCGAGTAAGAAAGTCCTCTCTCTCTCTATAAACACACACACACACACACCCACACACACCATCGCCCCATACAGGGTCAAGAAATACACACACTAGTCTACTTTAGAATATCGATGCCATGTCTCGATACTCCTTCGACTGGGAACTGTTAAGGATGTGCTTGTGGACTACATAAGCCCCACTAGTAAGATCTGCATCATAGTCCTGGTAGTTAAGCCAACATCTTAAGGGCTTTATCAACATGTATCAAAGAGACAGTAAACTAAAACAAGTGCACATGTTAAGATAAAGAGCAACCAGATAGTATACTATCATGTCGAGCAAGAAAGTCCCCCCCTCTCTCTATATATATGTACATATGTACATATATGTACATATGTACATATATGTATATAGCATCCACTATAATATACAATAATGGCATTTATGGCATACATATTCCTAACAATTGAGTTGACAACTCACCCCTCGTTGTAATAATGGCCTTAGTTTCTTGCAGGACAGACCTGACGGACACTTTGCAGCATCCCCATCACATCTTTTGGGGTTCATATTTGATTTTAATAGGTGGGTTACACACACAGTAACCGCTTGTTTTGAATATTATGTACCTTATATTTAGCGTTGCTCCATCAGACAACCTGTATTATATGACTTAGATCAAGTTGTGACTTTATGTATATTCTTTTGGGTTGAATTCGGATAGAGTCGACTAGTTTGCTTTATTACGCAGTTCATTTTATATTTGCTTGTGATCCTTCGCCTTCGAGCGTTGTTGTAACACCTTCAAATGCGATTAGAGTTAATTAAGCGATATAATTTGGATTTTTAATAAATTTAACTAATAATTATTTTTCACATATTTTATTATAATTAATTAATATTTTATTTAATTATTTATGTACTTATTGTAATTATGCACACACATGTGCATGCTAATCTAGCATTAAGAATATGTTAATCTTGTTTTGCTAGCCATGGCACATTTATTATATCATTACGTTATGTTATATATTTATTTTAAGTAATAAAAGACTTTTATTTTAAAAGAAAAAGAAAAGAGTAAAGAATGGAGGCATGAGGGAGACATGGGAGTGAGGGAGCATTAAATAAAGAGAGAGAGAGAGAGAGAGAATAGCTCTTAAAAGCCATCTCTCATCTCTCATCTCTCTTCTCTCTTCCTCTCATTCTCTTCTTCTTCTTCCTCTTACACAAATCCTTCTCTTAGAAATTTTCCCACCTCACACTTGAGCCTAAACCAACACCAAAAGCTCACTAAACCCTTCCTTAAGCATGTTTAACCTTTCTTGAAGTCTTGGAGCTTGCATGGCTAGGGTTTCATCCAGGTTTTTGGTGAGGTAATGATCTACAACCCTTAATTAGGCTCTAAGGGAAGTTTTTATGTTATCTAGTTTCACTAATATACCTTAATATTTTAGTTTAGCATTTAATATCGTATTTCGTTATGCCTCGGGTCTCTGTTTTAAATCTGCTATCAACCCCGAGACCTTTTTGAGAAGTTACCACTACAGAGAGATAGTCTAGAGGCCTAGAACCTAACCCCAAAACCTGTGCCTTTCCCCTCACTTCGAGGCCGTAGATTTATTCTATCTAGTCGCAAATTGTGGCCAGTGTGGGGGAGATGGGTGTGCGTCTTGGTCGTGAGCTCTCTGCAACTATATGTAGGCTTATGGCATATGCAACTTTTCCTAATTTCTTGTGTAGGAAAATCTGGGACTAATTTGCTATAATTTAAGTATTTCGATAAAGTGCGATACGGATTTATCCAACTCTCGTTTAGGTGTCTAGGGTGGTTAGCAGTCCTAGGGTTAGTCTAGGATGTCGCTGCACGCGTTTAGCTCACTAAGCTAACACATGATAGCTTGTGGGAGTTAGTTCGTTAGTTTAGCGTATGTGTCCGTGTCTTATCGGAAAGTTTATTAACTTCATGCGTTATGGCTTTGTGCGATGCTAGGATCACTTACGGGGACTTCGGACGCAGCTAGGAAGGGGAAAGAAGTGGTCGGATTCACATAGCTCGAGACCGTCCGATGAGTAGATTTTAACATCTACGGGGGGGTTGCTTGTATGGCGTTAAGCTTCGATGGCTAGATTCAAGTGACAATACCTTGTGCTATATGTTTATATGTTGTGATTTGTACATGCGTGTCATATTGTGCATCCTATTACTTGTATATTGACATATTATTACTAGGGGAACTGCACAATTACTAACGTTCATGTCGCACGAACACTGATTTATATGCCCACACACACCGTTGGTAATTGCCATGTCACACTCACTATAGAAATTGCCTTGAACAACTATATTGTACCGCATTTGTAATTAACAGTTAGAGATTGTTCATTATAATAGTACGTATATTGTTAGCATCATACATACATTGCTATAGTGCCATATTCTCATATGATGTTTCTGTCACGACCCGTAATTTAGCACGTGACCGGCATTTAAATCACGCAACGTCTTAAGGCGTAACGTAATTCAAGTAAGCCGAAGCCCAGTAAATCTAAACCTTTTTGCGGAAAATAGTGGGGGTGCAGTTTTAAAACATCATCATAAGAAATTTAAGCCTTCATTTTTAACAGTACAAGTCTTATATAATAAAAAAAGGCAATGAATGTATACTATCTTTGAAAACATTTTCGTCCTTGAAATTTTAGGCAGCACCTCTCTTATATATTTTGATCCAAAACCATATACATAACAATATATAGGCATCCCCAAGAGGGAGCTAGCTTTTTGCCAATTGGCAGAATCACAACCATAAAATAAACATACATACGATGCCCTACGGCAAAGATCAAACATAGAAAGAATAAATAATGCAAGACACCATCATCTCAAAGAAGCGAACATACACCCATCGCTCTAAGTCTCGTAAATACACAAGTCACTAGGTCTACCAATATACAATTTCTAGTTTCTGATTTGATGGAGTTAATCTAGATACAATAGAATATAAAAGTACAAGGGTGGTCATGATCCAATCTGTGTCCATCTACCGAAGCAAACACCCTGAAGGAACTGTGTGTCAGCGATACCGCTACTAATCCAAGCGGTCGAACCTGCAAGAAAACCGTGGCACAACGGGGGTGAGTTGCCAACTCGTGAGTAGAAAACATCAGCAGGTAGAAATCGAATAAACAGTGATTCCTAGGTCATACTAAATCATTAAGGTAATACTATGGTATCTAAGGTGATCAAGTATGCATATATGTCAACAATAGAGTCAATGCCAATGACATGTAAAAATAAACTTCTGAAATCATATGCATGTATGCATGTGGATATCGTCCACGTGTGTCCATCAACGATACATCAATATCATGGAACCTGAGTGTCCAACATCGACACACGAAACATCATGAAACCCGTGTCAAGTATCGATACGTCAATCCTCATATATCCAGGCGATGCATGCTCAGATCGGCCCTTATATCCATCTCACAACTCCGGCCGGTATCCTTTTGAAAACCACCGGGTCCAGCCTATCACCGGTAGGTAGTGCTCCCTCCTGCCTGGCTTATCGTCTACTTCACGATCTTCTTGCCCCGGGGTACCTTATCGAGTCCACCATGTACCCGCAGATGGTTCGTCCACCTCCTCGAATCAAGTCTCGAAAACAAGCTCAGAACCGAGAAAACTCATGGTGGACCCCTCAAAATCACATCACGAGAAACCGTGTTTTTAAAACAATTTATAATTTCCTTTGAATTATAGCCACGGTTCTCAAATTCAGAGATCTCATGAAAACAATATCTCAATGCATATAACCATAAAGTACAATGTATGCAAACATAGAACAGTAATGTGAGCATATCAAGTATATCATGCAAACGTGTCATATGATAGTACTGAACAATGAATGTACTTTACAATTAAGAATAATATCATGATATAGCAATTCTGCTGTGTAAGTGGCATAGCAATTACCGATGATGAATGTGTGAGCCGGTAAATCTGTGTAAGTGTAACATGCGCATCATCGGTAATAATGCAGGTGTACTAGTAGATGATATCATACAATGGTAAATACCGAAAACATAACACGTATCTCACGAGAGATAATCCAACATAAACATAAATGACAATTAGGTACATAATTACGCATGAACCATACGGCAAGTTAAAATGATATGGATCGTAGTTTTGAATGTGGGGTTACGGTGTTTTTGAGAAAAGGACACCATTTGGGAAATCCGTAAGATCCCTTGAGGTTTCCATTTAAAGTGCATACGATTCGTCGGTTTTGGAAATAAGTATGGCTCAGGTGAAATCTTTACGTTGGCGATCCAGCCTCATAGCATCAGATGCGGCAATATCCTCGATCATCATCCTAAAATCAAGAGCACGGATCAATCATCCGGTATAACTCATTGCGTGCGGTAATCCATCGTATGGTGGCCTCAATCTAGATTAAGGATCTATCGTCCTATTCATCGATAAGGGTACGGATCTATGGTCTCGTACGACAAATCATCTTTTATTCTCATATATATGTACGTATATATATCTCATGTCATATCCTTATCGATCTCATATCACATCATTAACAATCTCATTTCATATCTAGGCATATGTATGTGAATATTCAAATCGCCTCACATCCTCATATCATGCATATCCGCTCATATCATCTTATATCATCACGGTGGCATCTCAATTCATGTCATCTTGTATTAACATATCATCTCCTACTAACTCTTTGATTATATCCGTAGGTTCTTAGTATAGGTTTCTCCGACTATATTCTATATATCGGTTTCCATTTTATAATTGCGGGGGTGCTATACGCCATCCGCCCGACTTCCCCCATAGATATAAATCTACTCACCTGCTAAACTCCTTGCATATCCGAAGTCGATGTGCTTCGTCGTCTCGGAAGTCCACACAAAGGTACCTATAATCAAAACACATCGAAATGCAATTAAAACCAAGTTCGGAAAAATCGATACGGCACACGATGTGCTCATAGGTTAGAACCTATAGCCTATGCATGCTAAAATAGCCAAATAACCCTCGTCGCTGACGTACAAACATCCAACGATGAAATACAATATCAAATACCAAAACCCAATTTCAGAAATCGGAAAACGCGAAATCAGCGACAAAGGAAATCACTCCTAGATTTACCTGAGGTCAAATCAAGACATTTTGGATATAGAGTTGCTCTAGATATCACTTAAGGGTGTCACTCACCAAAAATCACTCGAAAATACCCAGATGGCTCCAGTGTACGGTCTCCACACTTGAAATAAAAGACCGGATGGTCTGGAATCTCGAACACTACCCTATTTTGACGGCAGTCGATAGTAGCGTAGAAAGTTCCTAGTGAAAGTGTTAATGAGCACCACCACTGGGTTTTACTAGCATCAAGCATGCCTTTTTAAAAAATTTTGGGGTGCTAATTAACACTAACTTAGAATCTAAACTAGATGATTAGGGTTTTAGATTGATATAAAGAAAACTATACTAAGAGAAAGTGGCTACAACCTTTTTAGACCGTGTCCTTCTCTTCTCAAGCTCCGTGTAGTAGTCCACGCGACTCTACCAGGCTCCACTTGAAGTTTGATCGAGCTTCCTTTGTGATCTTCGTGCCGAAGATGATCCAACCAAAGCTCCGCTAATCCAAGTTAACTCTTCACTAAACTCTTTAGTGAAGTAAACACATTACACTTAATTGCTAATCAAGTGTAGGATGGTAAAGTAGGGTTTTATTTGCTCACTAGGGTTCTCACAAGATCAAGGTTTCACAACTCATGTGAGGGATTAAGCATGGAGGAGGTGAGGAGGAAGAAGAAAAGAGCTAGAGAGCAAGAGCTCATGTAAGAAAAAGAACAACTTTTGTGTAGAATGGCAACCCATTTGTGTTCACTTATTGAAGTATACATATTTCCCAATTATAAAAATTGAGCCATACTTCAATAGTGCACACAAACAAATAAACAATGATAAATGCCATGCTGAAACCCATGCTCTAAATATCACCCATTTTCCACCTCCTTTTCTATTTTCTAAAAATAGAAAATCAACCATGCTTCATACACACACACAGAGATAAGAAAATAATTAGTGAGCAATAATATTAGTTAATATATAATTATATCAAATATAAATATATATCATATTATTAAATCAACACTTGATTTAATAATCCGGTTATATCACATATAACCGGCTAATATCATTTATCTGTATATCACATTATCAAATCAACACTTGATTCAATAATCCGGTTACATCACATATAACCTAACTGATATCAAATAACTGCCAGATTAGAATACGGTATCACATACTCGTATTTAATCAAGCCCCCGCACATATCAGCATATGTTCCCTACTTCGTTTCGCTTGAACTAGGAAACTTCTGTGTGGGACTCTAAAGACTCATCAATACGCCAGCAGTTGGTAATGATCTCATCAGTTACCCACAAGCCGTCAGCGGTACTAGGTGGGCGTAACAGCTACCCAGGTATTGAGCAAATAGAAGATGAACAAGCAAGCTTGTCCAAACTCCCATGAAGCCTATAAGTAACACTTACCGTACAAATGTCTCTTCGTCTCATATATCGCATATCGAGTCTAGGGGTGGAATCGTCAGACCCCAGTAACTAGATAAGTCATGCCGATGTATGGTTCATAATGGTTCGAGAAACTACTGATAACACTTACCAGTAAATCTCATCAGCCCTGGCCAGGGACTTACTGTTATAGCCAACGAGCATAGCACAATATCAACTCCTAATATCGGGAAAAACGAAACCCCTCCTATCGCTCATTGCCTCCATGTTACTCAGGACTGTACCCAAAATCCACCTGTTTGCATGACTCTTTTGAGCCGTGGTAGAGAGGAAATCAAAGCACAGTGGGAACCACACAAGACTCTATGACAATCTCAGGTCTACAGACTAACCTGTACCAATGTCACCAGAGAACTGCTATCTGACGATAGGTATAGCACCAACTAGGAGTTCTCAGCGAGTCCTGTTCAGTGTACCCATTCTCTAATGAGCACCTGTGTATAATCTTTGATGTCAAACACCAATGGTTACGGGATCAACCATCACCCTATACAGGGTCAAGAAACGTACACACTAGTCTACTCTGCAATATCGATGCCCTGTCTCGATACTCCCTCGACTAGGAACAATTAAAGGATGTGCTTGTGGACTACACAAGTCCCAGTTGTATGATCTTCATCATAGTCCTGGTAGTCAAGCAAACATCCTAAGAGCTTTATCAACATGTATCAGAGAGACAGTATAATAATACTAGTGTACATGTTAAGATAAAGAGCAACCAGATAGCATACTATCATGTCGAACAAGAAAGTCCTCTATATATATGTCCAAACATCCACTATATCATACAATAATAGCAACTAGGGCATACATATTCCTAGCAATCTCCCACTTGCACTAAGGCCATGTTTTGTAGTTTCTCATACCCAACATCCCAAAAAGTCTCTCAAACTGCGTCTGGGGGTGGGCCTTCATGTGTGTATCCGCTACGTTATCCTTCGTGTCAACTCTCCTGACTTCGATCTCCCGCCGATCTACTATCTCCCGAATCAGGTGATACCGCCTAAGAATATGTCTGGATCTTTGATGGGACCGGGGTTCCTTCGCTAAAGCCACAGCTCCATTGTTATCACAATACATTGGTATTGGATGCTCAATGGATGGAACCACACCAAGTTCAGCAATGATCTTCTTCATCCAGACAGCCTCTTTGACAACATCGTTGGTAGCGATGTATTCAGCCTCCATTGTCGAGTCTGCTACGGTATCTTGATTAGAACTGTTCTAACATACCGCCCTTCCATTGAGGGTGAAGAAAAAACTCGAGACCGATTTACTGTCGTCCTTATCACTCTGGAAGCTCGAATCGGTAAAGGACTCCACATGGAGTTTACCGTTACCATACACCAAGAACATTTCTTTAGTCCTTCTCAAGTCCTTAAGAATGTTCTTCACAGCTGTCCAGTGCTTTTCTCCAGGATCTTATTGATACCTACTCACTATACCTAGTGAGTAAGCTACATCCGGTCTGGTACATAACATCGCATACATGATAGACCTGACTGCCGAATAATAGGGTATCCCTTGCATGCGAGCCCTCTCCAAATCAGTCTTGGGAGACATATCTTTGGAGAGAGTGATTCCTGAGCAAGTGGGTAAATTACCATGCTTAGAATCATCCATACTAAACCTCTTTAGTATGATGTCAATGTACCTTGATTGGGACAATCCCAACATCCGCTTAGATCTATCTCTATAGATCTTAATTCCCAGGATGTAGGAGGCATCACCTAGATCTTTCATGGAGAACTTATGTGCTAAGAAGAGCTTGACCGAGTGTAGCATAGGAACATCATTTCCTATCAAGAGTATGTTATCCACGTACAATATGAGGAAGACAACCTTACTTTCTACAACCTTCTTGTATATACAAGGTTCATATATGTTTTTGATGAAGTCAAACTCTTTGATAGCTTCATCGAAACAGATGTTCCAGCTCCACTATGCCTGCATTAATCTGTAGATTGATTTAAGAAGCTTACACACGCTTCCGCTGCTCCCACTTTCTACAATGCCCTCTGGCTGTGTCATATACACGCTCTCTTCTAAATCACTATTTAGAAAGGCTGTCTTGACGTCCATCTGCCAGATTTCATAGTCATGGTATGAAGTAATGGCAAGTAGGATCCTGATGGACTTAAGCATAGTGACAGGAAAAAAGGTTTCATCATAGTCGACACCTGGTCATTGACGAAAACCTTTTTCTACAAGTCTAGCTTTGAAGGTCTCAACATTTCCATCTACACCAATTTTCTTCTTAAAGATCCACTTTCTCCCGATGGGTTTTACCCCTTCAGGAGCAACTTCCAAAGTCCATACTTTGTTGGTGCACATGGATTCCATCTCAGATCGCATAGCATCCAACCATTTCACAGAGTCTCCAATTGTGATAGCCTACTCGAAACTAGTTGAGTCATCATCTTCCATGATGCAATCCTCGGTCCCACCGTCTATGAGAAAATCGTAGTATCTCGCAGGTGGATAAGGAACTTTACTAGATCTGCGGAGTGGTTGAGGTTCGTTGGGAACTATTGAATCCTCCGGTTCTATCAAATCACCAGTTGTAGTTTGTGCGGCTGGAACTTCTTCCAGTTCCACCTCATTACCACTAATTTCTTTCACAAGAAATTCCTTTTCTAAAAAGGTGGCATATCGAGAAACCAACACCTTTTGTTCCTCAGTGTGGTAGAAGATATATCCATGTGAAATTTTAGGATATCCCACAAACTTGCAAAGAACTGATCGTGCGTCGAGTTTGTCTGGATTCTATTTTTTAACATAGGCCGGACAACTCCATATCTTAACTCATTTAGGATATGGTCTCTTTTCACTCCATATCTTATATGGTGTTTTAGGCACAGATTTTGATGGAACTTGATTCAATAGTTATGCAACTATCTCAAGTGCATAACCCAAAAAGAAATAGGTAACTCAGCAGTACTTATCATAGAGCGCACCATATCTAATAGGGTCCAATTTCTCTGCTCCGATACACCTTTGTGCTGTGGTGTATACGGAGGAGTAAGCTGAGAGGGAATACCATTCTCTTTTAAATAGTCACGGAATTCCATGCTCAAGTATTCTCCTCCCCGATCAGATCGAAGGATTTTAATACTTTTACCAATTTGGTTCTCCATTTCCCACTTAGATTGTAACATAAAATTATATCCTTCATTGTCCAACAACGATATTGATATAACATTACATAACATCGAAGGTACAAAATAACAAGGGTTCAAAACCAATATACAACCCGATGGAAAACCAAGGTGATACTCTCCCACTGCTACAGCATGTACAGAGGAACCATTCCCAACTCGGAGAGTGTGATCACCTTTCCTCAAAAACCTGCTATTTCTCAGCCCCTGCACACAATTGAAGATGTGAGATCCTGGTTCGGTATCTAATACCTAGGAAGCAGAGTTAATTGAAAAACAATTTTCTGTTATAAACACACCTAAAGTGGAAGCATCAGCATGCTTCTTCTTCTTGAGGTCGGAAAGGTATGCAACGTAGTTTCTCTTTCAGTGCCCAGTCTGTAAGTCTACGCTAGCGCCCCGGCCGTCTACAGACGCCAAATGCGGAACAAAAACTTTTTAACTGGCGCTATCGTATACTTTAACCCGGATCTTCCATTATTGCTAAACTAACAAACTGTAAAGAGTGTAGAAAGGTTATACCGAACGATCCGAGTCCTTCGTTCTTTAACCATCATCCCACGCTCCGTTGCGGCTGCTCCGATCTCGTCGATCTCCGATCTGCTCGTCCAGGTGGCACCACATCACTGATTCTTTAAACGGGCTCCCGCCTCTGACTCGAGGCAACTCGGTCGTCAAGTTTGCTAAAAGAGACGACCAAGATTGATGTAGAGAATGAGTAGATGACTTTGTCTCACTTCGTCCAAGTCCGTGGACGATCGGTTAATGAAGTTGCCGTGGGAATTGGGTGATGGAATGAAATGAACTGTGAAATTCCATACACCCCAAATACTATCATAATCTTTTCTACAAATGAAAACTACCAAAGTGAGTGAGGAGGAGAGAGAGGGCCGGCCTCTTTATAGAAGGAGGGAGGTGATGGTAGGAGCAAACATGGAGGTGACCATAAACAACCATCCTTATCATAACAAAAGATCAAGAACAAATATCTTAAGAAAAACAAAAAGCTTTAATGATAAAGCATGAGTCACTAATACACATCATCAAGCCTTTAATGCATCCAATGAAAACTCAACACCAATTAATCCTAGTCACCTCAACTAGAATCTTCTAGAACACTGAGTCACTCTCATCCAAGAAAAGATAAATCCGTCTTTAACCGAATGTTAAAAGACGGCTGATAGAAAACTGGAAACTGGAAACTTCCAAAAGTGATCCTGAAACAACTTTCAGGATAACCCCGTAACTGTATAAATATACCCGCATTTGTATTACGACCGAATACAAATGCAACTGAGACAAAGATATTATACCTACTCAATATAATACTCGGATCCGGCTTAAACCAAAGCCGACCAGTATCAACTGCCCGAAAAATAACACGTGCGTAAACGCACGTGCATTTTCCGAACCCTGCCATAAAACCATACGGCCTCTACAATGTTTCGCCCGAACTTGGGAAACTGTCTGTGGGGGACTCTAATGACTCGTCAGTACCCTGGCAGTGGGTTTAACCACAAACCGTCAGCGGCACTAGCTATGCGTAACGGTTGCCCATGGACTGACCTCAAGGGAGGCTGATAAGCGCACTCAAGGGAGGCCGATGAGCGAACTCATCCAGAAAACCCTACTGAGCCTAACAGTGACAATGTATATACAGTCCGGTCCGTTCGTCAATGAGTATCGCATATCCGCCTAGGGGGCTAGTAACGTCAGACCCCCAGAAGCAGTATAAGTCGTGTCGGAGTGAAGCCCAATAACACCCTGAGATACTACTGGAGTACCTACCAGTAAATCTCCTGCCACGGCCGTGGGCTATGTGTAATGGCTCTCCTAGACACAGCACGATCTCGCCCCCAATACCGGGAGAGACGAATCCCCTGCCGATCCGCTCACGTGCCTCCATATGGCTCGGGACTGTACCCAAAAGCTACCTGTTTGCACGACTCCTTTGAGCCGTGGTAGGGTAGAAATCAAAGCACAGTGGGAACTCACACGAGACAAATGACGACCTCAGGTCGATGAACTAACCTGTACACATGTCACCAGGGAACTGCTATCTGACGATAGGTATAGTACTAACTAGCAGATTCCCGGCGAGTCCTGTCCGGTGTACTCATAACCCAATGAGCACCTGTATACATCTTAGGTGATCCAACTGACACCAGTGGCTTGTGAGACCGGCCACCGCCCCTCGTCGGGGTCTCGACTGTATACACTAGTCTACTCCGGAGTATCGATGCCCTGTCTCGAAACTCCCACGACTAGGGACCAAAATTAAGGATATGCATATAAACTACCCAACTCTCACGTATATGATCGCCATCATACTGTTGGTAGTAAAGCAAGATCCTAAGGGCTCTATCAAAGTGTAACATGCAATCAGTCACCTGAACATGTACACGACTGATAAAGGCAAACCAGATAGCATACTATCATCTCGAGTAAGACTGTTCTACCGGTATAGGTCCTCCGCAATCATTGCAATCACGTACCTGTGATCCAATAATTGACTATGAGGGCACTATCTCCAACAATCTCCCACTTGCACTCAAGGCTAATTATTGCGATGTCGACTACTCACAGCCCGTGTGAAACCGAACATCCAACTCCTCTACTAATCAGTTTCACAAAGCCCGTTTGTAAAACTATTGTGTTCGAGAAATTGCCTCAGTGAGTGGATCCGCCTAGAAGTTTCTTTCTTTATCTCTCTTTGTCTCAAGTTCGCGGAGAAAGCCATCTCCCGAATCGAGTAATACCTGTCTTAGAATATGTCTGGATATCTGATGGGACCTAGTTCATAAATGAACTCCAAATCCAAACTTCTTAGACTGTATCGATCACTGAACCTAATCAGTATCCGGCACCATGCCACCCACAGTATCCTCTTGGACTACCTGTCCACAATACTGTCCCTCTTTGTCAGAGGGAAAAACTATAACTCTGACAATCACTCTGTCATCCATGTCACCTTTGAAGCCTGGAATGATAATCGTCTCCCGAAGGAGGCTGCCGTCATCAAATCCGTAGAACATCCACTTATGTTCTAAAACTGCTTCCTTATGTCTCTCCAGGATTGGATTAATATAAACTTATCGCATCTAGTGCAAAAACAACATCTGGTGTGGTACTTGACACCTCACGATTGACTCAATTGCCTAAGCAAGTGATCTGCCAATCATGCACTTCCCTCTCCCCTTCAGTCTATACGACACCTTTAGAGAGGGTGACTCCATCACCTGCAGGTACACCACCATGCTAGGAGTCAACTATTCTAAAAACCATTAGAATATCTGTCAAAGTACCCACATTGGGAAACTACCTAAATCTAGATCTAAAACCATAGATCCAGAAACCAGAATGTCAAATATTATATCCATATCCTGTCTTGGAGAAACAACTGTGTAACGACCACAGTACAACCGATCGTAGTATAGGAATTTTACTTCCCACTCTGTGTATGTCATCCAGATACCATGACATCACACCCTACTACTTTCTTAACAGATCCATCCTCTATTCTGATTGAAGTCAAACCCATGACTGTCACATCAAAATTAGATGATCTATCTCCGCTATAACTGCTCAAGTCTATAAATAGACATAAGCTTCTTGCCCACTATGCTTCCGCTGCTCCCACTGACTACGACAACCCTCCTACCGGGTCTCATATCCTGGAACAACAGTAGTGTCAAGTCTGGGTAGATAAGAACCTCCCTGTCACCGTCCTTGAGGCTACCGGAGTACCTCTCGGGTGTCTGAGGTTACCCACCATATCTGCGGAGTGGCTAATGGAATGTCAAACCTGATTGAATATATAGGTCATATTAAATTTTCCGTAATCATTCGCGGTTCTGGAATCACTTCCAGTTCTACCATACCCCCACTACTGTTTTCTGAAAAAGATCCATTTTACTAAAACTGTGGCGAGTCAAGAACAATATCACTATTGATCTTCCAAATGGTAGAATATCAACCCTCGTCATAGCCAGGGTCAACCCACAAACAGCCATTACAGAAACGTGCCCTGAGTTATCCAGAGTCTGGTTTTAAGCATAAGCTGGACAACTCCCCATACCTTAATATCTTTTAAGGTACGATCCATTCTATATCCAATATAGAAACTTTGGCACTTATTTAATTGGAACCAGATTCAATCATGCAGCTGTCTCCAGTGCATATCAACTTAATGGAAAGAGGTTAATCAGCATTACTCAACTTAGGAATCCATCCAATTATGAGTAACCTGAAAGAGAAACACGTTTCTCAAAACCATTACTATCATCTGAATACCAATCACAAGAATCTACATCTTCGATCTCTTTGAAGAATCCCGATACTTGTGATACCTGGTTCTCTACTTTATTCTTATACCCACAACTTCTCAAAACTTAGACCTTGTATTTCTATGAAACACTTGTCTAAATACTAGAGAAGTTATAAGTAAACAGAACATAGTACGAGGACCTACCCCTTTGTCCTGATGGACACTTGGACAACATACAATACTCTGTATAAGTCCGCTGAGTTAAACAACTCATAACCTGTGCGTCGTAGGTTGAAAACTGTACCCTGGCGATTTCCTCAAATATCACCAATTGCAACGAATTCCGATATAATGAGGATGATCACCTAATTCCCAATATCTTACTCCCACTCATCATCTGTAAAACCATACAGATATGAGAATGAAACCTGGTAAATACATACCCTTGGAGTAAGTGTCTAATCGGGAAAACAGGTTTTCTTTAACAATGCACTGAAACATGAAAATGTTTCGTAGGGGTATCCTGGTATTCATAGCAATGCCTCTTCCATAATCCAATTCATGACTTTAACCGTATATTTTATTGCCATCTCTCCAAATCCCTTAATTTGTCTTTAGTCGTTACCTTCTGTACACCATCGTTAGGCTAAATGGTTTTCTTCCTTCCCTACCGTTCAGCACCAGCCTATGGTTTGGAAGAAGACTATCCAGTAAGCATAATAGGTGTACCCTCCTAAACCAAGGAGTACTCGTATCTTGAGAGAAGGTGATGATAAAAGACAACTGAATAATACCTTATTCCTTTAAAGGTGAAATAGGAGTGGCGATGAAGTACGCGGTTTTGGTCGTGAATGATATCAGTCGCAATTTACTTTGCCCTCTTTCTAATCCCTTTATTTTGCCTTTATATATTACCTTCTGCACACCCTTCTTAGGCTAATTGGTTTTCTTCATTCCCTACCTTTCGGCACCTGCCTATGGTTTGGAATAAGACTATCCAATAAGCGTAATAGGTGTACTCTCCTAAACCAAGGAGCCCTCGCAACCTGAGAGAAGGTGATAATAAAAGACAACTGAATAAACCAATTCTATTTCTCCTGAACCTGGATCCATCCTCGAAGAATTCCCTTCGAGTTCGTATATAACCATACGATGGATCTATCCAATGGAAGTGGATATCCGTAGTAATACGGGTGTTTTGAGAAATGCAAAGGGTAAAAGAAGGAGTGGCAATGACTTATGCAACGTAGACAATCCAAAAGCCAGTATTTTAAGAAGGTTCGGTCAACCTGGTCACTGAGTCATAGTCTAGGGTCGGTCAAAGGTCGCTGCCAAAGGGAGAGAGAGAAAAGAAACACTCTGCGTGCACTCTAACCTAGATCAGAATGGTCATCACTTTATCTAATCCGGAAACCTCCCACTGTCCTGTCAAATCCTCCTCCAAACCTAAAGAAGAATCAATCGGGATTACCCGAAGAGTAAACCAACTCATCAGTGGGAATCGGGATCCAACTCTCATCGCATGATAACGTGATGGAATGCATCCACGTTACTCATACTCCAGAAGGTATGCGCATACTTGGCAAGTTTCATTTTCTTTAGAAACTCCCGATACGATTTTTGCCCCATGCTCTTATAACCTTGGCGTTAGGTCAAAATGTCATAAGTCACATGCCAAGTTCTACCCATCACTATCTTGTTAATTTGAACCCACCCGCACATGCCCTTGGCGTTAGGTCAAAATGGCAGAACGGCTGTCCCAAACCAACTCATCTATCTATGCAACAATTGAATACCCAGCAGCTACCAAACACTATGCCTTGGCGTTAGGTCATAATACATAGCTTGAATACTACTGAATACCCAAAAGAAGTGACGGAGGGCTACGGTTGGTTTTTGGCGAAAAACCTTTAACGTAGTGAACTTGATATCGCTGAAGGAACCTGATAGCTTTTTTAAAATATAGTGGCGAAAACCTTTGCTAAAGAGGTCACTCCCGGTGAAGGGATCTCGGCTCTTTCCTCGTGGAATGAGGTGCAGGATATTCCACTGAATACCGCGATGCAAAGCAACTTGTAATCGACTATAGTGAAGTTATTACCCTGACGCAAACTTCTGCCCAAGGGGTCAGTCCCGGTGAAGGGATATCGGCCCTTGCCCCGTCGAATGAGGTGCAGGATATTCCACTGAATACCGCTATGCAAAACAAAAGGAAACGTCTTTGCAATAACACTTTTTAAATTTGTTCCAACAACTAAAACAGGTTTGTTTTACATTGCATTGATCAGAATCAACGCAGTCCCATCAATCAATCACACCAGAAAAGAACAAAAATTAAATGTACGTATATGCCATCCGCATTCGTCACTGGGTCCCGTCATCACCCGTTAGGTTACTTAACTAACGACAGAGCGGGGACTGGACTAGCGCGGGTGTAAAACATATACAACATCTAATCGTATATAAACCAATATACAATAATCGCTCCAGGCGTGATAATATGCAACATTACAGAAAAGTAATAAGCATCACAGAACAATACAGATAATCTGGGATCCCCGGGTTTCACAGAGCCGCTGCTGAAACCCGACGTTCCCCTGTCGTGTGGATAGCCTGTGCAATGAAACCTAGACCCCTACGGGTGCGGCAAGTTACCCGCCAAAACCTGAAGCGAGGTAGTCCTCCACAGCATAGTGAATGGAACACCCGGCACTTCACGGAATCCGGTAATCTTGGGCACCCCTCCTTGGGTCAACCTGTACCCCCTACGAGTGCGGCGAATAGTCTGCCAATTTTAGAGTGGGGCCCCTCTGCCTCTCAAAGACATGAGATGCGGACCCGTTGCCCTCCAGAACCCGGCTATCCGTGCACTCCGTCGCGGGGTAAAACCTAGTACAGTAATGAAAAATAGTACAACAGGTACATCGACCGCAACCTGGTCGTGCCCCAAAAGAATATTATACAACAGGCAGTGACGGCAGTCCACATGTTGGACGCTCGCCCCGCAATATCAAAAGTACAAATAAACTCAAACTGTACTACCATTGCACACTGCTATCCACCACGACAAATCCGCAACATCACAGCACAACACAGAACATCATCGCGAATGTCACGTTCGCAAACCCGTCTAAAAGAACCATAGCAATCGGACGCGGTTTACCGATCAAATGACATTCCTGGTCGGAGATATAATGTAAGCACTGTAAACTAACATGTTTAAATTTCGATCGACCAAATATCAAGAAGTGGGCCCCACTGCTTACTGGTGAACAGTAACAAAATCTGGGCCAAAACAATATTTACCAAAAACCCCAAAATCCAACAGAGAACCCACTGTACAAATTTGGGAGCATGAGCTCACCAAGTGGCCGCGGATGCGCGGCCAAACCATAGGTTTGGCCGCGTTTCCGCGGCGGTTTGGTGGATTCATGTCCCCAAATTTTGTCGTGGTTCTTAAAAAACCCTGCACAGTTTTCTGAGATGTGTGAAATATTTTTAGGACACCGTTTAAAATCAACAGAAACTGTCAAGATGAAAAAATGTGATTTTTGATTTCCGGTTCGATCGATGTTTTAAACGCGTTAGCACAAGTTAGTATAGAAAAATGGTGAGTCTCTGATACCACTGTAAGTCTACGCTAGCGCCCCGGCCGTCTACAGACGCCAAATGCGGAACAAAAACTTTTTAACTGGCGCTATCGTATACTTTAACCCGGATCTTCCATTATTGCTAAACTAACAAACTGTAAAGAGTGTAGAAAGGTTATACCGAACGATCCGAGTCCTTCGTTCTTTAACCATCATCCCACGCTCCGTTGCGGCTGCTCCGATCTCGTCGATCTCCGATCTGCTCGTCCAGGTGGCACCACATCACTGATTCTTTAAACGGGCTCCCGCCTCTGACTCGAGGCAACTCGGTCGTCAAGTTTGCTAAAAGAGACGACCAAGATTGATGTAGAGAATGAGTAGATGACTTTGTCTCACTTCGTCCAAGTCCGTGGACGATCGGTTAATGAAGTTGCCATGGGAATTGGGTGATGGAATGAAATGAACTGTGAAATTCCATACACCCCAAATACTATCATAATCTTTTCTACAAATGAAAACTACCAAAGTGAGTGAGGAGGAGAGAGAGGGCCGGCCTCTTTATAGAAGGAGGGAGGTGATGGTAGGAGCAAACATGGAGGTGACCATAAACAACCATCCTTATCATAACAAAAGATCAAGAACAAATATCTTAAGAAAAACAAGAAGCTTTAATGATAAAGCATGAGTCACTAATACACATCATCAAGCCTTTAATGCATCCAATGAAAACTCAACACCAATTAATCCTAGTCACCTCAACTAGAATCTTCTAGAACACTGAGTCACTCTCATCCAAGAAAAGATAAATCCGTCTTTAACCGAATGTTAAAAGACGGCTGATAGAAAACTGGAAACTGGCAACTTCCAAAAGTGATCCTGAAACAACTTTCAGGATAACCCCGTAACTGTATAAATATACCCGCATTTGTATTACGACCGAATACAAATGCAACTGAGACAAAGATATTATACCTACTCAATATAATACTCGGATCCGGCTTAAACCAAAGCCGACCAGTATCAACTGCCCGAAAAATAACACGTGCGTAAACGCACGTGCATTTTCCGAACCCTGCCATAAAACCATACGGCCTCTACAACGTTTCGCCCGAACTTGGGAAACTGTCTGTGGGGGACTCTAATGACTCGTCAGTACCCTGGCAGTGGGTTTAACCACAAACCGTCAGCGGCACTAGCTATGCGTAACGGTTGCCCATGGACTGACCTCAAGGGAGGCTGATAAGCGCACTCAAGGGAGGCCGATGAGCGAACTCATCCAGAAAACCCTACTGAGCCTAACAGTGACAATGTATATACAGTCCGGTCCGTTCGTCAATGAGTATCGCATATCCGCCTAGGGGGCTAGTAACGTCAGACCCCCAGAAGCAGTATAAGTCGTGTCGGAGTGAAGCCCAATAACACCCTGAGATACTACTGGAGTACCTACCAGTAAATCTCCTGCCACGGCCTTGGGCTATGTGTAATGGCTCTCCTAGACACAGCACGATCTCGCCCCCAATACCGGGAGAGACGAATCCCCTGCCGATCCGCTCACGTGCCTCCATATGGCTCGGGACTGTACCCAAAAGCTACCTGTTTGCACGACTCCTTTGAGCCGTGGTAGGGTAGAAATCAAAGCACAGTGGGAACTCACACGAGACAAATGACGACCTCAGGTCGATGAACTAACCTGTACACATGTCACCAGGGAACTGCTATCTGACGATAGGTATAGTACTAACTAGCAGATTCCCGGCGAGTCCTGTCCGGTGTACTCATAACCCAATGAGCACCTGTATACATCTTAGGTGATCCAACTGACACCAGTGGCTTGTGAGACCGGCTACCGCCCCTCGTCGGGGTCTCGACTGTATACACTAGTCTACTCCGGAGTATCGATGCCCTGTCTCGAAACTCCCATGACTAGGGACCGAAATTAAGGATATGCATATAAACTACCCAACTCTCACGTATATGATCGCCATCATACTGTTGGTAGTAAAGCAAGATCCTAAGGGCTCTATCAAAGTGTAACATGCAATCAGTCACCTGAACATGTACACGACTGATAAAGGCAAACCAGATAGCATACTATCATCTCGAGTAAGACTGTTCTACCGGTATAGGTCCTCCGCAATCATTGCAATCACGTACCTGTGATCCAATAATTGACTATGAGGGCACTATCTCCAACACAGTCTTGTGGCAGTGGAAACATTCCCCTCTTCCTGATGCAGCAGCCCTTATCTTGTCCTTTCCCGGTGTCTTTTTCACTCCTCCTCTCGGCTTGATGGGATTCTTCTTCTTCTTTTCCTTGGCCTTAGCTTTCGGGACGGAAGAGGAAGATGGCCCAGCAATTAGAGCGGGAGTTTTCGCTACTTTTAGCGTGCTTTCTGCACTCCTCAACATATTGAGAAGTTCTGGAAGTGACTTCTCCATGTTGTGCATATTGAAGTTCACAATGAACTGAGCAAAGGCAGGGGGGAGGGACTGTAGAACAATATCAACATACTGTTCGTTCTCCATGGTCCATCCCAGGTCCTCTAGTTCTTCGATAAGTCCTATCATCTTCAATACATGGTCACCTACAGACATGCCAGCAGCCATCTGCATCTGCAACAACTTTCAAGATGCTTCGTATCTAAGAGTACGAGATTTCTCCCCACACATGTCCTTTATATGGAGAAAGATGGATTGTACGTCCATCTTCTCATGCTGTTTTTGATGTTCATTATCCATAGAAGAAAGCGCGAGGCATTTGGCTGTTGCACAGTCTATATCCCATGTCTTGCGGATTTCGTTATCCACAACTGAAGAATCAGGGCCTGGGCTAGGAGGGACTGGGGTAGTCAGGACGTATCCGACCTTATCATAGGTCAGGGCAATATTTACGTTCCTCAGCCATTCTTTGTAATTCGGTCCTGTGAGTTTATTCTTGTCTAATAAAAGCTAAAGTCCCATCATAGGTATCTGCCATTAAGAGAGAGAAAAGAAGACACTCAGCGATTGCTCTTACATGATTAGATTGGTTATTAATCTTATCTAATCGATGTCTCCCACTGCTTTTATCAAATTTTCCTTCAAACCTTAAAAAGATAATTAGCCAGGATTAATTGCAATCTTCAAGTTTGCTAACCGGTCGGCCAGGCCAGTGTCGGTAAACCAAGGGAGGTTCCCCGTGGTTTCGCATGGACCTAATTAAAATAAACCTCGTTTTCCTAGAGGCGTAACCCCGTTGACACCTTTCTACATAACTACTGGATTAGCTAATTGTAAAATGAAAAACTCTCCCGGGAGTAACTTTTACTCACAGTGGGATCGGGATCCAACTATCAAATAGAAAGTATGCAATCTCATTGCAAATTTCAACTCTTGAAATTCCCGATATGGTTTTTACCCCTAGTGTCTTATGACCTTAACCATGGTAAACAAATCATAAGCACTAGTCAAGTTCTACCCGTCATTTCGTGATTGATTTAGACCCACCCGCATAACCCTTAACTATGGTCAACGAGGTCATGCGAATGTCCTAATCTATCGCATCATATGCTTTGTAAGAAGACATCACTTAGCTACCGTACACCACGCCTTAACTATAGTCAACAAACATGGCACGAATACTAAGTACTCTGCTTCCAAAAATGGCGCAGGGCAACGGATGGTTTTGATGAAAACCTTTAACGTTTTGAACATGATATCGTTGTAGAATCCAGTGAAAGGAGTGTTATAAGCTCTAGTTTTAAAAGTCGAATATTTTTGTTGTATCTTTCTAATTTTGCTAAAGAGGTCACTCCCGGTGAAGGGATCTCGGCTATACCATGATGCAAAGCAAAAATTAGAATGTACGCTTATGCCATCAGCATTCGCCATGGGGCCCCGTCATGCACCGTTAGGTTACTTAACTAACGGCAGAGCGGAGACTGGACTAGCGCGGGTGCAAAACATAAGCAACGTTTATTATATATCTCATATATAAATAGCCATTCGTCGCACGCATTTATAAACATTCCAGATCACTGATAAATACATTGGATATACTAGGAATTCCGTATTTCATTCAAGCCCTTAACGAAAGATGGGTTCCACGGTCATGATGAATAGCCAAACCCCATCCTAGACCCCTATGGGTGCGGCAAACTAGCCGCCAAATTTTCGAAGTGAAGCAACCTCCATCGACAAAGTGAATAGGCTACGTCATCGACATGACCCCGCTAGGAAATACGTCATCCACATGACCCCGCTCGGACATACGTCATCCACATGACCCCGCTCGGAAATACGTCATCAACATGACCCCGCTCGGAAATATGTCATCCACATGACCCCGTTCGGAAATACGTCATCCACATGACCCCGCTCGGAAATACGTCATCCATATGACCCCGCTCGGAAATACGTCATCCATATGACCCCGTTCGGAAATACGTCATCCAGATGACCCCGCTCGGAAATACGTCATCCACATGACCCCGTTCGGAAATAAATCATCAACATGACCCCCCTCGGAAACACGTCATCCATATGACCCCGTTCGGAAATACGTCATCCACATGACCCCGCTCGGAAATACGTCATCCACATGACCCCGTTCGGAAATACGTCATCCACATGACCCCGCTCGGAAATACGTCATCAACATGACCCCGTTCGGAAATACGTCATCAACATGACCCCGCTCGGAAATACGTCATCAACATGACCCCGATCGGAAATACGTCATCAACATGACCCTGCTCGGAAATACGTCATCAACATGATCCCACTCGGAAATACGTCATCAACATGATCCCACTCGGAAATACGTCATCCACATGATCCCGCTCGGAAATACGTCATCCATATGACCCCGTCACGGAAATACGTCATCCACATGACCCCGCTCGGAAATACGTCATCCGCATGACCCCGTTCGGAAATACGTCATCCACAAGTCCCCGTTCGGAAATACGTCATCCACATGACCCCGCTCGGAAATACGTCATCCACATGACCCCGTTCGGAAATACGTCATCCACATGACCCCGCTCGGAAATACGTCATCCACATGACCCCGTTCGGAAATACGTCATCCACATGACCCCGTTTGGAAATACGTCATCCACATGTCCCCGTTCGGAAATACGTCATCCACATGTCTATCCCATTAAACACTTACGGGTCCTCTCGATTCGTAAGGAAGAAAACACTCTTATAAGATCCTTACGACTTATAAGGGAAAACACACATAGGAATTCTCACAATTCCTAAGGAGAAAATACACCTACGAGATCCTCTTGACTCATAGAGAGAAAAGTCTTTATGAGACCCTCACGGCTCATAAAGTTGAAAAGTCTTAGGTAACAAATCTGAACTTGCTTCCTAAGCCATCACTATCCCTCGAAGAAGCCAAGACAAGATCCTCACTCTATCATTTGCCGGCTATGTTTTCTAAAGTGACTTGCTGATAACAAAGAGAGAAGAAAGCAGAGAGATGGCACAAGACATTGCAAAAAAATGTGTATCTTTTATTCATGAATTCAATTAGGTACAAAATACATCATATGAAAGAATAAAAGAACGAATACATTTTATTCAAAATTACAATTGGTATGAAAAAATTATTGAGAGGGAAGCGCTTTCGATAATCTAATCAGCCGCTCGCGCACTTATCTCAGCCCCTCTTCTTGATCAGCTGCTGCGGCCAACTCTGCTTCGACCTGGGCTCGCTGCTGCAAATAAGATGAAAGTTGTTCCTCAACGGCCCGCTGAGCTGCTTCATGATCTTGTGCATCCCGCTAGACGACGTCGAGCTTCTGCCTCAATGTTAACCCATCAGAAATGCATCGCAGAAAGCCTTCGAAGATAACTTTCAACTGGGCAGCATTCGCATCAACCTGAGCATGCAGTCGAGCAGATTCGCTTGAAGTTTCTTTACATTCCTTCTGTTTTAAAGCCACTTCTTGTTCAAGATGGCGAAAATAAGAAATGCTTTGCTCGATCCACGTAGTCCGTTGAGTGCTCACAGCCAGAATCTCAGGTGCAGGACGCCTAAGCTCAAGCTCATGCAGGCAAGCCTCGATTTCCCTGCAGTGATTAACCCAAGACTCAACGACGCCTTCACCATGAAAGTTCACGAGCGTCGCCAACGTAGGGTTAACCTCCACGGCAAAATCCGCAGCAGATGTGGGAGTCTCCACATCAAGCTCCTCGATATATTCGCTCAGCATGCGCAGACTGGTCACAGCACCTTTGGAGGATGGGCGTTTGGAAAAGGGCCCTGCCGACATCATAATGGGAGACTCGAACGGGGCTGGAGTCGATGTGATTGTTGCAAAATAGATCATAATCAGATGTCGGCTCAGGAAATAAAGAAAATACACGAAAAGTAGAGTCTACTATACCGGCTGCAACAGGGGGCAGAGCTGGGAGTACTGGTGGCGCAACGACAGCCTCGTCCCCTCCTTCAATTTGTAAGGCTATAAACAATATAAAGAAGAGTTAGCAATAATGCGACTGCCAGTTAAAGAAAGCACGTTGTTTAGAAAAGATACTCACCGACACCAGCAGGTGGACCAATCTCTGACAGGAAGGAGAAGTGAGGGTGCAGCACCTGATACGGGTGGTTAAAAAGGACTCCTGCAAAGATGCAGTAATGCAATGTCAGTACATAAGTTATACAGCTTAAAAATAAGACCGATGGGTCACGAATCCGCACCTTCCAACATCTGAGATGGTATGAGAGAGGGTAGAGGAGGTGTCACCGTCAAAGCGGTAGCTGATGGCGCTTCCTCGGGTAGCACGACTTCAGCGCTCGCCACGCCTGCATTAGAAACGAGATAAATACTGTCAGGAAAGATTGAAAAGGATTGCAGAATAAAAAGAAAAGCAATGACCCAAAATCTACCTGATGAGTCGCCAGTCGGAACCGCGATGAGGGCGTCACTTAATACAGCAACTGCTTCATCCTCTTCCATCTGGATGGTCTCACCTCCCGTCGCCTCATCCCCTGACTCTACGAGAGCCGTCGTAACGCTTGCGATGCCAGGAGATGGCAGAGAGCCGCAGGCGGAAAAAGCGATGATTGGAGCGGTGCCCGACTCTGGAGAGAGAGAGCAGCCACCTCGGGCTCAGCAATTGTGGCTATCTCATCCATCGCCACCTCGGGTTCGGCAGTGGTGGTCATCTCACCCACCGCCATCTCAGGCTCGGCGATCGTGACTGTCTCAGCCGCCACTACCTCGAGCTCAACGATCGCAGCCACCTCGCCTACCGCCACCTCGGGTTCGGCAATTACGGCTACCTCCTCTACCACTGCCCCAGGCCCAGCGGTCGCCGTCACCTCTTCGAGAAGATTCAGCCCTGCAAGATAAGATATATGAGAATTGATACTTAAAACTTTGACAACAGAACCCCGTGTCACATTACCTTGGGTTGGTCTTCCGACCGATTCCCGAGCCGCATGTGCTGCTCGTCTATAGGCAGTAGTCAAGGAAGCCGGGGACTCCTCTGAAGGAGTAGCGGCAGGGGTAGCGGCACTCGAACCCGCACCCGTGGCTAAGGCAGCACTATGCTCCCCTGCTGCACGCACTCTGCGCTTCCTTCCCGTCCGGGCCGTGAGAGCCGATCTTCTCAAGACCTCCGTCAATAGCACGTTATCATCTACACCAGGAGCCATCTCTGGAGCCGTTACGGCGTCCATCATTGGTTACTTGAGTAAAGCCTCCTTCGGCAGTGCCAAAGAGGCCGGGACTTCGGTGGCTGGCCCAGGAAGAATTTCCACATCACTTTGCGTGATCGGCATTGTGGTCCCTGTAATAAGATAGAGAAATGGTTAGATTGTCCATAAGAAAGGAAGATGAAGATGTAATGAGCCGAGACATACCGATGCCCAACAAAGCGCGATTCCTCTCCTCCTCCTCGAAAGTCTTAAGAGAAGCTGCGAGAGCTTCTTCAGTGGAAGTGCCTGTTAAAGAAGGAAAAGCGTCAGTCAAAACACGATAATAGAAATACGATGCAATGGCGAAAAATAAAGCTAATGATTATTTGATCACGTGAGGATAGCCAACCCCTCTTCGTGGCTGGCCAATTGCTCCGAAGCTGCAATGGAAGTTGTCAGATCAGTATCATCTGGCGGCATGAATATGCCCTCATTTGTCCCATACTCGCTCAAGCCCTCACTATAAGGAGCATGAGGCTCCTGACCAAATACGACATCGGCAGAGAAGAGCGACTTCTTCTTCCTCTTCTGTGAGCGAGCTCCGGTTGCAGCCAGCACCAGCTGCGCTTGGTGGGCACTTTGGGACGGCGAGTCCCGATATCTGAGCCCACGCCATATTCGGGTGAAGCTACATTTACCGTCTCCGTGGGAGCACGGGGCACCGATGGTACATCCACCGTCTCCATAGGAGCACGGGGAAATCCATGCGTAGGGCTTAGCACACGCGGAGGCTCAACTGCAGCAACCTCTCTTAGCGGAGGGGGGACAGCGATCCGTCGCTTTAAAGGGACCTTGCGATCACCGGCAGGGGGCGCACTCTTGCGATCGAGCAGCAGCCGCCTTTCTTCCCTGATAACAGCACCCATCACGTGTTGATACCAGGCCACATGTACGTTAAGGGCCCTCGGGACGCAACTCGGCTCGCTAATGAAGAAGTGAGAGCCCGTATTCAAGCGCATGAAGTGATGCAGCGCACCCCGTATTCCCTCTCTGGTGGCAACGAGTTCTACCAAGAAAGCCTCCAGTGGGACCCCCTGATTATAACTCAGCTGCTGGGCAAAATGATGGGGGTTGTATCTCATGAATAGCACCGCATCATTTTTCCTGAATACGAGAAAGCCCGGCCGGATGGAGTATAAATGGAGAATCTCCCGGGCTTTCAACACGGAGGCCCCGTCCTTAAAAACGTCGCGCAATGCCAGCACCGACTTGGAAGTTTCCTGGCCGATCGTCAGGACTTTGTCCGTGAAAGACATACCATCTCCGACCGTGAGCAGATGAAGAAGCAAGCCCCTAGCTTCCCGCTGTGACGGACTCACGATGGACGCGTCAACCAGCCGCATAATTCGCGGGAACTTGCATTTCTCGTAAAACGAATGTCTCTTGTGAATGCTAAAGACCCCAAGCATGTGCATCTCCATCCACGAAGTAAAGTAATGCATCGGGAAGTTGGCAGCATGCACCCCCGGTTCAGTGGTATCCGCCCTACGCTAAGACCGTGGTATAGGTGGGCTAACCCGGCGATCCCGATGGCCACTTGTATTCCGGCGACCGTGCGATGCGCGGGGTAGAAGACGGAGGGCCTCATGTAATGAGGATGCATAGGGAGCGCGAACCAACTCAACCATAGCCCAAGAAACCTAAGAAAAAACACATTCTCATCAATGCCCGGGGCGGCGATTTCTGACAAAGGGATGACCGCAGCGTCAGGAAGAAAGAAGCCCTTCTGATCAGTTTCCAGTACCGGCTGACGGTCCAAACCAAAGCCGAAGGGATCATCGAGCTTGGCAATCTTTTCGCCTCGTTGCGACAAAATCTCCGGGCGAAGAAACCGGGCAATGAAGTCTGCAAAACTGACCCCGCGACCTCCGGATTCCAGGAAGAGGCTCTCGTACATGTTCAGCACCTTTATCAGACTGGGGAATTGGTGTTGAATGGCGTTCTCTGGCATGAGGACCATCACCACTGGCTTGGAGGAAAAAACATATTCATTTGGAGGAAGAAAGTCTTCGTAGTGCCCCCCCTAACCGGTAGACCGGAAACCTCAGCAAATTCTTCTAAGGAGATAGAGACTTCTCTGTCCAGTAGAAGAAAAGTATGGGTTGGGCTGTTCCACTGCTCCAAGAATGCCTTAATCCACCATGTGTGAGGATCCGAATATTGGAACAACGAAGCATAAACCGCAGGGTATAGGCCGAGCTTCAGCAGCTGCGTTTTCTTCGCTGACAAGATGTACCTGGTCCACTGCAAATACCCGGCCGGATGACGGGGAGTTAGCCCGATGTTGTAGGGTTGTCCCAAAAGGCGTGACTCGTCCTGGCATATGCGCCGCCCAAGGGTATCCAAAGCCGCCGGCAGCTGCAAGGGTACGGCGGCAATCGAAGGTTGAAGAAGACCCTCCGAAGTCCAATTGACAAACTCCACGGCAAAGTTCACCGGGGGTGCATCTGCATACGGAATCGCCGAGATCGGCTCCGACGACGTCGCACAAGAGAAGCTTTGACGACCTCTGATAATCTGGTCATACCATCTGCCCCACAAGTGGAGATTTTTGTGTTCCGGGTCACGGTCTTTGATGAGCGCGAGAAGCTCCCGGTCCACAGGTGCCTCAGGGAATCCTCCCTCTGAACGGACGAATGGAAACGTGGCATCGAAAGACATGTCACCTGCAGGAAAAGGGGGGGGGGGACAGAAGTCAATTGTTAGTACTATAATTTAATTTTAACGGTACTTTAAAATTTGTACCACACTGCAATGCAGGAAATGGGACCAAAAGGGACCCACAAAATCTAGATGACAATTCATCAATTGATTATTAATAAAACAGCCTCATCATTGGATGAGACTGTTAATTAATAAGGAAATCCTCAAGAAAATTCTCATTGAATGAGAGATCCCTAGGGAAAAGGAGAAAATCTCCCTTTGAGAGCAAAGCACTATGACAGAGTGACACTTGTCAAACTCTGATTATGAAGGAATAAAATTACTTAAAGAGCCTGGCTCTGTAATGATGATGGAAAAATCCATCAAGGATTAATTAAAATTAATTTTTTATGAATTAAAAATTCTGGGACCTTCAAGATCAATGAAAAAACTCTTAAGAGTGCTTCATCAAAGATTAAGAAATCTAAAGAGCAAGGCTCTGCTCATGGGCTAAGAAACCCCAAGAAGAGATCTCTTTTAGATCTATGGATTTAGAAGAGCAAAGCTCTGTTAATGAAACCCTAAATGGGTTTTCTTTAGATCAAAGATCTATAAAGAGCAAGGCTCTGTAAAATCCTAATTTATTAAAAATTAAAATTTTTTAAACTTTACCTAAGTTTTGATAGAGTTCTGACTCTTGAAAAGTTCTTAAACTGAAGAGCAATGCTCTGAATAAAAATTCTCAAGAATGAAGATGGAAATCATCTAAGGGACCAAATGTCCTATTTATAGGCATTGAACCGCCTCTTCAACTTCTGAGTTGATCCAAGGGCTCAGATGTTGCCACCGTTGCACTCACGTGTGCGCCACGTGAGCGCAACGGTGGGGGGCATTTGTTTCCCCCAATCAGAGCAAAGCTCTGTTTTGAAATTCAAAATTCAAAAATTGAAGCAACGCTTCAGATCCAGTGCTAGGTGCGTTGCGCGTCACGTGTCAAACACAGACACGCTGGTGCCAGGTGCGCTGCGCCCTAGGCAGCGCACCCCCAATCAGAGCAAAGCTCTGTTTTAAAATTCAAAAGAATTGAAGCAACGCTTCAGATCCAGCGCTCTGCGCTGCGCGCCATGTGTCAAACACGGGTGCGCTAGCACAGTTGCGCTGCGCCCTGCGCCACGTGTCAAACACAGGTGCGCTAGCGCAGTTGCGCTGCACGCCACGTGTCAAACGTAGGTGCGCTAGCGCAAAGTGCGCTGCGCCCTGAGCAGCGCACCACGTGCAAAGCACGGGTGCGCCAGCGCTGGAATTAAAAATTCCCCACCGTTAGATCAAAAGATCTAATAATGATAAATCATTAATCAGAATTAAAATTCTGTTATGGAAAGATTTTCTCGATCTTGTTAAAAACAAGAAGATTGCCTTCTGTAAAACAGAAGCCTTAGGATCAAAGATCCAACGGTGGGAAATATTCACAAATCAAACAGAAAAGGATCTCTTTAACTGATTTAACAAATCAATTTGCCCTATATAAAGGCCCCTAGACTTCAAGTCTCAGAGTACTGAAATATAGAGAAACCTCCCTAAAAACTTTGAGAAAAACTCAAAGAGAAAGAAAAGCAAGCTTTTGGCGAAAGAAGATCATTTTCTTCGAGGTAAAGAACATGGTTCTTGAACACAGAGATGAAATCATCTCATAAAAGAAGAACCATCTTCTAAATAAGATCATAGATCTACAAAAGACCAAGGTCTTTGATAAAAATGAGATCAGAGATCTTATTGTAAAAACTAAAAAAGAAGTATTCACTTCATTTACAGATCATTGATCTACAAAGGCAGTACCCTTTTTATAAATAAGAACTTTTGTTCTTGAACCTTGAGGCAGGGCCTCCATTAAAAGAAGAATATAAATTTGTTCTCTGATCATAAATTTGATCAGATGCGCTTTGCGCAACTGAAAAGTGCCTTGCACTCATGAACTGCGACTTTGCGCTCCTTGGATCGGCGCTCAGCACCAAAACAAGCAACGTGTCAACCACAGACATAGCTTGCGTTTTGCGCTACTGAAACAGCGCAATGCGCTCATGGGCTGGCGCTCAGCGCTAAGCGCGCCACTTGTCACTCACTGGTGCGCCACTGAACTAGCGCAAAGCGCTCATAAATTGAAAGCGCAATGCGCTAATAAACTGGCGCTTAGCGCTAAGCGCGACACGTGTCATCTTCGTGTGCGCTACCCGACGAAAGCACAGTGCGCTCTTTGATTGGCGCAAAGCGCTTGGCGCGCCACATGGCGCATTGTCAGAACATACATTGTTCTGATGAATGCTATGCATTCAATACAAGACAAAAGATGTCAGAACCCAATGCTTAGTATTATTAAAAGGGCCAAGCCCAAATAAATGCTCAACAGTCCAGAACAATAAAATGTTAAACATTTTAATTTTGTTGGACTTAGCCCAATTCTGGCCATAAGTCCTCAACTTATATTTAATTAAGCCCATCTGCTCACGAATATTGAACAGATCTTAGTCCCAAACTGGATTACATTCAACCAACTCACACCGGTTCGAGGGTACATCTCTTTACTCCTCTGATATCTGTCGTTGTAATCCTTCAACGTCTTCAGACATGTGACGGGTCCCAACAACCACACATTTCTACGGACTGTGGGGTCCCTTTAAACCCACTGACTATGATGTCCTTAACCTTGGACTGTGGGGTCCCTTTAAACCCACGGAATATAATGTCCATAACCTTGGACCACCATATCCTTAAACTGGTAATGGACCACCACGTCCTTAAACTGGTAATCGATCGCAATGTCCCTAAACTAAACAACAGAGTTCAAATGCTCTTTTGTTGGATCTAAATGATCCTGTTAAGTTGATCTTAGTCTAAAATTAGACTAACGTGTCCTTAACAAGCGTTGAGTCGATCTTAGTCTAAAATTAGACTAACGTATCCTTAACAAACGTTTAAGTTGATCTTAGTCTCAAATGAGACTAATATATCCTTAAACCCAAACCAAAACCCAAATCTAAGAAAATACGGATTTGGACTAATCCACGCCCTACGGGCGACATCATACATTAGTCTCCGTATATAATCCACGGGAAACCACAAACAAAACAAACACCCACGACACGAAGTGACCATCTGGAGAAGAAGAAAGTTGTTACCGCGATGCGGTAGCGTAATTAACTGCAAAGGCTTGCGCCTGCAGGGAAGAGCGTCCCCACAATAAAAAACCCCTCAAACGAGGGGAAATCTGACGAAGTCTGCTACATCGGCCGCATCCGTTTAAAACTTTGATACATGGTGCCATAAATCAACTTGGCATCTTCGGAGAGGTGGACGGATAGCACCAAATAGCATCTGCCCCCAGATTCAGGCTAGACGTCCGTCTTCCCGGTTTCCGGCGGTAAACACACCAACAAAGTATGGACTTTGGAAGTTGCTCCTGAAGGGGTAAAACCCATCGGGAGCAAGTGGATCTTTAAGAAGAAAATTGGTGTAGATGGAAAAGTTAAGACTTTCAAAGCTAGCCTTGTTGCAAATGGTTTTCGTCAATGACCAGTTGTCGACTATGATGAAACCTTTTCTCCAGTGGCTATGCTTCAGTCCATCAAGATCCTACTTGCCATTGCTGCATACCATGACTACGAAATTTGGCAGATGGACGCCAAGATCGCTTTTCTAAATGGTGATTTATAAGAGAGCGTGTACATGACATAGCCAGAGGGCTTCGTAGATAGTTGGAGCAGCGGAAGAATGTGCAAGCTGCTTAAATCAATCTACTGATTAAAGCAAGTATCGCGGAGCTGGAACATCTGTTTTGATAAAGCTGTCAAAAAGTTTGTGTAACATTTCAAAATAATAAAATATTATTTTTGGGAATTTTTATAATTTAATATTATTTTAATGAATATTTTAATATTTCGGTATAATTAAATATAAATAAATGGGGAAAATTTTGGAAAAATTATGGAAAATTATAAAATAGGGTATTTTATTGAATTATGCCATTTTTAAGTTTTTATGTTTAATTATAAGCTAAATTAGTGCTAATCGCGATTAAAAATCGCTAATCGGTTTTTAGCAATGTTGTGCAAAACATGCACATATCTTTTTCTCTACACTTGTGCATTTCTACCATGGCTTTTCTTTTGGGTTTACTATTCAAGTGAGAAGGGATTTAGTGAAGAAAAGAAAATAAGAAAAAGAAAAGAAAATAGGTATGGTGAGAGAGAGAAAGAGTAGGTGAGGACTTCTTTGACTTGGCTCCTTCTCCTTTTTCCACCACCATTTCCTCTCTCCCTCTTCATGGTTGCTGCTGCTGCCCTAGCTCCTCATTCCCTCCCTTTTCACCTCCTCAAATCATCAAAAAAACAAACTCAAAACCCTATCTTCATTTCACTAAAAAGGTGCACGAGCTCGAGACAAACATATCGGACCAAGAAAGCAAGGATTTTGGCCATTAGGGGCAACTCAAGAAAATTCTTGAGTTGCCAAATGAGGTATTTACTGAACCATTAGATTAGTTTTTGCATTACTTATACCCCTATGTTAAAATTGAATCGATATCGGGTGATGTTGTGGACTTAAGGAAGATCAAGTTAGGGTTTGAGAGAATTGAGAGTTGTATTATGAAATTGAGATCAGTAGAGGCCACCCCAACATCCTAGTGCTTGATTTATGACCCAAAACAGAGATTTGAAACCCGGAATACGGATTTAGAAACCGATATCGGAGATATTGTGAAATCTGGGTGTGTATTTAGGAATCTGCTATTACCCCGAGACCCCTAAAATAAAATTGAGCTGACAGTGAGTCGTGCAGGCATCTAGGAAGCTAACACCAAGACCCGAGCCCCTAATTCAAACCCATGGCCGCAGATTTAATCATTCTGGCCGCAATTTGTGCCCAGAGTAGAGGGGAATGGGTTCATTTTTGTTCCAGAGCTCATTTTGCACTAAATTAGACCCCTCCTATATGCAGTTTTGGCTAATTGTCACTTGGGAAAAATCTGGGAGCATTTTGGTGTGTTTTAGGCGATGTTTTCCATATTTTAAAATGCACTTTCTTGATATTTGAATTTGTATTTGGTTGTTGGGTGTTTGTACATCGACAACAGGGATTGGTTGATTGATTTGCACGTTTAGGCCATAGGTTCCAACCTATGAGCATACTGTGCGCTGTATCGATTTTCTGCCTTGATGTTAATACATATTGCGACTGTTTATTATTGTAGGTACCCTTGTAAGGATTCCGAGGTGAAGAAGCACGTCATCGTCGATTTCGGTGAGCGAAGACCATGTGAGTAGATTTATATCTACGGGGAGAAGTCGGGTGGATGGCGTATAACACCCCCGCAGTTCGTGGTGATGTATACGAATACGTATACACACATATATATATATATTGATTATATTTTGTTTGAGTATATTGATGATACTATGGATATTTGGTGTTCTTGGATGATTTAGTGTCGCGAAACCCTAGAGTAGTGGTCGCACCACACATGCACACAACCACCCATACTTGCATACTTTCTTCTTTCATTTGTGCTTATTCGGGAATATATAGTTATGTGTTCACATGGGTATGGGACTATGTGTTCACATACGGATTTGAGGATGATACTTGGGTTTGAGATGAGTCGATGAGATTTGTGTTGAGGTTGTGATATCGGTGATATGGCAGGATTCGTATTTGAGATACGTCCTGATGTTATAGCGGGTCTTTGAACGACGATACGGGTGAATAGTGCTATAAATAAAATGGTCGACATGTGATCGTGATATGAGATATGATATGCTAGGATATTGATACTAGGCCGTATTGGGCGATGTATACCCCTTGATGATGATATGTGCTGATGATATCGGTTTGTACGAGACTGTCGATCAGTAGTCAGATCATGACTATATCGATGATATTAGTATTGTACTAGACATAGGTCAGTACCCTGGACTATGATCTTGGATAAAGAGGATACCAGATGAATAGTGTGATGAATATGATATTAACCCGTACCCAGATTTGGGGAAGCCGTACGACGGATTTACGTAGGAGCTATATTTTGATGATTGATCCGCACTCTTGACTTGGGATGTCTGATTATAGATATGGTATCGGATATGATATTATTGAGGCGGGATCATCGACTAATATATATACAGGTATGTATATGTATCGACTCAGATGTTAGGCGATTTCCTTACCTGTAGTCCAGCTTGTTAGCTTAGCCCTTTAGTTTAGTTGTTAGATTAGATTCGATTCTTACCTATTTCAAAAACTAACGAATCGTGGGTATTTTAAAAGACAGCCCAAGGGATCCTACGGATATTTCAAAAGACGTATCTTTTCATAAAAACACCGTAGCCCCTATTTTCAAAACCCCACGATTCGTGTTATTTCAAATGGCACCATTGTTTAATATTTAGCTCCCGCTCATTTTGGTTGCTCACTCCGCATCGCATACTTACATTGTTATTTCATATTGCATTGTTGACATTATGCTGTTAGGACACCGGCACCATTACCGATGATGCGTATGTACCACGTACACTTACTTGCCGGCTCACACACATCTTCATCGGTAATTGCCATGTCACGTACACCTTAGAAAATATTATTGCTTAACTTAGCTTGATAGCTAGTAGTTTGATATAATATTAGTGTACTTACCTTATATGCCAGCTTAGATATTGTAGTTATTACTTGTCACTTCATGCATACTGTTATTCATTGTTATGCCATATTCATGGATTCTTATGCCTATATTCATGTGTTTATATGCTATTGATGATTTGGATTCGGATTTCTATGAGATTTTCTGGATTTGGGGGAAAACCGCAAAACTTGTATAAGCTTCTTCCCTCTCTTTTAAATAAAAAGTGCGGTTTTCCCATGATGTATGAGTCGTCCACCATGAGTTTGCTGATGGATTTCGAGACCCGATTCGAGGAGTGGAGGAACCGTTTCGGGTACATGGTGGGCCCGGTGCGGTACCCCGGGGCAAGAGGATCGTGTTGTTGACGTTGAGCCTGGCAGGGGTACACTACCGACCGGTGATATTACCCGACGCGTCGGATATCCGGAGGATACCGTCGTGGTCTTGAGATGGATGGTAGGGGCCGGTCTGGACTGACGGCGCCCTAGATATTGTGATTGAGACATTGAGATTTCGAGATATTGAGGTACAGAGACTGTGATACAGAGATATCGAGATATTGGGATTACGTTTTGTGCCGATGCTAGGCACTGTTTTATGCTGATTTCATTATGATACCTCATTTTAAAAAAATACAGAAATCTCACTAATTTATGAAAGCAGTTTCTTCAGTACATGCATTCTGTTTCATGCATTCATACATCATCCATACGATATATTGCTACCTGAGGCACTGACACGGGCCCATGAGATTACACTCGGTTAGATATTACCCTAGCCATTGTTATAGGCTGCATGTTATACATATATTTGAGGATATATTATGATCATTGACCTAGGTTGCGTTATTTATGCGATTTCTGTCCGTAGATGTTTTTCTATTCACGAGTTGGCAACTCACCCCCGTTGTGCCCCAGTTTCTTGCAGATTTTGCCGTACTGGTTTCATTACGGCTTTGCTGGCATTGCTTCCCATTTCCGGGTGACTTGCTAGTAGGTGGGTTTACTTGTATCGTACCCCCATTATATATCTTGTATATCATTATTCTGTTGTATCTAGAAGTTCCATAAACCTAACATGTATTTATTTCAGAGATAGGGACCGGTGATGTTTATTCTTTCGACCTTAGAGTCGCGCGTTGTATTTCTGTGGATTTCTTGTTTTTTTGAGTTTCTAGTTGAGTTTTGATCCTCGCCCTTGGCGTTGTATATTATATTACTTGTGTGGTTGTGACCGTCGATTGACGAAGAGATAGCTCCCGCTTGGGGATGCCTTTTTATTGATTTCGTATACTATTCATGTTGTATCCCGTTTGGGGGTCAGTATTTACAAAGGAGACTCTGCCGAATTTTTTAGGAAATATTTGATATTTTTAAAAAAAGGCATAATTCGTCTTATGCTATTAAAACTACTTAATTTAAATTGGTTTTCCTTCACTCTACTACTTTTCTTGGTTTGGATTTCTGGGTTTTTCGGCTTAGATTACGTACGCCTCGAGACGTTCGTAGTTTTGGTGCCGGTCATATTCCTTACTTTCGGGACGTGACAAAGTTGGTATCAAAGCGTTAGGTTTTACCTTCGGAGCGTAGGATGGCCCTTGGTTGATGGAATAGGTGACTAAAGTAGAGTGACGTACCGTGGGTATGTTCCGCGGCATACTTACGATACGCTACTCCACTTAAGGAGCCTTAGGATATACATTTCTTTGCTCAGTATCATATCCATTCCTGATCTAGCCTCATCGGTACCAGTTGCAGTTTGCTGCCACGATTGCGGGCAGGGAGAGCTACAGCTAGAGTTGCGGTCAACACGAGCTCGTCACGAACGAGGACTGACCAGGGCGAAATTCCGGCGACACACGATTGCGGAGATGTGTCTTTTTACTGTGTTTCCGCGCCACGAGTGTTTAGCAGATCGCCTTTATGAGGTTACTCGGATGTGCTGATCGACACTAGAGGATTGAGCCAATGATAGAGGGCAGCCAGATTTTGATGACCGTTGGTGTATTGCTTACTCATGATGATTGAGGCACTGTTCAGCGTGCGGACGAGTGAGGCAGTTGTTGCTGCGAGCGACGAGATATCGCCCCATATGTTGGAGCTATTGCATTACAGGTTGTACTAAGAGATGATAGAAGGTCGCTAGTCACCCGAGGATGAATGACTAGGACATGTGGTTCGTTCGCCTACCCGATGAGAGGTCATCAGATAGATTGATTCCAGCTAGAGACGACTTCACGCGGAGACGTTGAGAGTCGACAGAGACGATCGAAGGTCAGCAACCTATTATTCCAAGTTTAAAGTATTCGGAAAGACATGCAGGCAATTCTATGGACCCTCTAGAAGAATGAAACCCTAACTCGACTTAATGACCGTGTGAAAGCCTTTGAACCTTAGGGTTTGTGGCAGTTCCGCGGCGCCATTAGTGAGGCTTGGGTTTGCCCTTCTACGGCTGGACCACCGATGCTGTGGTATGTACTCGATACTATTAAACTGTGCCCAAGATGTTGAGCTCTTGGGGGATTATGAGGTTTTGACGACTCGATCGAATGGCTCAACTTAATTCGGATGCTAGGTGGTGAGATGGATTTCTTGGGAGACTCCCGATACGAGGATAGCCGTTGGAGCTCAGTCCATGCAGCCGCGACGAGACGAGTCCAAAGCAGACGACATTAGAGAAAAGTGAAGTAAGAGGTTCGTACCAGATCTAGATGAGATGACGTTCCACTCCGCCAACATCAGAGATGCGATGCGCATGCCGAGGCATGGTACTTGGATTTATCTTCCAGAAGGAGTCGCGATGAGTATGCAGTCGTTCCAGAGCAAGATGCAGATATAGGAAAGGACGATGACTTCCGGACAGTTGGCAGAGACGACACATGGAAAAGACCGTGAGCAGGATTCCTTCCAGGACACTACTGCAATGATACTTGCACCCAGGATCAGATGTGTCACGTACATTAAGAGAGCCAGAGGCCGACGCCAGTGATATGCTGTCTTACGAGTGGTCGCGATGATTGACCGAGAGATGACCAGAGAAGTGCCAGAACGGGATCATCCCCGTTAGCACACCTGACAGGGCCGATGAGCCGATGGACCGAGAGATTGGTAATTCACAGTGAAGACCTTGACCCAGGAGTGGTCATTGTTATGCACACCAGCAGGCCAGAGTTCATGATCATCGACGAGACGTCCCACTAGTGACCGCGATAGTTGGCCCGAGATTCTTAGAGGATGCACTTGAGCGGTACTATTCCGCCATTATTGATTTCGATGTTTTGGGTGATTTATTCTTATGATTTGATTTTGATGATTGAGGATTTACGATCTTTGCACAGTGTTGCACTTGATATCGTTTTCGTGCTTTGGTTTCACATGTTTGTGATTTTACGGTTTTAGACATTTGAGTTGATTTTGTGCGTATGCACGCACACGATTTGGTTCCTGCACTCTGTATAGTTTATATATGCTTGAAGTGCAGTGATACGCCTTTTGTGCACTTAGATGCACTGGACTTCGATTTCGATTGTGATACTCGATATTTGTTTTGTGCACCTGATTTGATTTTGCGCATGTTCGGTGCTTAATATTGGATTTCATGATTTCGTGCATGATGGATGCCCCTGGTTTTGGGTTTTCGCGCATGTTGAGCGCATGTCTTGAGATGCGATTTTGGTGCACACCAGATGCACTAAATCGAGATTTTTTTCGTGCATGTCAGATGCACCTGATTTTGCTGTCAGGCACACACGTTGCCTACGACAGATGCTTTGTGCACACTCGATGCACTTAGATCTTGTTTCTGTGCACTTATATGGCACGTATATGGATTTTGATTGTCGTGCGCACCAGACGCACGTAGTATTCATACACGTATTTTGGGATTGATTTCTTATAGAGCAGTACGTTTTTTTATGATAATTGCGATGTGTTTTCGTACTAAGCAGGACTAGTCAGAGGACAGAACCTGAATGTATTTTGCATGCATTGATAGTTATTGAAGGGATTTCCAAAAAGCGAGCTATAGCCTCAGTATTACCTACGTGTCTGATATGACACGAAATGTTTAAAACAAGGAGACCCTTCTAAATTGTTTCCAAAACGGCGGAACGTACATTTCAAACAAAAGTATATTGTATATAGTTATTTTCTTATGATAGACGTCCGCCACTGTGCAGTGTTATACGCGTTGCACAGCGACTTAAAAGATTTGGCATGCATTTACTTCAGCTAATTACATGTATAGATTCGATATTTACATGTATAGTTCTGATTTATATCGTATTGGTTTTGTATTGGATTTGACATTTGTGACTTTACCGTAACTCCGATGATTGCAGATGCTTGACGGAGTTTTGCTTTTGAGTTATCTGCTCATTATCCATGCGCATACATTGCGCTATGATGCGTTTTATGTATTGATGATTTCGGAACCCTAAAGACTTGGACTTGATATCGAAATGTTTTAGAATTTGGGGGTTTAAATTTAAATTCGGGGACCGAATTTCTTTAAGGGGGGTAGATTGTAACATTTCAAAATAATAAAATATTATTTTTGGGAATTTTTATAATTTAATATTATTTTAATGAATATTTTAATATTTCGGTATAATTAAATATAAATAAATGGGGAAAATTTTGGAAAAATTATGGAAAATTATAAAATTGGGTATTTTATGGAATTATGTCATTTTAAAGTTTTTATGTTTAATTATAAGCTAAATTAGTGCTAATCGCGATTAAAAATCGCTAATCGGTTTTTAGCAATGTTGTGCAAAACATGCACATATCTTTTTCTTTACACTTGTGCATTTCTACCATGGCTTTTCTTTTGGGTTTACTATTCAAGTGAGAAGGGATTTAGTGAAGAAAAGAAAATAAGAAAAGGAAAAGAAAATAGGTATGGTGAGTGAGAGAAAGAGTAGGTGAGGACTTCTTTGACTTGGCTCCTTCTCCTTTTTCCACCACCATTTCCTCTCTCCCTCTTCATGGTTGCTGCTGCTGCCCTAGCTCCTCATTCCCTCCCTCTTCACCTCCTCAAATCATCACAAAAACAAACTCAAAACCCTATCTTCATTTCACTAAAAAGGTGCACGAGCTCGAGACAAACATATCGGACCAAGAAAGCAAGGATTTTGGCCATTAGGGGCAACTCAAGAAAATTCTTGAGTTGCCAAATGAGGTATTTACTGAACCATTAGATTAGTTTTTGCATTACTTATACCCCTATGTTAAAATTGAATAGATATCGGGTGATGTTGTGGACTTAAGGAAGACCAAGTTAGGGTTTGAGAGAATTGAGAGTTGTGTTATGAAATTGAGATCAGTAGAGGCCACCCCAACATCCTAGTGCTTGATTTATGACCCAAAACAGAGATTTGAAACCCGAAATACGGATTTAGAAACCGATATCGGAGATATTGTGAAATCTGGGTGTGTATTTAGGAATCTGCTATTACCCCGAGACCCCTAAAATAAAATTGAGCTGACAGTGAGTCGTGCAGGCATGTAGGAAGCTACCACCAAGACCCGAGCCCCTAATTCAAACCCATGGCCGCAGATTTAATCATTCTGGCCGCAATTTTCGGCCAGAGTAGAGGGGAATGGGTTCATTTTTGTTCCAGGGCTCATTTTGCACTAAATTAGACCCCTCCTATATGCAGTTTTGGCTAATTGTCACTTGGGGAAAATCTGGGTGCATTTTGGTGTGTTTTAGGCGATGTTTTCCGTATTTTAAAATGCACTTTCTTAATATTTGAATTTGTATTTGGTTGTTGGGTATTTGTACATCGACAACAGGGATTGGTTGATTGATTTGCACGTTTAGGCCATAGGTTCCAACCTATGAGCATATTGTGCGCTGTATCGGTTTTCTGCCTCGATGTTAATACATATTGCGACTGTTTATTATTGTAGGTACCCTTGTAAGGATTCCGAGGTGAAGAAGCACGGCATCGTCGATTTCGGTGAGCGAAGACCAGGTGAGTAGATTTATATCTACGGGGAGAAGTCGGGTGGATGATGGCGTATAGCACCCCCGCAGTTCGTGGTGATGTATACGAATACGTATACACACATATATATATTGATTATATTTTTTTTGAGTATATTGATGATAATATGGATATTTGGTGTTCTTGGATGATTTAGTGTCGCGAAACCCTAGAGTAGTGGTCGCACCACACATGCACACAACCACCCATACTTGCATACTTTCTTCTTTCATTTGTGCTTATTCGGGAATATATAGTTATGTGTTCACATGGGTATGGGACTATGTGTTCATATACGGATTTGAGGATGATACTTGGGTTTGAGATGAGTCGATGAGATTTGTGTTGAGGTTGTGATATCGGTGATATGGCAGGATTCGTATTTGAGATACGTCCTGATGTTATAGCGGGTCTTTGAACGACGATACGGGTGAATAGTGCTATAAATAAAATGGTCGACATGTGATCGTGATATGAGATATGATATGCTAGGATATTGATACTAGGCCGTATTGGGCGATGTATACCCCTTGATGATGATATGTGCTGATGATATCGGTTTGTACGAGACTGTCGATCAGTAGTCAGATCATGACTATATCGATGATATTAGTATTGTACTAGACATAGGTCAGTACCCTGGACTATGATCTTGGATAAAGAGGATACCAGATGAATAGTGTGATGAATATGATATTAACCCGTACCCAGATTTGGGGATGCCGTACGACGGATTTACGTAGGAGCTATATTTTGATGATTGATCCGCACTCTTGACTTGGAATGTCTGATTATAGATATGGTATCGGATATGATATTATTGAGGCGGGATCACCGACTAATATATATACATGTATGTATATGTATCGACTCAGATGTTAGGCGGTTTCCTTACCTGTAGTCCAGCTTGTTAGCTTAGCCTTTTAGTTTAGTTGTTAGATTAGATTCGATTCTTACCTATTTCAAAAACTAATGAATCGTGGGTATTTTAAAAGACAGCCCAAAGGATCCTACGGATATTTCAAAAGATGTATCTTTTCATAAAAACACCGTAGCCCTTATTTTCAAAACCCCACGATTCGTGTTATTTCAAATGGCACCATTGTTTAATATTTAGCTCCCGCTCATTTTGGTTGCTCACTCCGCATCGCATACTTACGTTGTTATTTCATATTTCATTGTTGACATTATGCTGTTAGGACACCAGCACCATTACCGATGATGCGTATGTACCACGTACACTTACTTGCCGGCTCACACACATCTTCATCGGTAATTGCCATGTCACGTACACCTTAGAAAATATTATTGCTTAACTTAGCTTGATAGCTAGTAGTTTGATATAATATTAGTGTACTTACCTTATATGCCAGCTTAGATATTGTAGTTATTACTTGTCACTTCATGCATACTGTTATTCATTGTTATGCCGTATTCATGGATTCTTATGTCTATATTCATGTGTTTATATGCTATTGATGATTTGGATTCGGATTTCTATGAGATTTTCTGGATTTGGGGGAAAACCGCAAAACTTGTATAAGCTTCTTCCCTTTCTTTTAAATAAAAAGTGCGGTTTTCCCATGATGTATGAGTCGTCCACCATAAGTTTGCTGATGGATTTCGAGACCCGATTCGAGGAGTGGAGGAACCGTTTCGGGTACATGGTGGGCCCGGTGCGGTACCCCGGGGCAAGAGGATCGTGTTGTTGACGTTGAGCCTGTGTCACGACCCGAAAGTACGGAACGTGACCGGCACTTAGATTACGAAACGTCTAGAGGCGCCACGTAACCTAAGTAAGCCGAAGCCCAGAAATCTAAACCATAGAAGAAGAAGAAGAAGAAAAGAAAACAAGTATAAAATCATCAGCAAATTTTTACCAAAAATTTCGGCAGAGTCTCCTCTGTAAAAACTGGCCCCCAAACGGATACAACAAGTATAATATACATAAACAATAAAAAGCATCCCCAACGGGAGCTAGCATCAACGCCAACAGGCGGAAACAACCACAACAAGCACAATAATATACAACGCCAATAGGCGAGGCTCAAAACTCAAAAGAAAACAAAACCACCAGATCAGAATAACACATGCGCGACTCTAAGGTCGAAATAAACAACTGGTCCAATAAACTTATCAAGTAATACAAATATGGTTGATGGAGCTTACTAGATACAAATGAATGAATAAAAGTACAATGGTGGTTCGGATACAAGGGAACCAACCTACCGTGCAAATCACCCTGAAGAAAAGATGTGCCAACAAGCTGCCACGGAAACCTGTACATCGAACCTGTAAAGAATTTGGCACAACGGGGGTGAGTTGCCAACTCGTGAGTAGAAGACATCTACGAAAAGAAATCGAATGCACGACGCTATCCTAGGTCATAATAATACACTACTATATCCCAAACATCTAGTAATAGCAGGGTAATACTACGTGTAAGTGCAACTACTCCGTGTCGTGTCAGTACCTCATATAATACTATGTCATATGAATGAAATGCATGCACCATGAATGTAAAGTAACAAATCCTGAAATCCAGATATATATGTATAAGAAATCTTTAGCTGTTATCATAGTAGAATGTGTATAAGAATCTGAAATCTCAATAATGAAATCCATGGAAATCCGTGTCAAACATCGACACAACACATGTAATCTCAAGTCTCAATATCTCGGGCTCCGTCAGTCCGGATCGGCCCATATCATCAAATCTCACGACAACGGTCGGTATCCTCCGGATATCCGCCGCCCCAGACATCACCGGTAGGTAGCCTTCCCCTGCTAGGCTCATCGTCTACAACTCGATCTTCTTGCCCCGGGGTACCATACCGGGCCCACCATGTACCCGTGACGGTTCATCCACTCCTCGAATCGGGTCTCGAAATCCAATAGAAAACATGAAATCTCATGGTGGACGACACATACATCACGAGAAAACCGCATCTTATTTTAAAAAGAGAAGAGGAGAGAGAGAGAGAGAGTTTTTATATATTTTTGCGGTTTTCCCCAAAAATCCAGAAATCTCATAGAAATCCAAATCTCAAAATCATGAGTAACTATATGATAAGTGTCGGCATATGCCCATAATATTGCATGATAACATGAAAATATAAATGCATGAATGTCTAAGCAATGAATATCATGTCTGTACTAATGTCAGAGAATAATCACAATATTATATCTGTCTAGTTGTTAACTGATTCTATCCATAAAAGACAATATGATCTAAAGTGTACGTGACATAGCAATTACCGATGATGATGTGTGTGAGCCGGCAAATAAGTGTGCGTGGAACATGCGCATCATCGGTAATAGTGCTGGTGTCCTAACAGGTAAAGTTTATACTGATTATAGCTACATATAAAAGAACATGCACCATGATAATTACAGTATGAATGTAAATACAGATGTGCATTATCCACTCCTCTGCGAGATACGAGTGCAACTACCACAATGTGAGTCGAACCTAAACCAGTGTCCATCTAACATCCTAAGGAACTAAACCTAATAGACTAGTCAGTAAGAAACTAGAGTCTACCTAAGGTCTGAATCAATATCTCTAATAGTCGGCGATCCCGCCTCAATAGCGTCACGTACGTAGTACGGCTTCCTCGAATCAAGAGTGCGGATCAATCGTCAAATCTAAGCCTCGTACGGTAAAATCCATCGTACGGCATCCCAATATCGGGGTACGGTCAAGTATCTCCTAGCTGTCTCCTCATTCGTATAATGTCATCATCAGCACATCTCATGATCAAGGTGTTAAACTGTGATCGCATACATCAATCATATATCATTGCCATCATGATAAGCATCATTAGTTTATCCTCAGAAATATCATGTCATATGTATCATATTGTGACTAGGTCATACTTATATGATATCGGCATCAAGTCACACCAATATAATGTCGTAATCAAGTTATACATATATCATATCGTGATCAGTCACAAGTTACAGTCCGGGTACTATTCTAGCGTCCCATGTACATCAATATCACCACCACTCTTTATAATTTATATATTCATGTTCATTATCTCATTCTCTAATGATCCGCTAACACTTTATTACGACTGTATAGTCAAGAATCACGGCATCAAGCCCAGTTATACTGTTTCATCATACCTCGGATATCATATCACATCAATGAATCACCTATACGTGTTGCATATATATGTATATACCTATACCTAGTTCTATATATATACACATACACGTACCCCATGTCGAGTTTCAGTGTGTGCGTGGGTGTGTTTCTATCTGAAACCTGCGAACCTCTTCCAAGGTACTCATCCTCTGATATGGTTTTCCTAAATCAGTCTAGTCCAGCCTAGGGTCAATACTAGGGTCCTACTCATTAAGAATCTAGGGTCACATCTGGTTTCCTAATGTCAATAAGTACTATTCCTATTCTACGTTGCGGGGGTGCTAAACGCCATCCACCCGACTTCCCCCCGTAGATATGCATCTACTCACCTGGTCCATGTCTGCCGAAGACAGTATCGCCATCCTCCTCTTCATCGCCCGCAGTCCACGTGGGGGTACCTAGACGCAAACATATAAATAGCATCGTAAACTGAATCACATACGAAAGTCAAACGATCTAAAGGAACAAGCATAGGTTAAAACCTATGTCCCGTCCACGCAAAAGAACCAAATACCGCTCGATATCGGCGTACAAACTCCGATGGATCGAGATAACATCATCAAACAACTTGTAGTTTTAAAACACATTACTTATACCATAAAACACGATTAAATCCATCGAAACCCTAAAATCCATCAAACCGTCCAATTTCGTAAAACCCGAAATTGCCAATTTACCGTTTTTCATCAAAACTTGACATTTAAATGAAACCAATAGTTATAAAACTCATTATATAGAATAACTAGACTATACAAACCGTTACTATATTTTTATTACACAAATTTATATTAATTTGAAATTTCTAGTTTGCAACCTTTAACAATTTTCAACATTTTTCAAGCAAAATACCACAATTCCACCACAAAACGTGATTTTGCATGAATTAATGTATTAAACCACAATTCATGATGATAATGATTTAATGAAACCATAAATTATATTTTTAATCTCATTTATTTAGAAATTCCTAAAATCTAGTTTACAAAATAATAGCATTTTATTACTATTTTTCCAATTATCAAAGTAATCTAATGATCAAACTAAGTTTTTCATTCAATTAATGTGCTAATATTCTCATTAAAACTACCATCTAGTGATAGCAACTTAAATTGGAATTTTATATTACCCACAAACACATTTTAGAAAAATCTAGTTAGCTAATTTCCTTATTTAAAACAATTTTAAATGAAAATTTTACAATTTAACAACCATGAAATATTTTCCAATTCTAAAAGTGTTAAACTAACTATTATAACCCTAATTAATTATTAAAAATCCTAACTTGAATTTACAACCCTAACTTGCATTTTTAAAAAAAAAACATAGAACTAATTCATTAAATCTAATTAAGCTTAAATGATCATCTAATAACAATAAATCAAAAGAAAGAAAATTATACCTCCAAAATATGAAATCCAAACAAGAAATGAGCCTCCAAAATACATGCTTTCCCACTCCAAAATCCATATAAAGAAGGGTAGAGAATAAAGGGTATGAAGAAATTAGGATTTTGTGGAATTTTTTGTTGAATTTTTGATGTAATTTGATGGATTTTTGTGCAAAAATGAGGTGGGAAATGGGGGGGGGGGCTGCCATGGATGAGTTGTGGCCGACCTTGAGGGAGTGAGGGAGAGAAAGAAATGATTAAGGAAAAGTGTAGAAGTTTCAAGAGGAGAAATATCACTTAAAGGTCTTTTCATGGTTTATTTAATTATTTATTTATTTGTTTACTATAGCAACTCAAGAAAGCTCTAGAAAATAGGAAAAATTTGCAAATAAATTTTGCATGATACACACTAATTTCTAACATGCCATGGTTCATTTTTACAAATTAAAACCATTTAAATTTGTAATTTACACTAATTTAGTGTAAAAATAAAGCTTATGTTAATATTTAAAATAATTAATTTAGGAAAAATATTTTATTAAACTAAAAATTTATAAGTGGCTAAATAAACACCATTTACTAGTAATTACATAATTAAATAGGTATTTTGGAATTTATAATGAAAAACAATTGCGGTTTGATTTTACGAAAAATACATTTTGCTTTACCGAAAATCATAAAATTCACTTAAACAATTTTATTCATTTAATTATTTATTTAATTATTTTTAAAACGTTACAATCTTTCCCCCTTTAGGAAATTCGGTCCCCGAATTTAAATTAAAACTCCCCTTCCAAATACTAAAACATTTAGCAAAACACTCAAATCTTCGGGGCTCCGAAATTATCAATATATAACAAAATCAACTCCGTCAAGCATGACGCAATCATCGGAGTTATGGCGATAATAAAATATCATAACCCAACGTGAAAACCATCATAATATACATCAATCTATAAATTATATATAGTTCGCATCCTAGTAAAATCGCCGAATCATCATAATAAAGAAGCATACAAAAACCCCTTTTTGAAAATCGCCGTGCAATGCACGTGTCACGGTCTAAGTAGCGGACGTTTAATTTAAAAAAATAGCTATATATATATATATCTTTTATTTAACATACACGTCCTGCCTGGTTACTAAATCAAATAATAATGATTATGAAAACATACTGCTCAAACTAAAATCAATCCCAATCACATCAATAAAATGTCATGTGCGTCCGGTGCGTACTGAAATCGAAACCAAATGCAGAAACCATGAATACCCACAAAACAAAACTAAGTGCAACAGGTGTGCACCAAAAACATCTGTCAAGTGCAACGGGCGTGCACGACTCAAAATCAGGTGCATCTAATCTGCACAAAACCCCGATTTAGTGCATCTGGTGTGCACAAAATCAAGTGCGCCAAGTATGCGCAAGAATCCTAATCAGGTGCACATGGAGCACGAAAACATACATCGAATATCAGACTCGAATCACAGTACGAAAATGGATAAAAACTAGGTCGAAGCATATATCAAAATCATGTCTAACCCATATGCATGAAATCAAATCAAAAATCTCAAAATATATAAAACCAAATCAAGTGTACTGGGTGCGTACTAAACCACATCAATACAACTGATATATGAAACACAGATAGAATGAAGGTACATACAGGAAATACCAATCGTAGAACAAAGTCCTCAAAATACAAAAATCCAATCAACGAAAATAGGAAATTCAAATCACTAAATCACAATCGTAAACACTATCGTCAATTTGCGCCTCTTTCCTCTGATGTCGACTGCTTCGAACTCGTTCTTTCATAGGTGTGCTGACTGCGCTACCAACGGCAATACTCATGTCTAGATTCTCCCACATAGTCGATCCCTTCACTTGATATCCGGACTACATTAAACTTTTCGATCGATCCATCAAAATCCCATAATTCCCCGAGAGCTCAACACTCAAGTACAGTTTAAAAATATCCGGTACATACCCCAGCATCGATGATCCAGCCGTAGAAGGGCAAACCAAAGCCTCACTAATGGCACAGCGGAACTGCCGTAAACCCTAAGGTTCAAGGGCGTTCTCGTGGTCATTATGTCGAGTTAGGGTTTCATTCTTCTAGAGGGTCCATCGAAATACCTGCATGTTCTTCCGAATACTTTAAACTTAGGAAAATGCTTTTCTGATAATCGTTCGAACCCTTTAACTTCATCCGAACGGCATGTGAATACCTTTCGTCCGCACGCTAAGCAATGCTTCAATCCTCAAGAATAACCAATACTCTAATGGTTATCGCATTCGAGCCGCAGCTTCCTCTGCCCGTGCGCCCGTGGTAACAGAAACCACCATCCGACATTGACGAAGATAGATCAAAAGAACGAATGAAATACGGTGCAAACAAATGTACATCCTAAGGCTCCTTAAACAGAGTAGCATATCGTAAGTATGCCGCGGACCATACCCACGGTACGTTACTCTACCTAAATCACCTACTCCATCAACCAAGGGTCACCTAGACTTATACAAGGTTAAACCTAGCGCTCTGATACCAACTTTGTCACGACCCGAAAGTACGGAATGTGACCGGCACTTAGATTACGAAACGTCTAGAGGCGCCACGTAACCTAAGTAAGCCGAAGCCCAGAAATCTAAACCATAGAAGAATAAGAAGAAGAAAAGAAAACAAGTATAAAATCATCAGCAAATTTTTACCAAAAATTTCGGCAGAGTCTCCTCTGTAAAAACTGGCCCCCAAACGGGTACAACAAGTATAATATACATAAACAATAAAAAGCATCCCCAACGGGAGCTAGCATCAACGCCAACAGGCGGAAACAACCACAACAAGCACAATAATATACAACGCCAATAGGCGAGGCTCAAAACTCAAAAGAAAACAAAACCACCAGATCAGAATAACACATGCGCGACTCTAAGGTCGAAATAAACAACTGGTCCAATAAACTTATCAAGTAATACAAATATGGTTGATGGAGCTTACTAGATACAAATGAATGAATAAAAGTACAATGGTGGTTTGGATACAAGTGAACCAACCTACCGTGCAAATCACCCTGAAGAAAAGATGTGCCAACAAGCTGCCACGGAAACCTGTACATCGAACCTGTAAAGAATTTGGCACAACGGGGGTGAGTTGCCAACTCGTGAGTAGAAGACATCTACGAAAAGAAATCGAATGCACGACGCTATCCTAGGTCATAATAATACACTACTATATCCCAAACATCTAGTAATAGCAGGGTAATACTACGTGTAAGTGTAACTACTCCGTGTCGTGTCAGTACCTCATATAATACTATGTCATATGAATGAAATGCATGCACCATGAATGTAAAGTAACAAATCCTGAAATCCAGATATATATGTATAAGAAATCTTTAGCTGTTATCATAGTAGAATGTGTATAAGAATCTGAAATCTCAATAATGAAATCCATGGAAATCCGTGTCAAACATCGACACAACACATGTAATCTCAAGTCTCAATATCTCGGGCTCCGTCAGTCCGGATCGGCCCATATCATCAAATCTCACGACAACGGTCGGTATCCTCCGGATATCCACCGCGCCAGACATCACCGGTAGGTAGCCTTCCCCTGCTAGGCTCATCGTCTACAACTCGATCTTCTTGCCCCGGGGTACCATACCGGGCCCACCATGTACCCGAGACGGTTCATCCACTCCTCGAATCGGGTCTCGAAATCCAATAGAAAACATGAAATCTCATGGTGGACGACACATACATCACGAGAAAACCGCATCTTATTTTAAAAAGAGAAGAGGAGAGAGAGAGAGTTTTTATATATTTTTGCGGTTTTCCCCAAAAATCCAGAAATCTCATAGAAATCCAAATCTCAAAATCATGAGTAACTATATGATAAGTGTCGGCATATGCCCATAATACTGCATGATAACATGAAAATATAAATGCATGAATGTCTAAGCAATGAATATCATGTCTGTACTAATGTCAGAGAATAATCACAATATTATATCTGTCTAGTTGTTAACTGATTCTATCCATAAAAGACAATATGATCTAAAGTGTACGTGACATAGCAATTACCGATGATGATGTGTGTGAGCCGGCAAATAAGTGTGCGTGGAATATGCGCATCATCGGTAATAGTGCTGGTGTCCTAACAGGTAAAGTTTATACTGATTATAGCTACATATAAAAGAACATGCACCATGATAATTACAGTATGAATGTAAATACAGATGTGCATTATCCACTCCTCTGCGAGATACGAGTGCAACTACCACTATGTGAGTCGAACCTAAACCAGTGTCCATCTAACATCCTAAGGAACTAAACCTAATAGACTAGTCAGTAAGAAACTAGAGTCTACCTAAGGTCTGAATCAATATCTCTAATAGTCGGCGATCCCGCCTCAATAGCGTCACGTACGTAGTACGGCTTCCTCGAATCAAGAGTGCGGATCAATCGTCAAATCTAAGCCTCGTACGGTAAAATCCATCGTACGGCATCCCAATATCGGGGTACGGTCAAGTATCTCCTAGCTGTCTCCTCATTCGTATAATGTCATCATCAGCACATCTCATGATCAAGGTGTTAAACTGTGATCGCATACATCAATCATATATCATTGCCATCATGATAAGCATCATTAGTTTATCCTCAGAAATATCATGTCATATGTATCATATTGTGACTAGGTCATACTTATATGATATCGGCATCAGGTCACACCAATATAATGTCGTAATCAAGTTATACATATATCATATCGTGATCAGTCACAAGTTACAGTCCGGGTACTATTCTAGCGTCCCATGTACATCAATATCACCACCACTCTTTATAATTTATATATTCATGTTCATTATCTCATTCTCTAATGATCCGCTAACACTTTATTACGACTGTATAGTCAAGAATCACGGCATCAAGCCCAGTTATACTGTTTCATCATACCTCGGATATCATATCACATCAATGAATCACCTATACGTGTTGCATATATATGTATATACCTATACCTAGTTCTATATATATACACATACACGTACCCCATGTCGAGTTTCAGTGTGTGCGTGGGTGTGTTTCTATCTGAAACCTGCGAACCTCTTCCAAGGTACTCATCCTCTGATATGGTTTTCCTAAATCAGTCTAGTCCAGCCTAGGGTCAATACTAGGGTCCTACTCATTAAGAATCTAGGGTCACATCTGGTTTCCTAATGTCAATAAGTACTATTCCCATTCTACGTTGCGGGGGTGCTAAACGCCATCCACCCGACTTCCCCCCGTAGATATGCATCTACTCACCTGGTCCATGTCTGCCGAAGACAGTATCGCCATCCTCCTCTTCATCGCCCGCAGTCCACGTGGGGGTACCTAGACGCAAACATATAAATAGCATCGTAAACTGAATCACATACGAAAGTCAAACGATCTAAAGGAACAAGCATAGGTTAAAACTTATGTCCCGTCCACGCAAAAGAACCAAATACCGCTCGATATCGGCGTACAAACTCCGATGGATCGAGATAATATCATCAAACAACTTGTAGTTTTAAAACACATTACTTATACCATAAAACACGATTAAATCCATCGAAACCCTAAAATCCATCAAACCGTCCAATTTCGTAAAACCCGAAATTGCCAATTTACCGTTTTTCATCAAAACTTGACATTTAAATGAAACCAATAGTTATAAAACTCATTATATAGCATAACTAGACTATACAAACCGTTACTATATTTTTATTACACAAATTTATGTTAATTTGAAATTTCTAGTTTGCAACCTTTAACAATTTTCAACATTTTTCAAGCAAAATACCACAATTCCACCACAAAACGTGATTTTGCATGAATTAATGTATTAAACCACAATTCATGATGATAATGATTTAATGAAACCATAAATTATATTTTTAATCTCATTTATTTAGAAATTCCTAAAATCTAGTTTACAAAATAATAGCATTTTATTACTATTTTTCCAATTATCAAAGTAATCTAATGATCAAACTAAGTTTTTCATTCAATTAATGTGCTAATATTCTCATTAAAACTACCATCTAATGATAGCAACTTAAATTGGAATTTTATATTACCCACAAACACATTTTAGAAAAATCTAGTTAGCTAATTTCCTTATTTAAAACAATTTTAAATGAAAATTTTACAATTTAACAACCATGAAATATTTTCCAATTCTAAAAGTGTTAAACTAACTATTATAACCCTAATTAATTATTAAAAATCCTAACTTGAATTTAAAACCCTAACTTGCATTTTTAAAAAAAAAACATAGAACTAATTCATTAAATCTAATTAAGCTTAAATGATCATCTAATAACAATAAATCAAAAGAAAGAAAATTATACCTCCAAAATGTGAAATCCAAACAAGAAATGAGCCTCCAAAATACTTGCTTTCCCACTCCAAAATCCATATAAAGAAGGGTAGAGAATAAAGGGTATGAAGAAATTAGGATTTTGTGGAATTTTTTGTTGAATTTTTGATGTAATTTGATGGATTTTTGTGCAAAAATAAGGTGGGAAATGGGGGGGGGGGGGGGCTGCCATGGATGAGTTGTGGCCGACCTTGAGGGAGTGAGGGAGAGAAAGAAATGATTAAGGAAAAGTGTAGAAGTTTCAAGAGGAGAAATATCACTTAAAGGTCTTTTCATGGTTTATTTAATTATTTATTTATTTGTTTACTATAGCAACTCAAGAAAGCTCTAGAAAATAGGAAAAATTTGCAAATAAATTTTCCATGATACACACTAATTTCTAACATGCCATGGTTCATTTTTACAAATTAAAACCATTTAAATTTGTAATTTACACTAATTTAGTGTAAAAATAAAGCTTATGTTAATATTTAAAATAATTAATTTAGGAAAAATATTTTATTAAACTAAAAATTTATAAGTGGCTAAATAAACACCATTTACTAGTAATTACATAATTAAATAGGTATTTTTGAATTTATAATGAAAAACAATTGCGGTTTGATTTTACGAAAAATACATTTTGCTTTACCGAAAATCATAAAATTCACTTAAACAATTTTATTCATTTAATTATTTATTTAATTATTTTTAAAACGTTACAGCCTGGAAGGGGAGCACTACCGACCGGTGATATTACCCGACGCGTCGGATATCCGGAGGATACCGTCGTGGTCTTGAGATGGATGGTAGGGGCCGGTCTGGACTGACGGCGCCCTAGATATTGTGATTGAGACATTGCGATTTCGAGATATTGAGGTACAGAGACTGTGATACAGAGATATCGAGATATTGGGATTACGTTTTGTGCCGATGCTAGGCACTGTTTTATGCTGATTTCATTATGATACCTCATTTTAAAAAAATACAGAAATCTCACTAATTTATGAAAGCAGTTTTCTTCAGTACATGCATTCTGTTTCATGCATTCATACATCATCCATATGATATATTGCTACCTGAGGCACTGACACGGGCCCATGAGATTACACTCGGTTAGATATTACCCTAGCCATTGTTATAGGCTGCATGTTATACATATATTTGAGGATATATTATGATCATTGACCTAGGTTGCGTTATTTATGCGATTTCTGTCCGTAGATGTTTTTCTATTCACGAGTTGGCAACTCACCCCCGTTGTGCCCCAGTTTCTTGTAGGTTTTGCCGTACTGGTTTCATTACGGCTTTGCTGGCACTGCTTCCCATTTCCGGGTGACTTGCTAGTAGGTGGGTTTACTTGTATCGTACCCCCATTATATATCTTGTATATCATTATTCTGTTGTATCTAGAAGTCCCATAAACCAAACATGTATTTATTTCAGAGATAGAGACCAGTGATGTTTATTCTTTCGACCTTAGAGTCGCGCGTTGTATTTCTGTGGATTTCTTGTTGTTTTGAGTTTCTAGTTGAGTTTTGATCCTCGCCATTGGCGTTGTATATTATATTACTTGTGTGGTTGTGACCGTCGATTGACGAAGAGATAGCTCCCGCTTGGGGATGCCTTTTTATTGATTTCGTATACTATTCATGTTGTATCCCGTTTGGGGGCCAGTATTTACAAAGGAGACTCTGCCGAAATTTTCAGGAAATATTTGATATTTTTAAAAAAGGCATAATTTGGCTTATGCTATTAAAACTACTTGATTTAAATTGGTTTTCCTTCACTCTACTACTTTTCTTGGTTTGGATTTCTGGGTTTTTCGGCTTAGATTACGTACGCCTCGAGACGTTCGTAGTTTAGGTGCCGGTCATATTCCTTACTTTCGGGACGTGACAAAGTTGGTATCAAAGCGTTAGGTTTTACCTTCGGAGCGTAGGATGACCCTTGGTTGATGGAATAGGTGACTAAAGTAGAGTGACGTACCGTGGGTATGTTCCACGGCATACTTACGATACGCTACTCCACTTAAGGAGCCTTAGGATATACATTTCTTTGCTCAGTATCATATCCATTCCTGATCTAGCCTCATCGGTACCAGTTGCAGTTTGCTGCCACGATTGCGAGCAGGGAGAGCTACAGCTAGAGTTGCGGTCAGCACGAGCTCGTCACGAACGAGGACTGACCAGGGCGAAATTCCGGCGACACACGATTGCGGAGATGTGTCTTTTTACTGTGTTTCTGCGCCACGAGTGTTTAGCAGATCGCCTTTATGAGGTTACTCGGATGTGCTGATCGACACTAGAGGATTGAGCCAATGATAGAGGCCAGCCAGATTTTGATGACCGTTGGTGTATTGCTTACTCATGATGATTGAGGCACTGTTCAGCGTGCAGACGAGTGAGGCAGTTGTTGCTGCGAGCAACGAGATATCGCCCCATATGTTGGAGCTATTGCATTACAGGTTGTACTAAGAGATGATAGAAGGTCGCTAGTCACCCGAGAATGAATGACTAGGACATGTGGTTCGTTCGCCTACCCGATGCGAGGTCATTAGATAGATTGATTCCAGCTAGAGACGACTTCACGCGGAGACGTTGAGAGTCGACAGAGACGATCGAAGGTCAGCAACCTATTATTCCAAGTTTAAAGTATTCGGAAAGACATGCAGGCAATTCTATGGACCCTCTAGAAGAATGAAACCCTAACTCGACTTAATGACCGTGTGAAAGCCTTTGAACCTTAGGGTTTGTGGCAGTTCCGCGGCGCCATTAGTGAGGCTTGGGTTTGCCCTTCTACGGCTGGACCACCGATGCTGTGGTATGTACTCGATACTATTAAACTGTGCCCAAGATGTTGAGCTCTTAGGGGATTATGAGGTTTTGACGACTCGATCGGATGGCTCGACTTAATTCAGATGCTAGGTGGTGAGATGCATTTCTTGGGAGACTCCCGATACGAGGATAGCCGTTGGAGCTCAGTCCATGCAGCCGCGACGAGACGAGTCCAAAGCAGACGACATTAGAGAAAAGTGAAGTAAGAGGTTCGTACCAGATCTAGATGAGATGACGTTCCACTCCGCCAACATCAGAGATGCGATGCGCATGCCGAGGCATGGTACTTGGATTTATCTTCCAGAAGGAGTCGCGATGAGTATGCAGTCGTTCCAGAGCAAGATGCAGATATAGGAAAGGACGATGACTTCCGGACAGTTGGCAGAGACGAGACATGGAAAAGACCGTGAGCAGGATTCCTTCCAGGACACTGCTGCAATGATACTTGCACCCAGGATCAGATGTGTCACGTACATTCAGAGAGCCAGAGGCCGACGCCAGTGATATGCTGTCTTACGAGTGGTCACGATGATTGACCGAGAGATGACCAGAGAAGTGCCAGAACGGGATCATCCCCGTTAGCACACCTGACAGGGCCGATGAGCCGATGGACCGAGAGATTGGTAATTCACAGTGAAGACCTTGACCCAGGAGTGGTCATTGTTACGCACACCAGCAGGCCAGAGTTCATGATCATCGACGAGACGTCCCACTAGTGACCGCGACAGTTGGCCCGAGATTCTTAGAGGATGCACTTGAGCGGTACTATTCCGCCATTATTGATTTCGATGTTTTGGGTGATTTATTCTTATGATTTGATTTTGATGATTGAGGATTTACGATCTTTGCACAGTGTTGTACTTGATATCGTTTTCGTGCTTTGGTTTCACATGTTTGTGATTTTTCGGTTTTAGACATTTGAGTTGATTTTGTGCGTATGCACGCACACGATTTGGTTCCTGCACTCTGTATAGTTTATATATGCTTGCAGTGCAGTGATACGCCTTTTGTGCACTTAGATGCACTGAACTTCGATTTCGATTGTGATACTCGATATTTGTTTTGTGCACCTTGTGCACCTGATTTGATTTTGCGCATGTTCGGCGCTTGATATTTGATTTCATGATTTCGTGCATGATGGATGCCCCTGGTTTTGGGTTTTCGCGTATGTTGAGCGCATGTCTTGAGATGCGATTTTGGTGCACACCAGATGCACTAAATCGAGATTTTTTTCGTGCATGTCAGATGCACCTGATTTTGCTGTCAGGCACACACGTTGCCTACGACAGATGCTTTGTGCACACTCGATGCACTTAGATCTTGTTTCTGTGCACTTATATGGCACGTATATGGATTTTGATTGTCATGCGCACCAGACGCACGTAGTATTCATACACGTATATGGATTTTGATTGTTATCGGTTAGGTTATATGTGATATAACCGGATTATTGAATCAAGTGTTGATTTGATAATATGATATACAGATAGATGATATTAGTCGGTTATATGTAATATAACCAGTTTATTAAATCAAGTGTCGATTTAATAATTTGATATATATTATATTTGATATAATTATATATTAACTAATATTATTAGCTCACTAATCATTCTTCATAATATATATTAATATATATATATATATATATATATATATATATACATTAAAATGAAGCATGGCATGGATTTTCTATTTTTAGAAAATAGAAAATGAAAAGAAAAATGTGGAGACTTTTGAGAGCATGGGTAAGGCATGGGTTTTTATATTTGTTTATTCATTTGTTTGCACTATTGAAGCATGGTGAATTATTTGTATTGCATTTTATTCCATGCTTCAATAATGTGTGAGCTTGGGGTTGCCTTTCTACACTCATTTCTTGGGTTAAGCCCATTTGCCTTAGCCATTTTTTTGCGCTCTTGCTCTGTAGCTCTCTCCATTTTTCTTCACCTCACCTCCAAGCTCAATCCCTCACATGAGTTGTGAACCTTTGAGCTTGTGAGAACCCTAGTGAGCAAACTACACCCCTACTTCACCATTCTAGTTTGAATTGGCAATTTAAACTAGTGTGTTTCCTTTACTAAAGAGTTTAGTGCAAAGGTAGCTTGGACTAGTGGACTTCGGGTAGATCATCTTCTGCACGAAGGGAGCTTGTACCATTCTTCAAGTGGAGCTACGAGGAGTCGTAGGGACTACTACCCGGAGCATTAGATAAGAAGGACACGGTCTACAAAGGTTGTAGCCTCAATCTCTTCTTATAGTTTAGTTGGTATCTAGCTTAAACCCTAATCATCTAGTTAAAGATTTTGGTTAGTGTTAATTAGCATCCCAAAAATTTTAAAAATGGCATGCTTGATGCTAGTAAAACTCAGTGGTGGTGCTAACATACACTTTCACTCCATGTGGCTCGGGACTGTACCCAACTAGGGCATACATATTCTTAACAATCTCCCAATTGCACTAAGTCCAGTTATTGTAGTATCGTATACCCAACATCCTAAAAAGTCTCTCGAACTGTTTCTGGGGAAGGGCCTTCATGAGTGGATCCGCCGTGTTGTCCTTTGTATCTACTCTCTTGACCTTGATCTCGCGGCGATCAACTATCTCCCGGATCAGGTGATACTGTTTGGATCGCTGATGGGACCTGGGTTTCTTAGCAAAAACTACAGCTCCATTATTATCATAATATAAGGGTATTGGATATTCAATGGATGGAACCACACCAAGTTCAATAATGAACTTCTTCATCTAGACAGTATCTTTGGCATCATCATTAGCAACGATGTATTCAGCCTCCATTATCGAGTCTGCAACGGTATCTTGCTTGGAACTCTTCCAACATACCGTCCCTCCATTGAGTGTGAAGACAAAACCCGAGACAGACTTGATGTCATCCTTATCACTCTAGAATCTCGAATTGGTAAAGGACTCCACTTGGAGTTCTTCGTTACCATACACCAAGAACATCTCTTTAGTCCTTCTTAAGTACTTAAGAATGTTCTTCACAGCTATTTAGTGCATCTCCCCTGGGTCTGACTGATACCTACTTACCAAACTAAGTGCGTAAGTTATATCCGGTCTGGTACATAACATCACGTACATGATAGACCCAACTGCAGAAGCATAGGGTATCACGTTCTTGCGAGCCTTCTCCAAATAAGTCATGGGAGACATCTCTTTAGAGAGAGTGATTCCTGAACAAGCGGGTAAATTACCACACTTAGAAGCTTCCATACTAAACCTCTTTAGTATAGTGTCTATGTACCTGGATTGGGACAATCCTAACATCCTTTTTATATCTATTCCTATAGATCTTTATCCCCAGGATGTAGAAGGCATCACCCAGATCTTTCATGGAGAACTTTTGTGATAGGAAGAGTTTGATCGAGCGTAGCATAGGAACATCATTTCCTATCAAGAGTATGTCATCCACGTACAATATGAGAAATACAACCTTACTTTCTACTATCTTTTTATATATACATGGTTCATCTACGTTTTTGATGATGTCAAACTCTTTGACCGCTACATCAAAACAGATGTTCCAACTCCGCGACGCCTGCTTTAATCCGTAGATCAATTTAAGCAGCTTGCATACCTTTCCGTTGCTCCCACTTTCTACGAAGCTCTCTGGCTGTGTCATATATATGCTCTCTTCTAAATCACCATTTAGAAAAGCGGTCTTGACGTCCATCTGCCAGATTTCATAGTCATGGTATGCAGCAATGGCAAGTAGGATCCTGATGGACTTAAGCATAGCCACTGGAGAAAAGATTTCATCATAGTCGACACCTCGTTGACGAAAACCTTTTGCTACAAGTCTAGCTTTGAAGGTCTGAACCTTTCCGTATGAACCAAACTTCTTTTTAAAGATCCAATTGCTCCCAATGGGTTTCACCCTTTCAGGAGCAACCTCCATAGTCCATACTTTGTTGGTGTACATGGATTCCATCTCTGATGGCATAGCATGTTGGATATATATGCCTTAGAGGCCTTCATTGTATAGGATGCTAGGGATATGTATGTGCATGATAGTCTTGCTTGATATGATAGTACGCTATTTGGTTTGTCCTTGTCTTAACGTATGATATATTTTACTTGGTATTTATATATATATGTTGATAAAGCCCATAGGGTGTTTGCCTGACTACCGGCGTTGTGATGGCAGTCATACTTGTGGGAGCTGGATAGTCAATAGGCACATCCTTAGATGTCCCTGGTCGCAGGAGTATCGAGATTGGGTATCGATACTCCGGAGTAGACTAGTGCATACATATCTAGACCCTGAGGAGGGGCGATGGACTGGTCCCACAGCCATTGGTGGAGTGCACCTAAGATTGTATACAGATGCTCACTAGGTATGAGTACACCGGACAGGACTCGCCGAGAACTGACTGGATGGTATTATACCTAACGTTAGATAGCAGTTCTCAGGTGACATGTGTGCAGATAGTTCGTTGACTTAAGGTCGTCATTTGACTCGTGTGAGTTCCCACTGTGCTTTGATTACTACCCTACCACGATTCAAAGGAGTCGTGCAAACAGGTTTTAGTTGGGCACAGTCCCGAGCCACGTGGAGGCGGTGAGCGACTGTTAGGGATTCGTCTCTCCCGGTATTGGGAGTTGATATCGCACGGTGATCGGTTGGTCATTACCATAAGTCCCTGGCCAGGGCTGATTGAGAATTACTGATGGATTGATCGGTAGATTCTCGGATGGTTTTGAGCCATGCCAACACGACTTGTACGGTTATTAGGGGTCTGACATCCACCACCTCCCTAGATCATACATGCGATACTCTTAGACGAACAGACCGGACTGCACGGATATTGTCACGGACAGGCTCGGTAGGATTTCGGATGGGTTACCTCATCGGCTTTCTTATCGACAACTACCTGGGGACCGTTACGTACAGCTAGTGCCGCTTGCGGTCTGTGGTTAAACCCACTGCCAGCGTAGTAGTCGAGTCTTTAGAGTCCCACACAGAGATTTCCCAAACCCGGAGAAAAGATATAGAGGTCGTATGGTTTTACGACAAAGGTTCGGACGCATACGTGTTTAAATGCACGTACGACATTCGGACAGTTTTTACTAGCCGGCTTTGGTTTAAGCCAGATTCTAGTATCAGGTTATTAGATTAATACAGTCTAAAGTTTTTCCGTGTTTTCACGGATGCGAGGGGCGTTCTCGTAATTTTCCGAGAAGCTTCTAGAAGGATGGTGACATGAGGGGTTAAGGTGGCATTTTCATTAATTGCTTTAGTGACTCATTTGTATGATTCATCATATCATTAAATGCATCATTAATGATCTAATGACTCACATGATGAATCACTCTTGTTGAATAAATGAAACATGGTGAATAATCATTTAATTGATTTTATTTGATAATTCATTTTTGCTTTATATATTCAAGTGAGAAGCTTTTCTCAAATCATTATCATCTCCACCTTCTCTCTCCTCAAGCTCTCTCCTTCATCAAACCTTAATCCTACCACTCATGAGTTGAGACCAAGGATTAGTATAGACTAAACACTTCATAACCTAACTCTATATCATCTTAGTTACTTTGATTAGCAACTAGAGAAACTAAGTAACCTCAAGTTTAGAGGTTATAGCTTGGATTAGGGTTCTCGGGTGGATCATCTATCACGGATAGGAGGACGAGGAGGACTTAGAGATTATAAAGACGAAGGACTGGAATCATTTGGTATAATCTCTTTTTACATAGTAGCTTAGAACTCTATGCTTATTTTTAATTATCGTTTAGAAAAGATCTTCGGTTAGTCGATGTTTACATACAAAACATGATCGTTTTTCATATTTCCGCCTTCCCGCAACTCGTGGGGTGTTTTACATTGACTTACAGTGGTATCAGAGCCTCACTAAACAATAATTAACACACTTGCAAAGTCGTATGAATTTCGAACGGAAAACAAACCGGAAAAAACCCCGATATCACATAGTTTCTGTCGAATTTAAAATGAGGTCCAAAAATTTTTCAGGTGACTGCAGACTAACCTACATGAAAATATAAGAACACAGATAAAAAATGGGCTCCTGAATCGGAAACTGAACCGCGGCAGATCCCACCGATCCGCCGCGGATCCGCGGCCGAGTTGGGGCCAATTCAGCCCAGTTTTTCTTTGTGCATCTTTTGTGATATCTTGTATTTTCTGGTATGATTTAATTTTTGCTCAGGTTTCAGATTTGCAGAGAAGTATTGGAACAAAATTTAATGTGTTTAATTGATCGAAATTATACGATGTTTGCTTGTTTGATTATATCTGTGAACTGTATTATGTGTTCGTAAACCTCCCCTAACTGCTAGTATGTCGGTTGGCAGGGGGTTGCACATATCTGTAGTGTTTTTTTAACTGTTTGTGGATATGAACTGTGTTGGACTGTTGTGATGATTAGCCGGGTTTTGTGATGGGTTATTGTATTAATTCATTCGATGTAATTGTAATAAGTTGTAATATTATTTTGCGGGGCACATCTAGGTTGCGGTTGTAGCCTCCGTTGTATTATTTCTTTTTACTGTTTTTGCTCCTAGGATAGACCCAAGATGGGGTGCATAAACTACCGGGTATTTTGAAGTGTTTAGGTAGACCGCTTCACTTCTGGTACTTGGCGGGTAGTTTGCCGTACCCATAGGGGTCTGGGGTGGGGTAATGGCTATTCATCACAACTGTGTAATCCGTCTTTTCATTGCAGGCTCAATTGAAACGCGGATTGCTTGCAAATCCAATATTGTTTATCTGTGATCTGGAATGCCTATTATTGCGTCTGAAGAATGTACAATATCTATATATGATAGCTATTTAGACGTCACTTATGTTTTACACCCGCGCTAGCCCAGCCCTCGCTCTGCCGTTAGTTAAGTAACCTAACAGGTGATGACGGGACCCAGTGGCGAATGCGGATGGCATAAGAGGACGTTGTATTTTCGTTGTTATCTGTAATGATAAGTTAATGATGGGACGCATTATTATTAATGCAAAGAAAATAAAACCTAAACTGAATCGTTGGAACAATTTCTAAAAACCACTCGGTTTTCTTGAAAAAGAAAATTTTAAATGCGGAGCTTAAACCACTCCTTTTAAATAAAAGCTATCTTTGTTCCTTCGATCATATCAAGTTCATTACGTTAACGGTTTTTTGCCAAAAAACCAGCCGTAACCCTCCGTCGTTTCAGATAGACAGCACATCGTATTCATACTATGCTTGTTGGCCTACGTCAAGGCATAGTGTATGGTAGCAGTGTGTGCGTCTATTTGTTGCATAGATAGATGCATTAGTTTAAGACTGACGTACACCTTGTTGGCCTACGTCAAGGGCATGTACGATGTACTTAAGTTGATCAGGACAACGACGGGTAGAACTTGACTTGCGTCTTATGATTTGTTGGCCTACGTCAAGGTCATAAGAGCTTGGGGTAAAAATCACATCGGGAGTTTCAAACATAAAGGAAACTTGCAGATTTAGCATACCTTCTGGAATGTGGTGACTAGAGTGGCTTCCATCTAGGGCATTATGCAATGATAGTTGGATCCCGATCCCACTGACGAGTAGGATTACTCTCGGGAATTTTTCTCACTTAACAATCAATGCTATAAACCAAGTAGGTGACTAGAAAGGTGTTAGAGGGGCTACGCCTCCAGGAAAAAGAGGTTATTTAATTAAGGAACTTCGCGAAAGCATTGAAAAACCTCCCTCAAAGTACCAACACCGGCCTGGCTGAAAGGTTAAGCAAGTATTGTGACGTGTGATTAAATACTGACTAGTTCTTCTTTTAGGTTTTGAAGAAGGATTTGAGGAAACAGTGGGAGCCATCCTGTTTAGATAAATTAATAAACCAATCTAAACTTGCAAGAGATATGCTGAGTGTTTTCTTTTCTCTCTCTCTGGCAGCTACCATGACTGGACTAAAACTATTACTTGAAAAAAATATACTGATCGGGCAGAACTATAAAGATTGGCTAAGGAACGTCAATATTGCACTGACTTATGACAAAGTAGCATATGTTACCACCGCTGTTCCTCCCCTTATCCCAGGACCAGATTCCTCAGTTATGGACAGGGAAGTCCGCAAAACCTGGGATCTAGATTGTGAGCGAGCTAAGTGTATCGTGCTGGCGTCCATGAACAATGAACTCCAGAAACAGCACGAGAGTATGGATATTGTATCCATCTTTCTCCATGTCAAAGAATTGTATGGGGAGCACTCCCGTATCGCGAGGTACGAAACCTCAAGGAAACTCTTCCAGATGAGGTTAGCTCCAGGATCGCCTGTAGGAGAGCACGTCCTCAAAATGATCATCCTCATTGAGGAACTCGCAAACCTGGGATGCGTGCTAGAGAACGATTTGTATATCGACTTGATTTTGCAGTCCCTTCCCCACACCTTCTCTCAGTTCGTGCTGAACTTCAACATGCACGAAATGGATGCGGATCTTCCAAAGCTCCTCAATATGTTGAGGGTAGCAGAGACCTCCTTGAAAAAGGAGAAGACCCCCGTTCTGTATGTTGGCCAATCATCTTCTTCTAAATCTAAAGCGAAAGCTAAAGGGAAGAAGAAGATGAAAGCCACCAAACCGAAAGGTGGGGTCAAGAAGTTGCAGGGAACGAACAAGGCAGGAAGGGTGAAGACAGAAAAGAACGAGTGCTTCTATTGTCACAAGCAAGGGCACTGGAAGAAGGATTGTCAGGCCTTCAAAGCCAAGGACATGGAGCAAGCAGTTGCTTCTACTTCAGGTGTGTTTGTAATCGAAAATTGTTTTTCAGTTAACTCTACATCATGGGTACTTGATACCGGTTCTGGTTCTCATATCTGTAATTCATTGCAGGATCTGAGAAATAGTAGAGTGCTGGGGACAGGTGATATGACTCTCCGGATGGGCAATGGAATGCATGTAGATGCAATTGCAATAAGGGAATATCACCTAGGGTTGACTAGTGGGCACATTTTGGTGTTGTATAGCTGTTTTTGTATTCCCAGTATGTTGTGTAATATTATATCAGTATCTTTGTTATCGAATGAAGGATATAGTTTTGCGCTTGAAAGAAATGTTATGAACATTCACCTAAATCAAGAACTGATTGGGTTTGACACACTGGAAAACGGCATATACATACTTAATCAACCTCAAATTTTCAATATTCAAAACACGCGTAAAAGAAAGGCTCCAGATTCGAATTAAGCTTTCCTATGGCATTGTAGACTTGGTCATATAAATGAAACAAGGTTGACTAAGTTACATAAAGATGGATATTTAGATCCGTTTGAATATTCATCATATGCAACTTGTCAATCTTGTATCAAAGGAAAAATGATCAAATCTCCGTTCACCGGACACGGAGAAAGAGCCACTAAACTCTTGGGACTTGTACATAGTGATGTATGTGGTCCGATGTCTACGCATGCACGAAGTGGTCACTCCTACTTCATCACTTTTACTGATGACTTCTCCAGGTATGGACATGTGTTCTTAATGAAGTATAAATCCGAGGCTTTTGAGAAGTTTAAGGAGTATAAAAATGAAGTAGAGAAACAAACTGGTAAAAGCATCAAGACACTTCGATCTGATCGAGGTGGAGAATACTTAAGTACCAGTTTCCTTGAATGCTTAAAAGAGAATGGAATTCTCTCACAGCTTACTCCGCCTTATACACCTCAGCATAATGGTGTATCAGAAAGGAGGAATCGCACGCTATTAGATATGGCGCGTTCAATGATGAGTAGTGCTGAGTTGCCACTTTCCTTCTGGGGGTTTGCTCTAGAATCAGCCGCATACCTATTGAATTGAGTTCCAACTAAGTCTGTACCTACCACTCCATATGAAATGTGGAGCGGGAAGAGACCATACCTCAAGTATATCAAGATATGGGGGTGTCCGACATATGTTAAAAAGCATAATCCGGACAAGCTCGAGGCACGATCGGTTTTATGCAAATTTGTAGGATACCCCAAGCATTCAAGGGGGTATATGGTCTACCACACTGAAGAACAAAAGGTGTTTGTCGCTCTTCACATTGTCTTCTTAGAAAGCGAATTTCTTGCAAAAGAAATTAGTGGGAGCGCGGTAAAGCTGGAAGAAATTCCAGAACCTCAAACTGCTACCGAGGACTTAGTAGAACCTCAGATTTCTATAGAACATGATGAACCAATGCCACTCCGCAGATCTAGCAGGCTTTCTCATCCTCCTGAAAGATACTATGGTTTTCTTCTAGATGGGGATCGAGAGGATTGCATCATCGATGATGATGAGCCTACTAGTTTTCAGCAGGCTATTACGAGTAGTGACTCGATGAAATGGCTGGATGCTATGAGATCCGAAATGGAATCCATGTACACCAATAAAGTATGGACTTTAGAAGTTGCTCCTCCTGGAGTAAAACCAGTTGGATGCAAATGGATCCTCAAAAAGAAGATTGGTGCATTTGGACAAGTGGAAACCTACAAAGCTAGACTCGTAGCAAAAGGTTTTCGTCAAAGACCAGGATTGGACTATGATGAAACCTTTTCACCTGTAGCTATGCTTAAATCCATTTGGATCCTGCTTGCGATTGCTGCCTTCCATGACTATGAAATCTGGCAGATGGACGTAAAAATAGCTTTTCTAAATGGACATTTAGAAGAAAGTGTTTACATGGATCAACCAGAAGGTTTCTTAGACAGTGGGAGCAGCGGAAGAGTCTGCAAGTTGCTTAAATCCATTTATGGATTAAAGCAAGCATCGCGGAGTTGGAACATCTGCTTTGATGAGACAGTCAAAGAATTTGACTTTATAAAAAATGTAGATGAACCATGTATTTATAGGAAGATGTGGAAAGAGCAGTAGTCTTCCTCGTTTTGTATGTCGACGACATACTACTGATAGGGAATGATATCCGTATGCTACAATCAGTAAAGCTCTTCTTGTCACAGAAATTCTCTATGAAAGACTTGGGAGATGCATCATACATTCTGGGCATTAAGATCCATCGTGATAGATCTAATAGAATGTTGGGACTTTCACAGTCCAGGTATATTGACACTATACTAAAGAGATTTAGTATGGAAGATTCCAAGCGTAGTAATATGCCTGCTTGTCACGGAATCACCCTCTCCAAAGAGATGTCTCCAAAGACTGATGAAGAGAGGGCTCGCATGGTCATTATACCCTACGCTTCGACGGTAGGATCTATAATGTATGCGATGTTATGTACAAGACCGGATGTAGCTTACGCACTTAGTGTGGTAAGCAGGTATCAGTCTGACCCAGGTGAGAAACATTGGATAGCGGTGAAGAACATTCTCAAGTACCTGAGAAGGACTAAGGAGATGTTCTTAGTTTATGGAAATAAGGACCTCCAGGTAGAGGCTTTTACCGACTCCGGCTTCCAAAGTGACAAGGATGATTCTAAATCCATTTCGGGTTTTGTGTTTACCCTCAATGGAGGGGCGGTATGTTGGAGGAGTTCCAAACAGGATACCGTCGCAGACTCAACTATGGAGGCTGAGTATATAGCTGCTAGTGAAGCCGCAAAAGAGGCTGTCTGGATGAGGAAGTTCATTTCTGAACTTCAGGTGGTTCCGTCCATTGCCAATCCAATACCTTTGTATTGCGATAACAATGGCGCTGTAGCTTTAGCGAAGGAACCATGGTCCCATCAGAAATCCAGGCATATCTTAAGGCGGTTTCACCTGATCAGGGGAGATCGTGGATCGTCGGGAGATCGAGATACGGAGAGTGGACACAAAAGACAACACGGCAGATCCATTCACCAAGGCCATCCCTCAAGTGCAGTTCGAGAGGCTGTTTGAGATGTTGGGCATGCGGTACGCCACCAACTGGATCTGGTAGAGACAGTGGGTACTCATTGCCCCAATTATAGGCCTTAGTGCAAGTGGGAGATTGTTGGATATATATGCCCTAGAGGCCTTCATTGTATAGGATGCTAGGGATATGTATGTATATGACAGTCTTGCTTGATATGATAGTACGCTATTTGGTTTGTCTTTGTCTTAACGTATGATATATTTTACTTGGTATTTATATATATATGTTGATAAAGCCCATAGGGTGTTTGCCTGACTACCGGCGTTGTGATGGCAGTCATACTTGTAGGAGCTGGATAGTCAATAGGAACATCCTTAGATGTCCCTGGTCGCAGGAGTATTGAGATTGGGCATCGATACTCCGGACTAGACTAGTGTATACATATCTAGACCCTGAGAAGGGGCGATGGACTGGTCCCACAGCCATTGGTGGAGTGCACCTAAGATTGTATACAGATGCTCACTAGGTATGAGTACACCGGACAGGACTCGCCGAGAACTGATTGGATGGTATTATACCTAACGTCAAATAGCAGTTCTCAGGTGACATGTGTGCAGATAGTCCGTTGACTTAAGGTCGTCATTTGTCTCGTGTCAGTTCCCATTGTGCTTTGATTACTATCCTACCACGATTCAAAGGAGTCGTGCAAACAGTTTTAGTTGGGCACAGTCCCGAGCCACGTGGAGGCGGTGAGCGACTGTTAGGGATTCGCCTCTCCCAGTATAGGGAGTTGATATCGCACGGTGATCGGTTGGTCATTACCATAAGTCCCTGGCCAGGGCTGATTGAGAATTACTGATGGATTGATCAGTAGATTCTTGGATGGTCTTGAGCCATGCCAACACGACTTGTACGGTTATTAGGGGTCTGACGTCCACCACCTCCCTAGACTATACATGCGATACTCTTAGACGAACAGACCGGACTGCACGGATATTGTCACGGACAGGCTCAGTAGGATTTCGGATGGGTTACCTCATCGGCTTTCTTATCGACAACTACCTGGGGACCATTACGTACAGCTAGTGCCGCTTGCGGTCTGTGGTTAAACCCACTGCCAGCGTAGTAGTCGAGTCTTTAGAGTCCCACACAGAGATTTCCCAAACCCAGGCGAAAAGATATAGAGGTCGTATGGTTTTACGACAAAGGTTCGGACGCATACGTGTTTAAATGCACGTACGACATTCGGACAGTTTTTACTAGCCGGCTTTGGTTTAAGCCAGATTCTAGTATCAGGTTATTGGATTAATACAGTCTAAAGTTTTTTCGTGTTTTTGCGGATGCGAGGGGCATTCTCGTAATTTTTCAAGAAGCTTCTAGAAGGATGGTGACATGAGGGGTTAAGGTGGCATTTTCATTAATTGCTTTAGTGACTCATTTGTATGATTCATCATATCATTAAATGCATCATTAATGCATCATTAATGATCTAATGACTCACATGATGAATCACTCTTGTTGAATAAATGAAGCACGGTGAATAATCATTTAATTGATTTTATTTGATAATTCATTTTTGCTTTATATATTCAAGTGAGAAGCTTTTCTCAAATCATTATCATCTCCACCTTCTCTCTCCTCAAGCTCTCTCCTTCATCAAACCTTAATCCTACCACTCATGAGTTGAGACCAAGGATTAGTATAGACTAAACACTTCATAACCTAACTCTATATCATCTTAGTTACTTTGATTAGCAACTAGAGAAACTAAGTAACCTCATGTTTAGAGGTTATAGCTTGAATTAGGGTTCTCGGGTGGATCATCTATCACGGATTGGAGGCCGAGGAGGACTTAGAGATCATAAAGACGAAGGACTGGAATCATTTGGTATAATCTCTTTTTACATAGTAGCTTAGAACTCTATGCTTATTGTTAATTATCGTTTAGAAAAGATCTTCGGTTAGTCGATGTTTACATACAAAACAAGACCGTTTTTCATATTTCCGCCTCCCCGCAACTCGTGGGGTGTTGTACATCGACTTACATAGCATCCAGCTATTTCACAAAGTCCCCACTTGTGATGGCCTGCTAGAAACTATCTGGGTCATCATCTTCCATGATGCAATTATCTCTCCCACCGTCTATGAGAAAACCGTAGTATCTCTCAGGTGTATGAGAAACCCTACTAGATCTGCAGAGTGGCTGAGGTTTATCGGGGACTATTAAATCTTCCGGTTCTACCAAATTATCAGTTGTAGTTTGTGTATTTGGAAATTTTTCCAGCTCTACCGTGCTCCCACTAATTTCTTTTGCAAGAAATTCCTTTTTCAAAAAAGTAGCGTGTTGAGCAACAAACACTTTCTGTTCCTCAGTGTAGTAGAATAGATATCCATGTGAATTCTTTGGATATCTCCCAAACATGGAAAGAACTGATCGTGCCTCGAGTTTGTCCGAATTCTGTTTTTTAACATAGGCCAGACAACCCCATATCTTAACTCATTTAAGATATGGTGTATTTCTACTCCATATCTAATATGGTGTTTTAGGCATAAATTTTGATGGAACTTGATTCGATAGGTATGCAGCTGTCTTAAGTGCATAACTCCAAAAGGAAATAGGTAACTCAGAAACACTCATCATAGAGCGCACCATTCTAATAGGGTGGGATTCCTCCGCTCCGATACTCCATTGTGTTGTGGTGTATATGGAGGAGTAAGCTGAGAGAGAATCTCATTCTCTTTTAGATAATCTCGGAATTCCGTGCTTAAGTATTCACCTCCTCAATCAAATCAAAGGATTTTAATACTTTTACCCGTCTGGTTTACTACTTCGCTCTTATATTTCTTGAATTTCTCAAAATCTTTAGTTTTGTATTTCAACAAGAACATATGTCCGAATCTTGTGAGATCATCGGTGAATGTAATAAAGTATAAGGAACCATTTCTGGCATGTGTAGACATAGGACCGCATATATCACTATGTATCAGTCCCAAGAGTTCAGTAGCTCTTGCTCCGTGTCCCATAAATGGAGTTTTGGTTATTTTTCCTTTGAGACAGGACTGAAAAGTTTCTTAAGATGTAAATTCGAACGGTTCCAAATATGCATCCTTATGCAACTTAGCTAGTCTGGTCGCATTGATATGACCAAGTCTACAGTGCCACAAGAAGGCTTTGTTCATTTTTGAACTTTTTTCTCTTGTGTGTGTTCGGTATATTTAGAATTGTATTTTGATTTAGAACGTATAAATCATTACACAGCGTACCAAACCCAATCAACACTTGATTAAGGAAAATATTCATAATATTTTTCTATAATGCAAAGTTATTTCCTTCTTTATCTATAAAGAAATGGATATTATATTGCACATCATCAATGGTACGAAATAACAGCCGTTCAAACTCAATGTTTTACCATTTAGCAATACTAAGTGATATTTGCGGACAGCTTCGGCAACAACAATTGCTTCATTCCCTACTCTGAGAGACATATCACTCTTTCCCAGTTCTCTACTTTTCTTTAACCCTTATAACAGATTACAAATGTGGGATCATGATACGGTATCTAATATTCAGGACGTAGAGCAGACTGAGAAACAGTTCTCAATAACTAACACACTCGAAGAAGATGCATCAGAATGCTCTTTCTTAATTAGGGTTGCATGGAAATCCTTGTATTCAGCTTTACCTTTCCCAGACTTATGACAATTGTCATAAGATAGAGCAGAAATAACATTTCCTAGCCCAGTATAATAAGCGGGTTCGGTCAATACAACCATGTTATTATCTTGATTAAGGTATGACATGGTCGCTACCTGGAGAGAGAGAAAAGAAAACACTTTAGCGTATGTTCTTAAAAGATTAGGTTGGTTATTATCTTATCTAATCAGGATGGCTCCCACTGGTATTATCAAATCTTCCTTCAAACCTTAAAAGATAAGATTAGCCAGGATTAATTACACCCTATAAGTTTGCTAATCGGTGAGCCAAGCAGGTGTTGGTACTCCGAGAGAGTCTCCGCGTGCTTTCGCATGGAACTAATTAAATAATCTCGTTTCTGAAGGGGCATAACCCCGTTAACACCTTTCTTAGACACCTATTAGATTAGCTAATTCTAAAGTGGAAAACTCTCCCATGAGTAACGCTTACTCGCAGTGGGTATCGGGATCCAACTATCACATAGAATGTATGCAATCTCATTGCAAATTTCAACATTTGAAATTCTCGAAAATTATTTTTACCCCATGCTTCTTATGACCTTAACAAGGTCACCAAATCATAAACCGCAAGTCAAGTTCAACCCGTCATTTCATGACTGATTTAGACCCACCCGCACGACCTTTGACAAGGTCAACAAAGTCGTACGACTGCCCTAACCAATTGCATCATCATGCGACAGAAAAGCACTAATCAGCTACCGAACACTACGCTTCGACAAGGTCGACAAATGCAGAATGAATACTAAACAGTACATATCTAAAATGACGGAGGGCTACGACTGGTTTTTGAAGAAAACCATTAACGTAATGAACTTGATATCGTTGTAGAACCTAATGATTTGAAAAGGAGTGGTTTAAGCCATGCTTTAAAAATCGAGTAGTTTTCAAAACAAACTGAGTGGGGCTATAGCATGTGCTAGTTTTTACTAAAGTAGTCATTCCCGGTGAAAGGATTTAGGCTCTTTCCTGATCAAATGAGGTGCTGGATATTCATAATAAGAAACCACTATGCAAAGCAAGAACTAGAGTTATTTTTTTGAAAATTTTGATTCTACAACATCTTTTAGGTTTCTTTTCTTTTCATTAATCTTAATAATGAAGTCCCATCAATTATGTTTCTTAAACATCACAGAAGAAACGAAAATAAAACACACATATATGCCATTCGTATTCGCTACAGGGACTCGGGTCTTCACCATAATTTTACTTAACTTACGACAGGACGGGGTCAGACTATCACGGATGCAAAACATATATAGTGTTTACTAATATATCATATATATAAGTAGCATTCATCTCATGCAGTTATATGATCACATCACATCACAGAACAACAGAAGCAGATATATGAAATATAGGAAATACTAGGAGGTCCTTGTCTTAGATTAAGCCTGTAACGAAAAACACGGATTCCACGGTCGTGATGAATAGCCAAGCCCACACCCCTAGACCCCTATGAAAGCAGCAAGCAACCCTGCCAATTTTAGAGTTAGGCGACCGGTCTCGACTCTTAGAGATGGCCTCCCACTGGACTCTAGAACCCGGTTACTTGTGCTCTCCGCCTTGGGTCTATCCTAATGCGGTAAAGTAAATAATATACATCGAATGGAGACGACAACCTTAACCCAGAAGTGTCCCAATAAAAGAATATTACATACAATTATTTATATGAATGAAAATTGAAAAACTCTCATCTCATATAAAACCCCCGGCTATTCAATCACGACGATCCAATATAACATATCGATAGCAACACCATAACATCACATGTCATCAACGTAAGTAAATATGTGTATCCTTAATGTCGGTGTCGTATAGCAACGAGATCGGGGATACTGCCACATATTACACTTACGGTCGCAGAAAAGAAATGAAAACTACAATAATTAGAATCCGCATCTATAGACATCATAAACCTGGATTATCACATATTCTGAATTTCATGCCTAATGTTATAAACCTTACATTTAAGCCTCGAATTGAAAACCCTTTTCAAAGATTAAGCCAGGCAATTCAATAAGATTCCTGATTAAAAGATCGAAGGCTCGTCAGGAACTTTAGTGGATTGCCGCACCCCCGAGGATGTCAACGAAGTGGACTTAGGCGAAACACCATGGCCGCGAGCACCCGAGTGGAAGAGCTTGGCCATGGGGTTCTCTTATAGTCACTTGGTCGAGGCAAAAGGACGTGGCTCTCCACTAGTGTCTCCCGGCGAGTATTCGCGTACGATACGAGATTACGACAGAGTTTCGATCCAAATCCAAACTCCGTGGTAATCTATTATTTGAGACTAAAATATGAGAATTACAAATCGACAACTAGTTTTCGCAAAAGTAATCAATGTAGATTCCAAAAATTGTATCACATAACCATAGCAATTAGACAAAGTTAACATTTCGATCGATGTTTCAATCAACAACAAATCATAGAGACCTCAACCACTTGAGACTAATCCAAAATATCCAAATAATCAGGAAGGAGAAATAGAAACATCACAGGAAAGCTCGAGTTCTAACTCTACAATTGAACCGCGGAACCACGGCTAAAACAGGGTCCAGGCGGCGGTTCCGCGGCCATTTGGTGGAACGAGAAGCTCGTATTTCTTGAGCCTCCTTAGAATAGCCTGCATGATTTTATGAGCATTTTTAATCTTGAAAAAATTGAATTTTGAAAAATTGGACAGAAACTTGCAAAAGTCGAGTTTACAACGTTGATCGAACACTTTAACTTCGTCTAATTTACTCCTAAGCCTCTAGCTTGGCTCTGATACCATGAAAATATGTCTTAGGACCTCTACTAGGGTTCTATGAGCATCAAGTATGCAATTTTAAAAAATCTAGAGGGCTAAGTATACTAAACAAGAATCGAACTGGAGAATTAGGATTTCAAAAGTTAGCAAACTAGTAATCTAACTAAGTGAAGGGAATCTACAACCTTTGTAGTCTAGTCCTTCACTTCAAAAGCTCTGAGTAGTTGTCCTAGAACTTTTCCTTGACTCCACTTGAAGGTTGGAACGAGCTTGCTCGAAGTCTTCGTCGTCGAAGATGATCCACCTTGAGGCAACTCACACTCAAACTCACACTTCACTAATCAAGGTATTAGTGAAGAGAACAACCTATACTAATTTGCTATAGTAGTGTAGGTTGATGAAGTAGGAATTTTGCTCACTAAAAAACTTTCTTTCTTTTTCCTTTTCTCAACCTAGAAAAATCTAGTAAGGAGAGGAAGAAGATAAACTTGGAAGTGAGTGTGAACCATTGAGATAAGATGAGATGAAGATTATGATAAATATCTATGAATAAAACAAAATAAGAAGATGAGTCATGGCTTCTCCATACTTCTCTAAGCACCCAAAATAATGACTCATTCTTCTTTTCTTTTATTCATATATCTATATCATTATCTTTTCTCTAATGTGATTCTCAGATATCCATGTTCTATGTATCATCAACCATGATACAAAAAGCATATATATCAAATATATATAATAAGAAGAAAAGAATTAACTGAGTTTTATATTAGTTAATATATATATCAAATATATAAATATATATCAAATTAGTAAATCAACACTTGATTCAATAATCCGGTTATATCATATATAACCCGGCTAATATTAAATATATGTGTGTGTGTGTATCAAATCATTAAATCAACACTCGATTCAATAATCCGGTTATAAGATATATAACCGGCTAATATTTAATATGAGTTTATATATATATATATCAAATTATTAAATCAATACTTGATTCAATAATCGGGTTATATCATATATAACACGGCTAAGATCATATATATATATATATATATTAAATCATTGAACCAACACTTGATTCAATAATCCGGTTATATCATATAATGCTAGATTAGAATATGGTGTCATATACTCGTATTTAATCAAGCTCCCGCACATATCTCCATACGTGCCCTACTTCGTTTCGCTTCAGCTAGGAAAGCTCTAAGTGGAACTCTAAACACTCACCAACACGCTGGCAGTAGGTAATGATCACATCAAAGACCTACAAGCGGTCAACGGTACTAGATAGACGTAACAGCTACCCTGGTATTGAACAAATAGATGATCAATACGCAAACTTGTCCAAACACCCATAGAGCCAATAAGAAACACTTACCGTACAGTCTGGTCTCTTCGTCTGATATGTCTCATATCAAGTCTGAAGGGTGGAATCGTCAGATCCCAATAATTCGACAAGTCATGCCGATGTGTGGCCTATAACCTTTCAAGAAACTACTGATAACACTTATCAGTAAATCTCATCAGCCCTAACCAGGGACTTGCTGTTATAGCCAATTGAGCATAGGGCAATATCAACTACCAATACCGGGAGAGACGGAACCCTTCCTATCGCTTATTGCTTCCATGTGACTCGGGACTGTACCCAAAAGCCACCTGTTTGCACGACTCATTTATGCCATGGTAGGGAGGAAATCTAAGCACAGTGGGAACCACATAAGACATTATGACGATCTCGGGTCTACAGACTAACCTGGATAAATGTCACTAGAGAACTACTATCTGACGAGAGGTATGGTACCATCTAGAAATTCTCGGCGAGTCCTGTTCGGTGTATCATTCTCCATTGATCATCTGTATACAATCTTTGATGTCAAAACACCAATGGTTATGGGATCAACCATCGCCCACATACAGGGTCAAGAAATGCACACACTAGTCTACTTTAGAATATCGATGCCATGTCTCGATACTCCCTCGACTGGGAACTGTTAAGGATGTGCTTGTGGATTACACAAGCCCCACTAGTAAGATCGGCATCATAGTCCTGGTAGTTAAGCCAACATCCTAAGGGCTTTATCAACATGTATCAAAGAGACAGTAAACTAAAACAAGTGCACATGTTATGATAAAGAGCAACCAGATAGCATACTATCATGTCGAGCAAGAAAGTCCTCTCTCTCTCTCTATAAACACACACACACACACACACACACACACACACACACACCATCGCCCCATACAGGGTCAAGAAATGCACACACTAGTCTACTTTAGAATATCGATGCCATGTTTCGATACTCCCTCGACTGGGAACTGTTAAGGATGTGCTTGTGGACTACACAAGCCCCACTAGTAAGATCTGCATCATAGTCCTGGTATTTAAGCCAACATCCTAAGGGCTTTATCAACATGTATCAAAGAGACAGTAAACTAAAACAAGTGCACATGTTAAGATAAAGAGCAACCAGATAGCATACTATCATGTCGAGCAAGAAAGTCCTCACTCTCTCTATATATACATATATGTATATATGTATATATATATATATATATATGTATATATGTATATATATACATATATGTATATATCCAAGCATCCACTATAATATACAATAATGGCATTTATGGCATACATATTCCTAACAACTGAGTTGACAACTCACCCCTCGTTTTAATAATGGCCTTAGTTTCTTGCAGGACAGACCGGACGGACACTTTGCGGCATCACCAGCACATCTTTTGGGGTTCATAGTTGATTTTAATAGGTGGGTTACACACAAAGTAACCGCCTGTTTTGAATATTATGTACCTTATATTTAGCGTTGCTCCATCAGACCACCTGTATTATTTGACTTAGATCAAGTTGTGACTTTATGTATATTCTTTTGGGTTGAACTCGGATAGAGTCGACTAGTTAGCTTTATTACGCAGTTCATTTTATATTTGCTTGTGATCCTTCGCCTTCGAGCGTTGTTGTAACACCTTCAAATGCGATTAGAGTTAATTAAGCGATATAATTTAGATTTTTAATAAATTTAACTAATAATTATTTTTCACATAATTTATTATAATTAATTAATATTTTATTTAATTATTTATGTACTTGTTGTAATTATGCACACACATGTGCATGCTAATCTAGCATTAAGAATATGTTAATCTTGTTTTGCTAGCCATGGCACATTTATTATATCATTATGTTATGTTATATATTTATTTTAAGTAATAAAAGACTTTTATTTTAAAAGAAAAAGAAAAGAGTAAAGAATGGAGGCATGGGGGAGACATGGGAGTGAGGGAGCATTAAATGAAGAGAGAGAGAGAGAATGGCTCTTAAAAGCCATGTCTTATCTCTCATCTCTCATCTCTCTTCCACTCATTCTCTTCTTCTTCTTCCTCTTACACAAATCCTTCTCTTAGAAATTTTCCCACCTCACACTTGAGCCTAAACCAACACCAAAATCTCACTAAACCCTTCCTTAAGTATGTTTAACCTTTCTTGAAGTCTTGGAGCTTGCATGGCTAGGGTTTCATCCAGGTTTTTGGTGAGGTAATGATCTACAACCCTTAATTAGGCTCTAAGGAAAGTTTTTATGTTATCTAGTTTCACTAATATACCTTAATATTTTAGTTTAGCATTTAATATCGTATTTCGTTATGCCTTGGGTCTCTGTTTTAAATCTGTTATCAACCCCGAGACCCTTTTGAGAAGTTACCACTACAAAGAGATAGTCTAGAGGCCTAGAACCTAACCCCAAAACCTAAGCCTTTCCCCTCACTTCGAGGCCGTAGATTTATTCTATCTGGCCGCAAATTGTGGCCAGTGTGGGGGAGATGGGTGTGCGTCTTGGTCGTGAGCTCTCTGCAACTATATGTAGGCTTATGACATATGCAACTTTTCCTAATTTCTTGTGTAGGAAAATCTGGGACTAATTTGCTATAATTTAAGTATTTCGATAAAGTGCGATACGGATTTATCCAACTCTCGTTTAGGTGTCTAGGGTGGTTAGCAGTATTAGGGTTAGTCTAGGATGTCGCTGCAAGAGTTTAGCTCGCTAAGCTAACACATGATAGCTTGTGGGAGTTAGTTCGTTAGTTTAGCGTATTTGTCCGTGTCTTATCGGAAAGTTTATTAACTTCACGCGTTATGGCTTTGTGCGATGCTAGGATCACTTACGGGGACATCGGACGCAGTTAGGAAGGGGAAAGAAGTGGTCGGATTCACATAGCTCGAGATCGTCCGATGAGTAGATTTAGCATCTACGGGGGAATTGCTTGTATGGCGTTAAGCTCCGATGGCTAGATTCAAGTGACAATACCTTGTGCTATATGTTTATATGTTGTGATTTGTACATGCGTGTCATATTGTGCATCCTATTACTTGTATATTGACATATTATTACTAGGGGCACTGCACCATTACTAACGTTCATGTCGCACGAACACTGATTTATATGCCCACACACACCGTTGGTAATTGCCATGTCACACTCACTATAGAAATTTCCATGAACAACTATATTGTACCGCATTTGTAATTAACAGTTAGAGATTGTTCATTTAGTACGCATCATGTTAGCATCATACATACATTGCTATAGTGCCATATTCTGATATGATGTTTCTGTCACGACCCGTAATTTAGCACGTGACCGGCATTTAAATCACACAACGTCTTAAGGCGTAACGTAATTCAAGTAAGCCGAAGCCCAGTAAATCTAAACCTTTTTGCGGAAAATAGTGGGGGTGCAGTTTTGAAACATCGTCATAAGAAATTCAAGCCTTCATTTTTAACAGTACTAGTCATATATAATAAAAAAAGGCAATGAATGTATACTATCTTTGAAAACATTTTCGTCCTTGAAATTTTAGGCAGCACCTCTCTTGTATATTTTGATCCAAAACCATATACATAACAATATATAGGCATCCCCAAGAGGGAGCTAGCTTTTCGCCAATTGGTAGAATCACAACCACAAAATAAACATACATACGATGCCCTACGGCAAAGATCAAACATAGAAAGAATAAATAATGCAAGACACCATCATCTTAAAGAAGCGAACATACACCCATCGCTCTAAGTCTCGTAAATACACAAGTCTGTCTAGGTCTACCAATATACAATTTCTAGTTTCTGATTTGATGGAGTTTATCTAGATACAATAGAATATAAAAGTACAAGGGTGGTCATGATCCAATCTGTGTCCTATCTACCGAAGCAAACACCCTGAAGGAACTGTGTGTCAGCGATACTGCTACTAATCCAAGCGGTCGAACCTGCAAGAAAACTGTGGCACAACGGGGGTGAGTTGCCAACTCATGAGTAGAAAACATCAGCAGGAAGAAATCGAATAAACGGTGATTCTTAGGTCATACTAAATCATGAAGGTAATACTATGGTTTCTAAGGTGATCAAGTATGCATATATGTCAACAATAGAGTCAATGCCAATGACATGTAAAAATAAACTTCTGAAATCATATGCATGTATGCATGTGGATATCGTCCACGTGTGTCCATCAATGATACATCAATATCATGGAACCTGAGTGTCCAACATTGACACTCGAAACATCATGAAACCCGTGTCAAGTATCGACACGTCAATTCTCATATATCCAGGCGCCGCATGCTCAGATCGGCCCTCATATCCATCTCACGACTCCGGCCGGTATCCTTTGGATAACCACCGGGTCCAACCTATCACCGGTAGGTAGTGCTCCCTCCTGCCAGGCTCATTGTCTACTCCACGATCTTCTTGCCCCACGGTACCTTATCGGGTCCACCATATACCCGCAGATGGTTCGTCCACCTCCTCGAATCGGGTCTCGAAAACAAGCTAAGAATCGAGAAAACTCATGGTGGACACCTCAAAATCACATCACGAGAAACCGTGTTTTTAAAACAATTTATAATTTCCTTTGAATTATAGCCACGGTTCTCAAATCCAGAGATCTCATGAAAACAATATCTCAATGCATATAACCATAAAGTACAATGTGTGCAAACATAGAACAGTAATGTGAGCATATCAAGTATATCATGCAAACGTGTCATATGATAGTACTGAACAATGAATGTACTTTACAATTAAGAATAATATCATGATATAGCAATTCTGCTGTGTAAGTGGCATAGCAATTACCGATGATGAATGTGCGAGCCGGCAAATCTGTGTAAGTGTAACATGCGCATCATCAGTAATAATGCAGGTGTACTAGTAGATGATATCATACAATGGTAAATACCGAAAACATAACACGTATCTCACGAGAGATAATCCAACATAAACATAAACGACAATTAGGTACATAATTACGCATGAACCATACGGTAAGTTAAAATGATACAGATCGTAGTTTTCAATGTGGGGTTACGGTGTTTTTGAGAAAAGGACACCATTTGGAAAATCCGTAAGATCACTTGAGGTTTCCATTTAAAGCACATACGATTCGTCGGTTTTGGAAATAAGTATGGTTCAGGTGAAATCTTTACGTCGGCGATCCAGCCTCATAGTATCAGATGTGGCAATATCCTCGATCATCATCCTAAAATCACGAGCGCGGATCAATCATCCGGTATAACTCATTGCGCGCGGTAATCCATCGTATGGTGGCCTCAATCTAGATTAAGGATCTATCGTCCTATTCATCGATAAGGGTACGGATCTATGGTCTCGTACGACAAATCATCTTTTATTCTCATATATATGTACGTATATATATCTCATGTCATATCCTTATCGATCTCACATCACATCATTAACAATCTCATTTCATATATCTAGGCATATGTATGTGAATATTCATATCGCCTCATATCCTCATATCATGCATATCCGCTCATATCATCTTATATCATCACGTTGGCATCTCAATTCATGTCATCTTGTATTAACATATCATCTCCTACTAACTCTTTGATCATATCCGTAGGTTCCTAGTATAGGTTTCTCCGACTATATTCTATATATCGGTTTCCATTTTATAATTGCGGGGGTGCTATACGCCATCCGCCCGACTTCGCCCGTAGATATAAATCTACTCACCTGCTAAACTCCTTGCTTATCCGAAGTCGATGTGCTTCGTCGTCTCGGAAGTCAACACAAAGGTACCTATAATCAAAACACATCGAAATGCAATTAAAACCAAGTCCGGAAAAATCGATACGGCACACGATGTGCTCATAGGTTAGGACCTATAGCCTATGCATGCTAAAATAGCCAAATAACCCTCGTCGCTGACGTACAAACGTCCAACGATGAAATACAATATCAAATACCAAAACCCAATTTCAGAAATCGGAAAACGCGAAATCAGCGACAAAGGAAATCACTCCTAGATTTTACCTGAGGTCAAATCAATACATTTTGGATATAGTGTTGCTCTAGATATCACATAAGGGTGTCACTCACCAAAAATCACTCGAAAATACCCAGATGGCTCCAGTGTACGGTCTCCACTCTTGAAATAAAAGATCGGATGGTCTGGAATCTCGAACACTACCCTACTTTGACGGCAGTCGATGGTAGCGTAGAAAGTTCCTAGTGAAAGTGTTAATGAGCACCACCACTGGGTTTTACTAGCATCAAGCATGCCATTTTTAAAATTTTGGGGTGCTAATTAACACTAACTTAGAATCTAAACTAGATGATTAGGGTTTTAGATTGATATAAAGAAAACTATACTAAGAGAAAGTGGCTACAACCTTTGTAGACCGTGTCCTTCTCTTCTCAAGCTTCGTGTAGTAGTCCACGCGACTCTACCAAGCTCCACTTGAAGTTGGATCGAGCTTCTTTTATGATCTTCGTGCCGAAGATGATCCACCCGAAGCTCCGTTAATCCAAGCTAACTCTTCACTAAACTCTTTAGTGAAGGAAACACATTACACTTAAATGCTAATCAAGTGTAGGATGGTGAAGTAGGGTTTTATTTGCTCACTAGGGTTCTCACAAGATCAAGGTTTCACAACTCATGTGAGGGATTAAGTTTGGAGGAGGTGAGGAAGAAGAAGAAAAGAACTAGAGAGCAAGAGCTCATGTAAGAAAAAGAACAACTGTTGTGTAGAATGGCAACCCATTTGTGTTCACTTATTGAAGTATACATATTTCCCAATTATAAAAATTGTGCCATACTTCAATAGTTCACACAAACAAATAAACAATGATAAATGCCATGCTGAAACCCATGCTCTAAATATCACCCATTTTACACCTCCTTTTCTATTTTCTAAAAATAGAAAATCAACCATGCTTCATACACACACACACACACACAGATAAGCAAATAATTAGTGAGCAATAATATTAGTTAATATATAATTATATCAAATATAAATATATATCATATTATTAAATCAACACTTGATTTAATAATCCGGTTATATCACATATAACCGACTAATATCATTTATCTGTATATCACATTATCAAATCAACACTTGATTCAATAATCCGGTTACATCACATATAACCTAACTGATATCAAATAACTGCCAGATTAGAATACGGTATCACATACTCGTATTTAATTAGGCCCCCGCACATATCAGCATATGTTCCCTACTTCGTTTCGCTTGAACTAGGAAACTTCTGTGTGGGACTTTAAAGACTCATCAATACGCCAGCAGTAGGTAATGATCACATCAGTTACCCACAAGCCGTCAGCGGGACTAGCTGGACGTAACAGCTACCCAGGTATTGAGCAAATAGAAGATCAACAAGCAAGCTTATCCAAACTCCCATGAAGCCTATAAGTAACACTTACCGTACAAATGTCTCTTCGTCTGATATATCGCATATCGAGTCTAGGGGTGGAATCGTCAGACCCCAGTAACTAGATAAGTCATGCCGATGTATGGTTCATAATGGTTCGAGAAACTACTGATAACACTTACCAATAAATCTCATCAGCCCTGGCCAGGGACTTACTGTTATAGCCAACGAGCATAGCACAACATCAACTCCTAATATCGGGAAAGACGAAACCCCTCCTATCGCTCATTGCCTCCATGTGACTCAGGACTGTACCCAAAATCCACCTGTTTGCACGACTCCTTTGAGCCGTGGTAGAGAGGAAATCAAAGCACAGTGGGAACCACACAAGACTCTATGACAATCTCAGGTCTACAGACTAACCTGTACCAATGTCACCAGAGAACTGCTATCTGACGATAGGTATAGCACCAACTAGGTGTTCTCAGCGAGTCCTGTTCAGTGTAACCATTCTCTAATGAGCACCTGTGTACAATCTTTGATGTCAAACACCAATGGTTACGGGATCAACCATCGCCCTATACAGGGTCAAGAAACGTACACACTAGTCTACTCTGCAATATCGATGTCCTGTCTCGATACTCTCTCGACTAAGAACAATTAAAGGATGTGCTTGTGGACTACACAAGTCCCAGTAGTATGATCTGCATCATAGTCCTGGTAGTCAAGCAAACATCCTAAGAGCTTTATCAACATGTATCAGAGAGACAGTATAATAATACTAGTGTACATGTTAAGATAAAGAGCAACCAGATAGCATACTATCATGTCGAACAAGAAAGTCCTCTATATATATGTCTAAACATCCACTATATCATACAATAATAGCCACTAGTGTTAGTTATATGTATGCTCTAGAGGCCATTACTGTACATACGATGTATATTGTAGTGGATGCTAGGACATATATAGGGAGGACTTTCTTGCTCGACATGATAGTATGCTATCTGGTTGTACTTTATCTTAACATGTACTCTGATTGTCTCTATGTTACATGTTGATAAAGCCCTTAGGATATGTACTCGACTACTGGGACTATGATGAGATCATACTAGTGGGGCCACGGTAGTCGACGAGTACATCCTATAACTGTTCCTAGTCGAGGGTGTATCGAGACAGGGCATCGATGCACCAGAGTAGACTAGCGTATACGCATCTTGACCCATATGATGGGCGATGGATGATCCCATATCCATCTGTGTTTGACATCAAGGATGGTGTACGGGTGCTCAGTAGAGACTGGGTACACTGGACGGACTCGCCGAGAACTCCCAGATGGTATTATACCATACGTCAGATGGCAGTTCTCCGGTGACACTGGTACAGAGTAGTCTGTTGACCCGAGATCGTCATAGAGTCTTGTGTGGTTCCCACTGTGCTTTGATTTCCATCATACCGCGTCTAAGAGGGCGTGCAAAAAGGTGGCTTTTGGGTACAGTCCCGAATCACATGGAGGCAATGAGCGATAGGAGGGGATTCGTCTCTCCCGGTATAGGGAGTTGATGTTGTGCTGTGTTCGATTGGCTATAACCGGAAATCCCTGGCCAGGGTTGCTGAGATTTACTGGTAAGTGTTATCAGTAGTTTCTCGAACTGTTATAGACCTCATATCGACACGACTTATCAAGTTACTGGGGTCTGACGTTTACCACCCCTAGGCGAGATATGCAACATATCAGATGACGAGACCGGACTGTACGGGAGTGTTACTGTTTGGATTCACAGGAGAATGTACAGGCTTGCTTGTTGATCTTCTAAGCGCTCAATACCTGGGTAGCTGTTACGTTTAGCTGACCGCTTGCAGCTTGTGGGTGTTTGATATGATCATCACCTACTGCCGGCGTATTGACGATTCTTTAGAGTCCTACACAGAGGTTTCTTGACTCAGGCAAAACGGAGTAGGGGCACATATGTGATATGTGCGGGACCGAGGATAATGCGATATGTGATACCGTATTCTATTCTCGCGATATTTGATATCAGCCGGGTCATCGGATCAAGTGTTGATTCGATGAATCGGTACGGATAAATATTAGTCGGTTATATGCGATATAGCCGGATTGTCGGATCAAGTGTTGATTCGATAATTTAATGTATAATAATATATATGATATATTAAATTACATTAACTAATATTTGCTCACTAAAAGATTCTTTTTCTCACTCGGGTAATACATTGATATATATGCGATATATGTTAATTGTATTATTTTATTTGGTTACGATAAATATTATATATGTGATATATAATATTGTAACATGATATGATAACTAATCCAACTTGTTTAGTGGAGTTTAAACATGATTAGGGTTTGGATTAGGGTTAAGCTTTCTAGATGTTTCTAGAAGGTTTTCTTTTTGTCATGATAAAGATATTTACAAGTGACTCATGCTTTAACCCAACCCAAACCCTAACCCTAGTTAATTCTCTACAATGGTTAAGTCAACCATGGTTGCATTATTCTTCATATCATTTCATTTTCTATTCATCACAAAAGAATTCTAATATTGTTCATCATCTTCTTCTTTCTTCCTCTTTGCTTGAAATGGTTTCTTGCTTTGATTTTTGTGATGGATAAATATGAGAAAAAGATAAATAAAGAGAGCAAAAATCCTACTTCATCATCCTCATCTTCCCTTGCCATTTAGATGAGGGTGTTCACATCATTTCATGAGTGTTAGCTTGTGTTAAAGAAACTTCAAGGTAGATCATCTTAGTATCGAAGATCGGAAGCAAAGGTTGCGTCTTTCTCTTCGTGGAACCTCTCGAGAGTCCGGATCCCGATGATCGCAGCGAATGGACCACAACACGGAGCATATGAAGTGAAGGAACGGATCTACAAAGGTTGTAATCCCTCTCACTTAGTGTTAAAATGTTTAGCATGTTAGTTTTCGCCTAATCTCTAGTTTAAAGTTCTGTATTCGGGTTGTTCGGTACGGCTAAATTTTAAATCGGGCATGGTTGATGCCTCGTAGACCCTTGTGCGCGTGCCTAGCAACCCTACAACTAGGGCATACAAATTCCTAACAATCTCCCACTTGCACTAAGGTGTAACGCCTTGAAAAGTCGTTTTGGTGTTTTACCGAAAATCGGTGAAAATTTGGTATTTTTCCGTAAATCGTCTTTTTTGTTATTTTGCAGTTTAGGCCTAATTATACCTAATTTGGATAGGTAATTTCTAGTTTTAGTAGCTAATGAGTTACTTATAAATTTCTGGTCATTTAAAATTTTTCCCTAATTTTTCAATTTTTAATATTATTTTAAGCCGGTAAAAAATACATTAAATTAGCGATAAATACAAATTTAAATGGGCTAATTTTAATCTTTAAAATCATGTTAATTAAAATCTAGTTGTAATATAAATTTTTAGTATTTTATTTCAAGTTTTAATGGGTTTTTATTATGGAAAACAAAAATATATTTATTTTGAACTAAAACTTGCAATTTTGGACTTGTGGGGTGTCTTTTTGCATAAAAATTTTTGTTCACTCTCTCACACACATCCCCACATCTCCCTTAGCCGAGCCACCTGCTGGAACCCCCCCACCATTTTCATTTCAACTCATTTGGAAAGAGAGGAAAAAGATTAAGAGTGTAGAATATAATATATTAATTAAGGTATGGTGTTTGACTTGGAGAAAAAAATAAATCTAGTACACCCACACACACTCCTCCCCATTTCCCTCACTGTCAAAATTCTGATGCCCCCCCTCCATTATTTTTTTTCCTTCTCTTTTCTCTCATTTTCATCAAGAAAATTCCATCAAAATTCAACAAAATCAACAATTTCCTTCACAATTTCAAAGCAAAACCTTATTCCCTCTCTTCTCAAACCTAAATTGGTTCAAATCTTGGAGAAAGATGGCATCTTGGGAGGCTTTAGCAACATAGGGTTTGGGCTTGTGAGGTATAATTTCAATCTTTTGTTAATTTGTAGTTTAAAGTGTGCTAATTAGAACTTTGAAAATTGTTTTAGTTTTAATTTCTAATCTAGTTTTTTTTTAGTTCATGGCTTGACTTTTATTAGGGTTTAGAAAACCATTAGTAAGTTAATTAAATTATATTTGCTATCTAGTTGTTTTGTTAACCTAAATCTAAGAGGTTAGCTTGTTATTGGGTTTCAAATTAGTGCTAATCTAAGTTAATCTAGTGTGAAATTTTGATTGCTATTGCTAATTTTGAAAAATCAAGAAAAGGTTTTTGTATGGAAAGTGGGTTTTGATGCATGGTAAAGGGGTTAATTTAATTGTAGTGGCTTTCTAATGGTTTAATTTGGATGTTTGTGTGATAATGTGAGCACTTAATCACAAATCCGCGATTTTTGCACGAATTTGGAAATCCTTAGTGCTTGCTAGTTTTTTTTTTATAAAAATTAAGTGGTGAATTATTTGTGATAACTTGATGATATTTTTAGCATATCCTACGACATTTAGGATGTGTGAGTGCGGAAATTTTGTGTGATCGGATTTTAGTTTTGCTGGGCGTCCCAAAACGACGATTCTAGTTAGTTTTGCGATTTTCGTGTGTGTTCCGCACACCTTGTGCACGTTGTGCCTAGCTTGTGAACGTGGATATTTTCGTTTGGGATTTGCGTCGTTTCATGATATGTAACCTTATGTTTTGTATTGATGCAAATTTCAGGTTCGGTCGCGGAGACTTCGGACGCGGCACGAAAAGGGAAAGCGGTGATTGGACGTAGCTAGCTGAGGATTCCGGTGAGTAGATTTAACATCTATGGGAGGCTATCGTTTGGATGGCGCAAGTCGCCCGATAGTTTAAGTAGTTAAAGATTTCCAGTAATATTAGTAACTACATCCATGCTTTATTTGACATACATATGCGAACCCATCCTATAGGACACCTGCACCATTGCCAGGGTTTTTATGTGCAGCACGAGCACTATTCATGCGTACACACACGCCCTGATAATTGCCATGCCACCACACTAGATAACCTATAATTTGAAACCTTTTACTATAATTGATGCTTAAACCTGTGCTATTGTCTTTAAATCCTTAAAATGAAATCGTAGGATTGCTATTCATGTGCATGTACCTCATCATATTATTTGTTCATGCCTAGTCTATTAATCATACATCGCAACTTGATTATTGATACCATATGCATTCATTATCATTGACATATGCACTTATGAGGATTTCTTGAGATTTTATGATATTTCTAGATTTCGGGAGGAAAGCAGCAAAATTTCTAAACTTATTACCTTTTTAAAATATGTAAATTGCGGTTTTCTAGTGATGTAAGTGTCGTCCACAATGAGTTTACTGTGGTTTTCGAGGCCCGTTTCGAGGAGTTGGATGAACCATCTCGGGTACATGGTGGGCCCGGTAAGGTACCCCGGGGCAACAAGGTCGTGTTGCTGACGTTGAGCCTGGCAGGGGATGGACTACCTACCGGTGACTTTTTGGCACGGCGGATATCCAGAGGATACCGACCGTGGCCGCGAGATGATGAGATATTGACATTTGAGATGGGTCAGCCGGACGGCTGAGGTCAGAGATACTATGATATGGATACATGAGATTGAGACAGTTTTGAGGTGTCGATGCTGGACACGGATTCTTGTTGATTCTTTTGGTATTGTGCTGATATTTTAAAAGAAAAGAGATTCCTAAAAGAAAAAATATGACTTCTTGTACCTATATATTCAGATTACGAGTTGATTCATATTGCATTCATACCTGCTAGTACCTTCATGTTGCATACATATCTGCTAGTATATCCTGCCATACCTGTATTATAGATGCTAGGATGCTTGTGTGCATGCTTGCGATAGCCTATATAGATGTTATTTATTACTCACGAGTTGGCAACTCACCCCCGTTGTGCCACAGTCTTTTGCAGGTCCACTCCGTCAGTACAGTAGCGGCGGGTGCACTTGCTACTTTTGCCTCTTTTGTCTGGACTCGAGGCTTTTGCTCGTAGGTGGGTTGTATTATTATTTTGTACCACCTTGTATATTCTTTATATCTAGAGTACTCCATCTACTGTATCTACCAGTATTGTTGTATATTGACCTAGAGACGAGACTGTGAGATTTGTGGGCTTTTTATGCTGTATTTTGGGGTCGAGGTCACTTGAGTCGACATGCTGTTTTACTTGTGCTTCTTATGTTTATTTATGCACATTGCTGATTTTGTGGCGAAGAGCTAGCTCCCGCTTGGGGATGCCTTATTTGTTGTATTCATATATATTCTTGTTGTACCCATTTTGGGGGCCGGTATTTACAAAGGAGACTCTACCAAAATTTTCGGGAAAATTGATAATGTTTTTAAAAAGGCTTGATATGACTTATTTGATAAACTCGCTTTCAATTGATTGGTTTTCCTTCACTCTTCTGCTTTTTGGTTTTGATTTCTGGGCTTTGGCTTACTTATTTTACGGATGTCTTGAGGCGTTTCGTAACTTAAGTGCCAGTCACGTTCCGTACCCTGCTGGTCGTGACAAAGTTGGTATCAGAGCGATAGGTTTTACCTTTTTGAGTGTAGGATGACCCTTGGTAGATGGAGTAAGTGACTTAAGCAGGGTAACGTAGCGTGCGTATGTCCGCGGCATACTTGCGATACGGTACTCCGCCTAGGTGACTTTAGGATATACTTGCTTGAAATTCGTTCTTCAATTCCATGTATCCTATGATTCTATTGCACCGTTCTTATCATCCTGTTCTTGTAACAGCCATTATGCCGCCGAAGGCTACAAGAGCGCAGAGGGCTGCCGCCCGAGATGAGATCCGAGCAGGCTCATCCGAGACGAGGACCGAGTAGGGTGGTATACCTACGCCTCAGGGACAGACTGATCCGCCTTCCCCAGGCCGCATGGACAGGCTAGAGTCTGGTATGGAGGAGCTACGACAGATGATGGGAGGTATGCAGGAGTTATGACAGATGGTGGGATCCCTAGTAGCGGCCAGTCGTGCACCGAGATCGGAGGACGTACCTACCACATCACAGACTACCATGATGCCTGCTTCCCAGACAGTTGCTACTACTACCACTGTGGCTATCCCAGTATCGCTACAAGATTTCATGAGGCTGAGACCTCCAGTCTTCACGGGCACCGATGCAGCAGAGGATCCGCAGACATTTCTTGACAGTTTAGCCAGGATCTGCCGTTCGCTCAGATGTTCTGACGATCGATGGGTGGAGCTTGCGAGTTTCCGTCTAGAGGGCCTCGCGCAGACATGATGGGAGTCAGTCTTGAGAGGTCGAGCTGCAGGTCTACCGCCTATGACTTGGGCCGAGTTTACAGCAGTCTTTCTAGCTCGTTTCCTCCCAGAGAGCGTTCGTGACGCCAGAGCTCGTAGTTTTGAGGCCTTGATCAAGACCCCAAGGATGACGGTGTCTGAGTATGACGTCCAGTTCACGCAGTTATCCCGATATGCTCCGTATTTGGTGGATACCGAAGATAAGATAGTGAAGAGGTTCGTGCAGGGACTTGACACCCAGCTATTTCTTGCTATTGGCGCCCAGCACTTCGACACTTATTCAGCTGCTATGGATACGGTTTTACGGATGGAGGCACGCATATCACAGACTTCGGCCGTTTCTGGGCCGAAGAGGATTCGCACCGATGTGCCGTCGCAGAGGCAGCGCGCCAGATTCTTTCCGAGAGATGGGCCTGGCAGAGGATTTGGACGGGGTCAGTTATATGGTTCATATCCACAGGGACAGCAGTCGTCGCTAGGATGTTATGGGTGCGGGAGTCTGCACCATCGTATCAGGGACTGTCCAGCGAGACGACAGGGAGCGGTGACAGTGCCACATGTTACCCTACCACCATCATCACCTCCTCCTCAGAAAGCCCTACTTCCTATCACTGGCGATGCTCCACGACAATTTGATGCACCCAGAGGCCATGGACGTGGCGGTCCGATCCAGAGAGGACGAGGAGGCCGAGGCCGAGGTCGAGGACAGCCAGTTATTGGTGGGGGTCAGGCCCGAGTTTTTGCTTTGACGCCGCAGGATGCGCAGGCATCCAACGCCGTTGTGACAGGTACCTTGCCAGTTTGCTCTTTCGACGCACGGGTATTATTCGACCCAGGTTCCACACATTCATACGTATCTACACACTTTGCACCGATGTTAGGCCGTGAGTCGTCGTCGTCAGATCAGCCGCATGTTGTTATTACCCCGGTAGGCGAGTCGTTTGTCGCTCGTTTTGTGTTTCGATTGTGTTCCGTTCGTATCGGGGAGAGGGATTCGTCGGTTGATTTGATTCTCCTCGATATGTTGGACTTTGATGTGCTTCTGGGCATGGATTGGCTAGCCACTTTTTATGCTTCTGTGGACTGCCGTGAGAAGGCAGTCAGATTTAGCTTTCCAGGAGAGCCAGTCCTTGTTATTCAAGGAGACTGCAGCATCACCCTTCCCAGCTTGATTTCGTCTCTTCGCGCTGGTCAGCTCTTGCGGAAGGGATGTCAGGGATTCTTAGCGTATATTTGTGATACTCGTGCTGCAGAGGTTCTGTTGGACCGGATCCCGGTTGTTTGTGAGTTCCCTGATGTTTTCCCTGATGAGCTGCCTGGGTTACCGCCTGAGCGCGATATTGAGTTTTGCATCGATTTGATTCCCGGCTCGGGGCCTATTTCTATACCGCCTTATCGAATGGCCCCGGCAGAGCTTAGAGAGCTGAAGGATCAGTTGCAGGATTTGTTAGATAAAGGGCTTATTCGACCGAGTGTTTCTCCGTGGGGTGCTCCGGTCCTGTTTGTCAAGAAGAAGGACGGAAGTTTGCGCTTATGTATTGACTACCGCCAGCTGAACAAGGTTACCGTGCGGAACAGATATCCGTTGCCACGCATTGATGATTTGTTCGACCAACTTCAGGGTGCGGGGTATTTTTCGAGGATCGACTTGCGATCAGGGTACCATCAGCTGCGAGTTCGACAGGAGGATATACCGAAGACAGCTTTCCGTACGCGCTATGGCCACTATGAGTTTCTGGTGATGTCGTTCGGACTCACCAACACCCCAGCTGCATTCATGGATTTGATGAACCGGTACATTCAGGCCGTATCTTGACTTGTTCATCATCGTGTTTATCGACGATATCTTTGTGTACTCCCGGAGCAGAGAGGAGCGCGAGCAGCACTTGCGGATTACGTTGCAGACTTTGAGGGAGCATCAGCTTTTCGCAAAATTTTCCAAGTGTGCATTCTGGTTGGACAGCGTCGGATTCTTAGGTCACGTGATTACGAGAGATGGCATATGTGTGGACCCGAAGAAGATTGAGGCCATTCAGCAGTGGCCCAGACCGACATCAGTTACGGAGATCCGCAGTTTCCTAGGCCTTGTTGGCTACTACAGGCGATTCGTTCAGGATTTCTCCCGTATTGCTGCACCTTTGACCGGATTGACCCGGAAGGGAGTTCCTTTCATTTGGACGGAGGAGTGCGAGCACAGTTTTCAGCAGCTACGGACTTGTTTGACTACGGCGCCGGTATTATCTTTGCCTTCAGGATCAGGAGGATTCGTGGTTTATTGTGACGCTTCACAAGTGGGGCTAGGGTGCGTATTGATGCAGCAGGACAGGGTGATCGCGTATGCTTCGCGGCAGTTGAAGAAACAGGAACAGAACTACCTCACTCACGATCTGGAGATGGCTGCAGCGGTCTTTGCACTTAAGATCTGGCGACATTACCTATACGGCGAGTCGTGTCAGATATTCACTGATCACAAGAGCTTAAAGTATATATTTCAGCAGCGAGACCTGAATCTCAGACAGCGCCGTTGGATGGAACTAGTAAAGGACTACGATTGCGAGATTTTGTATCACCCGGGCAAGGCTAATGTAGTGGCGGATGCTTTAAGCAGGAGGCCCGGGGGTAGTCTATCTTGTTTGCGCACAGTACAGAGGCAGTCGTCTGCAGATTGGCAGATTTTATGCGACAGCCGGGTTGAGTTCGAGTTCACTCCGACAGGGGGACAGCTTGCGCATGTTCTTGCACGTCCGCGGTTACTTGACCGTATTCGAGAGGCACAGCCCAGCGATGACCGTCTTTCAGAGATCATGGAGCAGATTAGGCAGGGCAGAGATTCCGAGTTCATGATTGATGATCAGGGAGTACTGCGATTTGGGACTCGACTTTGCGTACCAGATTCTGAGGGGCTACGGCGTGAGATTCTTGAGGAGGCACATAGATCGACATACAGTGTTCATCCGGGTTCCACCAAGATGTACCACGATTTGCGAGATGTTTACTGGTGGGACGGGATGAAGAGGGACGTCACAGACTTCGTATCGAAATGCCTGACTTGTCAGCAAGTTAAGGCCGAGCACCAGAGGCCAGCAGGAGAGTTGCAGCCTTTGCCCATTCCAGAGTGGAAATGGGAGTAGATTTCTATGGATTTCATTGTGGGTCTACCCAGGACCAGTCGAGGGTACGACTCCATTTGGGTGATCGTGGATCGATTGACGAAAGCGGCTCACTTCCTGCCAGTGAAGACCACTTTCGGTTTTGCTCAGTATGCCCAGATATATATCGACGAGATTGTATGACTGCATGGAGTCCCGACGTGTATCGTGTCCGACCGAGGCACCCAGTTTACCAGCCGACTATGGCAGCGACTTCAGGAGGCATTGGGCACCCGTTTGAGTTTCAGCACAGCATTTCATCCGCAGACCGACGGCCAGTCAGAGCGGACCATTCAGGCTCTTGAGGACATGCTCCGAGTGTGCGTTTTAGACTTCGGAGGTAGCTGGGATCATCATTTACCCTTAGTGGAGTTCTCCTACAACAACAGCTTCCAGGATACTATTCAGATGGCACCTTTCGAGGCATTGTATGGGAGGAGATGCAGATCGCCCATCTGTTGGACAGAGCTCAGCGATAGCAGTATTTTGGGGCCGCAGGTTGTTGAGGAGACGACAGTGAAGATACAGTTGATCCGAGACCGGATGAGAGCGGCTCAGAGTAGGCAGAAATCGTATGCGGATAGGCGCCGTCGCAGGCTAGAGTTCGCTGTTGGCGATCATGTTTTTCTGAGGGTCTCTCCGATGAAGGGCGTGATGCGATTTGGGCGAAAAGGAAAGCTTAGTCCCAGATTTATGGGTCCCTTCGAGATCCTCGAGCGTGTCGGCGCAGTTGCATATCGTTTGGCTCTTCCACCCAGCTTTCCCGATGTTCACCCCGTCTTCCATGTTTCAATGCTCCGCAAGTACCTTCACGACCCTTCGCATGCGATTCAGCACCCGACAGTCCAGCTAGAGAACGACCTTTCTTTTGCAGAGCAGCCGGTGGTCATCCTGGATCGACAGGCTAAGAAATTGAGATCGAAAGTTATACCGACCGTAAAGGTCCTTTGGCGTGGCCCGAGCAGCGAGGAGGTCACCTGGGAGACCGAGGATGAGATGAGGAAGAAATATCCCTATCTCTTTGAAGGTACGCGTAGCTAGATTTTTAAATTTGGGGACCGAATTTCTTTAGGGGGGAAGATTGTAACGCCTTGAAAAGTCGTTTTGGTGTTTTCCCGAAAATCGGTGAAAATTTGGTATTTTTCCGTAAATCGTCTTGTTTGTTATTTTGCAGTTTAGGCCTAATTATACCTAATTTGGATAGGTAATTGCTAGTTTTTAGTAGCTAATGAGTTACTTATAAATTTCTGGTCATTTAAAATTTTTCCCTAATTTTTCAATTTTTAATATTATTTTAAGCCGGTAAAAAATACATTAAATTAGCGATAAATACAAATTTAAATGGGCTAATTTTAATCTTTAAAATCATGTTAATTAAAATCTAGTTGTAATATAAATTATTAGTATTTTATTTCAAGTTTTAATGGGTTTTTATTATGGAAAACAAAAATATATTTATTTTGAACTAAAACTTGCAATTTTGCACTTGTGGGGGGTCTTTTTGCATAAAAATTTTTGTTCACTCTCTCACACACATCCCCACATCTCCTTTGGCCGAGCCACCTGCTGGAACCCCCCCACCATTTTCATTTCAACTCATTTGGAAAGAGAGGAAAAAGATTAAGAGTGTAGAATATAATATATTAATTAAGGTATGGTGTTTGACTTGGAGAAAAAAATAAATCTAGTACACCCACACACACTCCTCCCCATTTCCCTCACTGTCAAAAATCTGCAGTCCCCCTCCATTATTTTTTTTCTTTCTCTTTTCTCTCATTTTCATCAAGAAAATTCCATCAAAATTCAACAAAATCAACAATTTCCTTCACAATTTCAAAGCAAAACCTTATTCCCTCTCTTCTCAAACCTAAATTGGTTCAAATTTTGGAGAAAGATGGCATCTTGGGAGGCTTTAGCAACATAGGGTTTGGGCTTGTGAGGTATAATTTCAATCTTTGGTTAATTTGTAGTTTAAAGTGTGCTAATTAGAACTTTGAAAATTGTTTTAGTGTTAATTTCTAATCCAATTTTTTTTTAGTTCATGGCTTGACTTTTATTAGGGTTTAGAAAACCATTAGTAAGTTAATTAAATTATATTTGCTATCTAGTTGTTTTGTTAACCTAAATCTAAGAGGTTAGCTTGTTATTGGGTTTCAAATTAGTGCTAATCTAAGTTAATCTAGTGTGAAATTTTGATTGCTATTGCTAATTTTGAAAAATCAAGAAAATGTTTGTGTATGGAAAGTGGGTTTTGATGCATGGTAAAGGGGTTAATTTAATTATAGTGACTTTCTAATGGTTTAATTTGGATGTTTGTGTGATAATGTGAGCACTTAATCACAAATCCGCGATTTTTGCACGAATTTGGAAATCTTTAGTGCTTGCTAGTTTTTTTTTTTTTATAAAAATTAAGTGGTGAATTATTTGTGATAACTTGATGATATTTTTAGTATATCCTATGACATTTAGGATGTGTGAGGGTGGAAATTTTGTGTGATCGGGTTTTAGTTTTGCTGGGCGTCCCAAAACGACGATTCTAGTTAGTTTTGCGATTTTCGTGTGTGTTCCGCGCACCTTGTACACGTTGTGCCTAGCTTGTGAAAGTGGATATTTTCATTTGGGATTTGCGTCGTTTCATGATATGTAATCTTATGTTTTGTATTGATGCAAATTCCAGGTTCGGTCGCGGAGACTTCGGACGCGGCACGAAAAGGGAAAGCGGTGATTGGACGTAGCTAGCTGAGGATTCCGGTGAGTAGATTTAACATCTACGGGGGGCTATCGTTTGGATGGCCCAGGTCGCCCGATAGTTTAAGTAGTTAAAGATTTGCAGTAATATTAGTAACTACATCCATGCTTTAGTTGACATACATATGCGAACCCATCCTATAGGACACCTGCACCATTGCCAGGGTTTTTATATGCAGCACGAGCACTATTCATGCATACACACACGTCCTGGTAATTGCCATGCCACCACACTAGATAACCTATAATTTGAAACCTTTTACTATAATTGATGCTTAAACCTGTGCTATTGTCTTTAAATCCTTAAAATGAAATCGTAGGATTGCTATTCATGTGCATGTACCTCATCATATTATTTGTTCATGCCTAGTCTATTAATCATACATCGCAACTGGATTATTGATACTATATGCATTCATTATCATTGACATATGCACTTATGAGGATTTCTTGAGATTTTATGATATTTCTGGATTTCGGGGGGAAAGTCGCAAAATTTCTAAACTTATTACCTTTTTAAAATATGTAAATTGCGGTTTTCTAGTGATGTAAGTGTCGTCCACCATGAGTTTGCTGTGGTTTTCGAGACCCGTTTTGAGGAATTGGGTGAACTGTCTCGGGTACATGGTGGGCCCGGTAAGGTACCCCGGTGCAAGAAGGTCGTGTTGCTGATGTTGAGCCTGGCAGGGGATGGACTACCTACCGGTGACTTTTTGGCACGGCGGATATCCAGAGGATACCGACCGTGGCCGCGAGATGATGAGATATTGACATTTGAGATGGGTCAGCCGGACGGCTGAGGTCAGAGATACTATGATATGGATACATGAGATTGAGACAGTTTTGAGGTGTCGATGCTGGACACGGATTCTTGTTGATTCTTTTGGTATTGTGCTGATATTTTAAAAGAAAAGAGATTCCTAAAAGAAAAAATATGACTTCTTGTACCTATATATTCAAATTACGAGTTGATTCATATTGCATTCATACCTGCTAGTACCTTCATGTTGCATACATACCTGCTAGTATATCCTGCCATACCTGTATTATAGATTCTAGGATGCTTGTGTGCATGCTTGCGATAGCCTATATAGATGTTATTTATTACTCACGAGTTGGCAACTCACCCCCGTTGTGCCACAGTCTTTTGCAGGTCCGCTCCGTCAGTACAGTAGCAGCGGGCGTACTTGCTACTTTTGCCTGGACTCGAGGCTTTTGCTCGTAGGTGGGTTGTATTATTATTTTGTACCACCTTGTATATTCTTTGTATCTAGAGTACTCCATCTACTGTATCTACCAGTATTGTTGTATATTGACCTAGAGACGAGACTGTGAGATTTGTGGGGTTTTTATGCTGTATTTTGGGGTCGAGGTCACTTGAGTCGACATGCTGTTTTACTTGTGCTTCTTATGTTTATTTATGCACATTGCTGATTTACATTGCGTGGGATTTCTGACCGCCTTGTGGCGAAGAGCTAGCTCCCGCTTGGGGATGCCTTATTTGTTGTATTCATATATATTCTTGTTGTACCCATTTTGGGGGCCAGTATTTACAAAGGAGACTCTGCCGAAATTTTCGAGAAAATTGATATTGTTTTTAAAAAGGCTTATATGACTTATTTGATAAACTCGCTTTCAATTGATTGGTTTTCCTTCACTCTTCTGCTTTTTAGTTTTGATTTCTGGGCTTTGGCTTACTTATTTTACGGACGTCTTGAGACGTTTCGTAACTTAAGTGCCAGTCACGTTCCGTACCCTGCGGGTCGTGACATAAGGCCATGTGTTGTAGTATCTCATACACAACATCCCAAAAAGTCTCTCAAACTGCGTCTGGGGGTGGGCCTTCATGCGTGGACCCGCTACGTTATCCTTCAAGTCAACTCTCCTGACTTCGATCTCCCATCGATCTACTATCTCCCGAATCAGGTGATACCGCCTAAGAATATGTCTGGATATCTGATGGGACCGGGGTTCCTTCGCTAAAGCCACAGCTCCATTGTTATCACAATACACTGGTATTGGATGCTCAATGGATGGAACCACACCAAGTTCAGCAATGATCTTCTTCATCCAGACAGCCTCTTTGACAGCATCGTTGGCAGAGATGTATTCAGCCTCCATTGTCGAGTCTGCTACAGTATCTTGATTAGAACTGTTCTAACATACCGCCCTTCCATTGAGGGTGAAGACAAAACTCGAGACCGATTTACTGTCGTCCTTATCACTCTGGAAGCTCGAATCGGTAAAGGACTCCACATAGAGTTTACTGTTACCATATACCAAGAATATTTCTTTAGTCCTTCTCAAGTACTTAAGAATGTTCTTCACAGCTATCCAGTGCTTTTCTCCAGGATCTGATTGATACCTACTCACTACACCTAGTGAGTAAGCTACATCGGGTCTGGTACATAACATCGCATACATGATAGACCCGACTGCCGAATAATAGGGTATCCCTTGCATGTGAGCCCTCTCCAAATCAGTCTTGGGAGACATCTCTTTGGAGAGACTGATTCCTGAGCAAGTGGGTAAATTACGAAGCTTAGAATCTTCCATACTAAACATCTTTGGTATGATTTCAATGTACCTGGATTGGGACAATCCCAACATCCGCTTAGATCTATCTCTATAGATCTTAATTCCTAGGATGTAGGAGGCATCACCTAGATCTTTCATGGAGAACTTATGTGCTAAGAAGAGCTTGACCGAGTGTATCATCGGAACATCATTTCCTATCAAGAGTATGTCATCCACGTACAATATGAGGAAGACAACCTTACTCTCTACAACCTTCTTGTATATACAAGGTTCATCTACGTTTTTGATGAAGTCAAACTTTTTGATAGCTTCATCGAAACAGGTGTTCTAGCTCCACTATGCCTGCATTGATCCGTAGATTGATTTAAGAAGCTTACACACGCTTCCGCTGCTCCCACTTTCTACAATGCCCTCTGGCTGTGTCATATACATGCTCTCTTCTATATCACTATTTAGAAAAGCGGTCTTGACGTCCATCTGCCAGATTTCGTAGTCATGGTATGAAGTAATGGCAAGTAGGATCATGATGGACTTAAGCATAGCGACAGGAAAAAAGGTTTCATCATAGTCGATACCTGGTCATTGACGAAAACCTTTTTCTACAAGTCTAGCTTTGAAGGTCTCAACATTTCCATCTACACCAATTTTCTTCTTAAAGATCCACTTTCTCCCGATGGGTTTTACCCCTTCAGGAGAAACTTCCAAAGTCCATACTTTGTTAGTGCACATGGATTCCATCTCAGATCGCATAGCATCCAAACATTTCACAGAGTCTCCACTTGTGATGGCCTACTCGAAACTAGTTGAGTCATCATCTTCCATGATGCAATCCTCGGTCCCACCGTCTATGATAAAACCGTAGTATCTCTCAGGTGGATAAGGAACTCTACTAGATTTGCGAAGTGGCTGAGGTTCGTTGGGGACTATTGAATCCTCCGGTTCTATCAAATCACCAGTTGTAATTTGTGCGGCTGGAACTTCTTGCAGTTCTACCTCATTACCACTAATTTCTTTCACAAGAAATTCCTTTTCTAAAAAGGTGGCATATCGAGAAACCAACACCTTTTGTTCCTCAGTGTGGTAGAAGATATATCCATGTGAAATTTTAGGATATCCCACAAACTTGCAAAGAATTGATCGTGCGTCGAGTTTGTCTGGATTCTGTTTTTGAACATAGGCCGGACAACCCCATATCTTAACTCATTTAGGATATGGTCTCTTTCGACTCCATATCTTATATGGTGTTTTAGGCACAGATTTTGATGGAACTTGATTCAATAGGTATGCGACTGTCTCAAGCGCACAACCCAAAAGGAAATAGGTAACTCAGCAGTACTCATCATAGAGCGCACCATATCTAATAGGGTGCGATTTCTCTGCTCCGATACACCTTTGTGCTGTGGTGTATACGGAGGAGTAAGTTGAGAGAGAATCGCATTCTCTTTTAAATAGTCACGGAATTCCATGCTCAAGTATTCTCCTCCCCGATCATATCGAAGGATTTTAATACTTTTACCAATTTGGTTCTCCATTTCGCACTTAGATTGTAACACAAAATTATATCCTTCATTGTCCAACAACGACATTGATATAATATTACATAACATCGAAGGTACAAAATAACAAGGGCTCAAAACCAATATACAACCCGACGACAAACCAAGGTGATACTCTCCCACTGCTACAGCATGTACAGAGGAACCATTCCCAACTCGGAGAGCGTGATCACCTTTCTTCAAAAACCTGCTATTTCTCAGCCCCTGCACACAATTGAAGATGTGAGATCCTGGCCCGGTATCTAATACCCAGGAAGCAGAGTTAATTAAAAAACAGTTTTCTGTTACAAACACACCTGAAGTGGAAGAATCAGCATGCTTCTTCTTCTTGAGGTCGGCAAGGTATGCAACGTAGTTTCTCTTCCATTGCCCAGTCTTGTGGCAGTGGAAACATTCCCCTCTTCCTGATGCAGCAACCCCTATCTTGTCCTTTCCCGGTGTCTTTTTCACTCCTCCTCTTGGCTTGATGGGATTCTCCTTCTTCTTTCCCTTGGCCTTAGCTTTCGGGACGGAAGAGGAAGATGGCCCAACAATTAGAGCGGGAGTTTTCGCTACTTTTAGCGTGCTTTCTTCACTCCTCAACATATTGAGGAGTTTAGGAAGTGACTTCTCCATGTTTTGCATATTGAAGTTCACAATGAACTTAGCAAAGACAGGAGGCAGGGACTATAGAACAATATCAACATACTGTTCGTTCTCCATGGTCCATCCCAGGTCCTCTAGTTCTTCGATAAGTCCTATCATCTTCAATACATGGTCACCTACAGACGTGCTAGCAGCCATCCGCATCTGAAACAACTTTCGAGATGCCTCGTATCTGAGAGTACGAGATTTCTCCCCACACATGTCCTTTATATGGAGAAAGATGGATTGTACGTCTATCTTCTCATGCTGCTTTTGATGTTCATTGTCTATAGAAGAAAGCGCGAGGCATTTGGCTGTTGCACAGTCTATATCCCATGTCTTGCGGATTTCCTTATCCACAACTGAAGAATCAGGGCCTGGGCTAGGAGGGGCTGGGGTAGTCAGGACGTATCCGACCTTATCATAGGTCAGGGCAATATTTACGTTCCTCAGCCATTCTTTGTAATTCGGTCCCGTGAGTTTATTCTTGTCTAATAAAAGCTGAAGTCCCGTCATAGGTATCTGCCATTAAGAGAGAGAAAAGAAGACACTCAGCGATTGCTCTTACATGATTAGATTGGTTATTAATCTTATCTAATCGATGTCTCCCACTACTTTTATCAAATTTTCCTTCAAACCTTAAAAAGAAAATTAGCCAGGATTAATTGCAATCTACAAGTTCGCTAACCGGTCGGCCAGGCCAGTGTCGGTACTCCAAGGGAGGTTCTCCGTAGTTTCGCACGGACCTAATTAAAATAAACCTCGTTTTCCTAGAGGCGTAACCCCGTTGACACCTTTCCAGACACCTACTGGATTAGCTAATTGTAAAATGAAAAACTCTCGCAGGAGTAACTTTTACTTACAGTGGGATCGGGATCCAACTATCAAATAGAAAGTATGCAATCTTATTGGAAATGTCAACTCTTGAAATTCCCGATATGGTTTTTACCCCTAGTGTCTTATGACCTTAACCATGGTAAACATATCATAAGCACTAGTCAACTTCTACCCGTCATTTCGTGATTGATTTAGACCCACCCGCATAACCCTTAACTATGGTCAACGAGATCATGCGAATGTCCTAATCTATCGCATCATATGCTTTGTAGGAAGACATCACTTAGCTACCGTACACCACGCCTTAACTATAGTCAACAAACGTGGCACGAATACTAAGTACTCTGCTTCCAAAAATGGCGCAGGGCAACGGATGGTTTTGATGAAAACCTTTAACGTTTTGAACAAGATATCGTTGTAGAATCCAGTGAAAGGAGTGTTATAAGCTCTAGTTTTAAAAGTCGAATATTTTTGTTGTATCTTTCTAATTTTGCTAAAGAGGTCACTCCCGGTGAAGGGATCTCGGCTATACCACGATGCAAAGCAAAAATTAGATCAACTATAAAAACAAATCGAGTGATTTGCAATATTTGCTAGTTTCTCTAAAGGGGTCACTTCCGGTGAAGAGATCTCTGCCCTTTCCTCATCGAATGAGGTGCTGGATATTCATCAAGGAATACCACTACGCAAAGCAAAAACTAGAGTTACCCATTTTAAAAAGTTTGATTCTACAATATTTTATGTTTCTTTTTCTTAACATTAATCACATTAATGTTGTCCCATCATTTACGTTTCCTAAATATCACAGAAAAGAAACGAAAATAGAACGTACGCTTATGCCATCCGCATTCACCACGGGTCCCCGTCATGCACCGTTAGGTTACTTAACTAACGGCAGAGCAGAGACTGGACTAGCGCGGGTGCAAAACATAAGAAACGTTTATTATATATCTCATATATAAATAGCCATTCGTCGCACGCATTTATAAACATTCCAGATCACTGATAAATACATTAGATATACTAAGAATTCCGTTTTTCATTCAAGCCCTTAACGAAAGATGGGTTCCACGGTCATGATGAATAGCCAAACCCCATCCTAGACCCCTACGGGTGCGGCAAACTAGCCGCCAAATTTCCGAAGTGAAGCAACCTCCCTCGACAAAGTGAATAGGCTACGTCATCCACATGACCCCGTTCGGAAATACGTCATCCACATAACCCCGCTCGGAAATACGTCATCCACATGACCCCGCTCGAAAATACGTCATCCACATGACCCCGCTCGCAAATACGTCATCCACAAGACCCCGTTCGGAAATAGGTCATCCACATGACCCCGCTCAGAAATACGTCATCCACATGACCCCATTTAGAAATACGTCATCAACATTACCCCGCTCGGAAATACGTCATCCACATGACCACGCTCGGAAATACGTCATCCACATGACCCCGTTCGGAAATACGTCATCAACATGACCCCCCTCGGAAATACGTCATCCACATTACCCCGCTCGGAAATACGTCATCCACATGACCCCGTTCGGAAATACGTTATCAACATGACCCCGTTCGGAAATACGTCATCAACATGACCCCACTTGGAAATACGTCATCAACATGACCCCGTTCGGAAATACGTCATCAACATGACCCTGCTCGGAAATACGTCATCAACATGATCCCGCTCGGAAATACGTCATCCACATGACCCCGTCACGGAAATACGTCATCCACATGACCCCGCTGGGAAATACGTCATCCACATGACCCCGCTCGGAAATACGTCATCCGCATGACCCCGTTCGGAAATACGTCATCCACAAGTCCCCGTTCGGAAATACGTCATACCCATGACCCCGTTCCGAAATACGTCATCCACATGACCCCGCTCGGAAATACGTCATCCACATGACCCCGTTCGGAAATACGTCATCCACATGACCCCGCTCGGAAATACGTCATCCACATGACCCCGTTCGGAAATACGTCATCCACATGACCCCGTTTGGAAATACGTCATCCACATGTCCCCGTTCGGAAATACGTCATCTACATGTCTATCCCATTAAACACTTACGGGTCCTCTCGATTCGTAAGGAAGAAAACACTCTTATAAGATCCTTACGACTTATAAGGGAAAACACACATAGGAATTCTCACAATTCCTAAGAAGAAAATACACCTACGAGATCCTCTTGACTCATAGAGAGAAAAGTCTTTATGAGACCCTCACGGCTGATAAAGTTGAAAAGTCTTAGGTAACAAATCTGAACCTGCTTCCTAAGCCATCACTATCCCTCGAAGAAGCCAAGACAAGATCTTCACTCTATCATTTGCCGGCTATGTTTGCTAAAGTGACTTGCTGATAACAAAGAGAGAAGAAAGCAGAGAGATGACACAAGACATTGCAAAAAAATGTGTATCTTTTATTCATGAATTCAATTGGGTACAAAATACATCATATGAAAGAATAAAAGAACGAATACATTTTATTCAAAATTACAATTGGTACGAAAAAATTATTGAGAGGGAAGCGCTTTCGATAATCTAATCAGCCGCTCACGCATTTCCCTCAGCCCCTCTTCTTGATCAGCTGCTGCGGCCAACTCTGCTTCGACCTGGGCTCGCTGCTGCAAGTAAGATGAAAGTTGTTCCTCAACGGCCCGCTGAGCTGCTTCACGATCTTGTGCATCCCGCTCGACGATGTTGAGCTTCTGCCTCAATGTTAACCCATCAAAAATGCATCACAGAAGGCCTTCGAAGATAACTTTCAACTGGGCAGCATTCACATCAACCAGAGCATGCAGTCGAGCAGATTCGCTTGAAGTTTCTTTACATTCCTTCTGTTTTAAAGCCACTTCTTGTTCAAGATGGCGGAAATAAGAAATGCTTTGCTCGATCCACATAGTCCGTTGAGTGCTCATAGCCAGAATCTCAGGTGCTGGACGCCTAAGCTCAAGCTCATGCAGGAAAGCCTTGATTTCCCTGCAGTGATTAACCCAAGACTCAACGACGCCCTCACCATGAAATTTCACGAGCGTCGCCAACATAGGGTTAACCTCCACGGCAAAATCCGCAGCAGATGTGGGAGTCTCCGCATCAAGCTCCTCGATATATTCGCTCAGCATGCGCAGACTGGTCACAGCACCTTTGGAGGATGGGCGTCTGGAAAAGGGCCCTGCCGACATCATAATGCGAGACTCGAACGGGGCTGGAGTCGATGTGATTGTTGCAAAATAGATCATAATCAGATGTCGGCTCAGGAAATAAAGAAAATACACGAAAAGTAGAGTCTACTATACCGGCTGCAACAGGGGGCAGAGCTGGGAGTACTGGTGGCGCAACGACAGCCTCGTCCCCTCCTTCAATTTGTAAGGCTACAAACAATATAAAGAAGAGTTAGCAATAATGCGACTGCCAGTTAAAGAAAGCACGTTGTTTAGAAAAGATACTCACCGACACCAGCAGGCGGACCAATCTCTGACAGGAAGGAGAAGTGAGGGTGCAGCACCTGATACAGGTGGTCAAAAAGGACTCCTGCAAAGACGCAGTAATGCAATGTCAGTACATAAGTTATACAGCTTAAAAATAAGACCGATGGGTCACGAATCCGCACCTTCCAACATCTGAGATGGTATGAGAGAGGGTATAGGAGGTGTCACCGTCAAAGCGGTAGCTGATGGCGCTTCCTCGAGTAGCACGACCTCAGCGCTCGCCACGCCTGCATTAAAAACGAGATAAATACTGTCAGGAAAGATTGAAAAGGATTGCAGAATAAAAAGAAAAGCAATGACCCAAAATCTACCTGATGAGTCGCCAGACGGAACCGCGATGAGGGCGTCACTTGATACAGCAACTGCTTCATCCTCTTCCATCGGGATGGTCTCACCTCCCGTCGCCTCATCCCCTGACTCTACAAGAGCCGTCGTAACGCTTGAGATGCCAGGAGATGGCAGAGAGCCGCAGGCGGAAAAAGCGATGATTGGAGTGGTGCCCGACTCTTGAGAGAGAGCAGCCACCTCGGGCTCAGCAATTGTGGCTATCTCATCCATCGCCACCTCGGGTTTGGCAGTGGTGGTCATCTCACCCACCGCCATCTCAGACTCGGCGATCGTGACTGTCTCACCCGCCGCTACCTCGAACTCAACGATGGCAGCCACCTCGCCTACCGCCACCTCGGGTTCGGCAATCACGGCTACCTCCTCTACCGCTGCCCCAGGCCCAGCGGTCGCCATCACCTCTTAGGGAAGACTCATCCCTTCAAGATAAGATATATGAGAATTGATACTTAAAACTTTGACAACGGAACCCCGTGTCACATTACCTTGGGTTGGTCTTCAGACCGCTTCCCGAGCCGCATGTGCTGCTCGTCTATAGGCAGTAGACAAGGCAGCCAGGGACTCCTCTGAAGGAGTAGCGACACTCGAACCCGCACCCGTGGCTAAGGCAGCACTATGCTCCCCTGCTGCACGCACTCTGCGCTTCCTTTCCGCTCGGGCCGTGAGAGCTGATCTTCTCAAGACCTCCGTCAATGGGACGTCATCATCTACACCAGGAGCCATCTCTGGAGCCGTTATGGCGTCCGTCATTGGTTGCTTGAGTAAAGCCTCCTTCGGCAGTGCCGAAGACGCCGGGACTTCGGTGGCTGGCCCGGGAAGAATTTCCACATCACTTTGCGGTATCGGCATTGTGGTCCCTGTAATAAGATAGAGAAAGGGTTAGATTTTCCACAAGAAAGGAAGATGAATATGTAATGAGCCGAGACATACCGATGCCCAACAAAGCGTGATTCCTCTCCTCCTCCTCGAAAGTCTTGAGAGAAGCTGCGAGAGCTTCTTCAGTGGAAGTGCCTGTTAAAGAAGGAAAAGCGTCAGTCAAAGCACGATAATAGAAATACGATGCAATGGCGAAAAATACAGCTAATGATTACTTGATCGCCTGAGGATAGCCAACCCCTCTTCGTGGCTGGCCAATTGCTCCGAAGCTGCAATGGCAGTCGCCAGATCAGTATCATCTGGCGGCATGAATAAGCCCTCATTTGTCCCATACTCACTCAAGCCCTCACTATAAGGAGCATGAGGCTCCTGACTAAATACGACATCGGCAGAGAAGAGCGACTTCTTCTTCCTCTTCTGCGAGCGAGCTCCGGTTACAGCCAACACCAGCTTGCGCTTGGTAGGCACTTTGGGACGGTGAGTCCCGATATCTGAGCCCACGCCAGATTCGGGTGAAGCTACATTTACCGTCTCCGCGGGAGCACGGGGCACCGATGGTACATCCACCGTCTCCATAGGAGCACGGGGCAATCCATGCATAGGGCTTAGCACACACGGAGGCTCAACTGCAGCAACCTCTCTTAGCGGAGGGGGGACAGCGATCCGTCGCTTTAAAGGGACGTTGCGATCACCGGCAGAGGGCACACTCTTGCGATCGAGCAGCAGCCGCCTTTCTTCCCTGATAACAGCACCCATCGCGTGTAGATACCAGGCCACGTGTACGTTAAGGGCCCTCGGGACACAACTCGGCTCGCTAATGAAGAAGTGAGAGCCCGTATTCAAGCGCATGAAGTGATGCAGCGCACCTCGTATTCCCTCTCTGGTGGCAGCGAGTTCTACCAAGAAAGCCTCCAGCTGGACCCTCTGATTATAACTCAGCTGCTGGGCAAAATGATGGGGGTTGTATCTCATGAATAGCACTGCATCATTTTTCCTGAATACGAGAAAGCCCGGCCGGATGGAGTATAAATGGAGAATCTCCCGGGCTTTCAACACGGAGGCCCCGTCCTTAAAAACGTCGCGCAATGCCAGCACCGACTTGGAAGTTTCCTGGCCGATCGTCAGGACTTTGTCCGTGAAAGACATACCATCTCCGACCGTGAGCAGATGAAGAAGCAAGCCCCTAGCTTCCCGCTGTGACGGACTCACGATGGACGCGTCAACCAGCCGCATAATTCGCGGGAACTTGCATTTCTCGTAAAACGAATGTCTCTTGTGAATGCTAAAGACCCCAAGCATGTGCATCTCCATCCACGAAGTAAAGTAATGCATCGGGAAGTTGGCAGCATGCACCCCCGGTTCAGTGGTATCCGCCCTACGCTAAGACCGTGGTATAGGTGGGCTAACCCGGCGATCCCGATGGCCACTTGTATTCCGGCGACCGTGCGATGCGCGGGGTAGAAGACGGAGGGCCTCATGTAATGAGGATGCATAGGGAGCGCGAACCAACTCAACCATAGCCCAAGAAACCCATAAAAAATGCCTCCTCATCAATGCCCGGGGCGGCGATTTCTGACAAAGGGATGACCGCAGCATCAGGAAGAAAGAAGCCCTTCTGATCAGTTTCCAGTACCAGCTGACGGTCCAAACCAATGCTGAAGGGATCATCGAGCTTGGCAAACATTTCACCTCGTTGCGACAAAATCTCTGGGCGAAGAAACCTGGCAATGAAGTCCGTAAAACTGACCCCGCGACCTCCGGATTCCAGGAAAAGGCTCTCGTACATGTTCAGCACCTTTATCAGACTGGGGAATTGGTGCTGAATGGCGTTCTCTGGCATGAGGCCCATCACCACCGGCTTGGTGGCAAAAACATATTCATCTGGAGGAAGCAAGACCTCGTAGTGCTCCCCCCTAACCGGTAGCCGGAAACCTCAGCAAATTCTTCTAAGGAGATAGAGACTTCTCTATCCAGTAGAAGAAAATTATGGGTTGGGCTGTTCCACTGCTCCAAGAACGCCTTAATCCAGCATATGGGAGGAGCCGAATATTGGAACAATGAAGCATAAACCGCAGGGTATAGGCCGAGCTTCAGCAGCTGCGTTTTCTTCGCTGACAAGATGTACCTGGCCCACTGCAAATACCCGGCCGGATGACGGGGAGTTAGCCCGATGTTGTAGGGTTGTCCCAAAAGGCGTGACTCGCCTTGGCATATGCGCCGCCCTAGGGTATCTAAAGCCGCCGGCAGCTGCATGGGTACGGCGGCAATCGAAGGTTGAAGAAGACCCTCCGAAGTCCAATTGACAACCTCCATGGCATAGTTCACCGGGGGTGCATCTGCATACGGAATCGTCGAGATCGGCTCCGACGGCGTCGCACAAGAGAAGCTTTGACGACCTCTGATAATCTGGTCATACCATCTGCCCTACAAGTAGAGATTTTTGTGTTCCGGGTCACGGTCTTTGATGAGCGCGAGAACCTCCCGGTCCACAGGTGCCTCACGGAATCCTCCCTCTGAACGGACGAATGGAAACGTGGCATCGAAAGATATGTCGCCTGCAGGAAAAGGGGGACAGAAGTCAATTGTCAGTACTATAATTTAATTTTAACGGTACTTTAAAATTTGTACCACACTGCAATGCAGTGGAAATGGGACCAAAGGGGGACCCATAAAATCTAGATGACAATTCATCAATTGATAATTAGTAAAACAGCCTCATCATTGGATGAGACTGTTAATTAATGAGGAAATCCTTAAGAAAATTCTCATTGAATGAGAGATCCCTCGGGAAAAGGAGAAAATCTCCCTTTGAGAGCAAAGCTCTATGACAGAGTGACATTTGTCAAACTCTGATCATGAAGGAATAAAATTCCTTAAAGAGCCTGGCTCTGTAATGATGATGGAAAAATCCATCAAGGATTAATTAAAATTAATTTTTTATGAATTAAAAATTCTGGGACCTTCAAGATCCATGAAAAAACTCTTAAGAGTTCTTCATCAAAAATTAAGAAATCTAAAGAGTAAGGCTCTGTTCATGGGCTAAGAAACCCCAAGAAAAGATCTCTTTTAGATCTATGGATTCAGAAGAGCAAAGCTCTGTTAATGAAACCCTAAATGGGTTTTCTTTAGATCAAAGATCTATGAAGAGCAAGGCTCTGTAAAACCCTAATTTATTAAAAATTAAAATTTTTTAAACTTTACCTAAGTTTTGATAGAGTTCTGACTCTTGAAAAGTTCTTAAACTGAAGAGCAATGCTCTGAATAAAAATTCTCAAGAATGAAGATGGAAATCATCTAAGAGACCAAAGGTCCTATTTATAGGCATTGAACCGCCTCTTCAACTTCTGAGTTGATCCAAGGGCTCAGATGTTGCCACCGCTGCACTCACGTGTGTGCCACATGAGCGCAACGGTGGGGGGGAATTTGTTTCCCCCAATCAGAGCAAAGCTCTGTTTTGAAATTCAAAATTCAAAAATTGAAGCAACGCTTCAGATCCAGCGCTAGGTGCGTTGCGCGCCACATGTCAAACACAGACACGCTGGCGCCAGGTGCGCTGCGCCCTAGGCAGCGCACCCCCAATCAAAGCAAAGCTCTGTTTTAAAATTCAAAATTCAAAAGAATTGAAGCAACACTTCAGATCCAGCGCTCTGCGCTGCACGCCACGTGTCAAACACGGGTGCACTAGCACAGTTGCGCCGCGCCCTGCACCACGTATCAAACACGGGTGCGCTAGCGCAGTTGCGCTGCGCGCCACGTGTCAAACGTAGGTGCGCTAGCGCAAAGTGCGCTGCGCCCTGAGCAGCGCACCACGTGCAAAGCACGGGTGCGCCAGTGCTGGAATTAAAAATTCCCCACCGTTAGATCAAAAGATCTAATAATGATAAATCATTAATCAAAATTAAAATTCTTTTATGGAAAGATTTTCTCGATCTTGTTAAAAACTAGAAGATTGCTTTCTGTAAAACAGAAGCCTTAGGATCAAAGATCCAACAGTAGGAAATATTCCCAAATCAATCAGAGAAGGATCTCTTTAACTGATTTAACAAATCAATTTGCCCTATATAAAGGCCCCTAGACTTCAAGTCTCGAAGTACAGAAATATAGAGAAACCCCACCAAAAACTTTGAGAAAAACTCAAAGAGAAAGAAAAGCAAGCTTTTGGCGAAAGAAGATCATTTTCATCGAGGTAAAGAACATGATTTTTGAACACAGAGATGAAATCATCTCATAAAAGAAGAACCATCTTCTAAATAAGATCATAGATCTACAAAAGACCAAGGTCTTTGATAAAAATGAGATCAGAGATCTTATTGTAAAAACTAAAAAAGAAATATTCACTTCATTTACAGATCATTGATCTACAAAGGCGGTGCCCTTTTTATAAATAAGAACTTTTGTTCTTGAACCTTGAGGTAAGGCCTCCTTTAAAAGAAGAACATAAATTTATTCTCCGATCATAAATTTGATCAGATGCGCTTTGCGCAACTGAAAAGTGCCTTGCACTCATGAACTGCGCCTTTGCGCTCCTTGGACCGGCACTCAGCGCCAAAACAAGCCACGTGTCAACCACAGACACATCTTGCATTTTGCGCTTCTGAAACAGCGCAATGCGCTCATGGTCTGGCGCTCAGCGCCAAGCGAGCCATGTGTCACTCACTGGTACGCCACTAAACTAGCGCAAAGCGCTCATAAATAGAAAGCGCAATGCGCTAATAAACTGGTGCTTAGCGCTAAGCGCCACAGGTGTCATCTTCGTGTGCGCTACCCGACGAAAGCGCAGTGCGCTCTTTGATTGGCACAAAGCGCCTGGCGCGCCACGTGGCGCATTGTCAGAACATACATTGTTCTGATGAATGCTATGCATTCAATACAAGACAAAAGATGTCAGAACCCAATGCTTAGCATTATTAAAAGGGCCAAGCCCAAATAAAGGCTCAACAGCCCAGAACAATAAAATGTTAAACATTTTAATCCTTTTGAACTTAGCCCAATTCTGGCCATAAGTCCTCAACTTATATTTAATTGAGCCCATCCGATCACGAATATTCAACAGATTTTAGTCCCAAACTGGATTACAGATCTTTCAACCAACTCACACCGGTTCGAGAGTACATCTCTTTACTCCTCTGATATCTGTCGTTTTAATCCTTCAACGTCTTCAGAGAGGTGACGGGTCCCGACAACCACACATTTCTACGGACTGTGGGGTCCCTTTAAATCCACAGACTATGATGTCCTTAACCTTGGACCACCATGTCCTTAAACTGGTAATGGACCACCACGTCCTTAAACTGGTAATCGACCGCAATGTCCCTAAACTAAACAATATAGTTCAAATGCTCTTTTGTTGGATCTAAATGATCCTGTTAAGTTGATCTTAGTCTAAAATTAGACTAACATGTCCTTAACAAGCGTTGAGTCGATCTTAGTATAAAATTAGACTAGCGTATCCTTAACAAATGTTTAAGTTGATCTTAGTCTCAAATGAGACTAACGTATTCTTAAACCCAAACCAAAACCCAAATCTAAGAAAATACAGATTTGGACTAATCCACGCCCTACGGGCGACAACATACATTAGTCTCCGTATACAATCCACGGGCAACCACAAACAAAACAAACACCCACGACATGAAGTGACTATCTGGAGAAGGAGAAAATTGTTACCGCGATGCGGTAGCGTAATTAACTGCAGAGGCTTGCACCTGCAGGGAAGAGCGTCCCCACAATCAAAAACCCCTCAAACGAGGGGGAATCTGACGAAGTCTGCTACATCGGCCGCATCCATTTAATTCTTCGATACATGGTGCCATAAATCAACTTGGCATCTTTGGAGAGGTGGACGGATAGCACCAAATAGCATCTGCCCCCAGATTCAGGCTAGACGTCCGTCTTCCCGGTTTCCGGCGGTAAACACACCAACAAAGTATGGACTTTGGAAGTTGCTCCTGAAGGGGTAAAACCCATCGGGAGCAAGTGGATCTTTAAGAAGAAAATTGGTGTAGATGGAAAAGTTAAGACTTTCAAAGCTAGCATTGTTGCAAATGGTTTTCGTCAATGACCAGTTGTCGACTATGATGAAACCTTTTCTCCAGTGGCTATGCCTCAGTCCATCAAGATCCTACTTGCCATTGCTGCTGCATACCATGACTACGAAATTTGGCAGATGGATGTCAAGACCGCTTTTCTAAATGGTGATTTATAAGAGAGCGTATACATGACACAGCCCGAGGGCTTCGTAGATAGTGGGAGCAGTGGAAGAATGTGCAAGCTGCTTAAATCAATCTACTGATTAAAGCAAGCATCGCGGAACTGGAACATCTGTTTCGATGAAGCTGTCAAAAAGTTTGACTTCATCAAAAACGTAGATGAACCTTGTATATATAAGAAGGTTGTAGAGAGTAAGGTTGTCTTCCTCGTATTGTACGAGGATGGCATACTCTTGATAGGAAATGATGTTCCTATGCTACACTCAGTCAAGCTCTTCTTATCACACAAGTTCTCCATGAAAGATCTAGGTGATGCCTCCTGCATCGTGGGGATTAAGATCTATAGAGATAGATCTAAACGGATGTTGGAATTGTCCCAATCCAGGTACATAGACACCATACTAAAGAGGTTTAGTATGGAAGATTCTAATCGTGGTAATTTATCCGTTTGTTCAGGAATCATTCTCTCCAAAGAGATGTCTCCCAAGACTGATTTTGAGAGGGCTCTCATGAATGGGATACCCTTTGCTTTGGCAGTCGGGTCAATCATGTATGCGATGTTGTGTACCAGACCGGATGTAGCTTACTCGCTAGGTGCAGTGAGTAGGTATCAATCAGATCCTAGGAAAAACCACCGGACAGCTGTGAAGAACATTCTTAAGTACTTGAGAAGGACTAAAGAAATGTTCTTGGTGTATGGTAACGTTGAACTCCAAGTGGAGTCCTTTACCTATTCAAGATTCCAAAGTGATAAGGACGACAGTAAGTCGGTCTCGGGATTTGTCTTTTCTCTCAATGGAGGGGCGGTATGTTCGAAGAGTTCTAAGCAAGATACCATAGCAGACTCGACGTTTGAGGCTGAATACATCGCTGCCAACGATGCTGCCAAAGAGGCTGTTTGGATGAAGAAGTTCACAATTGAACATGGTGTGGTTCCTTCCATTGAGCATCCAATACCTATGTATTGTGATAACAATGGAGCTGTGGCTTTGGCCAAGGAACCCCGGTCCCATCAGAGATCCAGACATATTCTTAAGCGGTATCACCTGATCTGGGAGATAGTTTATCGTCGGCAGATCGGGGTCAGGAGAGTTGACATGAAGGACAACGTAGCGGATCCACTCACAAAGGCTCTCCCCCAGACACAATTTGAGAGACTATTTGGGATGTTGGGTATGAGAGACTACAACAACTGGCCTTAGTGAAAGTGGGAGATTGTTAGGGATATATATGCCGAAGAGGCCATTATTATACATTGATGTATATTATAGTGGATGTATGGACATATATATAGAGGACTTTCTTGCTCGACATGATAGTATGCTATCTGATTACTCCTTATCTTAACATGTGCACTTAGTATTATTATACTATCTCTTAGATACATATTGATAAAGCCCTTAGGGTGTAGGCTTGACTACCAGGTTTATGATGCGGATCATACTACTGGGACATGGGTAGTCCACAAGCACATCCTTTAATTGTTCCTAGTCGAGGGTATATCGAGACAGGGCATCGATACACCAGAGTAGACAAGTGTGTACGTTTCTTGACCCTGTATGGGGGCGATGGTTGATCCCATATCCATTGGTGTTTAACATCAAAGATTGTACACAGGTGCTCATTAGAGAATGGGTACACCGAACAGGACTCGCCGAGAACTCCTAGTTGGTACTATACTTATCGTCAGATAGCAGTTCTCTGGTGACACTGGTACATGTTAGTCTGTAGTCTCGAGATCGTCATAGAGTCTTGTGTGGCTCCCACTGTTCTTTGATTTCCTTCCTACCACGGCTCAAAGGTATCGTGTAAACAGGTGGATTTTGGGTACAGTCCCGAGTCACATGGAGGCAATGAGTGATAGGAGGGCTTTCGTCCTCCCGGTATTGCGAGTTGATGTTGCGCTATGCTCGATTGGCTATAACAATAAGTCCCTGGCCAAGGCTGTTGATGAGATTTACTGGTAAGAGTTATCAGTAGTTTCTTTAACCGTTATAAGCCATACATCGTCATGACTTATCAAGTTACTGGGGTCTGACGTTACCACCCCTAGACTCGATATGCGACATATCAGATGAAGAGACCAGACTATACAGTAAGTGTTACTTATAGGCTTCTTGAGATTTTGGACAAGCTTGCTTGTTGATCTTCTAATCGCTCAATACCTGGGTAGCCGTTACGTCCAGCTAGTACCGCTGACGGCTTGTGGGTGACTGATGTGATCATCACCCACCGCTGGCTTATTGACGAGTCTTTAGAGTCCCACACACAAGTTTCCTGATTCAAGCGAAACGAAGTGGGGTGCATATGTTGATATGTGCGGGGGCCTGATTAAATACGAGTATGTGATACTGTATTCTAATCTGGCTATCATTTGTTATCGGTTAGGTTATATGTGATATAACTGGATTATTGAATCAAGTGTTGATTTGATAATGTGATATACAGATAGATGATATTAGTCGGTTATATGTGATATAACCGGTTTATTAAATCAAGTATTGATTTAATAATTTGATATATATTATATTTGATATAATTATATATTAACTAATATTATTAGCTCACTAATCATTCTTCATAATATATATATTAATATATATATGATATATATATATATATATATATATATGATATATATATATATATATATATATATTAAAATGAAGCATGGCATGGATTTTCTATTTTTAGAAAATAGAAAATGAAAAGAAAAATGGGGAGACTTTTGAGAGCATGGGCAAGGCATGGGTTTTTATATTTGTTTATTCATTTGTTTGCACTATTGAAGCATGGTGAATTATTTGTATTGCATTTTATTCCATGCTTCAATAATGTGTGAGCTTGGGGTTGCCTTTCTACACTCATTTCTTGAGTTGAGCTCATTTGCCTTAGTCATTTTTTTGCGCTCTTGCTCTCTCCATTTTTCCTCACCTCACCTCTAAGCTCAATCCCTCACATGAGTTGTGAACCCTTGAGCTTATGAGAACCCTAGTGAGCAAACTACACCCCTACTTCACTATTCTAGTTTGAATTGGAATTTAAACTAGTGTGTTTCCTTCACTAAAGAGTTTAGTGCAAAAGTAGCTTGGACTAGTGGACTTCGGGTAGATCATCTTCGGCACGATGGGAGCCTGTACCATTCTTCAAGTGGAGCTACGAGGAGTCGTAAGGACTACTACCCGAAGCATTAGATTAGAAGGATACGGTTTACAAAGGTTGTAGCCTCAATCTCTTCTTATAGTTTAGTTGGTATCTAGCTTAAACCCTAATCATCTAGTTAAAGATTTTGGTTAGTGTTAATTAGCACCAAATTTTTTTTAAAAATGGCATGCTTGATGCTAGTAAAACCCAGTGGTGGTGCTAACATACACTTTCACTCCATGTGGCTCGGGACTATACCCAACTAGGGCATACATATTCTTAACAATCTCCCAATTGCACTAAGTCCAGTTGTTGTAGTATCGCATACCCAACATCCCAAAAAGTCTCTCGAACTGTTTCTGGGGAAGGGCCTTCATGAGTAGATCCGCCGTGTGTCTGCTCTCTTGACCTTGATCTCGCGGCGATCAATTATCTCCCGGATCAGGTGATACTGTTTGGATCGCTGATGGGACCTGGGTTTCTTGGCCAAAACTACAGCTCCATTATTATCACAATACAAGGGTATTGGATATTCAATGGATGGAACCACACCAAGTTCAATAATGAACTGCTTCATCTAGACAACATCTTTGGCAGCATCGTTAGCAACGATGTATTCAGCCTCCATTATCGAGTCTGCAACGGTATCTTGCTTGGAACTCTTCCAACATACCGTCCCTCCATTGAGGGTGAAGACAAAACCCGAGACAGACTTGATGTCATCCTTATCACTCTAGAAACTCGAATTGGTAAAGGACTCCACTTGGAGTTCTTCGTTACCATACACCAAGAACATCTCTTTAGTCCTTCTCAAGTACTTAAGAATGTTCTTCACAGCTATTTAGTGCATCTCCCCTGGGTCTGACCGATACCTACTTACCACACTAAGTGCGTAAGTTATATCCGGTCTGGTACATAACATCACGTACATGATAGACCCTACTGCAGAAGCATAGGGTATCACGTTCATGCGAGCCTTCTCCAAATAAGTCATGGGAGACATCTCTTTAGAGAGAGTGATTCCTGAACAAGCGGCTAAATTACCACACTTAGAATCTTCCATACTAAACCTCTTTAGTATGGTGTCTATGTTCCTGGATAGGGACAATCCTTACATCCTTTTTATATCTATTCCTATAGATCTTTATCCCCAGGATGTAGAATGCATCACCCAGATCTTTCATGGAGAACTTTTGTGATAGGAAGAGTTTGACCGAGTGTAGCATAGGAACATCATTTCCTATCAAGAGTATGTCATCCACGTACAATACGAGAAATACAACCTTACTCTCTACTACCTTTTTATATATACATGGTTCATCTACGTTTTTGATGAAGTCAAACTCTTTGACCGCTACATCAAAACAGATGTTCCAACTCCGCGACGCCTGCTTTAATCCGTAGATCGATTTAAGCAGCTTGCATACCTTTCCGTTGCTCCCACATTCTACAAAGCCTTCTGGCTGTGTCATATACATGCTCTCTTCTAAATCACCATTTAGAAAAGCGGTCTTGACGTCCATCTGCCAGATTTCATAGTCATGGTATGCAGCAATGGCAAGTAGGATCCTGATGGACTTAAGCATAGCCACCGGAAAAAAGATTTCATCATAGTCGACACCTGGTCGTTGACGAAAACCTTTTGCTACAAGTCTAGCTTTGAAGGTCTGAACCTTTCCATATGAACCAAACTTCTTTTTGAAGATCCACTTGCTCCCAATGGGTTTCACCTTTTCAGGAGCAACCTCCATAGTCCATACTTTGTTAGTGTACATGGATTCCATCTCCGATGGCATAGCATCCAGCCATTTCACAGAGTCCCCACTTGTGATGGCCTGCTAGAAACTATCTGGGTCATCATCTTCCATGATGCAATTCTCTCTCCCACCGTCTATGAGAAAACCATAGTATCTCTCAGGTGTCTGAGAAACCCTACTAGATCTGCAGAGTGGCTGAGGTTCATCCGGGACTATTGAATCTTCCGGTTCTACCAAATTATCAGTTGTAGTTTGTGTATCTGGAACTTCTTCCAGCTCTACCGTGCTCCCACTAATTTCTTTTGCAAGAAATTCCTTTTTCAAAAAAGTGGCGTGCTGAGCAATAAACACTTTCTGTTCCTCAGTGTAGTAGAATAGATATCTATGTGAATTCTTTGGATATCTCCCAAACATGCAAAGAACTGATCGTGCCTCGAGTTTGTCCGAATTCTGTATTTTAACATAGGCCAGGCAACCCCATATCTTAACACATTTAAGATATGGTGTATTTCCACTCCATATCTCATATGGTGTTTTAGACACAAATTTTGATGGAACTTGATTCGATAGGTATGCAGCTGTCTCAAGTGCATAACTCCAAAAGGAAATAGGCAACTCAGAAACACTCATCATAGAGCGCACCATTCTAATAGGGTGCGATTTCTCCGCTTCGATACTCCGTTGTGCTGTGGTGTATATGGAGGAGTAAGCTGAGAGAGAATTTCATTCACTTTTAGATAATCTCGGAATTCCGTGCTTAAGTATTCACCTCCTCAATCAAATCAAAGGATTTTAATACTTTTACCCGTCTGGTTCTCTACTTCGCTCTTATATTTCTTGAATTTCTCAAAAGCTTTAGATTTGTATTTCAACAGGAACATATGTCCGAATCTTGAGAGATCATCTGTGAATGTAATAAATGTAGGGTTCCTAGGCACCCCAAGGAGGTCTCACAAGGCATCAACCATGCCAATTTCAAATTTTACGGTGCCGAGAAACCCTAAACTACTGATCGTTGGCTAGAATTCTAGGCGAAAAGCTAAACTAGTTAACACTTAACTAAGAGATACGGAAATACAACCTTTGTAGATCCGGTTCTCCACCTCCATAGCTCCGCAATGAAGTCTCCTCGCTGTCCATAACAAGTCCCGAGCTCTAGCGTCGGCTTCATCGGATAATGGACGGGCTAGGTCATCGATGTCCATGCCGAAGATGATCTACGTCGAGGCATCGCTGAATCAAGCTCCGACTTCACCAAGTCAAGAAACTTGTGAAGAAAACACACTCTACTACTTGGCAAGAGATAGAGGATGAAGAAATAGGAAGTGGGTAAACTTTAGATTTGGATTTCTCACTCTTTTTCATCACTTGCCATTGATGGAGGCAAGCTTTCTTCACTTGAAGAAATGAAGAAGAAGAAGGAAATTGTTATGATAAGAATTATTAAAATAGAAAAGAAAATCCATTTTTATCATAAGCAAACCATGGTTAGGTGTAGAGATTAAACCAAGGTTAGTTGGAATGGTTAGGGTTAAGGATGAGATAAGAATGGTTGACTAAAGTCAATGCTTCATGAAGGTTCAAAGAATAAAACAATACTAGCAACCATTCTTCTCATTATCATTTCCATAATAAATAAATAAATAAATAGATATGAAAATGTAAACCCTAATCATTTAAATAACAATGGTTCAATCTTTACACAAACTCAAGCAAACATGTATCATCAAACATGATACAATCAAGTGCACAAAACTATATCGAATATACAATGTGCACATCCGAGTGAGAAAATCCATCTTAAGTAAACCGATAATAGTTGATGCAAAGTAATATATCAAATATATAAATATGCATTAAATCATTAAATCAACACTTGATTCAATGATCCGGTCATGTCGCACACAACCGACTAGTATACAATATATCGGCTTATCGAATCAACGCTTGAATCGATAACTAGGTTATATCGCATACAACCATTCGATACATTTATCGCGAGAATAGAATACGGTATCACATACACGCATTATTCTCGGTCCCGCACATATCTCATATGCGCTCCTATTTCGTTTCGCTTGAGCCAGGAAACCTCTGTGTAGGACTCTAAAGACTCGTCAATACGCCGGCAGCAGATGATGATCATATCAAACACCCACAAGCCGCAAGCGGTCTGCTAAACGTAACGGCCACCCGGGTATTGAGCGATCTGAAGATCGACGAGCAAGCCCGCTCACACTCCAGTGAATCCAACCAGTAACACTACCGTACAGTCCGGTCTGATCGTCTGATATGTCGCATATCTTTCCTAGGGGTGGTAAACGTCAGACCCCAATAGCTCGATAAGTCGTGTCGATATGAGGTCTATAACAATTCGAGAAACTACTGGTAACACTTACCAGTAAATCTCAGCAACCCTGGCCAGGGATTTCCTGTTATAGCCAATCGAACACAGCGCAACATCAACCCCTATACCGGGAGAGACGAATCCCCTCCTATCGCTCATTGCCTCCATGTGACTCGGGACTGTACCCAAAAACGACCGTTTTGCACGCCCTCTTGGACGTGGTAAGATGGAAATCAAAGCACAGTGGGAACCACACAAGACTCTATGACGATCTCGGGTCAACAGACTACTCTGTACCAGTGTCACCAGAGAACTGCCATCTGACGTGAGGTATATTACCATCTGGGAGTTCTCGGCGAGTCCGTCCAGTGTACCCAGTCTCTACTGAGCACCCGTATATCATCTCTGATGTCAAACACCAATGGATATGGGATCATCCATCACCCATCTGTATGGGTCGAGAAGGTACACGCTAGTCTACTCTGGTATATCGATGCCCCGTCTCGATACACCCACGACTAAGGACTCTGAAGGATGTACTTATAGACTATCTGTCCCCACTAGTATGATCTGCATCATAGTCCAGGTAGTCAAGTACACATCCTAAGGGCTTTACCAACATGTAACAGAGAGACAATCAGCATACACGTTAAGGTAAAGAGTAACCAGATAGCATACTATCATGTCGAGCGAGAAAGTCCTCCCTATATATGTCCCAGCATCCACTACAATATACATCCTATGTATAGTAATGGCCTCTAGGGCATACATATAACTAACAATCTCCCACTTGCACTAGGGCCATCTGTAGCAGTGGTTGTAGTATCTCATACTCAACCATCCCATAAAAGTCTCTCTCTGGGAACAGGCCTTTGTGAGTGGATCCGCTGTGTTGTCCTCTGAGTCTACTCTCCTAACCTCGATCTCCCTGGAGATCAACCATCTCCATGATCAAGTGATACTGCCTTAGAATATGTCTGGATCACTGATGGGACCGGCGTTCCTTGGCATAAGCCACAACTCCATTGTCTCACAATGGTTGGAACGTAGTTCATCTCATGAACTAATATACACCCAAACATCCTCTTTGGTATCATCTTAAGTAGCGATGTATCCTGCCTTTATCGTCTAGTATGTCACGGTATCTAGCTTGGAACTCTTCCAACATACTGTCCCTTTACTGAGGGTATAGACAATGCCTGCGACTGGCATTCAGTCGTCATTATCACCCTGGAACCCCTCCAGTGATTCTCCCCAGGGTCGATTGATACCATCTCACTACAGCTAGTGAGTATCCTAACATCCATTTAGATCTATCTCATAGATCCAAAATCCAGGATTTAGGAGGTATCACTTTGATCCTATATGGAGAATTATGGTGATAAGCGGAGATTGACCGAGCGTAGCATAGGAAACTCCTTCCCCATCAAGAGTATGTCATCCACGTACTCTACGAGGATCGTCACCATACTCCCTACTACCTTTTTGTATATACAAGGTTCATCTATCATTTTGATGATGTCAAACTGTTTGACTAATCCATCAAAACAGATGTTCCAACTCCGCGATGCCTGCTTTATCCTATAAAGCATCTTGCACATGTTTCCGCTGCTCCCACTGTCTACGAAGTCCTCTGGCTGTGTACTTATAGACGCTCTCTTCCAAAATATCATTTAGAAAAGCAGTCATGACACCCAACCACCAGATATCGTAGTCATGGTATGTAGCCGTGGTAAGTAGGATCTGGATGGACTTAAGCATAGATACTTGAAAAGGTTTCATCATTATCCACGCCTGGTTGATGACGAAAACCTTTAACAAGTCTAACTTTGAAAGTCTCAACTTTTCCATCTACACCAAGTAATCTTCTCAAGATATACTTTCTCCTGATGGGGATTTAACCCTTCAGATATAGCAACCAAAGTCCATACTTTGTTGGTGTATAAGGATTCCATCTCAGATCACTAAACATCCAGCCATTCTTACAGAGTCCCACTCCTGATGGCCAGCTCGAAACTAGTTGGGTCATCATCTCATGATGCAATCCTCGCTCCCACTGTCATAGAGAAACCGAAGTATCTCTCAGGTGGGTGAGGAAGCCTACTAGATCGGCGGAGAGGCTGAGGTTCGTTGGAATCTACTGAATCCTTTGGTTCTACCAAATCATCTGCTGTTGTTTGTATAGCTGGAACACTTCCAGTTCTACATAACAGACCTTGCCTCGAGCTTGTCCGGATTTTGCTTTTAGACATAGGCCGGACAACCCCAAATCTTAACTAGCTTAAGACATGGGCTCTTCCCTTTCCATATCTCATATGGAGTGGTAGGCAACTGATTTGATTCGAACCTATTCAATAGGTATGCAGCTTTTCAAGTGCATAACCCCTAAAAGGAAATAGGTAACTCAGTAATACTCATCATAGAGCACACCATATCATATAGGGTGTGATTGCTCCGCCCCGATATATCATCGTGCTATGGTGTATTCGGAGCAGTAATGCCGAGAGAGAATCTCATTCTCCTTTAGAATAGTCCAGGATTTCCGTGCTCAAGTATTCTCCTCCTTGATCACATCAAAGGACATAATACTTATACCCGTATTTTGGTTCTCTACTTCTAACTTATATTCTGTGAATATCTCAAAAGGTTCAGACTTGTGTTTCAACAGGAACATATGTCTGAATCTTGAGAGATTATCAGAGAACGTAATGAAGTATAAAGAACCAGTCCTGGCATGTGTAGACAGGGGACCTACATACATCAACATGTATCATCCCAAGAGTTCACTAACTCTTTCTCTGTTTCCAGTAAACGGAGCTATGGTCATCTTATCTTTGTGACATGACTGGCGAGTTTCACAAGATGTAAGTTCAAACTAATTTAAATATGCATCTTTATGTAACTCTAGCTAGTCGGGTCGCATTGATATGACCTAGTCTACAATACCTCAAGATGAATTCGTTCATTTCTGAACTCTTCCTCTTTTGTGTGTTCCATATACTAAGAACTGTAGTTTGATTTAGAACATTAATGCTTTTAGATAACGTGCCTGAACCGATCAACTTTTGATATAGGAAATGTTCAAAACATTATCCATCAATACAAAATTATATCCTTTCTTTTCTAACAAAGAGAGTGATATGATTTGGTATATCAGGTTCGGTATCTAATAACATTCGTTCAGAATCAATGTATTGGTAATACAGGGTGACAGTGACCGACAGACTTGGCTGCAACTCTTGCCTCGTTTTCTGCCTCATGAAACTTATCACCCGTTCTCAGTTCTCTACCTTTCTGTAGCCCTATGTAACAGATTACATATCTGGGATCCTGATCTGGTATCACATACCCAGGACGCGGAGGATACTGAGAAACAGTTCTGTATAATGAACACACCCGAAGATGATGCATCGGCATGCACTCTCTTCGTTTGGGCGGCACGGGAAATCTGGTATTCCCCAATTTCCTGCTCTGTCTTATAACATTTATAAGTTGGAGCGGGACCAATGTTCCCCAGCTCAGTATAACAAGCGGGTTCGGTCAATAATCCGTTTTATTATCTTGATTAATGCGTGATATGGTCGCTACCAGGAGAGAGAGAGAAGAAAACACTCAGCGTGCGCTCTTGCAAGAATAGATTGGTTATTATTTTATCTAATCAGGATGGCTCCCACTGCTTTTTATCAAATCTTCTTTCAAACCCTAAAAGGAAAGACTAGCCGGGATTAATTACACACTACAAGTTCGCCAATCTTTCAGCCAGGCCAGTGTCGGTACTTTGAGGGAGGTCCCCCGTGCTTTCGCACGAACCTAATTAATGTAAACCTCGTTTTCCCAGAGGCGTAACCCCGTTGACACCTTTCTAGACACCTACTTGATCGGCTAATTGTAATGTATAAAACTCTCCCAGGAGTAACTCTTACTCGCAGCGGGTATCGGGATCCAACTATCTCATAGAAGGTATGCAATCTCATTGCAAATTTCAACACTTGAAATTCCCGATAATATTTTGCCCCTAGCTCGCTATGACCTTGACGGAGGCCAAACAACCCATAGTCCGCTAGTCAAGTTCAACCCGTCATTTCCTGATTGAATTAAACCCACCCGCACGACCCTTGACGGAGGCCAAACAACGCCGTATGAATACCCTAATCCAATCGCATCATATGCTAGCAGATAAGCACTAGTTAGCTACCGTACACTACGCCTTGACGGAGGCCAATCAACCGCAGCACGAATACTAACTAGTACGTATCTGAAATGACGGAGGGCTACGACAGGTTTTTCTGAAAACCTATTGCGTAATGAACTTGATATCGCTGTAGAATCAAATGATTTTAAAATGGAGTGCTTTTGAGGCTTTTCTAGTTTTGCTAAAGGAGTCACTCCCGGTGAAGGGATCGTCGGTCCTTTCCTCGTCGAATGAGGTGCGGGATATATCATATATATCACTGTGCAAAGCAAAAACACTTAAAAGCAATCAAAAGACAAACCGAGTGTGTAGCATCTGCGAGTTATTGCTAAAGGAGTCACTCCCGGTGAAGGGATCTCGGTCCTTTCCTCATCGAATAAGGTGCAGGATATATCACATATACCTCTGTGCAAAGCAAGAACTGTAGCTACCTGTTTTATTTTGAAATTCGATTCTACAACATCTTAGGTTTCTTTTATTTTCATTAATCACATTAATGAAGTCCCATCATTTAAGTACCTAAACATCACAGATAAATACGACGTACACTTATGCCATCCGCATTCGCCTCGATGTCCCCTCGTGCACCGTTAGGTTAGGTAACTAACGGCAGAGCGGGGCAGGGCTAGCGCGGGTGTAAAACATAAGTAACGCCTATATAATATATCAAATATACTATATACTGTATCTATCACAGAACATCACAAGATCACATCACAGATATCGCAGCAGAAGAATCATATGAAATATTGGATATACTAGGACGTCCGTGTTTTCAATATGAGCCAGTATAAAACACGGATTCCACGGTCGTGATGAATAGCCAAACCCACACCCCAAGACCCCTACGAGAGCGGCAAGCAACCCTACCAATTCTAGAGTTAGGAGACCCGGACTCGACTCCTCGAGTTGGTCTCCCACTGGACTCCAGAACCCGGTTACTTGTGCTCCCCTCCTTGGGTCTATCCTAGTGCGGAAAAGTAAATAATATACAAAAGGTGACTACTTCCGCATCCTTGAAGTGCCCCAATAAAAGAATATTACATACAAGTTTTTACATGAATGAAAATGAAAAACACTCATCTCACATAAAAACCCCCGGCTATTCAAACACGACGATCCAATATAACATATCCAGCAACACATAACATCACATGTCATCAACGTAAGTAAATATGCGCATCCCAATTGTCGTTGACATATAGCAACGAAACCGGCGATATCACATATTACACTTACGGTCACAGAAAAGAAAGTGTAAAACTAAAACAGTTGGAATCCGCAACCTGCATAGACATCGCATGCCTAATCAAATGAATTCCTTAGACATCGCATGCCTAACAATTATAAACCCCGCATTTTAGTCTCAAAATCGAAAACTCTTTTCAATATCAAGTCGGGGAATTCAACAGGATTCCCGACATCCTGATCGAATGCTCATCGCAAACTTCAGTAGGCGGCCGCACCCCCGATACCGTCGACGAAGTGCACCAAGGCGGAACACCGCTGCCGCGAGCACCCGAACGGATGCTTTCGGCGACGGGGTTCTCCTACAGTCACTTGGTCGGGGCTATGGAGTGAGGCTGTCTATTAAGTTTACCGGCGAGTATCCGCGTACGCTACGTGATTGCGACAGACTTTTGATCACATCAAAATTCCGTGGCAACCGATCAATTGAGACTAAACTGCTATGTTTATAACATTCATTCAGTTATCTCATAACTTCTTGTGAATTCCAATTATTGTATCCCATTCCAGATAAATAGAAAATGTTAAACTTTTCGATCGAACATTCGAACACCCAAGTTTTCCCAATACAGATCAACACATGAAATAAGTCTAACAACATTCAGTTCGTGCCTCAGTACCAACGGTCCAGCCGTAGAAGGGTCAAGCCAACGCCTCACATATGGCACGCCGTACTGCCCCAAACCCGAAGGTTCAAAGGGCAGTTCAAGACGGTCACATAATCGAGTTAAGGTTTGTTGTCTTCTAGAGGGTCCATCGAGTTACTTGCACTACTTAGAACGTCGTTAAACTACGGAAAAATCCAACACTTGGAAATTTCCCGACATGGGAAAAATTGGGTCTTATATCCGGTCGAACTTTTTAACATATTCTAAAAATTATCCGGAAATACACAAAGACGAAATTTGATACCCCGATCGAAACACCGAATCCCCAAAACAACTCCAGAAAAATTCAACTCTTGAAAAAATATTAAAAATACCCAGGAAAACCAGCACTGTTAAATAGGAGTTACTGTGCAAACATCACCTCACAAAACGACAAACAGGCCGCGGTTCCGCCGCACAAGCCATGCTCGTGCCGCGGAAGCGCGGCGCTTTAATGGAATTAAGGCATCGAAATTTACAGTAACTCTTAGATATTCCTGCTGATATTTCTACATATTTTTAATACTGAAAAATCCCTGTTTTTAGAAAAAGTCCAGAGAGCCACTTTGTGATCGGGTTTCGGGTTTGTTCGGGTTTCAAATTCCGTCTAGACTTCGCCTAAGGCTCTAGCTTGGCTCTGATACCACTGTAGGGTTCCTAGGCACCCCAAGGAGGTCTCACAAGGCATCAACCATGCCAATTTCAAATTTTACAGTGCCGAGAAACCCTAAACTACGGATCGTTGGCTAGAATTCTAGGCGAAAAGCTAAACTAGTTAACACTTAACTAAGAGATACGGAAATACAACCTTTGTAGATCCGGTTCTCCACCTCCATAGCTCCGCAATGAAGTCTCCTCGCTGTCCATAACAAGTCCCGGGCTCTAGCGTCGGCTTCATCGGATAATGGACGGGCTAGGTCATCGATGTCCATGCCGAAGATGATCTACGTCGAGGCATCGCATAATCAAGCTCCGACATCACCAAGTCAAGAAACTTATGAAGAAAACACACTCTACTACTTGGCAAGAGGTAGAGGTTGAAGAAATAGGAAGTGGGTAAACTTTAGATTTGGATTTCTCACTCTTTTTCATCACTTGCCATTGATGGAGGCAAGCTTTCTTCACTTGAAGAAATGAAGAAGAAGAAGGAAATTGTTATGATAAGAATTATTAAAATAGAAAAGAAAATCCATTCTTATCATAAGCAAACCATGGTTAGGTGTAGAGATTAAACCAAGGTTAGTTGGAATGGTTAAGGTTAAGGATGAGATAAGAATGGTTGACTAAAGTCAATGCTTCATGAAGGTTCAAAGAATAAAACAAAACTAGCAACCATTCTTCTCATTATCATTTCCATAATAAATAAATAAATAAATAGATATGAAAATGTAAACCCTAATCATTTAAATAACCATGGTTCAATCTTTACACAAACTCAAGCAAACATGTATCATCAAACATGATACAATCAAGTGCACAAAACTATATCGAATATACAATGTGCACATCCGAGTGAGAAAATCCATCTTAAGTAAACCGATACTAGTTGATGCAAAGTAATATATCAAATATATAAATATGCATTAAATCATTAAATCAACACTTGATTCAATGATCCGGTCATGTCGCACACAACCGACTAGTATACAATATATCGGCTTATCGAATCAACGCTTGAATCGATAACTAGGTTATATCGCATACAACCATTCGATACATTTATCGCGAGAATAGAATATGGTATCACATACACGCATTATTCTCGGTCCCGCACATATCTCATATGCGCTCCTATTTCGTTTCGCTTGAGCCAGGAAACCTCTGTGTAGGACTCTAAAGACTCGTCAATACGCCGGCAGCAGATGATGATCATATCAAACACCCATAAGCCGCAAGCGGTCTGCTAAACGTAACGGCCACCCGGGTATTGAGCGATCTGAAGATCGACGAGCAAGCCCGCTCACACTCCAGTGAATCCAACCAGTAACACTACCGTACAGTCCGGTCTGATCGTCTGATATGTCGCATATCTTGCCTAGGGGTGGTAAACGTCAGACCCCAATAGCTCGATAAGTCGTGTCGATATGAGGTCTATAACAATTCGAGAAACTACCGGTAACACTTACCAGTAAATCTCAGCAACCCTGGCCAGGGATTTCCTGTTATAGCCAATCGAACACAGCGCAACATCAACCCCCTATACCGGGAGAGACGAATCCCCTCCTATCGCTCATTGCCTCCATGTGACTCGGGACTGTACCCAAAAACCACCGTTTTGCACGCCCTCTTTGACGTGGTAAGATGGAAATCAAAGCACAGTGGGAACCACACAAGACTCTATGACGATCTCGGGTCAACAGACTACTCTGTACCAGTGTCACCAGAGAACTGCCATCTGACGTGAGGTATATTACCATCTGGGAGTTCTCGGCGAGTCCGTCCAGTGTACCCAGTCTCTACTGAGCACCCGTATATCATCTCTGATGTCAAACACCAATGGATATGGGATCATCCATCGCCCATCTGTATGGGTCGAGAAGGTACACGCTAGTCTACTCTGGTATATCGATGCCCCGTCTCGATACACCCACGACTAGGGACTTTGAAGGATGTACTTATAGACTATCTGTCCCCACTAGTATGATCTGCATCATAGTCCAGGTAGTCAAGTACACATCCTAAGGGCTTTACCAACATGTAACAGAGAGACAATCAGCATACACGTTAAGGTAAAGAGTAACCAGATAGCATACTATCATGTCGAGCGAGAAAGTCCTCCCTATATATGTCCCAGCATCCACTACAATATACATCCTATGTATAGTAATGGCCTCTAGGGCATACATATAACTAACAATAAAGTATAAGGAACCATTTCTGGCATGTGTAGACATAGGACCACATATATCACTATGTATCAGTCCCAAGAGTTCAGTAGCTCTTGCTCCGTGTCCCGTAAATGGAGTTTTGGTCATTTTTCCTTTGAGACAAGACTGAAAAGTTTCTTAAGATGTAAATTCGAACAGTTCCAAATATGCATCCTTATGCAACTTAGCTAGTCTGGTCGCATTGATATGACCAAGTCTACAGTACCACAAGAAGGCTTTGTTCATTTCTGAACTTTTTCCTCTTGTGTGTATTCTGTATATTTAGAATTGTATTTTGATTTAGAACGTATAAATCATTACACAGCATACCAAACCCAATCAACACTTGATTAAGGAAAATATTCATAATATTTTTTCTATAATGCAAAGTTATTTCCTTCTTTATCTATAAAGAAATGGATATTATATTGCACATCATCAATGGCACGAAATAACAGCCGTTCAAAATCAATGTTTTACTATTTGGCAATACTAAGTGATATTTGCCGACAGCTTCGGTAACAACAATTGCTTCATTCCCTACTCTGAGAGACATATCACCCTTTCCCAGTTCTCTACTTTTCTTTAACCCTTATAACAGATTACAAATGTGGGATCATGATACGGTATCTAATACTCAGGACGTAGAGCAGACTGAGAAACAGTTCTCAATAACTAACACACCCGAAGAAGATGCATCAGAATGCTCTTTCTTAATTAGGGTTGCATGGAAATCCTTGTATTGAGCTATACCTTTCCCAGACTTATGACAATTGTCATAAAATAGAGCATAACCAACATTTCCCAGCCCAGTATAATAAGCGGGTTCGGTCAATACATCCATGTTATTATCTTAATTAAGGCATGACATGGACGCTACCTGGAGAGAGAGAGAAGAAAATACTTTAGCGTATGCTCTTGCAAGATTAGGTTGGTTATTATCTTATCTAATCAGGATGGCTCCCACTGGTATTATCAAATCTTCCTTCAAACCTTAAAAGATAAGATTAGCCGGGATTAATTACACCCTATAAGTTTGCTAATCGGTGAGCCAAGCAGGTATTGGTACTCCGAGAGAGTCTCCCCGTGCTTTCGCATGGAACTAATTAAATAATCTCGTTTCTGCAGGGGCATAACCCCGTTAACACCTTTCTTAGACACCTATTAGATTAGCTAATTCTAAAGTGGAAAACTCTCCCATGAGTAACGCTTACTCGCAGTGGGTATCGGGATCCAACTATCACATAGAATGTATGCAATCTCATTGCAAATTTCAACATTTGAAATTCCCGAAAATTGTTTTTACCCTATGCTGCTTATGACCTTAACAAGGTCAACAAATCATAAACCGCAAGTCAAGTTCAACCCGTCATTTCGTGACTGATTTAGACCCACCCGCATGACCTTTAACAAGGTCAACAAAGCCGTACGACTACCCTAACCAATTGCATCATCATGCGACAGAAAAGCACTAATCAGCTATCGAACACTACGCTTCGACAAGGTCGACAAATGCAGAATGAATACTAAACAGTACATATCTAAAATGACGGAGGGCTACGACTGGTTTTTGCAGAAAACCATTAACGTAATGAACTTGATATCGTTGTAGAACCTAATGATTTGAAAAGGAGTGGTTTAAGCTATGCTTTAAGAATCGAGTAGTTTTCAAAACAAACCGAGTGGGGCTATAGCATGTGCTAATTTTTGCTAAAGTGGTCATTCCCGGTGAAAGGATTTAGGCTCTTTCCTGATCAAATGAGGTGCTGGATATTCATAATGACAAACCACTATGCAAAGCAAGAACAAGAGTTACTTTTTTGAAAATTTTTATTCTACAATATCTTATAGGTTTCTTTTCTTTTCATTAATCTTAATAATGAAGTCCCATCAATTATGTTTCTTAAACATCACAAAAGAAACGAAAATAAAACACACATATATGCCATCCGTATTCGCTACAGGGACCCGGGTCTTCACCATAATTTTACTTAACTTACGAAAGGACGGGGTCAGGACTAGCACGGATGCAAAACATATATAATGTCTACTAATATATCATATATATAAGTAGCATTCATTTCATGCAGTTATATGATCACATGATATCACAGAACAACAGAAGCAGATATATGAAATATAGGATATACTAGGAGGTCCTTGTTTTAGATTAAGCCTGTAACGAAAAACACGGATTCCACGGTCGTGATGAATAGCCAAGCCCACACCCCTAGACCCCTACGAAAGCAGCAAGTAACCCTGCCAATTTTAGAGTTAGGCGACCGGTCTCGACTCTTAGAGATGGCCTCCCACTGGACTCTAGAACCCGGTTACTTGTGCTCTCCGCCTTGGGTCTATCTTAATGCGGTAAAGTAAATAATATACATCGAATGGAGATGACAACCTCAACCCAGAAGTGTCCCAATAAAAGAATATTACATACAATTATATATATGAATGAAAATTGAAAAACTCTCATCTCACATAAAACCCCCGGCTATTCAATCACGATGATCTAATATAACATATCGATAGCAACACAATAACATCACATGTCATCAACGCAAGTAAATATGTGTATCCCTAATGTCGGTGTCGTATAGCAACGAGATCGGGGATACTGCCACATATTACACTTACGGTCGCAGAAAAGAAATGAAAACTACAATAATTAGAATCCGCATCTATAGACATCATAAACCTGGATTATCACATATTCTGAATTTCATGCCTGATGTTATAAACCTTACATTTAAGCCTCGAATTGAAAACCCTTTTCAAAGATTAAGCCGGGCAATTCAATAAGATTCCTGATTAAAAGATCAAAAGCTCGTCGGGAACTTTAGTGGATTGCCGCACCCCCGAGGACGTCAACGAAGTGGACTTAGGCGAAACACTGTGGCCACGAGCACCCGAGTGGAAACACTTGGCCATGGGGTTCTCTTATAGTCACTTGGTCGAGGCAAAAGGACGTGGCCCTCCACTAGTGTCTCCCGACGAGTATTCGTGTACGATACGAGATTACGACGGAGTTTCGATCCAAATCCAAACTCAGTGGTAATCTATTATTTGAGACTAAAATATGAGAATTACAAATCGACAACTAGTTTTCACAAAAGTAATCAATGTGGATTCCAAAAATTGTATCACATAACCACAGCAATTAGACAAAGTTAACATTTCGATCGATGTTTCAATCAACAACAAATCACAGAGACCTCAACCACTTGAGACTAATCCAAAATATCCAGATAATCAGGAAGGAGAAATAGAAACATCACAGGAAATCTCGAGTTCTAACTCTACAACTGTACCGCGGAACCGCGGCTAAAACAGGGTCCAGGCGGCGGTTCCGCGGCCAATTGGTGGAACGAGAAGCTCGTATTTCATGAGCCTCCTTAGAATAGCCTGCATGATTTTATGAGCATTTTTAATCTTGAAAAATTCGAATTTTGAAAAATTGGACAGAAGCTTGCAAAAGTCGAGTTTAAAACGTTGATCGAACACTTTAACTTCGTCTAATTTACTCCTAAGCCTCTAGTTTGGCTCTTATACCATGAAAATATGTCTTAGGACCTCTACTAGGGTTCTATGAGCATCAAGTATGCAATTTTAAAAAATCTAGAGGGCTAAGTATACTAAACAAGAATCGAACTAGAGAATTAGGGTTTCAAAAGTTAGCAAACTAGTAATCTAACTAAGTGAAAGGAGTCTACAACCTTTATAGTCTAGTCCTTCACTTCAAAAGCTCCGAGTAGTTGTCCTAGAACTTTTCTTTGACTCCACTTGAAGGTTGGAACGAGCTTTTACGAAGTCTTCGTCGTCGAAGATGATCCACCTTGAGGCAACTCATACTCAAACTCACACTTCACTAATCAATGTATTAGTGAAGTGAAAAACCTATACTAATTTGCTATAGTAGTGTAGGTTGATGAAGTAGGAATTTTGCTCACTAAAAAACTTTCTTTCTTTTTCCTTTTCTCAACCTAGAAAAATCTAGTAAGGAGAGGAAAAAGATAAACTTGGAAGTGAGTGTGAACCATTGAGATAAGATGAGATGAAGATTATGATAAATATCTATGAATAAAACAAAATAAGAAGATGAGTCATGGCTTCTCCATACTTCTCCAAGCACCCAAAATAATGACTCATTCTTCTTTTCTTTTATTCATATATCTATATCATTATCTTTTCTCTAATGTGATTCTCAGACATCTATGTTCTATGTATCATCAACCATGATACAAAAAGCATATATATCAAATATATATAATATGAAGAAAAGAATTAACTGAGTTTTATATTAGTTGATATATATATCAAATATATAAATATATATCAAATTATTTAATCAACACTTGATTCAATAATCCGGTTATATCATATATAACCCGGCTAATATCAAATATATATGTGTGTGTGTGTGTATATCAAATCATTAAATGAACACTTGATTCAATAATCCGGTTATAAGATATATAACCGGCTAATATTTAATATGAGTTTATATATATATATATATATATATATCAAATTATTAAATCAACACTTGATTCAATAATCGGGTTATATGATATATAACACGGCTAAGATCATATATATATATATATATTAAATCATTGAACCAACACTTGATTCAATAATCCGGTTATATCATATAACGCTAGATTAGAATACGGTATCATATATACCTACAAGCCGTCAGCGGTACTAGATAGACGTAACGGCTACCCAGGTATTGAACAAATAGATGATCAACATGCACACTTGTCCAAACACCCATAGAGCCATAAGAAACACTTACCGTACAGTCTGGTCTCTTCGTCTGATATGTCGCATATCAAGTCTTAAGGGTGGAATCATCAGACCTTAATAATTCGATGTGTAGCCTATAACCTTTCAAGAAACAACTGATAACACTTATCAGTAAATCTCATCAGCCCTAACCAGGGACATGCTGTTATAGCCAATTGAGCATAGCGCAATATCAACTCCCAATACCGGGAGAGACGAAACCATTCTTATCGCTCACTGCCTCCATGTGACTCGGGACTGTACCCAAAAGCCACCTGTTTGCACGACTCATTTATGCCGTGGTAGGGAGGAAATCAAAGCACAGTGGGAACCACATAAGACATTATGACGATCTCGGGTCTACAGACTAATCTGAATAAGTGTCACTAGAGAACTACTATCAGACGATAGGTATGGTACCATCTAGAAATTCTCGGTGAGTCCTGTTCGGTGTATCATTCTCCAATGAGTATCTGTGTACAATCTTTGATGTCAAACACCAATGGTTATGGGATCAACCATCGCCCCCATACAGGGTCAAGAAATGCACACACTAGTCTACTTTAGAATATCGATGCCATGTCTCGATACTCCATCGACTGGGAACTGTTAAGGATGTGCTTGTGGACTACACAAGCCCCACTAGTAAGATCTGCATCATAGTCCTAGTAGTTAAGCCAACATACTAAGGGCTTTATCAACATGTATCAAAGAGACAGTAAACTAAAACAAGTGCACATGTTAAAATAAAGAGCAACCAGATAGCATACTATCATGTCGAGCTAGAAAGTCATCTCTCTCTCTATAAACACACACACACACACACACACACCATCGCCCCATACAGGGTCAAGAAATGCACACACTAGTCTAATTTAGAATATCGATGCCATTTCTCGATACTCCCTCGACTGGGAACTGTTAAGGATGTGCTTGTGGACTACACAAGCCCCACTAGTAAGATCAGCATCATAGTCCTGGTAGTTAAGCCAACATCCTAAGGGATTTATCAACATGTATCAAAGAGACAGTAAACTAAAACAAGTGCACATGTTAAGATAAAGAGCAACCAGATAGCATACTATCATGTTGAGCAAGAAAGTCCTCTCTCTCTCTCTCTATATATATATATATATATATACATATATGTATATATGTAGATATATACATATATGTATATATGTATATCCAAGCATCCACTATAATATACAATAATGGCATTTAGGGCATACATATTCCTAACAACTGAGTTGACAACTCACCCCTCGTTGTGCCTTAGTTTTTGCAGGACAGACCGGACGGACACTTCGCGGCATCACCCGCACATCTTCTGTGGTTCAAAGTTGATTTTAATAGGTGGGTTACACACACAGTAACCGCCTCTTTTGAATATTATGTACCTTATATTTAGCGTTGCTCCGTCAGACCACCTATATTATTTGACTTAGATCAAGTTGTGACTTTATGTATATTCTTTTGGGTTGAACTCGGATAGAGTCGACTAGTTAGCTTTGTTACGCAGTTCATTTTATATTTGCTTGTGATCCTTCGCCTTCGAGCGTTGTTGTAACACCTTCAAATGCGATTAGAGTTAATTAAGCGATATAATTTGGATTTTTAATAAATTTAACTAATAATTATTTTTCACATATTTTATTATAATTAATTAATATTTTATTTAATTATTTATGTACTTGTTGTAATTATGCACACACATGTGCATGCTAATCTAGCATTAAGAATATGTTAATCTTGTTTTGCTAGCCATGGCACATTTTTTATATCATTATGTTATGTTATATATTTATTTTAAGTAATAAAAGAGTTTTATTTTAAAAGAAAAAGAAAAGAGTAAAGAATGGAGGTATGGTGGAGACATGGGAGTGAGGGAGCATTAAATGAAGAGAGAGAGAGAGAGAATGGCTCTTAAAAGCCATCTCTCATCTCTCATCTCTCTTCCTCTCATTCTCTTCTTCTTCTTCCTCTTACACAAATCCTTCTCTTAGAAATTTTCCCACCTCACACTTGAGCCTAAACCAACACCAAAATCTCACTAAACCCTTCCTTAAGCATGTTTAACCTTTCTTGAAGTCTTGAAGCTTGCATGGCTAGGGTTTCATCCAGGTTTTTGGTGAGGTAATGATCTACAACCCTTAATTAGGCTCTAAGGGAAGTTTTTATGTTATCTAGTGTCACTAATATACCTTAATATTTTAGTTTATCATTTAATATCGTATTTCGTTAAGCCTTGGGTCTTTGTTTTAGATCTACTATCAACCCCGAGACACTTTTGAGAAGTTACCACTACAGAGAGATAGTCTAGAGGCCTAGAACCTAACCCTAAAACCTGAGCCTTTCCCTTCACTTCGAGGCCATAGATTTATTCTATCTGGTCGCAAATTGTGGCCAGTATGGAGGAGATAGGTGTGCATCTTGGTCGTGAGCTCTCTGCAACTATATGTAGGCTTATGGCATATGCAACATTTCCTAATTTCTTGTGTAGGAAAATCTGGGACTAATTTGCTATAATTTAAGTATATCGATAAAGTGCGATACAGATTTATCCAACTCTCGTTTAGGTGTCTAGGGTGGTTAGCAGTCTTAGGGTTAGTCTAGGATGTCGCTGCACGCGTTTAGCTCGTTAAGCTAACACATGATAGCTTATGGGAGTTAGTTCGTTAGTTTAGCGTATATGTCTGTGTCTTATCGGAAAGTTTATTAACTTCACGCGTTATGGCTTTGTGCGATGCTTGGATCACTTACGGGGACTTTGGACGCAGCTAGGAAGGGGAAAGAAGTGGTCTGATTCACATAGCTCGAGACCGTCCGATGAGTAGGTTTAACATCTACACGGGAATTGCTTGTATGGCGTTAAGCACCGATGGTTAGATTCAAGTCACAATACCTTGTGCTATATGTTTATATGTTGTGATTTGTACATGCGTGTCATATTGTGCATCCTATTACTTGTATATTGACATATTATTATTAGGGGCACTGCACCATTACTAACGTTCATGTCTCACGAACACTGATTTATATGCCCACACACACCGTTGGTAATTGCCGTGTCACACTCACTATAGATATTGCCATGAACAACTATACTGTACCGCATTTGTAATTAACAGTTAGAGATTGTTCATTATATTAGTACGCATCATGTTAGCATCATACATACATTGCTATAGTGCCATATTCTCATATGATGTTTCTGTCACGACCCGTAATTTAGCACGTGACCGGCACTTAAATCACGCAACGTCTTAAGGCGTAACGTAATTCAAGTAAGCTGAAGCCCAGTAAATCTAAACCTTTTTGCGGAAAATAGTGGGGGTGCAGTTTTGAAACATCGTCATAAGAAATTCAAGCCTTCATTTTTAACAGTACAAGTCTTATATAATAAAAAAGGCAATGAATGTATACTATCTTTGAAAACATTTTCGTCCTTGAAATTTTAGGCAGCACCTCTCTTGTATATTTTGATCCAAAACCATATACATAACAATATATAGGCATCCCCAAGAGGGAGCTAGCTTTTCGCCAATTGGCGGAATCACAACCACAAAATAAACATACATACGATGCCCTACGGCAAAGATCAAACATAGAAAGAATAAATAATGCAAGACACCATCATCTCAAAGAAGCGAACATACACCCATCGCTCTAAGTCTCGCAAATACACAAGTTTGTCTAGGTCTACCAATATACAATTTCTAGTTTCTGATTTGATGGAGTTTATCTAGATACAATAGAATATAAAAGTTCAAGGGTGGTCATGATCCAATCTGTGTCCCATCTACCGAAGCAAACACCCTGAAGGAACTGTGTGTCAGCGATACCGCTACTGATCCAAGCGGTCGAACCTGCAAGAAAACTGTGGCACAACGGGGGTGAGTTGCCAACTCGTGAGTAGAAAACATCATCAGGTAGAAATCGAATAAACAGTGATTCCTAGGTTATACTAAATCATGAAGGTAATACTATGGTATCTAAGGTGATCAAGTATGCATATATGTCAACAATAGAGTCAATGCCAATGACATGTAAAAATAAACTTATGAAATCATATGCATGTATGCATGTGGATATCGTCCACGTGTGTCCATCAACGATACATCAATATCATGGAACCTGAGTGTCCAACATTGACAATCGAAACATCATGAAACCCGTGTCAAGTATCGACACGTCAATCCTCATATATCCAGGCGCCGCATGCTCAGATCGGCCCTCATATCCATCTCACGACTCCGGCCGGTATCCTTCGGATAACCACCGGGTCCAACCTATCACCGGTAGGTAGTGCTCCCTCCTGCCAGGCTCATCGTCCACTCCACGATCTTCTTGCCCTGGGGTACCTTATCGAGTCCACCATGTACCCAAAGATGGTTCGTCCACCTCCTCGAATCGGGTCTCAAAAACATGCTCAGAATCGAGAAAACTCATGGTGGACACCTCAAAATCACATCACGAGAAACCGCATTTTTAAAACAATTTATAATTTCCTTTGAATTATAGCCACGGTTCTCAAATCCAGAGATCTCATGAAAACAATATCTCAATGCATATAACCATAAAGTACAATGTATGCAAACATAGAACAGTAATGTGAGCATATCAAGTATATCATGCAAACGTGTCATATGATAGTACTGAACAATGAATGTACTTTACAATTAAGAATAATATCATGATATAGCAATTCTGCTGTGTAAGTGGCATAGCAATTACCGATGATGAATGTGTGAGCCGGCAAATCTGTGTAAGTGTAACATGCGCATCATCGGTAATAATGCAGGTGTACTAGCAGATGATATCATACAATGGTAAATACCGAAAACATAACACATATCTCACGAGAGATAATCCAACATAAACATAAACGAAAATTAGGTACATAATTACACATGAACCATACGGTAAGTTAAAATGATACGGATCGTAGTTTTGAATGTGGGGTTACGGTGTTTTTGAGAAAAGGACACCATTTGGAAAATCCGTAAGATCCCTTGAGGTTTCCATTTAAAGTGCATACGATTCGTCGGTTTTGGAAATAAGTATGGTTCAGGTGAAATCTTTACGTCGGCGATCCAGCCTCATAGCTTCAGATGTGGCAATATCCTCGATCATCATCCTAAAATCATGAGCGCGGATCAATCATCCGGTATAACTCATTGCGTACGGTAATCCATCGTATGGTGGCCTCAATCTAGATTAAGGATCTATCGTCCTATTCATCGATAAGGGTACGGATCTATGGTCTTCAAACACTTCAATACTTTCTAATTTACCCGGAAAAACAACGAAATGAAAATTCCGATTGAATCTACGCGTCCAAAACCATCTCCAGAAAATACAGTACTATATTCAGATTAAACATACCTAAAACACTGTACAAGAAGTAATAAGAATTACAGTGTAAATTAGATGCAATGATACCTCTGTACGGCCGCGGAGCCGCGGCCTAAGCAAGGAATTGCCGTGGTTCCGCGGCCATTTGTACTGTTCATGGCATCGAATTTCACCATAATTCTTAGTTTTACCTGCTGTATTTTTTAAGTATTTTTAATCCTGAAAAATGTCAGATTTTAAAATTTGTCCAGAGAGAGTCTTAAAATGTCGTATTTTTGTCCGAGCGGAATTTTTACTTCGTAAAAGCGTCGCCTAATGTTCTAGGTCGGCTCTGATACCAATGAAAGGTTTGCATAGCACCCTATGTAGAGTTTTGAAGCATCACATGTCTCAAAATTTAGATTTTTATGGTGCTAAACAAGCATACAAAGGAATCGATCCTAGAAAATTAGGGTTTCGAAAGTTAAAGCGAATAAAAACTAGGGTTTCGAGACTACAACCTTTGTAGCTCCCTTTCGCTGGACTCTTTGGTCTCTTGGGTGTTGGAAGAAGGTCCTCTTGAAGTCCTCTCACGTCCACGACGATCCACCCGGAGTTCCTCGTCCAAGCTCGCAACTTCGATTATCAAGATGAGAATCGAAGAGAACACTCTAAACAAGTTGGCTAAACTTGTGTAGAATGATGTTGTGGTTTAGATTCTCACTTCAAAAACCTTTTTTTATGTGTGTTTTGCTCACTAGAAAAAACTAGAGAGCAAATGGTGAAGGAGGAAGAAGATGGAGGCTTTCTTTTTCACAAAAGTAAAAATGATAACCATGAAAAGAAATGAAATATATCTTTATATATTTTATTTCTTCTCACTACAAACCATGGTTAAATGATGGGGACATTATTTAACTTGAGTTTTAAAACACAAAGAGAAGGATAACTCATGGTTAGAAGTAGGTGAGCATGGTTAGGTTTAAAGAAGAATGTAGAAGCAAGCAAGAATTATCCTTATCTTTTCTATTTTGTTTTAAACAATAAATCAAATAATAATCCATATATTCAACCATGGTGTGAGTCTTATATTACCACCATTTCCATGTGTAAACAACCATGATAGATGGGTGTATGTATGTATGTATGTATGCACATCCATATGTGCATGAATCTAGTAAGAAAGAAAGAAAGAAAAACATACATGCATGCACACATCCATCATCCAAGAAAAGGTTTTAAGTGAGAAAACTAATGGTTAAATGATAAACCAACACTTGATTTATCAATCCGGCCATATCACACATGACCCTACCAAAAGCAAGCCGCCCGATCAATGTACGGTATCATATACGCGCATTTTAATCGGGTCCATGCGCATATCGCATACGCGCACCACAACGTTTCGCCTGGACTAGGTAACTCCTGTGTGGGACTCTAAGACTCGTCAATACGCTGGCAGAGGGTGATGATCATATCAAGTACCCCCAAGCCGCAAGCGGTCAGCTAAACGTAACGACCATCCGGGTATTGAGCGATCAGAAGAAAACAAGCGAACCTGCTACAACTCCCGTCGAGCCAACCGGCAACACTACCGTACAGTCCGGTCTCTTCGTCAAATATGCTGCATATCGAGCCTAGGGATGGTCACGTCGACCCAAATAACTCAATAAGTCGTGCCGGTGTATGGTCTATAACGGATCGAGAAACTACTGATAACACTTATCAGCAAATCTCAGCAGCCCTGGCCAGGGACTTACTGATATAACCAGTCGGGCACAGCACAACATCAACTCCCAATACCGAGAGAGACGAAACCCCTCCTATCGCTCATTGTCTTTGTGTGTCTCAAGACTGTACCCAACGGCCACCTGTTTGCACGACTCAGTAGAGTCGTGGTAGGGTGGCAATCAAAGTACAGTGGGAGAACATAAAAGACTCTATGACGATCTCGGGTCTACAGACTAACCTGTACCAGTATCACCTGAGAACTGCTATCCGACGATAGATATAATTCCATATAGGAGTTCTCGGTGAGTCCGTCCAGTGTACCCAGTCACCACTGAGCACCCGTATATGATCTTGATGTCAAACATCGATGAATGTGGGAACATTCATCGTCCATCGTATGGGTCTAGTATCATATACGCTAGTCTACTCTGGTATATCAATGCCCCGTCTCGATATACCTACGACTGGGACTTTCCAGGATATGCTTATAGACTACAGATGTCCCACTAGTATGATCTCCATCATAATCAGAGTAGTCAAGCCGATATCCTCAGGGCTTTATCAGCATGTATGAATGAATAAAAGCATGATCAAATCAATATGTCAGATAAAGAAGAACCAGATAGCATACTATCATGTCGAGCAAGAATGCATACTGAATATATATATACATGTACAAATACATCCACTATCATATAATGGCCTCTAGGGCATACATATATCCAACAATCTCCCACTTGTACTAAGGCCAGTTATTGGCGTATCTCATACCCAACATCTCAAAAAGTCGCTCATGCTGCGGCTGAGGGAGGACCTTGGTGAATGGATCCGCGGCGTTATTCTTTGTGTCTACTCTCCTAATCTCGATCTCGCGGCGATCTGCAATCTCCCGGATCAAATGAAAACGCCTCAGGATGTGTCTGGACCGCTGATGGGATCTGGGCTCCTTGGCTAGCGCCATAGTCCCATTATTATCACAATACAAAGGTATTGGATCAATAATGGTTGGAACTACTCCTAGCTCCGAGACGAACTTCTTCATCCAGACGGCTTCCTTGGCAGCATCATTTGCAGCAATGTACTCAGCTTCCATCGTAGAATCTGCAACGGTATCTTGTTTGGAACTCTTCCAACTCACCGCCCCTCCGTTGAGGGTAAATACAAACCCAGAGATAGATTTGCTATCGTCCTTATCGCTCTGGAAGCTTGAATCGGTAAAGGCCTCCATTTGGAGATTTTCATTACCATACACCAAGAACAATTCTTTAGTCCTTCGTAAGTACTTAAGAATGTTCTTCACAGCTGTCCAGTGGTTTTTCCCTGGGTTGGATTGATACCTGCTTACCACACTAAGTGCATAAGCTACATCTGGGCGTGTACATAACATCGCATACATTATAGATCCTACTGCCGAAGCATAGGGTATAACACTCATGCGAGCTCTCTCTTCATCGGTCTTTGGACAAGAATCCTTGGAGAGAGTGACTCCATGGCAAGCGGTTAAGGCACCCCGCTTGGAGTCTTCCATACTAAACCTTTTTAGGATGGTGTCAATGTACCTGGTTTGGGACAATCCCAATAACCTTTTGGATCTATCCCTATAGATCCTTATGCCCAGAATATATGTGGCATCACCCAGGTCCTTCATGGAGAACCTCGGTGATAAGAAAGATTTGACCGACTGTAGCATAGGAATATAATTTCCTATCAGAAGAATGTCGTCCACGTACAATACGAGGAATGTGACAGTTCTCCCTACAGCTTTCTTATAAACACAATGTTCATCTGGATTTTTGATGAAATCAAACTCTTTGATGACATCATCGAAATAGATGTTCCAACTCCGTGATGCCTGCTTTAACCCATATATGGATTTAAGCAATTTACATGCTTTCCCGCTGCTCCCACTGTCAATGAAGCCCTCTGGCTGATCCATATAAACGCATTCTTCTAAATTTCCATTTAGAAATGCAGTTTTAACGTCCATCTGCCAGATTTCATAGTCGTAGTGAGCCGCAATAGCAAGTAGGATCCGAATGATTTGAGCATGGCTACGGGAGAAAAAGTCTCGTCATAGTCCAAACCTGGTCTTTGACGAAAACCCTTCGCCACAAGTCTTGCCTTATAGGTCTCCACCTGCCCATCTACACCAATCTTTCTTTTAAAGATCCATTTGCACCCCACAGGTTTTACCCCAGGGGGTACAACGTCCAAAGTCCATACTTTGTTGGTGTACATAGACTCCATTTCGGATCTCATGGCATCCAGCCACTTCACAGAGTCTCTACTCGTGATAGCTTGCTGAAAACTGATAGGATCATCATCATCCATGATACAGTCTTCTCTGTCACCATCAATGAGGAAACCGTAGTACCTCTTCGGTGGGCGAGAAGTCCTACCAGACCTACGGAGTGGACGAGGTTCTTCATTTTCTGTTGTAACAGCCGGTTCAACCAAATCGTCATTTGTAGTTCGTGTCTCCAGAACCTCTTCTAGATCCACCACCTTGCCATCATCTTTATCTGTGAAAAACTCTTTTTCCAAGAATGTGGCATACTGAGAAACAAACACTTTTTGTTCCTCTTTGTGGTAGAACAGATATCCATAAGAATTCTTTGGATATCCCACAAAGTTACACATGACTGACCGTGTCTCGAGTTTGTCCGGATTCTGCTTTTTAACATAGGCCGGGCAACCCCAAATCTTAATTCTCTTAAGAGATGGTCTCTTCCCATGCCATATCTCATATGGCGTGGTAGACACGGCTTTGGTTGGAACCCTGTTTAGCAGAAACGCTGCAGTCTCCAATGCATGCCCCCAAAACGAGACTGGTAACTCAGCGTCACTCATCATTGACCGGACCATATCTAATAGGGTCCTATTCCATCGTTCTGACACACCGTTGTGCTGTGGTGTGTAAGGAGGAGTGAGCTGAGAGAGAATCCCATTCTCTTTTAGGAAGTTTGCAAATTCTGTACTGAGATACTCACCACCTCGATCTGATCGAAGCATCTTAATACTTAAGCCGGTTTGTTTTTCTACTTCTTGTTTATATTCAATGAATTTCTCGAAAGCGTCAGACTTGTGCTTTAATAAAAATACATGACCGAATCTTGAGAAATCGTCAGTGAATGTAATGAAGTATGAAAAAACGCCTCTAGTCTGTGTACACATCGTCCCACATACATCACTATATATGAGGCCTAGGAGCTGAGTAGCTCTTTCTCCGTGTCCGGTAAACGGAGTTTTGGTCATTTTACCCTTGATACAAGACTGGCAAGTCGTATAAGATTTATATTCAAAAGAGTTTAAATAGCCATCTTTGTGTAACTTGTTTAGTCTTGTTTCGTTAATATGACCAAGTCTACAGTGCCAAAGAAAAGCTTCATTTAATTCTGAAAGTTTTCTTTTATTAGTGTGTTGTATACTGAAAACTGTGTGTTGATTTAGGACATATATTCCGTTATTAAGCGTACCATACCCAACCAACATTTGATTCAGGTGAATGTTCATAACATTGTTCTGCAATACAAAATTATATCCTTCATTGTCCAACAAAGAAACGGATATTATATTACATAGCATACTTGGTACAAAATAACATGGATTCAAAACCAAAATACATCCAGATGGCAACCCCAAGTGATACTCTCCCATTGCGACTGTTTGTACATTGAAACCATTTCCAATGCGGAGAGTATGGTCACCTGTCTTCAAAACCTTGCTATTTCTCAGCCCCTGCATAGAATTGCAAATGTGAGAACCTGAACCGGTATCCAATACCCAGGAAGCAGAGTTTATTGAAAAACAGTTTTCTGTCACAAACGCACCTGAAGCAGAAGCATCCCCATGCTTCTTCTTGAGACTTAAGTACTCCGTGCAGTTGCGCTTCCAATGTCCTGTCTTGTGGCAATGAAAACATTCGCCCTTCCCCGAGTCTCCAGCCTTGGACTTTTCCTTTCCCTTCACCTTTTTAACTCCACCTTTAGGATCGGTGGGCTTCTTCTTTTTCTTTCCCTTGGCCTTAGCTTTGGGGCGAGAAGAAGAAGATTGTCCAATAGTCATAACGGGAGTTCTTGCTGACTTCATAGTGCTCTCTGCACTCCTTAACATATTAAGGAGTTCAGAGAGTTCCTTCTCCATGCCATGCATGTTGAAGTTCACTATGAACTGAGCAAAGGTGGAGGGAAGGGACTGCAGAATAATATCTATATATTGTTCATTGTCCATCGTCCATCCAAGGTCCTCAAGCTCTTCTATAAGAGCTATCATCTTCAGAACATGGTCTCCTACTAGTGTGCCAGGGGCCATTCGCATCTGAAACAATTTCTTTGATGCTTCGTATCGTAATACGCGGGATTGCTCTCCATACAACTCCTTTGTATGAAGCAATATACCGTGAATGTCCATGTCCTCGTGCTGCTTTTGATGTATGTTGTCCATCGATGCAAGCGCGAGGCATTTGGCCGTGGCACAGTCAGCGTCCCATGTCTTGCGGACTTCAATGTCCGCAACTGAAGATTTTGGACCTGGGACGGGCGGGGCTGAAGCCGTGAGGACATATGATACTTTATCATAAGTCAAGGCGATTTTCAGATTCCTCAGCCAGTCTTTATAGTTGGTCCCATTCAGTTTGTTTTTATCAAGTAGAAGCTTAAGTCCAGTCATGGGTATCTGCCATTAAGAGAGAGAAAAGAATACACTCAGCGAAAGCTCTTGCATAGATCAGATTGGTTATTATCTTGTCTAATCGATGTTTCCCACTGCTTTTATCGAGTTTTTCTTTCAAACCATAAAAAGAAAAACTAGCCAGGATTAATTACAGTCTACAACTTCGCTAACTGTTCAGCCATGCCAGTGTCGGTACTTGAGGGAGGTTCCCCGTGCTTTCGCACGGACCTAATTAGAGTAAACCTCGTTTTCCCAGAGACGGAGCCCCGTTAACACCTTTCTAGACACCTAATGAGTTAGCTAATTGTAAACTGTAAAACTCTCCTAGGAGCAACTATTGCCCACAGTGGGATCGGGATCCAACCATCACATGGAAGGTATGCAATCTTATTGCAAATTTTAACTATTGAAATTCCCGATGTGGTTTTTACCCCTAGCACTTATGACCTTAACTATGGTCAACAAATCATAAGTACCAGTCAAGTTCTACCCGCATTTCTTGATTAATTAGACCCACTCATATGACCCTTAACTAAGGTCAACAAAGTCATAAGAATGTCCTAATTAATCTGCATCATATGCAATGTAGGAAGACATCACTTAGCTACCGTACACTACGCCTTAACTATAGTCAACAAACGTAGCACGAATACTAAGTACTCTACTTCCTAAAATGACGGAGGGTTGCGGATGATTTTTAAGAAAATCTTTAACGCTTTGAACTTGATGTCGTTGTAGAATCAAATGGTTTTCAAAAGGAGTGGCTTAAGCTCCGCAGTTTTGAAATATAGCTTTTGCATAAATAGCCGAGTGGTTTTCAAATCTGATTCTACAACATCTTTTTAGGTTTATTTTCTTTACATTAATCACATTAATGTAATCCCATCATTTAAGTCCTTAAGCCAATCACAGAAAAGAAACGAAAATAACACGTACGCTTATGCCATCCGCATTCGTCGCAATGTTCCGTTATGCACCGTTAGGTTACTTAACTAACGGTATACCGGGACGGGACTAGCGCGGGTGTAAAACATAAGCAACGTCTACTATATATCATATATATAATATGTCATTCGTCTCAGATATCACAGAACACAGGCAGCAGAAACATAGATATAAAGTAGGATATACTAGGACGTCCGTATTTAGTATTTAGCCAGAATAGAAAATACGGATTCCACAGTCGCGATGAATAGCCAAGCCCACACCCTGGACCCCTACGAGAGCGGCAAGTGACCCTACCAATTCTGGAGTTTAGGAGACCCGGTCTCGACTCCTCGAGATGGCCTCCCACTGAACCCCAGAACCCAGTCACCTGTGCTCCCCTCCTTGGGTCCATCCTAATACGGAAAAGTAAATAATATACAACACTGGTGACACAACCTCAACCCGGAAGTGCCCAAAATAAAAGAATATTACATTACATTTGAATTTACATGAATGAAAATATAAAACTCTCATCTCACATAAAAAAACCCCGGCTATTCAATCGCGACAATCCTGCACATCATATCTCAGCAACACATAATAACTCATATCATCAACGTAAGTAAGTATGCATACCCCAATTGTCGTTGATGTATAGCAACGAAACCGGCGATATCATACATACTACACTTACGGTCACAGAAAAGAAAGTGTAAAACTACAATATTTGGAATCCACATTCTCTTTAGACATCATAAATGCGAAATATCACATATTTCGTATTTCATGCCTAAACTATATGAATTCCACATATTGTATCACATTCCAGATAAACAGACAGTATTAAAGTTTTCGAACGAACGATCAAGTACCCAAGATTGACTAAAGCTCAACACTTGAGCAGGGTTCAAAAATCCGGAGTGTGACACAATAGTAGCGGTCCAGCCGTAGAAGGGTCAAGCCAACGCCTCACATGTGGCATGCCGTACTGCCCCAAACCCTAAGGTTCAAAGGGCAGTTCAAGACGGTCACATAATCGAGTTAAGGTTTGTTGTCTTCTAGAGGGTCCACCACAAAAAGACTTGCACGTATCTCCAAAGTATTTAAACCCCGTGCATAGTGAGCAAATGATACTCGTTCAAACACTTCAATACTTTCTAATTTACCCGGAAAAGCAACGAAATGAAAATTCCGATCGAATCTATGCGTCCAAAACTATCTCCAGAAAATACAGTACTATATTCAGATTAAACATACCTAAAACACTGTACAAGAAGTAATAAGAATTACAGTGTAAATTAGATGCAATGATACCTCTGTACGGCCGCGGAGCCGCGGCCTAAGCAAGGAATTGCCGTGGTTCCGCGGCCATTTGTACTGTTCATGGCATCGAATTTCACCATAATTCTTAGTTTTACCTGCTGTATTTTTTAAGTATTTTTAATCCTGAAAAATGTCAGATTTTAAAATTTGTCCAGAGAGGGTCTTAAAATGTCGTATTTTTGTCCGATCGGGATTTTTACTTCGTAAAAGTGTCGCCTAATGTTCTAGGTCGGCTCTGATACCAATGAAAGGTTTGCATAGCACCCTATGTAGAGTTTTGAAGCATCACATGTCTCAAAGTTTAGATTTTTATGGTGCTAAACAAGCATACAAAGGAATCGGTCCTAGAAAATTAGGGTTTCGAAAGTTAAAGCGAATAAAAACTAGGGTTTCGAGACTACAACCTTTGTAGCTCCCTTTCGCTGGACTCTTTGGTCTCTTAGATGTTGGAAGAAGGTCCTCTTGAAGTCCTCTCACGTCCACGACGATCCACCCGGAGTTCCTCGTCCAAGCTCGCAACTTCGATTATCAAGATGAGAATCGAAGAGAACACTCTAAACAAGTTAGCTAAACTTGTGTAGAATGATGTTGTGGTTTAGATTCTCACTTCAAAAACCTTTCTTTATGTGTGTTTTGCTCACTAGAAAAAACTAGAGAGCAAATGGTGAAGGAGGAAGAAGATGGAGGCTTTCTTTTTCACAAGAGTAAAAATGATAACCATGAAAAGAAATGAAATATATCTTTATATATTTTATTTCTTCTCACTACAAACCATGGTTAAATGATGGAGAAATTATTTAACTTGAGTTTTAAAACACAAAGAGAAGGATAACTCATGGTTAGAAGTAGGTGAGCATGGTTAGGTTTAAAGAAGAATGTAGAAGCAAGCAAGGATTATCCTTATCTTTTCTATTTTGTTTTAAACAATAAATCAAATAATAATCCATATATTCAACCATGGTGTGAGTCTTATATTGCCACCATTTCCATGTGTAAACAACCATGATAGATGGGTGTATGTATGTATGTATGTATGCACATCCATATGTGCATGAATCTAGTAAGAAAGAAAGAAAGAAAAACATACATGCATGCACACATCCATCATCCAAGAAAAGGTTTTAAGTGAGAAAACTAATGTTTAAATGATAAACCAACACTTGATTTATAAATCCGGCCATATCACACATGACCCTACCGAAAGCAAGCCGCCCGATCAATGTACGGTATCATATACGCGCATTTTAATCGGGTCCATGTGCATATCGCATACGCGCACCACAACGTTTCGCCTGGACTAGATAACTCCTGTGTGGGACTCTAAGACTCGTCAATACGCCGGCAGAGGGTGATGATCATATCAAGTACCCCCAAGCCGCAAGCGGTCATCTAAACGTAACGGCCATCCGGGTATTGAGCGATCAGAAGAAAACAAGCGAACCTACTACAACTCCCGTCGAGGCAACCGGCAACACTACCGTACAGTGTGGTCTCTTCGTCAAATATGCTGCATATCGAGCCTAGGGATGGTCACGTCGACCCCAATAACTCAATAAGTCGTGCCGGTGAATAGTCTATAACGGATCGAGAAACTACTGATAACACTTATCAGCAAATCTCAGCAGCCCTGGCCAGGGACTTACTGATATAACCAGTCGGGCACAGCACAGCATCAACTCCCAATACCGGGAGAGACGAAACCCCTCCTATCGCTCATTGTCTTCATGTGTCTCGGGACTGTACCCAACGGCCACCTGTTTGCACGACTCAGTAGAGCCGTGGTAGGGTGGCAATCAAAGTACAGTGGGAGAACACACAAGACTCTATGACGATCTCGGGTCTACAGGTACCAGTGTCACCTGAGAACTATTATCCGACGATAGATATAATTCCATATAGGAGTTCTCGGTGAGTCCGTCCAGTGTACCCAGTCACCACTGAGCACCCGTATATGATCTTGATGTCAAACATCGATGAATGTGGGAACATTCATCGCCCATCGTATGGGTCTAGTATCATATACGCTAGTCTACTCTGGTATATCAATGCCCCGTCTCGATATACCTACGACTAGGGACTTTCCAGGATATGCTTATAGACTACAGATGTCCCACTAGTATGATCTCCATCATAATCAGAGTAGTCAAGCCGATATCCTCAGGGCTTTATCAGCATGTATGAATGAATAAAAGCATGATCAAATCAACATGTCAGATAAAGAAGAACCAGATAGCATACTATCATGTCGAGCAAGAATGCATACTGAATATATATATACATGTACAAATACATCCACTATCATATAATGGCCTCTAGGGCATACATATATCCAACAAAAAACTTTTTTCAGACACTTTTAAAATTAACAGAAACTAGGGATTTCCGGGTTTTTGTTTTCGTGTTTTCCGTCGATCGAACTTCTAATCAATTGCTAACAAGCTAGTAATGGTTTAGTTGGCTCTGATACCACTTTAAGTCCATGTCACGCACCCCACGAACTTGCGGGGAGGCGGAATATATGAAAAACAATTATCAAAGCTTCGTAACACGGACTTGAGTGCATAAATCGTTTCTAAACCATTGCTAACAAAGTACTAGAGGTTTAACTACTCGGATACGAAGTTATACCTCACGTTACTTGTCCTTCGGGTCTTCATCGCGGTCCTCCACTCCTCATAGGCTCCTTGGAACATCGGCACCTCAACGGCCTCCTCGAATCAAAGACGATCCACCCGAAAGCTCCTACCCCAAGCTTAATCTCAAACTTGAGATAACTAGGTTGCTTAAAGTGCTAATCTAAGCTACCTAGAGGATATAGAGTGAGGTTATGGATGTTTTACTCTATCTAACCCTTGATCTCAACACATGAGAGGTTAGGGTTAGGGTTAGGGTTTCAAGAGAGAGTGAGCTTGAGGAGAGAGAAGGTGAGAATGATAATGAAAAGAATAATGAACTCATATGAATATATCAACCATAACAATTAATCAAATAAATAATATAAATGATTTATCATCATGGTTAGATTCATTCATCTAGTGTGGTTCATCATATGACTCACTAACTCATTAATGAATCATTTAATACAAAGCATGAATCACACAAATGAGTCATTAAGCAATTAATGCTCATGCCACATTAACCCCTTAGTCACCACTCTTCTAGAACCTTCCCAACAAATTACGAGAACACCCCTCCAATCCGTGAAAACACGGAAAAACTTTAGACTGTATAAATCCAATAACCCGATACTAGAATCTGGCTTAAACCAAAGCCGACTAGTAAAAACTGTCCGAAAAGTCGTACGTGCGTAAACACACGTATGCGTCTGAACCCTTGTAGTAAAATCATACGACCTCTATTTCGTTTCGCCTGGAGCAGGGAAACTCTCTGTGTGGGACTCTAAAGACTCGACACTACGCTGGCAGTGGGTTTAACCACAGACCGCAAGCGGCACTAGCTGTACGTAACGGTCCCCAGGTAGATGTCGATAAGAAGGCCGATGAGGAAAACCATCCGAACCCCTACTGAGCCTGATGTGACAATCTCCGTACAGTCCGGTCTGTTCGTCTAAGACTATCGCATATCAAGCCTAGGGGGCGGCAAGCGTCAGTCCCCTAATAGCAGTATAAGTCGTGTCGGAGCGAAGCCCATTACACCCTGAGAAGCTACTGGAACCTACCGGTATATCTCGCTTGCCCTGGCCAGGGACTTTGCGTAATGGCTCTCTGACACAGTGCGATATCATCTCCCAATACCGGGAGAGACGAATCCTATCTAACCACTACTGCCTCCAAGTGCTCGGGACTGCACCCAACTGCTACCTGTTTGCATGACTCCTTTGAGCCGTGGTAGGGTAGCAATCTAAGAACAGTGGGACACACTCGAGGCGAAGTAGCAGTGTCAAGTCTGCGGACTATGCTGTACTCATGTCATCTGGGAACTGTTAACTGACGATGGGTATAATAACAACCAATCAGTTCCCTTGCGAGTCATGTCCGGTGTACCCGTAACCTAACGAGCACCTGTATACTATCTCCAGTACGACGTACTGATGGTTGTGGGACAGACCATCTCCCCAACTGGGATGAGAAGCGTACACACTTAGTCTACTCCGGAATATCGATGCCCTATCTCGATAATCCAACGACCAGGGACCTGTATAGGATGTTGCTTACAGACTACCCAGCCCCCACTAGTGTGACTGCCATCACGACGCTGGTAATCAAGCAAAGATCCTATGGGCTCTACTAATATGTATAAGTGATACGTTACAAGAAACATATGCACATATTAAAGTAGACACAAACCAAGTAGCATACAACCATTTTTAGCAAGACTGTATATATAACTGTGAATATCCCAAGCTTCCATTAAGTAATATACAATCTAGTATGATACAATAATGGCCCTAGGGCATATGCACTAACAATCTCCTACTTGCACTAGGGCCATGAGCTGGCATATTGTAGACCTATCATCTCGAATAGCCTCTCGAACTGCGTCTGAGGAAGGGCCTTTGTGAATGGATCAGCAATGTTATTCTCTGTCTCTACTCTTTTCACCTCGATCTCCCGGCGATCTACGATCTCCCTGATCAGGTGATACCGCCTTAAGATGTGTTTGGACTTCTGATGGGACCTGGGTTCCTTCGCTAAAGCTATAGCGCCGTTGTTGTCACAATACAGAGGTATTGGACCAACACTGGAAGGAACCACCTGAAGTTCTGTGAGGAACTTCTTCATTCAGACAGCTTCTTTTGCGGCATCACAAGCAGCTATGTACTCCGCTTCCATTGTTGATTCAGCAACGGTCTCCTGCTTGGAACTCTTCCAACAGACCGCCCCTCCATTAAGGGTAAAGACATAACCCGACATGGACTTGGAGTCATCTTTGTCACTCTGGAAGCCGGAGTTGGCAAAGGCCTCCATCTGGAGGTCTTTTCCGCCATACACCAAGAACATCTCCTTAGTTCTTCTTAGGTACTTGAGAATGTTCTTTACTGCTATCCAGTGCTTCTCCCCTGGGTTTGCCTGATACCGGCTTACAACGCTCAATGCGTATGCTACATCTGGTCTGGTACATAACATCGCATACATTATAGAGCCTACCGCAGAAGCGTAGGGTATAATCGACATGCGATCCCTTTCCAAATCAGTCTTGGGAGACATCTCTTTTGAGAGGGTGATTCCGTAACAAGCTGGTAGGTTACCGCGCTTAGAATCATCCATACTGAATCTCTTCACTATGGTGTCTATGTACCTGGACTGTGAAAGTCCCAACATCCTCTTTGATCTATCACGATAGATCCGGATTCCCAGAATGTAGGTGGCATCACCCAGGTCTTTCATGGAGAATTTATATGACAAGAATCTTTTGACTGACTGTAACATAGGAATATCATTTCCTATTAGGAGAATGTCGTCCACGTACAAGACGAGGAATACTACAGCTCTCCCTACAATCTTACTGTATATGCATGGTTCATCTGGATTTTTGATAAAGTCAAATTCTTTGACAGCATCATCAAAACAGATGTTCCAACTCCGCGATGCCTGCTTTAGTCCATAAATGGACTTAAGCAGCTTGCATACTTTACCGCTGCTCCCACTCTGAATGAATCCCTCTGGCTGATCCATATAGACGCTTTCTTCCAAATTACCATTTAGAAAGGCCGTCTTTACGTCCATCTGCCAGATCTCATAATCGTGGAAGGCAGCAATAGCAAGAAGGACCCGAATAGATTTAAGCATAGCTACTGGAGAAAAGGTTTCGTCATAGTCCAAACCAGGTCTTTGACGGAAACCCTTTGCAACAAGTCTAGCCTTATAGGTTTCAATCTGTCTATCTACACCAATCTTCTTTTTGAAGATCCATTTGCATCCTACGGGTTTTACCCCATCTGAAGCAATGTCCAAAGTCCATACTTTGTTAGTGTACATGGACTCCATTTCGGTCTGCATTGCATCCAGCCATTTTACCGAGCCACCGCTCTGAATGGCTTGCTGGAAGCTAGTAGGCTCATCATAGTCAATAGTGCAATCCTCTCTATCCCCGTCTATGAGAAAACCGTAGTATCTCTCGGGCGGATGAGATTGCCTACTACTCCTGAGGAGTGGCGTCGGGATGTCCCTTTCTTCTGAAACCTCTGGTTCTACCATACTTTCAGCAACAGTTTGTGGTTCTGGAATTTCTTCCAGTTCTATTGCGCTCCCACTCTTCTCCAAAAATTCAGTTTCCAAGAAGCAGGCATGAAGAGAAACAAAGACCTTTTGTTCCTCTGCGTAATAGAAATAATATCCCTTGGAGTTCTTTGGATATCCCACAAATTTGCATTTTACTGAGCGTGCCTCGAGCTTGTCCGCATGCTGCTTCTTTACAAAAGCTGGACATCCCCATGTCTTAAGATACTTAAGACTGGGTTTCTTCCCACTCCACATCTGATATGGTGTGGTGGGCACAGTCTTGGTTGGAACTTGGTTCAAAAGATATGCAGCTGATTCTAGTGCATATCCCCAGAATGATCGCGGTAACTCAGCATTACTCATCATGGAACGAACCATATCCAATAGGGTTCGATTCCTCCTTTCTGATACACCGTTATGTTGTGGTGTGTATGGAGGAGTAAGCTGAGAGAGAATTCCATTCTCTTTTAAGTAACCTAGGAATTCGGTACTTAAGTATTCACCACCTCGATCAGATCTCAGTGTCTTGATACTTTTGCCGGTCTGTTTTTCTGCTTCATTCTTGTATTCTTGGAATTTCTCGAAGGCCTCGGATTTATGTTTCATTAAGAAGATATATCCATACCTAGAGAAATCATCTGTAAAAGTAATGAAGTAGGAATAACCACCTCGCGCATGTGTAGACATTGGACCGCACACGTCACTGTGTACGAGTCCCAAAAGCTCGCTCGCTCTTACTCCGTGTCCAGTAAACGGAGTCTTTGTCATCTTTCCTATGAGACAAGATTCACAAGTAGTATAAGATTGATATTCGAACGGATTCAAATATCCTTCTCTATGTTACTTAGTCAACCTTCTCTCATTGATGTGACCTAGTCTACAATGCCATAAGAAAGCCTGATTTAATTCCGGAGGCTTTCTTTTAAGTGTGTTCTGGACACTGAAAATCTGAGCTTGATTTAATACGTATATTCCGTTTTCTAATGTACCTGACCCAATCAAATCTTGATTTAGGTGGATGTGAACCACATCTCTTGTAAAAGAAAAATCATATCATTCTTTAGAAAGTAAGGGTACAGATATGATATTACAAGTCGTACCTGGTACATAAAAACAGTTACGCAGAATCAATATCTGCCCAGTTGTCATTCCAAGATGATATTCTCCTACGGATTCAGCGTCCATGCTCATTCCATTAGCAACTGTGAGGGTCATATCACCTATCCCGATAACCCTGCGATTTCTCAGAGCCTGTAATGAATTACAGATGTGAGTTCCTGATCCGGTATCCAATACCCAGGAAGTAGGGTTAACTAACATACAGTTCTCTATCATAAACACACCCGAAGTCGAAGCCACAACATGCTTCGTATCCTGGCTACTGGCTTCTAAAGCCCTGCAATCATTCTACCAATGCCCAATCCCACAACAATAGGAATGTCCCTTAATAGGGTGGTCCAGCTTGACATAGGCAATGGACATCTGGACAGACTTTTGCCAGTCAAATAAGTCAGATTCAGTCAATTTATTATCTAGATGTAACCTATGTGTGGTCACAAGGTCGCTGCAATTAAGAGAGAGAGAGAGAAGAAAACTATTTTAGCATGATGCTGTTACAAGCTTAGATTGGTTTTAATTTATCTAAACAGGATGGCTCCCACTGTTTCTCGAATCCTTCCTCAAACCATAAAAGAAGAATTAGCCAGGACTATTCTCACCGTACAATACTTGCTTAACCGTTCGGCCAGGCCAGTGTCGATACTTCGAGGGAGGTTTTCCAACGCTTTCGCGAAGTTCCTTAATTAAATAACCTCTTTTCTCTGGGGGCGTAACCCCGCTGACACCTTTTTAGGCACCTACTTGGTTTATAGCATTGATCGTTAAGTGACGAATCTCCTGATAAGTAGTATATACTCACAGTAGGAACGGGATCCAAAATATCATCGTATGATAATGTTGAAGGAATCCTACCAACATTCATCAAACTCCAAAATGGTATGCATCTCTCTGCAAATTTCAGTTTCTTTTGAAACCCCCGATATGGATTTTTGCCCCATGTTCTTATGACCTTGACTTTGGCCAACAAATCATAAGTCACATGTCAAGTTCTACCCGTCATTGTCCAGGTTAATTTGAACCCATCCGTACATACCCTTGACTTTGGCCAACAAAGCAGTACGACTGTCCCAAACCAACGCATCTATCTATGCTGCATATGAATATTCAATAGCTACCAAACACTGTGCCTTGATTTTGGCCAACAAACACAGCTTGAATACTATTGAATACCCAAATGAAATGACGGAGGGCTACGAATGGTTTTGGCAAAACCGTGAACGTAGTGAACTTGATATAATCGAAAGAACCTGATACTTTTTAAAAGGAGTGGTTAAAGCTCCGCAATTAAAAATTCTGATCTTTTAAAATAACCGAGTGGTTTCTTTTAAATTTGTTCCACCGATTCAACTTTGGTTTATTTTCTTTGCATTATAATAATGTGTCCCATCATTAATCTTATCATTGCAGAAAACAACGAAAATACTACGTCCTCTTATGCCATCCGCATTTGCCACTGGGTCCCGTCGTCACCCGTTAGGTTACTTAACTAACGACAGAGCGGGGGCTGGGCTAGCGCGGGTGTAAAACATAAGTGACGTCTAATAGCTATCATATATAGATATTGTACATTCGTCAGACGCAATAATATGCATTCCGGATCACAGATAAACTTTATTGGATATGCAAGCAATCCGCGTTTCTTTTGAGCCTGTAAGGAAAGACGGATTACACAGTTGTGATGAATAGCCATTACCCCACCCTAGACCCCTACGGGTACGGCAAACTACCCGCCAAGTACCAGAAGTGAAGCGGTCTGCCTCAACACTTCAAAATACCCGGTAGTTTGTGCACCCCACCTTGGGTCTATCCTACGAGCAAAAACAGTAAAATGAAATAATACAACGGTGGTTACAACCGCAACCTGGATGTGCCCCGCAAAATAATATTACAACTTATTACAATTACATCGAATGAATTAATACAATAACCCATCACAAAACCCGGCTAATCATCACAACAATCCAATACAGTTTATATACAAAAACAGTTAAAAATAACATCACAGATATGTGCAACCCCCTGCCAACCGACATACTAGCAGTTAGGGGAGGTTTACGAACACATAAAACATTACAGATAAAGATCCAATTAGCAAATAGTTTAGAACATCGATCGATTACCTATATCCGTGTCTACCCCAAAAGCAAATCTGCACAGAGGCAACCTGGGCAGAAACAGAACATACAAGAAAACAGAGAACAATAAAATAGGAATTACTGAGCAAATCCGAGTCAACGCGGCGTTGACTCGGCGGCGGATCCGCGGCACAAGCTCTCTATTGCCGCGGATCCGCGGCCGTTTTGTCGAGTCACTGGCTCGTTTTTTTCTCAGTATTCTTACAATTCCCTGCTGTGAATTTTAAGGTATGTCAAAACTTTTTTCAGACACTTTTAAAATTAACAGAAACTAGGGATTTCCGGGTTTTTGTTTTCGTGTTTTCCGTCGATCGAACTTCTAATCAATTGCTAACAAGCTAGTAATGGTTTAGTTGGCTCTGATACCACTGTAAGTCCATGTCACGCACCCCACAAACTTGCGGGGAGGCGGAATATATGAAAAACAATTATCAAAGCTTCGTAACACGGACTTGAGCGCATAAATCGTTTCTAAACCATTGCTAACAAATTACTAGAGGTTTAACTACTCGGATACGAAGTTATACCTCACGTTACTTGTCCTTCGGGTCTTCATCGCGGTCCTCCACTCCTCGTAGGCTACTTGGAACATCGGCACCTCAACGGCCTCCTCGAATCAAAGACGATCCACTCGAAAGCTCCTACGCCAAGCTTAATCTCAAACTTGAGATAACTAGGTTGCTTAAAGTGCTAATCTAAGCTACCTAGAGGATATAGAGTGAGGTTATGGATGTTTTAGTCTATTTAACCCTTGATCTCAACACATGAGAGGTTAGGGTTAGGGTTAGGGTTTCAAGAGAGAGTGAGCTTGAGGAGAGAGAAGGTGAGAATGATAATGAAAAGAATAATGAACTCATATGAATATATCAACCATAACAATTAATCAAATAAATAATTTAAATAATTTATCATCATGGTTAGATTCATTCATCTAGTGTGATTCATCATATGACTCACTAACTCATTAATGAATCATTTAATACAAAGCTTGAATCACACAAATGAGTCATTAAGCAATTAATGCTCATGCCACCTTAACCCCTTAGTCACCACTCTTCTAGAACCTTCCCGACAAATTACGAGAACGCCCCTCTAATCCGTGAAAACACGGAAAAACTTTAGACTGTATAAATCCAATAACCCGATACTAGAATCTGGCTTAAACCAAAGCCGACTAGTAAAAACTGTCCGAAAAGTCGTATGTGCGTAAACACACGTATACGTCCGAACCCTTGTCGTAAAACCATACGAACTCTATATCGTTTCGCCTGGAGCAGGGAAACTCTCTGTGTGGGACTCTAAAGACTCGACACTACGCTGGCAGTGGGTTTAACTACAGACCGCAAGCGGCACTAGCTGTACGTAACGGTCCCCAGGTAGATGTCGATAAGAAGGCCGATGAGGAAAACCATCCGAACCCCTACTGAGCCTGATATGACAATCTCCATACAGTCCGGTCTGTTCGTCTAAGACTATCGCATATCAAGCCTAGGGGGCGGCAAGCGTCAGTCCCCTAATAGCTGTATAAGTCGTGTCGGAGCGAAGCCCATTACACCCTGAGAAGCTACTGGAACCTACCGGTATATCTCGCTTGCCCTGGCCAGGGACTTTGCGTAATGGCTTTTTGACACAGTGCGATATCATCTCCCAATACCGGGAGAGACGAATCCTATCTAACCACTACTGCCTCCAAGTGCTCGGGACTGCACCCAACTGCTACCTGTTTGCATGACTCCTTTGAGCCGTGGTAGGGTAGCAATCTAAGAACAGTGGGACACACTCGAGGCGAAGTAGCAGTGTCAAGTCTGCGGACTATGCTGTACATATGTCATCTGGGAACTGTTAACTGACGATGGGTATAATACCAACCAATCAGTTCCCCTGCGAGTCCTGTCCGGTGTACCCGTAACCTAACGAGCACCTGTATACTATCTCCAGTACGACATACTGATGGCTGTGGGACAGACCATCTCCCCAACTGGGATGAGAAGCGTACACACTTAGTCTACTCCGGAATATCGATGCCCTATCTCGATAATCCAACGACCAGGGACCTGTATAGGATGTTGCTTACAGACTACCCAGCCCCCACTAGTGTGACTGCCATCATGACGCTGGTAATCAAGCAAAGATCCTATGGGCTCTATTAATATGTATAAGTGATACGTTACAAGAAACATATGCACATATTAAAGTAGACACAAACCAAGTACATACTACCATTTTTAGTAAGACTGTATATATAACTGTGAATATCCTAAGCTTCCATTAAGTAATATACAATCTAGTATGATACAATAATGGCCCCTAGGGCATATGTACTAACACTCCTGGTCTTACAGAAGCCAGTTTACCCTGCATAATCTTCCTCTGCCTACCACCAAACTTCGGTTATCCAGCCAAAATAGTGGACACTGTTTCAAATAAGTTTGGGGATATGTATATACCATTTTGTATATATATGTGGATATTCTTGTCTGGTGCATATCTATTTTTATTATATTTCTTTTCTTTAAAAAAAATTGTGTATATCTAACCGACAATTTTGACCCTTCAATGATTTCTTCATGCAACGACAGTGAGGACACTGTCCAGTTTGGAGGTACGCTCGGTACGCATTTCTAACCTTCGCATTCATATGTATATTTTGCATCTGCATAATAAAATCCATAAAATCCATAAAAATCAGAAAATTTTCGAAAAACATAAAAACTTTTTCGTCAAGTTAGCTAGTGGGAGAACTCAGATTCAACATTTCAACGGTTTTGTTTAATAAGATAAGAATAACTAAATCTTATTTTTAGATTTTGAAAACCTGAAAGATAACTCTCCTTTGAAGTTAACTATAGCTGATATACGTCTTTACATCACACTACACGTATCGTGAGTTTTTGAAATTAGATGACAAGTCTATTATGTCTAAAAACTTTTAAATGGATAAATGATTTTCTGAGGATCAAAAAGATTTGTTCTGAAATAAGTAATATCAAGAATAGTTTATGAAGTGAAGTGAATATGAAGGGATGTTATTGATGCCTTTAATTGGAACTAATTCTGAAAAATAACCCATCTGAAACTTGATTGGAATGATTACACACCTAACCCACTAAACACGTCTTTTATCCAAAAAATAACTGAACTGCCGGTTATATCTCCGTTCGCATTAAATCATCATGATTTTCACGCTAAATTGTCTTTTGTTTTTGGGCCTAGGTAACTTGAGTAATTAAGTCCGCTGGGGTGTCTCTACACCTAATGCCCTAAAGCCAACCGGTTTGGGTGCATTGGCCCAAAGCTCGTTAAGAAGCCTCGAAAGTCCAGATTAAAACAAAATCAAGCAAGTGTTCTCTCCGAGTTAAAATTCCTAACGGTTCTTTGTGTGAGAATAACCTTGACAAAAGACAGGTTTTTATAAAAAAATATTTCTAGCGGAGATATGATGGTTTTATTCTATTATAAAGACTATTGCACGTTCACAGAGGTGTGTATGAAATGAAAACAAGAAAAAGGTGGAGTGAAAATAAGACTTAGTTTCCTGTTAAGGAAGATAGAAATTCTGAAATTGAAACCTTACTGGAAAACGAAACTTGAAAAATACTTAACTCTTTATAAAACTTATGTGATCCTTTTAAAATTTTTATCTGGGCTTTATTTTGTGACATGATGACTTTAATCGATCCTTCTGGAACTTAAACGACACTATTTGCACTGCACGTAAAGACATGTAAAAACTTAAGTTAAATAAGAAGCAAGGTGTGAAAAATAAAGGCTCGATAGTCTAGACTTAGGATATTAGAATTGTTATTTTCTGAAACAAAACCTTAGGGTTTGAATCATAGTTATTTTACAAAACTAGCTTGACCGGATTTTGGGGGTAGTATCCGCTGAAAACCCTCAGGAGACAACACTCCTCCTACTAGGGACACCTAGAGGTTTAACGGCTTGTTGCACATACTCAGTGCAATTGCGTTCCCTACGAAAGTGAGGTTAGGAATTTTTGTGAATAAATTGGCTTTGCTCGGGACGAGCAAATGATAAGTTTGGGGGTATTTGTTCATATCAGATTTTTGCATTTTTATACCGCCCAATTTTTATCATATTGCTTATCGGTAGGTACTCTTGAGCCGTGTTTGCTAGTTAATTGCAGGATACAGGTTCTCAGCTCTAAACAGTGAAATTCATGGAAAAGCACGACAAACTCCGAATTACTGCCAACCACAGATAAAACACGGGTCTCCGCTCTCTATCCATATGTTGCCGCACACCAGTTTAAGGGACAAAATAGAAAATCGATGTCATTTTCATGCACAAAGCACAATGTCAACACAAGATCCAACATGTCTACGCGGAGCTCAAGAAAAATCATGGCAAAAGATCCACATCACATCACCTTTTGATCTGCTGAAATTCTGGAAAAATTGTGAAGAGCTTCTGAGAAACAACATATACCACACTGAGGAGTACTGAAAACCAGGAAAACCCACCAAATTTTATGACCTAATTCTTCTAAATGGCCGCGGATCCGCGGCATATGCACGCTTTGGCCGCGGATCCGCGGCCAATTTATCTTGACAGAATCTCAAATTTTGGGGGTATTTTGGTAACTCTATTTGGGTTCAGAATGTTGCCCTAGGTTCTCTGTTTCCTGCCTATTAATAGCCCAGAACTTGCCAAGCCAAGGGGGCTTATTTCTTGTGTAAAATTTTAGATATATTTTGTTGTTCTTCTTCCTCTCTTCATCTTTTCTCCATTAAAACTTTGTAGTGAGCTTTTATCAGTGAAGTGATGAATAAAAGAGTTCTTTTTGTTATCATGCTTGTCTTGTTATGTTGTTAATTATAATTGCTTGTATTTTTCATTTGCTAATCTAGTTGTTGTTATTTGTTGTTTGTTTCTTTCTTGTTCTCTTTTTCTTTATCCTTAACAACAATGATGCTTAAGCTTGATCCTTGCCAAGGTGAGGTCTCAAATAGCTAGTTGTAATCTTCTAACCTCTTTCTTTCTATCTTCCTCCTTTTGTGGTATTTTCTTTTTCTTGTAATGGGTGAGTAGTTTCCTTACTTGTTAGGGTAGGATAAGGAAAGTTTGAGAGAAGGAAATCTCTCTCACTCTTTCCTTACCTAACATCTTAATTCGGACTCCCGTTAATTGAACCACAATCCGCTCCCTACTGTTGGAGATAGTGCCCTCAGAGTCAATTATTGGATCACAGGCACGTGATTGCAATGATTGAGGGAGGACCTGTCCCAGTAGGACAGTCTTACTCGAGATGATAGTATGCTATCTGGTTTATCTTTATCATCGTGTACTTCTTTAGGTAACCTTACGAGTCGCTATTACACGTTGATAGAGCCCCTAGGATTCTTGCTTGACTACCAGCAGTATGAGGGCGATCATATATGTGAGAGCTGGAGTCTATAAGCACATCCTTAAAAGGTCCCTAGTCATGGGAGTTTCGAGACAAGGGCATCGATACTCCGGAGTAGACTAGTGTATACAGTCGAGACCCCGACGAGGGGCGGTGGCCGGTCTCACAAGCCACTGGTGTCAGTTGGTTCACCTAAGATGTATACAGGTGCTCATTGGGTTATGAGTACACCGGACAGGACTCGCCGGGAACCTGCTAGTTGGGATTATACCAGATGTCAGATAGCAGTTCCCTGGTGACATGTGTACAGGTTAGTTTATCGACCTGAGATCGTCATTTGTCTCGTGTGAGTTCCTACTGTGCTTTGATTACTACCCTACCATGCTCAAAGGAGACGTGCAAACAGGTTTTAGTTGGGTACAGTCCCGAGCCACATGGAGGCAGTGAGCGGATCTGCAGGGGTTCGTCTCTTCCGGTATTGGGGGTGAGGTCGCGCTGTGTCTAGGAGAGCCAGAACATGAAAAGTCCTTGGCCAAGGCGGGAGATTTGCTGGTAGGTATTCCAGTAGTATCTCAGGGTGTTCTGGGCTACACTCCGACACGACTTGTACCGCTATTGGGGGTCTGACTTTTACCAACCCCCTAGGCCCGCCATACGATGCTCATAGACAAATGGACCGGACTGTACGGATATTGTCACTGACAGGCTCAGTAGGGTGTCAGGATGAGTTCGCTCATCGACGTCCCTTTTGGTCAATAGCTGGTGGCCCGTCACGTATGGTTAATACCTCTGACGTGCTAGTGGTTAAATCCACAACAATAGTATTGACGAGTCTTTAGAGTCCACTACACTCAGTTACTCAAGTTTTGGGCAAAATGCTATAGAGGCCGTATGGAGATATGGCAGGGTTCGATCAGATACGTGCGGTATTGCACGGATCGTGATCGGACGGTTTTTACTAGCCGGCTTTGGCTTAAACCGGATCCTAGTATTAGATAGTGTAGATTTTGTCTCTTTGCGTTTGTGTTCAGTGGGAATACAAATGCGGGCATGTATATGCAGTAGTGGGGTTCTCCTGTAATTTATTACGGGATTAGTTTTCTGAAGTTGCCAGTTTGCATTCCGTTCCGGCCGGTTTTCCTTTGTTCTTTCTTGGCCGGACTTTCCGTTGGAGGGGGTTATTTGCAAGAATGCAAATAACTTATTTGTGGAGGGCTTTCTTGTAAAATGGTAGCATCATGATAAGATTCCATTCTAGTCTTTTTCATTGCTTTTTGGTGATGGTTTGTGAGTGGATTGAAAAAGGAATTTGGTGTGACCTTTTTCTAATTGATTCATTCCTTTTTCTTCTCTTAATTTATCTTTTCTTTTTTGACCACCCACCACTTGAGAAGGCCGGCCACTTCATTAGGTGAGAGAGAGAGAGAGATCATCTTGGTTGTGAGAAATTTAGACATCTTATTTCATTCATGCAAAAGAGAGAGTCACTTCTCCAAAAGATCACTCTCCATTATTCTCTTCACTTCCTCCACATCCATGGCAACTTCCATAAGCCCCAAAGAGACAAGTTTCTACACTAGTCTACAGCAAACCTTGGACGCGTCGGCTAGCCAACTTCGCGCCCGAGTTGCCTCGGTCTAGAGGTGGGAGCCCGTAAAAGTACTCGGCTACGTGGTGCCCTTTCCGACGAGAACGCGACGACCGGAGATTCCGCGGGGAGATCGGAGTGGAGACGAAGACTGAAGGACACAGATCGCTTGGTATAACTCTCTACCCGTCTTTTATTTTGCTAGTAGCTAGGTTAATGGCCCAATCCGGGATAAAAGTGCGCGGTGGTGCCGGTTTGCTAGTTTGCAAAGTTTTTCGTTTCCGCAATTCCGGCGTCGGATTGACGGCCGGGGCGCCGCCGCGGACTTACACCTACGACACCCTATCCTCCATGATAGCGGTGATTCCTTAGTGAGACCGGTTGTGGTTGAATTAACCGGAGGTTAAGGCTAAGAGCCAAGAACGTACGGACAAGCACCAAAAGGAAGAACTTAAGCGTTGGAAAGCCTAGCTTATACTCGCAAGTTCCTTCCTAGTCGTGCTAATCCCCGTTGTTACCGATTACCGTAACACCGATATTAAGAGTGGCAACGAAAGAAGTGAGCGACTCCTAACTCAAACTAACCTAATCCTAACCCTAACAAGCTCTCTTTATATAACATTTTAGCACATAGTTAATCTCAAACAAACCTGGACATTTGGACTTAACTCGTTAAAGCACATAGAAAAAGATTCCCATCTCCCTGAGGACGACCCGTACTCAACCGGCTAGCTACAAGCGAAACCGTCTTGATTGCGGTAATTAACTTGAACACGCGAAAATTCTATCAATCAGGTCTCGTACGACAAATCATCTTTTATTCTCATATATATGTACGTATATATATCTCATGTCATATCCTTATCGATCTCATATCACATCATTAACAATCTCATTTCATATCTGGGCATATGTATGTGAATATTCATATCGCCTCACATCCTCATATCATGCATATCTGCTCATATCATCTTATATCATCATGTTGGCATCTCAATTCATGTTATCTTGTATTAACATATCATCTCCTACTAACTCTTTGATCATATCCGTAGGTTCCTAGTATAGGTTTCTCCAACTATATTCTATATATCGGTTTCCATTTTATAATTGCGGGGGTGCTATACGCCATCCGCCCGACTTCCCCGGTAGATATAAATCTACTCACCTGCTAAACTCCTTGCTTATCCGAAGTTGATGTGCTTCGTCATCTTAGAAGTCCACACAAAGGTACCTATAATCAAAACACATCGAAATGCAATTAAAACCAAGTCCGGAAAAATCGATACGGCACACGATGTGCTCATAGGTTAGAACCTATAGCCTATGCATGCTAAAATAGCCAAATAACCCTCGTCGCTGACGTACAAACGTCCAACGACAAAATACAATATCAAATACCAAAACCCAATTTCAGAAATCGGAAAACGCGAAATCAGCGACAAAGGAAATCACTCCTAGATTTTACCCGAGGTCAAATCAAGACATTTTGGATATAGAGTTGCTCTAGATATCATATAAGGGTGTCACTCACCAAAAATCACTCGAAACTACCCAGATGGCTCCAGTGTACGGTCTCCACTCTTGAAATAAAAGACCGGATGGTCTGGAATCTCGAACATTACGCTACTTTGACGGTGGTCGATGGTAGCGTAGAAAGTTCCTAGTGAAAGTGTTAATGAGCACCACCACTGGATTTTACTAGCATCAAGCATGCCATTTTTAAAAATTTTGGGGTGCTAATTAACACTAACGTAGAATCTAAACTAGATGATTAGGGTTTTAGATTGATATAAAGAAAACTATACTAAGAGAAAGTGGCTACAACCTTTGTAGACTGTGTCCCTCTATTCTCAAGCTTCGTGTAGTAGTCCACGCGACTCCACCAGGCTCCACTTGAAGTTGGATCGAGCTTCCTTTGTGATCTTCGTGCCGAAGATGATCCATCCGAAGCTCCGCTAATCCAAGCTACCTCTTCACTAAACTCTTTAGGGAAGGAAACACATTACACTTAATTGCTAATCAAGTGTAGGATGGTGAAGTAGGGTTTTATTTGCTCACTAGGGTTCTCACAAGATCAAGGTTTCACAACTCATGTGAGGGATTGAGCTTGGAGGAGGTGAGGAAGAAGAAGAAAAGAGCTAGAGAGCAAGAGCTCATGTAAGAAAAAGAACAACTGTTGTGTAGAATGGCAACCCATTTGTGTTCACTTATTGAAGTATAGATATTTCCCAATTATAAAAATTGAGCCATACTTAAATAGTGCACACAAACAAATAAACAATGATAAATGCTATGCTGAAACCCATGCTCTAAATATCACCCATTTTCCACCTCCTTTTCTATTTTCTAAAAATAGAAAATCAACCATGCCTCATACACACACACACAGATAAGCAAATAATTAGTGAGCAATAATATTAGTTAATATATAATTATATCAAATATAAATATATATCATATTATTAAATCAACACTTGATTTAATAATCCGGTTATATCACATATAACCGACTAATATCATTTATCTGTATATCACATTATCAAATCAACACTTGATTCATTAATCCGGTTACATCATATATAATCTAACTGATATCAAATAACTGCCAGATTAGAATACGGTATCACATACTCGTATTTAATTAGGCCCCCGCACATACCAGCATATGTTCCCTACTTTGTTTCGCTTGAACTAGGAAACTTCTGTGTGGGACTCTAAAGACTCGTCAATACGCCAGCAGTAGGTAATGATCACATCAGTTACCCATAAGCCATCAGCGGTACTAGCTGGACGTAACGGCTACCCAGGTATTGAGCAAATAGAATATCAACAAGCAAGCTTGTCCAAACTCCTATGAAGCCTATAAGTAACACTTACCGTACAAATGTCTCTTCGTCTGATATATCGCATATCGAGTCTAGGGGTGGAATCATCTGACACCAGTAACTAGATAAGTCATGCCGATGTATGGTTCATAATGGTTTGAGAAACTACTGATAACACTTATCAGTAAATCTCATCAGCCCTGGCCAGGGACTTACTGTTATAGCCAACAAGCATAGCACAACATCAACTCCTAATACCGGGAAAGACGAAACCCCTCCTATCACTCATTGCCTCCATGTGACTCAGGACTGTACCCAAAATCCACCTGTTTGCACGACTCCTTTGAGCCGTGGTAGAGAGGAAATCAAAGCACAGTGGAAACCACACAAGACTCTATGACAATCTCAGGTCTACAGACTAACCTGTACCAATGTCACCAGAGAACTGCTATCTGACGATAGGTATAGCACCAACTAGGAGTTCTCAGCGAGTCCTGTTTAGTGTACCCATTCTCTAATGAGCACCTATGTACAATCTTTGATGTCAAACACCAATGGTTACGGGATCAACCATCGCCCTATACAGGGTCAAGAAACGTACACACTAGTCTACTCTGCAATATCGATGCTCTGTCTCGATACTCTCTCGACTAGGAACAATTAAAGGATGTGCTTGTGGACTACATAAGTCCCAGTAGTATGATCTGCATCATAGTCCTGGTAGTCAAGCAAACATTCTAAGAGCTTTATCAACATGTATCAGAGAGACAGTATAATAATACTAGTGTACATGTTATGATAAAGAGCATCCATATAGCATACTATCATGTCGAACAAGAAAGTCCTCTATATATTGTTAGTGTATATGCCCTAGAGGCCATTACTGTATCATACTAGTTTGTATATTACTTAATGGATGCTTGGGATATTCACCTTGTATATACAATCTTGCTCAAAATAGTAGTATGCTACTTGGTTTGTTTCTACTTCAATGTGTACATGTGTTTATTTTTGTATATCGCCTATACACATTAGTAGAGCCCTTAGGATCTTTGCTTGATTACCAGCGATGTGATGGCCGTCACACTAGTGGGGCTGGGTAATCTATAAGCACATCCTTATGCAGGTCCCTGGTCGCAGGACTATCGAGACAGGGTATCGATACTCCGGAGTAGACCAGCGCATGCGCTTCTCATCCCAGTGTGGGAGACGGTCTGTCCCACAGCCGTCAGTACGTCGTACTTGAGATAGTATGCGGGTGCTCGTTAGGTTACGGGTACACTGGACAGGACTCGTCGGGAACTGACTAGTTGGTATTATACCTATCGTCAGTTATCAGTTCCCAGGTGACATGAGTACAGCTTAGTCCGCTGACTTGACACTGTCACTTCGCCTCGGGTGTGTTCCCACTGTACTTTGATCACTACCCTACCACGGCTCAAAGGAGTCGTGCAAACAGGTGGTGGTTGGGTGCAGTCCCGAAGCACTTGGAGGCAGTGACGGTTAGACAGGATTCGTCTCTCCCGGTATTGGGGGTTGACATCGCGCTGTATCTAGGAGAGCCATTACACGAGTAGTCCCTGGCCAGGGCAAACGAGATATACTGGTAGGTTTCCAGTGTTATCTCAGGGTGTTTTGGGCTTCGCTCCGGCACGACTTGTACCGCTATTGGGGGACTGACGGTTACCGCCCCCTAGGTCCGCCATGCGATGTATCAGACGAACAGACCGGACTGTACGGAGAATGTCACACTCAGGCTCAGTAGGAGTTCAGATGGGTTTCGCCTCGTCGGTCTTCTTGTCGGCACTACCTGGGGACCGTTACGCATAGCTAGTGCCGCTTGCGGTCTGTGGTTAAACCCACTGCCAGCGTAGTGTCGAGTCTTTAGAGTCCCACACAGAAAGCTTTTCGCCTTTAGGCAAAAGAGTAGAGGTCGCATGGTATTGCGACAGGTCGCATGGTTTTGCGACAGGGTTCGGTCACATCCGTGCACTTGTGCACGTACAGTGTCCGGATAGTTTACACTAGCGGGCTTTGGTTTAAGCCAGATCCTAGTGTACCTTATGGGATTGGATTTATCCAGTTTGCATTCGTGTTCCTCGGAACGCGGATGCGGGTGTGTATGCACAGTTGACAGGGAGGCACAGACAGCGGATCTCATTAGGGTTGTTGACAGTTGACCGTTGACTTTTTGACTTTTTGCTCAACCCTAATGAGAATATGATATGTGATTAACTATTATATTAATTAAGTATTATGGTGATATGGTTGTTGACTTGTTGACTTTTGTTGACTTGTTGACTTTTGTTGACTTGTTGACCGGTTGACTAGGCTTGACTAGTTGACCATCATGATAACCATGGTTATCATTTCATGCCAAAGACTTTTTCTTGCTTGCTCATTTGAGTAAAATGAGTGCATGACATGATAAGGTTATGGTTGCTTCTAACCATCACATAAGACTTTTTTGATATGATGAGTTATGATCACTTTGGATTATGAGAGGGTGAAAGACAAAAGAGTTGCTCATTCTTTCTTGCTCATTCTTTCTTGCTCATTCTCTCTCTTGTTCTTGAGCTCTCCTCTTGCTCTCACCCTCAACCTCTTGCTCCCTCTCTTGATCTATGGTTCTCCTGTCTCATGAGTTGAGAATCAAGAACCATAGATAAAATCCCATTCTATTTCCTCTCTACTCATTCTAGTTCACTAGGTTTAGCAAACCAAGTGAACTAGTTTCTTCAAAGAACGAAGAAGGAGCTAAAGGTTGGAGCTTTCAAGTGGATCTATCTTCGGCGTACGGAGACGACGAGAAGGAGCCATCGGACCACCATCGGAGCTTGAAGAGAAGGAGTTCAAGTTTAGGTATAACCATCTTCATCCGAGTAGCTAAATATCTTTAGCTTAGTTTGCTAGTTTTAGTTTAGGTAAAGATCCCGACCTAGCTTAGTCCATGTTGCCTCTTGCGTTAAAATTTTGATTTTATACCGTTTCCGCCTCCCCGTAAGAACCGGGGGTCGCAACGTGGACTTACAGTGGTATCAGAGCCTAACTAAACTTAAACTAGCTTGGTAGTGAAGTGTAACGAAGTTCGGAACCGGAAAAATCCAAAAACCAAACTTTTACAAAAACTGAGTTTCTGTTGAAATTTTTTTGGCTCAAAATGAAAAACTTTACACTTGTAAATTCGGCTCAGGGTTTTGTGTGAACACCCAAGAAAAACGATACAGTAATTCGTCCAAACCGCCGCCCATCCGCCGCGTGAGCTAGGCATCCGCCGCGGAAGCGCCGCGCGTTGTCGTCTTCTGTGCATCGTTTTTCGTGCAGTGTGTGTCTGTGTTGGTTTTGGGATTTTTGAAATATATTATATGTGCCCAGATTTTCCAGAAAAGAAATTTCCTTTTGGGGTCCTATAATTCCGTATTTTTCCGAACTTCACTGCACTTTGACTATGATGGTTATATCTGTGATGTTTGCATGTATTGAACGTCGTCTAATCGCTATAAGTCGATTAGTCGGGGTTATACATGATCTGTAATGTGCTGGAATGTGTATATAAATATGTTGGATTGTCGCGGGTGAATAGCCGGGGGTTGTGAGACGAGAGTTTTCTTTTCTTGCAATTCATGTAAATTTGTAAATTGATGTAATAATTATTTGTATGGCCGCACAACCGGGAAGGGGTTGTAGCCGTCATTGTATAATTTCTTTTTACTGTTTTTGCTCCTAGGATAGACCCATGGAGGGGTGCACAAACTACCGGGTATGCCGAAGTGTCGAGTGGCCTACTCATGGAGATGAGGGAGGTTGCTACGCTTCGGGTACTTGGCGGGTAGTTTGCCGCACCCGTAGGGGTCTTGGGTGGGGTTTTGGCTATTCACCGCGACCGTGTTATCTGTTTTTGTTACAGGCTCGTACAAATTACAGATTGCTAGTATATCCAATGTATTTATCTGTGATCTGAAATGTTTATCATTGCAGTATATCTATATATGATATTATTTAGGCGTTGCTTATGTTTTACAGACGCGCTAGCCCAGCCCCCGCTCTGTCGTTAGTTAAGTAACCTAACGGGTAATGACGGGGCCCCGTGGCGAATGCGAATGGTATAAGCGTACGTCATATTTTGGTTGTTTTCTGCAATGGTAGGATTAAATGATGGGACGCATTAAAAGAACTAATGCAAGAATATCACGCATTAAAAGAACTAATGCAAGATAATAAACCAAGTTAAAGTCGTTGGAACACTCTCGAAAAACCACTCGGTTCTTTTCAAAACAACTTTTAAATGCGGAGCTTGAGCCACTCTTTTTAAAAGCTATCTCGTTCCATCGACCAAATCAAGTTCACTACGTTCACGGTTTTGCCAAAACCATCCGTAGCCCTCCGTCGTTTCACATGAATAGTCAATAGTATTCAAGCTGTGTTTGTTGGCCAAAGTCAAGGCACAGTGATTGGTAGCTATTGGGTATTCATGTGCAGCATAGATAGATGCGTTGGTTTGGAACAGTCGTACTGCCTTGTTGGCCAAAGTCAAGGGTAGGTGCGGGTGGATTCAAATTAACCTGGAGAACGACGGGCAGAACTTGACATGTGACTTATGATTTGTTGGCCAAAGTCAAGGTCATAAGAGCATGGGGCAAAAATCCACATCGGGAGTTTCATAAGTACTGAAACTTGCTAGATTTGCATACCATTTGGAGTGTGATGATTCTGGTAGGATTCCTTCAGTTTCGTCACGCGATGATATTTGGATCCCGATCCTACTGTGAGTATATGCTACTCCTCGGGAAATTTCTCACTTAACGATCAATGCTATAAACCTAGTAGGTGCCTAGAAAGGTGTTAGCGGGGCTACGCCCCCAGGGAAAAGAGGTTCTTTAATTAAGGAACTTCGCGAAAGCGTTGGAAAACCTCCCTCGAAGTACCGACACCGGCCTGGCTGAACGGTTAAGCAAGTATTGTACGGTGGGATTGATCCTGACTAATTCTTCCTTTATGGTTTGAGGAGGGATTCGAGAAACAGTGGGAGCCATCCTGTTTAGACAAACTAAAAACCACTCTAAACTTGCAAGAGCATCATGCTGAGTGTTTCTTCTTCTCTCTCCTAATTGCAGCGACCAATCAACATGACTGGACTTAAGTTACTCCTAGATAAAAACAAACTGACAGGGCCAAACTACAAAGATTGGCTCAGGAATGTCAAGATAGCAATCACTTATGACAAGCTGGGGTATCTTCTTACCACCAAAGCTCCCCCTGTCCCTGGTCCAACTTCCAGTGTCGCGGATAAGGAAATCCGCAAGACTTGGGAGATTGATAGCGCGAAGGCCAAGTGCCTCCTGCTTGCCTCGATGGACAACGAACATCAGAGGAGGCATGAGAATATGGACATGGAGTCCATATTGCTCCATACAAAAGAACTGTATGGAGAGCAATCACGTATCGCAAGATACGAAGCGTCGAAAAAGTTGTTTTCGACAAGAATGGCCGTCGGATCATCAGTAGCCGAGCATGTGCTAAAGATGATCGGCTACATTGAGGAGCTCGCTGACCTAGGGATCACATTAGAGAGTGAGCTATATACGGATATAGTTCTCCAGTCCCTTCCTTCCACTTACGCCCAGTTCATACTGAACTTCAACCTACAAGAAAAAGAGGTTGAACTTTCAGAGCTCCTCAACATGCTGAGGAGCGCAGAGGGCACCCTACAGAAAGGTAGGGATACATCCACTTTGTTTGTAGGAGGATCATCTTCTTCTAGGTCCAAGGCGAAAGCCAAGGGAAAGAAGAAGAAGGCCCCCGCCAAACCAAGGGGCGGTGTTAGTAAAGTGGATACGAAGGGAAAAGCAAAAGCAACAAAGATAGCGGGGAAGCTTGTGGATAAGGAAGAATGCTTCTATTGTCATAAGAAAGGACACTGGAAGAATGATTGCAGGGCCTGGAAGGCCAGAACACAGGAATTGAAGCAGGTTGCAGCTTCAGCTTCAGGTGTGTATGTTATTGAAAACTGTCTTTCAATAAACTCTACTTCCTGGGTATTGGATACCGGATCAGGATCTCATATCTGTAATTCTTTGCAGGCGTTGAGAAACCGTAGTGTTTTGAAAGCAGGTGACATGACCCTCAGAGTTGCAAACGGAGCTAGCATGGATGCTAAAGCCGTGGGGGACTATCACCTGGGAATGTCAGATGGACATGTTTTGGTTTTGCGTAATTGCTTTTTTGTACCCAACGCAACTTGTAATATCATTTCTGTATCTTTAGTTTCTAAAGAAGGTTATGAATTTGCGTTTGTAAGTAATGTTGTAAACATTCACCTTAATCAAGTATTGATTGGGTCAGGTACTCTGAGTAATGGTATATACGTGTTAAACCAACCACGGATTTTTAATGTCCAGAATACACACAAAAGAAAGTCTCCAGAAATAAATCAGACTTTCTTATGGCATTGTAGATTGGGTCACATCAATGAGAGAAGGTTGACGAAGTTACATACAGAAGGGTATTTGAATGCGTTCGAATATCAGTCATATGCCACTTGTCAATCCTGTCTCAAGGGAAAGATGACAAAGACTCCGTTTACTGGACAAGGAGTAAGAGCGAGCGAGCTCTTGGGACTCGTACACAGTGACGTGTGCGGTCCAATGTCTACACATGCCCGAAGCGGACATTCTTACTTCATTACTTTTACGGATGACTTCTCAAGGTACGGTTATGTCTTCTTGATGAAACATAAGTCCGAGGCTTTTGGAAAATTCCAGGAGTATAAGAATGAAGTAGAGAAACAGACCGGCAAAAGTATTAAGATTCTAAGATCGGATCGAGGTGGAGAATACTTAAGTGCCGAGTTCCTGGACTATTTAAAAGAGAACGGAATTCTCTCTCAGCTTACTCCTCCATACACCCCGCAACATAACGGTGTATCGGAGAGACGGAACCGCACCCTATTGGATATGGTGCGGTCCATGATGGGTAATGCTGAGTTACCGCGATCATTCTGGGGGTATGCGCTAGAATCAGCAGCGTACCTTTTGAACCGAGTTCCGACTAAGACTGTGCCTTCCACACCATATGAAATGTGGTGTGGGAAGAGACCCTATCTTAAGCACATTAAGACATGGGGATGTCCGGCTTTTGTCAAAAAGCAGCATGCGGACAAGCTCGAGGCACGCTCAGTACAGTGCAAGTTTGTGGGGTATCCAAAGAACTCAAAAGGATATTTCTTCTACTGTGAAGAGGAACAAAAAGTTCTTGTTTCTCGTCATGCCTACTTCTTGGAAACTGAGTTTTTGAAAAACCAGATAAGTGGGAGCACAGTAGAACTGGAAGAAATTCCAGAACCACGGACTGTTACTGAAAGTTTAGTGGAACCGGAAGGTTCGGAAGAACAGGACATTCCTACGCCGCTCCGCAGAAGTAGTAGGCAGTCTCATCCGCCCGAGAGATACTACGGTTTTCTCATAGACGGGGATAGAGAGGATTGCATCATAGATTATGATGAGCCTACTAGCTTCCAGCAGGCCGTTCAGAGCGTTGACTCAGTGAAATGGCTAGATGCAATGCGGACCGAAATGGAGTCCATGTACACCAACAAGGTATGGACGTTGGACATTGCTCCAGACGGGGTAAAACCCGTAGGATGCAAGTGGATCTTCAAAAGGAAGATTGGTGTAGATGGACAGGTTGAGACCTATAAAGCTAGGCTGGTAGCAAAGGGTTTTCGTCAAAGACCTGGCTTGGACTACGACGAAACCTTTTCTCCAGTAGCCATGCTGAAATCCATTCGGATCCTTCTTGCCATTGCTGCCTTCCACGATTATGAGATCTGGCAAATGGACGTAAAGACAGCTTTTCTAAATGGAAATTTAGAGGAGTGTGTCTATATGGACCAGCCAGAGGGTTTCATTCAGAGTGGGAGCAGCGGAAAGGTGTTCAAGTTGCTTAAGTCCATCTATGGACTAAAGCAGGCATCGCGGAGTTGGAACATCTGTTTTGATGAGACGGTCAAAGAATTTGGCTTTATCAAAAATCCAGATGAACCATGCATCTATAGTAGATTTGTAGCGAGAACTGTAGTATTCCTCGTTTTATACGTGGATGACATTCTCTTAATAGGAAATGACATTCCTATGCTACAATCTGTCAAGGGGTTCTTGTCACACAGGTTCTCCATGAAAGACCTGGGTGATGCCTCATACATTCTGGGTATCCGGATCTACCGTGACAGATCCAAGAGGATATTAGGACTTTCTCAGTCCAGGTACATCGACACCGTGCTGAAAAGATTCAGTATGGAAGATTCCAAGCGCGGTAACCTACCGGCTTGTCACGGGATCACCCTCTCTAAAGAGATGTCTCCCAAGACTGATTTGGAGAGGGATCGCATGTCTATTATACCCTACGCTTCTGCGGTAGGCTCTATAATGTATGCGATGTTGTGTACCAGACCGGATGTAGCTTATGCACTGAGTGTGGTAAGCCGGTATCAGTCTAACCCTGGGGAGAAACACTGGATAGCGGTAAAGAACATTCTCAAGTACCTGAGAAGGACTAAGGAGATGTTCTTGGTGTATGGCGGAAAAGACCTCCAGATCGAGGCCTTTGCTGACTCCAGCTTCCAGAGTGACAAGGATGATTCCAAGTCCATGTCGGGTTTTGTCTTTACCCTCAATGGAGGGGCGGTGTGTTGGAAGAGTTCCAAACAGGAAACCGTTGCAGACTCGACGATGGAAGCGGAATACATCGCTGCATCTGATGCCGCAAAAGAAGCTGTCTGGATGAGGAAGTTCTTGAAAGAACTTCAGGTGGTTCCGTCCATTGTTGATCCAATACCTCTGTATTGCGACAACAACGGGGCTATAGCATTAGCGAAGGAACCCAGGTCCCATCAGAGATCCAGGCACATCTTGAGGCGGTATCACCTGATCAGGGAGATCGTAGATCGCCAGGAGATCGAGGTTCGGAGAGTCGCTTCAGAAGATAACACTGCTGATCCATTCACCAAGGCCCTGCCCCAGACTCAGTTCGAGCGGCTGATCGAGATGATAGGTCTTCGATAAGCCAGTACATGGCCTTAGTGCAAGTGGGAAATTGTTAGTGTATATGCCCTAGAGGTCATTACTGTATCATACTAGTTTGTATATTACTTAATGGATGCTTGGGATATTCACCTTGTATATACAATCTTGCTCAAAATAGTAGTATGCTACTTGGTTTGTTTCTACTTCAATGTGTACATGTGTTTATTTTTGTATATCGCCTATACACATTAGTAGAGCCCTTAGGATCTTTGCTTGATTACCAGCGATGTGATGGCCGTCACACTAGTGGGGCTGGGTAATCTATAAGCACATCCTTATGCAGGTCCCTGGTCGCAGGACTATCGAGACAGGGCATCGATACTCCGGAGTAGACCAGCGCATGCGCTTCTCATCCCAGTGTGGGAGACGGTCTGTCCCACAGCCGTCAGTACGTCGTACTTGAGATAGTATGCGGGTGCTCGTTAGGTTACGGGTACACTGGACAGGACTCGTCGGGAACTGACTAGTTGGTATTATACCTATCGTCAGTTATCAGTTCCCAGGTGACATGAGTACAGCTTAGTCCGCTGACTTGACACTGTCACTTCGCCTCGGGTGTGTTCCCACTGTACTTTGATCACTACCCTACCACGGCTCAAAGGAGTCGTGCAAACAGGTGGTGGTTGGGTGCAGTCCCGAAGCACTTGGAGGCAGTGACGGTTAGACAGGATTCGTCTCTCCCGGTATTGGGGGTTGACATCGCGCTGTGTCTAGGAGAGCCATTACACGAGTAGTCCCTGGCCAGGGCAAACGAGATATACTGGTAGGTTTCCAGTGTTATCTCAGGGTGTTTTGGGCTTCGCTCCGGCACGACTTGTACCGCTATTGGGGGACTGACGGTTACCGCCCCCTAGGCCCGCCATGCGATGTATCAGACGAACAGACCGGACTGTACGGAGAATGTCACACTCAGGCTCAGTAGGAGTTCAGATGGGTTTCGCCTCGTCGGTCTTCTTGTCGGCACTACCTGGGGACCGTTACGCACAGCTAGTGCCGCTTGCGGTCTGTGGTTAAACCCACTGCCAGCGTAGTGTCGAGTCTTTAGAGTCCCACACAGAAAGCTTTTCGCCTTTAGGCAAAAGAGTAGAGGTCGCATGGTATTGCGACAGGTCGCATGGTTTTGCGACAGGGTTCGGTCACATCCGTGCACTTGTGCACGTACAGTGTCCGGACAGTTTACACTAGCGGGCTTTGGTTTAAGCCAGATCCTAGTGTACCTTATAGGATTGGATTTATCCAGTTTGCATTCGTGTTCCTCGGAACGCGGATGCGGGTGTGTATGCACAGTTGACAGGGAGGCACAGACAGCGGATTCTCATTAGGGTTGTTGACAGTTGACCGTTGACTTTTTGACTTTTTGCTCAACCCTAATGAGAATATGATATGTGATTAACTATTATATTAATTAAGTATTATGGTGATATGGTTGTTGACTTGTTGACTTTTGTTGACTTGTTGACTTTGTTGACTTGTTGACTTTTGTTGACTTGTTGACCGGTTGACTAGGCTTGACTAGTTGACCATCATGATAACCATGGTTATCATTTCATGCCAAAGACTTTTTTTTGCTTGCTCATTTGAGTAAAATGAGTGCATGACATGATAAGGTTATGGTTGCTTCTAACCATCACATAAGACTTTTTTGATATGATGAGTTATGATCACTTTGGATTATGAGAGGGTGAAAGACAAAAGAGTTGCTCATTCTTTCTTGCTCATTCTTTCTTGCTCATTCTCTCTCTTGTTCTTGAGCTCTCCTCTTGCTCTCACCCTCAACCTCTTGCTCCCTCTCTTGATCTATGGTTCTCTTGTCTCATGAGTTGAGAATCAAGAACCATAGATAAAATCACATTCTATTTCCTCTCTACTAATTCTAGTTCACTAGGTTTAGCAAACCAAGTGAACTAGTTTCTTCAAAGAACGAAGAAGGAGCTAAAGGTTGGAGCTTTCAAGTGGATCTATCTTCGGCGTACGGAGACGACGAGAAGGAGCCATCGGACCACCATCGGAGCTTGAAGAGAAGGAGTTCAAGTTTAGGTATAACCATCTTCATCCGAGTAGCTAAATATCTTTAGCTTAGTTTGCTAGTTTTAGTTTAGGTAAAGATCCCGACCTAGCTTAGTCCATGTTGCCTCTTGCGTTAAAATTTTGATTTTATACCGTTTCCGCCTCCCCGTAAGAACCGGGGGTCGCAACATGGACTTACATATATATGTCCAAACATCCACTATATCATATAATAATAGCCACTAGGGCATACATATTCCTAACAATCTCCCACTTGCACTAAGGCCATGTGTTGTAGTATCTCATACACAACATCCCAAAAAGTCTCTCAAACTGCGTCTGGGGGTGGGCCTTCATGAATGGATCCGCTACGTTATCCTTCTTGTCAACTCTCCTGACTTCGATCTCCTGTCGATCTACTATCTCCTGTCGATCTACTATCTCCCGAATCTGGTGATACCACCTAAGAATATGTCTGGATCTCTGATGGGACCGGAGTTCCTTTGCTAAAGCCACAGCTCCATTGTTATCACAATACACTGGTATTGGATGCTCAATGGATGGAACCACACCATGTTCAGCAATGATCTTCTTCATCCAGACAGCCTCTTTGACAGTATCATTGGCAGCGATGTATTCAGCCTCCATTGTCGAGTCTGCTACGGTATCTTGATTAGAACTGTTCTAACATACCGCCCTTCCATTGAGGGTGAAGAAAAAACCCGAGACCGATTTACTATCGTCCTTATCACTCTGGAAGCTCGAATCGGTAAAGGACTCCACATGGAGTTTACCGTTACCATACACTAAGAACATTTCTTTAGTCCTTCTCAAGTACTTAAGAATTTTCTTCACAGCTGTCCAGTGCTTTTCTCCAGGATCTGATTGATACCTACTCACTATACCTAGTGAGTAAGCTACATCCGGTCTGGTACAAAACATCGTATACTTGATAGACCCGACTGCCGAAGCATAGGGTATCCCTTGCATGCGAGCCCTCTCCAAATCAGTCTTGGGAGACATCTCTTTGGAGAGAGTGATTCCTGAGCAAGTGGGTAAATTACCATGCTTAGAATCTTCCATACTAAACCTCTTTAGTATGATGTCAATATACCTGGATTGGGACAATCCTAACATCCGCTTAGATCTATCTCTATAGATCTTAATTCCCAGGATGTAGGAGGCATCACTTAGATCTTTCATGGAGAACTTATGTGCTAAGAAGAGCTTGACCGAGTGTAGCATAGGAACATCATTTCCTATCAAGAGTATGTCATCCACGTACAATATGAGGAAGACAACCTTACTCTCTACAACCTTCTTGTATATACAAGGTTCATCTACGCTTTTGATGAAGTCAAACTCTTTGATAGCTTCATCGAAATAGATGTTCCAGCTCCACTATGCCTGCATTAATCCGTAGATTGATTTAAGCAGATTACACATGCTTCCGCTGCTCCCACTTTCTACAATGCCGTCTGGCTGTGTCATATACACGCTCTCCTCTAAATCACTATTTAGAAAAGCGGTCATGACGTCCATCTGCCAGATTTCGTAGTCATGGTATGAAGCAATGGAAAGTAGGATCCTGATGGACTTAAGCATAGCGACAGGAGAAAAGGTTTCATCATAATCGACACCTGGTCATTGACGAAAACCTTTTTCTACAAATCTAGCTTTGAAGGTCTCAACATTTCTATCTACACTAATTTTCTTCTTAAAGATCCACTTTCTCTCGATGGGTTTTACCCCTTCAGGAGCAACTTCCAAAGTCCATATTTTGTTGGTGCACATGGATTCCATCTCAGCTCGCATAGCATCCAACCATTTCACAGAGTCTCTACTTGTGATGGCCTACTCGAAACTAGTTGGGTCATCATCTTCCATGATGCAATCCTCGGTCCCACCGTCTATGAGAAAACCGTAGTATCTCTCAGGTGGATAAGGAACTCTACTAGATCTGCGGAGTGGCTGAGGTTCGCTGGGGACTATTGAATCCTCCGGGTCTATCAAATCACCAGTTGTAGTTTGTGCGGCTGGAACTTCTTCCAGTTCTACCTCATTACCACTAATTTCTTTCACAAGAAATTCCTTTTCTAAAAAGGTGGCATATTGAGAAACCAACACCTTTTGTTCCTCAGTGTGGTAGAAGATATATCAATGTGAATTTTTAGGATATCCCACAAACTTGCAATGAACTGATCGTGTGTCGAGTTTGTCTGGATTCTGTTTTTTAACATAATCAAGACAACCCCATATCATAACTCATTTAGGATATGGTCTATTTCCACTCCATATCTTATATGGTGTTTTAGGCACAGATTTTGATGGAACTTAATTCAATAGGTATGCGACTGTCTCAAGCGCATAACCCAAAAAGAAATAGGTAACTCAGCAGTACTCATCATAGAGCGCACCATATCTAATAGGTTGTGATTTCTCTGCTCCGATACACTTTTGTGTTGTGGTGTATACGGAGGAGTAAGCTGAGAGAGAATCCCATTCTCTTTTAAATAGTCACGGAATTCCGTGCTCAAGTATTCTCCTCCCCGATCAGATCGAAGGATTTTAATACTTTTACCAATTTGGTTCTCCACTTCGCAATTAGATTGTAACACAAAATTATATCCTTCATTGTCCAACAATGATATTGATATAATATTACATAACATCGAAGGTACAAAATAACAAGGGTTCAAAACCAATATACAACCCGACGGCAAACTAAGGTGATATTCTCCCACTGCTACAACATGTACAGAGGAACCATTCCCAACTCGGAGAGTGTGATCACCTTTCTTCAAAAACCTGCTATTTCTCAGCCCCTGCACACAATTGCAGATGTGAGATCCTGACCCGATATCTAATACCCAGGAAGCAGAGTTAATTGAAAAACAGTTTTTTGTTATAAACACACCTGAAGTGGAAGCATCAGCATGCTTCTTGAGGTCGGCAAGGTATGCAACGTAGTTTCTCTTCCAGTGCCCAGTCTTGTGGCAGTGGAAACATTCCCCTCTTCCTGATGCAGCAGCCCTATCTTGTCCTTTCCCGATGTCTTTTTCACTCCTCCTCTCGGCTTGATGGGATTCTTCTTCTTCTTTCCTTTGGCCTTAGCTTTCGGGACGGAAGAGGAAGATGGCCCAGTAATTAGAGCAGGAGTTTTCGCTACTTTTAGCGTGCTTTGTGCACTCCTCAAAATATTGAGGAGTTCAGGAAGTGACTTCTCCATGTTGTGCATGTTTAAGTTTACAATGAACTGAGCAAAGGCAATGTGGAGGGACTGTAGAACAATATCAACATACTGTTCGTTCTCCATGGTCCATCCCAGGTCCTCTAGTTCTTCGATAAGTCCTATCATCTTCAATACATGGTCACCTACAGACGTGCCAGTAGCCATTAGCATCTGAAACAACTTTTGAGATGCCTCGTATCTGAGAGTACGAGATTTCTCCCCACACATGTCCTTTATATGGAGAAAGATGGATTGTACGTCCATCTTCTCATGTTGCTTTTGATGTTCATTGTCCATAGAAAAAAGCGCGAGGCATTTGGCTGTTGCACAGTCTATATCCCATGTCTTGAGGATTTCCTTATCCACAACTGAAGAATCAGGGCCTGGGCTAGGAGGGGCTGGGGTAGTCAGGACGTATTCGACGCTATCATAGGTCAGGGCAATATTTACGGTCCTCGGGCATTCTTTGTAATTCGGTCCCGTGAGTTTATTCTTGTCTAATAAAAGCTAATGTCCTGTCATAGGTATCTGCCATTAAGAGAGAGAAAAGAAGACACTCAGCGATTGCTCTTACTTGATTAGATTGGTTATTAATCTTATCTAATCGATGTCTCCCACTGCTTTTATCAAATTTTACTTCAAACCATAAAAAGAAAATTAGCCAGGATTAATTACAATCTACAAGTTCGCTAACCGATTGGCCAGGCCAGTGTCGGTACTCCGAGGGAGGTTCCCCATGGTTTCGTACGGACCTAATTAAAATAAACCTCATTTTCTTAGAGGCGTAACCCCGTTGACACCTTTCTAGACACCTACTGGATTAGCTAATTGTAAAATGAAAAACTCTCACAGGAGTAACTTTTACTCACAGTGGGATCGGGATCCAAATATCAAATAGAAGGTATGCAATCTCATTGCAAATTTCAACTCTTGAAATTCCCGATATGGTTTTTACCCTTAGTGTCTTATGACCTTAACCATGGTCAACAAATCATAAGCACTAGTCAAGTTTTACCCGCTATTTCGTGATTGATTTAGACCCACCCGCATAACCCTTAACTATGGTCAACGAGGTCATGCGAATGTCCCAATCTATCGCATCATATGCTTTGTAGGAAGACATCACTTAGCTACCGTACACCATGCCTTAACTATAGTCAACAAACGTGGCACGAATACTAAGTACTCTGCTTCCAAAAATGGCGCAGGGAAACGGATGGTTTTGATGAAAACCTTTAACGTTTTGAACATGATATCGTTGTAGAATCTAGCGAAAAGAGTGTTCTAAGCTCTAGTTTTAAAAGTCGAATATTTTTGTAGTATCTTTCTAATTTTGCTAAAGAGGTCACTCCCAGAGAAGGGATCTCGACTCTTTCCTCATCGAATGAGGTGCGGGATATTCATCAAGGAATACCACGATGCAAAGTAAAAATTAGATCAACTATAAAATAAATTAAGTGATTTGCAATATTTGCTTGTTTCGCTAAAGGGGTCACTCCCGGTGAAGAGATTTCGGCCCTTTCCTCATCGAATGAGGTGCTGGGTATTCATCAAGGAATACCAGTACGCAAAGCAAAAACCAGAGTTACCCATTTTAAAAAGTTTGATTCTACAATATCTTTAGGTTTCTTTTTCTTAACATTAATCATATTAATGTTGTCCCATCATTTACGTTTCCTAAATATCATAGAAAAGAAACGAAAATAGAACACACGCTTATGCCATCCGCATCGCCACGGGGCCCCGTCATGCACCGTTAGGTTACTTAACTAACGGCAGAGCGGAGAATGGACTAGCGTGGGTGCAAAATATAAGCAACGTTTATTATATATCTCATATATAAATAGCCATTCGTCGCACGCATTTATAAACATTCCAGATCACTGATAAATACATTGGATATACTAGGAATTCCGTATTTCATTCAAGCCCTTAACGAAAGATGGGTTCCACGGTCATGATGAATAGCCAAACCCCATCCTAGACCCCTACGGGTGCGGCAAAATAGCCGCCAAATATCCTAAGTGAAGCAACCTCCCTCAACAAAGTGAATAGGCCACTCGGCACTTCAAAGAACATGGTAGTTTGTGCACCCGACCTTGGGTCTATCATAGGAGCAAAAACAGTAAAAAGAAATTACAACGGTGGCTACAAGCTCAACCTGGATGTGCCCCGCAAAATAATATTACATCGCTTTTTACAAATTACATGAATGAAAGAAAAGAAAGACTCTCTTCTCACACCCCCGGCTATTCATCCACGACGATCCAACATATTCATATACACATACCATCACATGATATCATTACAGATGTGTGCAACCCCGACTAATCGACGTATAGCAATTAGTCAAGGTTTCCAAATACACATACACATCACAAAGCTTTTAAAGTAACCGCGACATTAGAATTCCGCACGCAATTAGCAAACTAAACCAATTTTCCCACACTTGAAAAAAAATAGTGAGCTAAAATTCCAAAACCGGTAGTTTTAAGCCAATCCGGGAGTTGAAACGAACTCGAAACCCGCTCGAATCTTCACAAGGGTGAAGACCCAAAAATTAACTATCGAATGGGGGAGCTAAGGGGGTACCTACCCTCAGGGGCCACCTTGAGGTGGCCCCTAGGGGAAGGCAGACCCGAGAGCACCCATATGGGGTGCTCTCGGGTCACCTACCCCCAAAGCCCCCTTATGGTGGTCTTGGTGTGTGGGTCCGGCCTCTGGTCCCTCCCGGAGTGTCTCCGGGGTGCGCACGCTCCACCCCGCGGCTTCTTGGTTCAAACCGTGAGCCCGCGGGGTGTGCAAACAACTAAAAACTATAATTTTGGAACTGTTTTTATCGACAGTTTTTGCGCGATAAAAACGACGGATTTCTAACGTCGCTACAAGATATTTAAGGTTTAAGAGAGGCTCCGATACCATGTTAGTGGATGTTGCACACCCTCACAATACTTGTGAGGAGGCGGAAGTGGAAAACGAAAAATTTCTTGCATGAAACACCCACATAAAACCTAGATCTTGTGCTTAAACCTAAACTAGCAATCCTTATCTAGAGTTCATAACACTATGAAAGGGTTATACCTAAGGAATCAGTCCTTCGGGTCTTCTTTTGGATGCAACTCCTAGGCTCTTTGGATGCTTGAAAGGAACTCGGTCTCCGATCACCTCTAGGTCGTAGATGATCCACCCGAGAGCTATGGAACAAGCTTCAAACTCTTCTCAAGAGTTAACTAAGAGATTAGGTGTGCTAGAGATGATCACTTAGATAATATAGAAATCATGTAATGGATTATTATGTCTCTTGAGCTTTTGATTCACAACACATGTGAAGGCTAAAGCTAAGAGGAGGAAGAAGGAGATAATGAGGAGAGAGAATGTGAGAGTGATGAATGAAAAAATCAAGTTTGGAAAAATGATATGGCTAAAGGAAAATAATTGAAGTATGTATTATTTTTCTCCAAAATAATGCACCATGCTTCAATAGTAATCCCAAATGAATATAAAATGATATAACCATTCCTTTATCTATGCTTTGACTCTCTCCAAATTCCACCTCATAATTTACATTTTCACAAAATGAAAACTATTTATGAGGTGTCCCCTTCTAGAAGGCATTCTTGTACAATTACAAGAATACCCCTCCACCGTATATCGTATAAGTATACCTGTATCCGAATTCCGAAAAATACGAAAACAAATAATCCAATAATATAATACCGGTATCTGGCTTAACCCAAAGCCTGCCAGTATTATCGTTCCGATCATTATTCCTGTAGCCAGTACACAAACATGATTGAAACCCTGCCGTAACAACTTATGGCCTCTACATCTTTTGCCTGAACCAGGGAACCCTCTGTGTGGGACTCTAAAGACTCAACAGTACGCTGGCAGTGGGTTTAACTATAAGCACGTCAGCACCACTAGTTGTGCGTAACGGCTACCCAGGTACATGACGAAAAGGTGGTCGAGGAGCGAACTCATCACAACCCTAACGAGCCTGTAAGGAACACTTACTGTACAGTCCGGTCTCTTCGTCTGATACGTCGCCTATGAAGTCTAGGGGTGGTAAATATCAGACCCCGGTAACTTTATAAGTCATGCTGATTTATGGCCCATAACGGTTCGAGAAACTACTGATAACTCTTATCAGTAAATCTCGACAACCCTGGCTAGGGATTTGCTGTTATGGCCGATTAAGCATAGCGCGACAACAACTCCTTATACCGAGAGAGATGAAACCCCTCTTATCGCTCACTGCCTCCATGTGATTCGGGACTGTACCCAAAATCCACCTGTTTGCATGACTCGGTAGAGCCGTGGTAGGGAGGAAATCAAAGCACAGTGGGAATCACACAAGACACAATGACGATCTCGGGTTTATAGACAAACCTTTACAAGTGTCACCAGAGAACTGCTATCTGACAATAGGTATATATACCATCTAGGAGTTCTCATCGAGTTCTGTTCGGTGTACCCATTCTCCAATGAGCACCTGTGTACAATCTTTGATGTCAAACACCAATGGTTATGGGATCAACCATCGCCCCCAGGGTCAAGAAACGTAGACACTAGTCTATTCTGGTAATACCGATGCCTTGTCTCGATATACCCTCGACTATGGACTAAATAAGGAATGTGCTTTTAGACTGCCCAGGCCCCACTAGTATGATCTACATCATAATCCTGGTAGTCAAGCATGATCCTAAGGGCTTCATCAATATGTATATAAGATATGAAATACAATACATCACACGTTAAGATGAATATAAACTAGATAGCATACTATCATTTCGAGCAAAAATTGTTTCTGTACATATACATGCCTAGCATCCTATACAATACAGGCCTCTAAGGCATACATATCTAACAATCTCCCACTTGCACTAAGACCTGTAGTTGGTGTAATAAGTACCCACTATCTACACTAGAACCAGTTGCCGGCGTACCGCATGCCCAACATCTCGAACAGTTTCTCAAACTGGACTTGAGGGATGGCCTTGGTGAATGGATCTGCTTTGTTATCTTTCGTGTCTACTCTCTGTACCTCGATGTCTTGGCGATCCACTATCTCCCTGATGAGGTGATACCGTCTCAAGATATGTCTGGATTTCTGATGGGACCGCGGTTCATTTGCCAAAGCCATAACTCCATTGTTATCACAATACAGAGGTATTGGATTAGCAATGGATGGAACCACCTGAAGTTCAGAAATGAACTTCCTCATCTAGACTGCCTCTTTTGTGGCATCATTAGCAGCAATATACTCAGCTTCCATCGTGGAGTCAGCAACGGTATCTTGCTTGGAACTCTTCCAACATACCGCCCCTCCATTTAGGGTAAATACAAACCCTTAGATGGACTTACTAGCATCCTTATCGCTCTGGAAGCTGGAGTCGGTAAAGGCCTCCATTTGGAGGTCTCTGTTACCATACACTAAGAACATTTCTTTAGTTCTTCTCAAGTACTTCAGAATGTTCTTCACAGTAGTCCAGTGTTTCTCCCCTGGATTGGATTGATACCTGCTTACTGCACTCAGTGCATATGCTACATCTGGGCGAGTACACAACATCGCATACATTATAGATCCTACCGCCGAAGCGTAGGGTATAATGCTCATGCGAGCCCTCTCCTCATCAGTATTTAGAGACATCTCTTTGGAGAGGGTGATCCCGTGACAAGCGGGTAAATTACCCCGCTTGGAATCTTCCATACTAATCCTTTTTAGTATGATATCAATGAATCTCGATTGGGACAATCCAAATAATTTCTTAGATCTATCTCTATAGATCTTAATTCCCAGAATGTACGAGACATCACCCAGGTCTTTCATGGAATCTTCTGCGATAAGAATAGTTTGACCGATTGTAGCATATGAACATCATTTCCTATCAAGAGAATGTCGTCCACGTAAAATACGAAGAATGTAACAGTACTCTCTACAATCCTTTTATAAATACATATTTCATCTACATTTTTTATAAAGCCAAACTCTTTGATTGTATCATCAAAGAAGATGTTCCAACTCTGTGATGCCTTCTTTAATCCATAGATGGATTTAAGCAACCTGAATGCTTTTCCGCTGCTCCCATTATCAATGAAGCCTTCTGGATGATCCATAAAAACACATTCTTCTAAATCATCATTTAGAAATGTCGTTTTAACATCCATCAGCCAGATTTCATAGTCATAGTGAGCAGCTATAGCAAGCAGGATCCGAATGGATTTGAGCATCGCGACTGGTGAAAAGGTTTCATTATAGTCCAAGCCTGGTCTTTGATGAAATGATTTTGTGACCAGCTTAGCTTTATAGGTCTCCACCTGACCATTCACACCGATCTTTCTCTTAAAGATCCATTTGCACCCTATGGGTTTTACTCCAGAAGGTGCAACCTCCAAAATCCATACTTTGTTGGTGTGCATAGATTCCATTTCGGATCTCATGGCATCCAGCCACTTCACTGAGTCACCACTCGTGATAGCTTGCTGAAAACTAGTAGGGTTATCATCATCCATGATGCAATCTTCTCTATCACCATCAATTAGAAAACCGTAGTATCTATCAGGTGGGCGAGAAGTCCTACTAGATCTACGAAGTGGCTGAGGCTCGTCAGGTTCAATTAAAACCTCAGGTTCAACTAAATCATCGGTAATTGTTTGTGGATATGAAATTTCTTCCAATTCTACCGCATTACAAACAATCTCATTTGTAAAAAATTCATTTTCTAAAAATATGACATACTGAGAAACAAACACCCTTTATTCTCTTTATGGTAGAAAAGATATCCATACGAGTGTTTTGGATATACCACAAATTTACACAAAACCGATCGTGTCTTCGTTTTTCCGGATTCTGCTTTTTCACATAAGATGGACAACCCCATATCCTTACTCGTTTAAGAGATGGTCTCTTCCCATACCATATCTCATATGGAGTGGTAGACACGGTTTTGGTCGGAACCCTATTCAATCGATATATCGCAGTCTCTAACGCGTGCCCCCATAATGAAAGTGGTAACTCAGCATCACTCATCATTGATCGTACCATATCTAATAGGGTACGATTCCTCCGTTCCGACACACCGTTGTATTGTGGTGTGTATGGAGGAGTGAGATGAGAGAGAATCCCATTTTCTTTTAGGAAATCTAGAAACTCTGAGCTTAGATACACTCCTCCTCGATCCGCTCGAAATTTCATGATACTCAATCCTGTTTGTTTTTCTACTTCAGATTTATACTCCTTGAACTTTTCGAAGGCTTCGGACTTATGTTTCAACAAGAACACGTGTCCGAATCTCGAGAAATCATCAGTAAAAGTTATGAAGTACAAAAACCACCTCTCACATGTGTGGACAATGTTCCACATACATCACTATGTATGTGTAGGGTTCCTAGGCACACTAATGAGGTTCCACAAGGCATCAACCATGCCAAATTCTAATTTTCATGTGCCAAAGAAACCCTATACTAGATCGTTACTAAAGGTAAAGGCGAAACATGCGAATAAACAACTTTATTGCTAAGTGAATGGAAATTACAACCTTTGTAGATCCGGTCCTCCACCTCCATAGCTCCGTGACGATGTCCCTTCGCCGCGATCATCGGATCCTAGACTCTCGCGGTGGTTTCATCGGAGAAAAGATCGGGCTAGGTCGTTGACTTCGATGCCGAAGATGATCTACGTCGAGGCAACTCAAGATCAAGTTCTAACTTCACCAAGTCATGAAACTTGTGAAGAAAAAACCCTATACTACATGGCAAGTGGTAGTGGATGAAGAAATAGGAAGTGGGTTCACTTTGGATTTTGATTTCTCACTTGAAATCCTCACTTGATCATTTTCAAGAAAAATGTTTTCTTTTTCTTCATCAACAAGAAGAAGAAGAAGAAGAATATCATAAGAAATTATCAATAATAGAAAATAAAGTGATGGTTATCATTATGCAACCTTGGGTTAGTTTAACAAGTGTAGATAATAAACTAGGGTTAGGTGAATGGTTAGGTTTAGGAAAGAAACAAAAATGGTCAAAGCTTCATAAAGCTTCAAGGTAGAAACAAAAGAAGCCACCATTTTGTTTCTTGCCCTAAAATAAATAAATAAAATAAATAATTAAGAAAAGATAACAAAACCCTAACCATCCACTTAAACAAGGTTTAAAGTAAACATACACCGAAGTTTGCATGTATCATCAAACATGATACAATCTTGTGCACAAAAATATATCACATATACAATGTGCACAATCAAGTGAGAAAAACATCTTAAGTGAACCAATATTAGTTAATGTAAAGTAATATATCAAATATATAATTATACATTAAATCATTAAATCAACACTTGACTTAATGATCCGGTCATATTGCATATAACCGACTAATATCAATAGTAACAACTTATCGAATCAACACTTGATCCGATAACCCGGCTATATCGCATATAATCGATCAATGTCACATATCGCAAGAATAGAATACAGTATCACATACTGGTATTATTCTCGGTCCCGCACATATCTCATATGCGCTCCTATTTCGTTTCGCTTGAGCCAGGAAACCTCTGTGTAGGACTCTAAAGACTCGTCAATACGCCGGCAGCAGGTGATGATCATATCAAACACCTACAAGCCGCAAGCGGTCTGCTAAACGTAACGGCCACCCGGGTATTGATCGATTAGAAGATCAACGAGCAAGCCCGCTCACACTCCAGTGAATCCAACCAGTAACACTTACCGGACAGTCCGGTCTGATCGTCTGATATGTCGCATATCTTTCCTAGGGGTGGTAAACGTCAGACCCTAATAGCTCGATAAGTCGTGTCTATATGAGGTCTATAACAGTTCGAGAAACTACTGGTAACACTTACCAGTAAATCTCAGCAATCCTGTCCAGGGATTTCCGGTTATAGCCAATCGAACACAGCGCAACATCAACTCCCTATACCGGGAGAGACGAATCCCCTCCTATCGCTCATTGCCTCCATGTGATTCGGGACTGTACCCAAAAACCACCGTTTTGCATGCCCTCTTGGATGTGGTAAGGTGGAAATCAAAGCACAGTGGGAATCACACAAGACTCTATGACGATTTCGGGTCAACAGACTACTCTGTACCAGTGTCACTAGAGAACTGCCATCTGACGTAAGGTATATACCATCTGGGAGTTCTCGGCGAGTCCGTCCAGTGTACCCAATCTCCACTGAGCACTCGTATATCATCTCTGATGTCAAACACCAATGGATATGGGATCATCCATCGCCCATCTGTATGGGTCGAGAAGGTATACGCTAGTCTACTGTGGTATATCGATGCCCCGTCTCGATATACTCACGACTAGGGACCTTGAAGGATGTACTTATGGACTACCATGTCCCCACTAGTATGATCCGCATCATAGTCCAGGTAGTCAAGTACATATCCTAAGGGCTTTACTAACATGTAACAGAGAGACAATCTGTGTACACGTTGAGGTAAAGAGCAACCAGATAGCATACTATTATGTCGAGCAAGAAAGTCCTCCCTGTATATGTCCAAGCATCCACTACAATATACATCCTATGTATGGTAATGGCCTCTAGGGCATACATATAACTAACAATCTCCCACTTGCACTAGGGCCATCTGATAGCAGTGGTTGTAGTATCTCATACTCAACCATCCCATAATAGTCTCTCTCTAGGAAAAGGCCTTTGTGAGCGGATCCGCCGTGTTGTCCTCTGAGTCTACTCTCCTGACCTCGATCTTCTTGGAGATCAACCATCTCCATGATCAGGTGATACAGCCTTATCTGGATTACTGATGGGACAGACGTTCCTTAGCATAAGCCACAACTCCATTGTCACACAATGGGAGGAACTAAGTTCATCTCATGAACAATATACACCCAGACAGCCTCTTTGGTAGCATCTTAAGTAGCGATGTATCTTGCCTTTAATCATCTAGTAAGCCACGGTATCTAGCTTGGAACTCTTCCAACATACCGTCCCTTTACTAAGGGTAAAGACAATGCCTGTGACTGACATTCAGTCGTCCTTATCACCCTGGAACACTTCCAGTGATTCTCCCCAGGATCGATTGATACCATCTCACTACATCTAGTGAGAATCCCAACATCCATTTAGATCTATCTCATAGATCCATGACCCAGGATTTAGGAGGTATCTGTTTGATCCTATTGTACGGTGTTTTTCGTCACCCCATTGAGATGGGAATACGCGCGCACTTGTCAGGCGTACTACAGATTCCCCCTGCCTAGGGTAGGCCGGGGTTTAATGATTGTGGGGATCCGAATCTCCGGCAGCCGCGGACTAAGCTGCCTTTAATTACCCCTCGCCTTTGGTGCAAGGGAACCTCCGATTGACGGGTTAAACTGGTCATGCGAACTCAATGTGCAGTGTGCGTGTGTTGTGTTTTGAAAGGGGGTTTTGGATATATTGGGAGCCACGCAGAGTTTTTACGGGGGTCCCGCTACCCGGATAGCGGGCTGGGGGTCAAGAGGGCTAGCGGCCCCCTTGCGGGGTGCGGGGCAGCGCCCCGTTAGAAATTTTTTTCTAACAGGGACAGTGTCGTGGAGTATGTGTGTGCACAAATATGTATACATATGTATGTATATATATATATATATATATATATATATATATATATATATATAAAGGGGAAAAAGACATCCAAAGGATGCGTGGGACCAGTGCCTAGGCGCTTGAGCGCAAGCGCTGCCGCGTGTCGGCACGTGGGCGTTTTGCGCTCGAGCGCAGAGTGCTGGAGCGCAACGCGCCACGTGTCGGCACGTGGACGCTTTGCGCTCGGACGCTGAGCGCTTGGGCGCAAGCGCGCCACGTGTCGGCACGTGGGCGCTCTGCGCTTGAGCGCCGGCCAGAAAAAGAGGCTTTTAGCCTAAAAATATTTCTCTGAAGAGAAATCAGAGAGGAGTTAGACTCCTGAGTGTATTCTTTTCTTTCTTTTTTTTTGGGTTAAGTGAAAGGGGTTCTTCTTCTTCCTCCTCTGTTAGCTGGATCTTGAAGATCAATATATGTGAGATCTCAAAATCTCTCCTTTTGGGGATCTGAAGACAGATCCAAGTTCCCCTTTGTGGGTTTTGTGGTGAAAAACTATTTCGTTTTTGAAAAAGAAGAGTAAAACTCTTGATTTAATTCAAAAGAAGAAGAAGGTTTTTGAACCTTGAAGAAGGAAGAAAGATCTCAGATCTCAAACTTTTTTTTGGAGAGAGGAAAAAAGTTGTTAGGATATTTCATTATCCTTGCCTTTATAGGCTATACACTTTACACATAGCCCCTTGGGCTTCACAAAATGGCATTTTGCCTATCCCATGGCTCATGTGCCATTTCTTTTTGCACATAAACCATGGGCTAAACAAAAAATTGGCTTTATGCCTATTTTTCCTACATTTGTCCATTAAATAAAATAAAAGAAATACAACAAAATTATTTATTACAAAATTTTTATCTTGGCATGGGGGAAGGCCGGCCGCTTCATGTTCTGGCTCGACCCGGGCATGGGCCCACTGGATCTGGGCTTGGGCCCACTTGGCTTGGGGTTGACTTTGATTTTGACTTGGTCAACCGGGGTATAAATTTTTACCCCAACAAATTGCCCCCCATCAATAAATGCACACCACATATGTGGGTCGTGTGCATGAAATTGATGGATCTTCTTTCACGTGGAGGCACTTGATTTGGTTCCCGCTTTTTGGGAAGCTGGCACTGCCCTTTTTACGACATGGACGGTCGTTGCTTGACATGTCTCTGAGACGGAGTGTCCGTGATAGACGTTTTCTCTGGCCCGGAATGATCTGGTTCCCGCTTTGTAGGAATCCTGTGCTGCCCTTTTCGCGACTTGGACGGTCGGTGCTGCCCTTTTTGCGACTTGGACTGTCGGTGCTACCAATTTAGCGACTGGGACGGTCGGTACTGCCCTTTTTGCGACTTGGACGGTCGGTGCTGCCGTTTTAGCGACTTGGACGGTCGGTGCTGCCATTTTAACGACTTGGACGGTCGATACTTCCCTTTTTGCGACTTGGACAGTCGGTTCTGCCCTTTTTGCGGCTTGGACGGTCGATGCTGCCCTTTTTGCGACTTGGACAGTCAGTTCTGCCCTTTTTGCGACTTGGACGGTCGATGCTGCCCTTTTAGCGACTTGGACGGTCGATACTGCCATTTTTGCGACTTGGACGGTCGATGCTGCCATTTTAACGACTTGGACGGTCGATGCTGCCATTTTTGCTACTTGGACGGTCGATGCTGCCATTTTAACGACTTGGACGGTCGATGCTTGATTTGACTTGCTCTGCTTCTTGCAGTGTCAGGGGTAGACTTGACTTGCTCCGCTTCTTGCGGTGTCGAGATTGGATTCTGACTTGCTCCGCCTTTTGCGGTGTCGGAGTGGAAGTTGACTTTGATTTTGATTTGGGTTGACATCAGCATCGCTATACTGGAATATGGTACCAGGAGCGAATCATCATCTGTCATTTAGAGGATTTTGGGATTTTGGTTTTTGTTTGGCATCTGCATTGCTGCGCTGGAATAATGCCAGGAGCAACTCATCATTTGCCCCGGGAGGATTTGGGATTTTTTTCTTTTGGAACTTTGAATGTGGTCTCACCGGTAGGACTTGGGAGAGGTTGGGATTGTTTTACGCCCGTGGATTGTATACGGTTTTGCAGGATGTATGATCCAGACCGTAGGGCCGGAAGAATTTCAGGGCTTTGTTGGCGTCTGCATCGCTGGACTGGAATGTGGTACCAGGAGCGACTCATCATTCGCCGTTGGGGTATGGGATTTGGAATTTGGTTGGCGTCTGCATCGCTACACTGGAATATGGTACCAGGAGCGACTCATCATTCGCCGTTGCCCGTTGGGGAACGATGGCTTAGGAGACAGGTTTGGGTCCCTATCACCTAAGGCTTTTCAATTTTATGGGCCGTGAGGGTCCCATAAAAGCATTTTCTCCCTACGAGTCGTAAGGATCCCGCAGGTGTATTTTCTCCTTAGGAATCGTGAGGATTCCTAAGTGTGTTGCTCCTTTATGAGTCGTAAGGATCTCACGCAGGGGTTTTCTCCTCACAAAGTCGAAAGGACTTTGCGAGTTTATTTCATCTCTTTTCACGAGTTTGCGCCTTTTCGGGTTTTCACAGACTCGCCGGTAGTCCTGCTGTTTTTACTCACGGAGCCCTTTCGGGTTTTCATCCGTGCCCGTTTTGCTTGTGGACATACCGTTTATTTTTTATTTCTTTTATTTTTATTTTTATTATTATTTTTTTTCTTCTTCTTTTTTTTGCCGCTGGTGGGACTTTAAAAGTAGTCTCACCGGCAGGATTTGGGAGAGATAGGGGTCATTCATGCCCGTGGATTGTATACGGTTTTGCAGGATGTATGATCCAGACCGTAGGGCTGATGTGCTCAATTCGCCTGCGACTTGGAGCATTCACGTGTAGTATTTCTTGAGATATCGGCCATTGATGGGTGGCGTGGGCCTTTCTCCCTCGGCACTTATTAGTTGGTAGGATCCCCCGTCAAACACTTTCTCGATGACATATGGTCCTTCCCAGTTTGGCTCGAATTTCCCCTTGGCATGTCGATTGGGGATAATCGGTCTTTTGAGGACCAACACCAATTCACCTTTCTTGAAAGCGCGGAGACGGGTTATCTTGTCATAGGCCCGTGACATTTGGGCTCGGTATAGCTCCAGATTTTGCTGTACCGCGAGCCTCTTTTCTTCAAGGGCATCGAGCTCTTCAAGTCGAAGGAGCACGTTTTCCTCCTCCGTCAACTCGTGCTGAACGGCCATTCTTAAGCTTGGAACTTCAACTTCGAGGGGGAGGACCGCCTCCACTCCGAAGAGCAATGAGTATGGAGTGGACTGAGTTGGAGTACGGTGCGTGGTACGATATGCCCACAATGCCTCGTGAAGTTTGAGATTCCAGTCTCTCTTGTTGGCTGAAGCATTTTTCCTCAGGAGCTTGCATAGAGTCTTATTGAAGGCTTCGGCTAGCCCATTGGCTCTTGGATTATAGATGGAGGAATATCTCCAGTCTATCTTGTGCTGGGTAGCGAACCTTGAGACATTGAAGCTCTTGAAAGAAGGCCCATTGTCGGAAATGATTCTTCTTGGTGTACCGAAACGGTATAGAATATTATGCTGGAAGAATGTCAGAATATCTTTTGTCTTGACTTCTTTTAGCGGGACAGCTTCAGCCCATCTGGAGAAGTAGTCTGTCGCGGCCAGTATGAACCGGTGGCCTTTAGATGATGGAGGATCAATTGGGCCAACAATGTTGGTGCCCCAGACTTCGAAGGGCCACGACGCCACCGTAGGATGCAGCGGATTGGGATGCTTGTGAATGAAATCACCATGGATTTGGTAGATCTGACATTTCTTTGCATGTTCTCCGCAATCTCGTATCATGGTGGGCCAGTAATACCCAAGCCGTTTGATTTGAAGTCGCATCTTGGGGCCGGATTGGTGAGCACCGCAAACGCCCGAGTGAACATCTTTCATGACCTTTTGGGCTTCGGCCAATGACAGACACCTGAGCCAGAGTTGGTCATATGACCTGCGGTATAACGTGTCATTTACAAACACGTATCGGAGAGCTCTTTTCTTCAGCTGAATCCTCGCAGATTTTTCTTCGGGCAGCTTGTCGTATCGGAGGTACTCTATGAAGGGTTCTCTCCAATCGGGCTCGTCTTGGATGATCGAAGCTTCTTTCGCAGGTCTGCTCTTCTGTTCCGCGCTTTCCTCTTCTCGTAGAGAGACCGGGGGTAGAATTTGCCGGCTCCTGACTGTGATCAGAATTTCGTCCATGTCAGGATCAGCCAGCTCCTTGGCCAGGCGAGCGAGTACATCAGCCTTTCCGTTCAACGCTCTAGGGACTCTCGTTAGTTCAATATGAGTGAACCGTTTCATGAGTTCCACCACTCGGCCTCTGTACCGAGCTAATTCGGGTTTGTATATCTTATAATTGCCGCTTACCTGGTTGACGACAAGCTGGGAGTCACCGTAAACCCGCAGCCGAAGGATTTCCATTTCTATGGCGAGTTCCAAACCAGCTATTAGGGCTTCATACTCAGCTTCGTTGTTCGTTCGAGGCTCGGTGAGAGCGAAAGAACGCCGTAGGGTTCCCATTGATGGTGTGATGAACACCAATCCTATCCCTGCTTTTATCTCCGGGACGCTTGATCTGCCGGAGCTCCTTATTGATGAAGCCCCATCAAAGTAGAGCTCCCAATATGGCTCGTCTTCCTTGAGGTGCAGCACTCGTTCGTCGGGTAACTTACAATTTAGCGGCGATCCTTCTGGTGTGGGATGAGCAGCGAGAAAGTCTGCAAGAGTTTGCCCTTTTACTGCTTTCTGAGGAGTATAAACTATGTCAAACTCGAGTAGCATAACAGCCCATCTTGCCATTCTGCCGGCTAGGCTCGCTCTGGTAATCAAGTGTTTGAGCGGGTCGACCTTGGAAATCAGCATAACCCGATGAGCAAGCAGATAGTGCCTCAGCTTCTTCAAAGCAAATATCAGAGCCAGGCATTGCTTCTCGATTGGGGAATAGTTGTGTTCCGCCCCGACTAGAGTTCGACTGAGGTAGTAGAGGGCATTTTCTTTTCCCTCCTCATTATTCTGGGCAAGGAGCGCACCGAGTGACTCATCTAGCGCGGCAGTATAGAGAATCAGCGGTTTATTTGGAATGGGAGCGGCCAGCACTGGAGGGTGCAACAAGTATTGTTTGATGCTTTCGAACGCTGCTTGACATTCAGCATCCCAGATAAAAGGAGCTCCTTTCTTCATGAGCTTTGAGAAGGGCCTACATTTCCCCGATAAATTTGAGATAAACCTCCTTATATAAGCAAGCTTGCCTTGAAAAGATCTTAGCTGCGTCAGACTTTTCGGAGGGGGCATCTCCATGATGGCCTTTATCTTTGATGGGTCAACTTCGATCCCTCGATGCCGGACTATAAAACCCAGGAATTTTCCCGATGACACTCCAAAAGCACATTTCAGAGGATTCATCTTCAGATCGTATTCCCTCATTCTGGTGAGAATGGTCCTAAGATCTTGGATGTGGTCAGCCTTGGCTTTAGTTTTGACGACCAGATCATCAACATAGCATTCGACGACTTTATGGATTAGGTCATCAAAGATATTAGTCATTGCCCTTTGATATGTAGCACCTGCGTTCTTCAGTCCGAACGGCATTACCTTGTAGCAATATATTCCGATCGGGGTTCGAAATGCTGTGTGTTTCTCATCCTCAGGCGACATCTTGATCTGATTATATCCAGACGAGCCATCCATAAAGGTGAACAACTCGTAATTTGAGGTGTCATCGACCATCATTTCCATGACCGGTAGCGGAAAGTCGTCTTTAGGACATGCCTTGTTGAGATCCCTGAAATCGACACAAACTCGGATCTGCCCATTTTTCTTCTTCACTGGGACTATGCATGCGATCCAGTCCGCGTATTTCTCTTCCCTGATGAAGCCGGCATCGATGAGCTTCTTAGTTTCCTCGATGACCTTTTCTTCTAGTTCCCTTCTCATTCTTCGAGGAGCTTGTTTGACTGGCTTAGCATCAGGAGATATAGCCAACTTATGTACGGCCACTTCAGGGGAAAGGCCAGGCATTTCTTTGTATGTCCACGCGAAGCAGTCGACGAACTCATGCAGCAGGGCAATTATCTGCGCTTTCATTTCCTCTGACAAGAGCGAGCTGATGTAGGTCGGCCTTGGATTATCGGGCGTTCCTAAGTCAATCTCGGTTAGCTCGTCAAAGGTTGCTTGTCCGCCATCTTCGAGCTCTTGAGGAGCTTCTTCTGGCTCGGCTATCTCGTCGTCATCATTTGAACTTTCGCTGGCCTCACCAACATGGATCATGTAGCACGCTTTGGAATCAGGTTGAATGTAGCCTATGCCCCGTCTATCTGGAATTCGTCCATCGATGAGTGCTCGGACCTGGGGCGGATGCCATAGCCCTTCGTAAAACTTTGCTTCGGACTCCGTTTGATATAACCGGCATCCGCACTTCTTAAAGTATTCCCGCATCTCGGGCGCATAGTATCTGGGATTAAGGACGACTCTTATGCCTCTCTCATATGGAAGGCACGCGACAGACAAATCGTCCGGGTGCGCAACGGGGTTTGACCCATAAAACAAGATGCCCTTCTGTCCACTTTTCCTCCCGGGAACGTAGAAAGTTTTCAGCTGGTCCACGGTGGAGATTGATAATGCATCGAGCTCTTTGCATATTTTCTCTGGTACCCTTGTAACGGCTAGGGACCCTTCTGCAACTTCGAAGGTCTCTCGTAGTTTCTCTTGTTGCGTGGGGGTCCAATCTGCACCGCTGTTGCACGACAGGTCCTCCTCCTCTGACTCTTCAGTGTCGCTGCCAAGATGAGGGCGGACTTTACTGCTAGACGGGGCTTCAGTGACGGATTCATCCGTATCGCTGCCGAAATGAGGGCGAGTTTTATGGAAGGACGGGCTTCCAGCGTCGGACTCATCAGTGTCGCTACCGAAATGCGGGCGCACTTGGGCATTTTTGCCTTTGAAAGTGACAGCCGGCGCAGATTTGCTTTTGAGCCTTGGGGCTGGTCTATCCTCAGTCAGTTGTGGCTTAGCATTTTGGTGGTTCATAAAGTACCGAGAATCTTCATATCGGACTTCATGCACACCGAACGGTTAGATGTCTCCGTCAATGCGTCTTTCTTCGCCATTTTTAGTATACTTCATGCATTGATAGAGAGTTGACGGAATGATGCCGTAATCGTGGAGCCACGGCCGCCCCAAGAGAATCTTATAAGACGTGTCATCGTCGATCACGTATATCTTAGCTTCAGTTTGCAGATCCCCGAATTTGATTGGCAGAGCTATGGACCCCAGAACTTGCTGGCAATTTTGGTTGAAGCCTTGAATGACAATCCTTTCCCTTGACAGGTGTCGGACGTCCATTGATAAACTCTTCAGAGTTCGCAAGTTCATGATGTTCACTGAGGACCCCGGATCAATCAATATGCGATTAATTCGATCTCCGTCGCTGTACCCGGTCACGTAAAGCGGCCGATTATGCTCAGCCGTTCCCAGTAGCAAGTCTTCATCCTTAAATGTGACTGCGGCGGCATGCAAAGCATGCTGGGCTTCTTTCATATTAATTTCCGCAAAGTGAGCCTGATACCGCTCGGGGTTTTGTAGAGCGTGAATGAGAACATCTCTAAGCTCCTTAGATAGGACCAAGGCGTCGTAGATGCTCAGGAGAGACGGAAGCTTCCGGAGATGTGCCAAGATATTATAGTCCACCGAGGAAGGACTTATGTTTTCATCAGCCGGTTCTCTGCTATCTTCTTCATTAGCGACTTGTTTTTCCTTCCCTTTTGGGGCGTTGCCCTGATTTTGCGGTAGAGCCCTGCCGCTTCTAAGCTGGATTTGATTGGCCTTTGTGGTGAGCTCCTCGTCCTCTTCGGGAAAACAGAGCTCATCCTCGGAGTCGCTGCCAAGATGGATGGCATAGCAGGTCACTACTGGGATTTCTTCATTGGAGTCTTCTTCTAACTCCTCCAGAATTTCAGCCGCTTGTACAGAGAAGAACTCCTTCAATTGAATCAATGTTCTTTCCTTTTGTTCATATTCTTCGAGGGAATCGATATATTTTTGAATGGTCGATCTCCCTACAGACTCTTTTTCGCGCCGAGCTGCACTTTTCTTCTTCTTCAGCTTCTTGGATTTTGAGCCTGATGGAGCTGCATTGGCAGCTGGACTGGTAGGCTTCTTCTGCCCTTCCCATTCCGTCCTGGGTTCTTTCCGAAGTAGCTTTATCATCTTCTTCATCTTATTAGATATGTGCATACTCCAAGGAGGCCGTGATGAGTCCGTTTCATTTCTCAGGGCAGCGGGTTCGGCTGTCTGCTCCCAGAAGGCTTCAGTTTCTGTCTGTATAAAGTTGGTGGTTGCAACTTGATTATTCACCAACACACTTTTGGACAGCTCGATCTCTCCATCCTTGTACTGCTTCTCGACCCAGTCTTTGAAGATATAGCAATCCTCGATCGCATGGCTCACTACTCGGTGGTACGGGCAATACAGAGGATTGTCGGTCATTTTTGCTTCTTGGGGTCTTTTCGACTCCGGCAATTGTAGGCCGTTGTTCAAGGCATCTTTAAATATCTTACGGACCTTGTCCCTTCTGAAAGAGTAAACCTTGTTCTTCTTCTCCTCTAGGGAAGGCCCATCTCCTCCCAGCAATGGCTTTCGAGACCGGTTGGTTTTGGATTCACCCGCCCTTCGCTTTTCTTCATTGTCGGACGCAATGAAGACATTGGTACTACTGGAACTCCCGCTTCTACGGTTGTCGTCCCGCTTGCTTTTCCAAGTTTTGTCTCTCTGAGAATCCGGCGGGGACTCTTGCTTTGAGCGTTCCAGCATTTGGACTTTCTTGGTTAGCTCCTGAAATGTCTTAAGGCCCGCTGTACACAAGAATGGGACCATCCAATTGCTGAGGTTCCCAATGAGAAGACTGACGGACTGGTCCTGCTCCAGCGGCGGTTCGCACTTGACCGTGAGATTACGCCATCGGGCGATAAAGTCAGTGTTGCTTTCATTCTTCCCCGGCTTGGTCCTCACAAGGTCGGCAATGGAGATTTTATCACTGACGCTCATGAACCTTTGCCGGAACAGAGACTCCATTTGGGCAAAGGTAATGATGGACCCGTCTTCGGCTGTTGACAAACTGACGAAGAAAGAGCGCGTCATTGCCCCCTGTATTTCCGCACGATGCTTTGAAGTGGGCAACGTGCTGATTTGCATTCCCCGTTCCATCAAATCTTCCGAACTTAGGAATGACGTAGCCGCTTGGGAACTCAATCAGATCGTACTGCGCGTGGTATGGCCGCCCACTACTGCCGATTTCTTTCTGAGCTTCAGCTTCGGCCACCAATGTTTTAACCTTGCTGGTGACCAAATCTATTATCCGATCCTGTGTTAGCGGGATAGTGCTATCTGGGGCCAAGGCGTCCCCAGAAGCGGAATGTGGCCGGCTTTCATGCGGCTCGACCAGTCTTGGTCCCAAAGGAACAGGCATTGGCTGCCTCGGATTGTCATCACCCGGCTGATTAGTAGCGGCTTGTGCCTGATTGGGAGGCGCTCGAGCAATTTGAGCCGTAAGCTGCATCACCACGTTCGTTAAGTCGTCAATTTTCGAATAGAGCTTGGCCATCTCTTTATCTTTGCTCCTGAGCTGTTTTCGAAGCTCTTGAAGCAGCTCTTGCTCCGCAGTCCTGGGGCGGAAAGTTGGCTCTTCCTCGCTGTCCGAGCTTGACTCTGCGTAGACCGAGGGGTCTTTCTGCCTATCATCCTCATCGAGAGGGTTTTCTTCATCCAGCGGGGGCGGCTGTTCTTGGGCAGCGGCAATCACATTCAGGCTAGATTGGGCTTGGGATGTGGTGGCCCCATCCTTGCTTTTGCTGCGAAGGTTGTCGCTGGGGCGCCCGCCCGCCATATAGACCGTATGGATGATATATCCGGCTGTCTTTCTATCGTTGGCAGCTGATTTCACGGATCGCTGTCCTGACCCCCTTGTTTCGGTAGCTGGTAGTCGATTGAAGGCGGCTGGCCTAGCCAGGTCCTTGAATGGTGCTGGCGCTTCTTTTCTGGGCTTGCCCTACTGCTTTCGTGCGGCACAGAGTGCTTGATAGACTCTTGAAGAGACAGTGTCATACTTCTTCTGTTGGAGCCGGGACACGTCTTTTTGTGGCGCTGTTCGGACCGCTGTCTTCTTGATTCTGGCGGTCATGGCATTTTTCTGAACCCACTTCAGAGGCTCGAAGGAATTGCTGATTCTTACGTCCGACTCAGCCGTCGTCGCGGGGGAACCCTGCACTTGGAACTTCACATGATTCCATTTGGCCGAAGCCTTGGCCCTCTTGTTGGCTCGATACCTGAGCCGCTTCTGCCTTAACTTTTCTGTTCTAAGCACCTTGCAGACTTCGGTTCTTTGGGAAGACGCCGCAGACCGGGCGATGGAGGGCCTTGGAGATACGCTCGATTGTGCATTTGTTGGAGTCATCGCCTGAGCTCGTCCGCAACATTTGATTTTGCCCTTTGTACCGAAGTTCTTGCACCCCGCTGGAGCACCAGAGAATCGTTCAGATACCGTCTTAAGTTTCGGTTGTGGTGCCTTGGCGATCACGACATTCGGCCTCTTACCCCTTGAGACTGGCTTGGCCACCTGTTCCACCGGGATCTCCGCCAGATGAGCGCTTCCGGCAGGGTAGATGATGACGGAGCCGAACTGGCGGGGCGGTTCCTCCCACTGTCGACTGAGGCTTGCGGGGAGAACCACACGAGCGTTGATCTTGACCACGTACGGAATCGGGGTCACGTTGGAAGCTGAATTCGTCTGGGGAGACATTGTCGTCGAAGGTTGATTGCTTGAAAATCTGCATGAAAAAGCATTATTTTTAGTATAAATACAGATATGTATATTGATTGAGTTCGCATGAACGTTTAACCCGAAATATGGGAGGAGAGATTCGTCCCACCGGGCGTGCCAGAATCTGTAGGGTGTTTTTCGTCCCCCCATTAAGATGGGAATACGCGCACGCTTGTCAGGCATACTACAGATTCCCCCTGCCTAGGGTAGACCGGGGTTTAATGATTGTGGGGATCCGAATCTCCGGCAGCCGCGGACTAAGCTGCCGTTAATTACCCCTCGCCTTTGGTGCGAGGGAACCTCCGATTGACGGGTTAAACTGGTCATGCGAACTCAATGTGCAGTGTGCGTGTGTTGTGTTTTGAAAGGGGGGTTTTGGATATATTAGGAGCTACGCAGAGTTTTTACGGGGGTCCCGCTACCCGGATAGCGGGCTGGGGGTCAAGAGGGCTAGCAGCCCCCTTGCGGGGTGCGGGGCAGCGCCCCGTTAGAAATTTTTTTCTAACAGGGACAGTGTCGTGGAGTATGTGTGTGCACAAATATGTATACATATGTATGTATATATATATATATATATATATATAAAGGGGAAAAAGACATCCAAAGGATGCGTGGGACCAGCGCCTAGGCGCTTGAGCGCAAGCGCTGCCGCGTGTCGGCACGTGGGCGTTTTGCGCTCGAGCGCAGAGTGCTGGAGCGCAACGCGCCACGTGGGCGCTTTGCGCTCGGACGCTGAGCGCTTGGGCGCAAGCGCGCCACGTGTCGGCACGGGGGCGACTTGCGCTCGAGCGCTTGCGCTGGAGCGCAAGCGCGCCACGTGTCGGCACGGGGGCGACTTGCGCTCGAGCGCTTGCGTTTGAGCGCAAGCGCGCCACGTGTCGGCACGTGGGCGCTCTGCGCTTGAGCGCCGGCTAGAAAAAGAGGCTTTTAGCCTAAAAAGATTTCTCTGAAGAGAAATCAGAGAGGAGTTAGACTCCTGAGTGTATTCTTTTCTTTCTTTTTTTTTTTGGGTTAAGTGAAAGGGGTTCTTCTTCTTCCTCCTCTGTTAGCTGGATCTTGAAGATCAATAGATGTGAGATCTCAAAATCTCTCCTTTTGGGGATCTGAAGACAAATCCAAGTTTTCCTTTGTGGGTTTTGTGGTGAAAAACTATTTCGTTTTTGAAAAAGAAGAGTAAAACTCTTGATTTAATTCAAAAGAAGAAGAAGGTTTTTGAACCTTGAAGAAGGAAGAAAGATCTCAGATCTCAAACTTTTTTTTGGAGAGAGGAAAAAAGTTGTTAGGATATTTCATTATCCTTGCCTTTATAGGCTATACACTTTACACATAGCCCCTTGGGCTTCACAAAATGGCATTTTGCCTATCCCATGGCTTATGTGCCATTTCTTTTTGCACATAAACCATGGGCTTTACAAAAAATTGGCTTTATGCCTATTTTTCCTACATTTGTCCATAAAATAAAATAAAAGAAATACAACAAAATTATTTATTACAAAATTTTTATCTTGGCATGGGGGAAGGCCGGCCGCTTCATGTTCTGGCTCGACCCGGGCATGGGCCCACTGGATCTGGGCTTGGGCCCACTTGGCTTGGGGTTGACTTTGATTTTGACTTGGTCAACCGGGGTATAAATTTTTACCCCAACACCTATATGGAGAATCATTGTGATAAGCGAAGATTGACCGAGCGTAGCATAGGAAACTCCTTTCTTATCAAGAGTATATCATCCACGTACTCTACGAGGATCGTCACCATACTCCCTACTACCTTTTTGTTTATACAAGGTTCATCTACCATTTTGATGATGTCAAACTCTTTGACTAACTCATCAAAACAGATGTTCCAACTCCGCAATGCCTGCTTTATCCTATAAAGCATCTTGTACACGTTTCTGCTGCTCCCACTGTCTACGAAGCCCTCTGGCTGTGTACTTACAGACGCTCTCTTCTAAAACATCATTTTAGAAAAGCAGTCATGGCACCCAACCGCCAGATATCGTAGTCATGGTATGTAGCCGTGGCAAGTAGGATCCGGATAGACTTAAGCATAGCCACTTGGAAAAGGTTTCATCATTATCCATGCCTGGTCGATGAAGAAAACCTTTAACAAGTCTAGCTTTGAAAGTCTCAACTTTTCCATCTACACCAAGTAATCTTCTCAAGATATACTTGCTCCTGATGGGGATTTAACCCTTCATATATAGCAACCAAAGTCCATACTTTGTTGGTGTACATGAATTCCATCTCAGATCGCTAAGCATCCAGCCATTCTTACAGAGTCCGTACTCTCGATGGCCTGCTCGAAACTAGCTGGGTCATCATCTCATGATGCAATCCTCGCTCCCACTGTCATAGAGAAACAGAAGTATCTCTCAGGTGGGTGAGAAATCCTACTAGATCGGCGGAGAGGCTGAGGTTCGTTGGTAACTATTGAATCCTTTGGTTTTATCAAATCATCTGCTATAGTTTGTATAACTGGAACCTTTCCAGTTCTACATTACAGACCTTGCCTCGAGCTTGTCCGGATTTTGCTTTTAGACATAGGCCGGTCAACCCCAAATTTTAACTAGCTTAAGACATGGGCTCATCCCATACCATATCTTATATGGAGTGGTAGGCTGTGATCTGATTCGAACCTAATTCAATAGGTATGCAGCTTCTCAAGTGCATAACCCCCAAAAGGAAACAGGTAACTCAGTAGTACTCATCATAGAGCGCACCATATCGAATATGGTGCAATTGCTCTGCCCCGATATACCATCGTGCTATGGTGTATACGGAGGAGTAATGCTGAGAGAGAATCTTATTCTCCTTTAGAAAAGTCCAAGAATTCCGTGCTCAAGTATTCTCCTCCTTGATCACATCAAAGGACATAATACTTATACCCGTTTTGGTTCTCTACTTCTAACTTATATTCTGTGAATATCTCAAAAGGTTCGGACTTGTGTTTCAACAAGAACATATGTCTGAATCTTGAGAGATTATCAGAGAATGTAATGAAATACAAAGAACCAGTCTTGGCATGTGTAGACAGGGGACCTACATACATCAACATGTATCATCCCAAGAGTTCACTAACTCTTTCTCTGTTTCCAGTAAACAGAGCTATGGTCATCGTATCTTTGTGACATGACCGGCAAGTTTCACAAGATGTAAATTCAAACTAATTTAAATATGCATCTAAATGTAACTTCAGCCAGTCGGGTCACATTGATATGACCTAGTCTCCAATGCCTTAAGAAGGATTCGTCCATTTCTGAACTCTTCCTCTTTTGTGTGTTCCGTATACTAAGAACTGTAGTTTGATTTAGAACATCAATGCTTTTAGATAACGTGCCTGAACCGATCAACTTTTGATATAGGAAATGTTCAAAACATTATCCAACAATACAAAATTTTATCATTTCTTTACTAATAAAGAGACTGATATGATTTTGTATATCAGGTTCGGTATCTAACAACATTCGTTCAGAATCAATGTATTTGGAATACAGGGTGACAGTGACCAACAGACTTGGCTGCAACACTTGCACCGTTTTCTGTCTCATGAAACTTATCATCCGTTCTCAGTTCTTTACCTATCTGTAGCCCATGTAACAAATTACATATGCGGGATCCTGATCCGGTATCTCATATCCAGGACGTAAAGAATACTGAGAAACAGTTCTGTATAATGAACACACCCGAAGATGATGCATCAACATGCACTCTCTTCGTTTGGGCGGCACGGGAAATCCGGTATTCCCCTATTTCCTGCTCTGTCTTATAACAATTATAAGTTGGAGCGGGACCAACGTTTCCCAGCTCAGTATAACAAGCGGGTTCGGTCAATACATCCGTATTATTATCTTGATTAAGGCGTGATATGGTCGCTACCTGGAGAGAGAGAGAAGAAAACACTCAGCGTGCGCTCTTGCAAGAATAGATTGGTTATTATTTTATCTAATCAGGATGGCTCCCACTGTTTTTATCAAATCTTCCTTCAAACCCTAAAAGGAAAGATTAGCCGGGATTAATTACACGCTACAAGTTCGCCAATCTTTCAGCCAGGCCAGTGTCGGTACTTTGAGGGAGGTCCCCCGTGCTTTCGCACGAACCTAATTAATGTAAATCTCGTTTTTCCAGAGGCGTAACCCCGTTGACACCTTTCTAGACACCTACTTGATCGGCTAATTGTAATGTGTAAAACTCTCCCAGGAGTAACTCTTACTTGCAGCGGGTATCGGGATCCAACTATCTCATAGAAGGTATGCAATCTCATTGCAAATTTCAACACTTGAGATTCCCGATAATTTTGCCCCTAGCACCCTTTGACCTTGACGCAGGCCAACAAATCATTATGCGCTAGTCAAGTTCAACCCGTCATTTCCTGATTGAATTAAACCCACCCGCACGACCCTTGACGCAGGCCAACAAAGTCGCACGACTACCCTAATCCAATCTGCATCATATGCATAAGCAGATAAATACTAGTTAGCTACCGCACACTACGCCTTGACGTAGCCCAACAAACGTAGCACGAATACTAACTACTACTTATCTGAAATGACGGAGGGCTACGACAGGTTTTTCTGAAAACCTATTGCGTAATGAACTTGATATCGTTGTAGAATCAAATGATTTTAAAATGGAGTGTTTTTAGGCTTTTCTAGTTTTGCTAAAGGGGTCACTCCCGGTGAAGGGATCGTCGGCCCTTTCCTCGTCGAATGAGGTGCGGGATATATCATATATATCACTGTGCAAAGCAGAAACTATAGAAGCTATCAAAAGACAAACCGAGTGTGTAGCATCTGCCAGTTATTGCTAAAGGGGTCACTCCCGGTGAAGAGATCGTCGGCCCTTTCGTCATCGAATAAGGTGCTGGATATATCATATATACCGCTGTGCAAAGCAAGAACTGTAGCTACCTGTTTTATTTTTGAAATTCGATTCCACAACATCTTTAGGTTTCTTTTTCTTTCATTAATCATATTAATGAAGTCCCATCATTTAAGTACCTAAACATCACAAATAAATACGACGTACACTTATGCCATCCGCATTCGCCTCGATGTCCCCTCGTGCACCGTTAGGTTAGGTAACTAACGGCAGAGCGGGGCAGGGCTAGCGCGGGTGTAAAACATAAGTAACGTCTATATAATATATCATATATACTATATATAGTATCTATCACAGAACATATTACATGATCACATCACATATAACGCAGCAGAAAAAATATCATATGAAACATTGGATATACTAGGACGTCCGTGTTTTCAATACGAGCCAGTATAAAACACGGATTCCACGGTCGCGATGAATAGTCAATCCCACACCCCTAGACCCCTACGAGAGCGGGAAGAAACCCTACCAATTCTAGGGTTAGGAGACCCGGACTCGATTCCTCGAGATGGTCTCCTACTGGACCCTAGTACCCGGTTACTTGTGCTCCCCTCCTTGGGTCTATCCTAATGCGGAAAAGTAAATAATATACATCAACGGTGATATCTCCCGCAACCTGGAAGTGCCCCAATAAAAGAATATTACATACAAGTTTTTACATGAATGAAAATGGAAAAACACTCATCTCACATAAAAACCCCAGGCTATTCAAACACGACGATCCAATATAACATATCCAGCAACACATAACATCACATGTCATCATCGTAAGTAAATATGCCCATCCCAATTGTCGTTGACATATAGCAACGAAACCGGCGATATCACATATTACACTTACGGTCGCAGAAAAGAAAGTGTAAAACTACAACAGTTGGAATCCGCAACCTCTTTAGACATCACATGCCCAATCAAATGAATTCCTTAGACATCGCATGCCTAACAATTATAAACCCCGCATTTTAGTCTCATTATCGAAAACTTTTTTCAATATCAAGTCGGGCAATTTAACAAGATTCCTGACATGTGATCGAATGCTCATCGCAAACTTTAGTAGACGGCCACACCCCCGATAATGTCGACGAAGTGCACTAAGGCGGAACACCGCTACCGAGAGCACCCGAACGGATGCTTTCGGCGACGGGGTTCTCCTACAGTCACTTGGTCGGGACTATGGGGTGAGGCTGTCTATTAAGTTTACCCGGCGAGTATCCGCGTATGCTACGTGATTGCGACGGACTTTTGATCACATCAAAATTCCATGGCAACCGATCAAGTGAGACTAAACTGCTATGTTTATAACATTCATTCAGTTATCTCATAACTACTTGTGGATTCCAAATATTGTATCACATTCCAGATAAACAGAAAATGTTAAACTTTCCGATCGAACAGTCAAACACCCAAGTTTTCCAAAACAGCTCAACACATGAAATAAGTTTAAGAACATTCACTTCGTGCCACAGCACCAACGGTCCAGCCGTAGAAGGGTCAAGCCAACGCCTCACATGTGGCACGCCGTACTGCCCCAAACCCTAAGGTTCAAAGGGCAGTTCAAGACGGTCACATAATCGAGTTAATGTTTGTTGTCTCCTAGAGGGTCCATCGCGTTACTTGCACTACTTCGAACGTTCTTAAACTACGGAAAGATCCAACACTTGGAAATTTTCCGATAGGGGGAAAAGTGGGTATCTATATCCGGTCGAACTTTTCAACATTTTCTAAAATTATCCGGAAAAACCCAGACGAAGTTAAACTTCCTGATCGAAACACCGAGTCCCCAATACAACCCAGAAAACTCAACTCTTGAGTAAATATTAAAAATTTCCAGAAAATACAGCACTAACAGATAGGAATTACTGTGCAATTTTGAAAAGCTAATGTGACTCTATGGCCGCGGAACCGCCGCACGAGCCATGCTCGTGCCGCGCTTTCACGGCGCTTTAGTCGATTTAGGCACACGTGCTTCACAGTAATTTCTCAAAAACCCTGCTGAATTTTTTGGCTATTTTTAATATGAAAAATCCACTGTTTGCAAAAATGTACAGAGAAGGGTGAAAGCTAGGGTTTCGGGGTTCGATCGGGTTTCTAACTTCGTCTACACTTCGTCTAAGGCTCTAGCTAGGCTCTGATACCACTGTAGGGTTCCTAGGCACACTAATGAGGTTCCACAAGGTATCAACCATGCCAAATTCTAATTTTTCATGTGCCAAAGAAACCCTATACTAGATCGTTACTAGAGGTATAGGCGAAACATGCTAATAAACAACTTTATTGCTAAGTGAATGGAAATTACAACCTTTGTAGATCCAGTCCTCCACCTCCATAGCTCCGTGACGATGTCCCTTCGCTGCGATCATCGGATCCTAGACTCTCGCGATGGTTTCATCGGAGAAAAGATTGGGCTAGGTCGTTGACTTTGATGCCGAAGATGATCTACGTCGAGGCAACTCAAGATCAAGCTCCAACTTCACCAAGTCATGAAACTTGTGAAGAAAACACCCTATACTACATGGCAAGTGGTAGAGAATGAAGAAATAGGATGTGGGTTCACTTTGGATTTTGATTTCTCACTTGAAATCATCACTTGATCATTTTCAAGAAAAAGGTTTTCTTTTTCTTCATCAACAGGAAGAAGAAGAAGAAGAATATCATAAGAAATTATCAATAATAGAAAATAAAGTGATGGTTATCATTATGCAACCTTGGGTTAGTTTAACAAGTGTAGAGAATAAACTAGGGTTAGGTGAATGGTTAGGTTTAGGGAAGAAACAAAAATGGTCAAAGCTTCATGAAGCTTCAAGGTAGAAACAAAAGAAGCCACCATTTTGTTTCTTGCCCTAAAATAAATAAATAAAATAAATAATTAAGAAAAGATAACAAAACCCTAACCATCCACTTAAACAATGTTTAAAGTAAACATACACCGAAGTTTGCATGTATCATCAAACATGATACAATCTTGTGCACAAAAATATATCACATATACAATGTGCACAATCAAGTGAGAAAAACATCTTAAGTGAACCAATATTAGTTAATGTAAAGTAATATATCAAATATATAATTATACATTAAATCATTAAATCAACACTTGACTTAATGATCCGGTCATATTGCATATAACTGACTAATATCAATAGTAACAACTTATCGAATCAACACTTGATCCGATAACCCGGCTATATCGCATATAACCGATCAATGTCACATATCGTGAGAATAGAATACAGTATCACATACTGGTATTATTCTCGGTCCCGCACATATCTCATATGCGCTCCTATTTCGTTTCGCTTGAGCCAGGAAACCTCTGTGTAGGACTCTAAAGACTCGTCAATGCGCCGACAGCAGGTGATGATCATATCAAACACCCATAAGCCGCAAGCGGTCTGCTAAACGTAACGGCCACCCGGGTATTGAGCGATCAAAAGATCAACGAGCAAGCCCGCTCACACTCCTGTGAATCCAACCAGTAACACTTACCGCACAGTCCGGTCTGATCGTCTGATATGTCGCATATCTTGCCTAGGGGTGGTAAATGTCAGACCCCAATAGCTCTATAAGTCGTGTCGATATGAGGTCTATAACAGTTCGAGAAACTACTGGTAACACTTACCAGTAAATCTCAGCAACCCTGGCCAGGGATTTCTGGTTATAGCCAATCGAACACAGCGCAACATCAACTCCCTATACCGGGAGAGACGAATCCCCTCCTATCGCTCATTGCCTCCATGTGATTCGGGACTGTACCCAAAAACCACCGTTTTGCACGCCCTCTTGGACGTGGTAAGGTGGAAATCAAAGCACAGTGGGAATCACACAAGACTCTATGACGATCTCGGGTCAACAGACTACTCTGTACCAGTGTCACCAGAGAACTGCCATCTGACGTAAGGTATAATACCATCTGGGAGTTCTCGGCGAGTCCGTCCAGTGTACCCAGTCTCCACTGAGCACCCGTATATCATCTCTGATATCAAACACCAATGGATATGGGATCATCCATCGCCCATCTGTATGGGTCGAGAAGGTATACGCTAGTCTACTGTGGTATATCGATGCCCCGTCTCGATATACTCACGACTAGGGACCTTGAAGGATGTACTTATGGACTACCATGTCCCCACTAGTATGATTCGCATCATAGTCCAGGTAGTCAAGTACATATCCTAAGGGCTTTACCAACATGTAACAGAGAGACAATCAGTGTACACGTTAAGGTAAAGAGCAACCAGATAGCATACTATTATGTCGAGCAAGAAAGTCCTCCCTATATATGTCCAAGCATCCACTACAATATACATCCTATGTATAGTAATGGCCTCTTGGGCATACATATAACTAACAGTATGAGTCCTAAGAGTTTAGTAGCTCTCTCTCCGTGTCCACTAAACCGAGTTTTGGTCATTTTACCTTTGATACAAGACTGGCAAGTCGCATAAGATTTATATTCTAAAGAGTTCAAATATCCATCTTTATGTAGCTTGGTTAGTCTTGTTTCATTAATATGACCAAGTCTACAATACCAAATGAAAGTTTCATTTATGTCTGAAATCTTCCTTTTGTTTGTGTGTTGTATATTGAAAACTGTATGTTGATTTAGGACGTATATCCCGTTATTTAATGTACCAGACCCAATCAACTCTTGATTAAGGTTAATGTTCATAACATTAGATTGTAACTCAAAATTATATCCTTCATTGTCCAACAACGATATTGATATAATATTACATAACATCGAAGATACAAAATAACATGGGTTCAAAACCAATATACAACCCGACGGCAAACCATGGTGATACTCTCCCATTGGTACAGCATGTACAGAGGAACCATTCCCAACTCGGAGAGTGTGATCACCTTTCTTAAAAAACCTGCTATTTCTCAGCCCCTGCACACAATTGCAGATGTGGGATCCTGACCCGGTATCTAATACCCAGAAAGCAGAGTTAATTGAAAAACAGTTTTCTGTTACAAACACACCTAAAGTGGAACATCAGCATGCATCTTCTTCTTGAGGTCGGCAAGGTATGCAATGCAGTTTCTCTTCTAGTGCCCAGTCTTATGGCAGTGGAAGCATTCCCCTCTTCCTGACGCAGCAGCCCCTATCTTGTCCTTTCTCGGTGCCTTTTTCACTCCTCCTCTTGGCTTGATGGGATTCTTCTTCTTCTTTCCCTTGGCCTTAGCTTTCAGGACGGAAGAAGAAGATGGCCCAGCAATTAGAGCAGGAGTTTTCGCTACTTTTAGCGTGCTTTCTGCACTCCTCAACATATTGAGGAGTTCAGGAAGTGACTTCTCCATGTTGTGCATGTTGAAGTTCACAATGAACTGAGCAAAGGCAGGGTGGAGGGACTGTAGAACAATATCAACGTACTGTTCGTTCTCCATGGTCCATCTCAGGTCCTCTAGTTCTTCGATAAGTCCTATCATCTTCAATACATGGTCACCTATAGACGTGCCAGCAGCCATCCGCATCTGAAACAACTTTCGAGAAGCCTCATATCGGAGAGTTCGAGATTGCTCCCCATATATGTCCTTTGCATGGAGAAAGATGGATTGTACGTCCATCCTCTCATGCTGCTTCTGAGGTTTATTGTCCATAGAAGCAAGTGCGAGGCAATTGGCCGTTGCACAGTCTATATCCCATGTCTTGCGGATTTCCTTATCCGCAACTGAAGAATCAGGGCCTGGGCTAGGAGGGGCTGGAGTAGTTAGGACGTATCCGACTTTATCATAGGTCAGGGAAATATTTACGTTCCTCGGCCATTCTTTGTAATTCGATCCCGTGAGTTTATTCTTGTCTAATAAAAGCTTAAGTCCCGTCATAGGTATCTGCCATTAGAAGAGAGAAAAGAAGACACTCAGGGATTGCTTTTGCATGATTAGAATTGTTATTAATCTTATCTAGTCGACGTATCCCACTGCTTTTATCAAATTTTCCTTCAAACCTTGAAAAGAAAATTAGCCAGGATTAATTACAATCTACAAGTTCGCTAACCGGTCGGCCAGGCCAGTGTCGGTACTCCGAGGGAGGTTCCCCGTGCTTTCGCACGGACCTAATTAAAATAAACCTTATTTTCCTAAAGGCGTAACCCCGTTGACACCTTTCTAGACATATACTGGATTAGCTAATTGTAAAATGCAAAACTCTCCCGGGAGTAACTTTTACTCACAGTGGGATTGGGATCCAACTATCAAATAGAAGGTATGCAATCTCATTACAAATTTCAACTCTTGAAATTCCCGATATGGTTTTTACCCCTAGTGACTTATGACCTTAACTATGGTCAACAAATCATAAGCACTAGTCAAGTTCTACCCGCCATTTCGTGATTGATTTAGACCCACCCGCATAACCCTTCACTATGGTCAACAAGGTCATGCGAATGTCCTAATCGATCGCATCATATGCTTTGTAGGAACACATCACTTAGCTACCGTACACCACGCCTTAACTATAGTCAACAAATGTGGCACGAATACTAAGTACTCTGTTTCCTAAAATGTCGCAGGGCAACGGATGGTTTTGATGAAAACCTTTAACGTTTTGAACTTGATATCGCTGTAGAATCTAGTGAAAGGAGTGGTTTAAGCTCTAGTTTTAAAAGTCGAATGGTTTTGAAGTATCTTTCTAATTTTTCTAAAGAGGTCACTCCCGGTGAAGAGATCTCGGCTCATTCCTCATCGAATGAGGTGCGTGATATTCATCAAGGAATACCACGATTCAAAGCAAAAATTAGATCAACTATAAAAACAAATCAAGTGATTTGCAACATTTGCTAGTTTTGCTAAAGGGGTCACTCCCGGTGAAGGGATCTCGACCCTTTCCTCATCGAATGAGGTGTTGGATATTCATCAAGGAATACCACTATGCAAAGCAAAAACTAGAGTTGCCCATTTTAAAAAGTTTGATTCTACAAAATCTTTAGGTTTCTTTTTCTTAACATTGATCACATTAATGTTTTCCCATCATTTACGTTTCCTAAACATCACCAAAAAGAAACGAAAATAGAACGTACGCTTATGCCATCCGCATTCGCCACGGTTCCCTATCATGCACCGTTAGGTTACTTAACTAACGGCAGAGTGAGGGCTGGACTAGCGCGGGTCCAAAACATAAGCAACGTTTATTATATATCTCATATATAAATAGCCATTCGTCACACGCATTTATAAACATTCCAGATCACTGATAAATACATTAGATATACTAGGAATTCTGTATTTCATTTAAGCCCTTAAAGAAAGACGGGTTCCACGGTAGTGATGAATAGCCAAACCCCATCCTAGACTCCTACAAGTGCGGCAAACTACCACCAAATTTCCGAAGTGAAGCAACCTACCTCAACAAAGTGAGTAGGCCACTCGGCACTCCAAAGAACCCAGTAGTTTGTGCACCACACATTGTTGGAGATAGTGCCCTCAGAGTCAAATATTGGATCACAGGCACGTGATTGCAATGATTGAGGGAGGACCTGTCCCAGTAGGACAGTCTTACTCGAGATGATAGTATGCTATCTGGTTTATCTTTATCATCGTGTACTGCTTTAGGTGACCTGACACGTCGCTATTACACGTTGATAGAGCCCCTAGGATTCTTGCTTGACCACCAGCAGTATGAGGGCGATCATATAAGTGGGAGCTGGTAGTCTATAAGTACATCCTTAAATGGTCCCTAGTCGTGGGAGTTTCGAGACAGGGCATTGATACTCCAGAGTAGACTAGTGTATACAGTCGAGACCCCGACGAGGGGCGGTGGCCGGTCTCACAAGCCACTGGTGTCAGTTGGATCACCTAAGATGTATACAGGTGCTCATTGGGTTATGAGTACACCGGACAGGACTCGCCGGGAACATGCTAGTTGGTCTTATACCTGACGTCAGATAGCAGTTCCCTGGTGACATGTGTACAGCTTAGTTCATCGACCTGAGGATCGTCATTTGTCTCGTGTGAGTTCCCACTGTACTTTGATTACTACCCTACCACGCTCAAAGGAGACGTGCAAACAGGTTTTAGTTGGGTACAGTCCCGAGCCACATGGAGGCGGTGAGCGGATCTTCGGGGGTTCGTCTCTCCCGGTATTGGGGGTGAGGTCGCGCTGTGTCTAGGAGTGCCATTACATAAAGCCCTCGGCCGAGGCAGGAGATTTACTGGTAGGTATTCCAGTAGTATCTCAGGGTGTTCTGGGCTACACTCCGACACGACTTGTACCGTTTTTGGGGGTCTGACTTTTACCAACCCCCTAGGCCCGCCATGCGATGCTCATAGACGAACGGACCGGACTGTACGGATATTGTCACTGACAGGCTCAGTAGGGTGTCAGGATGAGTTCGCTCATCGACATCCCTTTTGGTCAATACCTGGTAGCCCATTACGTATTGGCTTATACCTCTGACGTGCTAGTGGTTAAATCCACAACCAAGGGGTTGACGAGTCTTTAGAGTCCCCCACATTCAGTTGCTCAAGTTTTCGGGTGAAACACTGTAGAGGCCGTATGGAGATATGGCAAGGTCCGATCAGATACGTGCGGTATTGCACGGATCAGGATCGGACAGTTTGTATTAGAGGCCGTATGGAAATATGGCAGGGTTCGATCAGATACGTGCGGTATTGCACGGATCAGGATCGAACGGATATTACTAGACGGTTTTGGTTTAAGCCGGATTCTAGTATAGTACAGTGTAGATTTTGTCTCTTTGCATTTGTATTTCGGTCGGAATACAAATGCGGGTGTGTATACACAGTATCGGGGTTTTCCTGTAATTTATTACGGGACCTGGAGTTGCCAGTTTGCTTTCCGTTTCGGCCATTTTCATTTGTATCTATCATTGGCCGAAGATTGGTGGAAGAGGGCTTATTTGCATTTGTGCAAATAAGCAATTGTGGAGGGGGTCTTTGCATTTTGTTGGATCATGATGATGCACCATCACTTGACTTTCTTTGTTCATGATGGCTTGACCTTTTGGAGTCATCATGCTTGTGATGATGGTTGTTTTGGAGTATGGTTTTGATTTTGTAATCATTGCTTTTTCATGATAACATGGTTTTCCCTCTTGCATTATTGGAGAGGCTCTCCCCATTTTTTGATTCTCACTCTCCCCTCACTTGTGATGGCCGGCCATTCCCTTATGGGGCTGCCCAAAATTTGTAGTGTGGGTTTTTGGTTCATTTCATGTCGCAAAAATCCCACAAGATCAATCTCAAAAAGCTTGTGTCATTCCTCCACTCAAAAGGCAACCTCCACAACCCCAAAATGAGACACAAGTTCTACACACCATTCTACAGCAAACCTTGGGCACGTCGGCTCGCCAACTTCGTGCCCGAGTTGCCTCGGTATAGAGGGGGAGCCCGTAAAAGAAGCCGGCGACGTGGTGCCCTTCCGGCGACGAGGTGGAGACCGGAGATTCCGCGGGAGCTCGGGACGACGACGAGAAGACCAGAGGACACGGATCGGTCGGTATATCTCTCTTCCCCATCTTGATGTTAGCTAGGACTAGTTAATGGCCCGATCCGGGTGTTTTAGTGCGCGGTGGTGTCGGTTCAAGAAAACGTAAAGTTAACCATCGTTTCCGCATTTGGCCTCGGGATGGAGGCCGGGGCTCCGCCGTGAACTTACAGTGGTATCAGAGCCTTGCCAATAACCTTGTCTAGCTTTGTCTAATGTGTTTTACAATTCCGGTCGAACAAATGTTCCGAAAACCCAATAACACATGCATCAGTTTTCTGTCGAATTTTTTCAGGTTGTAGAAAAGTGATGTACTGAAAGTCCTAAGAATTCTGGAGAAATTCGACACATTGATCTTTCAAGGGGAGCGCGGAACCGCGGCCAAACCCAACTTGGGGCCGCGGTTCCGCTGCAATATGGAGAGATCAATGCGTCAAATTTTTCCAGTGGGCTTCTAGGGTGAAAATAGGGTTTCTGGAATATTATTTTTGGGCGCAGAATTTCTTGATGTGCTACAGTAGTACTTGGGGGCCCACTTGGTAAATTTGATCGATCGGATATTTTAAACACATTGGTTCACAGTATTTACATTATATCTGCGACCGTGAATGTCACTTGATCGGTAAATCTGTCTAACTGCTATAGCCCGGTTAGACGGATTTGCGAACGTGACTTTCACGTTGATGTTCTGTGTTATGCTGTGATGTTGCGGATCGGTCGTGGGGGATAGCCTGGATGCAATGCTAGTACAGTTTTTGTTGTATTATGTACATTTGATATTGCGGGGCGAGCGTCCGACATGTGGACTGCCGTCACTGCCTGTTTGTATTATTATTTTGGGGCACGGCCAGGTTGCGGTCGATGTACCCGTCGTATGTATATTTTACTTTCTGTACTAGGATTGCCCCGCGGAGGGGTGCACGGATAGCCGGGTTCTAGAGGGCAACGAGCCCGCATCTCATGGCATTGAGACGGAGGGGGCTTCACTCTAGAATTGGCGGGCTATTCACCGCACTCGTAGGAGGTACAGGTTGACCCAGGAGGGGTGCCCAAGTTACCGGATTCCGTGAAGTGCTAGGTGGTCCATTCACGTCGCTGAAGGGGGCTGCCTCGCTTCAGGTTTTGGCGGGTAACTTGCCGCGCCCGTAGGGGTCTAGGTTTTCATTGCACAGGCTATCCACATGACCAGGGAAACGTCGGGTTTCAGTAGTGGCTCTGTGAAACCTGGGGATCCCAGATATCTATTTTGTTCTGTGATGCTGTACATTTCTGTGATGTTGCATTTTATCATGCCTTGAGCGAATATAATATATTGGTATATATATTAGTAGATGTTGTATATGTTTTGCATCCGCGCTAGTCCAGTCCCCGCTCTGTCGTTAGTTAGCTAACCTAACGGGTAATGACGGGACCCAGTGGCGAATGCGGATGGCATATACGTACATCAGTATATTTTCGTTCTTTGTGGTGTGATCAATTGATGGGACTGCGTTGATTCGGATCAATGCAAGTTAAAAACAAACCTAATCTGATGTTGTTGGAACACTTTTCAAAAAAAGCTGTTATTGCAAGGACGTTCACTTTTGTTTTGCATCGTGGTATTCAGTTGGAATATCCTGCTCCTCAGTCGACGAGGCAAGGGCTGAGATCCCATCACCGGGAGTGACCCCTTGGACAAAAAGTTTGCGTCAGGGCAATAACTTCACTATAGCCGATTACTTTTGCTTTGCATCGTGGTATTCAGTTGGAATATCCTGCACCTCATTCTACGGGGAAAGAGCCGAGATCCCTTCACCGGGAGTGACCTCTTTAGCAAAGGTTTTCGTTACTATATTTTCTAAAAGCTATCCGTTCCTTCAACGATATCAAGTTCATTACGTTAAAGGTTTTCGCCAGAAACCATTCGTAGCCCTCCGTCGTTTCATATGGGTGGTCAATAGTATTCAAGCTGTGTATGTTGGCCAAAGTCAAGGCACAGTGATTGGTAGCTATTGGGGTATTCATATGCAGCATAGATAGATGCGTTGGTTTGGGACAGTCGTACTGCCATTTTGGCCAAAGTCAAGGGTAGGTACGGGTGGATTCAAATTAACCTGGAGAATGATGGGTAGAACTTGACATGTGACTTATGATATGTTGGCCAAAGTTAAGGTCATAAGAGCATGGGGTAAAAATCACATCGGGAGTTTCAAAAGGACTGAAACTTGCTAGATATGCGCATACCTTCTGGAGTGTGATGACGTGAGCGGATTCCGTCACGCTATCATGCGGTGATAGTTGGATCCCGATTCCCACTGATGAGTTATTTTACTCCTCGGGTGACCCTGACTAATTATTCTTTCAGGTTTGGAGAAGAATTTGACGGTACAGTGGGAGGTTTCCAGATTAGATAAATTGGTAACCATTCTGATCTAGGATAGAGTGCACACTGAGTGTTTCTTTTCTCTCTCTCTTCGGCAGCGACCATTGACCCGACCCTAAGACTATGACTCAGAGACCAAGTTGACCGAACCTTCTTAACACTGGCTTTTGGATTGTCAGGGTTGCAGACCTCATTGCCACTCCTACTTTTACTCTTTTCTCCAGGACACCCCGTATTACTACGAACGTCCACTTCCATTGGACAAAACCATCGTATGGTTATATACGAACTCGAAGGGATTTATTCGAGGATGGTTTCCGGTTCTGGAGAAAACGGATAGAATTATTCAGTTGTCTTTTCCTTTTACCTTCTCTCAGGTTGCGAGTACTCCTTGGTTTAGGAGTAGTACACCTATTACGCAAATTGGATAGTCTTCTTCCAAACCTTAGGCTGGTGCCGAACGGTGGGGAATGAAGAAAACCAATTAGCATAACGATGGTGTGCAGAAGGTATTAAGTAAAGACATAACAAGGGATTAGTAAGAGGGCAAAGTAAATTGCGACTGATATTCACGACAAAACCAGGTATTTCATTACCACTCCCACTTCAGCTTTGTATTTCTCCAGGACACTCCGTATCACTACGAAGATCCACAGTTTATTAGATACTCCATCGTATGGTTACATACGAACTCGAAAGGAACTTGTTCCAGTTCGGGGATGGATTCTGGTTCAGGAGAAATAGGAATAAGGTTTATTCGGTTGTCTTTTATCTTCACCTTCTCTCGCATTGCGAGTGCTCCTAGGATTGGGACAGTACACCCATTATGCTTATTGGATAGTCTTCTTCCAAACCATAGGCTGGTGTCGAACGGTAGGGAAGGAAGAAAACCATTTGGCCTAAAGGGGTGTACAGAAGGTAATGACTAAAGACATATGAAGGGATTTGGAGAGGTGGCAGAGATTTATACGGTTACAGTTGTGAATTTGGAAGAGGCATTACTAGGGATACCAGTATACCCCATTGAAACATTTCAATGTTTCAGTTTCACTGTGTACTGTTAAAAGAAAACTGATTTCCCAATTAGTCCTCACTCCGGGGTATGTATTTACCAGGTATGATTCTCACATCTGTATGGTTTTACAGATGATGAGTAGGAGTAGGTTATTGGGAATTGGGTGATCATCCTCATTATATCGGGATTCGTTGTAATCGGTGATATTTGAGGAGATCACCTGGGCTGTTTGCCGGTCGGCAAATATTTGGTTTTGAATATCCGCTGTTATGCACCAATTTCAAATTGATATATCTGTACGTCTATTTTCATAGAGTGGGATATACCTTTTTGAAATTATGTCTATGACATTTACCTATATCAGTGGATGGTTGGGTAAGGAGCATTAAACAGCGGTGTAATTCTTCTTAACCATAAGTACAGTTTTCAACCTACGACACACAGTGAATGAGTTATCAGACTCAAGGGACTTATACAGAGTATTGTATGTTGTCCAGGGTCCATCAGGACAGAGGGGTTGGTCCTCGTACTATATTCGGTTTTCTTATGACTTCTCTAGTTTTTAGACAGGTGTTTCGTGGAAACACAGGGTCCGAATTTTGAGAAGTTATAGGTATATGGATAAAGTAGAGAACCAGAGGTTGCAAGTATCGGGATTCTTCAAAGTGATTGAAGATGTAGATACTTGAGTATGGTATTCAGTTGATAGTAGTGATTAAGAGAACTTGCTTCTCTTTCAGGTTACTCATAATTGGAAGCATTCCTAAGTTGAGTAACGCTGATCGGCCTCTTTCCATTTAGTTGACATGCACTGGAGATAGCTGCATGATTTGAATCTGGTTAAATTAAATCAGTGCCTCTGGTTCTATATTGGATATAGAACAGTTCATATCTTAACGATGTTAAGGTACGGGGAGTTGTCTGGCTTATGATTAAAACCAGACTCTGGATAACTCAAGGCACGTTTTCTGTAATGGCTGTTTGTGGGTTGACCTAGGTTATGACGAGGGTTGACTTTCTACCATCAGGAAGATCAATAGTGATATTGTTCTTGACTCGCCACAGTTTTATTAAAAATGGATTTTTTTTCAGAAAACAGCAGTGGGAGTATGGTAGAACTGGAAGTGATTCCAGAACCACAAACGATTACTGAAGATTTCATAGGAATCTAAAGATTCAATCTGGTCTGACATTCCATTGGCCACTCCGCAGATAAGGTGGGTAACTTCAGGCACCCGAGAGGTACTCCGGTAGCCTCAAGGACGGTGACAGGGAAGTTCTTGTTTACCCAGACTTGCCATTGCTGTTGTTCCAGATTGTGAGACCCGGCAGGAGGATGAGTATAGCGTCGTTCTAAACTTGCTTTAGAAGTGTACGTCTATATGACTCTGCCAGAGGGTTGTCGTAGTCAGTGGGAGCAGCGGAAGCATTGGTGGACAAGTGGCTTAGGTCTATTTATAGACTAAAGCAGATATAGCGGAGATAGATCATCAATTTCTGATGTGACAGTCATAGGTTTGACTTCATCAGAATGGGGATGGATCTGTTGAGAAGGTAGTAGAGTGTGATGTCATGGTATTTGGATGACATACACAGAATAGGAAAAGAAACTCCTATACAACGATCGGTTATACTTTGGTCGTCACACAGTGGTTTCTCCACATGGGACTTGGACATTATATCAGACATACTGGTAACTAGATCTATGGTATTAGATCTAGATTTGGGTGGTTTCTCAATTAAGGGTACTTAGACAGCATTCTAAGAGTATTTAGAATGGACGACTCCTGGCACGGTAGTGTACCTGCAGGTAATGGAGTCACCCTCTCTGAAGGTGTCTTACAGACTAAAGGGGAGAGGGATGTGCATGATTGGAAGATCACTTGCTCAGGCAATTGAGTCAATCATGAGATGTCAAGTACCACACCAGATGTTGTTCTTGCACTAGATGCAATAAGTGGACATTGATCCTGTCCTAGAGAAACAGTCGGAAGCAGTTTTAGAACATAAGTGGATGTTCTAGGGGTATGATAACGACAGCCTCATTAGGGAGACAATTATCATTCCAGGCTTCCAAGGTGACCTGGACGACAAGGAGGTTGTCAGAGTTATAGTTTTCCCTCTGACGAGGGGCAGTATTTTAGACAGGTGGTCCTGGTGGATACTGAGGGAAGGATGGCGCAGGATACTGATTTAGTTCAGTTGATGATACAGTCTAAGAGGTTTGGATTTGGAGTTCATTTATGAGCTATGTCCCATCAGACATCCAGACACATTCTAAGACATGTATTGCTCATTTCGGGAGATGGCTTTCTCCGCGAACTTGAGATATAGAGAGACATAGAAAGAAACATCAAAGCGGATCCACTCACTGAGGCTATTCCTCGAACGCAATAAGTTTCGCAAACGAGCTTTGTGAGACTGACTAGTAGAGGAGTTGGGTGTTCGGTATCACACGGGCTGTGAGTATGCGACATCGCAATAATTAGCCTTAAGTGCAAGTGGGAGATTGTTGGAGATAGTGCCCTCAGAGTCAAATATTGGATCATAGGCACGTGATTGCAATGATTGAGGGAGGACCTGTCCCAGTAGGACAGTCTTACTCGAGATGATAGTATGCTATCTGGTTTATCTTTATCATCGTGTACTGCTTTAGGTGACCTGACACGTCGCTATTACACGTTGATAGAGCCCCTAGGATTCTTGCTTGACCACCAGCAGTATGAGGACGATCATATAAGTGGGAGCTGGTAGTCTATAAGCACATCCTTAAATGGTCCCTAGTCGTGGGAGTTTCAAGACAGGGCATCGATACTCCAGAGTAGACTAGTGTATACAGTCGAGACCCCGACGAGGGGCGGTGGCCGGTCTCACAAGCCACTGGTGTCAGTTGGATCACCTAAGATGTATACAGGTGCTCATTGGGTTATGAGTACACCGGACAGGACTCGCCGGGAACATGCTAGTTGGTCTCATACCTGACGTCAGATAGCAGTTCCCTGGTGACATGTGTACAGGTTAGTTCATCGACCTGAGGATCGTCATTTGTCTCGTGTGAGTTCCCACTGTACTTTGATTACTATCCTACCACGCTCAAAGGAGACGTGCAAACAGGTTTTAGTTGGGTACAGTCCCGAGCCACATGGAGGCAGTGAGCAGATCTTCGGGGGTTCGTCTCTCCCGGTATTGGGGGTGAGGTCGCGCTGTGTCTAGGAGAGCCATTATACAAAGCCCTCGGCCGAGGCAGGAGATTTACTGGTAGGTATTCCAGTAGTATCTCAGGGTGTTCTGGGCTACACTCCGACACGACTTGTACCGCTTTTGGGGGTCTGACTTTTACCAACCCCCTAGGCCCGCCATGCGATGCTCATAGACGAACGGACCGGACTGTACGGATATTGTCACTGACAGGCTCAGTAGGGTGTCAGGATGAGTTCGCTCATCGACATCCCTTTTGGTCAATACCTGGTAGCCCGTTACGTATTGGCTTATACCTCTGACGTGCTAGTGGTTAAATCCACAACCAAGGGGTTGGCGAGTCTTTAGAGTCCCCCACATTCAGTTGCTCAAGTTTTCGGGCGAAACATTGTAGAGGCCGTATGGAGATATGGTAAGGTCCGATCAGATACGTGCGGTATTGCACGGATCAGGATCGGACAGTTTGTACTAGAGGCCGTATGGAAATATGGCAGGGTTCGATCAGATACGTGCGGTATTGCACGGATCAGGATCGAACGGATATTACTAGCCGGTTTTGGTTTAAGCCGGATTCTAGTATAGTACAGTGTAGATTTTGTCTCTTTGCATTTGTATTTCGGTCGGAATACAAATGCGGGTGTGTATACACAGTATCGGGGTTTTCCTGTAATTTATTACGGGACCTGGAGTTGCCAGTTTGCTTTCCGTTTCGGCCATTTTCATTTGTATCTTTCATTGGCCGAAGATTGGTGGAAGAGGGCTTATTTGCATTTGTGCAAATAAGCAATTGTGGAGGGGGTCTTTGCATTTTGTTGGATCATGATGATGCACCATCACTTGACTTTCTTTGTTCATGATGGCTTGACCTTTTGGAGTCATCATGCTTGTGATGATGGTTGTTTTGGAGTATGGGTTTGATTTTGTAATCATTGCTTTTTCATGATAACATGGTTTTCCCTCTTGCATTATTGGAGAGGCTCTCCCCATTTTTTGATTCTCACTCTCCCCTCACTTGTGATGGCCGGCCATTCCCTCATGGGGCTGCCCAAAATTTGTAGTGTGGGTTTTTGGTTCATTTCATGTCGCAAAAATCCCACAAGATCAATCTCCAAAAGCTTGTATCATTCCTCCACTCAAAAGGCAACCTCCACAACCCCAAAATGAGACACAAGTTCTACACACCATTCTACAGCAAACCTTGGGCACGTCGGCTCGCCAACTTCGTGCCCGAGTTGCCTCGGTATAGAGGTGGGAGCCCGTAAAAGAAGCCGGCGACGTGGTGCCCTTCCGGCGACGAGGTGGAGACCGGAGATTCCGCGGGAGATCGGGACGACGACGAGAAGACCGGAGGACACGGATCAGTCGGTATATCTCTCTTCCCCATCTTGATGTTAGCTAGGACTAGTTAATGGCCCGATCCGGGTGTTTTAGTGCGCGGTGGTGCCGGTTCAAGAAAACGTAAAGTTAACCATCGCTTCCGCATTTGGCCTCGGGATGGAGGCCGGGGCGCCGCCGTGCACTTACACACATTGGGTCTATCTTAGGAGCAGGAACAGTAAAAAGAAATTATACAACGGTGACTACAACCTCAACCTGGATATGCCCCGCAAAATAATATTACTTCGCTTTTTACAAATTACATGAATGAAAGAAAAGAAAAACACTTTGCTCACACCCCCGGCTATTCATCCACGACGATCCAATATATTCATATACACATACATCACATGATATCATTACAGATGTGTGCAACCCTGACTAATCGACATATACCAATTAGTAGACGTTTCCAAACACACATACACATAACAAAGCTTGTAAAGTAACCACGATATTAGAATTCCGCACGCAATTAGCAAACTAAACCAATTTTCCAACACTTGAAAAAAATCAGTGAGCTAAAGTTCCAAACCGATCGTTTTAAGTTAATCCGGGAGTCGAAACGAACTCGAAACCCGCCCGAATCTTCAAAGAGGCAAAGAACCAAAAATTAACTATCGAATGAGGGGACTCAGGGGGGTACCCACCCCCGGGGGCCACCTCGAGGTGGCCCCTAGGGGAAGGCAGACCCGAGAGCACCCATATGGGGTGCTCTCGGGTCACCCACCCCCAAGGCCACCTTGTGGTGGACTTGGGGTGTGGGTCCGGCCTTTGGTCCCTCCTGAAGTGCCCCCCGGATGCGCACTCTCCACCCTGCAGCTTCTAGGTTCAAACCATAAGCCTGCGGGGTGTGCAAACAACTCAAAACTACAATTTTGGAACTGTTTTTATCGACAGTTTTTGCGCGATAAAAACGGAGGATTTCTAACGTCGCTACAAGCTATTTAAGGTTTTAGAGAGGCTCTGATACCATGTTAGTGGATGTTTCACGCCCTCACAACACTTGTGAGGAGGCGGAAGTGGCAAACGAAAAATTTCTTGCATGCTACACCCACATAAAACCTAGGTCTTGTGCTTAAACCTTAACTAGCAAACACTATCTAGAGTTATTGACAACTATGAAAGGGTTATACCTAAGGAATCAGTCTTTCGGGTCATCTTTTGGATGCAACTCGTAGGCTCTTTGGATGCTTGAAAGAAACTCGGTCTCCGGTCACCTCTAGGTCGTAGATGATCCACCCGAGAGCTATGGAACAAGCTTCAAACTCTTCTCAAGAGTTAACTAAGATATCAAGTGTGCTAGAAATGATCACTTAGATAATGTAGAGATCATGTAGAGGATTATTATATCTCTTGAGCTTTTGATTCACAACACATGTGAAGGATAAAGCTAAGAGGAGAAAGAAGGAGATAATGAGGAGAGAGAATGTGAGAGTGATGAATGAAAAAATCAAGCATGGAAAAATGATATAGCTAAAGGAAAATAATTGAAGCATGTATTATTTTTCTCCAAAATAATGCACCATGCTTCAATAGAAATCAAAAATGAATATAAAATGATATAATCCATTCCTTCATCCATACTTTGACTCTCTCCAAATTCCACCTCATAATTTCCATTTTCACAAAATGAAAACTATTTATGAGGTGTTCCCTTCTAGAAGGTATTCTTGTACAATTACAAGAATACCCCTCCACCGTATACCGTATAAGTATAACCATATCTGAAATCCAAAAAATACGAATACAAATAATCTAATAATATAATACCGGTATCTGGCTTAAACCAAAACCTACCAGTATTATCGTTCTGATCATTATTCCTATAGCTAGTACATGAACATGATTGAAACCCTGCCGTAACAACTTATGGCCTCTACATATTTTGCCTGAACCAGGGAACCCTCTGTGTAGGACTCTAAAGACTTGACAGTACGCTGGCAGTGGGTTTAACCACAAGCACGTAGCGGCACTAGCTGTGCGTAACAGCTACCCAGGTACATAACGAAAAAGGTGTCCGACGAGCGAACTCATCACAACCTTAACGAGCCTGTAAGCAACACTTACCATATAGTCTGGTCTCTTCGTCTGATACGTCGCATATGAAGTCTAGGGATGGTGAATGTCAGACCCCAGTAACTTTATAAGTCATGCTGATTTATGGCCCATAACGGTTTGAGAAACTACTGATAACTCTTATCAGTAAACCTCGACAACCCTGGCTAGGGATTTGCTGTTATGGCCGATCAAGCATAGCGCGACATCAACTCCCTATACCGGGAGAGACGAAACGCCTCCTATTGCTCACTGCCTCCATGTGATTCGGGACTGTACCCAAAATCCACCTGTTTGCACGACTCAGTAGAGCCGTGGTGGGGAGGAAATCAAAGCACAATAGGAATCACACAAGACACCATGACGATCTTGGGTCTACAGACTAACCTATACAAGTGTCACCAGAGAACTGCTATCTAACAATAGATATATATACCATCTAGAAGTTCTCGGCGAGTCCTGTTCGGTGTACCCATTCTCCAATGAGCACCTGTGTACAATCTTTGATGTCAAACACCAATGGTTATGGGTTCAACCATCGCCCCCAGGGTCAAGAAACGTACACACTAGTCTACTCTGGTAATAACGATGCCCTGTCTCGATATACCCTCGACTAGGAACTAAATAAGGAATATGCTTTTAGACTGCCCAGGCCCCACTAGTATGATCTACATCATAATCCTGGCAGTCAAGCATAATCCTAAGGACTTCATCAACATGTATATAAGATATGAAATACAACACATCACACGTTAAGATGAATATAAACCAGATAGCATACTATAATTTCGAGCAAAGATTATTTTAGTACATATACATGCCAAGGATCCTATACAATACATGCCTCTAGGGCATACATATCTAACACTACAATGCCACAAGAAGTCTTCGTTCATTTCTGAACTTTTTCTCTTGTGTGTGTTCTGTACGTTTAGAACCGTCGTTTGATTTAGAACGTATATACCGTTATACAACGTACCAAACCCAATCAACACTTGATTTAGGAAAATGTTCATAACATTATCCTCCAATACAAAATTATATCCTTCTTTATACAATAAAGAAACTGATATAATATTGCACACCATGTTTGGTACATAGTAACAGTCATTCAGAATCAATATATTTCCATTTGGTAATACTAGGTGATATTCGCCAACTGCTTTGGCTGCAAAAATTGCACCATTCCCTACTTTTAGAGGCATATCACTCTTTCCCAGTTCTCTACCTCTTCTTAGCCCATGTAACAAATTACAGACGTAGGATCCTGATCAGGTATCCAATACCCAGGACGTAGAGCAAACTAAGAAACAGTTCTCGGTTACGAACACACCCGAAGATAAAAAGGTAGAACCATAAATACTATCGGAAATTGGTGCATCAGCATGTTTCTTCGTTCGGGAGGCGTGGGAATCCTGATATTCCCTTATTCCTTTCTCAAACTTATGACAATCATAAGAAAAAGCGGAACCAATGTTCCCCAGCTCAGCATAATAAGCGGGTCCGGTCAATACATCTATATTATTATCTAGATTAAGACGTGTCATTGGTCGCTACCAGGAGAGAGAGAGAAGGAAATGCTTTAGCATGCGCTCATTGCAAGATTAGATTGGTTATTATCTTATCTAATCAGAATGGCTCCCACTGTTTTTATCAAATCTTCCTTCAAACCATTAAAGGTAAGATTAGCCGGGATTAATTACACCCTACAAGTTCGTCAATCGGTCAGCCAGGCAGGTATTAGTACTCCGAGGGAGTCTCCCCATACTTTCGCATGGAACTAATTAATTAACCACGTTTCCGCAGGGGCATAACCCCGTTAACACCTTTCTTAGACACCTAATGGATCGGCTAATTAATTTTAAAGTGGAAAACTCTCTCAGGAGTAACACTTACTCGCAGTGGGTATCGGGATCCAACAATCTCATAGAAGGTATGCAATCTCATTGCAAATTTCAACACTTGAAATTCCCAATATATGTTTTTACCCCTAGCGCCTTATGACCTTAACTATGGTCAACAAATCATAAGCGCTAGCCAAGTTCAACCCATCATTTTGTAATTGAATTAAACCCACCCGCACGACCCTTAACGGAGGTCAACAAGGCCGTACGACTACCCTAATCCAATCGCATCATATGCAGCAGATAAGCACTAATCAGCTATCGTACACTATTCCTTGACAGATGTCAACAAACACAGCACGAATATTAAATAGCACTTATCTGAAATGACGGAGAGCTACGACTACTTTTGAAGAAAACTTTTAACGTAATGAACTTGATATCGTTGTAGAATCTAGTGTTTTGAAAAGGAGTGTTTTTATAGGTTTTGCTAGTTTTGCTAAAGAGGTCACTCACGGTGAAGGGATCTCGGCTCTTTCCTCATCGAATGAGGTGCTGGATATTCATCAAGGAATACCACTATGCAAAGCAAGAACTAGAGAAGCTATTAAAACAAAACCGAGTGGGTCGTAGCATTTGCTAGTTTTGCTAAAGAGGTGACTCATGGTGAAGGGATCTCGTCTCTTTTCTCATCGAATGAGGTGATGGATATTCATTAAGGAATACCACCATGCAAAGCAAGAACTAAAGCTACCTTTTTTAAAATTTCGATTCTACAACATTTTTAGGTTTCTTTTCTTTCCATTAATCTCATTAATGAAGTCCCATTATTTATGTTTCCCTAAACATCACAGAAAAGAAACAAAAATAGAATGTACGCTTATGCCATCCGCATTCGCCACGGGGCCCCGTCATGCACCGTTAGGTTACTTAACTAACGGCAGAGCGGGGGCCAGACTAGTGCGGGTGCAAAACATAAGCAACGTTTATTATATATATCATATATATAGTATTCGTCACACGCAGTTATATGATCTCATCACAGAACCAAGCAGCAGAAGTCAACATATAAAATATTGGATATACTATGAGGTCCGTGTTTTAAATTAAGCCAATAATGAAAAACACAGATTCCACGGTCGTGATGAATAGCCAAACCTACATCCCTAGACCCCTACGAGAGCGGCAAGCAACCCGGCCAATTCTAGAGTTAGGTGATCCGGTCTCGACTCCTCGAGATAGTCTCCTACTGGACTCCAGAACCCGGTTACTTGTGCTCCCCGTCTTGGGTCTGTCCTAATGCGGAAAAGTAAATAATATATATCAATGGTGACATCATCCTCAACCCGGAAGTGTCCCAATAAAAAAAATATTACATACAAATTTTACATGAATGAAAAATAAAAAAACTCTCATCTCATGCAAAAACCCCTGGCTATTCATTCACGACGATCCAATATAACATATCACAGCAATACATAACATCACATGTCATTAACGTAAGTAAATATGTGTATCCCTAATTCCGTTGACATATAGCAACGAGATCGGGGATACACCACATATTACACTTACGGTGGCAGAAAAGAAATGAAAAACTACAATAATTAGAATCCATATTTCCTTAGACATCATAAACCCGAAATATCTTATATTCTGAATTTCATTCCTAACACTATAAACCTTGCATTTTTGTCTCATATCGAAAACACTTTTCAATAACTTAATCAGGTAATTCATCATGATTCCCGACTACCCGATCGAATACTCGTCGGGAACTTTAGTAGATGGCCGTACCCCCGATGCCGTTGACCAAATGCACTTAGGCGGAACACCGTGGCCGCAAGCACCCGAGTAGATGCTTTTAGCAACGGGGTCCTCCTAAAGTCACTTGGTCGGGGCTATGGGGCGTGGCTACCTAGTAAAGTTATCTGGCGAGTATTCGCGTACGATACGTGATTGCGACGTAGTTTCGATCCGAATCGAAATATCATGGCAATTGATCAATAGAGACTAATATGCTAGATTTACAAACAAACTAATTTTCACAAAACTAATTTAATGTGGATTCCAACTATTGCATCACATATCAAACTTAAACTCGAAACGATGTAAAAAATTACGACTATGAAACACTCTGTATTAGCCCTTTATAAAAATTAACATCATATGCAATTTTGGGCTAATCAAACATAACCTGAAACCCCAATACCAAGCCTACAAAACACCAAAGGAACTCGAGACAAAATGAGGCATGTCTGGCCGGCGAGGCCGAGAAATATTGCACTCTGGCCGGTGAGACTTAGGAGTTAGGTTCTCAAGTTTCTCTGGTCTTCTAGTTACATCAAATATAACATTCTGCACTTGTTTAAAAAAATTTCAGAGAACATTTTGAAATCGACAGAAACTTGGTGATTAGGGTTTGCAGTTTCGTGGTTGTTTCGTTTTCATAATCTAGCTAACATCGTCTAATCTTCTAGCTTAGCTCCGATACCATGAAAGTGTTAATGAGCACCACCACTGGGTTTTACTAGCATCAAGCATGCCATTTTTAAAATTTTCGGGGTGCTAATTAACACTAACCTAGAATCTAAACTAGAAGATTAGGGTTTTAGCTTGATATAAAGAAAACTATACTGAGAGAAAGAGGCTACAACCTTTGTAGACCGCATCCTTCTCTTTTCAAGCTCCGTGTAGTAATCCACACGACTCCACTAGGCTCCACTTGAAGTTGGATCGAGCTTCCTTTGCGATCTTTGTGCCGAAGATGATCCACCTGAAACTCCGCTAATCCAAGCTACCTTCGCTAAACTCTTTAGTGAAGGAAACACACTACACTTAATTGCTAATCAAGTGTAGGATGGTGAAGTAGGGGTTTTATTTGCCCACTAGGGTTCTCACAAGCTCAAGGTTTCACAACTCATGTGAGGAATTGAGCTTGGAGGAGGTGAGGAAAAGAACAAGTGTTGTGTAGAATGGCAACCCATTTGTGTTCACTTATTGAAGTATAGATATTTCCCAATTATAAAAATTGAGCCATACTTCAATAGTGCACACAAACAAATAAACAATTATAAATGCCACGCTTCAACCTATGCTCTAAATATCTCCCTTTTTCCACCTCCTTTTCTATTTTCTAAAAATAGAAAATCAACCATGCTTCATATAATATATATATATATATATATTAATAAATATATAAAGATAAGCAAATAATTAGTGAGCAATAATAATAGTTAATATATAATTATATCAAATATAAATATATATCATATTATTAAATTAACACTTGATTTAATAATCTGGTTATATCACATATAACCGACTAATATCATTTATCTGTATATCACATTATCAAATCAACACTTGATTCAATAATCCGGTTATATCACATATAACCTAACTGATATCAAATAACCGCCGGATTAGAATACGGTATCACATACTCGTATTTAATCAGGCCCCCGCACATATAAGCATATGTGCCCTACTTCGTTTCGCTTGAACTAGGAAACATCTATGTAGGACTTTAAAGACTCGTCAATACGCCAGCAGTAGGTAATGATCATATCAGTTACCCATAAGCCGTCAGCGGTACTAGCTGGATGTAACGGCTACCCAGGTATTGAGCGAATAGAAGATCAACAAGCAAGCTTGTCCAAACTCCCATGAAGCCTATAAGTTACACTTACCGTACAGTCCGTTCTCTTCGTCTGAAATGTTGCATATCTAGTCTAGGGGTGGAATCGTCATACCCTAGTAACTATAATTCATGCCGATGTATGGCTCATAACGGTTCAAGAAACTACTGATAACACTTACCGGTAAATCTCATCAGCTTTGGCCACGGACTTACTGTTATAGCTAATCGAGCATAGCGCAACATCAATTCTCAATACCGGGAGAGAGGAAACCCCTCCTATCGCTCATTGCCTCCATGTGACTCGGGACTGTACCCAAAATCTGTTAGTTGTATGTATGCCCTAGAGGCCATTATTGTACATATGATGTATATTATAGTGGATGCATGGACATATATAGGGAGGACTTTCTTGCTCGACATGATAGAATTCTATCTGGTTGCTCTTTATCTTGACATGTACACTTATTGTCTCTCTGTTACATGTTGATAAAGCCCTTAGGATGTGTACTTGACTACCAGGATTATGATGCAGATCATACTAGTGGGGCTAGGGTAGTCTATAAGTACATCCTTCAATTGTTCCTAGTCATGGGAGTATCGAGACGGGGCATCGATATTCCAGAGTAGACTAGCGTATACGTTTCTTGACCCATATGATGGGCGATGGATGATCCCATATCCATTGGTGTTTGACATCAAAGATTGTATACGGGTGCTCAGTGGAGACTGGGTAAACTGAACAGGACTCACCGAGAACTCCTAGATGGTATTATACCTTACGTCAGATGGAAGTTCTCTAGTGCCACCGGTACAGGTTAGTCTGTAGTCCCGAGATCGCCATAGAGTCTTGTGTGATTCCTACTGTGCTTTGATTTCCACCTTACTACGTTCAAGAGAACGTGCAAAACGATGTTTTTTGGGTACAGTCCTGAGTCACATGTGTTGGCTAAAGTGCCCTCAAGTCAATTATTGGATCGTAGGCACATGATTGCAATGATTGAGTGGGGACCTATACCGATAGAACTGTCTTACTCGAGATGATTGTATGCTATCTGGTGTGTCTTTATCACCGTGTACATGCTTCAGGTGACATTACAGATCACTATTACATGTTGATAGAGCCCATAGGATTCTTGCTTGACTACCAGCAGTATGATGGCGATCATATACGTGAGAGATGGGTGGTCTATAAGCACATCCTTAAAGTGTCCCTAGTCGTGGGAGTTTCGAGACTGGGCATCGATACTTCGAGAGTTGACTAGTGTAAACGGATTGAGACCCCGACTGTTAGTCTTTATGCCCTAGAGGCCATTATTGTATCATACTAGATTGTATATTACTTAATGGAAGCTTGGGATATTCACAGTTGTATTGACAGTCTTGCTAAAAATGGTAGTATGCTACTTGGTTTGTTTCTACTTTAATATGGGCATATGTTTCTTTTAACATATCACTTATACATATTAGTAGAGCCCTTAGGATCTTTGCTTGGTTACCAGCGTTGTGATGGCAGTCACACTAGTGGGGGCTGGGTAGTCTACAAGCACATCCTATACAGGTCCCTCGTCGCAGGATTATCGAGATGGGGCATCGATACTCCGGAGTAGACTGGTGTATACGCTTCTCATCCCAGCATGGGGAGATAGTCTGTCCCACTGTAATACCCCAGGTGGAGTTGGGGCTGAATACCACCTTCCCCGTGAGAAGTGTGATGTAATCCGGTATCGAGGTGGGGATGTAACCGATACGGATGCACACAGGGACCCACTAGAACAATGGAGAGTATCGAATTCCATTCCGAAAATAGGGCACGATCTGAACTATAAATGAAATGATACCACTCTTATAACACAGAGGCGTCTTTTGGATGAATCGGAACTCCGGAGTTTGAAAAACTCCGTAGTTAAGCGTGCTTGAGCCAGAGAAATTCTGGGATGGGTGACCTACTGAGAAGTAGCCCCGGGTTCATTCAAAGGGACAAAACCGTGCGGTTTCGGCCAGAGCGGACAATACCATCTGTGTTTAGGGATGGGTCGTGACAAATATGGTATCAGAGCCTGTCCCTCAAAAGTAGGTCTGTGGTTCGAGGACGAACCATTGTTCTAAGTGGGGGGGGGGAATGTAATACCCCAGGTGGAATTGGGGCTGAATACCACCTTCCCCATGAGAAGTGTGATGTAATCCAGTATCGAGGTGGGGATGTAACCGATACGGATGCACACGGGGACCCACTAGAACAATGGAGAGTATCGAATTCCATTCCGATAAAAGGGCACGATCTGAACTATAAATGAAATGATACTACTTTTATAACACGGTGGCGTCTTTTGGATGAATCGGAACTCCGGAGTTTGAAAAACTCCGTAGTTAAGCGTGCTTGAGCCAGAGAAATTCTGGGATGGGTGACCTATTGAGAAGTAGCCCCGGGTTCATTCAAAGGGACAAAACCGTGCGGTTTCGGCCAGAGTGGACAATACCATCTGTGTTTGGGGGTGGGTCGTGACACCCACAGCCATCGGTACGTCGTACTAGAGATAGTATAGAGGTGATCGTTAGGATTACAAGTACACCAGACAGGACTCGCCGGGAACTGTAGGTTGGTACTATACCAATCGTCAGATTACAGTTCCCAGGTGACATGAGTACAGCTTAGTCCGTCGACTGTAGGGTTAGCTTAGCACCTTGGCAAGGTTTTGGCAAGCATCAATCATGCTACTTTAAAATTTTTGGGGTGCTAAACAAACCCTAACCAAGATCTTAACTAGAGACTTAGGGTTAAACAAGCATGTAAACAACTTTACATCTAAAAGAGAGGGATTACAACCTTTGTAGTCCGTTCATTCGCTTCATAATCTCCGAGTAGAAGTCCCTTCGCCGTGATCCATGAACTTCTGAACTCTAGAGAGGCTCCACAAGCCGAAAGATCTATGATTGCTTGAAGTCTTCCTTTTCGAAGATGATCTACCTTGAAAAATCTTTAACTCAAGCTCTCACTTCTCTAATCAAGTATTAGTGAAGTGAACACCCTAATCTAAGTGACTAGAATAGATAAGGATGATGAAGTTGGAATTTAGCTCTCTTTTTCTTTCAATTTCTCACACAAAATCATCACAAACCCAAAAGCTAGAAAGCTTTTTAAGAGGAAGAAGAAGAAGAAATCTATTTATGATGAATAATGAATTCAATGTGTTGGTCACAAATCAACCATAGGTTAAGAATGAAGGCTTAACCCTTGTAGAGATTTAACTAGGGTAAAGGGTTTGGGTTGGGTTAAGAAATATCTACACAAAATATCTTTACAAAATATCTAAGCTTAAAACAAAATAAAGCTTCTAGAAGATTCATGAAAAAGCTAACCCAAATCAAACCCTAACTATGTTTAATCTCCACAAATCATGTTGCATTTGTAATCATAACTTGTTACAATATTATATATCACATATATAATATATTTTTGTAATAAAAGAAAATAATACAATTAACATATATCGCATATATATCGATGTATTATCCGGTGAGAAAATGAATCAATAAATCGAGCTAATATTAGTTAATGTAATGCAATATATCACATATATAATTATACATTAAATTATCGAATCAACACTTGATCCGACAATCCGGCAATATCGCATATAACCGACTAATATAACATGTACCGATTCATTGAATCCACACTTGATCCAATGACTCGGCTATATCACATATACCCGGCCGATATCACATTTCACATGAATAGAATACGGTATCTTATATCGCATTATTCTCGATCCCGCACATATCACATATGTGTCCTACTCCGTTTTTCCTGAGCCAGGAAACCTCTGTGTAGGACTCTAAAGAATCGTCAATACGCCGGCAGTAGGTGATGATCATATCAAACACCCACAAGCTGCAAGCGGTCAGCTAAACGTAACAGCCACCCAGGTATTGAGCGATTAGAAGATCAACAAGCAAGCCTGTACATTCTCCTGTGAATCCAACTAGTAACACTCCCGTACAGTCCGGTCTCTTCACCTGATATGTCGCATATCTCTCCTAGGGGTGGTAAACGTCAGACCCCAGTAGCTTGATAAGTCGTGTCGATTTGAGGTCCATAACAGTTCGAGAAACTACTAATAACACTTACCAGAAACTCTCAGCAACCCAGGCCAGGGATTTCCAGTTATAGCAATCGAACACAGCGCAACATCAACTCCCTATACCTGGAGAGACGAAACCCCTCCTATCGCTCATTGCCTCCATGTGATTCGGGACTGTACCCAAAAGCCACCGTTTTGCATGCCCTCTTGGACGTGGTAAGGTGGAAATCAAAGCACAGTGGGAATCACACAAGACTCTATGACGATATTGGGTCTACAGACTAACCTGTATCAGTGTCACCAGAGAATTGCCATCTGACGTGAGGTATAATACCATCTGGGAGTTCTCGGCGAGTCTGTACAGTGTATCCAATCTCCACTGAGCACCCGTATACCTTCTTTGATGTCAAACACCAATGGATATGGGATCATCCATCGCCCATCATATGGGTTAAGAAGCGTATACGCTAGTCTACTCTGGAGTATCGATGCTCTGTCTCGGTATTCCCACGACAAGGAACATTTAAAGGATGTACTTAGCGACTACACTGTCCCCACTAGTATGATCTGCATCATAGTCCTGGTAGTCAAGTACCCATCCTAAGGGCTTTATCAACATATAACATAGAGACAATCAGAGTACATGTTAAGATAAAGAGCAACCAGATAGCATACTATCATGTGGAGCAAGAAAGTCCTTCCTATATATGTCCAAGCATCCACTACAATATACATCGCATGTACAGTAATGGCCTCTAGGGCATACATATCACTAACAATCTCCCACTTGCACTAGGGCCATCTGTTGTGGTATTGCATACCCAACAATCAGCAATGGTTGAAGTATCTCATACTCAACCATCCCATAAAAGTATCTATTGGGAAATAGGCCTTTGTGAGTGGATCCGCGCTGTTGTCCTCTGTGTCTACTCTCCTAACCTCGATATCTCTAGAGATCAACCATCTCCATGATCAGGCGATACTGCCTAAGAATATGTCTGTATCTCTGATGGGACGAGGGTTCCTAGGCATAAGCCACAACTCCATTTTCACACAATGGCAAGAACGAAGTTCATCTCATGAACTAAAAAATATCCAGACTGCCTCTTTGGTAGCATCCTTGGTAACGATGTATCTTGCCTTTAATCGTTTAGTATGTCACGGTATCTAGCTTGGAACTCTTCCAACATACCGTCCCTCCACTAAGGGTAAAGACAATGCCTGTGACTGATATTCAGTCATCCTTATCACCCTGGAACCTTTTCAGTGATTCTCCCCAGGATCGATTGATACCATCTTACTATAACTAGTGCGAATCTCAATATCCAATTAGATTTATCTCATAAATCCATAACCCAGGATTTAGGAGGTATCACCTTGATCCTATATGGAGAATCTTTGTGATAAGAGGAGATTGACCGAGCGTTGCATAAGAAACTTCTTCCCTATTAAGAGTATGTTATCCACGTACTACACGAGGATCACCACCATACTCCCTACTACCTTTTTGTATATACTTGGTTCATCTACCATTTTGATGAAGTCAAACCCTTTGACTACTACATCAAAACAGACGTTCCAACTCCGCGATGCCTGATTTATCACATAAAACATCTTGCACACGTTTCCGCTGCTCCCACTGTCTACGAAGCCCTCTGGCTGTGTACTTATAAACGCTCTCTTCCAAATCACTATTTAGAAAAGCAGTCATGACACCCAACCGCCAGATATCGTAGTCATGGTATGTAGCAGTGGCAAGTAGGATCTGGATGGACTTAAGCATAGCTTTGAAAGTCTCAACTTTTCCATATACACCAAGTAATTTTCTCAAGATATACTTGCTCCTGATGGGGATTTAACCCTTCAGATAAAGCAAACAAAGTCCATACTTTGTTAGTGTATAAGGATTCCATCTCAGATCACTAAGCATCCAGGCATTCTCACAGAGTCCCCACTTTTGATGGCCTGCTCGAAACTAGTTGGGTCATCATCTCATGATGCAATCCTCGTTCCTACTGTCATAGAGAAACCGAAGTATCTCTCAGGTGGATGAGGAACCCTACCAGATTGGCGGAGAGGCTGAGGTTCGTTGGAAACTATTGAATCCTCCGGTTCTACCAAATCATCAGCTGCTGTTTGTTTTCGCTGAAACTCCTTCCAATTCTACCTCATGACCACTAATTTCTTCACAAGAAATTCCCTTTCTAAAAGGTGGCATGCTAAGAATCAAAACACCTTTTGTTCCTCAGTGTGGTAGAAGATATTCCCTTGAGAATGCTTGGGATATCGAACAAACTTCCACAGAACTGACCTTGCCTCGAGCTTGTCCGGATTTTGCTTTTGACATAGGCCGGACAACCCCAAATCTTAACTTCTTTAAGAGATGGGCTCTTCCCATACCGTATCACGTATGGAGTGGTAGGCATCTGATTTGGTTGGAACCCTATTCAATAGGTATGCAACTTCTCAAGTGCATAACCCTAAAAGAAAATAGGCAACTCAGTAGTACTCATCATAGAGCACACCATATCACATAGGGTGCAATTGCTCCGCCCCGATACACCGACGTGCTGTGGTGTATACGGAGGAGTAATGCTGAGAGAGAATCTCATTCTCTTTAGAATAGTCCAGGAATTCCGTGCTCAAGTATTCTCCTCCTTGATCTCATCAAAGGACATAATACTTTTACCCATTTTTGGTTCTCTACTTCTAACTTATATTCTGTGAATATCTCAAAAGTTTCGGACTTGTGTTTCAACAGGAACATATGTCTAAATCTTGAGAGATCATCAGTGAATGTAATAAAGTACAAAGAACCGGTCCTGGCATATGTAGACAGGGGACTTTTACATACATCATCATATATCAATCCCAAGAGTTCACTAACTCTTTCTCTGTTTCTAATAAACGGAGCTGTGGTCATCTTATCTTTGTGGCATGACTGGCAAATTTTACAAGATGTAAATCCAAACTAATTTAAATATGCATATTTATGTAACTTCAGCTAGTCGGGTCGCATTAATATGACCTAGTCTACAGTGCCTCAAGATAGATTCGTTCATTTCTGAATTCTTCCTCTTGTGTGTGTTCTATACATTAAGAACTGTAGTTCGATTTAGAACGTCTATGCTTTTAGATAACGTGCCTGAACCGATCAACTCTTGATATAGGAAATGTTCAAAACATTATCCAACAATACAAAATTATATCCTTCTTTACTAATAAAGAGACTGATATGATGTTGTATATCAGGTTCGGTATCTAATAACATTGTTCAGAATCAATGCATTCTAGTAATACAGTGTGATAACTGCCAACAGACTTGGCTGCAACACTTGCATCATTTCCAACTCTTGAAACTTATCACCCGTTCTCAGTTCTCTACCTATCTGTAGGCCATGTAACAAATTACATTTGCGGGATCCTGATCCGGTATTTCATACCCAGGACGTAAAGGATACTGAGAAACAGTTCTCGGTAATGAACACACCCGAAGAAGATGCATCAGCATGTACTTTCTTCGTTTTGGACGGCACGGGAATTCTGGTAATCCCCTATTTTCTGCTCTGTCTTATAACAATTATAAGTTGGAGCGGAACCAACGTTCCCCAGCGCAGTATAATAAGCGGGTTCGGTCAATACATCTGTATTATTGTCTTGATTAAGGCATGACATGGTCGTTATCTGGAGAGAGAGAGAAGAAAACACTCAGCGTATGCTCTTGCAAGATTAGATTGGTTATTAATATATCTAATCAGGATGTCTCCCACTGTTTTAGTCAAATCTTCCTTCAAATCATAAAAGGAAAGACTAGCCGGGATTAATTACACGCTACAAGTTCGCCAATCTTTCAGCCAGGCCAGTGCCGGTACTTTGAGGGAGGTTCTCCGTGTTTTCGCACGGACCTAATTAAAGTAAACCTCATTTTCCCAGGGGCGTAACCCTGTTGACACCTTTCTAAACACCTACTTGATCGGCTAATTGTAATGTGTAAAACTTTCCCAGGAGTAACTCTTACTCGCAGTGGGTATCGGGATCCAACTATCTCATAGAAGGTATGCAATCTCATTGCAAATCTCAACACTTGAAATTCCCAATAATATTTTGCCTCTAGCAACTTATGACCTTGGCTAAGGTCAACAAACCATAAGTGCTAGCCAAGTTCAACCCGTCATTTCCCGATTGAATTAAACCCACCCGCACGACCCTTGGTTAAGGTCAACAAAGTCGCACGACTACCCTAACTCAATCACATCATATGCTTTTGCAGATAAGCATAAATAGCCACCGCACACTACGCCTTAACTAAGGTCAACAAACGCAACACGAATACTATGATGTACTTATCTGAAATGACGGAGGGCTACGACAGGTTTTTAAGAAAACTCTTTGCGTAATGAATTTGATATCGTCGTAGAATCGAGTGATTTTAAATGGAGTGTTTTCGAGGATTTTCTAGTTTTGCTAAAAAGATCACTCCTGGTGAAGGGATCGTCGGCTCTTTCCTTCGAATAAGGTGCAGGATATTTCACAAATACCACTATGCAAAGCAAAACTATAGAAGCAATCAAAAGACAAACCGAGTGTGTAGCATCTGCTAGTTTCGCTAGAGGTCACTCCCGGTGAAGGGATCTCGGCTCTTTCCTTATCGAATAAGGTGCTGGATATTCTACAAGGAATACCGCTATGCAAAGCAAGAACTAGAGCTACCGGTTTTTAAACAAGTTTCTACAACATCTTTAGGTTTCTTTTATTTCATTATTCTTCAATGAAGTCCCATTTTATTATGCTTCACAAGCATCACATTTGAAACAAAATCAGCAATATAACATATATCTCATATATATAATATAAACATTCATCTCAGGCAGTAATATGATCTCATCACAGAACATTGCAGCAGAAGAAACACATATGAAATATTGGATATACTAGGTTGTCCGTGTTTTATTGCGAGCCTAAATAAAACACGGATTCCACGGTCGTGATGAATAGCCATACCCACATCCCTAGAACCCTACGAGAGCAGCAAGCAACACTGCCAATTCTAAGGTTAGGAGACCCGGTCTCGACTCTTCGAGATGGCCTCCCACTGGACCCTAGAATCCGGTTACTTTTGCTCCCCTCCTCGGGTCTATCCTAATGCGGAAAAGTAAATAATATACAATGGTGACATCATCCTCAACCCGGAAGTGCTCCAATAAAAGAATATTACATACAATGAATTTTAGATGAATGAAAATAAAAACCCAGATCTCACATAAAACCCCTGGCTATTCAGAACACGACGATCTAATATAACATATCACATCATCACATAATATCTCATGTCATCAACGTAAGCAAGTATGCGTATCCCGATTGTCGTTGATGTATAGCAACGAAACCGGCAATACCCCACATACTACGCTTACGGTCAAAAAAAAGAAAGTGTAAAACTACAACGCTTAATGCTCTAGCTTGGCTCTGATACCACTGTAGGGTTAGCTTAACACCTTGGCAAGGTTTTGGCAAGCATCAATCATGCTACTTTAAAATTTTTGGGATGCTAAACAAATCCTAACCAAGATCTTAACTAGAGACTTAGGGTTAAACATGCATGTAAACAACTTTACATCTAAGAGAAAGGGATTACAACTTTTGTAGTCCATTCCTTCGCTTCATAAGCTCCGAGTAGAAATCCCTTCGCCGCGATCCACGAACTTCCGGACTGTAGAGAGGCTCCACAAGCCGAACGATCCATGCTTGCTTGAAATCTTCCTTTTCGAAGATGATCTACCTTGAAGAATCTTTAACTCAAGCTCTCACTTCTCTAATCAAGTATTAGTGAAGTGAACACCCTAATCTAAATGGTTAGAATAGATAAGGATGATGAAGTAGGAATTTAGCTATCTTTTTCTTTCAATTTCTCACACTAAATCGTCATAAACCCAAAAGCTAAAAAGCTTTTTAAGAGGAAGAAGAAGAAGAAATCTATTTATGATCAATAATGAATTCATTGTGTTGGTTACAAATCAACCATGGGTTAAGAATGAAGGCTTAACCCTTGTAGAGATTTAACTAGGGTAATGGGTTTGGGTTGGGTTAAGAATTATCTACACAAAATATCTTTACAAAATATCTAAGCTTAAAACAAAATAAAGCTTCTAGAAGCTTCATGAAAAAGCTAACCCAAATCAAACCCTAACTATGTTTAATCTCCACAAATCATGTTGAATTTGTAATCATAACTTGTTACAATATTATATATCACATATATAATATATTTTTGTAACAAAAGAAAATAATACAATTAACATATATCGCATATATATCAATGTATTATCCGGTGAGAAAATGAATCAATAAACCGAGCTAATATTAGTTAATATAATGCAATATATCACATATATAATTATACATTAAATTATCGAATCAACACTTGATCCGACAATCCGGCTATATCGCATATAACCGACTAATATAACATGTACCGATTCATTGAATCAACACTTGATCCGATGACCCGGCAATATCACATATACCCGGCCGATATCATATTTCGCGAGAATAGAATACGGTATCTCATAAAGCATTATTCTCGGTCCCGCACATATCATATATGTGCTTCTACTCCGTTTTTCCTGAGCCAGGAAACCTCTGTGTAGGACTCTAAAGAATCGTCAATACGCCGGCAGTAGGTGATGATCATATCAAACACCTACAAGCTGCAAGCGGTCAGCTAAACGTAACAGCCACCCAGGTATTGAGAGATCAGAAGATCAACAAGCAAGCCCGTACATTCTCCTGTGAATCCAACCAGTAACACTCCCGTACAGTTCGGTCTCTTTGCCTGATATGTCGCATATCTCGCCTAGGGGTGGTAAACGTCAGACCCCAGTAGCTTGATAAGTCGTGTCGATTTAAGGTCCATAACAGTTCGAGAAACTACAGATAAACTTACCAGTAAATCTCAGCAACCCTGGCCAAGGATTTCCAGTTATAGCCAATTGAACACAGCACAACATCAACTCCCTATACCGAGAGAGACGAAACCCCTCCTATCGCTCATTGCCTCTATGTGATTCGGGACTGTACCCAAAAGCCACCATTTTGCATGCCCTCTTGGACGTGGTAAGGTGGAAATCAAAGCACAGTGGGAATCACACAAGACTCTATGACGATCTCGGGTCTACAGACTAACATGTACCAGTGTCACCAGAGAACTGCCATCTGACATGAGGTATAATACCATCTGGGAGTTCTCGGCGAGTCCGTCCAGTGTACCCAGTCTCAACTGAGCACCCGCATACCTTCTCTGATGTCAAACACCAATGGATATGGTATCATCCATCGCCCATCATATGGGTCAAGAAGCGCATACGCTAGTCTACTCTGGAGTATCGATGCCCTGTCTCGGTACTCCCACGACTAGGAACATTTAAAGGATGTACTTAGCGACTACATTATCCCCACTAGTATGATCTGCATCATAGTCCTGGTAGTCAAGTACTCATCCTAAGGGCTTTATCAACATGTAACATAGAGACAATCAGAGTACATGTTAAAATAAAGAGCAACCAGATAGCATACTATCATGTTGAGCAAGAAAGTCCTCCCTTTATATGTCCAAGCATCCACTACAATATACATCGCATGTACAGTAATGGCCTCTATGGCATACATATCACTAATATCGACTTGATATTGCTATTTCGCCTCGAGTGTGTTCCCACAGTACTTAGATTACTACCCTACCATGGCTCAAAGGAGTCGTGCAAACAGGTACTAGTTGGGTGCAGTCCCGAAGCACTTGGAGGCAGTGGCGGTTAGGCAGGATTCGTCTCTCCCGGTATTGGGGGTTGATATCGCGCTGTGTATGGAGATCCATTACGCAAGGTCCCTGTTCAGGGCAAGCGAGATTTACTGGTAGGTGCTTCAGCAGTTTCTCAAGGTGTAATGGGCTTCACTTCGACACGACTTATACCACTATTAGGGGTCTGACGTTTACCGCCCCCTAGGCCCGATATGCGATAGTCCTTGATGAACAGACCAGACTGTATGGAGATTGTCACATCAGGCTCTGTAGGATTTCGGATGGGTTTACTCGTCGACATTTACCTGGGGATCGTTACGTACAGCTAGTACCGCTTGCGGCCTGTGGTTAAACCCACTGCCAGTGTAGTGTCGAGTCTTTGGAGTCCCACACAGAGAGTTTCCCTGCACCGGGCAAACGGTGTAGAGGACGTATGGTCTTACGGCAGGGCCACGATCACTTACGTACACTTGTGGACGTACTATGATCGGGCAGATAATACTAGTGGGCTTTGGTTTAAGCCGGATCCTAGTATTATACAGTTGGATTTATTCAGTCTCAGTTTATCCGTTTTTTTCGGAAATACGGATGGGAGGGGCAGTCTCGTAATTTTTCGGGAAGCTTTTAGAAGGAGGTGACTCATTTGTGTTTATTTCTTTTTAGATTTAAACTAAATGAGGTGGAGGAGATGAGGTGGAGTTTCATTAAATGATCCATGACTCATTAGGTGACTCATTAGATGATTCACCTTGTGAATTAAATGAAGCATGATGAATATTATGTAGATATTTATTTTGATGATATTATTATGCTTCATGATATTCACAAATGAGTATGATTCATTCATTATCACAAAACACTTCTCTCTCCTCAAGTCTTCATCTTCTTCCTCAAACCCTAAAAGCTCTCATGAGTTGAGAATCTTAGGGTTTAAAGTGACTAAGTAATCCATCTAAGTACTCTACACCCTCTAGGACTTCTAGATTAGCAAACTAGAAACCATAGTTATCTCAGATTCGATATAGGAGCTCGGACTATAGACTCTCGGGTGGATCGTCTTTGACTCGAGGAGGCCGTTGAGGTATCCATGTTCCATAGAGCCGACGAGGTGTCGAGGACAGCGATGAAGATCCGAAGGACAAGTAACGTGAGGTATAACTTTAAATCAGAGTAGTTAAACCTTTCATAGTTTGCTAGTAATGGTTTAGACACAATCCGTGTGCTCAAGTCTGTGTTACGAAGCTTTGATAATTGTTTTTCATATATTTCGCCTCCTCGCGAACATGTGGGGTGCGTGACATGGACTTACAGTGGCATCAGAGACTACTAAACCTTTACTAGCATGTTAGCAACTAATTAGAACTTCGATCGTCGGAAAAACACAAAAACTTAACCCTGCTTCCTTAAAGTTTCTGTCGATTTTAAACTTGTCAAAAAATTTATTTCAGAAGTATGAAAATTCACAGCAGAGAATTCTAAGAATACTGGAGAAATACGAGTTGCTAACTCGGTGAGACGACCGCAGAATCGCGGCGGATTGGTGCAATACGCTGCGGATCCGCGGCCGAGTCAACTCCGAGTTGACTCGTATTTACACAGTTTGTCTTATTTTTGGGTGTTCTGTTTTCTTGTATATTTTGTTTCTGCCCAGGTCTTTTCAGTACTGGCTTGCATTTGGGGTAGATACGGAAAAGGTTGTCGATCGAAATTCTAAGTTATTTGCTAATCGGGTTATTTGATGTGCTCGTAAACCTCCACTAATTACTAGTATGTCGGTTAGTTGGGGGTTGCACATTTCTGTAATGGATATTGGTTTGTGGATATGAACTTCATTAGATTGTCGTGGATGAATAGCCGGGGATGTGAGATGAGAGTTTTTATCTTTCATTCGATGTAAATTGTAATATGTTGTAATATTCTTTTGCGGGACACATCCGGGTTGAGGTTGTAGCCACCGTTGTATTATTTCATTTACTGTTTTATGCTCCTAGAATAGACCCAAGATAGGGTGCACAAACTACCGGGTACTTTGATGTGTTTAATGGCCTACTCACGTCGTTGAGGGAGACTGTTTCACTTCTGGTACTAGGCGGGTAGTTTGCCGCACCCGTAGGGGTCTAGGGTAGGGTTTGGCTATTCATCACGACCTTGTAATCCGTTTTTTGTTGCAGGCTCGAACGAAACGCGGATTCCTAGTATATCCAATATGTTCATCTGTGATCTGGAATGCCTATTATTGCGTCTGACGAATGTACAATATCTATATTTGATATCTAGTAGGCGTTGCTTATGTTTTGCATCTGCGCTAGCCCAGCCTCCGCTCTGTTGTTAGTTAGGTAACTTAACGTGTGAATGACGGGGCCCAGTGGCGAATGCGGATGGCATAAGCGAACATTGTATTTTCGTTGTTTTCTGCAATGATAGGATAAATGATGGGACACATTATTTTAATGCAAAGAAAACAAACTAAAGCTGAATCGTTGGAACAAATTTAAAAGAAACCACTCGGTTATTTTAAAAGAGCAGAATTTTTAATTGCGGAGCTTTAACCACTCCTTTTAAAAAAGCTATCAGGTTCCTTCGATTATATCAAGTTCATTACGTTCACAGCTTCGCCAAAACCAGTCGTAGCCCTCCGTCATTTCATATAGATGGTCAGTAGTTTTCAAGCTATGTTTGTTGGCCTTCGTCAAGGCATAGTTTTTGGTAGCTGCCGGGGTATTCATATGTAGTATAGATAGATGTGTTGGTTTCGGACAGTCGTATTACTTTGTTGGCCTTCGTCAAGGGTATGTACGGGTGGGTTCAAATTAACAAGGATAATGATTGGAAGAACTTGACATATGACATATGATTTGTTGGCCTTCGTCAAGGTCATGAGAGCATGGGGCAAAAATCCACATCGGGAGTTTCTAAAGAAACTGAAACTTGCTGTGTTGCATACCATTTGGAGTTTGATAATGTTGGTAGGATTCCTTCAGCATTATCACATGATGATATCTGGATCCCGATCCTACTGTGAGTATATGCCCCTCATCAGGAGATTCGTCACTTAACGATCAATGCTATAAACCAAGTAAGTGTCTAGAACGGTGTCAGCGGGGCTTCGCCGCTAGGGAAAAGAGGTTAATTAATTAAGGAACTTCGCGAAAGGGTTGTAAAACCTCCCTCGAAGTACCGACACTAGCCTGCCTAAACGGTTAAGCAAGTATTGTACGGTGAGATCAGTCCTGACTAATTCTTATTTTATGGTTTGAGGAAGGATTCAAGAAATAGTGGGAGCTATCCTGTTTAGATAAACTAAAAACCAATCTAAACTTGCAAGAGCATCATGCTATAGTGTTTTTCTTCTCTCTCTCAACTTCAGTGACCCTGTGACCATGACTAGGTTACATCTAGATAACAAGTTGACTAAATCCGACTTTTATGACTGGCAAAGGTCTGTCCAGATGTCCATTGCTTATGACAAGCTGGACCACCCTATTACTACTCAAGCCCCCGCCATCCTAGGTCCAGTTTCCACCGTCGTGGATATGGATATCCGTCAGACAATAAAAAAGGACAGTGCGAATGCCAAGTGCCTCGTGTTGGCTTCAGTTGATGGTGTATACCAGAAGCAGCATGAGAAGATGGACTTAGTTTCCATCTTCCTCCATAACAAAGATTTATATGAAGAGAAATCTCGTATCGCAAGATATAAGACCTCAAATGAATTGCTTCAAGCGAGGTTGGCTGTCGAGTCATCTGTAAGGAACGACGTCTTTACGATGACTAGCTATATTGATAAGCTCACGGACCTGGAGACCACGTTGGGAAACAGGTCATATGCTGACATATTTCCACAGTCCCTGCTCTCTATTTACACCCTGAAAGAAACCAGGGAGACACCCGCTCTGCTTAATGGGAGACCTTCTTCTTCTGCATCCAGGGCGAAAGCAAAGGGTGAAAAGAAGAAAACCTCCACAAAGCCGATATACGGTGTCAGTGAAGTAGAAGGAAAGGGAAGAGCATAAGTTTCGGGACTTGGTATAAGAAGGAGGGATGTTCTTATTGTTATAGGAAGGGGCATTGGCAGAAAGATTGCAGGGCTTTGGAAGCCAGTAGCCAGGATTCGAAGCATGTTGTGGCTTCGGCCTCGGCTGTGTTTGTAATTGTGAACTGTTTGTCAATTAACTCTACTTCTTGGGTGCTAGATACCGGATCAGGATCTCATATATGTAATTCATTACATGCTTTGAGAAACCGTAGAGTTATCAGGGTAGGTGATATGTCTCTCAGAGTTGTGAACGGAATGAGTATGGACGCTGAATCCATGGGGGAATATCGCCTAGGACTGACAAGTGGGAAAATATTGATTCTACGTAACTGTTTGTATGTACCTAGTTTGACTTGTAATATTATATCAGTATCCTCACTTTCTAAAGAGGGATATGATTTTACATTCATAAGAGATGTGGTAAACATCCACCTAAATCAAGTTTTGATTGGGTCCGGTATATTAGATAACGGTATATACGTATTAAATCAAGCTCAGGTTTTCAATGTCCAGAACACACTTAAAAGAATGTCTCCGGAAATAAATCAGGCTTTCTTATGGCATTATAGACTAGCTCATATCAATGAAACACGGTTGACTAATTTACATAGAGAAGGATATTTGAATCCATTCGAATAAAAATCTTATGCTACTTGTGAATCTTGTCTCATGGGAAAGATGACAAAGACTCCGTTTACTGGACACGGAGTAAGAGCGAGCGAGCTCTTGGGACTCGTACACAGTGACGTGTGCGGTCTAATGTCTACACATGCAAGAGGTGGTCATTCCTACTTCATTACTTTATGGATGATTTCTCTAGGTATGGACATATCTTATTGATGAAGCATAAATCCAAGGCCTTTGACAAATTCCGGGAATACAAGAACGATGTGGAAAACCAAACAGGCAAAAGTATCAAGGCACTGAGATCTGATCGAGGTGGTGAATACTTAAGTGCCGAGTTCCTGGGATACTTAAAAGAGAATGGAATTCTCTCTCAGCTTACTCCTCCATACACACTACAACACAATGGTGTATCGAAAAGGCGAAATCGAACCCTATTGGATATGGTTCGTTCCATGATGAGTAAGGTTGAGTTACCGCGATCTTTCTGGGGTAATGCACTAGAATTAGCTGCATATCTTTTGAACAAGGTTCCAACCAAGACTGTGCCTACCACACCATATCAGATGTGGAGTGGGAAGAAACCCTATCTTTAGTACTTGAAGACATGGGGATGTCTAGCTTTTGTTAAAAAGCAGCATGCGGACAAGCTCGAGGCATGCTCAGTACAGTGTAAGTTTGTGGGATATCCAAAGAACTCCAAAGGGTATTATTTCTATTACGTAGAGGAACAAAAGGTTTTTGTTTCTCGTCATGCCCACTTCTTGGAAGCTGGATTTTTAGAAAATCAGAAGAGTGGGAGCGCAATAGAACTGGAAGAAATTCCAGAACCACAAGCTGTTACTGAAAGTATGGTAGAACCAGAAGTTTCAGAAGTAAAGGACATCCCAGCGCCTATCCGCAGAATTAGTAGGCAGTCTCATCCGCCCGAGTGATACTACGGTTTTCTCATAGACGGGGACCAAGAGGATTGCATCATTGACAATGATGACCCTACTAGCTTCCAGTAAGCCATTCAGAACGGCGACTCAGTAAGATGGCTGGATGCAATGCGGACCGAAATGGAGTCCATGTACACGAACAAAGTATGGACTTTGGACATTGCTCCAGATTGGGTAAAACCCGTAGGATGCAAATGGATCTTCAGAAGGAAGATTGGTGTAGATGGACAGGTTGAAACCAATAAGGCTAGACTTGTTGCAAAGTGTTTTCGTCAAAGACCTGGTTTGGACTATGACGAAACCTTTTTTCCAGTGGCTATGCTCAAATCCATTCGGGTCCTTCTTGCCATTGTTGCCTTCCACGATTATGAGATCTGGCAGATGGACATAAAGACGGCTTTTCTAAATGGTAATTTGGAAGAGTGTGTCTATATGGATCAGCCAGAGGGATTCATTCAGAGTGGGAGCAGCGATAAAGTTTGCAAGTTGTTTAAGTCCATCTATGGACTAAAGCAGGCATCGCGGAGTTGGAACATCTGTTTTGATGATAATGTTAAAGAATTTAACTTTATCAAAAATCCAGATGAACCATACATATATAGTAAGATTGTAGAGAGAACTGTAGTATTCCTCGTCTTGTATGTGGATGACATTCTCTTAATAGGAAATGATATTTCTGTGCTACAGTTAGTCAAAGGATTCTTGTCACAGAAGTTTTCCATGAAGAACCTGGGTGATGCCACCTACATTCTGGGGATCCAGATCTATCGTGATAGATCAAAGAGGATGTTAGGACTTTCACAGTCCAGGTACATAGACACCATATTGAAAAGATTCAGTATGGAAGATTCTAAGCGCGGTAACCTACCGGCTTGTTACGGAATCACCCTCTCCAAAGAGATGTCTCCCAAGACTGATTTGGAAAGGGCTCGCATATCGATTATACCCTACGCTTCTGTGGTAGGCTCTATAATGTATGTGATGTTATGTACCAGACCAGATGTAGCATACGCATTGAGCGTTGTAAGCCGGTATCAGGCAAACCCAGGGAAGAAGCACTAGATAGCAGTAAAGAACATTCTCAAGTACCTGAGGAGGACTACGGAGATGTTCTTAGTGTATGGCGGAAAGGACCTCCAGATCGAGGCCTTTGCTGACTCCAGCTTCCAGAGTGACAAGGATGACTCCAAGTCCATGTCGGGTTATGTCTTTACCCTCAATGGAGGGGCGGTCTGTTGGAAGAGTTCCATGCAGGACACCGTTGCTGACTCGACGATAGAAGCGGAGTACATAGCTGCTTGCGATGCCGCAAAAGAAAGTGTCTGGATGGAGAAGTTCATCACAGAATTTCAGGTGGTTCCAACCAATGTTGATCCAATAACTCTGTATTGCGACAACAACGGCGCTATAGCTTTAGCGAAGGAGCCCAGGTCCCATCAGAAGTCCAGACACATCTTAAGGCGGTATCACCTGATCAGGGAGATCGTAGATCGCCGGGAGATCGAGGTGAAGAGAGTAGATACGGAGAATAACACTGTTGATCCATTCATAAAGGTCATTCCTCAGACGCAGTTCGAGACGCTATTCGAGATGATAGGTCTGCGATATGCCAGTACATGGCCCTAGTGCAAGTGGGAGATTGTTAGTGTTTATGCCCTAGAGGCCATTATTATATCATACTAGATTGTATATTACTTAATGGAAGCTTGGGATATTCACAGTTGTATTGACAGTCTTGCTAAAAATGGTAGTATGCCACTTCGTTTGTTTCTATTTTAATATGTGCATATGATTCTTTTAACATATCGCTTATACATATTAGTAGAGCCCTTAGGATCTTTGCTTGGTTACCAGCGTTGTGATGGTAGTCACACTAGTAGGGGCTGGATAGTCTACAAGCACATCCTATATAGGTCCCTGGTCACAGGATTATCGAGACGGGGCATCGATACTCCGGAGTAGACTGGTGTATACGCTTCTCATCCCAGCATGGGGAGATGGTCTGTCCCACAGCCATTGATGTACGTCGTACTTAAGATAGTATGCAGGTGCTCGTTAGGATTACGAGTACACCGGACAGGACTCGCCGGGAACTGCAGGTTGGTACTATACCTATCGTCAGATTGCAGTTCCCAGGTGGTATAAGTATAGGTTAGTCCGTTGACTTGACATTGCTACTTCGCCTCGAGTGTGTTCCCACTGTACTTAGGTTACTTCCATAACAAGGCTCAAAGGATTCGTGCAAACAGGTAGTAGTTGGGTGCAGTCCCGAAGCACTTAGAGGCAGTGGCGGTTAAACAGGATTCGTCTCTCCCGGTATTGGGGGTTGATATCGCGCTGTGTATGGAAAGCCATTACGCAAGGTCACTGGCCAGGGCAAGCGAGACTTACTGGTAGGTGCTCCAGCAGTTTCTCAAGGTGTAATGTGCTTCACTCCGACACGACTTATACCGCTATTAGGGGTCTGACGTTTACCGCCCCCTAGGCCCGATATGCGATAGTCCTTGACGAACAGACCGGACTGTACGGAGATTGTCACATCAGGCTCAGCGGATGGGTTTACTCATCGACCTTCTTATCGATATCTACCTGGAGACCATTACGTACAGCTAGTACCGCTTGCGGCCTGTGGTTAAACCCACTGCCAGCGTAGTGTCAAGTCTTTAGAGTCCCACACAGAGAGTTTCCCTGCACCGGGCAAATGGTGTAGAGGCCGTATGGTCTTACGGCAGGGCCACGATCACTTACGTACAATTGCGCGCATACTATGATCGAGAAGATAATACTAGTGGGCTTTGTTTTAAGCCGGATCCTAGTATTATACAGATGGATTTATTCAGTCTCAGTTTATCCATGTTTTTGGGAAATACGGATGGGAAGGACAGTCTCGTAATTTGTTGGGAAGCTTCTAGAAGGAGGTGACTCATTTGTGTTTATTTCTTTTTAGATTTAAACTAAATGAGGTGTAGTTTCATTAAATGATCCATGACTCATTAGGTGACTCATTAGATGATTCACCTTGTGAGTTAAATGAAGCATGTGTAACGTTTTAGAAATCGTTTTGCGAATTTTCCTGTTTTAGGGCAAAATTGTCGGTTTTTCCCGTTTTAACCCGATTTCGATCAAATGACCGTATAAGCTTACCGACACCTAATTTGGCCAAAATAAAGCTTGTGCGCGAACTTTGGGAGTATTTGGGAGGTTTTGGTTCAGATAGATTTTTTCCCGAAAAAAATATTATTTTAAGCGGTGTTTTGTGCACGTAAATCGGGAAAAATTTTATTTTTGTGAATAAATTAATTTTGTCACTAGAATTATTTTAGAAGGTTCTTTTTAAATATCTAGATATTTTTTGGTGACTAATGTTTTCTTTTTAAAATTTAAAAGAAAAGGGTGTAATGGTGGCAAAATGCATTAATTAGCATTTAATTCTCTTTTTCCTTGCTTTTTCTTCACAAAATATTACACAAACCCCCCCCCCCTCTCACCTTGGCCGACCCTAACTCCCCCATTTCTGTCCAAAATCATTCCAAGCTCATTTCTCTCTCATTTCCTTTCAAAAACACATAAAGATATCCAAAAATAAATCCAAAAATTCCTATATAAATATTAAACCTTTTTCCTTCACTAATCCTTCATGGATCTTCATCAAAGCTTGAGTTTTGGAGGCTAAAGTGATGGATCTAAGTTCTTTTTGGTGTTCTTGAGGAGGTATAATTTCTTACCTTAATCCATAATTAATTGCTTTAATCTTTAACTAGCTAATTTAGTTAACTAGTTAAGTGCTTAGTTTAGCATTTAAATCATGATTAATTCATTATATTTGGTTTAAGAAATTCATGTTAGGGTTAATTTTTGATTAAGTGATTAGTGTTTATTTGAAGTGTTAAATTGGGTTTTAGAAAAGATTAATCTAGTAGAAAATGTTAAAAATTGCTAATAAGCATTTTGTTTAATTAAGCAAAATTGCTTACTAGATTTTTGCTAAAACATAATTAGCGAGTGTAAAAAATATAGGATTGGTTTAGATAGCTTAGTTAAGCTATTTTAAGGTATTTGTAATTGTTAGATTTGTGTTATCTCGAATCTAGTGCGATATATTGCGATAGGTTGCTTACTAGATTTCGGGGTTTTCCGACGTAGGGTTCGTTTGGTAGTTGCGAGGTTATATCCAGTGTATTCCTCGTAATTTTTGTGTTGTGTTGCGCGATCGGGACGATCGGGGTCCAGACGTGGTGTTTTGTAGTTTAGCGACCCCAATTAGGGTTTTGGCCGGTATCGTGCGCGATAGATGCGCTAAGCGCGCAGTGTAATTTTCCGGGCGTTTTCGTCGCGTTTCGTTGTCTTTCCGTCATTATAGGATATTTAGCTTATGTGTTGTATTTATGAAATTTTAGGTTCGCAAGCAGGGACTTCGGGTGCTGCGGACAAGGGGAAGCAGGTGGTCGGATTTTCTTAGCTCGAGACCATCGGTGAGTAGATTTAACATCTACGGGGAAATCGCCTGTATGGCGTTATGCGTCGGGGCGAATATGATATGATAGCTGCGTGTATTTCCATATTAGTTACTTTCATATGAATGTCATTGCATAGCATTATCTGTTGTACTTGACTCGTACCTTTAGATATAACACATTACTGACGGTTGATGTTGCACGAGCACTAAATCGTATGCTACACCCACACCGTCTGTAATTGCCATGACACGCACAAACACCTACATATGTGATATGATAGTAGATAGGAATGATTAGAGTAGTAACTCATATTCTATTGTGCATATGAAATACTGTGGACACATACATACGTGATATTGCATTGGGCAGGAATAGTTAAAGTAGTGAACCTTATTCCACTTCACTTATATTTTGTTATAATTACCTATACATCATGCATACATATTGACATGTACACCCTCGTACTTGATTACATGTAGATACTTAAACCCTGCTACACTTACATGTACACTTCATATGATGCTGCATTTATTTTCGAAGGAATTGGGAACCGCCTGATATGTTTTTAAAGCTAGATTCAATTTAAAGAGCGGTTTTCCCTTTATATGCTCATATTGATGTTTTATGTTGCATATATCAGTTTTATATGGATTTTACGCATTGAGATATGGATTTCATATGATTTATGGATTTGAGAACCGTGGGGGATATTTTCAAGAAAACTTTGTATTGTTTGAAAACCCGGTTTCTCTTGATTTGATATTTGATGCGTCCACCATGTGATTTCTCGGTTCTGAGATTTGGCTTGTGATACCCGATTCGAGGAGCGGGATACACTGTCTGCGGGTACATGGTGGACCCGGTATGGTACCCCGGGGTGAGTGGTGATTTCGTGGTGTAGACGATAAACCTAACGGTGGGACCACTACCTACCGGTGATTGTATTTGGACTCGGCGGTTATCTTGGAGATACCGACCGGAGTGAGGTATGACATATCGTCAGGGCTAGTCATGGTGACAGCGCCTGAGTTATGAGGATTTACGTGTCGATGCTAGACACGGGTTTCATGATGTTTCGAGTGTCGGTGATTGACACTTAGGTTTTCGTGAGACATACAGGATTTGAGGGCCGATCTTAGGATGCGGTGCCTGAGGATTTGGGATTTGATGTGTCAGTGAGGGACACTGGTGTTTTTCTATGCTGATGATTTTTGCATGAGATTTTATATTATATCATCCCACACTTAGGATTATGTTGATATGCATTGTTTCATGTAGTTATAGTACCCTGATGATGTTCCTTTACATGATTGTTGCATATTTACCTATCATACTTATGCTATCGGATTACTTGTGATAGATAGATCGCTGTTCGTGCATACTTGTGATTACTGTATGATGTTATTTATTATTCACGAGTTGGCAACTCACCCCCGTTGTGCCACAGTGTTGTGCAGGACTTACCCTCTGAGTAGTCGCGGTAGGGCATCTTTTCATCTCTACTTTTGCGGATACCGCTACGGTTGGCTGTGAAGCCTTGCTTTTAGGTGGGTTGCGGTTATCTGTTTGTACTTTGTATATTTTTTTGTTGGATCTAGTATTCTCCATCTACCACTATGTTGTATATGACTTAGAGACGACTTGTGAGGATTCAGTGTTATATTTTGTGGTGACTTTGGGTGCCGTGCTCGTGGGAGCCGGTTTTTGTTGAAAAGTTTTACTTCTTTATGCAGTTTTCTTTTATATTTCTTCGCTTCGGCGTCGTATATATGTTGTGGTGGTTGTCTCCGCCGTTGGGCGTGATTTGCTCCCGTTTGGGATGCTTTTATTATTATCTATGTTGTACCCGTTTTCGGGGTTAGTTTTTACAAAGGAGGTGCTGCCGAAATTTTTAAGAACGAAAACTAAACTTAAAGATTTTTACTTGAAAATTTCCGAATATTTAAAACTATGTTTTTCTCCGTTGATCCAGTTTTGGGTGGTTTAGATTTCTGGGTTTCGGCTTACTTAAGTTGCGTACGCCTTTAGACGTTACGTAGTTTAAGTGCCGGTTACGGGCCAAATTTGGGTCGTGACAAAGTTGGTATCAGAGCGCTAGGTTTTTACCTTTCGGAGTGTAGGACGACCTTGGTATGATGGAGTAGGTAGCTTGAGCAGAGTGACGTAACGTGTGTATGTTCCGCGGCATACTTACGACACGGTACTCCGCCTAAGTGACCTTAGGACTTATTGATTGATGTTCCTTCCGTGATTGATATACATCCTTGTGATTCGATTTCTGTTTCCTTATCGAATCTTGTTTCAATTTCCATCCTATATGCCGCCGAAGACTACGAGGGCACAGAGAGCGGCCGCGAGGGCCGAGGTCAGAGTTGACTCGTCTGAGGTGAGGACTGACCAGGGCAGTACGCCTGTTGTACCGGAGCACATTGCTATGATTGGTGCTGGTATGCAGGATCTGCGCCAGATTGTAGGGACTTTAGTAGAGGCCATTCGAGCACAGGGGCAGGCTGTTGTTCCACCCGTTGCAGGGACCACGATGGTACCTACTGATCCGGCAGTTGTAGTTTCAGCTCCAGAGGTTATTACCGTGTCACTGACGGAGTTCATGAGGCTGAGGCCTCCGGTGTTTACTGGCACAGATGTTACTGAGGATCCGCAGTCGTTCATCGACCGGATGGCCAGGATTTGTCGCTCACTCCGATGCTCTGACGAGAGATGGGTAGAGTTTGCGAGTTTCCGGCTGGAGGGTATGGCCCAGAAGTGGTGTGAGTCGTTGGAGAGGGGCAGAGCCACTGGTCTTGCTCCTATGACCTGGGCTGAGTTTGTGACGTCGTTTCTTGCTCGTTTTCTTCCACCGAGCGTCAGGGATGCGCGAGCGCGCAGATTTGAGTCGTTACGTCAGATGCCGAGGATGACGGTGTCGGAGTATGTTGTTTTGTTTACTGAGCTGTCGGTGTATGCTCCGTATCTGGTGGCGACTGAGGAGATGAGGGTGAAGAGGTTTGTTCGAGTCCTGCTTACCCAGTTGTTCCTAGCCATCAGCATTCAGCATTGCGACACGTATGCGGCAGCTGTCGATGCAGCCCTATTGGTGGAGGAGCGTCTAACTGAGTCATCGGTTGTTCCAGAACCGAAGAGGACTCGTACGGGTGAGCCAGCACGGGGACCGAGGTTTGTCCGCAGAGGCAGAGTTCCTTCAGACTCGGGGAGTAGCAGAGACGTTGGACGTGGCCAGTTATTCAGTTCTTATTCCCAGGAGGGCCAGCGACCGTCTTATGGATGCTTTGGTTGTGGCAGTTTGCAGCATCTTGTTCGGAATTGTACTGTGGTGCGTCAGAGAGGGCCAGCAGTACCGCAGGTTACCTTACCATCTTCTCCGCCTCAGAGAGCGTTGCCTCTTATTCCTGTTGTTGCGCCGCGTCAGACTCCTACTCAGAGAGGTCGTGGTCGCGGTGGTTTTGTGCTGAGAGGACGAGGTGGCAGAGGCAGAGGACAGCCAGTAGCCGGTAGAGGTCAGGCACGGGTTTTTGCCTTGACTCACCAGGACGCTCAGGCGTCTAATGCTGTGGTTTCAGGTACCCTTTCCTTATGTTCTTTTGATGCACATGTTCTTTTCGATCCGGGATCTACGCATTCGTATGTTTCTACGCACTTCGCGCCGAGGTTAGGCCGAGAGTCGTGTTTGCTGGATCAGCCGCTAGCTGTGACTACTCCTGTGGGAGAGTCGTTTGTTGCGCGGCACGTGTTCCGATCATGTGTTGTCCGCTTAGGAGACAGAGATCTGTCCGTCGACTTGATCCTTTTTGATATGTTGGACTTCGATGTTCTGTTGGGCATGGATTGGCTAGCGACTTGCTATGCGTCCGTGGACTGCCGCGAGAAGACAGTTAGATTTTGTTTTCCCGGCGAGCCAGTGTTTGTTGTGCAGGGAGACCGTGGTGTCGCCCCTCACAGTTTGGTTTCTGTTCTGTGCGCTAGACGGCTTTTGAGGAAGGGATGTCGGGGATTCTTAGCTTTCATTCATGATACTGGAGTTACGGTGGAGTCGTTGGACCAGGTTTCTACTGTGCGAGAATTTCCCGATGTCTTTCCCGATGAGTTACCTGGGTTGCCGCCAGAGCGCGATATCGAGTTTTGCATTGATCTGATTCCTGGCACGGAGCCTATTTCTATACCGCCTTATCGGATGGCTCCGGCAGAGCTTAGAGAGCTTAAAGATCAATTGCAAGAGTTGCTAGTTTTGGGACTTGTGCGTCCGAGTGTTTCGCCGTGGGGAGCTCCTGTTCTGTTCGTCAAGAAGAAGGACGGCAGTTTGAGGTTATGTGTGGATTATCGTCAATTGAACCGAGTTACGGTGCGGAACAGGTATCCTTTACCCCGCATTGACGATTTATTTGATCAGCTCCAGGGTGCGAAACATTTTTCGAAGATTGATTTGCGTTCGGGTTATCATCAGTTGCGGGTTCGGAATGATGACATTTCGAAGACTGCTTTTCGTACGCGCTATGGGCATTATGAGTTTTTGGTGATGTCGTTCGGACTCACCAATGCGCCAGCAGCGTTCATGGATCTGATGAACCGGATTTTCAGGCCGTTCCTCGACCAGTTCATTATAGTGTTTATTGATGACATACTGGTCTACTCTAGGAGTCGTGAGGAGCATGAGCAGCACTTGAGGATTACTTTGCAGATATTGAGAGAGCACCGGCTGTATGCTAAATTCTCAAAGTGCGCATTTTGGCTTGATAGAGTTGACTTCCTGGGTCATGTGGTGACTGGTGATGGCATTCTTGTGGACCCGAGGAAGATCGAGGCTGTACAGCTTTGGCCCAGACCTGTATCGGTGACGGAGGTCCGCAGCTTTTTGGGCTTAGCTGGTTATTATCGCCGTTTTGTGCAGGATTTCTCGAGTATCGCTGCACCGCTGACTGGACTGACCCGGAAGGGGATTCCTTTTCTCTGGACTGATGCGTGCGAGCAGAGTTTTCAGCAGTTGAAGACTCGGTTGACGACAGCACCAGTTCTTTCTTTACCTTCTGGATCGGGCGACTATGTTGTTTATTGTGATGCCTCTCGAGTGGGACTCGGCTGTGTTTTGATGCAGCATGATAGGGTGATTGCATATGCTTCTAGGCAGCTGAAGAAGCACGAGCAGAATTACCCCACTCACGATCTTGAGATGGCAGCGGTAGTCTTTGCGTTGAAGATTTGGAGACACTACTTGTACGGAGAGTCGTGTCAGATCTTCACGGATCATAAGAGTTTGAAGTATATCTTCCAGCAGCGAGATCTGAACCTGAGACAGCGCCGATGGATGGAGCTAGTGAAGGATTATGATTGTGAGATCCTTTATCACCCGGGCAAGGCGAATGTAGTAGCTGATGCTTTGAGTCGTAGGCCCGTGGGTAGCTTGTCCCAGTTGAGCGCAGTTCAGTATCAGTCTTCTGCAGATTGGCAGCTCTTGTATGATAGTAGAGTGCAGTTCGAATTCACTTCCGCTGGGGGACAGCTTGCTCGTGTCCTCGCCCGTCCACTTCTTTTTGATCGTATCCGTGAGGCGCAGCCCAGCGATGCCCGTTTGATTGAGATTCTTGAGCTTGTTCGGCAGGGAAGAGTTTCGGAGTTCATGATTGATGACCAGGGTGTGCTACGATGCGGGACTCGCTTGTGTGTACCAGATGTTTATGGGTTGAGACGCGAGATCCTAGAGCAGGCACATCAGTCGGCCTTTAGCGTTCATCCAGGTTCCACCAAGATGTACCGTGACTTGAGGGACTTCTACTGGTGGGAAGGGATGAAGCGTGATATATCGGACTTCGTTTCGAGGTGCCTGACTTGTCAGCAAGTCAAGGCTGAGCATCAGAGACCGGCTGGAGAGTTGCAGCCTTTACCCGTTCCGGAGTGGAAATGGGAACAGATTTCCATGGACTTCATTGTGGGTCTACCCAGGACCAGTCGAGGGTATGACTCCATTTGGGTTGTTGTAGACCGGTTGACGAAAGCGGCTCACTTTCTTCCAGTGAAGACCACTTTCGGTTATGCTCAGTATGCTCAGTTGTACATAGATGAGATTGTGCGTTTGCACGGTGTTCCCACATGCATAGTATCCGACAGAGGCACCCAGTTTACTAGCCGTCTTTGGCAGAAGCTTCAGGAAGCTTTGGGTACCCGGCTGAGTTTTAGTACCGCTTTTCATCCACAGACCGATGGCCAGTCGGAGCGGACTATACAGACTCTAGAGGATATGCTCCGTGCATGCGTGCTTGATTTTGGTGGCAGTTGGGATCGTCACTTGCCGTTGATTGAGTTCTCCTACAACAACAGCTTTCAGGAGACTATTCAGATGGCACCTTTTGAGGCATTATATGGTCGGAAGTGTCGATCGCCAGTCTGTTGGACCGAGCTTAGTGAGAGTTTGGTTTTGGGACCCCAGCTAGTTCAGGAGACCACGGAGAAGATCCAGCTGATTCAGGATAGGATGAGAGCAGCCCAGTGCAGGCAGAAGTCTTATGCCGACCGTCGTCGTCGCAGACTTGAGTTCGCAGTGGGGGATCATGTATTCCTGAGGATTTCTCCGATGAAGGGCGTTATGCGATTTGGGAAGAGAGGGAAGCTCAGTCCCAGATTTGTAGGTCCTTTCGAGATCCTTGAGCGAGTGGGTTCTGTTGCTTATCGTTTGGCGCTCCCGCCCAGTTTTCCGGATGTTCACCCCGTTTTTCATGTGTCGATGCTTCGTAGATACCTTCATGATCCTTCTCACACGATTCAGCACGAGACCGTTCAGCTTGAGCGCGATCTTTCGTTCACCGAGCAGCCGGTAGTTATTTTGGATCGGCAGGTGAAGAAACTTCGGTCAAAGGTCTTGCCATCTATGAAGGTTCTTTGGCGTAGCCCGACTAGTGAGGAGATCACTTGGGAGGCCGAGAGCGAGATGCGGAAGAAATTCCCTCATCTTTTTGAAGGTACGCTTAGTATGAAATTTTAATTCGGGGACCGAATTTCTATAAGGAGGGGAGATTGTAACGTTTTAGAAATCGTTTTGCGAATTTTCCTGTTTTAGGGCAAAATTGTCGGTTTTTCCCGTTTTAACCCGATTTCGATCAAACGACCGTATAAGCTTACCGACACCTAATTTGGCCAAAATAAAGCTTGTGCGCGAACTTTGGGAGTATTTGGGAGGTTTTGGTTCAGATAGATTTTTTCCCGAAAAAAATATTATTTTAAGCGGTGTTTTGTGCACGTAAATCGGGAAAATTTTTATTTTTGTGAATAAATTAATTTTGTCACTAGAATTATTTTAGAAGGTTCTTTTTAAATATCTAGATATTTTTTGGTGACTAATGTTTTCTTTTTAAAATTTAAAACAAAAGGGTGTAATGGTGGCAAAATGCATTAATTAGCATTTAATTCTCTTTTTCCTTGCTTTTTCTTCACAAAATATTACACAAACCCCCTCCCCCCTCTCACCTTGGCCGACCCTAACTCCCCCATTTCTGTCCAAAATCATTCCAAGCTCATTTCTCTCTCATTTCCTTTCAAAAACACATAAAGATATCCAAAAATAAATCCAAAAATTCCTATATAAATATTAAACCTTTTCCTTCACTAATCCTTCATGGATCTTCATCAAAGCTTGAGTTTTGGAGGCTAAAGTGATGGATCTAAGTTCTTTTTGGTGTTCTTGAGGAGGTATAATTTCTTACCTTAATCCATAATTAATTGCATTAATCTTTAACTAGCTAATTTAGTTAACTAGTTAAGTGCTTAGTTTAGCATTTAAATCATGATTAATTCATTATATTTGGTTTAAGAAATTCATGTTAGGGTTAATTTTTGATTAAGTGATTAGTGTTTATTTGAAGTGTTAAATTGGGTTTTAGAAAAGATTAATCTAGTAGAAAATGTTAAAAATTGCTAATAAGCATTTTGTTTAATTAAGCAAAATTGCTTACTAGATTTTTGCTAAAACATAATTAGCGAGTGTAAAAAATATAGGATTGGTTTAGATAGCTTAGTTAAGCTATTTTAAGGTATTTGTAATTGTTAGGTTTGTGTTATCTTGAATCTAGTGCGATATATTGCGATAGGTTGCTTACTAGATTTCGGGGTTTTCCGACGTAGGGTTCGTTTGGTAGTTGCGAGGTTATATCCAGTGTATTCCTCGTAATTTTTGTGTTGTGTTGCGCGATCGGGACGATCGGGGTCCAGACGTGGTGTTTTGTAGTTTAGCGACCCCAATTAGGGTTTTGGCCGGTATCGTGCGCGATAGATGCGTTAAGCGCGCAGTGTAATTTTCCGGGCGTTTTCGTCGCGTTTCGTTGTCTTTCCGTCATTATAGGATATTTAGCTTATGTGTTGTATTTATAAAATTTTAGGTTCGCAAGCAGGGACTTCGGGTGCTGCGGACAAGGGGAAGCAGGTGGTCGGATTTTCTTAGCTCGAGACCATCGGTGAGTAGATTTAACATCTACGGGGAAATCGCCCGTATGGCGTTATGCGTCGGGGCAAATATGATATGATAGCTGCGTGTATTTCCATATTAGTTACTTTCATATGAATGTCATTGCATAGCATTATCTGTTGTACTTGACTCGTACCTTTAGATATAACACATTACTGACGGTTGATGTTGCACGAGCACTAAATCGTATGCTACACCCACACCGTCTGTAATTGCCATGACATGCACAAACACCTAAATATGTGATATGATAGTGGATAGGAATGATTAGAGTAGTAACTCATATTCTATTGTGCATATGAAATACTGTGGACACATACATACTTGATATTGCATTGGGCAGGAATAGTTAAAGTAGTGAACCTTATTCCACTTCACTTATATTTTGTTATAATTACCTATACATCATGCATACATATTGACATGTACACCCTCGTACTTGATTACATGTAGATACTTAAACCCTGCTACACTTACATGTACACTTCATATCATACTGCATTTATTTTCGAAGGAATTGGGAACCGCCTGATATGTTTTTAAAGCTAGATTCAATATAAAGAGCGGTTTTCCTTTATATGCTCATATTGATGTTTTATGTTGCTGTCACGACCCGAAAGTACGGAACATGACCGGCACTTAAACTACGAACGTCTCGAGGCGTACGTAATCTAAGTAAACCGAAAACCCAGAAATCCAAACCAAGAAAATAGTAGAGTGCAGGAAAAACAACTTAAAGCAAGTAATTTCAATAGCATAAGCCGAATTATGCGGTTTTTAAAACATCAAAAAATTTACTGAAAATTTCGGCAGAGTCTCCTTTGTAAATACTGGCCCCCAAACGGGATACAACATGAATAGTATACGAAATCAAGAAAAGGGCATCCCCAAGCGGGAGCTAGCTCTTCGTCAATCGACGGTCACAACCACACAAACAATATAATATACAACGCCAACGGCGAGGATCAAAACTCAAAAGGAAACTCAAAACCACCAGAAAAATAACGAGCGACTCTAAGTTCGAAAGAATAACCAACACTGGTCTCTATCTCAATAAATACATGGTTGGTTGATGGAATTCTAGATACAACAGAATAATGATATACAAGATAAATAATGGGGGTATGATACAAGTAAACCCACCTACTAGCAAATCACCCGAATGAAACTGAGCCCGCAAGCCGTAATGAAACCTGTACGGCAAATCTGCAAGAAACTGGGGCACAACGGGGGTGAGTTGCCAACTCGTGAATAGAAAAACATCTACGCACAGAAATCGCATAAATAACGCAACCTAGGTCAATGATCATAATATATCCTCAAATATAAGTATAACAGGCAGCCTATAACAATGACTAGAGTAATATCTAACCCGAGTATAATTTCATGTGCCCGTGTCAGTGCCTCAGGTAGCAATATATCATATGAATGAGGTATGAATGCATGAAACAGAATACATGTAAATGAAGAAACTGTTTTCATAAATTAGTGAGATTTCCTTCGTATTTTTAAACTGAGGTATCATAATGAAATCAGTATCAACAGTGTCTAGCATCGACACAAAACATAAATCTCACTGTCTCGAAATATCAATGTCTCAATCTCAATATCTAGGGCGCCGTCAGTCCGGACCGGCCCCTACCTCCATCTCAAGACCACGACGGTATCCTCCGGATATCCGACGCGTCGGGTAATATCACCGGTAGGTAGTGCTCCCCAGCCAGGCTCAACGTCAACACCACATTCCTCTTGCCCCGGGGTACCATACCGGGCCCACCATGTACCCGTGACGGTTCCTCCACTCCTCGACACGGATCTCCAAAACCACAGCAAACTCATGGTGGACGACACTTTACATCACTAGAAAACCGCAACATTTTATATTTTAAAAGATCATAAGTTGTAAATTTTGCGGCTTTCCCTGAAATCCAGAAATATCATAAATCTCAAGAAATCATCACAAGTGCATATGTCAATGATAATGAACTAGGCATGAACAACTGAATAACAGTATGCATGAAGTGGTAGATAATAACTACAATGTCTAATATGGCATATAAGGGAAGTACACTAATATCATGTCAACACTACTAGCTAACAATCTAAGTCAAGCAATTATATTCTCTAAAGTGTACGTGACATGGCAATTACCGATGAAGATGTGTGTGAGCCGGCAAGTAGGTGTACGTGGTACATACGCATCATCGGTAATGGTGCTGGTGTCCTAACAGCATGATATCAATAATGGAATATGCAGCAAAATAAATATGCGAGGCAGAGCGAACATCAATAATGTGCGGGAGCTGAATACTAGACACAACGATAACTAATCAGCAATAATCTAATATAAGTCCTAGGAATGGTGCCTTTTGAAATAACACGAATCATGGGGTTTTGAAAATAGGGGCTACGGTGTTTTTATGAAAAGATACGTCGTTTATGAAATATCCGTAGATTCCCTTGAGCTGTCTTTAAAAATGCCCACGATTCGTTAGTTTTTGAAATAAGTAAGAAGTCTAATCTAATCTAACAACTACACTAAACTATACGGCTGAACTACAAGCTGAACTACAGGTAAGGAAACCGCCTATCATCTGAGTCGATACATATACATACCTGTATATGTATAGTCGGTGATCTCGCCTCAATAATATCATATCCGATACCATATCTATAATCAGGCATCCCAAGTCAAGAGTGCGGATCAATCATCAATATAGCTCGTACGTAAATCCGTTGTACGGCATCCCAATATGGGTACGGGTCAATATCACATTCATCATACTATTCACCTGGTATCCTCTTTATCAAATATCACGATCGGGGTACTGATCTACGTCTAGTACCATACTGATACCGCCTACGTAAGCATGGACGTGTGTGAAACACTACGTCAAGGACCCGCTACAACGTCATGTCGTTTTTAAGATACGAACCCTGCTATATCACCGATCTCACGGCCTCAAATCGAATCTCATCGACTCAGTTCAATCCCAAGTATCATCCTCAATCCGTATGTGAACACATAGTCCCATACCCATGTGAACACATAGCTATAATGACTCCCATGAGCACATATCAATAGGAATGTATACAAGTATGTATGTGTGTATGTGTAGTGCAACACTACCCTAGGGTTCGCAATGCTAAAATAATCCAACACACTAATATCCGTCCTAAGCACCGTTATTAATCCCAAAAACATATAATAATTGTTGGTGTGTATACGCATCCGTATACACCACCACGGACTGCGGGGGTGCTATACGCCATCCACCCGACTTCTCCCCGTAGATATAAATCTACTCACCTGGTCCTCGCTAGCCGGTGCCGACGTCGCCACGCGCTTGCTTGTCGTCTCGAAGTCCACATGGGGGTACCTACATATCATAACGTACCATATCGCATTAAAACTAAATTCGAAATCGAAACGGCATACGAAAATCAAATCGGCACGCGTATCACGCATAGGTCCAAACCTATCGCCCAAGCATGCAAGAATAGTAAAACCAACCCTCGATGTCGATGTACAAACGTCAAACCATCGAGAAAAATCCAATCACACTCATTTGCACATTCACGAACACTAATTTTAATATAAACTAGGTTAAAACTCACAAAAACCCCATTTTCACTTAAAAAGTCATTTTTCCGAAAATCTAGCAAGCACAATTCGCCGTTTTTGTACAAAACATGATGTTTAAATGAAAGTCGCGTCCAATATACTTATTAAATATCTTAAATAAGTCGTATAAAAAATTTCCGGAATTTAATCTCATTAAATTCCAAAAATCCTAATATTCTAGTTTACAAAAATACCCTTTTTTAACAATTTCAAAGCAAAAATGCACAAACTACAATCTAGCTTAGATTTGCATGATCCAAAGTATTAAACCACACTTAATAAAGTTAATGAAGCCAAGAAAACCCTAATCACATTTTTAATCCCAAGAATTTAACAAATTTCAAAAACCTAGTAAGCAATTAGCAAATTAACACAATTTTTCAAGTAACAACTTGTAATTAACAACTAGATTAGTTTTCTACAAAACTAATTATGTTAAACCACTTCACTAAACCATGCACAATCAAACATAACTCATTTCCACAACAAACCCTAACTTGAAATCCAAAACTTGCAATTAAACTCATATATCCAAGTTAACACTTAATTTAAATTAGCTTTAAGAAACAAGTAACAATTTAAGCAAAAAGTTTTAGAATTATACCCAAAAATATATGAAGGTCCACAAGACTCCATGGCCTCCCAAAATGCTCTCTTTTCACAAGGATCCATGCTATACGGGCTAAGCTAAAATGGGTAGGAGTCGGATTTGGGTTTTCGGATTTTTTTTGATGGATTTTGAGCAATTTTTGATGAAGTTTTGAAGAGAAAGGAGAGGGGAAAATGGAGGGGGGCTGCTGCTGTATGGAGAAGGGATTTCGACCAGAAATGGGAGTGGGGGAGGAGAGAGAGGGAGGTAGAGAAAGTGGGGCAAAGTCAAGGTCAAACAAAGTCAAAAGTCTAACTACTTCACTCATTTTCTTTTCTTTCCTTTCATTTCTCTTTCCTTGAAAATCAAGTGGGGAAAAGATATGGTGGGTGCTGAATTCAGCCATGGGGAGGGGTAAGTGGGGGTGTGTGGGTGTGGGCACGGGTGTGGCGTGGTGAAAAATGATAAATACAATACCCCAAACATCCATTTACGCTAAAAAAAGCCTTTTTTCTTCAATAATTTCTAAACCGTTTTGGCAAATGATTTCGTTCCAAAAACCACATGTTAAAATTTTATTTAATGTTTTATGATGCACAAAATTTGTTTCAACTCATTCCAATTTGTAATTTTCCCTAATTAAATGTATTAGTGACGGCTTAAATAATAATAAAATAATATTTTTTTTCAGAAAATTTGAAATTTCACCAGCGGCTCAATAAACACCAAATAATAGCAATTACATAGCTAGAATATGTATATTTAATTTTTATAATAAGATATTTGCATTTTGACTTTTTACAGAAAACCCCCTTATTTAACCGATTTTTTTTCGAAATTTCACCGAAACGATTTTCAAAACGCTACAATCTTCCCCCCTTAAAGAAATTCGGTCCCCGAATTTAAATTCAAACTCCCCCAAATACTAAAATATCTAAGAAAACCCATCAAGTCGTCGGGGCTCCGAAATTGTAAATACATAAAACAAATCGTAGCGCAGCGCATGCGCTTGAAAAATGAGCATATAACTCAAATCAAAACTCCGTCAAGCATCCCGCAATCATCGGAGTCATGGAGAAGACATCAATGCCAAATCCAAATCAAAACCGATATGACATAACTCGAAACTAAACATGAAAATATCGAATCTATATCTGTAAGTGTCTGAAGGAAATGCATGCCAATCTCTTTAAGTAGCTGTGCAACGCGTATAACACTGCACAGTGGCGGACGTCTATCATAAGAAAATAACTATATATATATACCTTTGTTTGAAATGTACGTTCCGCCGTTTTGGAAATAATTTAGAAGGGTCTCCTTATTTTAAACATTTCGTGTCATATCAGACGCGTAGGTAAATACTGAGGCTATAGCTCGCTTTTTGGAAATCCCTTCAATAACTATCAATGCATGCAAAATGTATTCAGGTACTGTCCTCTGACTAGTCCTGCTCAGTACGAAAACACATAGCAATATCATAAAAACGTACTGCTCTATAAGAAATCAATCCCAAAATATGCACATGAATACTACGTGCGTCTGGTGCGCACGGAAATCAAAATCCATGAATGTGCCATACATGCGCACAGAAACAACATCTAAGTGCATCAGGTGTGCACGAAACATCTGTCGTAGGCAACATGTGTGCCTGACAGCAAAATCAGGTGCATCTGACATGCACGAAAAAAAAATCTCGATTTAGTGCCTCTGGTGTGCACCAAAATCACCCTTCAAAACATGCGCCCCACATGCGTGAAAATCCAAATCTGGTGCATCTATCGTGCATGAAATCATGAAATCCAATATCAAGCACCGAACGTGCGCAAAAGCAATCAGGTGCACAAGGTGCACAAAACAAATATCGAGTATCACAATCAAAATCGAAGTCCAGTGCATCTAAGTGCACAAAAGACGTATCACTGCACTGCAAGCATATATAAACTATACCGAGTGCAGGAACGAAATCGTGTGCATGCATACGCACAAAACCAACTCAACTGTTTAAAACCGTAAAATCACAAACATGTGAAACTAAAGAACGAAAACGATATCAAGTGCAACACTGTGCAAAGATCGTAAATCCTCAATCATTAAAATCAAATCATACGAATAAATCACCCAAAACATCGTAATCAATAATGGCGGAATAGTCCTGCTCAAGCGCATCCTCTAAGAATCTCGGCCAACTGTCGCGGTCACTAGTGGGACGTCTCGTCGATGATCATGAACTCTGTCCTGCTGGCGTGCGTAACCATGACCACTCCTGGGACAAGGTCTCCACTATGAATTACCGATCTTTCGGTCCATCGGCCCTATCAGGTGTGCTAACGGGGACGATTCCGTTCTGGCACGTCTCTGGTCATCTCTTGGTCAATCATCACGACCACTCGTAAGACAGCATATCACTGGCGTCGGCCTCTGGCTCTCTGAATGTACGTGACACATCTGATCCTGGGTGCAAGTATCATTGCAGCAGTGTCCTGGAAGGAATCCTGCTCACGGTCTCTTCCATGTCTCGTCTCTGCCAACTGTCCGGAAGTCGTTGTTCTTTCCTATATCTGCATCTTGCTCTGGAACGACTGCATACTCATCGCGACTCCTTCTGGAAGGTAAGTCCAAGTACCATGCCTCGGCATGCGCATCGCCTCTCTGATGTCGGCGGAGTGGAACGTCATCTCATCTAGATCTGGTACAAACCTCTTGCTTCACTTTTCTCTACTGTTGTCTGCTTTGGACTCGTCTCGTCGCGGCTGCATGGACTGAGCTCCAACGACTATCCTCGTATCTGGAGTCTCCCAAGAATGCATCTCACCACCTAGCATCCAAATTAAGTCGAGCCATCCGATTGAGTCGTCAAAACCTTATAATCCCCCAAGAGCTCAACCTCTTGGGCACAGTTTAATAGTATCGAGTACATACCACAGCATCGGTGGTCCAGCCGTAGAAGGGCAAACCCAAGCCTCACTAATGGCGCCGTAGAACTGCCGCAAACCCGAAGGTTCAAAGGCTTTCACACGGTCATTAAGTCGAGTTAGGGTTTCATTCTTCTAGAGGGACCATAGAATTGCCTGCATGTCTTTCCGACTACTTTAAACTTGGATAAATAGGTTTCTGACATTCGATCGTCTTTGTCGACTCCCAACGTCTCCGCGTGAAGTCGTCTCTAGCTGGAATCAATCTATCTGATGACCTCGCATCGGGGTAAGCGAACGAACCACCTTTCCTAGTCATTCATCATCGGGTGACTAGCGACCTTCTATCATCTATTCGTACAACTCGCCCCGCCATAGTTCCAACATATGGGGCGATATCTCGTCGCTCGCAGCAACAACTGGCTCGCTCGTCTGCACGCTGAACAGTGCCTCAATCATCAGGAGTAAGCAACACACCAACGGTCATCAAAATCTGGCTGGCCTCTGTCAGTGGCTCAATCCTCTAGTATCGATCAGCACATCCGAGTAACCTCATAAAGGCGATCCGCCAAACGCTCGTGGCGTGGAAACACAGTAAAAAGACACATCTCTGCAATCGTGTGTCGCCGGAATTTCGCCCTGGTCAGTCCTCGTTCGTGACGAGCTTGTGCTGACCGTAACTCTAGCCGTAGCTCTCCCTGCCGTAACCGTAGCAGCAAAACCAAACTGATACCGATGAGGCTAGATCGGAATGAATATAATACTGAACAAGGAAATGCACATCCTAAGGCTTCATAAGTGGAGTGGCGTGTCGTAAATATGCCGCGGAACATACCAACGGTACGTCACTCTACATTAGTCACCTATTCCATCAACCAAGGGTCATCCTACGCTCCGAAGGTTAAAACCTAACGCTCTGATACCAACTTTGTCACGACCCGAAAGTACGGAACATGACCGGCACTTAAACTACGAACGTCTCGAGGCGTACGTAATCTAAGTAAACCGAAAACCCAGAAATCCAAACCAAGAAAATAGTAGAGTGCAGGAAAAACAACTTAAAGCAAGTAATTTCAATAGCATAAGCCGAATTATGCGGTTTTTAAAACATCAAAAAATTTACTGAAAATTTCGGCAGAGTCTCCTTTGTAAATACTGGCCCCCAAACGGGATACAACATGAATAGTATACGAAATCAAGAAAAGGGCATCCCCAAGCGGGAGCTAGCTCTTCGTCAATCGACGGTCACAACCACACAAACAATATAATATACAACGCCAACGGCGAGGATCAAAACTCAAAAGGAAACTCAAAACCACCAGAAAAATAACGAGCGACTCTAAGTTCGAAAGAATAACCAACACTGGTCTCTATCTCAATAAATACATGGTTGGTTGATGGAATTCTAGATACAACAGAATAATGATATACAAGATAAATAATGGGGGTATGATACAAGTAAACCCACCTACTAGCAAATCACCCGAATGAAACTGAGCCCGCAAGCCGTAATGAAACCTGTACGGCAAATCTGCAAGAAACTGGGGCACAACGGGGGTGAGTTGCCAACTCGTGAATAGAAAAACATCTACGCACAGAAATCGCATAAATAACGCAACCTAGGTCAATGATCATAATATATCCTCAAATATAAGTATAACAGGCAGCCTATAACAATGACTAGGGTAATATCTAACCCGAGTATAATTTCATATGCCCGTGTCAGTGCCTCAGGTAGCAATATATCATATGAATGAGGTATGAATGCATGAAACAGAATACATGTAAATGAAGAAACTGTTTTCATAAATTAGTGAGATTTCCTTCGTATTTTTAAACTGAGGTATCATAATGAAATCAGTATCAACAGTGTCTAGCATCGACACAAAACATAAATCTCACTGTCTCGAAATATCAATGTCTCAATCTCAATATCTAGGGCGCCGTCAGTCCGGACCGGCCCCTACCTCCATCTCAAGACCACGACGGTATCCTCCGGATATCCGACGCGTCGGGTAATATCACCGGTAGGTAGTGCTCCCCAGCCAGGCTCAACGTCAACACCACATTCCTCTTGCCCCGGGGTACCATACCGGGCCCACCATGTACCCGTGACGGTTCCTCCACTCCTCGACACGGATCTCCAAAACCACAGCAAACTCATGGTGGACGACACTTTACATCACTAGAAAACCGCAACATTTTATATTTTAAAAGATCATAAGTTGTAAATTTTGCGGCTTTCCCTGAAATCCAGAAATATCATAAATCTCAAGAAATCATCACAAGTGCATATGTCAATGATAATGAACTAGGCATGAACAACTGAATAACAGTATGCATGAAGTGGTAGGTAATAACTACAATGTCTAATATGGCATATAAGGGAAGTATACTAATATCATGTCAACACTACTAGCTAACAATCTAAGTCAAGAAATTATATTCTCTAAAGTGTACGTGACATGGCAATTACCGATGAAGATGTGTGTGAGCCGGCAAGTAGGTGTACGTGGTACATACGCATCATCGGTAATGGTGCTGGTGTCCTAACAGCATGATATCAATAATGGAATATGCAGCAAAATAAATATGCGAGGCAGAGCGAACAGCAATAATGTGCGGGAGCTGAATACTAGACACAACGATAACTAATCAGCAATAATCTAATATAAGTCCTAGGAATGGTGCCTTTTGAAATAACACGAATCATGGGGTTTTGAAAATAGGGGCTACGGTGTTTTTATGAAAAGATACGTCATTTTTAAAATATCCGTAGATTCCCTTGAGCTGTCTTTAAAAATGCCCACGATTCGTTAGTTTTTGAAATAAGTAAGAAGTCTAATCTAATCTAACAACTACACTAAACTATACGGCTGAACTACAAGCTGAACTACAGGTAAGGAAACCGCCTATCATCTGAGTCGATACATATACATACCTGTATATGTATAGTCGGTGATCTCGCCTCAATAATATCATATCCGATACCATATCTATAATCTGGAATCCCAAGTCAAGAGTGCGGATCAATCATCAATATAGCTCGTACGTAAATCCGTCGTACGGCATCCCAATCTGGGTACGGGTCAATATCACATTCATCATACTATTCACCTGGTATCCTCTTTATCAAATATCACGATCTGGGTACTGATCTACGTCTAGTACCATACTGATACCGCCTACGTAAGCATGGACGTGTGTGAAACACTACGTCAAGGACCCGCTACAACGTCATGTCGTATCTATGATACAAAACCTGCTATATCACCGATCTCACGGCCTCAAATCGAATCTCATCGACTCAGTTCAATCCCAAGTATCATCCTCAATCCGTATGTGAACACATAGTCCCATACCCATGTGAACACATAGCTATAATGACTCCCATGAGCACATATCAATAGGAATGTATACAAGTATGTATGTGTGTATGTGTAGTGCAACACTACCCTAGGGTTCGCAATGCTAAAATAATCCAACACACTAATATCCGTCCTAAGCACCGTTATTAATCCCAAAAACATATAATAATTGTTGGTGTGTATACGCATCCGTATACACCACCACGGACTGTGGGGGTGCTATACGCCATCCACCCGACTTCTCCCCGTAGATATAAATCTATTCACCTGGTCCTCGCTAGCCGGTGCCGACGTCGCCACGCGCTTGCTTGTCGTCTCGAAGTCCACATGGGGGTACCTACATATCATAACGTACCATATCGCATTAAAACTAAATTCGAAATCGAAACGGCATACGAAAATCAAATCGGCACGCGTATCACGCATAGGTCCAAACCTATCGCCCACGCATGCAAGAATAGTAAAACCAACCCTCGATGTCGATGTACAAACGTCAAACCATCGAGAAAAATCCAATCACACTCATTTGCACATTCACGAACACTAATTTTAATATAAACTAGGTTAAAACTCACAAAAACCCCATTTTCACTTAAAAAGTCATTTTTCCGAAAATCTAGCAAGCACAATTCGCCGTTTTTGTACAAAACATGATGTTTAAATGAAAGTCGCGGCCAATATACTTATTAAATATCTTAAATAAGTCGTATAAAAAATTTCCGGAATTTAATCTCATTAAATTCCAAAAATCCTAATATTCTAGTTTACAAAAATACCCTTTTTTAACAATTTCAAAGCAAAAATGCACAAACTACAATCTAGCTTAGATTTGCATGATCCAAAGCATTAAACCATACTTAATAAAGTTAATGAAGCCAAGAAAACCCTAATCACATTTTTAATCCCAAGAATTTAACAAATTTCAAAAACCTAGTAAGCAATTAGCAAATTAACACAATTTTTCAAGTAACAACTTGTAATTAACAACTAGATTAGTTTTCTACAAAACTAATTATGTTAAACCACTTCACTAAACCATGCACAATCAAACACAACTCATTTCCACAACAAACCCTAACTTGAAATCCAAAACTTGCAATTAAACTCACATATCCAAGTTAACACTTAATTTAAATTAGTTTTAAGAAACAAGTAACAATTTAAGCAAAAAGTTTTAGAATTATACCCAAAAATATATGAAGGTCCACAAGACTCCATGGCCTCCCAAAATGCTCTCTTTTCACAAGGATCCATGCTATACGGGCTAAGCTAAAATGGGTAGGAGTCGGATTTGGATTTTCGGATTTTTTTTGATGGATTTTGAGCAATTTTTGATGAAGTTTTGAAGAGAAAGGAGAGGGGAAAATGGAGGGGGGCTGCTGCTGTATGGAGAAGGGATTTCGACCAGAAATGGGAGTGGGGGAGGAGAGAGAGGGAGGTAGAGAAAGTGGGGCAAAGTCAAGGTCAAACAAAGTCAAAAGTCTAACTACTTCACTCATTTTCTTTTCTTTCCTTTCATTTCTCTTTCCTTGAAAATCAAGTGGGGAAAAGATATGGTGGGTGCTGAATTCAGCCATGGGGAGGGGTAAGTGGGGGTGTGGGCACGGGTGTGGGGTGGTGAAAAATGATAAATACAATACCCCAAACATCCATTTACGCTAAAAAAAGCCTTTTTTCTTCAATAATTTCTAAACCGTTTTGGCAAATGATTTCGTTCCAAAAACCGTATGTTAAAATTTTATTTAATGTTTTATGATGCACAAAATTTGTTTCAACTCATTCCAATTTGTAATTTTCCCTAATTAAATGTATTAGTGACGGCTTAAATAATAATAAAATAATATTTTTTTTCAGAAAATTTAAAATTTCACCAGCGGCTCAATGAACACCAAATAATAGCAATTACATAGCTAGAATATGTATATTTAATTTTTATAATAAGATATTTGCATTTTGACTTTTTACAGAAAACCCCCTTATTTTACCGATTTTTTTCCGAAATTTCACCGAAACGATTTTCAAAACGCTACAATCTTCCCCCCTTAAAGAAATTCGGTCCCCGAATTTAAATTCAAACTCCCCCAAATACTAAAATATCTAAGAAAACCCATCAAGTCGTTGGGGCTCCGAAATTGTAAATACATAAAACAAATCGTAGCGCAGCGCATGCGCTTGAAAAATGAGCATATAACTCAAATCAAAACTCCGTCAAGCATCCCGCAATCATCGGAGTCATGGAGAAGACATCAATGCCAAATCCAAATCAAAACCGATATGACATAACTCGAAACTAAACATGTAAATATCGAATCTATATCTGTAAGTGTCTGAAGGAAATGCATGCCAATCTCTTTAAGTAGCTGTGCAATGCGTATAACACTGCACAGTGGCGGACGTCTATCATAAGAAAATAACTATATATATATATATACCTTTGTTTGAAATGTACGTTCCGCCGTTTTGGAAACAATTTAGAAGGGTCTCCTTATTTTAAACATTTCGTGTCATATCAGACGCGAAGGTAAATACTGAGGCTATAGCTCGCTTTTTGGAAATCCCTTCAATAACTATCAATGCATGCAAAATGTATTCAGGTACTGTCCTCTGACTAGTCCTGCTCAGTACGAAAACACATAGCAATATCATAAAAACGTACTGCTCTATAAGAAATCAATTCCAAAATATGCACATGAATACTACGTGCGTCTGGTGCGCACGGAAATCAAAATCCATGAATGTGCCATACATGCGCACAGAAACAACATCTAAGTGCATCAGGTGTGCACGAAACATCTGTCGTAGGCAACATGTGTGCCTGACAGCAAAATCAGGTGCATCTGACATGCACGAAAAAAAAATTCTCGATTTAGTGCCTCTGGTGTGCACCAAAATCACCCTTCAAAACATGCGCCCCAAATGCGCGAAAATCCAAATCAGGTGCATCTATCGTGCATGAAATCATGAAATCCAATATCAAGCGCCGAACGTGCGCAAAAGCAATCAGGTGCACAAGGTGCACAAAACAAATATCGAGTATCACAATCAAAATCGAAGTCCAGTGCATCTAAGTGCACAAAAGGCGTATCATTGCACTGCAAGCATATATAAACTATACCGAGTGCAGGAACGAAATCGTGTGCATGCATACGCACAAAACCAACTCAACTGTTTAAAACCGTAAAATCACAAACATGTAAAACTAAAGAACGAAAACGATATCAAGTGCAACACTGTGCAAAGATCGTAAATCCTCAATCATCAAAATCAAATCATACGAATAAATCACCCAAAACATCGTAATCAATAGTGGCGGAATAGTCCTGCTCAAGCGCATCCTCTAAGAATCTCGGCCAACTGTCGCGGTCACTAGTGGGACGTCTCGTCGATGATCATGAACTCTGTCCTGCTGGCGTGCGTAACCATGACCACTCCTGGGTCAAGGTTGTTAGTGTATATGCCCTAGAGGCCATTACTGTATCATACTAGTTTGTATATTACTTAATGGAAGCTTGGGATATTCACCTTGTATAAACAATCTTGCTCAATATAGTAGTATGCTACTTGGTTTTTTTCTACTTCAATGTGTACATGTGTTTATTTTGCGATATCACCTATACGCATTAGTGGAGCCCTTAGGATCTTTGCTTGATTACCAGCGTTGTGATGGCAGTCACACTAGTGGGGGCTGGGTAATCTATAAGCACATCCTTATACAGGTCCCTAGTCGCAGGACTATCGAGACAGGGCATCGATACTCCGGAGTAGACTAGCGTATGCGCTTTTCATCCCAGTGTGGGAGATGGTCTGTCCCACAGCCATCAGTACGTCGTACTGGAGATAGTATACGGGTGCTCGTTAGGTTACGAGTACACTGGACAGGACTCGTCGGGAACTGACAGGTTGGTATTATACCTATCGTCAGTTATCAGTTCCCAGGTGACATGAGTACAGCTTAGTCCGCTGACTTGACACTGGCACTTCGCCTCGAGTGTGTTCCCACTGCACTTTGATCACTACCCTACCACGGCTCAAAGGAGTCGTGCAAACAGGTAGTGGTTGGGTGCAGTCCCGAAGCACTTGGAGGCAGTGACGGTTAGACAGGATTCGTCTTTCCCGGTATTGGGGGTTGACATCGCGCTGTGTCTAGGAGAGCCATTACACAAGTAGTCCCTGGCCAGGGCAAGCGAGATATACTGGTAGGCTTCCAGTGTTATCTCAGGGTGTTTTGGGCTTCACTCCGACACGACTTGTACCGCTATTGGGGGAATGACGTTTTACCGCCCCCTAGGCCCGACATGCGATGTATCAGACGAACAGACCGGCCTGTACGGAGAATGTCACATTCAGACTCAGTAGGAGTTCAGATGGGGTTCACCTCGTCAGCCTTCTTGTCGGCATCTACCTGGGGACCGTTACGCACAGCTAGTGCCGCTTGCGGTCTGTGGTTAAACCCACTGCCAGCGTAGTGTCGAGTCTTTAGAGTCCCACACAGAGGGTATTCGCCTCTGGGCAAAACAGAGTAGAGGTCGCATGGTTTTGCGACAGGGTTCGTTCTCATCCGCGCACTTGTGCACGTTTTGGAGTCCGGACGGATTATACTGGCAGGCTCTGGTTTGAGCCAGATACTGGTATATGTTTTGGGGTTGCTTTTATCTCTCGGTATTCTTGTTCCTCGGAACGAGAATGCAGGTGTGTATGCACAGTTGTTTGAGGCAGAGGAAGAGGTTTTTCATTAGGGTTTCGGAACGGGTGCGTATGCACAGTTGACAGTCGTCTTTTTCCAAACCCTAATGAATTAGTGAGATATCTATTAATAATAGTAATTAAATGAAATTATGTTATGGTTGGTTTTGTTGACTTGTTGACCATGGTTGACTTGTTGACCATGGTTGAATGTTTGACCATCATCATTACTTTGTAAGGATGCTCCTTGATTCTTGCTTACATTTCATTTAATGAAGTATGATAGTGGTCATTCCAAAACTACCATCAACTATTCTCATTTGAATTATTATTGTTTAGATAATTCTTTTTCTTTTTGATATGGTTGCAAAAAGAAAAAGAGAGCTCATGCTATCATAACCATTCTCTCTCCTCACTTCATCTTCTTCTTCCTCAAGCTCAAGGTGATTCCTTCTCATGTGTTGAGAATCCCTCACCTTGAAAAGAAAATAACCCCTAGACACTCTCTACTCACTCTAGGATCAAGGGTTTAGCAAGCCGGAGATTCTAGTTCACTCAAAGTTCAAGGAAGAGCCCGAAGGTTGTACCCTCAGGTGGATCCATCTTCGATGGAAGAAGGCGACTTGAAAGAACCATCAACCTCTACAAAGTTTGAAGAAGAAGGAGTTCAAGTTTAGGTATAACCATCTTTCCGAGTAGCTAATTCTCTTTAGCTTGTTTGCCAGTTATAGTTTAGGAAAAGATCCCGACTTTGTTAGTCCATGTTGCCCCATGCGCTAAAAATTTGATTTTTATACCGTTTCCGCCTCCCCGCAAGAACCGGGGGTCGCAACGTGGACTTACAATGGTATCAGAGCCTAACTAAACTTAAACTAGCTTGGTAGTGAAGTGTAACGAAGTTCGGAACCGTAAAAATCCAAAAACCAAACTTTTACAAAACCCTAGTTTCTGTTAAAATTTTTTCTGGTCAAAACAAGATTTGTTATACACCTAAAATCGGCTCAGGGTTTTGTGAGAACACCCAAGAAAAACGATCGCATGATTCCCTTAAAGCGCCGCGGTTCCGCGGCAATAGGTGGCTTAGGCCGCGGAACCGCCGCCGTTTTGTTTCCTCTTGTGATCGTTTTTAGTGCAGTGTTCTTCTGGTAGGATTTTGGGATTTTTAAGATATATTATATGTGCCCAGATTTTCCAGAACTGAAATTTACTTTTGGGGTCCTATAATTCCGTATTTTTTTCCGAACTTCACTGCACTTTGACTATGATGGTTATATCTGTGATGTTTGCATGTATTGAACGTCGGCTAATCGCTATAAGTCGATTAGTCGGGGTTATACATCTCTGTGATCTGTGTTTGATATTGGAATGTGTATATGAATCTGTTGGACTGTCGCGGGTGAATAGCCGGGGTGGATGTGAGATGAGCTTTTGTTTTTCTTTCATTCATTTGTAAATGTAAATTGATGTAATATTATTATTTGTATGGCCGCACAACCGGGTCGGGGTTGTAGCCGTCATTGTATAATTCTTTTTACTGTTTTTGCTCCTAGGATTGACCCATGGAGGGGTGCACAAACTGCCGAGTACTTGGCGGGTAGTTTGCCGCACCCGTAGGGGTCTTGGGTGGGGTATTTGCTATTCACCGCGACCGTGTAATCCGCTTTTCGTTGCAGGCTCGAACGGATTGCGGATTGCTAGTATATCCAATGTATTCATCTGTGATCTGTAATGTCTATCATTGCTTTATATTTAGGCATTGCTTATGTTTTACAGCCGCGCTAGCCTAGCCCCCGCTCTGTCGTTAGTTAAGTAACCTAACGAGTGATGACGGGACCCCGTGGCGAATGCGAATGGCATAAGCGTACGTCATATTTTGGTTGTTTTCTGCAATGGTAGGATTAAATGATGGGACGCATTAAAAGAACTAATGCAAGAATATCACGCATTAAAAGAACTAATGCAAGATAATAAACCAAGCTAAAGTCGTTGGAACACTTTCGAAAAACCACTCGGTTCTTTTCAAAACTAACTTTTAAATGCGGAGCTTGAGCCACTCCTTCTAAAAGCTATCTCGTTCCATCGATTATATCAAGTTCACTACGTTCACGGTTTCGCCAAAACCATTCGTAGCCCTCCGTCGTTTCGTATGAATATTCAATAGTATTCAAGCTATGTTTGTTGACCTTCGTCAAGACATAGAGATTGGTAGCTGTTGGGTGTTCATATGTAGCATAGATAGATGCGTTGGTTTGGGACAGTCGTATTGCCTTGTTGACCTTCGTCAAGGGTATATACGGGTGGGTTCAAATTAACCTGGATAATGACGGGTAGAACTTGACATGTGACTTATGATTTGTTGACCTTCGTCAAGGTCATAAGAGCATGGGGCAAAAATCCATATCGGGAGTTTCATAAGTACTGAAACTTGCTAGATTTGCATACCATTTGGAGTGTGATGATTATGGTAGGATTCCTTCATTTTCGTCACGCGATGATATTTGGATCCCGATCCTACTGTGAGTATATGCTACTCCTCGGGAAATTTCTCACTAAACGATCAATGCTATAAACCTAGTAGGTGCCTAGAAAGGTGTTAGCGGGGCTACGCCCCCAGGGAAAAGAGGTTCTTAAATTAAGGAACTTCGCGAAAGCGTTGGAAAACCTCCCTCGAAGTACCGACACTGGCCTGGCTGAACGGTTAAGCAAGTATTGTACGGTGGGATTGATCCCGACTAATTCTTCCTTTGTGGTTTGAGGAGGGATTCGAGAGACAGTGGGAGCCATCCTGTTTAGACAAATTAAAAACCATTCTAAACTTGCAAGAGCATCGTGCTAAGTGTTTCTTCTCTCCCCCTGCAGCGACCAAATCGAAATGACTGGACTTAAGTTACTTCTAGATAAAAACATACTGACAGGGCCAAACTACAAAGATTGGCTCAGGAATGTAAAATTGGCAATCACTTACGACAAGCTGGGGTATCTTCTTACCACCAAAGCTCCCCCCATCCCAGGTCCCACCTCCAGCGTCGCGGATAAGGAAATCCGTAAGACTTGGGAGATTGATTGCGCGAAGGCCAGGTGCCTCGTGCTTGCCTCTATGGACAACGAACATCAGAGGAGGCATGAGAATATGGACCTCGAGTCCATATTTCTCCATACAAAAGAACTGTATGGAGAGCAGTCTCGTATCGCAAGATACGAAGTGTCGAAGAAGTTATTTTCGACAAAGTTGGCCGTCGGATCATCGGTAGCGGACCACGTGCTTAAGATGATTGGCTACACTGAGGAGCTCGCGGAACTTGGGACCACGTTGGACAGCGAACTTTATACAGATTTAATTCTCCAGTCCCTTCCATCCACTTATGCCCAGTTCATACTGAATTTCAACTTGCAAGAAAAGGAAGTTGAACTTTCAGAACTCCTCAACATGCTGAGGAGCGCAGAGGGCACCCTACAGAAGGGTAGGGAAACACCCGCTTTGTTTGTAGGAGGATCTTTTTCCTCTAGGTCCAAGGCAAAAGCCAAGGGAAAGAGGAAGAAAGCCCCCGCCAAACCAAGAGGCGGTGTTAGTAAAGTGGGTACGAAGGGAAAGGAAAAGGCAACAAAGATTGCGGGGAAGCTTGTTGGTAAAGAGGAATGCTTCTATTGTCACAAGAGTGGACACTGAAAGAAAGATTGCAGGGCTTGGAAAGCCAGGACACAGGAACTGAAGCAGGTTGCGGCTTCAGCTTCAGGTGTGTATGTTATTGAAAACTGTCTTTTTATAAACTCTACTTCCTGGGTATTGGATACCGGATCAGGATCTCATATATGTAATTCTTTGCAGGCGTTGAGAAACCGTAGGTTTTTGAAGGCAGGTGACATGACCCTCAGAGTTGCGAACGGAGCTAGCATGGATGCTAAAGCCGTGGGGGACTATCACCTGGGAATGTCAGATGGGCATGTTTTGGTTTTGCGTAATTGCTTTTTTGTACCCAACGCAACTTGTAATATCATTTCTGTATCTTTAGTTTCTAAAGAAGGTTATGAATTTGCGTTTGTAAGTAATGTTGTAAACATTCACCTTAATCAAGTTCTGATTGGGTCAGGTACACTGAGCAATGGTATATACGTATTAAACCAACCACAGATTTTCAATGTCCAGAATACACACAAAAGAAAGTCTCCAGATATCAATCAGGCTTTCTTATGGCATTGTAGACTGGGTCACATCAATGAGACACGGTTGACTAAGTTACATAAAGAAGGATACTTGGATCCGTTCGAGTATCAGTCTTATGCCACTTGTGAATCTTGTCTCATGGGAAAGATGACAAAGACTCCGTTCACTGGACACGGAGAAAGAGCGAGCGAGCTCTTGGGACTCATACACAGTGACGTGTGTGGTCCAATGTCTACACATGCGCGAAGTGGTTATTCATACTTCATTACTTTCACAGACGATTTCTCTAGGTATGGACATGTCTTCTTAATGAAGCACAAATCCGAGGCCTTTGAGAAATTTCGGGATTACAAGAATGAAGTTGAAAAACAAACAGGCAAAAGTATTAAGATTCTAAGATCGGATCGAGGTGGTGAATACTTGAGTGCCGAGTTCCTGGACTATTTAAAAGAGAATGGAATTCTCTCTCAGCGTACTCCTCCATACACTCCGCAACATAACGGTGTATCGGAAAGGAGGAATCGAACCCTATTAGATATGGTTCGTTCTATGATGAGTAAGGCTGAGTTACCGTGATCTTTCTGGGGCTATGCACTAGAAGTAGCTGCGTATCTCTTGAACAAGGCTCCCACCAAGACTGTGCCTACCACTCCATATCAGATGTGGAGTGGGAAGAAACCCTGTCTTAAGTACCTTAAGATATGGGGATGTCCAGCTTTTGTAAAAAAGCAGCATGCGGACAAGCTCGAGGCACGTTCTGTACAGTGTAAGTTTGTGGGATACCCAAAGAACTCCAGGGGGTATCTGTTCTATTCCGCTGAGGAACAAAAGGTTTTTGTTTCTCAACATGCCCGCTTCTTGGAAACTGAGTTTTTGGAAACCCAGATAAGTGGGAACGCAATAGAACTGGAAGAAATTCCAGAACCACAAGCTATTACTGAAAGCTTGGAAGAGCCAGTAAGTTCAAAAGAACAGGACATTCCTACGCCGCTCCGCAGGAGTAGTAGGCAGTCTCATCCGCCCGAGAGATACTACGGTTTTCTCATAGACGGGGATAGAGAGGATTGCATCATAGACTATGATGAGCCTACTAGCTTCCAGCAGGCCGTTCAGAGCGTTGACTCGGTAAAATGGCTGGATGCAATGCGGACCGAAATGGAGTCCATGTACACCAACAAAGTATGGACGTTGGACATTGCTCCAGACGGGGTAAAACCCGTAGGATGCAAGTGGATCTTCAAAAGGAAGATTGGTGTAGATGGACAGGTTGAGACCTATAAAGCTAGACTTGTAGCAAAGGGTTTCCGTCAAAGACCTGGCTTGGACTATGACGAAACCTTTTCTCCAGTGGCTATGCTGAAATCCATTCGGATCCTTATTGCCATTGCTGCCTTCCACGATTATGAGATTTGGCAGATGGACGTAAAAACCGCTTTTCTAAATGGAAATTTAGAGGAGTGTGTTTATATGGATCAGCCAGAGGGTTTCATTCAGAGTGGGAGCAGCGGAAAGGTGTGCAAGTTGCTTAAGTCCATCTATGGACTAAAGCAGGCATCGCGGAGTTGGAACATCTGTTTTGATGAGACGGTCAAGGAATTTGATTTTATCAAAAATCCAGATGAACCATGCATCTATAGTAGATTTGTAGCGAGAACTGTAGTATTCCTTGTTTTATACGTGGATGACATTCTCTTAATAGGAAATGACATTCCTATGCTACAATCTGTCAAGGGTTTCTTATCACACAGGTTCTCCATGAAAGACCTGGGTGATGCCTCTTACATCCTGGGGATCCGGATCCATCGTGATAGATCCAAAAGGATATTAGGACTTTCACAGTCCAGGTACATCGACACCGTACTGAAAAGATTCAGTATGGATGATTCCAAGCGCGGTAACCTACCGGCTTGTCACGGGATCACCCTCTCTAAAGAGATGTCTCCCAAGACTGATTTGGAGAGGGATCGCATGTCTATTATACCCTACGCTTCTGCGGTAGGCTCTATAATGTATGCGATGTTGTGTACCAGACCGGATGTAGCTTATGCACTGAGTGTAGTAAGCCGGTATCAGTCAAACCCTGGGGAGAAACACTGGATAGCAGTAAAGAACATTCTCAAGTACCTGAGGAGGACTAAGGAGATGTTCTTGGTGTATGGCGGAAAAGACCTCCAGATCGAGGCCTTTGCTGACTCCAGCTTCCAGAGTGACAAGGATGATTCTAAGTCTATGTCGGGTTTTGTCTTTACCCTCAATGGAGGGGCGGTGTGTTGGAAGAGTTCCAAACAGGAAACCGTTGCAGACTCGACGATGGAAGCGGAATACATTGCTGCATCTGATGCCGCAAAAGAAGCTGTCTGGATGAGGAAGTTCTTAAAAGAACTTCAGGTGGTTCCGTCCATTATTGACCCAATACCTCTGTATTGCGACAACAACGGGGCTATAGCTTTAGCGAAGGAACCCAGGTCCCATCAGAGATCCAGGCACATCTTGAGGCGGTATCACCTGATCAGGGAGATCGTGGATCGCAAGGAGATCGAGGTTCGGAGGGTTGCTTCAGAAGAAAACACTGCAGATCCATTCACCAAGGCCCTACCCCAGACTCAGTTCGAGCGGCTGATCGAGATGATAGGTCTTCGATATGCCAGTACATGGCCTTAGTGCAAGTGGGAGATTGTTAGTGTATATGCCCTAGAGGCCATTACTGTATCATACTAGTTTATATATTACTTAATGGAAGCTTGGGATATTCACCTTGTATAAACAATCTTGCTCAATATAGTAGTATGCTACTTGGTTTGTTTCTACTTCAATGTGTACATGTGTTTATTTTGCGATATCACCTATACGCATTAGTGGAGCCCTTAGGATCTTTGCTTGATTACCAGCGTTGTGATAGCAGTCACACTAGTGGGGGCTGGGTAATCTATAAGCACATCCTTATACAGGTCCCTAGTCGCAGGACTATCGAGATAGGGCATCGATACTCCGGAGTAGACTAGCGTATGCGCTTCTCATCCCAGTGTGGGAGATGGTCTGTCCCACAGCCATCAGTACGTCGTACTGGAGATAGTATACGGGTGCTCGTTAGGTTACGAGTACACTGGACAGGACTCGTCGGGAACTGACAGGTTGGTATTATACCTATCGTCAGTTATCAGTTCCCAGGTGACATGAGTACAGCTTAGTCCGCTGACTTGACACTGGCACTTCGCCTCGAGTGTGTTCCCACTGCACTTTGATCACTACCCTACCACGGCTCAAAGGAGTCGTGCAAACAGGTAGTGGTTGGGTGCAGTCCCGAAGCACTTGGAGGCAGTGACGGTTAGACAGGATTCGTCTCTCCCGGTATTGGGGGTTGACATCGCGCTGTGTCTAGGAGAGCCATTACACAAGTAGTCCCTGGCCAGGGCAAGCGAGATATACTGGTAGGCTTCCAGTGTTATCTCAGGGTGTTTTGGGCTTCACTCCGACACAACTTGTACCGCTATTGGGGGACTGACGTTTTACCGCCCCCTAGGCCCGACATGCGATGTATCAGACGAACAGACCGGACTGTACGGAGAATGTCACATTCAGACTCAGTAGGAGTTCAGATGGGGTTCACCTCGTCAGCCTTCTTGTCGGCATCTACCTGGGGACCGTTACGCACAGCTAGTGCCGCTTGCGGTCTGTGGTTAAACCCACTGCCAGCGTAGTGTCGAGTCTTTAGAGTCCCACACAGAGGGTATTCGTCTCTGGGCAAAACAGAGTAGAGGTCGCATGGTTTTGCGACAGGGTTCGTTCTCATCCGCGCACTTGTGCACGTTTTGGAGTCCGGACGGATTATACTGGCAGGCTCTGGTTTGAGCCAGATACTGGTATATGTTTTGGGGTTGCTTTTATCTCTCGGTATTCTTGTTCCTCGGAACGAGAATGCAGGTGTGTATGCACAGTTGTTTGAGGCAGAGGAAGAGGTTTTTCATTAGGGTTTCGGAACGGGTGCGTATGCACAGTTGACAGTCGTCTTTTTCCAAACCCTAATGAATTAGTGAGATATCTATTAATAATAGTAATTAAATGAAATTATGTTATGGTTGGTTTTGTTGACTTGTTGACCATGGTTGACTTGTTGACCATGGTTGAATGTTTGACCATCATCATTACTTTGTAAGGATGCTCCTTGATTCTTGCTTACATTTCATTTAATGAAGTATGATAGTGGTCATTCCAAAACTACCATCAACTATTCTCATTTGAATTATTATTGTTTAGATAATTCTTTTTCTTTTTGATATGGTTGCAAAAAGAAAAAGAGAGCTCATGCTATCATAACCATTCTCTCTCCTCACTTCATCTTCTTCTTCCTCAAGCTCAAGGTGATTCCTTCTCATGTGTTGAGAATCCCTCACCTTGAAAAGAAAATAACCCCTAGACACTCTCTACTCACTCTAGGATCAAGGGTTTAGCAAGCCGGAGATTCTAGTTCACTCAAAGTTCGAGGAAGAGCCCGAAGGTTGTACCCTCAGGTGGATCCATCTTCGACGGAAGAAGGCGACTTGAAAGAACCATCAACCTCTACAAAGTTTGAAGAAGAAGGAGTTCAAGTTTAGGTATAACCATCTTTCCGAGTAGCTAATTCTCTTTAGCTTGTTTGCTAGTTATAGTTTAGGAAAAGATCCCGACTTTGTTAGTCCATGTTGCCCCATGCGCTAAAAATTTGATTTTTATACCGTTTCCGCCTCCCCGCAAGAACCGGGGGTCGCAACGTGGACTTACAAAGGTCTCCACTATGAATTAACGATCTTTCGGTCCATCGGCTCATCGGCCCTATCAGGTGTGCTAACGGGGACGATTCCGTTCTGGCACTTCTCTGGTCATCTCTTGGTCAATCATCACGACCACTCGTAAGACAGCATATCACTGGCGTTGGCCTCTGGCTCTCTGAATGTACGTGACACATCTGATCCTGGGTGCAAGTATCATTGCAGCAGTGTCCTGGAAGGAATCCTGCTCACGGTCTCTTCCATGTCTCGTCTCTGCCAACTGTCCGGAAGTCGTTGTCCTTTCCTATATCTGCATCTTGCTCTGGAACGACTGCATACTCATCGCGACTCCTTCTGGAAGGTAAGTCCAAGTACCATGCCTCGGCATGCGCATCGCCTCTCTGATGTCGGCGGAGTGGAACTTCATCTCATCTAGATCTGGTACAAACCTCTTGCTTCACTTTTCTCTACTGTTGTCTGCTTTGGACTCGTCTCGTCGCGGCTGCATGGACTGAGCTCCAACGACTATCCTCGTATCTGGAGTCTCCCAAGAATGCATCTCACCACCTAGCATCCAAATTAAGTCGAGCCATCCGATCGAGTCGTCAAAACCTTATAATCCCCCAAGACCTCAACCTCTTGGGCACAGTTTAATAGTATCGAGTACATACCACAGCATCGGTGGTCCAGCCGTAGAAGGGCAAACCCAAGCCTCACTAATGGCGCCGTAGAACTGCCGCAAACCCGAAGGTTCAAAGGCTTTCACACGGTCATTAAGTCGAGTTAGGGTTTCATTCTTCTAGAGGGACCATAGAATTGCCTGCATGTCTTTCCGACTACTTTAAACTTGGATAAATAGGTTTCTGACATTCGATCGTCTCTGTCGACTCCCAACGTCTCCGCGTGAAGTCGTCTCTAGCTGGAATCAATCTATCTGATGACCTCGCATCGGGGTAAGCGAACGAACCACCTTTCCTAGTCATTCATCATCGGGTGACTAGCGACCTTCTATCATCTATTCGTACAACTCGCCCCGCCATAGTTCCAACATATGGGGCGATATCTCGTCGCTCGCAGCAACAACTGGCTCGCTCGTCTGCACGCTGAACAGTGCCTCAATCATCAGGCGTAAGCAACACACCAACGGTCATCAAAATCTGGCTGGCCTCTGTCAGTGGCTCAATCCTCTAGTGTCGATCAGCACATCCGAGTAACCTCATAAAGGTGATCCGCCAAACGCTCGTGGCGCGGAAACACAGTAAAAAGACACATCTCTGCAATCGTGTGTCGCCGGAATTTCGCCCTGGTCAGTCCTCGTTCGTGACGAGCTTGTGCTGACCGTAACTCTAGCCGTAGCTCTCCCTGCCGTAACCGTAGCAGCAAAACCAAACTGATACCGATGAGGCTAGATCGGAATGAATATAATACTGAACAAGGAAATGCACATCCTAAGGCTTCATAAGTGGAGTGGCGTGTCGTAAATATGCCGCGGAACATACCAACGGTACGTCACTCTACATTAGTCACCTATTCCATCAACCAAGGGTCATCCTACGCTGCGAAGGTTAAAACCTAACGCTCTGATACCAACTTTGTCACGACCCGAAAGTACGGAACATGACCGGCACTTAAACTACGAACGTCTCGAGGCGTACGTAATCTAAGTAAACCGAAAACCCAGAAATCCAAACCAAGAAAATAGTAGAGTGCAGGAAAAACAACTTAAAGCAAGTAATTTCAATAGCATAAGCCGAATTATGCGGTTTTTAAAACATCAAAAAATTTACTGAAAATTTCGGCAGAGTCTCCTTTGTAAATACTGGCCCCCAAACGGGATACAACATGAATAGTATACGAAATCAAGAAAAGGGCATCCCCAAGCGGGAGCTAGCTCTTCGTCAATCGACGGTCACAACCACACAAACAATATAATATACAACGCCAACGGCGAGGATCAAAACTCAAAAGGAAACTCAAAACCACCAGAAAAATAACGAGCGACTCTAAGTTCGAAAGAATAACCAACACTGGTCTCTATCTCAATAAATACATGGTTGGTTGATTGAATTCTAGATACAACAGAATAATGATATACAAGATAAATAATGGGGGTATGATACAAGTAAACCCACCTACTAGCAAATCACCCGAATGAAACTGAGCCCGCAAGCCGTAATGAAACCTGTACGGCAAATCTGCAAGAAACTGGGGCACAACGGGGGTGAGTTGCCAACTCGTGAATAGAAAAACATCTACGCACAGAAATCGCATAAATAACGCAACCTAGGTCAATGATCATAATATATCCTCAAATATAAGTATAACAGGCAGCCTATAACAATGACTAGAGTAATATCTAACCCGAGTATAATTTCATGTGCCCGTGTCAGTGCCTCAGGTAGCAATATATCATATGAATGAGGTATGAATGCATGAAACAGAATACATGTAAATGAAGAAACTGTTTTCATAAATTAGTGAGATTTCCTTCGTATTTTTAAACTGAGGTATCATAATGAAATCAGTATCAACAGTGTCTAGCATCGACACAAAACATAAATCTCACTGTCTCGAAATATCAATGTCTCAATCGTAATATCTAGGGCGCCGTCAGTCCGGACCGGCCCCTACCTCCATCTCAAGACCACGACGGTATCCTCCGGATATCCGACGCGTCGGGTAATATCACCGGTAGGTAGTGCTCCCCAGCCAGGCTCAACGTCAACACCACATTCCTCTTGCCCCGGGTACCATACCGGGCCCACCATGTACCCGTGACGGTTCCTCCACTCCTCGACACGGATCTCCAAAACCACAGCAAACTCATGGTGGACGATACTTTACATCACTAGAAAACTGCAACATTTTATATTTTAAAAGATCAAAAGTTGTAAATTTTGCGGCTTTCCCTGAAATCCAGAAATATCATAAATCTCAAGAAATCATCACAAGTGCATATGTCAATGATAATGAACTAGGCATGAACAACTGAATAACAGTATGCATGAAGTGGTAGGTAATAACTACAATGTCTAATATGGCATATAAGCGAAGTACACTAATATCATGTCAACACTACTAGCTAACAATCTAAGTCAAGCAATTATATTCTCTAAAGTGTACGTGACATGGCAATTACCGATGAAGATGTGTGTGAGCCGGCAAGTAGGTGTACGTGGTACATACGCATCATCGGTAATGGTGCTGGTGTCCTAACAGCATGATATCAATAATGGAATATGCAGCAAAATAAATATGCGAGGCAGAGCGAACAGCAATAATGTGCGGGAGCTGAATACTAGACACAACGATAACTAATCAGCAATAATCTAATATAAGTCCTAGGAATGGTGCCTTTTGAAATAACACGAATCATGGGGTTTTGAAAATAGGGGCTACAGTGTTTTTATGAAAAGATACGTCGTTTTTGAAATACCCGTAGATTCCTTTGAGCTGTCTTTAAAAATGCCCACGATTCGTTAGTTTTTGAAATAAGTAAGAAGTCTAATCTAATTTAACAACTACACTAAACTATACGGCTGAACTACAAGCTGAACTACAGGTAAGGAAACCGCCTATCATTTGAGTCGATACATATACATACCTGTATATGTATAGTCGGTGATCTCGCCTCAATAATATCATATCCGATACCATATCTATAATCAGGCATCCCAAGTCAAGAGTGCGGATCAATCATCAATATAGCTCGTACGTAAATCCGTCGTACGGCATCCCAATCTGGGTACGGGTCAATATCACATTCATCATACTATTCACCTGGTATCCTCTTTATCAAATATCACGATCGGGGTACTGATCTACGTCTAGTACCATACTGATACCGCCTACGTAAGCATGGACGTGTGTGAAACACTACGTCAAGGACCCGCTACAACGTCATGTCGTATCTAAGATACGAACCCTGCTATATCACCGATCTCACGGCCTCAAATCGAATCTCATCGACTCAGTTCAATCCCAAGTATCATCCTCAATCCGTATGTGAACACATAGTCCCATACCCATGTGAACACATATCTATAATGACTCCCATGAGCACATATCAATAGGAATGTATACAAGTATGTATGTGTGTATGTGTAGTGCAACACTACCCTAGGGTTCGCAATGCTAAAATAATCCAACACACTAATATCCGTCCTAAGCACCGTTATTAATCCCAAAAACATATAATAATTGTTGGTGTGTATATGCATCCGTATACACCACCACGGACTGCGGGGGTGCTATACGCCATCCACCCGACTTCTCCCCGTAGATATAAATCTACTCACCTGGTCCTCGCTAGCCGGTGCCGACGTCGCCACGCGCTTGCTTGTCGTCTCGAAGTCCACATGGGGGTACCTACATATCATAACGTACCATATCGCATTAAAACTAAATTCGAAATCGAAACGGCATACGAAAATCAAATCGGCACGCGTATCACGCATAGGTCCAAACCTATCGCCCACGCATGCAAGAATAGTAAAACCAACCCTCGATGTCGATGTACAAACGTCAAACCATCGAGAAAAATCCAATCACACTCATTTGCACATTCACGAACACTAATTTTAATATAAACTAGGTTAAAACTCACAAAAACCCCATTTTCACTTAAAAAGTCATTTTTCCGAAAATCTAGCAAGCACAATTCGCCGTTTTTGTACAAAACATGATGTTTAAATGAAAGTCGCGGCCAATATACTTATTAAATATCTTAAATAAGTCGTATAAAAAATTTCCGGAATTTAATCTCATTAAATTCCAAAAATCCTAATATTCTAGTTTACAAAAATACCCTTTTTTAACAATTTCAAAGCAAAAATGCACAAACTACAATCTAGCTTAGATTTGCATGATCCAAAGCATTAAACCACACTTAATAAAGTTAATGAAGCCAAGAAAACCCTAATCACATTTTTAATCCCAAGAATTTAACAAATTTCAAAAACCTAGTAAGCAATTAGCAAATTAACACAATTTTTCAAGTAACAACTTGTAATTAACAACTAGATTAGTTTTCTACAAAACTAATTATGTTAAACCACTTCACTAAACCATGCACAATCAAACACAACTCATTTCCACAACAAACCCTAACTTGAAATCCAAAACTTGCAATTAAACTCACATATCCAAGTTAACACTTAATTTAAATTAGCTTTAAGAAACAAGTAACAATTTAAGCAAAAAGTTTTAGAATTATACCCAAAAATATATGAAGGTCCACAAGAATCCATGGCCTCCCAAAATGCTCTCTTTTCACAAGGATCCATGCTTTACGGGCTAAGCTAAAATGGGTAGGAGTCGGATTTGGGTTTTGGGATTTTTTTTGATGGATTTTGAGCAATTTTTGAAGTTTTGAAGAGAAAGGAGAGGGGAAAATGGAGGGGGGCTGCTGCTGTATGGAGAAGGGATTTCGACCAGAAATGGGAGTGGGGGAGGAGAGAGAGGGAGGTAGAGAAAGTGGGGCAAAGTCAAGGTCAAACAAAGTCAAAAGTCTAACTACTTCACTCATTTTCTTTTCTTTCCTTTCATTTCTCTTTCCTTGAAAATCAAGTGGGGAAAAGATATGGTGGGTGCTGAATTCAGCCATGGGGAGGGGTAAGTGGGGGTGTGTGGGTGTGGGTACGGGTGTGGGGTGGTGAAAAATGATAAATACAATACCCCAAACATCCATTTACGCTAAAAAAAGCCTTTTTTTCTTCAATAATTTCTAAACCGTTTTGGCAAATGATTTCGTTCCAAAAACCACATGTTAAAATTTTATTTAATGTTTTATGATGCACAAAATTTGTTTCAACTCATTCCAATTTGTAATTTTCCCTAATTAAATGTATTAGTGACGGCTTAAATAATAATAAAATAATATTTTTTTTCAGAAAATTTGAAATTTCACCAGCGGCTCAATAAACACCAAATAATAGCAATTACATAGCTAGAATATGTATATTTAATTTTTATAATAAGATATTTGCATTTTGACTTTTTACAGAAAACCCCCATATTTTACCGATTTTTTTTCGAAATTTCACCGAAACGATTTTCAAAACGCTACAGTTGCATATATCAGTTTTATATGGATTTTACGCATTGAGATATGGATTTCATATGATTTATGGATTTGAGAACCGTGGGGGATATTTTCAAGAAAACTTTGTATTGTTTGAAAACCCGGTTTCTCTTGATATGATATTTGATGCGTCCACCATGTGATTTCTCGGTTCTGAGATTTGGCTTGTGATACCCGATTCGAGGAGCGGGATGCACCGTCTGCGGGTACATGGTGGACCCGGTATGGTACCCCGGGGTGAGTGGTGATTTCGTGGTGTAGACGATAAACCTGACGGTGGGACCACTACCTACCGATGATTGTATTTGGACTCGGCGGTTATCTTGGAGATACCGACCGGAGTGAGGTATGACATATCGTCAGGGCTAGTCATGGTGACAGCGCCTGAGTTATGAGGATTTACGTGTCGATGCTAGACACGGGTTTCATGATGTTTCGAGTGTCGGTGATTGATACTTAGGTTTTCGTGAGACATACAGGATTTGAGGGCCGATCTTAGGATGCGGTGCCTGAGGATTTGGGATTTGATGTGTCAGTGAGGGACACTGGTGTTTTTCCATGCTGATGATTTTTGCATGAGATTTTATATTATATCATCCCACACTTAGGATTATGTTGATATGCATTGTTTCATGTAGTTGTAGTACCCTGATGATGTACCTTTACATGATTGTTGCATATTTACCTATCATACTTATGCTATCGGATTACTTGTGATAGATAGATCGCTGTTCGTGCTTATTTGCGATTACTGTATGATGTTATTTATTATTCACGAGTTGGCAACTCACCCCCGTTGTGCCACAGTGTTGTGCAGGACTTACCCTCTGAGTAGTCGCGGCAGGGCATCTTTTCATCTCTACTTTTGCGGATACCGCTACGGTTGGCTGTGAAGCCTTGCTTTTAGGTGGGTTGCGGTTATCTGTTTGTACTTTGTATATTTTTTTGTTGGATCTAGTATTCTCCATCTACCACTATGTTGTATATGACTTAGAGACGACTTGTGAGGATTCAGTGTTATATTTTGTGGTGACTTTGGGTGCCGTGCTCGTGGGAGCCGGTTTTTGTTGAAAAGTTTTACTTCTTTATGCAGTTTTCTTTTATATTTCTTCGCTTCGGCGTCGTATATATGTTGTGGTGGTTGTCTCCGCCGTTGGGCGTGATTTGCTCCCGTTTGGGATGCTTTTATTATTATCTATGTTGTACCCATTTTCGGGGTTAGTTTTTACAAAGGAGGTGCTGCCGAAATTTTTAAGAACGAAAACTAAACTTAAAGATTTTTACTTGAAAATTTCCGAATATTTAAAACTATGTTTTTCTCCGTTAATCCAGTTTTGGGTGGTTTAGATTTCTGGGTTTCGGCTTACTTAAGTTGCGTACGCCTTTAGACGTTACGTAGTTTAAGTGCCGGTTACGGGCCAAATTTGGGTCGTGACAGCATGATGGATATTAGCTAGATATTTATTTTGATGATATAATTATGCTTCATGATATTCACAAATGAGTATGGTTCATTCATTATCACAAAGCACTTCTCTCTCCTCAAGTCTTCATCTTCTTCCTCAAACCCAAAAAGCTCTTATGAGTTGAGAATCCTAGGGTTTAAAGTGACTAAGTAATCTATCTAAATACTCTGCACCCTCTAGGACTTCTAGATTAGAAAACTAGAAGCTGTAGTTATCTCAGATTCGAGATAGGAGCTCGGACTATAGACTCTCGGGTGGATCGTCTTTGACTTGAGGAGGCCGTTGAGGTAACCATGTGTAACATTTCAAAAAAATAAAATATTATTTTTGGGGAATTTTCATAATTTAATATTAATTTTTAATGAATATTTTATTAGTCGGTATAATTAAATACCGATAAATGGTGAAAATTCCGGGGAAAATTTTGGAAATCCTAAAATAGGGTATTTTGTGGAAATGTGTCATTTTACAGTTTTTATGATGAATTATATACGACTTTAGTGTTAATCGCGATTAAAAATCGCTAATTGGATTTTCGGCTTTTTGTGCAAAAATGTGGACATAACTTTTTCCACACTTATCTCATGTTATGGACTCATGGTGGCCTAGGGTTGAACCATGTTTAGATGACCATGGTGGGTTTAAACCATTTGGCTAAGTTAAGTGGGTTAATTAGGATTTTGGTTTTGTTCATGGTGATTAGTGATGGGAGTTAACTCATCTCATTTCAAAACTTTGGTTTGCCTCTCAAACACACACATACCAACCTCTCTACATCAGACATATACACCCACACATCAGCCACCCTAGCTGCTGCTACAAGCTGCAACACCATCAGCCCCACACCCAACATCAACAGCGCATTTTCAGCCACCAGAACAGCAGCTACAGCAGCACAAATTCAGCAGCTGATGTAAACATCAGCCTACCCTCAGCACACTTCAGCCCCCATAGCTGACCTACACACGCCCATCAAGACTTTTCAGCCCCCATAGCTGACCTACACACCCCCATCATGACTCTTCAGCCCCCAATAGCTGACTTCAGCCACAAAACAGCCCCCCTACACCTACAGTTACATTTCAGCCCAATGTATCAGCAACAGCAGTAACATCATTTAAACAACCCACACCCTCATCACACCACATCACAATTCACTACAAATACCCCCCCTTCAAGTGCTACAGCTGCTACTGCAACACATGGAAAAAAAAAGAAAGAAAGAAAAGCAAAAGAGAGAGAGAGAGTTGCAAGCAGCAGCAGCTGCAGAAACAACATCAGCAATAAGCAGCAGCTGTAGAAACAACATCTTTTGGAGCAAATGGAGCAGCTCCCCAGCAGCGACAGCCCTTCCACCTCATCCTCCTTCCCTTCTCCTTCCCTTCTCCTTCCTCCTAGGACCCCCTTGAGGTATAATCTCGCAATCCAACTCTTTTCTTGCCAAGTAATAGTTGTTTAGCTGAAATTTCGTGTTATTACGTGGATTAGTGCTAGTTTAGGCAAAATTGAGTAAGACTTGACCAAGTGTTGGTTTTGAACATTAGTATAGCCTAATTAGGTGCTGTTGAGACCAGTTAACCCTAGTCTTAACCAAGATCCAACACATTACAACCTGGAACCCATAACAGAACAGTTTCATGTCGGTTTGCGAGGGTATATGGCGTGCAGGTGAATCTGGAGTGATCCGGGGTCATTACGGGGAAAATAAACAACACCAGGAGCCTAGTTAGAACACCAGGAGACCACCTTAGGCAGACGAACCCATCTGAACACCACCAGGCCAGCCAGGCTGGTTTTGCACATGAAGGGGCTCGGCCACTTGGTTGGCTAAGGGGCCTGGGCTTTTACAGTAGGTCACACACACTCTGTACATCACTCTAGGCTTGTTTGCTCGCTTTGTTTTCACCTGAGACGAAATCTGGGATCGTTTTCTTGGGTTGCTGCTTTATATTCAGTATTGGGTTTATGTATTTTGATTTCCATATTTTGGTATTTGTGCGTTATCTCGATCGTGTGACGTTTGTACGTCCATATCGAGTGATTTCAGGTTGTTTTGCGAAGGCTAACCATAGGTTCTAACCTATAGGATTTTAGCGTACCGTGTTGGTTTTCGTGTGTCGTTTTAAGTTACGATTTAGTTTTGATGCGATGCGATACGTGTGATATGTGTAGGTACCCCCGCGACGATCCGAGGCGATGCAGAAGATGGAGGTGACATCGACACCGACACGAAGGATTCAGGTGAGTAGATTTATATCTGTGGGGAGAAGTCGGGTGGATGGCGTATAGCACCCCCGCAGTCCGTGGTGATGTATACGGATGCGTATACACACCTGCAATTATTATATTGTTGTTTGGGAAATTATTGATGCTTAGGATGGATTTTGGTGCGTTGGACTAGTTTAGTGTTGCGAAACCCTAGGTAGTGGGTGCACTACACATACATGTACACACACTCATACTTGCATACATCCTTATATCATATGTGGTTTTGGGATCCTATATAGATATGTGTTCACATGGGTATGGGACTATGTGTTCACATACGGATTTGAGGATGATACATGGGATTGAGATGAGTCGATGATATTTGATACGAGATTATGATATCGGTGATATGATAAAATTTGTATTTAAGATACGTCCTGATGCTTTAGCGGATTTTGGGATAATGATGCCATAGGAATAGTGACATAAATATGTAAATGATCGACATGTGATTATGATATGTGATAGGATCTGATATGATATGATGTGACAAGATATTTATGATCGGCCGCCTTGGGCGATGTACACTCCTTGTGATGATATGTGATGATGATATCGATTTATACGAGACTGTCGATTAGTAGTTAGATCATGACTATAGTGATGATGTTAGCATTGTACTAGACATAGGTCAGTACCCAGATGATGGTATTTGATATAGAGAATACCAGATGAATGATATGACGAATGTGATATTGACCCGTACCCAGATTTGGGGATGCCGTACGACGGATTTACGTACGAGCTATAATTTGATGTTTGATCCGCACTCTAGATTTGGGATGTCTGATCATAGATATTATATCGGATGTGATATGATTGAGGCGGGATCACCGACTATATATATATATATATGTATCGACTCAGAGGTTAGGCGGTTTCCCTTACCTACTATTAGCTTTAGCTCAGCCTTATAGTGGTGTAGCTATATGACTCTTATGACATCAGATTCAGTCTAGCTACCATTGTGTTTCGTATTCAGCTCCCGCATATTATTATTGTTACACTGCATCGCATACTTATTGAGATTCGTATTCCATTTTGATATCATGCTGTTAGGACACCAGCACCATTACCGATGATGTGTATGTACCACGTACACTTATTGCCGGAGCACACACATCTTCATCGGTAATTGCCATGTCACGTACACTTAGAGAATATTATTACTTGATTTAGCTTGTTAGCTAGCAGTGACATGACATCTGTATACTTGCTTTATATGCCAGCTTGACATTTTAGTTATTACTTGTCATTCCATGCATACTGTTATCCATTATATGCCGCATTCATGGATGCTCATGCTTATATTCATGATTTTACATGCTATTGATGATTTGGATTCGGTTTCCATGAGATTTTCTGGATTTGGAGGAAAACCGCAAAACGTATATGAACTGCTTTCACTCTTTTTAAATAAAAATGCGGTTTTCCCATGATGTTTGAGTCGTCCACCATGTGTTTTGCTGATGGATTTCGAGACCCGATTCGAGGAGGCGGATGAACCGTTTCGGGTACATGGTGGGCCCGGTGCGGTACCCCAGGGCAAGAAGATCGCAGGAGATGGCGTTGAGCCTGGCAGGGGAGCACTACCGACCGGTGATATTACCCGACGCGTCGGATATCCGGAAGATACCGTCGTGGTCATGAGATGGATGGTAGGGGCCGATCTGGACTGACGGCGCCCTGGATTTTATGACTGAGACATTGAGATTTGAGATATTGAGGTATAAAGATTGTGATACAGAGATATCGAGATACTGAGACTTATGTTTTGTGCCGATGCTAGGCACTGTTTATGCTGATTTCATTTATGATACCTCATTTTAAAAATACAGAAATCTCACAAATTATGAAAGCAGTTTTCTTCAGTATATGCATTCTGTTTCATGCATTCATACATCGTCTATATGATACATTGTTACCTGATGCACTGACATGGACACATGGGATTACACTTTGGTTAGATATTTACCCTAGCCATGGTTATAGATTGCTGGTTATATATTTGAGGATTATATATCATGATCGTATGACCTAGGATTGCGTCATACATGCGATTTTTTGTTCGTAGATCATTTTCTACTCACGAGTTAGTAACTCACCCCCGTTGTGCCCCAGTTTCTTGCTGGTGTTGCCGTTCAGGTTTCATTACGGCTTTGCTGGCACTATTTCCATTTCCGGGTGACTTGCTAGTAGGCGGGTTTATTGGTATCATACCCATCCTTATACATTGTATATTATATTTCAGTTGTATCTAGAAGTTCCATCAACCAAACATGTATTTATTTGTGATAGAGTCCGGTGATGTTTATTCTTTCGACCGTAGAGTCGCGCGTTATATTTCTATGCATTTCATGCTGGTTGGAGTTCCCTTTTTTGTTGTGATCCTCGCCTTTAGGCGTTGTATATTATGTTGCTTACAGGTTGATTCACATATGGTTTTTCCTACACTCTACTACTTCTCTTGGTTTGGATTTCTGGGTTTCGGCTTACTTTGAATACGTACGCCTTGAGACGTTCGTAGTCTAAGTGCCGGTCATGTTCCGTAATTTTGGGTCGTGACACCATGTTCCATAGAGCCGACGAGGTGTGGAGGACACCGAAGAAGACCCGAAGGACAAGTAACATGAGGTATAACTTCGAAACAGAGTAGTTAAACCTCTCGTAGTTTGTTAGTAATGGTTTAGATACAATCCATGTGCTCAAGTCCGTGTTACGAAGCTTTGATAATTGTTTTTCATATATTCCGCCTCCCCGTGAACACGTGGGGTGCGTGGCATAGACTTATACCGACGAGGGGCGGTGGTCGGTCTCATAAGCCATTGGTGTAAGTTGGTTCACCTAAGATGTATACAGGTGCTCATTAGGTTATGAGTACACCGGACGGACTCGCCGGGAATATGCTAGTTGGTATTATACCTATTGTCAGGTTGCAGTTCCCTGGTGACATGTGTACAGGTTAGTCTATCGACCTGAGATCGTCATTTGCCTCGTGTGAGTTCCTACTGTGCTTTGATTACTACCCTACCACGGCTCAAAGGAGTAATGCAAACAGGTTTTAGTTGGATATAGTCCCGAACCACATGGAAGCAGTGAGCGGATCGTCAAGGAATTCGTCTCTCCCGGTATTGTGGGTTGATGTCGCGGTGTGCACGGGTGGCCATCACCAGAAATCCTTGGCTAAGGTATTCGAGAATTACTGATTCAGATCAGTAGTTTCTCAGGTGGTGATGAGCTTCATACCGACACTAAATGTCGTGTTATTAGGGTTCTAACTTTATCCACTCCCTAGTCCCGATATGCAATACTCATAGACGAACGGACCGGACTGTATGGATATTGTCATTGTCAAGCTCAGTAGGGTTTCAGGATGAGTTTGCTCGTCGGCTTCCCTTTTTCTCAATACCTGGGTAGCCGTTACATACAGCTAGTGCCATTGACGTGCTTGTGGTTAAACCCACTACCAGCATATTGACGATTCTTTAAAGTCCCACACAGAGGGTTTCATTGGTTCGGGCGAAACGTTGTAGAGGCCATATGGTTTTATGGCAGGGTTCGATCATATACGTGCACTTGTGCATGGATCATGATCGGATGGGTAATACTAGTGGGCTTTGGTTTAAGCCGGATCCTAGTATTATATTGTTGGATTACTTTCGTCTCGTTGTATTCGTATTCAGTCGGAATACGGATGCAGGTATGCATATACGGATGAGGGGTATTCTTGTAATTCATTACAATATTACTTTAGAGTTACCATTTCTTTTGTGGATTAAACATTTAGTTTAAATGTTTATTGTGGTGAAAAGTGTGAGTGTGAGTTTTGGCCTTGAGCATTGATTCATGGCACATGCACTTGGTGACTCATGGTCTTGGGTCATGTGTTGATTCATTTTGTCAAGGCTAGGATATTTTGTTGCGTGATATTTTTTAAGGAGGAAGATCCTTTTATGAGTGGAGAATTTTCTTTAGTTGCTCACTCACAAAAGATCACACTTCACTCATTTTTCTTCACTTGGTCTTTCTTGAGCTCACACTCCTCACTCCATGGCTTCTTTTTCAACCTCCACCCAATCCCTCTCATGAGTTGAGAATCCTTGGGTGTTTTGAGACAAAGTATTCACACACACTCTTTATTTCATCTTGGGTATCCAGGCTAGCAAACTGGATGCCCGAGTTGCTTCGGTTTAGAGGTGGAAGCCCGTATTAAGAACCCTCGACGTGGATCTTCTTCGACGAAGGGAGATCGGAGATCAAACATGATCGAGGAAGCCGCGAGGAGCTTGGGACAGAGGTTGAAGACCGAAAGCCACGGATCGATCGGTGTAACCTCTCTAAACTCCTTTCTTATTACTAGTATTGGGTTAATGGTACGATCCGTAAATCGGGTTCCGTCAGCACCGGTTTAATAAAAGTTTTTGTTCCGTATTTGGCCACGGATTGATGGCCGGGGCGCTGCCGGAATCCCAACATGGTATCAGAGCTAACCCATTAACCACATACTAGTTTGTTTGGACGATATTAAAGCATCGAAACCGAAACAACTCCGAAACAATACCCGTTGTATTCCATTCTCTGTCGAATTTTTATTGGTCTTCTAAAAATATTTTAGCAACTACAGAAGACTACTTAGATGACAACTAGAACATACCCCAAATACGAACCCTTTTCACCTTACTTGACCCGGCGACATGTAAGAAAATTCCGGCGTGGCCGGTTTTGTGAGGGGGTTAGGACTTTGGTTTTAGAGTGTGGTCTAGTCTCTAGAATGTTGGTTCAGTGGTATTGCTAGTTTAGCTCAGTTTGGATATGGTTTTATCTAGTTGTTTGGGGCTATTCGTGGTTATTTCGAAGTCGATATTTCTAACATTGTTTAAAGTTTTATAATACATGCATTACTATCTGCGACCGTGAATGTCATTAGAGAGGTACAACTTGTCTAATTGCTATGGTTCTTTTAGACGGGTTTGCGAACGTGACATTCATGTTGATGTTCTGCGTTGTGCTGTGTTGTTGCGAAATCGTCATGGAGGACAACTTGGGTGCAATGTTAGTACAATTTGTATTTATTTGTACATTTGATATCGCGGGGCGAGCGTCCGACACGTGGACTGCCGTCACTGCCTGTTTGGATATTATTTATTTGGGGCACGACCGGGTTGAGGTCGATGTCACCATTGTACATATTTTCTTTTCTATACTAGGATTACCCCGCGATGGAGTGCACGGATAACCAGGTTCTAGAGGGCAACGGGTCCGCATCTCATGGCATTGAGAAGGAGAGAGCCTCATTCTAGAATTGGCGGGATATTCGCCGCACTCGCAGGGGTACAGGTTGACCCAAGGTGGGGTGCTCAAGTTACCGGATTCCATGAAGTGCCGGGTGGCCCATTCACTTTGATGAAGGGGGCTGCCTCGCTTTTGGTTTTGGCGGGTAACTTGCCACACTCGTAGGGGTCTAGGTTTTCATTGCACATGCTATCCACATGACCAGGGGAACGTCGGGTTTCAGTTGTGGCTCAAAGGAAACCCGGGGCTCCCAGATTATCTGTATTGTTCTGTGATGCTTATCGCTATTCTGTGATGTTGCATTTATCATACCTGGAGCGATTATTATATATTGCTATATATATACTAGTAGATGTTGTATATGTTTTACACCCGCGCTAGTCCAGTCCCCGCTCTGTCGTTAGTTAAGTAACCTAACGGGTGATGACGGGACCCAGCGGCGAATGCGGATGACATATACGTACATCATATTTTCGTTCTTTTATGGTGTGATTAATTGATGGGATTGCGTTGATTTAGATCAATGAAGGAAAACAGACCTATTCGATGTTGTTGGAACAATTTTCAAAAGCAGTTATTATAAGGACGTTTTCTTTTATTTTGCACAGCGGTATTCGATTATGAATATCCAGCACCACATTCTACGAGGCAAAAGCCGAGATCTCTTCACCGGGAGTGATCTTTTGGGCAGAAGTATGCGTCAGGGTAATAAATTCACTATAGTCGATTACTTTTTTGTTTTGCATCGTGGTATTCAGTGGGAATACCCCGCACCTCATTCGACAAGGAAAAAGCCGTGTTCCCTTCACCGGGAGTGACCTTTTTAGCAAAGGTTTTCACCACTATATATTTGTAAAAAGCTATTCAGTTCCTTCAACGATATCAAGTTCATTACATTAAAGGTTTTTCGCCAAAAACCATTCGTAGCCCTTCGTCATTTCAGACGGGTAGCACTTAGTATTCATGCTATGTTTGTTGGCCTTCGTTAAGGCATAGTGTATGGTAGCTGCTTGTTACTTTTCTGTTGCATAGATAGATGCGTTGGTTTCGTACAGTCGTACTACTTTGTTGGCCTTCGTCAAGAGTATATACGGGTGGGTTCAAATTAACCAGGAGAATAACGGGTAGAACTTGACATGTGACTTATGATTTGTTGGCCTTCGTCAAGGTCATAAGAGCATGGGGTAAAAATCACATCGGGAGTTTCAAACATATAGGAAACTTGCCAGGCATGCACATACCTTCTGGAGTGTGATGACTTGAGTGGATTCCATCAAGTTATCATGCGATGATAGTTGGATCCCGATAGCCACTGATGAGTAGGTTTGCTCCTCGGGTGATTTTAGATGATCCCGACTAATTCTTCTTTCAGGTTTGGAGGAGAATTTGAGGATATAGTTGGAGACATCCTGATTAGATAAAGTGATTAACCATTCTGATCTAGGTTAGAGTGCATGCAGAGTGTTTCTTTTCTCTCTCTCTTTAGCAGCGACCATGTCCCGACCCTAGACTATAACTCAGTAACCAAGATAACCGGACCTTCTTAAAACACACTGGCTTTTGGATTGTCAAAGTTGCATATTTCATTGCCACTCCTACTTTTACCCTTTGCCTTTCTCTGGAACATTCCGTATCACTACGAAGATCCATAATTATTGGATATGACCATCGTATAGTTACATACGAACTCGAGGAAACTTGTTTCAGATTCGAGAATGGTTTTCGGTTCTGGAGAAATTGAATAGGACTATTCAGTTGTCTTTTCCTTTTACCTTCTCTCAGGTTATGAGGGCTCCTAGGATTAGAAGAGGGTACACGTATTGCGCTTATTGGATAGTCTTCTTCCAAACCATAGGCAGGTGCCGAAAGGTAGGGAAGGAAGAAAACCAATTAACCTAAGTATGGTGTACAGAAGGTAATAAGTAAAGACAAATAAATGGGATTAGAAAGAGGGCAAAATAAATTGCGACTGCTATCATTCACGACAAAACCGCGTATATCATCGCCACTCCTACTTCACCATTGAATTTCTCCAGAACACCTCGTATCACTATGAAGATCCACAGTTATTGGACAATCCGTCGTATAGTTACATACGAACTCGAAGGAACTTGTTCCAGTTCGAGGATGGATTCTGGTTCAGGAGAAATAGAATAAGGTTTATTCAGTTGTCTTTTATGTTTACCTTCTCTCAGGCTGCGAGTGCTCCTGGGATTAGGAGAGTTCACCTATTACGTTTATTGGATAGTCTTCTTCCAAACTATAGGCTGGTGCCGAACGGTAGGAAAGGAAGAAAACCATTTAGCCTAAGGGTAGTGTACAGAAGGTAATGAGTAAAGACAAATAAAGGGATTTGGAGAGGTGGCAAGGTAATATACGGTCACAGTCATGAATCTGGATAATGGACGAGGCATTACTAGGAATACCTGGCTACCCCTTCGAAATATTTTCATGTTTCAGTTTCACTATGCGTTGTTAATTAAAAACTGATTTCCCAATTATATCCTTACTCCAAGGTATGTATTTACCAGGTTTGATTCTCACATCTGTATGGTTTTACAGATGGTGAGTGGGAGTAAGTTATTGGGAATTAGGTGATTATATCCTCTTTATATCGGAATTCGTTGTAATTGGTGATATTTGAGGAAATCACTTAGGGTTTTGCCTGACGACAAATATTTGGTTTTGAATATCCATTGTTATGCACCAATTTCAAACTGATATATCTGTACGTTTATTTTATAATGTGAGATATAAATTTTTGAAATTATATCTATGACATTTACCTATATCAGTTGATAATTGGGTAAGGAGAATTAAACAACGGTGTAATTCTTCTTAACCATAAGTACAATTTTCAACCTACGACGCACAGGGTTCAAGTTATTCAACTCAGGGGACTTTTACAAAGTATTGTATGTTGTCCAGTGTCAATTAGGATAAAGGGGTTGGTGCTCGTACTATATTCTTTTTACTTGTGACTTCTCTAGTTATAGACAAGTATTTCGTAGAAATACAAGGTCCAAGTTTTGAGAAGTTATATGTATAAGAATAAAGTAAAAAACCATGTGTTGCAAGTATCAGGATTCTTCAAGGTGATCGAAGATGTAGATACGTGTGTTTTGTATTCAGTTGATGTTAGTTATATGTATGCCCTAGAGGCCATTACTGTACATAGGATGTATATTGTAGTGGATGCTGGGACATATATAGGGAGGACTTTCTTGCTCGACATGATAGTATGCTATCTGGTTGCTCTTTACCTTAACGTGTATACTGATTGTCTCTCTATTACATGTTGGTAAAGCCCCTAGGATGTGTACTTGACTACCTGGACTATGATGCAGATCATACTAGTGGGGACATGGTAGTCCATAAGTACATCCTTCAAGGTCCCTAGTCGTGGGTGTATCGAGATGGGGCATCGATATACCAGAGTAGACTAGCGTATACCTTCTCGACCCATACAGATGGGCGATGGATGATCCCATATCCATTGGTGTTTGACATCAGAGATGATATACGGGTGCTCAGTGGAGACTGGGTACACTGGACGGACTCGCCGAGAACTCCCAGATGGTATTATACCTTACGTCAGATGGCAGTTCTCTGGTGACACTGGTACAGAGTAGTCTGTTGACCCGAGATCGTCATAGAGTCTTGTGTGGTTCCCACTGTGCTTTGATTTCCACCTTACCACGTCCAAGAGGGCGTGCAAAACGGTGGTTTTTGGGTACAGTCCCGAATCACATGGAGGCAATGAGTGATAGGAGGGGATTCGTCTCTCCCGGTATAGGGAGTTGATGTTGCGCTGTGTTCGATTGGCTATAACCGGGAATCCCTGGCCAGGGTTGCTGAGATTTACTGGTAAGTGTTACCTGTAGTTTCTCGAACTGTTATAGACCTCATATCGACACGACTTATCGAGCTATTGGGGTCTGACGTTTACCACCCCTAGGCGAGATATGCGACATATCAGACGATCAGACCGGACTGTACGGTAAATGTTACTGGTTGGATTCACAGGAGTGTGAGCGGGCTTGCTCGTCGATCTTCTGATCTCTCAATACCCGGGTGGCCGTTACGTTTAGCAGACCGCTTGCGGCTTGTGGGTGTTTGATATGATCATCATCTGCTGCCGGCGTATTGACGAGTCTTTAGAGTCCTACACAGAGGTTTCCTGGCTCAAGCGAAACGAAATAGGAGCGCATATGAGATATATGCGGGACCGAGAATAATGCGTGTATGTGATACCGTATTTCATTCTCGCGATGAATGTGTCGAATGGTTGTATGCGATATAACCTAATTATCGAATCAAGGATTGATTCGATAAAACGATACATTGTATACTAGTCGGTTGTGTGCGACATGACCGGATCATTGAATCAAGTGTTGATTTAATGATTTAATGTATAATTATATATTTGATATATTACTTTGCATTAACTAGTATTGGTTCACTTTAAATGGATTTTCTCACTTGAAGTTCACAAGTTGTATATGTGATATACTTTTGTGCACTTGATTGTATCATGTTTGATGATACATGCAAAATTGGTTAAGTGTAAAGATTGAACCATGGTTATATGAATGGTTAGGGTTATGATTACTTATTCATTTATTTATTTATTAGTTTTGGAAAATAAAAGCATAAAGAGAAAAAACAAAATGGTTTTCTTTCATTCTTTCTTTCATGAAGCTTGTTGAAGCTTCATGAAGCTTTTGACCAAGTGACCATTTTGTCTTCTTCTTTAACCCTAACCACTCACATAAACTCTAGTTAGCTCTCTACACTTAAATATGGTTTGATTATGATAAGAATGATTATTCTTTTCTATTCTTTAATAACTTATCATAATATTCTTTCTTCTTCTTCTTCATCTTCTTCAATGAAGAAAGCATGACTTCATCAATGGTGACTTGATGAAATGAGTGAGAAATCCAATTCTAAAGTGAACCCACCTCCTATTTCTTCATCCTCTACCTCTTGCTAAGTAGTATAGGGTGTTTTCTTCACAAGTTTTATGACTTGGTGAAGTGGGAGCTTGATCTAGTGATGCCTCGACGTAGATCATCTTCGGCACGAAGCCGACGACCTTACCCGCCCATTTCTCCGATGAAACCGACGCTAGAGCCCGGGTTTCCATTTGGACAGCGAGGAGACTTCATTACGGAGCTATGGAGGTGGAGGACCGGATCTACAAAGATTGTATTTCCGTTCTTTTAGTTAAATTGTTAACTAGTTGCTTTTGTCGCCTATATATCTAGTTAACGATCCGTATTAGGGTTTCTCGGCACTTGTAATAATTGAAATTGGCATGGTTGATGCCTTGTGAGACCTCATTAGCGTGCCTAGGAACCCTACAGTGGTATCAGAGCCTAGCTAGAGCCTTAGGCGATGAGTTGACGACGTTTGAAACCCGATCGAACCAAAACCCTAACCCCAAAATAGCTCTCTGGACTTTTTCTAAAAACTGGGATTTTTCCAAATTAAAAATATGCAGAAAAATCAGCAGGGAATCCTAAGAATTACTGTGCAACATGTGTCCATGATTCCTCCAAAGTGCGGCGGAACCGCGGCAGAAGCCTGGCTTCTGCGGCGGTTCCGCGGCCGTATGATGACGTCACCCACCCAATTTTGCACAGTAACTTCCTTTATTCAGTGCTGAGTTCTCTGGGTATTTTTAAATATTATTCAAGAGTTGAATTTTCTGTGGTTTTTTTGGGGATTCGAATGTTCGATCAGATTATCAAATTTTGTCTGTGTGGCTTTCCGGATAATTTTTGAATATGTTAAAAAGTTCGACCGGATATAAATACCCAATCTTTCCCCTGCCGGAAAATTTCCAAGTGTTGGATTTTTCCGAGGTTTAAAGACGTTCTAAGTAGTGCAAGTAACGCGATGGTCCCTCTAGAAGACAACAAACCTTAACTCGATTATGTGACCGCCTTGAACTGCCCTTTGAACCTTAGGGTTTGGGGCAGTACGACGTGCCACATGTGAGGCGTTGGCTTGACCCTTCTACGGCTGGACCGTTGGTACTGAGGCACGAACTGAATGTTTTTAGACTTGTTTCATGTGTTGATCTGTATCGGGAAAACTTGGGTGTTCGAATGTTCGATCGGAAAGTTTAACATTTTCTATTTATCCGGAATGTGATACAATAATTGGAATTCACAAATAGTTATGAGATAACTGAATGAATGTTATAAACATAGCACTTTAGTCTCACTTGATCGGTTGCCACGGAATTTTGATGTGATCAAAAGTCCGTCGCAATCACGTAGCGTACGCGGATACTCGCCGGGTAAACTTAATAGACAGCCTCACCCCATAGCCCCGACCAAGTGACTGTAGGAGAACCCCGTCGCCGAAAGCATCCGTCCGGGTGCTCGCGGTAGCAGTGTTCCGCCTTGGTGCACTTCGTCGACGGTGTCGGGGGTGCGGCCGCCTACTAAAGTTTGCGACGAGCATTCGATCAGGATGTCGGGAATCTTGCTGAATTGCCCGACTTGATATTGAAAAGTGTTTTCGATAATGAGACTAAAATACGGGGTTTATAATTGTTAGGCATGTGATGTCTAAGGAATTCATTCGATTAGGCATGCGATGTCTATGCAGGTTGCGGATTCCAACTGTTGTAGTTTTACACTTTCTTTTCTGTGACCGTAAGTGTAATATGTGATATCGCCGGTTTCGTTGCTATATGTCAACCACAATTGGGATGCGCATATTTACTTACGTTGATGACATGTGATGTTATGTGTTGCTGGATATGTTATATTGGATCGTCGTGTTGGAATAGCCGGGGGTTTTTATGTGAGATGAGTGTTTTCATTTTCATTCATGTAAAAACTTGTATGTAATATTCTTTTTTTAGGGGCACTTCCAGGTTGCGGAAGATGTCACCTTTTGTATATTATTTACTTTTCCGCACTAGGATAGACCCAAGGAGGAGGGCACAAGTAACCGGGTTCTGGAGTCCAGTGGGAGACCAACTCGAGGAGTCGAGTCCGGGTCTCCTAACTCTAGAATTGGTAGGGTTGCTTGCCGCTCTCGTAGGGGTCTAGGGGTGTGGGTTTGGCTATTCATCACGACCGTGGAATCCGTGTTTTATACTGGCTCGTATTGAAAACACGGACGTCCTAGTATATCCAATATTTCATATGATTCTTCTGCTGCGATATCTGTGATGTGATCATGTGATGTTCTGTGATGGATACTGTATATAGTATATATGATATATTATATAGACGTTACTTATGTTTTACACCCGCGCTAGCCCTGCCCTGCTCTGCCGTTAGTTACCTAACCTAACGGTGCACGAGGGGACATCGAGGCGAATGCGGATGGCATAAGTGTACGTCGTATTTATCTGTGATGTTTAGGTATTTAAATGATGGGACTTCATTGATGTGATTAATGAAATAAAAGAAACCTAAAGATGTTGTAGAATCGAATTTCAAAATAAAACAGGTAGCTACAGTTCTTGCTTTGCACAGCGGTATATGTGATATATCCTGCACCTTATTCGATGAGGAAAGGACCGAGATCCCTTCACTGGGAGTGACTCCTTTAGCAATAACTGGCAGATGCTACACACTCGGTTTGTCTTTTGATTGCTTTTAAGAGTTCTGCTTTGCACAGTGATATATATGATATATCCCGCACCTTATTCGAAGAGGAAAGGACCGACGATCCCTTCACCGGGAGTGACTCCTTTAGCAAAACTAGAAAAGCCTCAAAAACACTCCATTTCAAAATTCATTCGATCCTACAACGATATCAAGTTCATTACGCAATAGGTTTTCAGAAAAACCTGTCGTAGCCCTCCGTCATTTCAGATAAGTACTAGTTAGTATTCGTGCTGCGGTTGTTTGGCATGCGTCAAGGCGTAGTGTACGGTAGCTAACTAGTGCTTATCTGCTAGCATACGGTGCGATTGGATTAGGGTATTCGTACGGCGTTGTTTGGCATGCGTCAAGGGTCGTGCGGGTGGGTTTAATTCAATCAAGAAATGTACGGGTTGAACTTGACTAGCGGACTATGGGCTGTTTGGCATGCGTCAAGGTCATAGCACGCTAGGGGCAAAATATTATCGGAAATTTCAAGTGTTGAAATTTGCAATGAGATTGCATACCTTCTATGAGATAGTTGGATCCCGATACCCGCTGCGAGTAAGAGTTACTCCTGGGAGAGTTTTACATATTACAATTAGCCGATCAAGTAGGTGTCTAGAAAGGTGTTAACGAGGTTACGCCTCTGGGAAAACGAGGTTTACTGTAATTAGGTTCGTGCGAAAGCACGGGGGACCTCCCTCAAAGTACCGACACTGGCCTGGCTGAAAGATTGGCGAACTTGTAGTGTGTAATTAATCCCGGCTAGTCTTTCCTTTTAGGATTTGAAGGAAGATTTGATAAAAAGCAGTGGGAGCTATCCTGATTAGATAAAATAATAACCAATCTATTCTTGAAAGAGCGCACGCTGAGTGTTTTCTTCTCTCTCTCTCCTGGTAGCGACCATATCACGCCTTAATCAAGATAATAATACGGATATTTGACCGAACCCGCTTGTTATACTGAGCTGGGGAACGTTGGTCCCGCTCCAACTTATAATTGTTATAGGGCAGAGCAGGAAATTGGGGATTACCAGAATTCCCATGCCGCCCAAACGAAGAGAGTGCATGCTGATGCATCATCTTCGGGTGTGTTCATTATACAGAACTGTTTCTCAGTATCCTTTACGTCCTGGGTATATGATACCGGATCAGGATCCCAGATATGTAATCTGTTACATGGGCTACAGATAGGTAAAGAACTGAGAACGGGTGATAAGTTTCATGAGGCAGAGAACGGGGCAAGAGTTGCAGCCAAGTCTGTTGGTCACTGTCACCCTGTATTCCAAATACATTGATTCTGAACGAATGTTATTAGATACCGAACCTGATATACAAAATCATATCAGTCTCTTTACTAGGAAAGAAAGGATATAATTTTGTATTGTTGGATTATGTTTTGAACATTTCCTATATCAAAAGTTGATCGTATCAGGCACGTTATCTAAAAGCATTGATGTTCTAAATCAAACTACAGTTCTTTTGTATACGGAATACACACAAGAGGAAGAGTTCAGAAATGAACGAATCCTTCTTGAGGCATTGTAGACTAGGTCATATCAATGCGACCCGACTAGCTGAAGTTACATATAGATGCATATTTAAATCAGTTTGAATCTACATCTTGTGAAACTTGCCAGTCATGTCACAAAGATATAATGACACCAGCTCCGTTTACTGGAAACAGAGAAAGAGTTAGTGAACTCTTGGGATGATACATGATGATGTATGTAAGGTCCCATGTCTACACATGCCAAGACCGGTTCTTTGTACTTTATTACATTCTCTGATGATCTCTTTAGATTCAGACATATGTTCCTGTTGAAACACAAGTCCGAACCTTTTGAGATATTACAGAATATAAGTTAGAAGTAGAGAACCAATACGGGTATAAGTATTATGTCCTTTGATGAGATCAAGGAGGAGAATACTTGAGCACGGAATGCCTGGACGTTTCTAAAGGAGAATGAAATTCTCTCTCAGCATTACTCCTCCGTATACACCATAGCACGATGGTATATCGGGGCGGAGCAAAGGTGTGCTCTATGATGAGTACTACTGAGTTACCTATTTCCTTTTGGGAGTTATGCACTTGAGAAGCTGCATACCTATTGAATAGGGTTCAAATCAAATCAGTTGCCTACCACTTCATATTTGATATGATAAGGGAAGAGCCTATCTCTTAAGTTAGTTAAGATTTGGGGTTGTCCAGATTATGTCTGAAAAGCAAAATCCGGACAAGCTCGAGGCAAGGTCTGTAATGTAGAACTGGAAAGGTTCCAGCTATACAAAACTGCAGCTGATTATTTGACAGAACCAAAGGATTCAATAGTTACCAACGAACCTCAGCCTCTCCGCCGATCTACTAGGGTTCCTCACCCACCTGAGAGATACTTCGGTTTCTCTATGACAGTGGGAGCGAGGATTGCATCATGAGATGATGACCCAACTAGTTTCGAGCAAGCCATCGAGAGTAGAGACTCTGTAAGAATGGCTGGATGCTTAGCGATCTGAGATGGAATCCATGTACACCAACAAAGTATGGACTTTGGTTGCTATATCTGAAGGGTTAAATCCCCATCAGGAGCAAGTATATCTTGAGAAGATTACTTGGTGTATATGGAAAAGTTGAGACTTTCAAAGCTAGACTTGTTAAAGCTTTTCGTCATCGACCAGGCGTGGATTATGATGAAACCTTTTCAAGTGGCTATGCTTAAGTCCATCCAGATCCTACTTGCCACGGCTACATACCATGACTACGATATCTGGCGGTTGGGTGCCATGACTGCTTTTCTAAATGATGTTTTAGAAGAGAACGTCCATAAGTACACAGCCAGAGGGCTTCGTAGACAGTGGGAGCAGCGGAAACGTGTACAAGATGCTTTATAGAATAAAGCAGGCATCGCGGAGTTGGAACATCTGTTTTGATGGATAAGTCAAAGAGTTTGACATCATCAAAATGGTAGATGAACCTTGTATAAACAAAAAGGTAGTAGGGAGTATGGTGGTGATCCTCGTAGAGTACGTGGATGTCATGCTCTTGATAAGAAAGGAGTTTCATATGCTATGCTCGGTCAATCTCCTTTTATCACAATGATTCTCCATATAGGATCAAAGTGATACCTCCTAAATCCTGGGTTTTGGATCTATGAGATAGATCTAATTGGATGTTAGGATTCTCACTAGTTGCAGTGAGATGGTATCAATCGATCCTGGGGAGAATCACTGGAAGGGTTCCAGGGTGATAAGGACGACTAAAAGTCAGTCATAGGCATTGTCTTTACCCTCAGTAAAGGGACGGTATGTTGGAAGAGTTCTAAGCTAGATACCGTGGCATACTAGACGATAAAGGCCCGATACATCGCTACTTCAGATGCTACCAAAGAGGCAGTCTGGATGTATATTTGTTCATGAGATGAACTTAGTTCCTCCCATTGTGTGACAATGGAGTTGTGGCTTATGCCAAGGAACGTCCGTCCCATCAGTGATCCAGACATATTCTAAAGCAGTATCACCTGATCATGGAGATGGTTGATCTCCAGGGTGATCGAGGTAAGGAGAGTAGACTCAGAGGACAACACGGCGGATCCACTCACGAAGGCCTATTCCCAGAGAGAGATTTTTATGGGATGGTTGAGTATGAGATACTGCAACCACTGCTACAGATGGCCCTAGTGCAAGTGGGAGATTGTTAGTTATATGTATGCCCTAGAGGCCATTACTGTACATAGGATGTATATTGTAGTGGATGCTGGGACATATATAGGGAGGACTTTCTTGCTCGACATGATAGTATGCTATCTGGTTGCTCTTTACCTTAACGTGTATACTGATTGTCTCTCTATTACATGTTGGTAAAGCCCCTAGGATGTGTACTTGACTACCTGGACTATGATGCGGATCATACTAGTGGGGACATGGTAGTCCATAAGTACATCCTTCAAGGTCCCTAGTCGTGGGTGTATCGAGATGGGGCATCGATATACCAGAGTAGACTAGCGTATACCTTCTCGACCCATACAGATGGGCGATGGATGATCCCATATCCATTGGTGTTTGACAACAGAGATGATATACGGGTGCTCAGTGGAGACTGGGTACACTGGACGGACTCGCCGAGAACTTCCAGATGGTATTATACCTTACGTCAGATGGCAGTTCTCTGGTGACACTGGTACAGAGTAGTCTGTTGACCCGAGATCGTCATAGAGTCTTGTGTGGTTCTCACTGTACTTTGATTTCCACCTTACCACGTCCAAGAGGGCGTGCAAAACGGTGGTTTTTGGGTACAGTCCCGAATCACATGGAGGCAATGAGCGATAGGAGGGGATTCGTCTCTCCCGGTATAGGGAGTTGATGTTGCGCTGTGTTCGATTGGCTATAACCGGGAATCCCTGGCCAGGGTTGCTGAGATTTACTGGTAAGTGTTACCTGTAGTTTCTCGAACTGTTATAGACCTCATATCGACACGACTTATCGAGCTATTGGGGTCTGACGTTTACCACCCCTAGGCGAGATATGCGACATATCAGACGATCAGACCGGACTGTACGGTAAGTGTTACTGGTTAGATTTACAGGAGTGTGAGCGGGCTTGCTCGTCGATCTTCTGATCGCTCAATACCCGGGTGGCCGTTACGTTTAGCAGACCGCTTGCGGCTTGTGGGTGTTTGATATGATCATCATCTGCTGCCGGCGTATTGACGAGTCTTTAGAGTCCTACACAGAGGTTTCCTGGCTCAAACGAAACGAAATAGGAGCGCATATGAGATATGTGCGGGACCGAGAATAATGCGTGTATGTGATACCGTATTTCATTCTCGCGATGAATGTGTCGAATGGTTGTATGCGATATAACCTAGTTATCGAATCAAGGATTGATTCGATAAAACGATACATTGTATACTAGTCGGTTGTGTGCGACATGACCGGATCATTGAATCAAGTGTTGATTTAATGATTTAATGTATAATTATATATTTGATATATTACTTTGCATTAACTAGTATTGGTTCACTTTAAATGGATTTTCTCACTTGAAGTTCACAAGTTGTATATGTGATATACTTTTGTGCACTTGATTGTATCATGTTTGATGATACATGCAAAATTGGTTAAGTGTAAAGATTGAACCATGGTTATATGAATGGTTAGGGTTATGATTACTTATTCATTTATTTATTTATTAGTTTTGGAAAATAAAAGCATAAAGAGAAAAAAACAAAATGGTTTTCTTTCATTCTTTCTTTCATGAAGCTTGTTGAAGCTTCATGAAGCTTTTGACCAAGTGACCATTTTGTCTTCTTCTTTAACCCTAACCACTCACATAAACTCTAGTTAGCTCTCTACACTTAACTATGGTTTGATTATGATAAGAATGATTATTCTTTTCTATTCTTTAATAACTTATCATAATATTCTTTCTTCTTCTTCTTCATCTTCTTCAATGAAGAAAGCATGACTTCATCAATGGTGACTTGATGAAATGAGTGAGAAATCCAATTCTAAAGTGAACCCACCTCCTATTTCTTCATTCTCTACCTCTTGCCAAGTAGTATAGGGTGTTTTCTTCACAAGTTTTATGACTTGGTGAAGTGGGAGCTTGATCTAGTGATGTCTCGACGTAGATCATCTTCGGCACGAAGCCGAGGACCTTGCCCGCCCATTTCTCCGATGAAGCCGACGCTAGAGCCCGGGTTTCCATTTGGACAGCGAGGAGACTTCATTAAGGAGCTATGGAGGTGGAGGACCGGATCTACAAAGGTTGTATTTCCGTTCTTTTAGTTAAATTGTTAACTAGTTGCTTTTGTCGCCTATATATCTAGTTAACGATCCGTATTAGGGTTTCTCGGCACTTGTAAAAATTGAAATTGGCATGGTTGATGCCTTGTGAGACCTCATTAGTGTGCCTAGGAACCCTACAGTTGATAGTAATAGTTTTGAGAACTAGCTTCTCTTTCAGGTTACTCATATTTGGATGCACTCCTAGTTGAGTAATGCTGATCGGCCTCTCTCCATTTAGTTGACATGCACTGAAAATTGCTGCATGATTTGAATCTGGTTCCAATTAAATTAGTGCCTCTGTTTCTATATTGTATATAGAATGGTTCATATCTTAACGATGTTAAGGTATATGAAGTTGTCCGCTTATGCTTAAAACCAGATTCTGGATAACTCAAGGCACGTTTTTGTAATGACAGTTTGTGGGTTATCCCGGGCTATGACGAGGGTTAACTTTCTACCATCTGGAAGATCAATAGTGATATTGTTCTTGACTCGCCATTGTTTTAGTAAAATGGGCTTTTTCATAAAACAGTAGTGGGAGTATGGTAGAACTGGAAGTGATTCCAGAACCGCAAACGATTATCTCACCCATGGTTGCTATTCTCACTCATGGATTCATTCATTCCTTTCTCCACTTCATCTTCTTCTTCATCTCCAAAAAGCTTTCTAGGTTTTGAGGTGAAGAAAATTAGTGAGAAAAATTATTCTAAAGTGAGCAAAAATCGTACTTTATTAACCTACACTAGATTAGCCATTTAGTTTAGCTTGTTTGCTTCACTAATTTCTAATTAGTGAAGAGCTAGCTTGAGTTAGTGTCTCCTCGACGTAGATCATCTTCGGTCTCGAAGACTTCAAGCAAGCTTGTTCATATCACCTTGTGGAGCCTTACTAGAGTCCCGGAGATCACTACTTGGAGCGAAGGGACTACTACACGGAGCTTTTGAAGTGAATGACTGGTCTACAAAAGTTGTATTCCTTGTTCACTTAGATGTAAAGATGTTTACATGCATGTTTCGTCTAATTCTCTAGTTAAGATTCTATGGTTAGGGTTCTTTAGCATGCCAAAATTTTGAAAACGGCATGGTCGATGCCTCCCGAAACCTTGTGGCGGTGCTACGGAACCCAGCAGTGGTATCAGAGCCAAGCTGGAGAATTAGACGATATTTGTAGAATTACGAAACCGAAACGACTCCGAAAGCTCGAAACAAAAAGCCTAGTTTCTGGCGAAATTTTTAAGTCCTCTAAAATTTTTTTAAGTAGTTGCAAAATGTTGCATACGATGTAACATGAACACGAGACCAAAACGAACCCATTTCGCCGGATTTGACCCGGTGAAATGCTTGGAAAAACCGGCCTGGCCGGTTCTGGCATGTTGGTTTGGCTCCGTTTTGGTTTGGTGTTCCAGTCTCTAGGGTTTGGTGTTTCAGGTGTTGTTTTTTTTTTACTAAGATTACATATGATGTTATCTTTCAATAAAGGCAATTCAGAGTGTTTCGTAGTCATAATTTTAACATCGTTTCGGGTAATCTTGACGACGTTAAAAAGTTTGAACGAATATCAAATACCCATTTTTCTTCCTCGTTGGAAATTTTCCAAAATTTGGATTTTTCCAAGTTAAAAAATTTTCAAAAATCATGCAAGTAATTTTATGGACCCTCTAGAAGAACAAAAGCTTAACTCGACTCTATGACCGTCGGAACCGCGGCCAAACCCTAAGATTTGCGGCAGTTCCACGGCGCCATAAGTGAGGCAAGGGTTGGCCCTTCTACTGTTGGTCCATAGGTACTGTGTCATGATCTGGGTATTTTTTAAAACTGTGCTCAAGTGTTGAGCTCTCTGGGAAATTTTGGATGTTTGTTGATTCGATCGGAATGTTTAACATCGTCTAGTTATCTGTGAATTGTGATACAATATTTGGAATCCACAATAATTAGTTTTATGAAAACTAATTTGAATTTTATAAATCTAGCAATTTAGTCTCATTTGATCGGTTGTCGCGGGATTCTGATTCAGATCAAAACTCCGTCGCAACTACATAGTGTACGCGGATACTTGCCGAGTAACGTTACTAGATAGTCACGCCCCATAGCCCCGACCAAGTGACTGTAGGGAACCCCGTTGCCAAAAGCATCCGCCCGGGTGCTTGCGGCCGTGGTGTTCCGCCTAAGTGCACTTCGTCAACGGTATCGGGGATGCGGCCGTCTACTAAAGTTTCCAACGAGCATTCGATCAGGTTGTCGGGAATCTTGTTGAATTGCCCGACTTGTTGTTAGAAAGTGTTTTCAATAACGAGACTAAAATGCGGGGTTTATAATTGTTAGGCATGTAATTCAAAATATGAGATATTCTGGATTTATGATGTCTAAGGAATTCATATTGTTAGGCATGAAATCCGAAGTATGTGATATTTCGGGTTTATGATGTCTAAGGTGGTTGCTGATTCCAATTGTTGTAGTTTTCACTTTCTTTTCTGCTATTGTATATATGTGGTATATCGCCGGTTTCGTTGCTATATGTCAACGACAATTGGGATACGCATATTTACTTACGTTGATGATATGTGATGTTATGTGTTGCTGTGATATGTTATATTGGAACATCGTGTTTGAATAGCAGGGGGGTTTTGCGTGAGATGAGAGTTTTTCATTTTCATTTATGTAAAAACTTGTATGTAATATTCTTTTATTAGGGCACTTCCGGATTGAGGATGATGTCACCATTGATGCATATTATTTACTTTTCCGCATTAGGATAGACCCAAGGCGGGGAGCACAAGTAACCGGGTTCTAGAGTCCAGTAAGAGACCTTCCCGAGGAGTCGAGACCGGGTCTCCTAACTCTAGAATTGGTAGGGTTGCTTGCCGCTCTCATAGGGGTCTAAGGATGCGGGTATGGCTATTCATCGCGACCGTGGAATCTGTGTTTTTTACTGGCTTAATTTAAAACACGGAATTCCTAATATATCTAATATTTCATATGTGGACTTCTGCTGCTGATATTCTGTGATGTGATCACTTTATATGATGAGACGAATGTTGTTATTATATATATGATATATAATAAACGTTGGTTATGTTTTGCACCCGCACTAGTCCCGTCCCGCTATGCCGTTAGTTATGTAACCTAACGGTGCATAACAGGACACTATGGCGAATGCGGATGGCATAAGCGTACGTTCTATTTTCGTTTTTTCTGTGATGCTTAGGAAGCATAATTGATTGGACTTCATTATTGAGATTAATGAAAAAGAAAGAAACCTAAAGATGTTGTAGAATCAAATTTTCCTAAAGGGTAGCTCTAGTTTTTGCTTTGCATAGTGGTATTCGTTGTAGAATACCCAGCACCTCATTCAATGAGGAAAGAGCCGAGATCCCTTCACCGGGAGTGACATTTTTATCAAAAGCTATCAGATGCTTCCACCCACTCGGTTCTGTCTTTTGATTGCTTATCCAGTTCTTGCTTTGCATAGTGATATTCATGAATATCCAGCACCTCATTCGTTGAGGAAAGAGCCGAGATCCCTTCACCGGGAGTGACCTCTTTAGCAAAAACTAGCAAAAAGCCTCAAAAACACTCCTTTTCAAAATCACTCGATTCTACAACGATATCGAGTTCATTACGCAAAAAGTTTTCTTAAAAAACCTATTGTAGTCATCCGTCATTTCAGATAAGTGCTACTTAGTATTCATGCTACGTTTGTTGACTATATTAAGACGTAGTGTGCGGTAGCTGATTAGTGCTTATCTGCTAAAACATGTGTTGCGATTAGATTAGGGTAGTCGTACGAATTTGTTGACTATGTTAAGGGTCGTACGGGTGGGTTTAATCCAATCATGAAATGTACGGGTTGAACTTGGCTAGCGCTTATGATTTGTTGACCTTGTTAAGGTCATAAGTTGCTAGGGGAAAAATATTATCAGGAATTTCAAGTGTTGAAATTTGCAATGAGATTGTATACCTTCTATGTGATAGTTGGATCTCGATACCCGCTGGGAGTAAGAGTTACTCCTGCGAGAGTTTTGCACATTACAATTAGCCGATCAAAGTAGGTGTCTAGAAAAGTGTTAACGGGGTTACCCACCCTAGGAAAACGAGATTTATTTTAATTAGGTCCGTGCGAAAGCACGGGGAACCTCGCTCAAAGTACCGACACTAGCCTGGCCGAAAGATTAGCAAACTTGTAAAGTGTAATTAATCCCGGCTAATCTTACCTTTTGGGGTTTGAAGGAAGATTTGATAAAAACAGTGGGAGCCATCCTGATTAGATAAAATAATAACCAATCTAATCTTGCAAGAGCATATGCTGAGTGTTTTCTTCTCTCTCTCTCCTGGTAGCGACCGTGACATGCCTTATTCAAGATAATAATATGGATGTATTGATCAAACCCATTTGTTATACTGAACTGGGAAACGTTGGTTCCGCTCTTCTTTATAATTGTTATAAGTCTGAGCAGGAAATAGGGGAATATCCGGATTCCTACACGACCCAAACGAGGAATGTACATGTTGATGCATCTTCTTCAGATGTGTTACCGAGAACTGTTTCTCAGTACACTCTACGTCCTGGGCATGAGATACCGGAACAGGATCCCACATATGTAAGATGTTACGTGGGCTAAAGAAAGGTAGACAACTGAAAAAAGTTGAACATTCTCTAGAGTAAAGAATGGTGCAAGTGTTGCAGCCAAATCAGTTGGCAAATATCACATTGTATTACCAATTGGTAAATACATTGATTCTGAACAAGTGTTATTACATGCCGAACCTGATATACAACATTACATCAGTTTCTTTATTAAGTTAAAGAAGCATATAATTTTGTATTGCAGGATAATGTTGTGAACATTTTCCTTAATCAAGAGATGATTGGATCAGGCCTGTTATATAATGGCATATAAGTTCTAAATCGAACCACGGTTCAAAGTATATAGAACACACACAAGAGGAGTAGTTCATAAATGAACGAATCCTTCTTGTGGCATTGTAGACTAGGCCATATCAATGCGACACGACTAGCTAAGTTACGTAAGGATGAATATTTGAATCCGTTCGAATTTTCATCTTATGAAACTTGTCAGTCATGTTTCAAAGGTAAAATGACCAATACTCCGTTTACTGGAAATGAAGAAGGAGTTACTGAACTCTTGGGACTGATACATGGTGATATATACGGTCCTATGTCTACAAATGCCAGGGTTGGTTTCTTGTACTTCATTATATTCACTGACCATCTCTCAAGATTCGGACATATGTTCCTGTTGAAACACATGTCTGAAACTTTTAAGAAATTCAAGGAATATAAGCTTGAAGTTGAGAACCAAGCGGGTAAAAGTATTAAAATCCTTCGATGTGATCGAGAAGGAGAATACTTGACCACGGAGTTCCTGGATTATTTAAAAGAGAATGGGATTCTCTCTCAGCTTACTCCTCCGTATACACTACAGAACAACAATATATCGGGGAGGAGGTATCGCGCCCTATGAGATATTGTACGCTCTATGCTGAGTACTGCTGAGTTTCCTGTTTCCTTTTGGAGTTATGCACTTGAGAAGCTGCATACCTATTGAATGGGATTCCATCCAAATCAGTGCCTACCACTCCATATGAGATATGGAATGGGAAGAGACCATCTCTTAAATGAGTTAAGATATGGGTTGTCTGGGCTATGTTGAAAAGCAAAATCCGGACAAGCTCGAGGCAAGGTCAGTTCTGTATAAGTTTTTTTGATATCCCGAACATTCGCGAGGGTATATCTTCTACCACACTGAGGAACAAAAGGTGTTTTGTTTCTCAGCATGCCACCTTTTTTTAGAAAAGGAATTTCTTATGAAAGAAATTAGTGGTCAAGAGGTAGAACTGGAAGGAGTTCCAGCTAGACAAACTAACAGCGGAAGATTTAGTAAAACCGGAGGATTCAATAGTTCCCGATGAACCTCAGCCTCTCCGCAAATCTAGTAGGATTCCTCATCCTCCTGAGAGATACTACAGTTTCCTCAGTGACGGTGGGAGCGAGGATTGCATCATGGTTGTGTAGGGTTCCTAGGCACTCTAATGAAGTCTCACAAGGCATCAACCATGCCAATTTCAAAAATTATGGGTGCCGAGAAACCCTAATACGGATCGTTGACTAGAAGTTTAGGCGAAAAGATAATCTAGTTAACTACTTAACTAAAAGTTAGATGCTACAACCTTTGTAGATCCGGTTCTCCACTTCCTTAGCTCCACGTGGGTGTCCTCTCGCTGTCCATCATGAATCCCGAACTCAATCGTCGGCTTCATCGGAGAAACGGGCGAGCTAGGTCGTCGGCTTGGTGTCAAAGACGATCTACGTCGAGGCATCACAAGTTCAAGCTCCGACTTCACAAAGTTGTGAAACTTGTGAAGAAAACACCCAAAACAACTTGGCAAGAGGTAGAGGGTGAAGAAATAGGAGGTGGGTTCACTTTAGAATTGGATTTCTCTCACTAGAACTCAAGTTGCCATTGATGGCATCAAGGTTTCTATCTTGAAGATGAAGAAGAAGATGAAGCTAGAAGAAAGAATATGATAAGTGTTCTATTTTAAAAAATAAAACTAATATGAATACTTATCATATCTTGACCATGGTCAAGTATAGAGATTAAACTAAGGTTAGTTGGAATGGTTAGGGTTAAGGATGAGATAAGGATGGTGGACTTTGTCAAAGCTTCAAGAAGCTTCAACATAGAAACAAAATAAGCCACCATTCTTAACTAAATCCTTTCCAAATAAATAAACAAATAAATAAATGAAAAACCAAAACCCTAATCATCACTTAACCATGGTTTAATCCTTTACACTTAACCACATTATCAAGTATCATCAAACATGATACAAATATGTGCACAAAAGTATATCACATATACTTCTTGCACATCAAGTGAGAAAATCCATTTAAAGTGAACCAATACTAGTTAATGCAAAGTAATATATCAAATATATAATTATACATTAAATCATTAAATCAACACTTGATTTAACGATCCGGTCATATCGCATATAACCGACTAGTATCCTATGTATCGGCTTATCGAATCAATCCTTGATTCGATATCTAGGTTATATCGAATATAACCAATCGATACATCCATCGCGAGAATGAATTACGGTATCACATACACGCATTATTCTCGGTCCTGTACATATTTCATAAGCGCTCCTATTTCGTTTCGCTTGAGCCAGGAAACCTCTGTGTAGGACTCTAAAGACTCGTCAATACGCCGGTAGCAGATGATGATCATATCAAGCACCAACAAGCCGCAAACGGTCTGCTAAACGTAACGGCCATCCGGGTATTGAGCGATCAGAAGATCGACGAGCTAGCCCGCTCACACTCCTGTGAATCCAACCAGTAACACTTACCGTACAGTCCGGTCTGTTCGTCTGATATGTCGCATATCTAGTCTAGGGGTGGTAAACGTCAGACCCCAATAACCGATAAGTCGTGCCGATATGAGGCTCGTAACGGGTCGAGAAACTACTGGTAACACTTACCAGCAAATCTCTGATCAGCCCTGGCCAGAGACTTCCCTGTTACGGCCAATCGAGCACAGCGCAACATCAACCCCCAATACTGGGAGAGACGAAACCCCTCCTATCGCTCATTGCCTCCATGTGACTCGGGACTGTACCCAAAGACCACCGTTTTGCACGCCCTCATGGACGTGGTAAGGTGGAGATCAAAGCATAGTGGGAATCACACAAGACTCTATGACGATCTCGGGTCTACAGACTAACCTGTACAAGTGTCACCTGAGAACTGCCATCTGACGTAAGGTATAATACCATCTGGGAGTTCTCGGCGAGTCCGTCCATTGTACCCAGTCTTCACTGAGCACCCGTATACCATCTCTGATGTCAAACACCAATGGATATGGGATCATCCATCGCCCATCACATGGGTCGAGAAGCGTATACGCTAGTCTACACTGGTATATCGATGCCCCGTCTCGATACAACCACGACTAGGGACCTTGAAGGATGTACTTATGGACTACCATGTCCCCACTAGTATGATCTGCATCATAGTCCAGGTAGTCAAGTACACATCCTAAGGGCTTTACCAACATGTAACTATAAGACAGTATAAAGAGACTAGTGTACATGTTAAGATAAAGAGCAACCAGATAGCATACTATCATGTCGAGCAAGAAAGTCATCTCTATATATGTCCAAGCATCCAATATAATATACATCATCTGTACAATACTGGCCTCTAGGGCATACATACAACTAACAATCTCCCACTTGCACTAGGGCCAGCTGCTGTAGTATCGCATACCGAGCTTCCCGAAGAGTCTCTGAAACTGTATCTGGGGAATGGCCTTCGTGAGTGGATCCGCCATGTTGTTCTTCGTGTCAACCCTCCTGACCTCGATCTCCCGGCGATCAACTATCTCCCGGATCAGGTGATACCACCTCAGAATATGCCTGGATCGCTGATGGGACCTGGGTTCCTTGGCCAAAGCCACTGCTCCATTGTTATCGCAATACAAAGGTATTGGATGCTCAATGGATGGAACCACTCCAAGTTCAGTAATGAACTTCTTGATCCAGAAAGCCTCTTTGGCAGCATCGTTGGCAGCGATGTATTCAGCCTCCATCCTCGAGTCTGCCACGGTTTCCTGCTTGGAACTCTTCCAGCTAACCGCCCCTCCGTAAAGGGTAAAGACAAATCCCGACTGCGACTTAGAGTCGTCCTTATCACTCTGGAAGCTCAAATCGGTAAAGGACTCCACTTGGAGTTCTCCGTTACCATACACCAAGAGCATCTCTTTAGTCCTTCGTAAGTACTTGAGAATGCTCTTCACAGCTGTCCAGTGACTCTCTCCAGGATCAGCTTGATACCTGCTCACTACACTTAGTGAGTATGCAACATCGGGTCTGGTACATAGCATCGCGTACATGATAGAGCCTACAGCCGAAGCATAGGGTATCCCTTGCATGCGAGCTCTCTCCAAATCAGTCTTGGGAGACATCTCTTTGGAGAGAGTGACTCCAGAGATCGTGGGCAAGTTCCCACGCTTGGATTCTTCCATACTAAACCTCTTTAGTATGGTGTCAATGTACCTGGATTGGGACAATCCCAGTATCCGTTTGGATCTATCTCTATAGATCCTGATCCCCAATATGCAGGAGGCATCACCAAGATCTTTCATTGAGAATCTTTGTGATAAGAAGAGCTTGACCGATTGCAGCATAGGAATATCATTTCCTATCAAGAGTATGTCGTCCACGTACAATACGAGGAAGACAACCTTACTCCCTGCCACCTTCTTGTAAATACAAGGTTCATCTGGGTTTTTGACGAAATCAAACTCTTTGATAACGACATCAAAGCAGATGTTCCAACTCCGCGATGCTTGCTTTAATCCATAAATGGATTTAAGCAGCTTGCACACCTTGCCGCTGCTCCCACTGTCTACGAAGCCCTCTGGCTGAGTCATGTACACGCACTCTTCTAAATCACCATTTAGAAAGGCGGTCTTAATATCCATTTGCCAGATTTCATAATCATGATATGCAGCGATGGCAAGCATGATCCGGATGGATTTAAGCATAGCCACTGGAGAAAAGGTCTCGTCATAGTCCACACCTGGTCTTTGACGAAAACCCTTTGCTACAAGTCTAGCTTTGAAAGTCTCCACTTTCCCATCTACACCAAGCTTCTTCTTGAAGATCCACTTGCTCCCAATGGGTTTTACCCCTTCAGGAGCAACTTCCAAAGTCCATACTTTGTTGGTATACATGGATTCCATCTCGGACCGCATTGCATCCAGCCATTTCACTGAGTCCCTACTCGTGATGGCCTGCTCGAAGCTAGTTGGGTCATCATCCTCCATGATGCAATCCTCGCTCCCACCATCCATGAGAAAACCGTAGTATCTCTCAGGTTGGCGAGGAACTCTACTAGATCGGCGGAGAGGCTGAGGTTCATTGGGAGCTACTGAATCTTCTGGTTCCACTAGATCTTCAGTTACTGTTTGTGTATCTGGAACCTCTTCCAGCTCTACCATTTTGCCACTAATTTCTTTTTCAAGAAATTCCTTTTCTAAAAAGGTGGCATATTGAGAAACAAACACTTTTTGTTCTTCAGCATGGTAGAAAAAATATCCTTGGGAATTCTTAGGATATCCCACAAACTTGCAAAGAACTGACCGTGCCTCGAGTTTGTCTGGATTTTGCCTTTTGAAATAGGCCGGACAACCCCATATCTTAACTCGTTTAAAATATGGTCTCTTCCCACTCCATATCTCATATGGTGTGGTAGGTACAGATTTAGATGGAACTTGATTCAATAGGTATGTTGCTGTCTCCAGCGCATATCCCCAAAAGGAAATAGGTAACTCAGCTGTGCTCATCATAGAGCGCACCATATCCAATAGGGTGCGGTTCCTCCATTCAGATACACCATTGTGCTGTGGTGTATATGGAGGAGTCAGCTGAGAGAGAATCCCATTTTCTTTTAGGAAGTCCAGGAATTCATTGCTCAAGTATTCACCTCCTCGATCAGATCGAAGGATTTTAATACTTTTTCCGGTTTGGTTCTCGACTTCTTGTTTATATTCTCTAAATTTCTCAAAAGCTTCTGATTTGTGTTTCATCAGGAACACATATCCGAATCTAGAGAGATCGTCAGTGAATGTAATGAAGTACGAAGAACCATCCCTGGCATGTGTAGACATGGGACCACATACATCACTATGTATCAGTCCCAAGAGTTCGGTAACTCTTTCTCCATGTCCCGTAAACGGAGTTTTGGTCATCTTGCCTTTGAGACATGACTGGCAAGTGTCATAGGATGAAAATTCAAACGGATTCAAATATCCATCCTTATGCAACTTAGCCAGTCGTGTCGCATTGATGTGACCCAGTCTACAATGCCACAAGAAGGATTCGTTCATTTCAGAACTCTTCCTCTTGTGTGTGTTAGTTATGCTCAGAACTGTTGATTGATTTAGAACATAAATGCCATTGCACAACGTGCCTGATCCAACCAACTTTTGGTTACGGAAAATGTTCATAACATTGTCCTGTAATACAAAATTATATCCCTCTTTACTTAATAAAGAAATTGATATAATGTTGCATATCAGGTTCGGCATGTAATAGCATTCGTTCAGAACCAATGTATTACCAGTTAGTAATTCAAGGTGATATTCCCCGACAGTCTTAGCTCCAACAATTGCACCATTTCCAACTCTAATGTCTTTATCACCTTCTCCAAGTTCTCTACCTTTCCTAAGCCCATGTAACTGATTACATATATGGGATCCTGACCCGGTATCTAATACCCAGGACGTGGAGCAAATGGAGAAACAGTTCTCTGTAACGAACACACCCGAAGAAAATGCATCAACATGTACTTTCTTCATTCGGGTGGCATGGGAATCCTGGTATTCCCCTATTTCCTGTTCAATCCTATAACTCTTATAAGAAGGAATGGAACCAACGTTCCCCAACACAGTATAACATGCGGGTTCGGTCAATACATCCATATTATTATCTTTATTAAGGCATGAAATGGTCGCTACCTGGAGAGAGAGAGAAGAAAACACTTTAGCGTAAGCTCGTGCAAGATCAGATTGGTTATTATCTTATCGAATCAGGATGGCTCCCACTGTTTTTATCAAATCTTCTTTCAAACCCTAAAAGGAAAGACTAGCCGGGATTAATTACACACTACAAGTTCGCCAATCTTTCAGCCAGGCCAGTGTCGGTACTTTGAGGGAGGTCCCCCGTGCTTTCGCACGAACCTAATTAATGTAAACCTCGTTTTCCCAGAGGCGTAACCTCGTTAACACCTTTCTAGACACCTACTTGATCGGCTAATTGTAATGTGTAAAACTCTCCCAGGAGTAACTCTTACTCGCAGTGGGTATCGGGATCCAACTATCTCATAGAAGGTATGCAATCTCATTGCAAATTTCAACACTTGAAATTCACGATAATATTTTGCCCCTAGCACCCTATGACCTTGACGGAGGTCAACAAATCATAAGTGCTAGTCAAGTTCAACCCGTCATTTCCTGATCGAATTAAACCCACCCGCACGACCCTTGACGGAGGTCAACAAGGCCGCACGACTGCCCTAATCCAATCTGCATCATATGCATAAGCAGATAAATACTAGTTAGCTACCGCACACTACGCCTTGACGGAGGTCAACAAACGTAGCACGAATACTAAGTAGGATTTATCTGAAATGACGGAGGGCTACGTCAGGTTTTTCTGAAAACCTATTGCGTAATGAACTTGATATCGTTGTAGAATCAAATGAAGTTTTGAAATGGAGTGTTTTTTAGGCTTTTCTAGTTTTGCTAAAGGGGTCACTCCCGGTGAAGGGATCGTCGGCCCTTTCCTCGTCGAATGAGGTGCGGGATATATCATATATATCACTGTGCAAAGCATAAACTATAGAAGCAATCAAAAGCAAACCGAGTGTGTAGCATCTGCCAGTTATTGCTAAAGGAGTCACTCCCGGTGAAGGGATCTCCGGCCCTTTCCTCGTCGAATAAAGTGCAGGATATATCACATATACCGCTGTGCAAAGCAAGAACTGTAGCTACCTGTTTTATTTAAAATTTGATTCTACAACATCTTAGGTTTCTTTTCTTTCATTAATCACATTAATGAAGTCCCATCATTTATGTACCTAAACATCACAGATAAATACGACGTACACTTATGCCATCCGCATTCGCCTCGATGTCCCCTCGTGCACCGTTAGGTTAGGTAACTAACGGCAGAGCGGGGCAGGGCTAGTACGGGTGTAAAACATAAGTAACGTCTATATAATATATCATATATACTATATACTGTATCCATCACAGAACATCACATGATCACATCACAGATATCTCAGCAGAAGAAACATATGTAATATTGGATATACTAGGACGTCCGTGTTTTCAATACGAGCCAGTATAAAACACGGATTCCATGGTCGTGATGAATAGCCAATCCCACACCCCTAGACCCCTACGAGAGCGGCAAGCAACCCTGCCAATTCTAGGGTTAGGAGACCCGGACTCGACTCCTCGAGATGGTCTCCCACTGGACCCTAGAACCCGGTTACTTGTGCTCCCCTCCTTGGGTCTATCCTAATGCGGAAAAGTAAATAATATACAAAAGGTGACAACTTCCGCAACCTGGAAGTGCCCCAAATAAAAAGAATATTACATACAAGTTTTTACATGAATGAAAATGAAAAACACTCATCTCACATAAAAACCCCCGGCTATTCAAACACGACGATCCAATATAACATATCCAGCAACACATAACATCACATGTCATCAACGTAAGTAAGTATGCATACCCCAATTGTCGTTGACGTATAGCAACGAAACCGGCGATATGAACATACTACACTTACGGTCACAGAAAAGAAAGTGTAAAACTACAACAGTTGGAATCCGCAAGCTCTTTAGACATCACATGCCTAATCAAATGAAATACTTAGACATCACATGCCTAACAGTTATAAACCCCGCATTTTAGTCCCATTATCGAAAACTCTTTTCAATATCAAATGAGATTAAACCGCTAGATTTATAACATTCATTCAGTTATCTCATAACTGTTTGTGAATTCCAATTATTGTATCCCATTCCAGATAAACAGAAAATGTTAAACTTTCCGATCGAACAGTCGAATACCCAAGTTTTCCGGATACAGCTCAACACATGAAATAAGTCTAACAACATTCAGTTCGTGCCTCAGTACCAACGGTCCAGCCGTAGAAGGGTCAAGCCAACGCCTCACATGTGGCACGCCGTACTGCCCCAAACCCGAAGGTTCAAAGGGCAGTTCAAGACGGTCACATAATCGAGTTAAGGTTTGTTGTCTTCTAGAGGGTCCATCGCGTTACATGCACTACTTAGAACGTCGTTAAACTACGGAAAAATCCAACACTTGGAAATTTCCCGACAGGGGAAAAATTGGGTATTTATATCCGGTCGAACTTTTTAACATATTCTAAAATTTATCCGGAAAGCCATATAGACAAAATCTGATACTCCGATCGAAATACGGAATCCCCAAAACAATCCCAGAAAATTCAACTCTTGAATAAATATTAAAAATTCCCAGAAAATCCAGCACCAGATAAGAGGAATTACTGTGCAAAAACGGGAAGCTGACGTCACCAATGAGCCGCGGAACCGCCGCAGAAGCTAGGCTTCTGCCGCGGTTCCGCCGCAGTTTGGACTGTTCATGAGTAAAATTTTGCACCGTGATTCTTAGATTTCCCTGCTGAATTTTTTAAGCATTTTTAATTTGGAAAAATCCCAGAATTTAGAAAAAGTCCAGAGAGCATGTTTGGTTTAGGGTTTCGGGTTCGTTCGGGTTTCAAACGTCGTCTAGACTTCGCCTAAGGCTCTAGCTAGGCTCTGATACCACTGTAGGGTTCCTAGACACTCTAATGAAGTCTCACAAGGCATCAACCATGCCAATTTCAAAAATTATGGGTGCCGAGAAACCCTAATACGGATCGTTGACTAGAAGTTTAGGCGAAAAGATAATCTAGTTAACTACTTAACTAAAAGTTAGATGCTACAACCTTTGTAGATCCGGTTCTCCACTTCCTTAGCTCTACGTGGGTGTCCTCTCGCTGTCCATCATGAATCCCGAACTCAATCGTCGGCTTCATCGGAGAAACGGGCGAGCTAGGTCGTCGGCTTGGTGTCAAAGACGATCTACGTCGAGGCATCACAAGTTCAAGCTCCGACTTCACAAAGTTGTGAAACTTGTGAAGAAAACACCCAAAAAAACTTGGCAAGAGGTAGAGGGTGAAGAAATAGGAGGTGGGTTCACTTTAGAATTGGATTTCTCTCACTAGAACTCAAGTTGCCATTGATGGCATCAAGGTTTCTATCTTGAAGATGAAGAAGAAGATGAAGCTAGAAGAAAGAATATGATAAGTGTTCTATTTTAAAAAATAAAACTAATATGAATACTTATCATATCTTGACCATGGTCAAGTGTAGATATTAAACTAAGGTTAGTTGGAATGGTTAGGGTTAAGGATGAGATAAGGATGGCGGACTTTGTCAAAGCTTCAAGGAGCTTCAACATAGAAACAAAATAAGCCACCATTCTTAACTAAATCCTTTCCAAATAAATAAACAAATAAATAAATGAAAAACCAAAACCCTAATCATCACTTAACCATGGTTTAATCCTTTACACTTAACCACATTATCAAGTATCATCAAACATGATACAAATATGTGCACAAAAGTATATCACATATACTTCTTGCACATCAAGTGAGAAAATCCATTTAAAGTGAACCAATACTAGTTAATGCAAAGTAATATATCAAATATATAATTATACATTAAATCATTAAATCAACACTTGATTTAACGATCCGGTCATATCGCATATAACCGACTAGTATCCTATGTATCGGCTTATCGAATCAATCCTTGATTCGATATCTAGGTTATATCGAATATAACCAATCGATACATCCATCGCGAGAATGAATTACGGTATCACATACACGCATTATTCTCGGTCCGGCACATATCTCATATGCGCTCCTATTTCGTTTCGCTTGAGTCAGGAAACCTCTGTGTAGGACTCTAAAGAGTCGTCAATACGCCGGTAGCAGATGATGATCATATCAAGCACCCACAAGCCGCAAGCGGTCTGCTAAACGTAACGGCCATCCGGGTATTGAGCGATCAGAAGATCGACGAGCTAGCCCGCTCACACTCCTGTGAATCCAACCAGTAACACTTACCGTACAGTCCGGTCTGTTCGTCTGATATGTCGCTTATCAAGTCTAGGGGTGGTAAACGTCAGACCCCAATAACCGATAAGTCGTGCCGATATGAGGCTCGTAACGGGTCGAGAAACTACTGGTAATACTTACTAGCAAATCTCTGATCAGCCCTGGCCAGGGACTTCCCTGTTACGGCCAATCGAGCACAGCGCAACATCAACCCCCAATACCGGGAGAGACGAAACCCCTCCTATCGCTCATTGCCTCCATGTGACTCGGGACTGTACCCAAAGACCACCGTTTTGCACGCCCTCATGGACGTAGTAAGGTGGAGATCAAAGCATAGTGGGAATCACACAAGACTCTATGACGATCTCGGGTCTACAGACTAACCTGTACAAGTGTCACCTGAGAACTGCCATCTGACGTGAGGTATAATACCATCTGGGAGTTCTCGGCGAGTCCGTCGAGTGTACCCAGTCTCCACTGAGCACCCGTATACCATCTCTGATGTCAAACACCAATGGATATGAGATAATCCATCGCCCATCACATGGGTCGAGAAGCGTATACGCTAGTCTACACTGGTATATCGATGCCCCGTCTCGATACACCCACGACTAGGGACCTTGAAGGATGTACTTATGGACTACCATGTCCCCACTAGTTTGATCTGCATCATAGTCCAGGTAGTCAAGTACACATCCTAAGGGCTTTACCAACATGTAACTATAAGACAGTATAAAGAAACTAGTGTACATGTTAAGATAAAGAGCAACCAGATAGCATACTATCATGTCGAGCAAGAAAGTCATCTCTATATATGTCCAAGCATCCAATATAATATACACTATCTGTACAATACTGGCCTCTAGGGCATACATACAACTAACAGGTTGATGATGACCCAACTAGTTTCTAGCAGGCCATCACAAGTGGTGACTCTATGAAGTGGCTGGGTGCTATGCGATCTGAGATGGAATCTATGTACACCAACAAAGTATAACTTTGAATGTTGCACCTGAAGAGGTAAAACCCATCGGGAGTAAGTGGATTTTGAGAAGATTCTTGGTGTAAATGGAAAAGTTGAGACTTGCAAAGCTAGACTTGTTGCAAAAGGTTGTCGTCAATAACCAGGTATGGATTATGATGAAACCTTTTGTCCAGTGGCTATGCTTAAGTCCATCAGGATTAATGCTGGCATCGCGGAGTTGGAACATCTGTTTTGATGTGGCAGTCAAAGTGTTTGACTTCATTAAAAAGATAGATGAACCTTGTTTATACAAGAATGTTGTAGAGAGTAAAGATTTCTTCTACGTATTGTACGTAGATGACATACTCTTGATAGAAAATGGTTTCTTATGCTACACTCGGTCAAGCTCCTATTCTCACGAGGATTCTCCATGGAAGATCTGGATGATACCTACTACATCTTATGGATTATGATCTATAATGATAGATCTAAGTGGATATTGGGAGTGTCCCAAATCCAGGTACATTAACACCATACTAAAGGGGTTTAGTATGGAGGATTCTAAGCGTGGTGGTTCGCCCACTTACTCAGGAATCACTCTCTCCAAAAAGATGTCTCCCAAGACTGATTTAGAGAGAGCTCGCATGCAAGGGATACCCTATGCTACGGTAGTAGGTTCTATCATGTATCCCATGTTATGCACCAGTCTAGATGTAGCTGACTCACTTGGAGTAGTGATCAGGAATCAATCGGATCTTGGGAGAATCACTGGACAGCTGTGAAGGACATTCTTAAGTACTTGAGAAGCACTGAAGAAATGTTCTCGGTGTTTGGTAACGGATAACTCCAGTGGGAGTCTTTTACCAATTCGAGCTTCCAGAGTGATAAGGACGACTAAAAGTCAGTCTCAGGCTTTGTCTTTACCCTCAGCGGAGGGACAGTATGTTGGAAGAGTTCCAAGCTAGATACCGTGGCAAACTAGATAATAAAGGCTAAATATATCGCTGCCAACGATGCTGCCAAAGTGGGTGTCTGGATATTTCTTGTTCATGAGATGAACATGGTTTCTACTATTGAGCGTCCAATAAATGTTATTGTGACAACAATGGAGTTGCGGCTTTAGCCTAGGAACTGCGGTCCCATCAGCGATCCAGACATATTCTGAGGCAGTATCACCTAATCAGGAAGATGGTTGATCTCCAGGGGATCGAGATTAGGAGAGTTGACACGAAGGACAACACAGCGGATCTACTCACAAAGGCCTTTCCCAAGAGAGACTTTTATGGGACGTTGGTTATGAGATACTACAACAACTGGCCCTAGTGCAAGTGGGAGATTGTTAGTTGTATGTATGCCCTAGAGGCCATTGTTGTACAAATGATGTATATTATAATGGATGCTTGGACATATATAGAGAGGACTTTCTTACTCGACATGATAGTATGCTATATGGTTGCTCTTTATCTTGACATGTACACTTATTGTCTCTCTATTACGTGTTGATAAAGCCCTTAGGATGTGTACTTGACTACCAGGATTATGATGCAGATCATACTAGTGGGGCTAGGGTGGTCTATAAGTACATCCTTCAATTGTTCCTAGCGGTGGGAGTATCGAGACGGGGCATCGATATTCCAGAGTAGACTAGCGTATACGTTTCTTGACCCATATGATGGGCGAAGGATGATCCCACATCCATTGGTGTTTGACATCAAAGATTGTATACGGGTGCTTAGTGAAGACTGGGTACACTGAATAGGACTTGCCGAGAACACCTAGATGGTATTATACCTTATGTCGGATGGCAGTTCTCTGGTGACACTAGTACAGGTTAGTCTGTAGACCCGAGATCGTCATAGAGTCTTGTGTAATTCCCACTGTGCTTTGATTTCCACCTTACCACGTTTAAGAGAACGTGCAAAACGGTGGTTTTTGGGTACAGTCCCGTGTCACATGGAGGCAATGAGCGATAGGAGGGGATTTCATCTCTCCCGGTATTGGGGGTTGATGTTGCGTCTACTTGCTGTTAGCATTCCTTGAGTTCAGGATTCGCTATGCTCGATTGGCCATAACAGGAAATCCCTGGTCAAGGTTGCTGAGATTTACTGGTAATTGTTATCATTAGTTTCTCGAACCGTTATGGACCTCACATCGGCATGACTTATCAAGCTATTGGGGTCTGACGTTTCCCACCCTCAGGCTGGATATGCGACATATCAGACGAAATGACCGGACTGTACGGTATTGTTACTTATTGGATTCGTAGGAGTATGAGCAGGCTTGCATGTTGATCTTCTGATCGCTCAATACCCGGATAGCCGTTACGTCTAGTAGTACCGCGGACGGCTTGTGGGTGACTTATATGATCATCACCTACTGCCGGCGTATTGACGCATCTTTAGAGTCCTACACAGAGGTTTCCTGGCTCAGGAGAAATGAAGTAGGAGCACATATATGATATGTGCGGGACCGAGATTAATATGCGTATGTGATACCGTATTTTATTCTCGCGATATGTGATATCGGTCGGTTGTATGTGATATAGCCGGGTTATCGAACCAAGTGTTTATTCGATAAGTTGATACAAATGATATTAGTCGGTTATATATGATATAGCCGGATTATTAAATCAAGTGTTGATTTAATAATTTAATGTATCATTATATATTTTATATATTAATTTACATTAACTAATATTAGCTCACTTAAGCATTTCTTTTTCTTACTAGTGTACACTTAATATATATGTGATATATATTATTGTGTCATGCTTGTTGCTACATGCAACATGGGTGTATGAGACTCACACCATGCTTACTATAATGAAAAGTTTTATTTATTTAAAATAAATCAAAATTAGTTGGAAATTAGTCACATGGGTAACCTTAGTGAAAGCTTGTAGAACCATTGACTTAGTCCACTAATTTTGTTTTATTTGAGATATTTATTAACCCAACCATTACCTTAAGCCATGGTTAAGTCTCTACATGAGTTAGTATGAGATATTATCTCACCCATGGTTGCTATTCTCACTCATGGATTCATTCATTCCTTTCTCCACTTCATCTCTAAAAAGCTTTCTAGGTTTTGAGGAGGTGAAAAAAATTAGTGAGAAAAATTATTCTAAAGTGAGCAAAAATCCTACTTCATCAACCTACACTAGATTAGCCATTTAGTTTAGGTTGTTTGGTTCACTAATTCCTAATTAGTGAAGAGGTAACTTGAGTTAGTGTCTCTTCGACGTAGATCAACTTCGGCCTCGAACACGTCAAGCAAGCTTGTTCATATCACCTTGTGGAGCCTTACTAGAGTCCGGAAGATCACTACTTAGAGCGAAGGGATTACTACACGGAGCTTTTGAAGTGAAGGATCGGTCTACAAAGGTTGTATTCCTTGTTCTCTTAGATGTAAAGATGTTTACATGCATGTTTCGTCAAATTCTCTAGTTAAGATTCTATGGTTAGGGTTCTTTAGCATGCCAAAATTTTGAAAACGGCATCGTCGATGCCTCCCGAAACCTTGTGGCGGTGCTGCGGAACCCAGCAAAATCCACCTGTTTGCACGACTCCTTTGAGCCGTGTTAGGGGAAATCAAAGCACAGTGGGAACCGCACAAGACTCTATGACGATCTCGGGTCTACAGACTAACCTGTACCAGTGTTACCAGAGAATTGCTATCTGACGATAGGTATAGTACCAACTAGGAGTTCTCGGTGAGTCCTGTTCAATATACCCATTCTCTAATGAACACCTGTGTACAATCTTTGATGTCAAACACCAATGGTTACGGCATCAACCATCGCCCCATACAGGGTCAAGAAACGTACACACTGGTCTACTCTGGAATATCGATACCCTGTCTCGATACTCTCTCGACTAGGAACAATTAAAGGATGTGCTTATGGACTACACAAGGTCTAGTAGTATGATCCGTATCATAGTCCTGGTAGTCAAGAAAACATCCTAAGGGCTTTATCAACATGTATCAGAGAGACGGCATAATAATACTAGTGTACATGTTAAGATAAAGAGCAACCAGATAGCATACTATCATGTCGAGCAAGAAAATCATCTATATATATGTCCAAGCATCCACTATATCATACAATAAAGGCCTCTCGGGCATACATATTCCTAACACCTAGCCAATCCATATCCAAGACTACATCGAAGTTCGGTATGTCCAGCACCTTGAAGTCAGCATAAAATTCTCTGCTGCAGACGACCACTAGACACAGGTCATATCCCAAAGTTGCCTTTAGAACGCCGTTCCGTGAACTGACATTCCAGCAGGATACGAGCGGTTTAACTGGAATCGCATGAGTTTGGACAAATAGTTGTGACATAAAACAATGAGATGCTCCAGTATCGAAGAGTGCTAGTGCAGAAAGTAAGGCTACTAAGATTGTACCTAAGTTGTGTGGAATATGTTTAGGTATAGGAAAAGATACTTTGATATGTATAAAGATTGAAAGAAAGTTTTAAAAAAAGGGAGTTACCAGTGATAACTTTGTTGGATATATATATGCCCTAGAGGCATTATTGTATATGTATACATGTGGATGCTGGGGATATGTATGTACAGGATGATCTTGCTTAGTTATATAGTATATAATTTTAGTTTCCTTTATAAGGATATGTGTATTTGTTCTTATTGATGCTTTATCCAGTTTGCACATATTGATAAAGACTTGATATAGTAGTATACTATTATGGTTTGACTTTATCTTAACATAGCATATGTTATACACGTTATTACATATTTCGGTTACATTTTGATAAAGCCCGTAGGATCATACTTGTGGGAGCTGGGTAGTCTATAAGCACATCCTTAAATGTCCCAAGTCGTAGGAGTATCGAGATCGAGCATCGACACTCCAGAGTAGACGTGCGTGTATGTTTCTAGACCCCGACGAGGGGCGATGGTTGGTCCCACAACCATTGGTGTGATCACTTAAGATTGTATACGGATGCTCACTGAGGGTGAGTACACTGGGCGGACTCGCTGAGAACCTCTAAATGGTATTATACCTATCGTCAGATAGCGGTTCTCTTGTGACATGTGTACAGGTTAGTCTTTGGACCTGAGATCGTCATTTGCCTCGTGTGAGTTCCTACTGTGCTTTGATCACTACCCTACCACGGCTCTACTGAGTCGTGCAAACAGGTTTTCGTTGGGTGCAGTCCTGAGCCATATGGAGGCAGTGGGTGATTGTCAAGAATTCGTCTCTCCAGGTATTAGGAGTTGATATCGCACTGTGTTCGATTGGTCAGGACCATAAAACCTTGGCCAAGCAAGTTAGGATTTACTGATAGGTTGATCAGTAGTTTCCCGAATTGGTCCTGAGCCGCATCAACACGAATTATCGAGTTATTAGGGTCTTACGTTTACCATCCCGTAGATCCGATATGCGATACTCTTAGACGAAGAGACTGGATTGTACGGATATTGTCACGGATAGGCTAAGTAGGGATCCGGATGAGTTTGCTCTTCGGCTTTCCTTTTCGACAGGTACCCCGGTAGCCGTTATGTACAGCTAGTGCCGCTGACATGCTTGTAGTTATGGATTTATCACGCACTGCCGGCGTACTGTCGAGTCTTTAGAGTCCCACGCAGAAGGTTTCTCTGCTTCGGGCAAAACGATGTAGAGGCCGTATGGTTTTACGGCAGAGTTCGATCACATACGTGTACTTGTGCACGTATTATGTTCAGGTGGATAATACTAGCGGGTTTTGGTTTAAGCCGGATCGTGGTATTAAATTGTTGGATTATTTTCGTCTCTTTTCTATTCGTATTTTTCGGAATATGGATACAGGTATGTATATACAGATGAGGGGTATTCTTGTAAGTTTTGACAAGAATGCTTCTAGAAGATGACACCTCATTTGTTATTTAATATTTATGATTAAATGTTAAATGAGGTGGAGGTATCAGGTGTTGACTTTTATTATGTAAAGCATGCCTTCTTATTGACTCAATTAGTGAGTCATGGGTTACTATTGATGCAAGGTGGCATCTAGATATTTTGTAGAAAATATCTAGATATTTTGTGGTGAAGATAATTTTTTATTATTATCTTTGGCATGCTTGCTTTATTAGTCACAAGACTTAGCCATTCTTCACTTGAGTTTTCTTGTGTTGCTCTCTACAACACTCTCATATCCTCCAAGCTTTCCTCTTCTACCTCAAACTCTAATAGTCTCATGTGTTGAGAAATCTAGGGTTCTTGAGACCAATTAATCCATCATCAACATCACCTAGGTTAATTAGATTAGCAAACTAAGTAACCTAGTTACCTTAGTTTAAAGGTAGGAGCCCAAAGTAGACACTCTCGAGTGGATCATCTTTGACGTGAGGAAGCCGTCGATCAAGCTCGATCATGGAGGCCACTAGGAGCATGCTAAAGGAGAGGAGTGAAGACCCGAAGGACTCTAGTCTCATGATATAAACTTCTTTCTTAGTAGATAGCTTCTTTAGTTGCTAGTTAGGTTTATGGTAGATCCGGTTTAGGGTTATTCTAGCGCTAAGTTTATATCATTAGAATTTTTTTTCCGTAATCAGCCTCGTTGATGGCCAGGGCGTTAGCATAACCTTTCATGGTATCAGAGCCAACCCATAAAACCTAAACTAGCTAGTTCTACCATGCTTAAAAGATCGATTGACAAAACTTTCCGAAATCACGTTTTCAAACTTCATGTTTCTGCCGTTTTTAAAATGTGTTCAAAAAATCATTTTCTGTGGCTCAGAAATTAGTGCAGGGTTTTTTAGGATCCTAGATGAAATTTGGGCACGTGTCCCCATAAGAAGGCCGCGGAACCGTGGAAAAACACCCTTGTTTGCCGCGGTTCCACAGTCTAATTAGGGAATCAGTGCATGAAATTTCATCGGGTGTTCTAATATTTGGAAAAGTGATTCATGAGATGTTTAGTTTCTGGACCAGATTTGTATGAGTACTGGATTGCACTTGGGGCTAATACAGATAAATTTTTTGTTGATCGAAATTTTAAATGCGTTAGTGTTTTCAGTGTATACACTTTTATCTGCGACCGTGAATGTCATTAGAGCGGTATAACTCGTCTAACTGCTATATGTTCTTTTAGACGGGTTTGCGAACATGACATTCACATTGATGTTCTGTGTTTGTGCTGTGGTTATGGTTGGATAGTCGTAGTGGATAGCTTGTGGTGCAATGTTAGTGGTACAGTTGAGATTCATTTGTATATTTTTTATTGCGGGGCGAACATCCGATATATGGACTGCCGTCACTGCCATGTTGTATATTATTTGTTTGGGACACGACCGGGTTGAGGTCGATATCACCATTGGACATATTATTTTCATTTTCTGTACTAGGATTACCCCACGGTGGAGTGCACGAATAACCGGGTTCTAGATGGCAATAAGCACTCATCTCATGGCGTGGAGATGGAGAGGGCTTCATTCTAGAATTGGCGGGCTATTCGCCGCACTCGTAGGGGTATAGGATGACCCACGGAGGGACGCTCAAGTTACCGGATCTTGTGGAGTGTTGGGTGGCCCATTCAGTTTGTTGATTAGGGTTGCCTCACTTATGGGATTGGAGGGTAACTTGCTATGCTCGTAGGGGTCCTGGTTTTCATTGCACAGGCTATCCACAGACTGGGAACATCGGGTTTTATTTGCGGCTCAAATAGAACCCGGGGCTCTAAGATTATCCACCATTCTGTGTTGCTTGTTGAGATTCTGTGATGTTGATTATATCATGCCTGGGACGAATGTTGTATATATATATATATATATATATATATATACACTTTTAGATGTTGTATATGTTTTGCACCCGCGCTAGTCCAGCCCCTGCTCTGTCGTTAGTTAATTAATATAACGGGTGATGACGGGGCCCAGTGGCAAATACAGATGGCATACACGTATATTGTATTTTTGTTCTTTTCTGGTGTAACAAGTTAATTGATCGGACCTCATTAATTTTGATTAATGCAAGAAAAGAAACCTAAAAAGATATTGTTGGAACAAATTTCGAAAAACTATAGTTATATTCTTCCGCTTTGCATAGTGGTATTCGGTTGTGAATATTCAACACCTCATTCCACGAGGCAAGAGCTGAGATCCCTTCATGGGGATTGACCTCTTGAGCAAAAGTTTATACTGTAGATTACACGGTTTTTTTTTCAAAACCCGAAGTTTTCAAAAGCGAAACCTAAACCACTCCTTTTCAAAACTGCTCAGGTTCCTTCAACGATATCAAGTTCATTACATTAAAGGGTTTTTCTCCAAAAACCTAGCCGTAGCCCTCCGTCATTTCTTATAAGTATTACTTAGTATTCATGCTATGTATGTTGACCTCTGTCAAGGCATAGTGAATGATAGATAAGTAATTTTGTTTGTTTCATAGATATGCGATTATTTAGGACAGTCGCATGGTCATCTTGAACTCTGTCAAGGGCTTGTGCGGGTGGGTCTAAGTTAATCTAGGACAATGACAAGTTGAACTTGACTTGCGACTTATGACATGTTGACCTCTGTCAAGGTCATAAGCCGCTTGGGGCAAAAACTACATCGGGAGTTTCAAATATACAGGAAACTTGCAGTTTTAGCATACCTTCTGGAGTGTGGTGACTATAGTGGATTCCATCTAGGTCATCACATAATGATAGTTGGATCCCGATCATACTGATGAGTAGGATTACTCTTGAGAAATTATTTCACTTAACAATCAATACTATAAACCAAGTAGGTGTCTAGAACGGTGTTAGCGGGGCTATGCCTCCAAGGAAAAGAGGTTATATAATTAAGAAACTTTGCGAAAGCATTGGAAAACCTCCCTTGAAGTACCGACACTAGCCTGGCCGAAAGGTTAAGCAAGTATTGTGACGTTCGATTAATCCTGACTAGTTCTTCTTTTAGGGTTTGAAGAAGAATTTGAGGAAACAGTGGGAGCCATCCTGATTAGATAAACTAATAACCAATCTAATCTTGGAAGAGCGCACTCTAAGTGTTTCTTCTCTCTCTCTCCAGGTAGCAACCATTTCACGCCCTAATCAAGATAATAAAATGTATCGCTTGACCGATCCGAATTCTTATTCGGGGATGGGGAACGTCGATTCGGCTCTAAACTATGACAGCTGTCATGAGTATGAGAAAGGGAAAGAGGATTGCATGAATTCCTTGATGACCCCAACGAAGCATACTACGGCGTCTCCTTCAGGTGTTTTTGTTATTGAGAACTGTTTTTCGGTCAATCCTACCTCCTGGGTACTAGATACCGGATCAGGATCCCATATCTGTAATTTATTGCAGGGACTGAGAAAAAGTAGGATAGTTGGACCTGGTGATATGTCCGTCAGAGTAGGGAACGAAGCAAAAGTTGATGCTAATGCCGCCGGTGAATATCACCTAGTGTTACCAAAAGGCAATAATATGATTTTGAACAATTGCTACTATGTACTTTCCATGGTTTGCAACATCATATCAGTTTCTTTACTTTATAAAGATAAATATAAGTTTGTTCTTGATAAAAATATCATGAACGTTTACCTTAATCAGGTATTGGTTGCAGAAGGTGCACTGTGTAATGGTATCTATGTTCAAAATCAAAACACAGTTTTCAATATACTAAACACACGCAAGAGGAAGATTTCAGATACGAACAAATCCTACTTATGGCATTGTAGACTTGGTCATATCGCAGAGAAAAGACTGAGTAAATTTCATAAGGATGGATATTTGAATACATTCGAATTTTTATCTTATGAAACTTGTCGGTCCCGTCTCAAAGGAAAAATGACCAAATCTCCATTCACCGGACACGGAGAAAGAGCAGCAGAGCTCTTGAGACTCATACACAGTGATGAATGTGGTCTGATGTTTATACATGCAAAGGGTAGGTTCTCGTACTTCATCACATTCACTAACGATCTCTCTAGATTCGGGTATGTGTATCTTATGAAACACAAATCTGATGCTTTTGAGAAATTCAAAGAATTTAGAAAGGAAGTAGAGAACTAGACTGGCAAAAGTATCAAGATCCTCTGGTCTGATAGAGGAGGGGAGTACATGAGCACGAAATTCCAGGACTTTATAAAAGAGACTGGTATTCTCTCTCAGCTTAGTCCTCCGTATACACCATAGCACAACGGTGTATCGGAGCGGAGGAACCATACCCTATTGGACATGGTTCGCTCCATGATGAGTAATGCCGAGTTGCCTCTTTCATTCTGGGGATTTACGCTTGAAACAGCAGCATACCTATTGAATCAGGTTCCATCTAAATCTGTGCCTAAGACTCCATATGAAATATGGAGTGGTAAAAAACCATGTCTTAAACGGGTTAAGATGTGGGGTTGTCCGGCCTTTGTTAAAAACCAGAATCCAGACAAACTTCAGGCACGGTCAGTTTTATGTAAGTTTGTAGGATATCCAGGCATTCAAATGGATATCTGTTCTACCACACCAAGGAACAGAAAGTGTTTGTTGCTCAACACGCCACCTTTTTAGAGTGGCAATTTCTTGCAAAAGAAATTAGTGGGAGCACGGTAGAACTGGAAGAAATTCCAGAGGGACAAACTATAACTGAAGATTTGGTAGAACCAGAGAATTCAATAATCCCGGACGAACCTCAGCCACTCCATAGATCTAGTAGGATTGTAGGGTTCTTATCGACGACAGCAAGGTTTCGGAAGGCATCGTCCATGCCATTTTCAAAAAATTGCCGTTTCAAGGAACTCTAAACTAGAATCGTTAACTATAAAATAATACGAAAACACATGTAAACCATTTTACATCTAAGTGAAATAGAAATACAACCTTTGTAGATCGGTCTTTCACTTCAAAAGCTCCTTGTAGTAGTCCCTTCGCTGCGATCATGGTGCTCCTGGACTCTTGGACGGCTCCATGAGAAGAAGGCAACGGTCTTGCTTGAAGTCTTCGAGGCCGAAGATGATCTACGTCGAGGGATTACTAACCCAAGCTACCACTTCACCAAAGTGAAGCAAACACCCTATACTAAAGTGCTAATCTAGTAGAGGATTGTGAAATAAGAAGTGGGCTCACTTTAGAATTTCTTTTCTCATATTACTTTCTCACTTTTATCAAACCCTAGTAAGCTTTTCTTTTGAACGAAGAAGATGAAGAAAGAAGAAGATAATGAGCTTAATCCAAAGCGACATAAGTAACCATGGGTGAGTGGGTATCATATACTAACTCATGTAGAGATATAACCATGGCTAATTATAGTGGTTAGGTTAATAAATATCCTAAGTAAAACAAAATGGGTGGACTTTGTCAAAGCACTCACAAGCTTCTACAAGCTTCATGCTTTGAACAATTATCCACTAATTTTGTATTTACTTTGAATATTAAAACCCCACCATTATAATTAAAATGGTGTATGTCTTATACATCCATGTAGTGTGTATCAACAACCATGACACAAAAAAAATAAACAATGCACATTAATATATATATCACATATATATTACATGTACACACAAGTGAGAAAAGAATGCTTAAGTGAGCCAATGTTAGTTAATGTAAATTAGTATATCAAATATACAATTATACACTAAATTATTAAATCAACACTTGATTTAATAATCCGGCTATATCACTTATAACCGACTAACACTAAATGTACCAACTTATCGAATCAAGACTTGATTCGATAACCTGGCTATGTTACATATAACCGACTGATACAAAAGTCGCGAGAATAGAATATGGTATCACAAACGCGCATTATTCTCGGTCCAGCACATATCACATACGTGCTCCTATTTCGTTTTGCCTGAGCCAGCAAAATCTCTATGCAGGACTCTAAAGACTCGTTGATTCAGTGAAGTTTTTGCCTGCGTTGTAAATCAAAGAATAGAATATACCGCAATCAAGGCGGTGTCGCTTGGTAGCTAGCCGGTTGAATACGGGTCGGTCCACAGGGAAAACGTGTTCTTTTCTTATTGTTCTAACGAGTCAATTCCTATTTGTGGTAGGTTTTGTTTTTTATAAAAACTAAGATTGTGTTTGATTTGCATTAAAACCTTGTTAGGGTTAGGATTAGGTTAGTTTGGAAAGTTAATTCTACTCACCGCTTTCTTTGCCCTAATTAAGAACATAGGTGTTAGGGTAATAATTAACAAAGGGGATTAGCACGACAAGGAAGAAACTTTGTTTTTTCCTTTTGGTCCTTGTCCGTCATTTCTTAATTCTTAGACCTAACCTCTATTTAAATAAACCACAACCGGTCTAACTAGGGAATCACCGCTATCTCGTAGGATAGGGTGCCCTAGTGAGTGGTGGGTGTTTGATTTAGATAGAGTCCAAATTTAAAATATTAAACGGGCAAGAAAAGAGTGAGTGATTTCCATCTCTCAAACCTACCCAATCCTAAACCTAACAAGTGAGGAACTACTCACTCATTAGGGTATTAACAATGGAATTCATTTTTTTTAATTCTCTTTTTTATTACCTAATTAACATGCAGATAATAAAAGAAAGATACGAAAATTGCGGAAATTAAGTTGCAGATAAGAAAAATTCAAGATAAAAAAACTTACTTTTTATTGACACCTCTTGACGATTACAATTAAAACAAAATTTAATCTTGAATTAAAAAAAGGCATATCCTAAAAGAGCTGTAGGCTTTCCTATTTATAGATAGGAGAAACCCTAGGGTTTACATCTGATCCACATATGATATTACAATACTACCCCAAGAAATCCGGGTTAATGCACCGACTCCCACCGACACGCACCGACACGTGCGCTGCACGGCCGCGGATCCATGGCCAGAAGCCTTGTTTGGCCGCGGTTCCGCGGCCGTTTGATGGGTTCTTGGGTTCAGTTCTTCTGTGATACTTCAAGTTGCTTTTTTCTCATGTTTTCTTCATTTGGTTCTTCAGACTCTTTTCTACTTTCTTCCAGATTTCCAACAGTGCAGAATTTGTGGACTTTTACCATTAGCACCGCGTTGCAGTCTTGGATCTTGTGCTGCCTTCGTACTTTGTGCACTCGAACTGTTCATTGATTTTCATTTGCTCCTTAAACTGTAGGCGGCATCAAACAGATTCATCTATTTGTTAGTCGTAGTCTCACATTTGTACGTCTTTTCACCATTTTCACAGTATTGTTCTGAAAACCTGTAACCTGCAACTATTTAGCAGACATGGATCAAAAGGACCTATTTATTTGCAATATAATTAAGAATGGGGAATATAATAATGCAAAATTCTGATATGAACAAATACCCCCAAACTTATCTTTTGCTCGTCCCGAGCAAATCCATTTTATTCTCGAAAAAACCTAACCTGACTTTCGCAGAGAATCGCGATTGCACTGAGCTCGTACAACAAGCCGTTAAACCTCTAGGTGTCCCTAGTAGGAGGAGTGTTGTCTCCTGAGGGTTTTCAGCGGATACTACCCACAAAATCCGATCAATTTGGCCTATTAACTTTCATTCTTCAATTCGGTGTTTTAGCAAGAAATTCTATTATCTTTAACTTAGAAATCATAAACCCGTATTTTTCACACTCACTTATCATTTAACTTAAGATCGTATATGTTTTGCAAATTTATTTAACTTTCAGTATCTTTTGAATTTTCCTCCTAAGGTTCCATCTCAACTTAGGAATTTTTATCATCTCTGCTAAAAATATAAGTCCTATTTTTCATTCTTATCTCTCATCCAAACCCAATCATATACCCCTACGTGTGTGTATGTATCACCCCTACACTTGGAAATCCAATTCAAGCTATCATACTCCTGTCCATTGTCCAAAGTACTTTTAGTTGGTGAATTTTAAATGAAATTACTCACACATCCTTTATGCGACCGCTAATATTTCTCGAGGTACCAACGACCGATTACAAAATGTGTTTGCGTCTTAAGGCATAATTCCTCGTCTTGTAATACCTAAGGCTTTAGCAGTGACTCCCAAACCAGGTGGTCTAAAGCACTAGGTGATAAGCACCCTCGCTATGTATTTTTATTTTATGCAGCCTTAAGTAATTACAAAACCAGTGTTCATTTTTTTATATCTCTTTATTAACACTTATACTTTTATTCAATTTTTTTTATACTAAGGATTTTAGACAAGTGCATTTCAAGGTATCCTCTACTATCCCAAGTTTCAAGGTGCATGTATGTGCGAGTTGTAGGGTATATACTTTCAGAATTTAGACTTAAGCTTCAGAATTATTTTTCAGACTTACACTTCAATAAAAATTTCAATACTTTTCCCTTATTTTGACTTAGCCCAAGAACTGAACTCAAAATTTGCCTATCTCTAAATAAACTACAAGGACATATATTTTCTACCGTTAACTTTAAGAAAGGTTATTTTTAGGGTTTTTAATTTACTAAGTTTAGGATCTAGTTTTTCCTATCTAGTTAACCATCTTGTCAAACTTAAGTCAAATATGGCCAAAATTAAAATTTTCAATTTTTAAAATTTTAAAATTTTTTTTATTTGATTTGATTTTTATAATTTTTTTATTTTCCTTTTTTTTAAAGATGCAATGCAGAAATAAACATGCAAAACAAAAAAGAAAAATATATACAAAATTTAAAATATGCAAAGCAATGATAATTATTTACAAACCACCTCCTCCCCCAAACATACCAAAAGCAGTGCACTCACTGCTCAGGCCCTCGCCGTCCCCTTGAACGTGAACGGGAACGCTCCTCTCGCGCTAGCAGCGTAGATACGCCATGTTCAACTCAGTCACCTGGTGATCCAAGTTGATCACCATCCCCACCAAATTATCAATCCCCCTAATGGCTCTTCTAAGAAGACGTGCATGTTCTACGGGGGTGAGCTCTTTCTCGCTCGCGGTTGAGCTGGAGCTGGGTGTTCTGGCGGGTACATGTTCGGCCGGTTCTCTTTGCGACCATACATCAGTTAGGCGGGTATAGGACATGGATACGCCCTCAATGAGAGGCCTAATGGGTATACCTCCTTGCATGTAAAACTTAAATTCCTCCATAGGGAGGAAATAGCAACACAGTTGTGTCACTAACATAGGGCATGAGTAATTTGTAGCCCTTTTGCCAGCACCAATTGAATTAAGTAAAACCGTGCACATGTCAAATCTAGGGTTCCTAGTCATTAAGGTGTGCACAATATGAAGAGAAGGGGTGAAAAATGTGGTATTATGTGAACTGCCAAAAATGTTGTTTTGTGCCCACCGGTACACGGTTAAAACATTGGCGCAGAGGGTTCTAGCCTGTATTCCCTTCTTAGGTTCTCTCGAACAGTCATTACCCATTAAGGGCATGTAGTCTTCAAATTGAAGAGGTTGGTCGTGAACAGGTAATCTAGGAATTAAAGTGACTTCATGGATGAAGTCTGTATCAATGATTATTTCCCTATCGCCCCAAAGTAATTTAATAAAACCGTATTGTGCAAGGAAGCCTTCCTCCATGCACTCGTAAAAACGAGTGACTAGATCTGGAAGGGCGTAGGCATTGGGATGATTGTAAATCAAAAAATTCCAACCTCGCCGTGTGATTTCATCAGCAAAATAACTCCCGTAAATTGTGTGTGAAAAGATTTGTGAAAAATCACATTCTAACTGCTTAGTTGGTGCCATTACAGAAAGTGCAGATCTTCTAAAAATTGTAACAGAGAAGAGTTTAAAGATCGAACCACCTCTGAAATTTTCAGAGGGAGAAGAAACAGATGCACGGCGGAAGCGCGGCCGAAGACAGGGTATGGCGGCGGTTGCGCGGCGGCGTGATGGGATCTCCTTGTGCTGTTACTGCGGCGGCTAGGGTTTTCAGAAAGATGAAATTAGGGTTTGGTAAAAACAGAGAGGGGTCGGGTTTTATTTATAGGGGGAATGTGTTGGTTATTTGCAAAAAACTCCTCCTGAAAAGAGGAAATTATTTGTAAATAAAATTTTTAATTTTTTTATTAAAACTGGAAATTTACAAAAATACCCCAAAAAATTTTTTATATTCAAATTTTCATTTTTTTATTTTATAATTAAAAATGATATATACCCCCAAACTTGTTTGAAATAGTGTTTTGGCTAGATAATCGAAATCTAGGGGTAGATGGAGGAAGATTAGTCAATGTAGATCGGCTCCTGCAAAAACAGGAGCTCTTCCGAAGTGTCCGCAGTGTGGAACGGTTTAAGTCGATGTCCGTTTACATTAAATAGTGAACCGTCCTCTGGATTTTCTAGATCAACCGCGCCGTGCGGATATACGGTGCGTATAAAAAATGGCCCTTTCCATCGAGATCTGAGCTTGCCGGGATGGAAATGTAACCGAGTGTCGTAAAGTAAAACCTGTTGACCAGGTTTGAAAGTTTTTCGCATAAGGTGTTTATCGTGGAATACCTTTGTTTGGTTTGTAACAACTACTGCGTTCTCATAGGCTTCATCCCGAAGCTCGTTCAATTCGTTCAACTGCAGCTGTCTATTGCTGCCCGCATCTCCCAAAGATAGGTTCAACTCTTTTATTGCCCAAAATGCCTTATGCTCTATTTCAACTGGAAGGTGGCAAGCCTTTCCATAAACAAGCTTATATGGAGACATGCCAAGATCAGTCTTATAGGCAGTACGGAATGCCCAAAGAGCATCAATAAGTTTTGATGACCAATCTTTACGGTTTTTGGAAACCGTTTTCTCCAATATCTGTTTAATCTGCCGATTCGAAATCTCGGCTTGCCCACAAGTTTGGGGATGATAGGGCGTTGACAGCTTGTGAGTAATGGAGTATTTCCGCATTAAGGACTCGAAAGTCCTATTACAAAATTGAGATCCATTATCATTGATAATCGCGCGAGGATGCCCAAACCGAGAAAAAAATGTTTTCTTTGAGAAATCTAACGACAACCTTGTTGTCATTAGTTCGGCTGAGCATAGCCTCGACCCATTTTGAAACATAGTCAACAGCGAGTAGAATATAGATGTTCCCAAAAGTGTTGGGAAATGGTCCCATAAAATCTATCCCCCAAATATAAAAAATTTCAACAACAAAAATTGGTTGGAACGGCATTTCATTTCTCCGAGATATCCGGCCCAAGTGTTGGCACCGGGAGCATGTCTTGCAGTACTTATATGCATCTTTCAAAAGTTGTGGCCATTAGAAACCACACTGCAAAATTTTTTCTGCTGTCTTTTTGGGGCCAAAATGCCGGCCACACGCTTGATCGTGGCAGAATGACAGCATGCTCTTAAACTCGTTATCAGCCACACACCGACGAATGATTTGGTCGGAACAATATTTGAAGAGATACGGTTCAACCTAGTAAAAATGTTTTACCTGAAATGGAAATCTTAGTCTGTCCTGATTCGACCATTCGTTTAGTATTAGTCCGGTGGCCAAATAATTTACAATATCTGCGAACCAAGGTTAGCATGACACAGTTAAGAGCTGCTCATCTGGAAAGGCGTCTTTTATAGGAATTTGAAGTGTAGGCGAAGAAGGGAGGCGTGAAAGATGGTCGGCGACTACGTTTTCGCATCCTCTCTTGTCTCTTATGACAAGGTCGAACTCTTGTAGTAGGAGGATCCAACGTATCAGCCGAGATTTAGCATCCTTCTTTGCAAAAATATGGCGAAGAGCTGAGTGGTTCGTGTAAACGATAACTGGAGAGCCGATTAAATAAGGCCTGAATTTTTCTAGTGCAAACACAACAGCTAAAAATTCTTTTTCAGTTGTTGTGTAATTCAATTGGACCTCGTTTAAGGTTCGGCTAGCGTAATAAATTACAAGCGGCATCTTGTTAATGTGCTGTCTAAGGACAGCACCAATGGCGAAATCAGATGCATCGCACATAATCTCAAATGGATGCGACCAGTCAGGAGATGAAAGAATGGGAGCGGAAATGAGTGAGTTTTTCAATGACTCGAACGTTTTCATACAGCTTAAGTCGAAATCAAAAGTGGTGTCCTTAGCCAACAAAAGAGTCAAGGGTCTAGCTATCTTGCTAAAATCCTTGATGAACCGTTTATAGAAACCGGCATGGCCAAGGAAGGCTCGGATGACTTTGACGCACTTGGGAGGAGGAAGATTGGAAATGACTTCAATCATAGCTTTATCTACCTCAATGCCATTTTGCGATATGATATGTCCTAAGACAATACTTTCTCGTACCATAATGTGTCATTTCTCCCAATTTAAAGTGAGGTTCTTATCCCTACACCGGGTAAGAACCGCGTCTAAATGTAGCAAACACTCGTCAAAGGAGTCGCCGAAAATGGAGAAATCATCCATAAAAATCTCCAAGAATTTTTCCACCATGTCTGAAAAAATCCCTATCATACACCGCTGGAAAGTAGCCGGTGCATTGCATAACCCAAAGGGCATGCGGCGGTAAGCAAACGTACCGAAAGGACAAGTAAATGTGGTCTTGTCTTGGTCCTTTTCGGCGATGGGAACTTAATTATAGCCGGAGTAGCCATCCAAAAAGCAGTAAAATTCATGCCCAGCCAATCGTTCTAGCATTTGGTCAATAAAAGGTAATGGAAAGTGGTCTTTCCGTATCGTGGCATTGAGTTTTCTATAATCGATGCAAACTCGCCACCCAGTTTGGGTGCGAGTTGGTATTAACTCATTTGCTTCATTAGTTATGACCGTTATGCCCGATTTCTTTGGGACAACATGAATGGGGCTAACCCACTGTCTATCAGAGATAGGGTAAATGATACTACTATTAAGACATTTTACAACCTCCTTTTTAACAGCCTCCTTCATTACAGGGTTGAGGCATCTTTGTGGATCCCTTGCTGGCTTGGCATCATCCATCATATGAATATGATGTTCAACTATGAGGGGACTAATCCCCTTGATGTCCGCCATAGTCCAGCCAAAAGCTTGCTGATTGTTTTGTAAGACCGTTAAAAGGGCTTTCTCTTGCTCGGGGGCTAGAGAGGCCGAGATGATAATAGGAAGGGTCTCATTCTCACCTAAGTAAGCGTATTTAAGGTGAGATGACAATAGCTTGAGTTCGAGTTTTGGAGGCGAAACAATTGAAGGTAAAATTGGTGAAACTGTCTTAAACTCGAAGGATTCCTAAACTCGAAGGATTCCAATAGAGGTTCGAAGCGAGTGTAAGCAACCGAGTCGGATGGTTCAACTAACTCATCCGAAAATTCAAAGGACTCAAACTCGGGTGGTGATTCTTCAAAATCATTCGAAAAAGTGAAACACTCGTAATAGTTATCGGGTGTATAAGAAGTGTCAGATTCAAGGAGGAACGCACTAGTGGCATCAAAATTGTTGTGATCGAACAGAAATTTTTTGAGCTCACAGTCCTCTTGAGTGATCTCTTAGATCGAGCAAATATCAAGTATATTAGCATTAGGCTCGGAGGGCTGATTCCCCAACTTAAAAATGTTGAGCTCAATTGTCATGTTTCCAAAAGATAGGTTCATCGAACCATTTGGACAATTGATCACCGCATTAGAAGTTGCAAGGAATGGTCGACCGAGTATCACCGGAATTTGACTCTGGGGGTTAGCTACAGGCTGTGTGTCTATAACAATAAAATCAACGGGGAAAATGAAGTCCCCTACTTTAATTAACACATTCTCTAACTCACCCCTAGGATGGGTGATGGATCGGTCGGCCATTTGGAGAGTACAATGTGTGGGTTCCAGCTCTCCAACGCCTAATTGTTCATATACTGAATAAGAAAGCAAATTAACACTGGCACCAAGATCTAAAAGTGCGCAGTTGATGTTCTTATCCCCAATAGTTATTGAAATTGTAGGACAACTAGGGTCCTTGCGTTTTTGGGGTAAAGGTTGGGTAAGAGCATCACTTACTGCACTAGCCAAGAAAACTTTCTTGGGTAGCTGTGATTTCCTCTTTTTGGTGCATAAGTCTTTCAAGATTTTAGCGTAAGAAGGGACTTGCTGGATTGCATCCAAGAGAGGTATGTTAATGCTCACCTGTTTGAATAACTCCACAATTTTCTCCATTTGTAGAGTTGGTTTATTGGATCTCAACCTGTTTGGAAATGGAATATTTTGAAAATTTGTTGAGTCCAATGTTTGTGGAGTAGATAGCCAAGTTGGAACGGATCCCAGTGTTGATGTTTTCGTGGAGTGAGATGTGGGTCCGTTCGAATTAGTAGAAGAAGTAGAGCCTTGTGAAGAATGAAGAAAAGGCTCTAAAGAAGATGAAGAGGATGAAGAAGAAGAAGCGGCGGCCGGGGTGCCATTATTGTTGCCAACGTTGTTGTGCAATACCTTTCCAGATCTCAATGTAGTCACGGCACTCACATTATGATTATGTTGTTCATGAGCAACATGTGCGTTGCGTGTGTGACCGCGATTTGGCAATGGTTGAGATGGAAGCTTTCCCTTTTCTCGCTCGCTTAACGCAGCATTCAGTTGTGCAATTTGGGCTTCAATTGTTTTGATGCTCTGATCATGTGAAGCAGTGTGTGTTAGTGTATATGCCCTAGAGGCCATTACTGTATCATACTGGTTTGTATATTACTTAATGGATGCTTGGGATATTCACCTTGTATATACAATCTTGCTCAAAATAGTAGTATGCTACTTGGTTTGTTTCTACTTCAATGTGTACATGTGTTTATTTTTGTATATTGCCTATACACATTAGTAGAGCCCTTAGGATCTTTGCTTGATTACCAGCGATGTGATGGCCGTCACACTAGTGGGGCTGGGTAATCTATAAGCACATCCTTATGCAGGTCCCTGGTCGCAGGACTATCGAGACAGGGCATCGATACTCCGGAGTAGACCAGCGCATGCGCTTCTCATCCCAGTGTGGGAGACGGTCTGTCCCACAGCCGTCAGTACGTCGTACTTGAGATAGTATGCGGGTGCTCGTTAGGTTACGGGTACACTGGACAGGACTCGTCGGGAACTGACAAGTTGGTATTATACCTATCGTCAGTTATCAGTTCCCAGGTGACATGAGTACAGCTTAGTCCGCTGACTTGACACTGTCACTTCGCCTCGAGTGTGTTCCCACTGTACTTTGATCACTATCCTACCACGGCTCAAAGGAGTCGTGCAAACAGGTAGTGGTTGGGTGCAGTCCCGAAGCACTTGGAGGCAGTGACGGTTAGACAGGATTCGTCTCTCCCGGTATTGGGGGTTGACATCGCGCTGTGTCTAGGAGAGCCATTACACGAGTAGTCCCTAGCCAGGGCAAACGAGATATACTGGTAGGTTTCCAGTGTTATCTCAGGGTGTTTTGGGCTTCGCTCCGGCACGACTTGTACCGCTATTGGGGGACTGACGTTTACCGCCCCCTAGGCCCGCCATGCGATGTATCAGACGAACAGACCGGACTGTACGGAGAATGTCACATTCAGGCTCAGTAGGAGTTCAGATGGGTTTCGCCTCGTCGGTCTTCTTGTCGGCACAACCTGGGGACCGTTACGCACAGCTAGTGCCGCTTGCGGTCTGTGGTTAAACCCACTGCCAGCGTAGTGTCGAGTCTTTAGAGTCCCACACAGAAAGCTTTTCGCCTTTAGGCAAAAGAGTAGAGGTCGCATGGTATTGCGACAGGTCGCATGGTTTTGCGACAGGGTTCGGTCACATCCGTGCACTTGTGCGCGTACAGTGTCCGGACAGTTTACACTAGCGGGCTTTGGTTTAAGCCAGATCCTAGTATACCTTATGGGATTGGATTTATCCAGTTTGCATTCGTGTTCCTCGGAACGCGGATGCAGGTGTGTATGCACAGTTGACAGGGAGACAGAGGCAGTGGATTCTCATTAGGGTTGTTGACAGTTGACCGTTGACTATTTGACTTTTTGCTCAACCCTAATGAGAATATGATATGTGATTAACTATTATACTAATTAAGTATTATGGTGATATGGTTGTTGACTTTGTTGACTTGTTGACTTTTGTTGACTTGTTGACTTTGTTAACTTGTTGACTTTTGTTGACTTGTTGACCGGTTGACTAGGCTTGACTAGTTGACCATCATGATAACCATAGCCATCATTTCATGGCAAAGACTTTTGTTTGCTTGCTCATTTGTGTAAAATGAGTGCATGAAATGATATGGTTATGGTTGCTTCAAACCATCACATAAGACCTTTTTTGATATGATGAGTTATGATCACTTTGGATTATGAGAGGGTGAAAGACAAAAGAGAGCCTCATTCTTTCTTGCTCATTCTCTCTCTTGTTCTTGAGCTCTCCTCTTGCTCTCACCCTCAACCTCTTCCTCCCTCTCTTGATTCTATGGTTCTCTTGTCTCATGAGTTGAGAATCAAGAACCATAGATAAAATCCCATTCTATTTCCTCTCTACTCATTCTAGTTCACTAGGTTTAGCAAACCAAGTGAACTAGTTTCTTCAAAGAACGAAGAAGGAGCTAAAGGTTGGAGCTTTCAAGTGGATCTATCTTCGGCGTACGGAGACGACGAGAAGGAGCCATCAGACCACCATCGGAGCTTGAAGAGAAGGAGTTCAAGACAAGCTAGGTATAACCCCCTAACCGAGTAGCTAGAATCTCTTAGTTAGGATGTTAGATAGATGTTTAACCAAGATCCGGGTTATAGGTCCATGTTACCACCTCCGTAAAAATTGTTTTTTACCATATTCCGCATTCCCGAAAGTACCGGGAGAGGTAGCATGGAATTACAGTGGTATCAGAGCCTAGTTAAACTCTATCTAGCATGTTTGCAAGTAACTAGAAGATCGATCAACGAAAAAGTCCCGAAACAAACCCCAAAAATTTTGCAGTTTCTGTCGATTTTTCCACTGTTCAAAAGTTGATTATTTTAACACCTAAAATCGGCTCAGGCTTTTCTGTGAACACCCACCAAAATTGGTCGCACGATCGAGTCAAAGCGCCGCGGATCCGCGGCGGGAGCACGCTCCCGCCGCGGATCCGCGGCCGAGTTGACTCGGCCGTGGTCCCTTTTTGGTGCAGTGTTCTTCTGGGGGTATTTTGGGATTTTTGGAATATATATTTTCTGCCCAGATTTTCCAGAACGAAAATTTTATTTTGGGGTCCTGAAAATCCGTATTTTTGATCGAACTTCTAAAAGACTTAAGCTAACGAGTTTTCTGTAATGTGTTATTTGTATTGAACGTCTACTAATCGCTATATGTCGATTAGTGGGGGTTATACAAATCTGTGATCTGTAATGTTGCTGGAATGTGGATATGAATATGTTGGATTGTCGCGGGTGAATAGCCGGGGGTTGTGAGACGAGAGTTTTCTTTTCTTTCAATTCATGTAAATTTGTAAATTGATGTAATAATTATTTGTATGGCCGCACAACCGGGTCGGGGTTGTAGCCGTCATTGTATAATTTCTTTTTACTGTTTTTGCTCCTAGGATAGACCCATGGAGGGGGTGCACAAACTACCGGGTATGCCGAAGTGTCGAGTGGCCTACTCATAGGAGATGAGGGAGGTTACTACGCTTCGGGTACTTGGCGGGTAGATTGCCGCACCCGTAGGGGTCTTGGGTGGGTTTTGGCTATTCACCGCGATCGTGTAATCTGTTTGTCGTTACAGGCTCGTGCGAATTACAGATTCCTAGTATATCCAATGTATTCATCTGTGATCTGAAATGTTTTATCATTGCAGTATATCTATATATGATATTATTTAGGCGTTGCTTATGTTTTACAGACGCGCTAGCCCAGCCCCCGCTCTGTCGTTAGTTAAGTAACCTAACGGGTAATGACGGGGCCCCGTGGCGAATGCGAATGGCATAAGCGTACGTCATATTTTGGTTGTTTTCTGCAATGGTAGGATTAAATGATGGGACGCATTAAAAGAACTAATGCAAGTATATCACGCATTAAAAGAACTAATGCAAGATAATAAACCAAGTTAAAGTCGTTGGAACACTTTCGAAAAACCACTCGGTTCTTTTCAAAACCAACTTTTAAATGCGGAGCTTGAGCCACTCCTTTTAAAAGCTATCTCGTTCCATCGACCAAATCAAGTTCACTACGTTCACGGTTTTGCCAAAACCATTCGTAGCCCTCCGTCGTTTCGTATGAATATTCAATAGTATTCAAGCTGTGTTTGTTGACCTTCGTCAAGGCATAGTGATTGGTAGCTATTGGGTATTCATATGTAACATAGATAGATGCGTTGGTTTGGGACATTCGCATTACCTTGTTGACCTTCGTCAAGGGTATATACGGGTGGATTCAAATTAACCTGGATAATGACGGGCAGAACTTGACATGTGACTTATGATTTGTTGACCTTCGTCAAGGTCATAAGAGCATGGGGCAAAAATCCACATCGGGAGTTTCATAAGTACTGAAACTTGCTAGATTTGCATACCATTTGGAGTGTGATGATTCTGGTAGGATTCCTTCAGGTTCGTCACGCAATGATATTTGGATCCCGATCCTACTGTGAGTATATGCTACTCCTCGGAAAATTTCTCACTAAACGATCAATGCTATAAACCTAGTAGGTGCCTAGAAAGGTGTTAGCGGGGCTACGCCCCCAGGGAAAAGAGGTTCTCTAATTAAGGAACTTCGCGAAAGCGTTGGAAAACCTCCCTCGAAGTACCGACACCGGCCTGGCTGAACGGTTAAGCAAGTATTGTGCGGTGGGATTGATCCCGGCTAATTCTTCCTTTATGGTTTGAGGAGGGATTCGAGAAACAGTGGGAGCCATCCTGTTTAGACAAACTAAAAACCACTCTAAACTTGCAAGAGCATCATGCTGAGTGTTTCTTCTTCTCTCTCCTAATTGCAGCGACCAATCAACATGACTGGACTTAAGTTACTTCTAGATAAAAACAAACTGACAGGGCCAAACTACAAGGATTGGCTCAGGAATGTCAAGATAGCAATCACTTACGACAAGCTGGGGTATCTTCTTACCACCAAAGCTCCCCCTGTCCCTGGTCCAACTTCCAGCGTCGCGGATAAGGAAATCCGCAAGACTTGGGAGATTGATAGCGCGAAGGCCAAATGCCTCCTGCTTGCCTCGATGGACAACGAACATCAGAGGAGGCATGAGAATATGGACATGGAATCCATATTGCTTCATACAAAAGAACTGTATGGAGAGCAATCTCGTATCGCAAGATACGAAGCGTCGAAAAAGTTATTTTCGACAAGAATGGCCGTCGGATCATCAGTAGCCGAGCACGTGCTAAAGATGATCGGCTTCATTGAGGAGCTCGCTGACCTAGGGATCACATTGGAGAGTGAGCTATATACGGATATAGTTCTCCAGTCCCTTCCTTCCACTTACGCCCAGTTTATACTGAACTTCAACTTACAAGAAAAAGAGGTTGAACTTTCAGAGCTCCTCAACATGCTGAGGAGCGCAGAGGGCACCCTACAGAAAGGTAGGGATACATCCACTTTGTTTGTAGGAGGATCATCTTCTTCTAGGTCCAAGGCGAAAGCCAAGGGAAAGAAGAAGAAAGCCCCCGCCAAACCAAGGGGCGGTGTTAGTAAAGTGGATACGAAGGGAAAAGCAAAAGCAACAAAGATAGCGGGGAAGCTTGTGGATAAGGAAGAATGCTTCTATTGTCATAAGAAAGGACACTGGAAGAATGATTGCAGGGCCTGGAAGGCCAGAACACAGGAATTGAAGCAGGTTGCAGCTTCAGCTTCAGGTGTGTATGTTATTGAAAACTGTCATTCAATAAACTCTACTTCCTGGGTATTGGATACCGGATCAGGATCTCATATCTGTAATTCTTTGCAGGCGTTGAGAAACCGTAGGGTTTTGAAGGCAGGTGACATGACCCTCAGAGTTGCGAACGGAGCTAGCATGGATGCTAAAGCCGTGGGGGACTATCACCTGGGAATGTCAGATGGACATGTTTTGGTTTTGCGTAATTGCTTTTTTGTACCCAACGCAACTTGTAATATCATTTCTGTATCTTTAGTTTCTAAAGAAGGTTATGAATTTGCGTTTGTAAGTAATGTTGTAAACATTCACCTTAATCAAGTTTTGATTGGGTCAGGTACATTGAGTAATGGTATATACGTGTTAAACCAACCACAGATTTTCAACGTCCAGAATACACACAAAAGAAAGTCTCCGGAAATGAATCAGACTTTCTTATGGCATTGTAGATTGGGTCACATCAATGAGAGAAGGTTGACTAAGTTACATACAGAAGGATATTTGAATGCGTTCGAATATCAATCGTATGCCACTTGTCAATCTTGTCTCAAAGGAAAGATGACAAAGACTCCGTTTACTGGACAAGGAGTAAGAGCGAGCGAGCTCTTGGGACTCGTACACAGTGACGTGTGCGGTCCAATGTCTACACATGCCCGAAGCGGACATTCTTACCTCATTACTTTTACGGATGACTTCTCAAGGTACGGTTATGTCTTCTTGATGAAACATAAGTCCGAGGCCTTTGGAAAATTCCAGGAGTATAAGAATGAAGTAGAGAAACAGACCGGCAAAAGTATTAAGATTCTAAGATCGGATCGAGGTGGAGAATACTTAAGTGCCGAGTTCCTGGACTATTTAAAAGAGAACGGAATTCTCTCTCAGCTTACTCCTCCATACACCCCGCAACATAACGGTGTATCGGAGAGACGGAACCGCACCCTATTGGATATGGTGCGGTCTATGATGAGTAACGCTGAGTTACCGCGATCATTCTGGGGATATGCACTAGAAGCAGCTGCGTATCTCTTGAACAAGGCTCCCACCAAGACTGTGCCTACCACCCCATATGAGATGTGGACTGGGAAGAAACCCTGTCTTAAGTATCTTAAGGTATGGGGATGTCCAGCTTTTGTAAAGAAGCAGCATGCGGACAATCTTGAGGCACGTTCAGTACAGTGTAAGTTTGTGGGATACCCAAGGAACTCCAGGGGGTATCTTTTCTATTCCGCTGAGGAACAAAAGGTTTTTGTTTCTCAGCATGCCCGCTTCTTGGAAACTGAGTTTTTGGAAACCCAGATAAGTGGGAGCACAATAGAACTGGAAGAAGTTCCAGAACCACAGACTGTTACTGAAAGCTTAGTGGAACCAGAGGGTTCAACAGAACAGGACATTCCTGCGCCACTCCGCAGGAGTAGTAGGCAGTCTCATCCGCCCGAGAGATACTACGGTTTTCTCATAGACGGGGATAGAGAGGATTGCATCATAGATTATGATGAGCCTACTAGCTTCCAGCAGGCCGTTCAGAGCGTTGACTCAGTGAAATGGCTGGATGCAATGCGGACCGAAATGGAGTCCATGTACACCAACAAGGTATGGACGTTGGACATTGCTCCAGACGGGGTAAAACCCGTAGGATGCAAGTGGATCTTCAAAAGGAAGATTGGTGTAGATGGACAGGTTGAGACCTATAAAGCTAGGCTGGTAGCAAAGGGTTTTCGTCAAAGACCTGGCTTGGACTATGACAAAACCTTTTCTCCAGTAGCCATGCTGAAATCCATTCGGATCCTTCTTGCCATTGCTGCCTTCCACGATTATGAGATCTGGCAAATGGACGTAAAGACAGCTTTTCTAAATGGAAATTTAGAGGAGTGTGTCTATATGGACCAACCAGAGGGTTTCATTCAGAGTGGGAGCAGCGGAAAGGTGTGCAAGTTGCTTAAGTCCATCTATGGACTAAAGCAGGCATCGCGGAGTTGGAACATCTGCTTTGATGAGACGGTCAAAGAATTTGGCTTTATCAAAAATCCAGATGAACCATGCATCTATAGTAGATTTGTAGCGAGAACTGTAGTATTCCTCGTTTTATACGTGGATGACATTCTCTTAATAGGAAATGACATTCCTATGCTACAATCTGTCAAGGGGTTCTTGTCACACAGGTTCTCCATGAAAGACCTGGGTGATGCCTCGTACATTCTGGGTATCCGGATCTACCGTGACAGATCCAAGAGGATATTAGGACTTTCACAGTCCAGGTACATCGACACCATACTGAAGAGATTCAGTATGGAAGATTCCAAGCGCGGTAACCTACCGGCTTGTCACGGGATCACCCTCTCTAAAGAGATGTCTCCTAAGACTGATTTGGAGAGGGATCGCATGTCTATTATACCCTGCGCTTCTGCGGTAGGCTCTATAATGTATGCGATGTTGTGTACCAGATCGGATGTAGCTTATGCACTGAGTGTGGTAAGCCGGTATCAGTCAAACCCTGGGGAGAAACACTGGATAGCAGTAAAGAACATTCTCAAGTACCTGAGAAGGACTAAGGAGATGTTCTTGGTGTATGGCGGAAAAGACCTCCAGATCGAGGCCTTTGCTGACTCCAGCTTCCAGAGTGACAAGGATGATTCCAAGTCCATGTCGGGTTTTGTCTTTACCCTCAATGGAGGGGCGGTGTGTTGGAAGAGTTCCAAACAGGAAACCGTTGCTGACTCGACGATGGAAGCGGAATACATCGCTGCATCTGATGCCGCAAAAGAAGCTGTCTGGATGAGGAAGTTCTTGAAAGAACTTCAGGTGGTTCCGTCCATTGTTGATCCAATACCTCTGTATTGCGACAACAACGGGGCTATAGCTTTAGCGAAGGAACCCAGGTCCCATCAGAGATCCAGGCACATCTTAAGGCGGTATCACCTGATCAGGGAGATCGTAGATCTCCAGGAGATCGAGGTTCGGAGAGTCGCTTCAGAAGATAACACTGCAGATCCATTCACCAAGGCCCTGCCCCAGACTCAGTTCGAGCGGCTGATCGAGATGATAGGTCTTCGATACGCCAGTACATGGCCTTAGTGCAAGTGGGAGATTGTTAGTGTATATGCCCTAGAGGCCATTACTGTATCATACTGGTTTGTATATTACTTAATGGATGCTTGGGATATTCACCTTGTATATACAATCTTGCTCAAAATAGTAGTATGCTACTTGGTTTGTTTCTACTTCAATGTGTACATGTGTTTATTTTTGTATATCGCCTATACACATTAGTAGAGCCCTTAGGATCTTTGCTTGATTACCAGCGATGTGATGGCCGTCACACTAGTAGGGCTGGGTAATCTATAAGCACATCCTTATGCAGGTCCCTGGTCGCAGGACTATCGAGACAGGGCATCGATACTCCGGAGTAGACCAGCGCATGCGCTTCTCATCCCAGTGTGGGAGACGGTCTGTCCCACAGCCGTCAGTACGTCGTACTTGAGATAGTATGCGGGTGCTCGTTAGGTTACGGGTACACTGGACAGGACTCGTCGGGAACTGACTAGTTGGTATTATACCTATCGTCAGTTATCAGTTCCCAGGTGACATGAGTACAGCTTAGTCCGCTGACTTGACACTGTCACTTCGCCTCGAGTGTGTTCCCACTGTACTTTGATCACTACCCTACCACGGCTCAAAGGAGTCGTGCAAACAGGTAGTGGTTGGGTGCAGTCCCGAAGCACTTGGAGGCAGTGACGGTTAGACAGGATTCGTCTCTCCCGGTATTGGGGGTTGACATCGCGCTGTGTCTAGGAGAGCCATTACACGAGTAGTCCCTGGCCAGGGCAAACGAGATATACTGGTAGGTTTCCAGTGTTATCTCAGGGTGTTTTGGGCTTCGCTCCGGCATGACTTGTACCGCTATTGGGGGACTGACGTTTACCGCCCCCTAGGCCCGCCATGCGATGTATCAGACGAACAGACCGGACTGTACGGAGAATGTCACATTCAGGCTCAGTAGGAGTTCAGATGGGTTTCGCCTCGTCGGTCTTCTTGTCGGCACTACCTGGGGACCGTTACGCACAGCTAGTGCCGCTTGCGGTCTGTGGTTAAACCCACTGCCAGCGTAGTGTCGAGTCTTTAGAGTCCCACACAGAAAACTTTTCGCCTTTAGGCAAAAGAGTAGAGGTCGCATGGTATTGCGACAGGTCGCATGGTTTTGCGACAGGGTTCGGTCACATCCGTGCACTTGTGCACGTACAGTGTCCGGACAGTTTACACTAGCGGGCTTTGGTTTAAGCCAGATCCTAGTATACCTTATGGGATTGGATTTATCCAGTTTGCATTCGTGTTCCTCGGAACGCGGATGCGGGTGTGTATGCACAGTTGACAGGGAGACAGAGGCAGTGGATTCTCATTAGGGTTGTTGACAGTTGACCGTTGACTATTTGACTTTTTGCTCAACCCTAATGAGAATATGATATGTGATTAACTATTATACTAATTAAGTATTATGGTGATATGGTTTTTGACTTTGTTGACTTGTTGACTTTTGTTGACATGTTGACTTTGTTGACTTGTTGACTTTTGTTGACTTGTTGACCGGTTGACTAGGCTTGACTAGTTGACCATCATGATAACCATAGCCATCATTTCATGGCAAAGACTTTTGTTTGCTTGCTCATTTGTGTAAAATGAGTGCATGAAATGATATGGTTATGGTTGCTTCAAACCATCACATAAGACTTTTTTTGATATGATGAGTTCTGATCACTTTGGATTATGAGAGGGTGAAAGACAAAAGAGAGCCTCATTCTTTCTTGCTTATTCTCTCTCTTGTTCTTGAGCTCTCCTCTTGCTCTCACCCTCAACCTCTTCCTCCCTCTCTTGATTCTATGGTTCTCTTGTCTCATGAGTTGAGAATCAAGAACCATAGATAAAATCCCATTCTATTTCCTCTCTACTCATTCTAGTTCACTAGGTTTAGCAAACCAAGTGAACTAGTTTCTTCAAAGAACGAAGAAGGAGCTAAAGGTTGGAGCTTTCAAGTGGATCTATCTTCGGCGTACGGAGACGACGAGAAGGAGCCATCGGACCACCATCGGAGCTTGAAGAGAAGGAGTTCAAGACAAGCTAGGTATAACCCCCTAACCGAGTAGCTAGAATCTCTTAGTTAGGATGTTAGATAGATGTTTAACCAAGATCCGGGTTATAGGTCCATGTTACCACCTCCGTAAAAATTGTTTTTTACCATATTCCGCATTCCCGAAAGTACCGGGAGAGGTAGCATGGAATTACAGTGTGTTGCACCAAAGACTGAATGGAAGATTGGATGCTGGCTGAGGATTGTGTAGATTGTTTTAAAAATGCATCCAGACTTCGTTCGAGCGAGGAAACCTTATCGTTATTTGGTTGAACAAAATTATTTTGAGGAAACGAGTTGTTTGGTGCAAAATTGTTCGTTTGATTTTGGTACGGTTGGGGTTGGAAAGGTTGCTGATATTAAGTTTGTTGAGGGACTTGATGTTGTGGTGGAGGCCTCTGAAAATTGTTATTGCCTTGGAATTGTTGTTGATTTTGATTCCAGGCGAAATTTGGGTGGCTCCTCCAACCAGGATTATAAGTTGATGAGTATGGATCATTTCTTTGTCTTTGCTGAAAGGTAGCATTGACTTGATCTTGTCCTTAAACAGGCGGGTTGTAAGAACACTCTTTGGTTAAATGGGACGGATCCAAACAACAAGCGCAAATAGTGCGTGGGGGTAAAGCAGGGGTAGGAGAAGGCGATGAGAATTTGCTCTCAATTGCCTCTAGTTTTTTCCTGAGTGCAACCATTTCGGCCTTCATTGCAATCGACATATCAAGTTGATGTATGCCTGCCCTAGACTGACCTGATGAAGTAGATGAAGTGGTTTGTCTAGTGCTTTCCCACTAAAGTGTTTGTTCAGCAAGATCGTCGAGAAATTGCCAAGCTTCCTCGCTCGATTTTGTAAGAAAGTGACCTTGACAAATGGTTTCCAACAACTGCTTAGTTGCTGGGTTCAGTCCTTCGTATAAAGTTTGGCAAAGTTTCCATCTCTCGATACCGTGGTGAGGGCACTGAACAAGAAGGTCCTTAAATCTTTCGAAACACTTCCAAAAAGGTTCGGAAGGAAGATAGGAAAATTGATTAATTTCATTGCGAATTCTCACGGTCTTGTGGTGTGGGTAAAACTTTTTAAGAAAAGCCTTAACAAACTCTTCCCAATTTTTTATGGAATGCGATGTTGTACTATATAGCCACTTTTCAGCTAGGTCACATAAAGTGAAGGGAATGACACGTAGCCTTATAGCATCATCGGAAAGTTGGATGGTCTTCATCATTGCGCAAACATTCTGGAATTTGTTAATGAAGATGTAGCCATCTTCGGATTCCAGCCCATGAAATTTGGGCAACATATTGATGAAGTAGTGTTTAATTTCGAAGTTATCCCCATTAGCCGGTGGAAGTGAAAGACAAGTAGGAAGTGCGGTGCGGGTTGGATAGAAAAGATCCTGGAGCGCAATTCGTTGGGGCGCTTCAACAGGAGGGTGTTGTGGGTTATTCGCACCCAGTTGAGGTAGAATCAGTCCCATAGTAGGTAAGGGGTTGTTAAGATTGAATCTCGACTTCTCCTTAGAAGATGATGAATTTGAAGATGAAGGTAAATAAGTGGAGGGAATTTCGACTTCGGAGTTGAATGCGTCGTCAGTAGGCACTAACGAGACACGGACTATACGGGCGCTAGTGTCCCTAGTCCAACTGGACATACACTAAATAAGGTGTAGTGTAGTCAAAACGTAGAAGGTGGGGGTAAGAAAATGTCAATGAGAGAATGTGGGTGCAAGTTTGGTGCAATGGATTTCTAGCGACAAAATGGCAAGTTTTTGTCAAAATTTTGTTTTGTGTTTTTTTTATAAGGTGTTTTGCAAAAGATTTTTATAAGGAACTACGACACACTTTTAAGCAATCACAATATGCACAATCAAGCCTAGAGCTAAGGTCTCCTAAGTCAACTAGACTGCTCCTAAATGTTCCAAAGGGCAAGTTGTGAGATATCCCTCGAATCGCCTTTTCACCGCCAATTGTGGTCAGGTAAGAAAAAGTAAAGAAAGGAGGGATTCGCTCACGAATCACCGTGAGACAGGCCTTTTAAAATTACCTTTCCAACCTGTCTAGCCTAGGCACCACAAAGTCAGGTTTAGATAAACGATCGATTGCCTACAACCTTCCTTTGTCCTAATGAGCGCGACAGTCCTTATTGGCTGAGTCTAAATATTTTTTAATTAACTCGAGGGTTGATGCAAATCCTTTTTATAATTTTGGGGTCCTAGGAAGGGTAATGAAATCCCCACCCAATCTGGATTGGTGTTATAGCCCCTTAAAAGTCCACTTTTAAAAAAACGCCAAGCAGTAAACACACAAAAATCCAAAACACTTGCCAAAAATTATTTTTCTTTTATTTGCGGCGCAAAGAATCCTGCACAAGATTGATTTATTGGCGAGGGGGAAGAATTTTGCACAAAGAATCCTGCAGGAAAATTTTTCAGAGGACCACAGAGGGTTACAGAGAAGGTAAGGAACACTTACAGAGAATTCGGATTACTGACTTCAGCCAGTAGCCGCGGATCCGCGGTAAAATGCACCAAAATGCGACAGTTCCGCGGTCGATTCGTTGGATCAATCCTCCAAAATTCTTCTGTTGTCTACTGTGTTTTTTCTCTGTCTGTTCAGATCTTCTGTTTCTGGATTTGTTCATCGAGCTTGCTCCAGATCTGAATCTGTTCTTCTTTCCGTTCCTGCACAATTTGCACAAAAACCCTTCAAAAAATAACAAGATGATAATTTTTTTGTTTTTATATATTTAGTTTTTATGATTTTTTTAGTTTTAACCCGATATTACAAAAAGAAAATAACTACCGTTGTCCCCGGCAACGGCGCCATTTGATTGAGAGAAGTTTTTGCGTGCGTTTTAAAATCAAAGAATTGAATATACCGCAATCAAGACGGTGTCGCTTGGTAGCTAGCCGGTTGAGTACGGGTCGGTCCACAGGGAAAACGTGTTCTTTTCTTATTGTTCTAACGAGTCAATTCCTATTTGTGGTAGGTTTTGATTTTTATAAAAACTAAGATTGAGTTTGATTTGGATTAAAACCTTGCTAGGGTTAGGATTAGGTTAGTTTGGAAAGTTAATTCTACTCACCGCTTTCTTAGCCCTAATTAAGAACATAGATGTTAGGGTAATAATTAACAAAGGGGATTAGCACGACAAGGAAGAAACTTTGTTTCTTCCTATTGGTCCTTGTCCGTCCTTTCTTAATTCTTAGACCTAACCTCTATTTAAATCAACCACAACTGGTCTAACTAGGGAATCACCGCTATCTCGTAAGATAGGGTGCCGTAGTGAGCGGTGGGTTTTTGATTTAGATAGAGTCCTAATTTAAAATATTAAACGGGCAAGAAAGGAGTGACAGATTTCCATCTCTCAAACCTATCCTATCCTAACCCTAACAAGTGAGGAACTACTCACTCATTAAGGTATTAATAATGGAATTCATTTTTTTTAATTCTCTTTTTAATTACCTAATTAACGTGCAGATAATAAAAGACAGATACGAAAATTGCGGAAATTAAATTGCAGATAAGAAAAATTCAAGATTAAAAAAACTTACTTTTTATTGACACCTCTTGACGATTACAATTAAAGAAAAATTTAATCTAGAATTAAAAAGAGGCATGCCCCAAAAGAGCTGTAGGCTTTCCTATTTATAGATAGGAGAAACCCTAGGGTTTACATCTGATCTACATCTAAAATTACAATACTATCCTAAGAAATCCGGGTCAATGCACCAACTCCCACCAACACGCACCGACACGTGCTCTGCACGGCCGCGGATCCGCGGCTAGAAGACTTGTTTGGCCGCGGTTCCGCGGCTGTTTGATGAGTTCTTGGGTTCAGTTCTTCTGTGATGCTTCAAGTTGCTTTTTTCTCCTGTTTTCTTCATTTGGTTCTTCAGACTGTTTTATACTTTCTTCCAGATTTCCAACAGTGCAGAATTTGTGGACTTTTACCATTAGCTTCGTGTTGAAGTCTTGAATCTTGTGCTGCCTTCGTACTTTGTGCACTCAAACTGTTCATTGATTTTCATTTGTTCCTTAAACTGTAGGCGGTATCAAACAGATTCATCTATTTGTTGGTCGTAGTCTCACATTTGTAGCGTCTTTTCACCATTTTCACTGTATTGTTCTGAGAACATATAACCTGTAACTATTTAGCAGACATGGATCAAAAGCACCTATTTATTTGCAATATGATTAAGAATGGGGAATATAATAATGCAAAATTCTGATATGAATACTCGTCAATACACCGGCAGTGGGTGATGATCACATCAAGCACTCACAAGCCGTCAGCAGTACTAGCTGGACGTAACGGCTACTCGGGTATTGAGCGATCAGAAGATCAGCAAGCAAGCCCGCTCCAACTCCTGCAAAAGCCAGATAGCGACACTACCGTACAGTCCGGTCTCCTCATCTAATATGTCGCATATCAAGTCGAGGGGTGGTAAACGTCAGACCCCAATAACCGATAAGTCATGCCGATATGAGGCTTATAACGGGTTGAGAAAGTACTGGTAACACTTACTAGTAAATCTCTAAACCAACCCTGGCCAGGGACTTCCCTGTTATGGCCAATCGAGCATAGCGCAACATCAACCCTCAATACCGGGAGAGACAAAACCCCTCATATCGCTCATTGCCTCCATGTGACTCGGGACTGCACCCAAAAACCACCGTTTTGCATGCCCTCTTGGACATGGTAAGGTAGAAATCAAAGCACAGTGGGAATCACATAAGACTCTATGACGATCTCGGGTCTACAGACTAACCTGTACTAGAGTCACCAGAGAACTGCCATCTGACGTGAGGTATAATACCATTTGGGAGTTCTCGGCGAGTCCGTCCCGTGTACCTAGTCTCCACTGAGAACCCGTATATCATCTCTGATGTCAAACACCAATGGATATGGGATCATCCATTGCCCATCTATATGGGTCGAGAAGCTCTACGCTAGTCTACTCTGTTATATCGATGCCCCGTCTCGATACACCCACGACTAGGGACCTTAAAGGATGTACTTATGGACTACCATGGCCCCATTAGTATGATCTGCATCATAGTCCTGGTAGTCAAGTACACATCCTAAGGGCTATACCAACATGTAACAGAGAGACAATCGGTGTACACGTTAATTTAAAGAGTAACCAGATAGCATATTATCATGTCGAGCAAGAAAGTCCTCCCTATATATGTCCAAGCATCCACTACAATATACATCTCATGTATAGTAATGGCCTCTAGGGCATACATATAACTAACAATCTCCCACTTGTACTAAGGCCATCTGATAGCAGTGGTTGTAGTATCTCATACTCAACCATCCCATAAAAGTCTCTCTCTGGGAAAAGGCCTTTGTGAGTGGATCCGCTGTATTGTCTTCTGAGTCTAATCTCTTAACCTCGATCCCCTAGAGAACAACCATCTCCATGATAAGGTGATACTGCCTTAGAATATGTCTGGATCACTGATGGGACGGGCGTTCCTAGGCATAAGCCACAATCCCATTGTCACACAATGGTAGGAACGAAGTTCATCTCATGAACTAATTTACACCCAGACTGCCTCTTTGGTAGCATCTTAGGTAGCAATGTATCCAGTCTTTATCGTCTAGTATGCCACGGTATTTATCTTAGAACTCTTCCAACTTACCGTCCCTCTACTGAGGGTAAAGACAATGCCTGTGACTGACATTCAGTTGACCTCATCAACGTGGAAGGTATCCAGTGATTCTCCACAGGATCGATTGATGCCATCTCACTACACCTAGTGAGAATCCTAACATCCATTTAGATCTATCACATAGATCCAAAACCCTTGATCTAGGAGGTATTACCTTGATCCTATATGGAGAATCCATATAATAAGAGGAGATTGACCGAGTGTAGCATCGGAAACTCCTTCCCTATCAAGAATATGTCATCCTGCGTATAGTACGAGGATTACCACCATACTCCTTACTACCTTTTTGTATATACAAGGTTCATCTACCATTTTGATGAAGTCAAACTCTTTGACTACCACATCAAAACAGATGTTCCAATTCCGCGATGCCGGCTTTAACCTGTAAAGAAACTTGCACACGTTTCCGCTTCTCCCACCGTCTACGGAGCCCTCTGACTGTGTACTTATAGATGCTTTCTTCTAAATCATTATTTAGAACATCAGTCATGACACCCAACCGCCAGATATCGTAGTCATGGTATGTAGCAGTGGCAAGTAGGATCCGGATGGACTTAAGCATAGGCCCCAGAAAAGGTTTCATCATTATCCAAACTTGGTTGATGACGAGAACCTTTTACAACAAGTCTTAGCTTTGAAAGTCTCAACTTTTCCATGTACACCAAGTAATCTTCTCAAGATATACTTGCTCCTAATGGGGATTTAACCCTTTAGATATATCAACCAAAGTCCATACTTCGTTGGTGTATATAAATTCCATCTCAGATCGCATAGTATCCAGCCATTCTTACAAAGTCCCCACTCTTGATGTTGGAGATAGTGCCCTCAGAGTCAATTATTGGATCACAGGCACGTGATTGCAATGATTGAGGGAGGACCTATCCCAGTACGACAGTCTTACTCGAGATGATAGTATGCTATCTGGTTTACCTTTATCATCGTGTACTGCTTCAGGTGACCTGACAGGTCGCTATTGCACGTTGATAGAGCCCCTAGGATTCTTGCTTGACTTCCAGCAGTATGAGGGTGATCATATAAGTGAGAGCTGGAGTCTATAAGCACATCCTTAAAAGGTCCCTAGTCGTGGGAGTTTCGAGACAGGGCATCGATTCTCTAGAGTAGACTAGTGTATACAGTCGAGACCCCGACGAGGGGCGGTGGCCGGTCTCACAAGCCACTGGTGTCAGTTGGTTCACCTAAGATGTATACAGGTGCTCATTGGGTTATGAGTACACCGGACAGGACTCGCCGGGAACATGCTAGTTGGTCTTATACCTGACGTCAGATAGCAGTTCCCAGGTGACATGTGTACAGGTTAGTTCATCGACCTGGGGATCGTCATTTGTCTCGTGTGAGTTCCCACTGTGCTTTGATTACTACCCTACCACGGCTCAAAGGAGTCGTGCAAACATGTTTTAGTTGGGTACAGTCCCGAGCCACATGGAGGCAGTGAGTGGATCTTCAGGGGTTCGTCTCTCCCGGTATTGGGGGTGAGGTCACGCTGTGTCTAGGAGAGCCATTACACGAAGTCCTTGGCCAAGGCAGGAGATTTACTGGTAGGTATTCCAGTAGTATCTCAGGGTGTTCTGGGCTACACTCCGACACGACTTGTACCGCTTTTGGGGGTCTGACTTTTACCAACCCCCTAGGCCCGACATGCGATGCTCATAGACGAACGGACCGGACTGTACGTATATTGTCACTGACAGGCTCAGTAGGGTGTCAGGATGAGTTCGCTCATCGACGTCCCTTTTGGTCAATAGCTGGTGGCCCGTTACGTATTGGCTTATACCTGTGACGTGCTAGTGGTTAAATCCAAAGCCATAGTATTGACGAGTCTTTAGAGTCCACCACACTTTCAGTTACTCAGCTTTCGGGCGAAACGCTGTAGAGGCCGTATGGAGATATGGCAGGGTCCGATCAGATACGTGCGGTATTGCACGGATCAGGATCGGACAGTTTGTACTAGAGGCCGTATAGATATATGGCAGGGTTCGGTCAGATACGTGCGGTATTGCACGGATCAGGATCGAACGGATATTACTAGCCGGCTTTGGTTTAAGCCGGATCCTAGTTTAGTACAGTGTAGATTTTGTCTCTTTGCATTTGTATCCGGACGGAATACAGATGCGGGTGTGTATGGACAGTATTGGGGTTTTCCTGTAATTTATTACGGGACCAGTTTTCTCGAGTTGCCAGTTTGCATTCCGTTCCGGCCGGTTTTCGTTTGTTCTTTCCCGGCCGGACTTTTCCGATGGAGGGGGTTATTTGCAAGTTTGCAAATAACATTTTGTGGAGGGGTTTATTGCAAAAGGATTTATTATGAGAGCATCTTTTCTTTTGCACCATTCTTGCATTTATTGTGAAGTGAATGGATTTGATTTGGGTATGGGTTTTGTTATGATGATGTTTGTATATGGACACCTCCTTACTTTATCCTACCATCACCTCCCTCTTATGTTTTGGTTTTCCCTCCACCATTTTCCTAATGAAATTGGCCGGCCACTTGATTGAGGTGAGAGGGAATTTCATTTTGTGAAGTGGGAAAATTATCATCTCATTTTGATACACCAAAGTTCATCTCCATTTTGTTCATCAATTCCCTCCATCCAATGGCAACTTCATTACTCCAATGAGACATAGACTCTACACATCCTACAGCAAGTCTTGGGCATGTCGACTTGCCAGCTTCATGCCCGAGTTGCCTCGGTATTGAGGTGGGAGCCCGTAAAAGATGCAGGCGATGTGGTGCCCTTCCGGCAAGGAGGCGACAACCGGAGTTTCCACAGGAGATCGGGACGATGACGAGAAGACCGGAGGACTCGGATCACTCGGTACATCTCTAACCCGTCTTGTTGTTGGCTAGATCTAGTTTAATGGCCCGATCCGGGGTTTAGTGCGCGGTGGTGTCGGTTTGCTAAGTTCGCAAAATTATAGTTTATCACCGTTTCCGCATTTGGCCGTCGGATTGACGACCGGGGCGCCGCCGTGCACTTACAGTGGTATCAGAGCCTCGCCATTAACTTCGTCTAGCTTCGTTTGATGTGTTTTGCATTTCTGATCGACCAAAATTCCAAAATCTACATTTTCCTTCGCATCAGTTTTCTGTCGATTTTTTTCTGTCTCCAAAATTTTTTCAGGTTACAGAAAAGTGATCTACCAGAAGATATAAGAATTCTGCAGAAATACGATAAAGTGAATCGTCTGCCAGAGCGCGGAACCGCGGCCAAAACCCCCATTGGGCCGCGGTTCCGCCGCACTGTAGTGAGATTAATTTATCATATTTCTTCAGTTTCTTTCTGGGCTAAAAATAGGGGTTTTGGAATATTAAAATTGGGCCCAGAATTTCTGTGAGTGCTACAGTATTGCTTGGGGGCCCACTTGTTAATTTTTGATTGATCGGATATTTTAAACACATTATTTCACAGTATTTACATTATATCTGCGACCGTGAATGTCACTCGATCGGTAAATCCGGTCTAACTGCTATAGCCCGGTTAGACGGATTTGCGAACGTGACTTTCACGTTGATGTTCTGTGTTTTGCTGTGTTGTTGCGGATCGGTCGTGGGGGATAGCCTGGAAGCAATGCTAGTACCGTTTTGTTGTATTATGTACATTTGATATTGCGGGGCGAGCGTCCGACATGTGGACTGCCGTCACTGCCTGTTTGTATTATTCTTTTGGGGCACGACCTGGTTGCGGTCGATGTACCCGTTGTATGTATATTTTACTTTCTGTACTAGGGTTACCCCGCGGAGGGGTGCAAGGATAGCCGGGTTCTGGAGGGCAACAAGCCCGCATCTCATGGCATTGGGACGGAGGGGGCTTCACTCCAGGATTGGCTGGCTATTCGTCGCACTCGTAGGGGGTATAGGATTTCATTGCACAGGCTATCCACACGACCAGGGGAACGTCGGGTTTCAGTAGTGGCTCTGTGAAACCCGGGGATCCCAGATATCTGTTTTGTTCTGTGATGCTGTACATTTCTGTGATGTTGCATTTTTATTCACGCCTTGAGCGAAATATAATATATTGGTATATATATTAGTAGATGTTGTATATGTTTTTCATCCGCGCTAGTCCAGTCCCCGCTCTGCCGTTAGTTAGCTAACCTAACAGGTGATGACGGGACCCAGTGGCGAATGCGGATGGCATATACGTACGTCAGTATATTTTCGTTCTTTGTGGTGTGATCAATTGATGGGACTGCATTGATTCGGATCAATGCAAGTTAAAACAAACCTAATCTGATGTTGTTGGAACACTTTTCAAAAAGCTGTTATTGCAAGGACGTTCACTTTTGTTTTGCATCGTGGTATTCATTTGGAATATCCTGCTCCTCAGTCGACGAGGCAAGGGCCGAGATCCCTTCACCGGGAGTGACCCCTTGGACAGAATTTTGCGTCAGGGCATAAACTTCACTATAGCCGATTACTTTTGCTTTGCATCGTGGTATTCATTTGGAATATCCTGCACCCCATTCTACGGGGAAAGAGCCGAGATCCCTTCACCGGGAGTGACCTCTTTAGTAAAGGTTTTCGTCACTATATTTTCTAAAAAGCTATTCGTTCCTTCAACGATATCAAGTTCATTACGTTAAAGGTTTTCGCCAGAAACCATTCGTAGCCCTCCGTCGTTTCATATAGGTATTCAATAGTATTCAAGCTGTGTATGTTGGCCAAAGTCAAGGCACAGTGATTGGTAGCTATTGGGTATTCATATGCAGCATAGATAGATGCGTTCGTTTGGGACAGTCGTACTGCCATTTTGGCCAAAGTCAAGGGTAGGTACGGGTGGATTCAAATTAACCTGGAGAATGACGGGTTGAACTTGACATGTGACTTATGATATGTTGGCCAAAGTCAAGGTCATAAGAGCATGGGGTAAAAATCCACATCGGGAGTTTCAAAAGAACTGAAACTTGCCAGATTTGCGCATACCTTCTGGAGTGTGATAGCGTGAGCGGATTCCGTCACGTTATCATGCGATGAGAGTTGGATCCCGATTCCCACTGATGAGTTATTTTACTCCTCGGGTGACCCCGACTAATTCTTCTTTCAGGTTTGGAGGAGAATTTGAGGTACAGTGGGAGGTTTCCAGATTAGATAAATTGGTAACCATTCTGATCTAGGTTAGAGTGCACGCTGAGTGTTTCTTTTCTCTCTCTCTTTGGCAGCGACCATTGACCCGACCCTAAGACTATGACTCAGTGACCAAGTTGACCGAACCTTCTTTACACTGGCTTTTGGATTGTCAGAGTTGCAGACCTCATTGCCACTCCTACTTTTACCCTTTTCTCCAGGACACCCCGTATTACTGCGAACGTCCACTTCCATTGGACAAAGCCATCGTATGGTTAGATACAAACTCGAAGGAATTCGAGGATGGTTTCCGGTTCTGGAGAAAACGGATAGGATTATTTAGTTGTCTTTTCCCTTTTACCTTTTCTCAAGTTGTGAGTACTCCTTGGTTTAGGAGATAGTACACCTATTACGCAAATTGGATAGTCTTCTTCCAAACCTTAGGCTGGTGCCGACCGGTAGGGAATGAAGAAAACCAATTAGCCTAAACGGTGTGCAGAAGGTATTAAGATTAAGACAAAGCAAGGGATTAGTAAGAGGGCAAAGTAAATTGCGACTGATATTCACGACCAAACCAACTATTTCTTCGCCAATCCTAAATCACCTTTGTATTTCTCCAGGACACTCCGTATCACTACGAAGATCCACAGTTTATTGGATACTCCATCGTATGGTTATATACGAACTCGAAAGGAACTTGTTCCAGTTCGGGGATGGATTCTGGTCCAGGAGAAATAGGAATAAGGTTTATTCGGTTGTCTTTTATCTTCACCTTCTCTCGCATTGCGAGTGCTCCTAGGACTAGGACAGTACACCCATTATGCTTATTGGATAGTCTTCTTCCAAACCATAGGCTGGTGCCGAACGGTAGGGAAGGAAGAAAACCATTTGGCCTAAGGGGTGTGCAGAAGGTAATGACTAAAAACATATAAAGGGATTTGGAGAGATGGAAAAGAATTACACGGTTATAGTTGTGAATCTGGATAATGGTAGAGGCATTACTAGGAATACCAGGATACCCTATCGAAACATTTCAATGTTTCAGTTCAACTGTGTACTGTTAAAAGAAAACTGATTTCCCGATTAGACACTTGCTCCAGGGTATGTATTTACCAGGTTTGATTCTCACATCTGTATGGTTTTACAGATGATGAGTAGGAGTAAGTTATTGGGAATTGGGTGATCATCCTCATTATATCAGGATTCGTTGTAATCGGTGATATTTGAGGAGATCACCTGGGCTGTTTGCCGGTCGGCAAATATTTGGTTTTGAATATCCGCTGTTATGCACCAATTTCAAATTGATATATCTGTACGTCTATTTTCATAGAGTGAGATATACCTTTTGATATTTTGTCGATGACATTTACCTATATCATTGGATGGTTAGGTAAGGAGCATTAAACAGCGGTGTAATTCTTCTTAACCATAAGTACAGTTTTTAACCTACGACACACAGTGAAAGAGTTGTTAGACTCAGCGGACTTATACAGAGTATTGTATGTTGTCCAGTGTCCATTAGGACACAGGGGTTGGTCCTCATACTATATTCTGTTTACTTTTAACTTCTCTAGTTCTTAGACATGTGTTTCATAGAAACACAGGGTCTAAGTTTTGAGGAGTTATAGGTATTTGAATAGAGTAGAGAACCAGGTGTAGCAAGTATCGGGATTCTTCAAAGTGATCGAAGATGTAGATACTTGTGTATGGTATTCAGTTGATAGTAATGATAAAGAGAACTTGCTTCTCTTTCAGGTTACTCATAATTGGAACCATTCCTAAATTGAGTAACGCTGATCGGCCTCTCTCCATTTAGTTGACATGCACTGGAGACAGCTGCATGATTTGAATCTGGTTCAATTAAATCAGTGCCTCTGGTTCTATATTGGATATAGTACAGTTCATATCTTAACATTGTTAAGGTACGGGGAGTTGTCCGGCTTATGATTAAAACCAGACTCTGGATAACTCAAGGCACGTTTCTGTAATGGCTGTTTGTGGGTTGACCTAGGCTATGACGAGGGTTGATTTTCTACCATCTGGAAGATCAATAGTGATATTGTTCTTAACTCGCCACATTTTAAAAGAAATGGTTATTTTTTCAGAAAACAGTAGTGGGAGTATGGTAGAACTGGAAGTGATTCCAGAACCGCAAACGATTACTGAAGATTTGATAAGGAACCTAAATATTCAATCTGATTGACATTCCATTGGCCACTCCGCAGATAAGGTGGGTAACTTCAGGCACCCGAGAGGCACTCCGGTAGCCTCAAGGACGGTGACAGGGAAGTTCTTGTTTACCCACACTTGCCATTGTTGTTGTTCCAGGCTGCGAGACCCGGCAGGAGGATGAGTATAGCGTTGTTCTAAACTAGCTTTAGAAGTGCACGTCTATATGACTCTGCCAGAGGGTTGTCGTAGTCAGTGGGAGCAGCGGAAGCATTGGAGGACATATGGCTTATGTCTATTTATAGACTAAAGCAGATATAGCGGAGATAGATCATCTATTTCTGATGTGACAGTCATGGGTTTGACGTCATCAGAATAGGGGATGGATCTGTTGAGAAGGTAGTAGGGTGTGATATCCTGGTTTTGGATGACATACACAGAGTAGGAAAGGAAACTCCTATAATACGATCGGTTATACTTTGGTCGTTACACAGTGTTTTCTCCACATGGGACTTGGACATTATATCAGACATACTGATTACTAGATCTATGGTTGTTAGATCTAGATTTGGGTGGTTTCCCAATCAGGGTACTTTGACAGCATTCTAAGAGTATTTAGAATGGACGACTCCTGGCACGGTAGTGTACCTGCAGGTGATGGAGTCACCCTCTCTAAAGGTGTCTTATAGACTAAAGGGGAGAGGGATGCGCATGATTGGCAGATCACTTGCTTAGGCAATTGAGTCAATCATGAGATGTCAAGTACCACACCAGATGTTGTTCTTGCACGAGATGCAATAAGTTGACATTGATCCAATCCTGGAGAAGCAGTCGGAAGCAGTTTTAGAACATAAGTGGATGTTCTAGGGATATGATAACGACAGCCTCATTAGGGAGACAGTTATCATTTCACACTTCCAAGGTGACATGGACGACAAGGAGGTTGTCAGAGTTATAGTTTTCCCTCTGACGAGGGACAGTATTTTCGACAGGTGATCCAGGCAGATACTGAGGGAGGCTTGGCGCAGGATACTGATTAAGTTCAGTTGACGATACAGTCTAAGAAGTTTGGATTTGGAGTTCATTTATGAGCTAGGTCCCATCAGACATCCAGACATTCTAAGACAGGTATTGCTCATTTCGGGAGATGGCTTTCTCCGCGAACTTGAGATAGAGAGAGACATAGAAAGAAACTTCAGAGCGGATCCACTCGCTGAGGCTATTCCTCGAACGCAATAGTCTCGCAAACGAGCTTTGTGAGACTGACTTGTAGAGGAGTTGGGTGTTCGGTATCACACGGGCTGTGAGTATGCGACATCGCAATAATTAGCCTTGAGTGCAAGTGGGAGATTGTTGGAGATAGTGCCCTCAGAGTCAATTATTGGATCACAGGCACGTGATTGCAATGATTGAGGGAGGACCTATCCCAGTACGACAGTCTTACTCGAGATGATAGTATGCTATCTGGTTTACCTTTATCATCATGTACTGCTTCAGGTGACCTGACAGGTCGCTATTGCACGTTGATAGAGCCCCTAGGATTCTTGCTTGACTTCCAGCAGTATGAGGGCGATCATATAAGTGAGAGCTGGAGTCTATAAGCACATCCTTAAAAGGTCCCTAGTCGTGGGAGTTTCGAGACAGGGCATCGATTCTCTAGAGTAGACTGGTGTATACAGTCGAGACCCCGACGAGGGGCGGTAGCCGGTCTCACAAGCCACTGGTGTCAGTTGGTTCACCTAAGATGTATACAGGTGCTCATTGGGTTATGAGTACACCGGACAGGACTCGCCGGGAACATGCTAGTTGGTCTTATACCTGACGTCAGATAGCAGTTCCCAGGTGACATGTGTACAGGTTAGTTCATCGACCTGGGGATCGTCATTTGTCTCGTGTGAGTTCCCACTGTGCTTTGATTACTACCCTACCACGGCTCAAAGGAGTCGTGCAAACATGTTTTAGTTGGGTACAATCCCGAGCCACATGGAGGCAGTGAGCGGATCTTCAGGGGTTCGTCTCTCCCGGTATTGGGGGTGAGGTTGCGCTGTGTCTAGGAGAGCCATTACACGAAGTCCTTGGCCAAGGCAGGAGATTTACTGGTAGGTATTCCAGTAGTATCTCAGGGTGTTCTGGGCTACACTCCGACACGACTTGTACCGCTTTTGGGGGTCTGACTTTTACCAACCCCCTAGGCCCGACATGCGATGCTCATAGACGAACGGACCGGACTGTACGGATATTGTCACTGACAGGCTCAGTAGGGTGTCAGGATGAGTTCGCTCATCGACGTCCCTTTTGGTCAATAGCTGGTGGCCCGTTACGTATTGGCTTATACCTCTAACGTGCTAGTGGTTAAATCCACAGCCATAGTATTGACGAATCTTTAGAGTCCACCACACTTTCAGTTACTCAGCTTTCGGGCGAAACGCTGTAGAGGCCGTATGGAGATATGGCAGGGTCCGATCAGATACGTGCGGTATTGCACGGATCAGGATCGGACAGTTTGTACTAGAGGCCGTATAGATATATGGCAGGGTTCGGTCAGATACGTGCGGTATTGCACGGATCAGGATCGAACGGATATTATTAGCCGGCTTTGGTTTAAGCCGGATCCTAGTTTAGTACAGTGTAGATTTTGTCTCTTTGCATTTGTATCCGGACGGAATACAGATGCGGGTGTGTATGCACAGTATTGGGGTTTTCCTGTAATTTATTACGGGACCAGTTTTCTCGAGTTGCCAGTTTGCATTCCGTTCCGGCCGGTTTTCGTTTGTTCTTTCCCGGCCGGACTTTTCCGATGGAGGGGGTTATTTGCAAGTTTGCAAATAACATTTTGTGGAGGGGTTTATTGCAAAAGGATTTATTATGAGAGCATCTTTTCTTTTGCACCATTCTTGCATTTATTGTGAAGTGAATGGATTTGATTTGGGTATGGGTTTTGTTATGATGATGTTTGTATATGGACACCTCCTTACTTTATCCTACCATCACCTCCCTCTTATGTTTTGGTTTTCCCTCCACCATTTTCCTAATGAAATTGGCCGGCCACTTGATTGAGGTGAGAGGGAATTTCATTTTGTGAAGTGGGAAAATTATCATCTCATTTTGATACACCAAAGTTCATCTCCATTTTGTTCATCAATTCCCTCCATTCAATGGCAACTTCATTACTCCAATGAGACATAGACTCTACACATCCTACAGCAAGTCTTGGGCATGTCGACTTGCCAGCTTCATGCCCGAGTTGCCTCGGTATTGAGGTGGGAGCCCGTAAAAGATGCAGGCGATGTGGTGCCCTTCCGGCAAGGAGGCGACAACCGGAGTTTCCGCAGGAGATCGGGACGATGACGAGAAGACCGGAGGACTTGGATCACTCGGTACATCTCTAACCCGTCTTGTTGTTAGCTAGATCTAGTTTAATGGCCCGATCCGAGGTTTAGTGCGCGGTGGTGCCGGTTTGCTAAGTTCGCAAAATTAAAGTTTATCACCGTTTCCGCATTTGGCCGTCGGATTGACGACCGGGGCGCCGCCGTGCACTTACACTTGATAGCCTGCTCGAAACTAGTTGGTCATCATTTTATGATGCAATCCTCTCTCCCACTGTCATAGAGAAACCAAAGTATCTATCAGGTGGGTGAGGAACCCTACCAGATCGCAGAGAGGCTGAGATTCGTTGGGAGCTATTGAATCCTCCAATTCTACCAAATCATCAGCTGTAGTTTGTATAGCAGGAACTCTTTCCAGTTCTACCTCATGACCACAAATTTCTTTCCAAAATTAATTCCTTTTCTAAAAAGGTGGCTTGTCTAGAAATAAAACACCTTTTGTTCCTCGGTGCGGTAGAAGATATTCCTATTCGAATGATTGGGATATCCAACAAACTTCTACAGAACTGACCTTTCCTCGAGCTTGTCCAGATTTTTCTTTTAGATATAGGCAGGACAACCCCAAATCTTAACTTACTTAAGAGATGGGCTCTTCCCATACCATATCACATATAGAATGGTAGGCACCTGATTTGGTTGGAACACCATTCAATAGGTATGCAGCTTCTCAAGTGCATAACCCCTAAATGGAAATAGGTAATTCAGTAATACTCATCATAGAGCGCACCATATCAAATAGGGTGCAATTGCTCCGCCCCGATACACCGTTGTGCTGTGCTGTATACGGAGGAGTAATGCTGAGAGAGAATCACATTCTCCTTTAGAATAGTCCAGGAGTTCCGTGCACGAGTATTCTCCTCCCTGAACTCATCAAAGGACATAATACTTATACCCGTTTTGGTTCTCTACTTCTGACTTATATTCATTGAGTTTCTTAAAAGCTTCAGCCTTGTGTTTCAACAGGAACATATGTCCGAATCATGAGTGATCATCAGTGAATGTAATGAAGTACAAAGAACCAATCCTGGCATGTGTAGACAGGGGACCTACATACATCATCATGTATCAATCCCAAGAGTTCACTAACTCTTTCTCTGTTTCCAGTAAACGGAGCTATGGTCATTTTATCTTTGTGACATGACTGGCAAGTTTCACAAGATGCAAATTCAAACTTGTTTTAAATATGCATCTTAATGTAACTTAGCTAGTCGGGTCGCATTGATATGACCTAGTTTACAATGCCATAAGAAAGATTCGTTCATTTCTGAACTCTTCCTCTTGTGTGTGTTTTGTACGTTAAGAACTGTAGCTTGATTTAGAACGTATATGCTTTTAGATAACGTTCCTGAACCGATAAACTCTTGATATAGGAAATGTTTAAAACATTATCCAACAATACAAAATTATATCCTTCTTTACTAAATAAAGAGACTAATATGATGTTGTATATCAGGTTCGGTATTTAATAACATTCGTTCAGAATCAATGTATTTGGTAATACAGGGTGATAACTGCGAATACCTTGGCTGCAACAATTGCACTGTTTCCAACTCTTGAAACTTATCACCCGTTCTCAGTTCTCTACCTGTCTGTAGCCTATGTAACAGATTACATATGTGGAATCCTGATCCGGTATCTCATACCCAGGACGTAGAGGATACTGAGAAACAGTTCTCGGTAATGAACACATCCGAAGAAGATGCATCATCATGCACTTTCTTCGTTTGGGCGGCACGGGAATCCTGGTAATCCGCTATTTCCTGTTCGGTCTTATAACAATATCACTATGCAAAGCAAGAACTAGAAAAGCAATCAAAAGACAAAACCGATGGTTGTAGCATCTGCCAGTTATTGCTAAAGGGGTCACTCCCGGTGAAGGGATCTCGGCCCTTTTCTTATCGAATAAGGTGCAGGATGTTCTACAAGGAACATCGCTATGCAAAGCAAGAACTGTAGCTACCTGTTTTTGAAAATTCGATTCCACAACATCTTTTAGGTTTCTTTTCTTTCATTAATCACATTAATAAAGTCCCATCATTTAAGTTACCTAAACATCACAGATAAATACAACGTACACTTATGCCATCCGCATTCGCCTCAATGTCCCGTCATGCACCGTTAGGTTAGGTAACTAACGGCAGAGCGGGGCAGGTTTAGCGCTGGTGTAAAACATAAGTAACGTCTATATAATATATCACATATACTATAAACAGTATCTATCTCAACATATCAAATGATCACATCACAGATACCGCAGCAGAAGAAACATATGAAATATTGGATATACTAGGAGGTCCGTGTTTTATTTTGAGCCTCTATAAAACACGGATTCCACGGTCGCGATGAATATCCAAACCCACATCCCTAGATCCCTACGAGAGCGGCAAGCAACCCTACCAATTCTAGAGTTAGAAGACCTGGACTCGACTCCTCGAGTTGGTCTCCCACTGAACTTTAGAATCCGGTTACTTGTGCTCTCCTCCTTGGGTCTATCCTAATACGGAAAAGTAAATAATATACATCAATGGTGACATCAACCTCAAGCCGGAGGTTCCCCAATAAAAGAATATTACATACAATGAATTTTACGTGAATGAAAATAAAAACTATCATCTCACATAAAACCCCGGCTATTCAAAACACGACGATCCAATATAACATATACAGCAACACATAACATCGCATGTCATCAACGTAAGTAAATATGCGTATCTCAATTGTTGTTGACATATAACAACGAAACCGGCGATACACCACATATTACACTTACGATCGCAGAAAAACTAGACGATGTTAAACATTCCGATCGAATCAACAAACACCCACAATTACCTAGAAAGCTCAACACTTGAGCGTAGTTTAAAATTATTCAGCACATGACACAGTACCAATGGACCGGCCGTAGAAGGGTCAACCAACGCCTCACATGTGGCACCGCTGAACCACCACAAACCCGAGGGTTCGGTGGCAGTTCTGACGGTCACATAATCGAGTTAAAGTTTTGTTCTTCTAGAGGGTCCATCACATAACTTGCATGATGTTCGAAAACTTTTTAACTACGGAAAAAATCCAACACTTGGAATTTTTTCCGGCAAGGGTTAAAGCAGGTATTTGACATCCGATTGAACTTTTTAACAACGTCTAAAGTAACCAGAAGACAGTTCAAATTACGACTACAAAACACTCCGAGTTGCCTTTGCATTGAGTTAATCATCACATGAAAAATTAGCAAAAATAAACAACACCTGAAACCCCAAATCACAGACACCAGAACATGGAAAAAAATTGGCATCAAAACACCCACTGGGGGCCGGCCTCCTCGGAAATTGTGGCCATGTACTCGGCCAAAATCTAAGCACATGGCCCCAATTTTCTTCCATGTTCATCTCTCTGCCCAAGTATGATTCTGCACTTGTTTGAAAAATTTTTGGAGCTCGTTTTAAAATCGACAGAAACATGGTTTTAGGGTTTCAAGTTTCGGAGTTCGTTTCGTATTCGTAATCTAACATTATCTGTGTAATTCTCTAGCTAGGATCTGATACTACCGTCGGGTTCCTATCGACGACAGCAAGGTTTCGGGAGGCATCGTCCATGCCATTTTCAAAAAATTGCCGTTTCAAGGAACTCTAAACTAGAATCGTTAACTAGAAAACAATACGAAAACACATGTAAACCATTTTACATCTAAGTGAAATAGAAATACAACCTTTGTAGATCGGTCCTTCACTTCAAAAGCTCCTTGTAGAGACATAACTATGGCTAATTATAGTGGTTAGGTTAATAAATATCCTAAGTAAAACAAAATGTGTGGACTTTGTCAAAGCACTCACAAGCTTCTACAAGCTTCATGCTTTGAACAATTATCCACTAATTTTGTATTTACTTTGAATATTAAAACCTCACCATTATAATTAAAATGGTGTATGTCTTATACACCCATGTAGTGTGTATCAACAACCATGACACACAAAAAATAAACAATGCACATTAATATATATCACATATATATTACATGTATACACAAGTGAGAAAAGAATGCTTAAGTGAGCCAATGTTAGTTAATGTAAATTAGTATATCAAATATACAATTATACACTAAATTATTAAATCAACACTTGATTTAATAATCCTGCTATAACACATATGACAAACTAACACTAAATGTTCCAACTTATCGAACCAACACTTGATTCGATAACCCGGCTATATCATATATAACCGATCGATACAAAAGTCGCGAGAATAGAATACGGTATCACATACGCGCATTATTCTCGGTCCAGCACATATCAATACATGCTCCTATTTTGTTTTGCCTGAGCCAGTAAAACCTCTATGTAGGACTCTAAAGACTCGTCAATACGCCGGCAGTGGGTGATGATCAAATCAAGCACCCACAAGCCGTCAGAAGATCAGAAGATCAGCAAGCATGCCCGCTCCAACTCCTGCAAAAGCCTGACAGTGACACTACAGTACAGTCCAGTCTCCTCGTCTGATATGTCGCATATCAAGTCTAGGGGTGGTAAACGTCAGACCCCAATAACCGATAAGTCATGCCGATATGAGGCTCATAACGGGTCGAGAAACTACTGGTAACACTTACCAGTAAATCTCTAAACTATCCCTAGCCAGGAACTTCCCTGTTATGACCAATCGAGCACAGCGCAACATCAACCCCAATACCAGGAGAGACGAAAGACTTCCTATCGCTCATTGCCTCCATGTGACTCGGGACTGTACCAAAAAACCACTGTTTTGCACGCCTACTTGGACGTGGTAAGGTGGAAATCAAAGCACAGTGGAAATCACACAAGACTCTATGACAATCTCGGGTCTACAGACTAACCTGTATTAGTGCCACCAGAGAACAGCCATCTGACGTGAAGTATAATACCATCTGGGAGTTCTCGGCGAGTCCGTCCAGTGTACCCAGTCTCCATTGAGCACCCGTATATCATCTCTGATGTCAAACACCAATGGATATGGGATCATCCATCGCCCATCTATATGGGTCGAGAAGCTATACGCTAGTCTACTCTGGTATATCGATGCCCCATCTCGATACACCTACGACTAGGGACCTTAAAGGATTTACTTATGGACTACCATGGACCCACTAGTATGATCTGCATCATAGTCCTGGTAGTCAAGTACACATCCTAAAGGCTTTACCAATATGTAACAGAGAGACAATCAGTATACACGTTAAGGTAAAGAGTAACCAGATAGCATACTATCATATCGAGCAAGAAAGTCCTCCCTATATATGTCCAAGCATCCACTACAATATACATCTCATGTATAGTAATGGCCTTTAGGGCATACATATAACTAACAAGGATTTCTCATCCGCCCGAGAGATACTATGGTTTTCTCATAGATGGGGATCGAAAGGATTGCATCTTAGAAGAAGATGATCTTACTAGTTACAGGCAGGCCATTATCAGTAGGGACTCTGATAAGTGGCTGGATGCTATGCGATCCGAAATGGAGTCCATGTACACCAATAAAGTGTAGACCTTGGAAGTTTCACCACCTGGGATAAAACCCGTTGGATGCAAATGGATCTACAAAAGGAAGATTGGTGTAGATGGGCAGGTGGAAACCTATAAGGCTAGACTTGTTGTAAAAGGTTTTCGTCAAAGACCAGGAATGGACTAAGACGAAACCTTTTCTTCAGTGACTATGCTCAAATCCATTCGGTTCCTACTTGCCATTGCTGCCTTCCATGACTATGAGATCTGGCAGATGGACGTAAAAATGACTTTTCTAAACGGTAGTTTGGAAGAGTGCGTTTATATGGATCAACCAGAAGGTTTTGTAGACAGTCGGAGCAGCGGTAAGGTGTGCAAGTTGCTCAAATCCATTTATGGATTGAAGTAGGCATCGCGGAGCTGGAACATCTGTTTTGATGAAACAGTCAAGGAATTTGACTTCATCAAGAACGAGGCCGAGCCATGTATTTATAAGAAGATTGTAGGACAAAATGTCATATTCCTAGTCTTGTACGTGACGACATTCTTTTGATGGGAAACGATATTCCCATGCTACAATCGATCAAGCTGTTCTAATCACAAAGGTTCTCTATGAAGGACCTGGCTGATGCCTCGTACATTTTAGGGATCAAGATTTACAGAGATAGATCCAAAAGATTACTGGGAATTTCCCAGTCCAGGTACATAGAGACCGCACTAATGATATTTAGTACGGAAGATTCCAAGCGCGGTAACATACCCGCATTGCACGGAATCACCCTCTCCAAAGAGATGTCTCCCAAGACCGATAAGGAGAGGGTTCGCATGAGCACTATACCCTACGCTTCGGCTATAGGATCTATAATGTATGCGAAGCTATGTACAAGACCAGATGTAGCTTATGTTAGGAATATGTATGTCCTAGAGGCCATTATTGTACATGTGATGTATATTATAGTGGATGCATAGACATATATATAGAGGACTTTCTTGCTCGACATGATACTGTGCTATCTGGTTACTCTTTATCTTAATATGTTGATGGGTATTCTATACTGTCTTGCTCCCGCATGTTGATAAACCCCTTAGGATATGTACTTGACTACTAGGACTATGATGAGATCATACTAGCAGGGCCAGGGTGGTCCAAAAGTACATCCTTTAATCAGTTCCTAGTCGAGGGAATATCGAGACTAGGGTATCGATATTCCAGAGTAGACTAGTGTGTACGTTTCTTATCCCTTAGAGGGCGATGGTTGATCCCATAACCATTGGTGTGTGACATCAAGATTATACACAGGTGCTCATTGGAGAATGAGTAAACCGAACGGACTCGCCGAGGACTCCTAGTTGGTAGTATACCTATCGTCAGATAACAGTCCTCTGGTGACACTGGTACAGGTTAGTTTGTAGACCCGAGATCGTCATAGAGTCTTGTGTGGCTCCCACTGTGCTTTGATTTCCTCCCTACCACGGCTCAAAGGAGTCGTGCAAACAAGTGGATTTTGGGTACAGTCCCGAGTCATATGGAGGCAACGAGCGATAGGAAGGGTTTCGTCTCTTCCGGTATTGGGGGTTGATGTTGCGCTATGCTCAATTTGCTATAACTGGAAGTCCCTGGTCAGGGCTGTTGATGAGATTTACTGATAAGAGTTATCTGTAGTTTCTCAAACCGTTATAGGCCAGACATCGGCATGACTTATCAAGTTACTGGGGCTGACGTTTACCACCCCTAGACATGATATGCGACATATCAGACGAAGAGACCGGAATGTACGGTAGTGTTACTGATAGGATTTATGGAGAGTATGGACGAGCTTGCTTGTTGATCTTCATATCGCTCAATACCCGGATAGCCATTACGTCCAGCTAGTACCGCTGACGGCTTGTAGGTGACTGATGTGATCATCACCTACTGCTGGCGTATTGATGAGTCTTTAGAATCCTACACAGAAATTTTCTTGTTCAAGCGAAACGAAGTAAGACATATATGTGATATGTGTGTGGGCTTGATTAAATACGAGTATGTGATACCGTATTGTAATCTGGCAGTTATCTGTTATCAGTCAGGTTATATGTGATATAACCGGATTATCAAATCAAGTGTTGGTTTGATAATGTGATATTCAGATTAATGATATTAGTCGGTTATATATGATATAACCGGATTTTTAGATCAAGTGTTGATTTAATAATGTGATATATATTATATGTGATATAATTATATCTTAACTAATATCATTAGCTCACTAATAGCTTTTTATACATTAATATATATATATATATATATTAATATATATTTGATATATATATATATAATATTATATGAAGCATGGCATGTTTTTATATTTTTAGAAAATAGAAAAAAATGAGGTGTAAATTATGGAGATATTTTGGGTATGGTTAAGGCATGGGTTTTTATGATATAATATTAGTCTTGACTCACTATTCAAGTATGGTTGCAATTTAGAATTGCAATTTAATCCATGCTTGAATAAGTGAGGATAGATATTATTCATATTATTCAATCATTCTACACTTGCTTCATAGTTCATGCCTTAGCCATTTTTCTTGAGCTCATTTCTTCTCTTGCTCTCTACAATTTTCTTCACCTCACCTCCAAGCTCAAAACCCTCACATGAGATGTGAATCATTGAGCTTGTGAGACCTTAGTGAGCTTTACTTATTCCCTACTTCATCATCCCACACCAAAATAGCAATTTGGTGTGGTGTGTTTCCTACACTAAAAGTGTTTAGTGTAGTGAAAAGCTTGTGTTTGTGGACTTCGGGTGGATCGTCTTTGGCACGAAGATCATGAAGGAGGTTCGTACAACGTAGAAAGGAGCCTTGAAGAGTTGCGTGGAATTTATCCCGGAGCTTTTGAAGAGAAGGACACGAACTACAAAGGTTGTATATTCTTAAACTTTCTCTTAAGCTTAATAACATCACAAAGGAAAAACCTAAAATTCTAGTAGTGAACTTGTTAGTCTAGCTTAGCACCTAGAAAAATTAAAATTTGGCATGCTTGATGCCTATTGAACCCCTTGACGGTTCTAAGGTCGACTTTCATGGTATCAGAGCCAAGCTAGAACATTAGGATTACTTGTAGCGACGTTAGAAATCCGCCGTTTTTATTGCGCAAAAACTGCCGAGAAAACAGTTTTGAAATTGATGTTTTGAGTTGTTTGCACACCCCGCGGGCTCACGGTTTGAACCGAGAAGCTACGTGGTGGAGAGTGCGCACCCCAGGGACACCCCGGGGGGACCGAACGGCTGGGACCACTGCCCAAGACCACCACAAGGTGGTCTTGGCGGCGGGGACCCGAAACTGCCCCACCTTGGGCAGTTTCGGGTCTGCCTCACCCCCTGACCACCTTGGGGTGGGGTACCCCCTCTAGGCCTCCCTTTCGATACTTATTTATGGGTCTTCGTCACCGCGAAGATTCGGATGGGTTTCGAGTTTGTTTTAACTCCCGGATTGGCTTAAAACGATCGGTTTTGGAACTTTAGCTCACTGTTTTTCAAGTGTTGGAATAATTGGTTTAAGTTTGCTAATTGTGTGTGGAATTCTAATGTCGCTGTTATTATACATGCTTTGTGATGTGTGTGATACAATTGTTAGAATCCGTATTAATTAGTTTTATGAAAACTAGTTAGTAAACCTAGCCGTTTAGTCTCAATTGATCGATTGCAATGAAGTTTTGATTCGGATCAAAACTCCGTCGCAATTGCGTATTGTACGCGATCACCTAGTCGGGAATCTTGTTGAATTATCCGTCACATTATTGAAAAGTGTTTTCAATTTGAGACTAAAATGCAAGTTTTACATGTTAGGCATGAAATTCGGAATATGTGATATTCCTGGTTTATGATGTCTAAGGATAATGCGAATTCCAATCATTGTAGTTTTCTATTTCTTTTCTGCGACCATAAGTGTAATATGTGGGGTATCCCGATCTCGTTGCTATATGTCAAAGTGTTTTCGGGATATGCATATTTACTTACGTTGATGGCATGAGATGTCATGTGTTGCTTATGATATGATTTATTGGATCGTCGTGATTGAATAGCCGGGGTTTTTTATGTGAGATGAAAGTTTTTATATTTTCATTCATGTAAAATTCTGTTGGATATAGTGCCCTCAGAGTAAATTATTGGATCACAGGCACGTGATTGCAATGATTGAGGGAGGACCTATACCGGTAGATAATCTTACTCAAGATGATAGTATGCTATCTGATTTATCTTTATCATCGTGTACATGCTTTAGGTGACATTACAGGTCACTATTGCACGTTGATAGAGCCCATAGGATTCTTTCTTGACGGCCAGCAGTATGATGGCGATCATATACGTGGGAGCTGGGGTCTATAAGCACATCCTTAAAGTGGTCCTTAGTCGTGGGAGTTTTGAGACCGGGCATCGATACTCCATTAGTAGACTAGTGTATACAGTCGAGACTCCGACGAGAGGCGGTGGCCGGTCTCACAAGCCATTGGTGTCAGTTGGTTCACCTAAGATGTATATAGGTGCTCATTGGGTTTTGAGTACACCGGACAGGACTTGCCGGGAACATGATAGTTGGTATTATACCTGACGTCAGATAGCAGTTCCCTGATGACATGTGTACAGGTTAGTTCATCGACCTGAGATCGTCATTTGTCTCGTGTGAGTTCCCACTGTGCTTTGATTACTACCCTACCACGGCTCAAAGGAGTTGGGAAAACAAGTTTTAGTTGGGTACAGTCCTGAGCCACATGGAGGCAGTGAGCGGATCGGCAGGGGTTTTGTCTCTCCCGGTATTGGGGGTGAGATCGCGCTGTGTCTAGGAGAACCATTACACGAAGTCCTTGGCCAAGGCAGGAGATTTACTAGTAGGTATTCCGGTAGTATCTCAGGGTGTTCTGGGCTACACTCCGACACGACTTGTACCGCTTTTGGGGGTCTGACTTTTAACAACCCCCTAGGCCCGACATGTGATGCTCATAGAAGAATGGACCGGACTGTACGGATATTGTCACTAACTGGCTCAGTTGGGTGTCAGGATGAGTTCGCTCATCGAGCTCCCATTTGGTCAATACCTGGTATCCCGTTACATATGGCTAGTACCTCTGACGCGCTAGTGGTTAAATCCATAGCCAAAGTATTGACGAGTCTTTAGGGTCCCCCACAGATAGTTTCTCAAGTTTCGTGCGAAATGTTGTAGAGGCAGGGTTCGATCATATACGTATAGTAGTGCACGGATCATGATCGGACGGATCATACTAGTGGGCTTTGGTTTAAGCCGGATCCTAGTATTAGATTTGTTGGATTATTTTAGTCTCATTGCATTCGCATCCGGTCGGAATGCGGATGCAGGTATGTATATATAGGTGAGGGGTATCCTTGTAATCCGTCATGAGTTTACTTTAGATGTTGCCGTATCTTTTCGTTGTTGTAAACATTTGGGTTAATGTTTACAAATGGAAATTATGAGTTAGAAATCATGATTATGAGCATTAATTGTGACACATGCACAAGTGGTGACTCATGGTCACTTTCTTTATGCATGTGTCACATTATGTGATTGATTTATGCATGAAATGAGAGGGAGAGAGAGAAAGGGCATCCATAAGAGATGGTTAGCTCTTGTATTATTCACTCTTGCTCTCACTCTCATTATCATACAACATAAAAGAAAAAGGCTTCTTCTTCTTCTTCCTCCTCTAGCTCACAACCTCCATTGATGGCTTCATCTTCAACCTCCATCCATGCAATGGATGCAAGTGACAAAGTTGTCACACACATTCTCTACTTCACCTTGAACACGTCGGCTAGCAAAGTTCGTGTCCGAGTTGCTTCGGATGAAGCGGGAGCCCATAAAAAGACTCGAAGATGTGGCGCCCTTCCCGACGAGAAGACCGGAAGATCGGAGATGCCGCAAGGAGCAAGAGATGGTGGCTAAAGACCGAAGGACACGGATCGATCGGTATAGCTTTTCTAACCCTTCTCTAGTTTGCTTGTTGTAGGTTAATGGTTCGATCCGGGATTAAAGTCTGTGATAGAGCCGGTTTAAAGGTTAGAAAAAGTTTTCGTTTCCGCATTTTGGCCTCGGACAGACGGCCGGGGCGCTACCGTAGACTTACATGGTATCAGAGCCATGCCATTAAGCTTTACTAGCTTGTTTTAACGTATTTAAAACATCGATCGATCAAAATTTCAGAAACCGCGTTTTCATTTTCTGAGTTTCTGTTGAATTTTTTTTTGTCGTCGAAAAATTATTTTTGGTATTGCAAAAAATCAGGCAGGCTTTATAAGAACACTGTAGAAAATTTGTAGAAAGGCCTCACTGTAGCGCCGCGGAACCACGACATTACCCTTGTTTTGGCCGCGGTTCCACCGCACTACTGTAGCATCAGTCCACCAATTTTTCTACAGTGGTCTCTGAAGTGAAAATGTGGTTTCTGAAATATTTTGTTTTGGCCCAGATTTGTTTGAGTACAGGATTAGTGCTTGGGGCCCACTTCGGGAAATTTTGTCGATTGAAAATTTTAAATATATTAGTTTACAGTACTTACATTATATCTGCGACCGTGAATGTCATTCGAGCGTTAAATCTTGTCTAATTGCTATAGTTCGTTTAGACGGATTTGCGAACGTGACATTCACGTTGATGTTCTGTGGTGTGCTGTGTTGTTGCGGATTTGTCGTGGTGGATAGCCTGGAGCAATGGTAGTACAGTTTGGTATTATTTGTACACTTGATATTGTGGGGCGGGTGTCCGACATGTGGACTGCCGTCACTGCTTGTTTGTATATTATTCTTTTGGGGCACGACCGGGTTGAGGTCGATGTACCCGTTGTATATATATTTTACTTTCTGTACTAGGATTATCCCGCGGTGGGGTGCACGGATAGCCGGGTTCTAGAGGGCAACGGGCCCGCATCTCATGGATTTGAGACGGAGGGGGCTTCACTCTAGAATTGGTGGGCTATTCGCCGCACTCGTAGGGGGTACAGGTTGACCCAAGGAGGGGTGCTCAAGTTACCGGATTCCGTGAAGTGCTGGGTGGTCCATTCACTTTGCTGTAGGGGACTGCCTCGCTTCAGATTTTGGCGGGTAACTTGCCGCGCCCGTAGGGGTCTAGGATTTCATTGCACAGGTTATCCATAAGACCAGGGGAACGTCGGGTTTCAATAGCGGCTCTATGAAACCCGGGGCTCCCAGATTATCTGTATTGTTCTGTGATGCTTATTACTCTCTGTGGTGTTGCATTTTATCACGCCATGAGCGAATATTATATATTGATATATATACTAGTAGATGTTGTAAATGTTTTACACCCACGCTAGTCCAGTCCCTGCTCTGTCGTTAGTTAAGTAACCTAATGGGTGATGACAGGACCCAGTGGCGAATGCGGATGGCATATACGTACATCATATTTTCGTTCTTTTGTGGTGTGATTAATTGATGGGACTGCATTGATTCGGATCAATGCAAGCTAAACAAACCAATTCTGATGTTGTTGGAACATTTTTCAAAAAGCTGTTATCGCAAGGACGTTCTCTTTTGCTTTGCACAGTGGTATTCGGTTATGAATATCCAGCCCCTCAGTCGACGAGGCAAGGGTCGAGATCCCTTCACCGGGAGTGACCCCTTGGGCAGAAGTTTGCGTCAGGGTAATAACTTTACTATAGCCGATTGCCTTTTTGCTTTGCATCGTGGTATTCAGTTGGAATATCCTGCACCTCATTCTACGGGGAAAGAGCCGAGATCCCTTCACCGGGAGTGACCTCTTTAGCGATGGTTTTCGCCACTATATTTTATAAAAAACTAGCCGGTTCCTTCAACGATATCAAGTTCATTATGTTAAAGGTTTTTCGGCAAAAACCATTCGTAGCCCTCCGTCATTTCAGACGGGTAGCACTTAGTATTCCTGCTATGTTTGTTGGCCAAAGTCAAGGCATAGTGTATGGTAACTATTTGTTACTTTTCTGTTGCATAGATAGATGCGTTGGTTTGGGACAGTCGTACCGCTTTGTTGGACAAAGTCAAGGGTAGGTACGGGTGGGTTCAAATTAACCTGGATAATGACGGGTAGAACTTGACATGTGACTTATGATTTGTTGGCCAAAGTCAAGGTCATAAGAGTATGGGGTAAAAATCACATCGGGAGTTTCTAAAGAAACTGAAACTTGAAAGATATGCGCATACCTTCTGGAGTGTGATAACGTGAGTGGATTCCATCACGTTATCATGCGATTAGTTGGATCTCGATTCCTACTGATGAGTTGGTTTACTCCTCGGGTGATCCCGACTAATTCTTCTTTCAGGTTTGGAGGAGAATTTGATGATACAGTGGGAGGTTTCCTGATTAGATAATTTGACAACCATTCTAATCTAGGTTAGAGTGTACGCAGAGTGTTTCTTTTCTCTCTCTCTCTTTGGCAGCAACCATGGCCTGACCCTAGACTATGACTCAGTGACCAAGTTAACCAAACCTTCTTAAAACACTGGCTTTTGGATTGTCAGAGTTGCATACCTCATTGCCACTCCTACTTTTACCCTTTTCTCCAGAACACCCCGTATTACTACGAGCGTCCACTTCCATTGGATAAAATAATCGTATGGTTATATACGAACTCGATGGAACTTGTTCCAGATTCGAGGATGGTTTCCGGTTCTGGAGAAAATGAATAGGACTATTCAGTTATCTTTTCCTTTTACCTTCTCTCAGGTTGCGAGTGCTCCTTGGATTAGGACGGTATACCTATTACGCTAATTGGATAGTCTTCATCCAAACCATAGGCAGGTTCCGAAAGGTAGGGCATGAAGAAAACCATTTAGCCTAAAAGGTGTACAGAAGGTATTAAGTAAAGACAAATAAAAGGATTAGTAAGAGGGCAAAGTAAATTGCGACTGCTATTCACGACCAAACCAAGTATTTCATTACCACTCCCACTTCACCTTTGTATTTCTCCAGAGCACTCCGTATCACTATGAAGATCCACAGTTTATTGGATACTCTATCGTATGGTTATATACGAACTTGGAGGGACTTATTTCAGTTCAGGGATGGATTCTGGTTCAGGAGAAAATAGGAATGAGGTTTATTCAGTTGTCTTTTATCTTTACCTTCTCTCGCATTGCGAGTGCTCCTAGGATTAGGACAGTACACCTATTACGCTTATTGGATAGTCTTCTTCCAAACCATAGGCTGGTGCCGAACGGTAGGGAAGGAAGAAAACCATTTAGCCTAACGATGGTGTGCAGAAAGTAACGACTAAAGACATATAAAGGGATTTGGAGAGATGACAAAGAAATATACGGTTACAGTTGTGAATCTGATAATGGAAAAGGCATTGCTAAGAATACCCGGATACCCCTTTCGAAACATTTACATGTTTCAGTTTTACTGTGTATTGTTAATAGAAAACTGATTTCCCAATTAGTACTTACTCCAGGGTATGTATTTACCAGGTATGATTCTCACATCTGTATGGTTTTACAGATGATGAGTGTGAGTAACTTATTGGGAATTGGGTGATCATTCTCATTATATCGGGATTCGTTGTAATTGGTGATATTTAAGGAAATCACCTGGGTTGTTTGCCGGACTGCAAATATTTAGTTTTGAATATCCGTTATTATGCACCAATTTCAAATTGATATATTTGTACGTTTATTTTTATAAAGTGAGATATAACATTTTGAAATTATGTCCCTGACATTTACCTATATCAGTTGATGGTTAGGTAAGGAGCATTCAACAGCGGTGTAATTCTTCATAACCATAATACAGTTTTCAACCTACGACGCACAGGGTTTGAGTTATTCAACTCAGCGGACTTATACAAAGTATTGTATATTGTCCAGTGTCCATTAGGACAGAGGGGTTGGTACTCGTACTATATTCTGTTTACTTATGACTTCTCTAGTTCTTAGACATGTGTTTCATAGAAATACAAGATCCAAGTTTTGAGAAGTTATAGGTATATGAATAAAGTAGAGAACTAGGTATTGCAAGTATCAGGATTCTTCAAGGTGATCGAAGATGTAGATACTTGTGTATGGTATTCAGTTAATAGTAATGATTATGAGAACTTGCTTCTCTTTCAAATTACTCATAAATGGAAGCACTCCTAAGTTGAGTAATGTTGATCGGCCTCTCTCCATTTAGTTGACATGTACTGGAGACAGCTGCATGATTTGAATCTGGTTCCAATTAAATCAATGCCTCTATTTCTATATTAGATATAGAATAGTTCATATCTTAACAATGTTAAGGTACGGGGAGTTGTCCGGCTTTTGCTTAAAACCAGACTCTGGATAACTCAAGGCACGGTTCTGTAATGGTTGTTTGTGGGTTGACCCAGGCTATGACGAGGGTTGACTTTCTACCATCTGGAAGATCAATAGTGATATTGTTCTTGACTCGCCACAGTTTTAGTAAAATGGAGTTTTTTCAGAAAACAGTAGTGGGAATATGGTAGAACTGGAAGTGATTCCATAACCGCAAACGATTACTGAAAATTTAATACGACCTAAAGATTCAATCTGGATTGACATTCCATTGGCCACTCCACAGATATGGTGGGAAACCTCAGGCACTCGAAAGGTACTTCGGTATACTCAAGGACGGTGACAGGGAGGTTTTTGTTTACCCAGACTTGCCACTGCTGTTGTTCCAGACTGTGAGACCCGGCAGGAGGATGAGTATAGCGTCGTTCTAAACTACCTTTAGAAATGTACGTATATATGACTCTGCCAGAGGGTTGTCGTAGTCAGTGGGAGCAGCGGAAGCATAGTAGACAAGTAGCTTATGTCTATTTATGGACTAAAGCAGATATAGCAGAGAAAGATCATATATTTTTGATGTGACAGTCATAAGTTTGTCTTCATCAGAATAGAGGATGGATCTGTTAAGAAAGTAGTAGGGTGTGATGTCCTGGTATTTGGATGACATACACAGAGTAGGAAGTGAAATTCCTACACTACGATCGGTTATACTTTGGTTGTCACACAGTGTTTTCTCCACATAAGATATAGATATAATATCAGACATTCTGGTTACTAGATCAATGGTTTTAGATCTAGATTTGGGTAGTTTCCCAATCTGGGTACTTAGACATCATTCTAAAGGTGTTTTAAAATGGATGACTCTTGGCACGGTAGTATACCTGCAGATGATGGAGTCACCCTCTCTAAAGGTGTCTTACAGACTAAAGGGGAGAGGGATGCGCATGATTGGCAGATCACTTGCTTAGGCAACTGAGTCAATCATGAGATGTCAAGTACTACACCAGACATTGTTTTTGCACTAGATGCAATAAGTTGATATTAATCCTATCCTGGAGAAACGTTCGGAAGCAGTTTTAGAACATAAGTGGATGTTCTAGGGACATGATAACAACCGCCTCTTTTAGGAGACGGTTATCATTCCAGGCTTCCAAGGAGACCTGAATGACAGAGTGACTGTCAGAGTTGTAGTTTTCCCTCTGACAAGAGGCAGTGTTTTGGACAGGTGATCCAAGCGGACACTGAGGGAGGCATGACGCAGGATACTGATTAAATTCGGTTGACGATACACTCTGAGAAATTTAGATTTGGGGTTCATTTATGAACTAAGTCCCATCAGATATCCAGACATATTCTAAGACAGGTATTGCTCATTTCGGGAGATGGCTTTCTCCGCGAACTTGAGATAAAGAGAGACATAGAAAGAAACATTAGGGCGGATCCACACACTGAGGTTATTCCTCGAATGCAATAGTTTCGCAAACGGACTTTTGAAACTGATTAGTAGAGGAGTTGGGTGTTCGGTATCACACGGGCTGTAAGAATGCGACATCGCAATAATTAGCCTTGAGTGCAAGTGGGAGATTGTTGGATATAGTGCCCTTAGAGTCAATTATTGGATCACAGGCACGTGATTGCAATGATTGAAGGAGGACCTATACCGGTAGGACAGTCTTACTCAAGCTGATAATATGCTATCTGGTTTATCTTTATCATCGTGTACATGCTTTAGGTGACATTACAGGTCACTATTACATGTTGATAGAGCCCATTGGATTCTTGCTTGACGGCCAGCAGTATGATGGCGATCATATATGTGGGAGCTGGGGTCTATAAGAACATCCTTAAATTGGTCCCTAGTGGTGGGAGATTCGAGACTGCGCATCGATACTCCATTAGTAGACTAGTGTATACAGTTGATACTCCGACGAGGGGTGGTAGCCGGTCTCACAAGCCATTGGTATCAGTTGGTTCACCTAAGATGTATACAGGTGCTCATTGGGTTATGAGTACACCGGACAGGACTCGCCGGGAACATGCTAGTTGGTAGTGTACCTGACGTCAGATAGCAGTTCCGTGGTGACATGTGTACAGGTTAATTCATCGACCTGAGATCGTCATTTGTCTCGTGTGAGTTCCCACTGTGGTTTGATTACTACCCTACCACGGTTCAAAGGAGTCGTGCAAACAGGTTTTAGTTGGGTACAGTCCCGAGCCACATGGAGGCAGTGAGCGGATCGGCATGGGTTTCGTATCTCCTAGTATTGGGGGTGAGATGGCGCAGTGTTAAGGAGAGCTATTACACGAAGTCCTTGGCCAAGGCAGGAGATTTACTAGTAAGTATTCCAGTAGTATCTCAGGGTGTTCTAGGCTACACTCCGACACGACTTGTACCGCTTTTGGGGGTCTGAATTTTACCAACCCTATAGGCCCGACATACGATGCTCATAGACGAACGGACCGAACTGTACGGATATTGTCACTGACAGGCTCAGTAGGGTGTCGGATGAGTTCGCTCATCGACCTCCCTTTTGGTCAATACCTGGTAGCCCGTTACGTACGGCTAGTACTTCTGACGTGCTAGTGGTTAAATCCACAGCCAAAGTATTGATGAGTCTTTAGAGTCCCCCACAGACAGTTTCTCAAGTTTCGGGCGAAACGTTGTAGAGGACGAATGATATATGGCAGGGTTCGATCATATACGTGCAGTAGTGCACGGATCATGATCAGACGGATCATACTAATGGGCTTTGGTTTAAGCCGGATCCTAGTATTAGATTTGTTGGATTACTTTAGTCTCATCGCATTCGCATCCGGTCGGAATGCGGATGCAGGTATGTATATACAGGTGAGGGGTATCCTTGTGATCCGTCATGAGTTTACTTTAGATGTTGTCGTATTTTTTTGTTGTTGTAAACATTTGGGTTAATGTTTACAAATGTAAATTATGAGCTAGAAATTATGATTATGAGCATTAATTGTGATACATGCACAAGTGGTGACTCATGGTCTCTTTCTTTGTGCATGTGTCACATTATGTGATTGATTTGTGCATGAAATGAGAGGGGGAGAGAGAAAGGGCAGCCATAAGGGATGGTTAGCTCTTGTATTATTCACTCTTGCTCTCACTCTCATTATCATATAACACAAAAGAAAAAGGCTTCTTCTTCTTCTTCTTCCTCTAGCTCACAACCTCCATTGATGGCTTCATCTTCAATCTCCATCCATGCAATGGATGCAAGAGACAAAGTTGTCACACATATTCTCTACTTCACCTTGGACACGTCGGCTAGCAAATTTCGTGTCCGGGTTGCTTCGGATGAAACGGGAGCCCGTAAAAAGACTCGAAGATGTGGCGCCCTTCCCGACGAGAAGACCGGAGATCGGAAATGCCGTGAGGAGTAAGAGATGGGTGCTAAAGACCGAAGGACACAGATCGATCGGTATAGCTTTTCTAACCTTTTTCTAGTTTGCTGGTTGTAGGTTAATGGTTCAATCCGGGATTAAAGTCTGCGATAGCGTTGGTTTCAAGTTTAGAAAAAGTTTTCATTTATGCGTTTTGGCCTCGGACAGACGGCCGGGGCGCTACCGTAGACTTACAAATTCAATGTAATAGTCTTTTATTGGGGCACTTCTGGGTTGAGGATGATGTCACCACTATTGTATATTATTTACTTTTCCCCATTAGGATGGACCAAAGGTGGGGAGCACAAATAATCGGGTTCTAGAGTCCAGTCGGAGACCATCTCAAGGAGTTGAGACCGGATTTCCTAACTCTAGAATTGGTAGGGTTACTTGCCGCTCTCGTAGGGGTCTATGGGATGTGGGTTTGGCTATTCATCACGACTGTGGAATCCGTGTTTTACATTACTGGCTAAATTTAAAACACGGAAATCCTAGTATATCCAATATTTCATATGTTGCTTCTGCTGCTTCTTTTTGTTATGTGATCATGTTATATTATATATATGATATACAATAAACGTTGCTTATGTTTTGCACCCGCGTTAGTCCAGCCCCCGCTCTGCTGGTAGTTAAGTAACCTAACGGTGCATGACAGGCCCCGTGGAGAATGCGGATGGCATAACCGTACGTTCTATTTTCTTTTCTTTTTCTGTAATGTTTAGGAAACGTTAAATGATGGGACTTCGTTAATGTGATTAATGAAAAGAAAGAAACCAAAAGATGTTGTAGAATTAAATTTTCAAAAAGGGTAGCTTTAGTTTTTTCTTTGCATAGCGGTATCCTTGTAGAATATCCAGCACCTTATTCGATAAGGAAAGAGCCGAGATCCCTTCACCAGGAGTGACCTCTTTAGCCAAACTAGCAGATGCTACAACCCACTCGGTTTTGTCTTTTGATTGCTTCCCGATTTCTTTCTTTGCATAGCGGTATTCCTTGTTGAATATCCCGCACCTTATTCGATAATGAAAGAGCCGAGATCCCTTCACCGGGAGTGACCTCTTTGGAAAAACTAGTAAAAGCCTAAAAAACACTCCTTTTCAAAATCACTCGATTCTACACCGATATCAAGTTCATTCCGCTTATGGTTTTCTTAAAAACTTGCGTAGCCCTTCGTCATTTCAGATAAGTACTATTTAGTATTCGTGCTGCGTTTGTTGGCCTTTGTCAAGGCTTAGTGTGCGGTTGCTAACTAGTGCTCATCTGCTTAAGCATATGATGCGATTGGATTAGGGTAGTCGTGCGACCTTGTTGGCCTTTGTCAAGGGTCATGCGAGTGGGTTTAATTCAATCATGAAATGACGGGTTGAACTTGACTAGCATCCTATGGTTTGTTGGCCTTTGTCAAGGTCATGGGAGGTTAGGGGCAAAAGTATTATCGGGAATTTCAAGTGTTGAAATTTGCAATGAGATTGCATACTTTCTATAAGATAGTTGGATCCCGATACCCACTGCGAGTAAGAGTTTCTCCTGGGAGAATTTTGCACATCAAAATTAGCCGATCAAGTAGGTGTCTAGAAAGGTGTTAAAGGGGTTATGCCTCTGGGAAAACGAGGTTTATTTTAATTAGGTCCGTGCGAAAGCACGGGGAACCTCCCTCAAAGTACTGGCACTGGCCTGGCTGAAAGATTAGCGAACTTGTAAGGTGTAATTAATCTCGGCTAGTATTACCTTTTAGGGTTTGAAGGAAAATTTGATAAAAACAGTGGGAGCCATCCTGATTAGATAAGATAATAAACCAATCTAATCTTGCAAAGAGCGCACGTTAACACGTTTCCTTCTCTCTCTCTCCAGGCAGCAACCAATGTCACGTCTTAATCAAGATAATAATATGGATGTATTGACCGAACCCGCTTGTTATACTGAGCAGGGGAACGTTGGTTCCGCTCCAACTTATAAGTGTTATAAGTCCGAGCAGGAAATAGGGGTATATCCGGATTCCCATGCCACCCAAATAAAGAATAAGTATGTTGATGCATCTTCTTCGGGTGTGTCAGTAACAGAGAACTGCTTCTCAGTACACTCTATGTCCTGGGTATTAGATACCGGATCGGGATCCTACATATGCAATTTATTTCATGGGCTAAGGAAAGGTAGAGAACTGGAAAAATGTGATCATTCTCTAAAAGTAGGGAATGGTGCAAGTATTGCAGCAAAAGCAGTTGGTGAATATCACCTTGTATTGCCAACTGGGAATACATTGATCCTGAATGACTGTTATTACGTACCCTCTATGATATGCAATTTAATATCAATTTCTTTATTAGATAAAGAAGGATATAACTTTGTAGTAGAGAATAATATTATGAACATTTACCTAAATCAAGTGTGGATTGGGTTTGGTACATTATGTAACAGATTATATGTTCTGAATCAAAACACAGTTCTTAAAGTACAGAACACACACAAGAGGAAAAGTTCAGAAATGAACGAATCCTTCTTGTGGCATTGTAGACTAGGTCATATCAATGCGACACGACTAGCTAAGTTACATAAGGATGGATATTTGAATCCGTTCGAACTTTCATCTTATGAAACTTGCCAGTCATGTCTCAAAGGCAAGATGACCAAAACTCCGTTTACAGGACACGGTGAAAGAGTTACGGAACTCTTAGGACTGATACATAGTGATGTATGCTGTCCCATGTCTACACATGCCAGGGATGGTTCTTCGTACTTCATTACATTCACCGACGATCTCTCAAGATTTGGTCATGTGTTCCTATTGAAACACAAGTCTGAAGCTTTTGAGAAATTCAAAGAATATAAGCATGAAGTTGAGAACCAGACGGGTAAAAGTATTAAAATCCTTCGATCTAATCGGGGAGGAGAATACTTGAGCACGGAATTCCATGACTATCTAAAAGAGAATGGGATTCTCTCTCAGCTTACTCCTCCATATACACCACAGCACAACGGTGTATCGAAGCGAAGGAATCGCACCCTATTAGATATGATGCGCTCTATGATGAGCACCGCTGAGTTACCTATTTCCTTTTGGAGTTATGCGCTTGAAACAGCTGCATACCTATTGAATCAAGTTCCATCTAAATCTGTACCTACCACGCCATATGAGATATGGAGTGGGAAGAGACCATGTCTTAAACGAGTTAAGATATGGGGTTGTCCGGCCCATGTCAAAAGGCAAAATCTGGACAAACTCGAGGCACGGTCTGTTCTTTGTAAGTCTGTGGGATATCCCAAATATTTACATGGATATCTTTTCTACTACAGCGAGGAAAAAAAGGTGTTTGTTTCTCGACATGCCACCTTTTTAGAAAAAGAATTTCTTGAAAAGGAAATTAGTGGAAAAGAGGTAGAACTGGAAGAAATTCTGGCTACACAGACTGCAACAGAAGATTTAGTGGAACCAGAGCATTCGATAGTTTCCAACGAAGCTCAGCCTCTCCGCCGATCTAGTAGGGTTCCTTATCCACCAGAGAGATACTATGGTTTTCTCATTGATGGTGGGAGCGGGGATTGCATCATGGAAGATGATGACCCGATTAGTTTCGAGCAGGCCATCAAAAGTGGAGACTCTATGAAATGGCCGGATGCTATGAGATCCGAGATGGAATCCATGTATACCAACCAAGTATGGACTTTGGAAGTTGCTCCTAAATAGGTAAAACTGTCACGACCCGAAAGAGCACGTGACTGGCCCTTGAACCATATGAAGTCTATAGGACTCCATCTGATCCAAGTAAGCCAAAAGCCCAGAAATCTAAAACCATTTTGAGAATAAGTAAAGAAAACTGGTTTAAAGAAGTGAAGAAAAGCATGTTTGAAATCAAGGTTTTTAAATAACTAAGCCGAATGTGCATTTGAAAACCGTACAGTCTTTTCTAAAATTTTCGGCATAGTTTCCCTTGTAAAACTGGCCCCGAATGGGGTACAACATGAATAACAATATATAAAATGATAAAGGCATCCCCAAGCGGGAGCTAGCTCTTCGTCAATCGACGGTCACAACCACACGATGATATGATAATATACAACGCCAAGTGGCGAGGATCAAAATCAAAGAAAGCTCAAAAGCAGCAAGAAAAACCGCAATACTACTAAGCGCGACTCTAAGGTCGAATAATACCACACTGTCTCTAAGTCTGAAAGAATATACAAGTTTTTGGTTGATGGACAATTTCTAGATACAATGAAATACATGAATAAAATGGTGATTCTTGATGCGAAAGAATCCACCTACCAAAGCAAATCACCCGCAAGAAGGTAGTGTGTCAGAAATGCCGCAATGAAACCTGTACGGCAGAACCTGCAAGGACTGTGGCACAACGGGGGTGAGTTGCCAACTCGTGAATAGAAACATCTACAAGCAGAAACCGAATGCAAGACATAAACCTAAGTCAACGATCAGTAATACAATCCACAAGAGTGCATCTGAGTGTGATAAGGTGGCAAGGTAACATCTAATCACGTATATAGTGCCAGGTACTCAGGGAATAACATGTCATCAGTGTAAGGTATGTCTGCATGAGGTAAGTATGATGAAATATCAATGATATCAATACACATATATTAGCGTCCCATACCACTAATATTGGTGTAAGGGTATATATAACAGCGCCCTCATACCCTGTTATATATACAAATGAAGTATGACAAGTGTAAATCCAGTCTGTATATGATCCATGTCTGTATATATGTGGAACCCGTCCACCTGTCACCCACTGACAGTAAGCATCATGTATGCAAGTATGAGGATATAAACAATATCATGGAAAACATCATGAAACCCGTGCCAAGCATCGACACGTAAATCCTCATCCATATGGGGCTCCGTCTGCGGTATCGGCCCTCGGCCCCGGCAGCACGAGTCAACCCATGTCCATCTCTGGGCTCCGTCTGCGGTAGCGGCCCGTCGGCCCCCGGCAGTACGCCCATCTCTCGGCTCCAGGCGGTATCCCCCGGATATCCGCCGAGCTCAAATACAATCACCGGTAGGTACTCGCCCGCCTCCAGGCTCAATCGGCATAACCCATCGATCATCTTGCCGAGGGGAACCATACCGGGCCCACCACGAACCCGCAAACGGATCATCACTCCTCGAATCGGGTTTCAAGCACACGTCTCAGCACCGAGAAAACGCGTGGTGGACGCACCCAAATATCATATCACGAGGTACCGGGTTTTCATAAAAGAACATCTTTTCTTAAATAATCCCACGGTCCTCAAAATCAGAAATCACATGAAAATCCACATCAAGAAGTAAATCCAATGCAATGTGCTATGCAATCAATCCATGATGTATGCGACATGTAAAGAGAGATAATCATATCGGAAATCATGCAACATGGAATAGTAATGTACATATGTCGGAAGGAACCGCTCCTTTAGAATGAATCAGTTTAAAGAATATCTTGCGGTCCTCAATCTCAATCAAGTCAGAATCATCTATGTTTGTGTACAGGTACATGTGTACAATATGCCAAGCAGTAATCATATCATGAATGCAACAGTACTACAGTGTAGTGGCATGGCAATTATCGATGATGAAGTGTGTGAGCCGGCAAATAGTGTACGTGAAACATACGCATCATCGATAATGGTGCTGGTGTCCTAACAGCATGATAATAATATAACAATGAACATATGCCAGCAATGCGGATAGCAGGAAAATGCAGATATCTAGTAGTCAACACCACAGTGAAGTATCTACTATGCAAACTACATCTAAGTATCCGGTCAATCAGGAGGGGTAGGTGTGGAAACCACCTAAATCTGAGTCGATACATGTATAAAAGTATATAGTCGGTGATCTCGCCTCAATGTCATATCATAAGATATCCTCGAGTTATGAGTGCGGATCTAACATCAATATCGGCTCGTACGGTAAATCATCGTACGGCATCCCCATAGCTGGGTAGGGGTCAGTATCTCACTGTCTCATCACATAACAGATATCACCATCGTCGGATCATATAGTCTGGAGTACTACTCTATGTCTAGTACAAAACGGTAACCTCAGTAAGTATGCATGCGGCGGTAAACACATATCCCAAGCCCGCAAGAATCACAAGTCATATCCCACAAATGAATCGTATAAAATCACCGATCCCAGGGCACCCAGCCCACATCATCGACTCATCTCCAAAGTCATCACATATCATCAATCACAGTGCAAGTACAAGTGATAAGCAAAGGTGTGTGTAGGTGTAATTCTACCCTAGGGTTCGCGACTATGAACTACACTAGTCACTTCTAACCCTACATTATCCACAATACACCTAATATCACAATAAACTACATAGTAATCTATCTACGGACTGCGGGGGTGCTATACGCCATCCACCCGACTTCCCCCTGTAGATATAATCTACTCACCTTGCATCACCAATTGCGGACGTCACCACGTATTTGCTTGTCGTCCCAAAGTCTTCATGGGTACCTACACACCAAAATATCGTATATGCGCATTAAAACCAAATCCAATCTAAAACGGCGCATGAAATCCAAAACGATACGATAAGGGTGCCTATAGGTGAGAACCTATGGCACGCCTTCAAAACCATCAATAAATCCTCTACATCGTCGTATAAACGACAATTAGTCGAGGCAAAACACATTCCACCATTTCAGAATCAAAAATACGGAATACGGAAACACGAATCCAAAATAGCAACTTAGGATATATGTCCCAGATTTCACCCTAGATAGAATCTTTCAAAACTAGAAGTACCCTGGGTCAACACTAGAGGAACAGGGGCTGTGCACAGAAAACGAGGAGAATGGCTAAGTATGCTAAGTCAAAGTCCACCTCTCTCTCTCACCTACCCTCATCATTACATTTTCCTTTCTTTTCCTTTTCTTTTAAAATCCAAACCTTCTCACATCAATAGTAATCCCAAAAGAAAACCATGGCTAGAAAAATGCACAAGTGTAGAAAATGTGATATGTGCAAGTTTTGCACAAAATTGCCAAAAAACCCGATTAGCGATTTTAATCGCGATTAGCACTAAATTATTGTCAAACTAATCACAAAAACTTAAAAATGCCATAATCCACTAATTTACCCTATTTTAGAATTTTCCATAATTTTTCATAATTTTTCTAACATTTTTCCTATTTATTTGCATTTAATATTAAAATAATCAATAAAATAATATTAAATTATAAAAATTCCCAAAATTAATATTTTATATTTTTGAAAATGTTACAATCTACCCCCCTTAAAGAAATTCGGTCCCCGAATTTTAAATTTAAACCCCCAGATACAAAAACATCTCAGTAATAAACCAAAGTCGTCGGGGCTCCGAAATCATCAACACATAGAACGTCACAGCGCAATGCATGCGCAAGGGTACTGAGCAGATAACTCGAAAACAAAACTCCGTCAAGCATCCCGCAATCATCGGAGTCAATGAAAAAAACACAATGTCAAATCCAATACAAAACCGATATGATATGGATCGGAACTACACATGTAGACATCCAATCTAAACATAACACCATCCTGTGCGTCTGGTGCGCACTGAAATCAAAAAAAAAAAATCCATATATGTGCTAAACAGGTGCACAAAACAATATCCAAGTGCAACGGGTGTGCACGAAGCATCTGTCATGGGCATCGTATGTGCCTGACAGCAAAATAAATCAGGTGCATGTGACATGCACGAAGAATCCCGATTTAGCGCATCTGGCGTGCACCAAAATCGTATCTAAAAACATGCGCCCAACATGCGCGAAAATCCAAACCGGTGCATCCATCGTGCACGAATGAAAATCTAAACCCTGCGCACTCAACATGCACGGAAATCACGAAATCCAATAGCAAACACCGAACAGGCGTAAAGCACATCGCCAGCACGGAGTGCAAAAATCAACCATCAAAATCCGGGTCAAAATCAACGATATAATGCGGCTCAAACCAAAATCAGGGTACCGCAAGGAAAATCTCACAACCGTGTGCATCAGCGTGCACGAATCAAAGCCTAACACTAAAATGCATGAAAACTCTGCGCAAAATATATAAATATCCAGTGGGTGCATGAAACCAATATCATGAAACTCAGTCACCAAAACTAGATCGTGCAAATAGAACGCCCAAAATACCGAAATCCAAAATGACGGATACGTGATAATCGAATCACAAAATCACAAATCATAAATACCGTCTTCGGTAGTTTCTCCTTCAAGGTCGAGAAGGAGTCAGTGTAATCCACTGCTAGCAGCGCAGGATATCTACCTGCCTCTTGCTCATGGTCTGGCGTCTTCTGACTCTCTAGGTCCTTATCTTCTCTGCGGATTACCTATCACGCGGTCAATCGGCTCATCGGCCCTGTCAGGTGTGCTAACGGGGACGATTCCGTTCTGGCACTTTTCTGGTCACCTCTCGGTCAAACCTCACGACCACTCGTAAGGCAGCATATCACTGACGTCGGTCTCTGGCTATCTGAATGCACGTCACACATCTGATCCTGGGTGCAAACATCATTGCAGCAATGTCCTGGAAGGAATCCTGTTCAAGGTCTCTTCCAATCATACCTATGCCGATCTGTACAGAGGCTGGCTCTCTTGTACTATCTCTTCTCGCTGGAAAGACATCTGTGTCCTCAGCACAACATTTCTCGGAAATTGGTCACATCCCAACGTTTCTGTAAGCATATCAGGTCTCTAGTTTCGACGGGAAGCAATGACAGCTCGTCGGTGTCTCACACGAACCTCTGGTTCCACTTGTCTCCATCGTCGTCCACTATGACGTCACGCCAAGCTACTATACACTGCACTGCTCTCGGCCACGGTCAATCTGAAGTCTCTCACACGGACTCGAAATCGCGTACTCTGTAGCTTCATCATTCTGTAGCAGATGTCAGGCCGAACTGGTCCTCGGGAACACGTCCTAACCATCGGAGGAATACTCATCACTCGTCCGTCCTTGATCCATTCGCAACGCATCTGGGTAAGTTCCTTTATCCGAACTTGGTCAACTACCTCGTCGACAATGCCGAACTCTGGCCTGCTGGGTGTGCGCAACACGACCACTCCTGGTCTAGGTCTTCTCGTATCGTACTCCAGAAAGGTCCTGCCGAGGTTCCTTTCTCAAATCTCAATCCTGCCGAAATGCCCGGAAGTCATCATCCAATGCTGAAGCTAAAGCTTATTCCGGAACGGCTGCATACCTATCGCGCTTCTTTCTGGAAGGTATATCCATATACCACGCCTCTGGGTGCGTATAACATCTCTGATGTCGGCGGAGTGGGACGTCATCTCGTCGATATATCTTGCGAACTCTTTTCTTCACTCTGCATCAGTGTCGACTGATTCGGACTCGTCTCATCATGGCTGCACGAACTGCGCTCCGACGGCTATGCTCGCACCTGGAGTCTCCAAAGCAGTGTCCCATCACGATATCCGAAAGATGTCGAACCATCCGATCGACTCGTCAGATCCTCATAATCCCCCAAGAGCTCACATCTCGGGTACAGTTTAATAGTATCGAGTACATGCCACAGCGTCGGTGGTCCAGCCGTAGAAGGGCAAACCCAAGCCTCACTAATGGCGCCGCGGAACCGCCGTAAACCCTAAGGTTCCAAGGCTGTCACACGGTCATTAAGTCGAGTTAGGGTTTCATTCTTCTAGAGGGTCCATAGAATCACCTGCATGTCTTTCCGTATACTTTAAACTTGGAAAATAGGCTCCTGACATTCGATCGTCTCAATCGACTCTCAACGAATCTGCGTGAAGTCGCCTCTAGCTGGAATCAATCCACCTGATGACCTCGCATCGGGGTAAGCGAACTCACCACGCGTCCTAGTCATCAATCCTCGGTGACTAGCAACTCGCTATCATCTCTCTAAGAACATGCTCATGCTGCAGTAGCTCCAATCATCTGGGCGATATCTCATCATTTGCAGCAACAACTGGCTCATATGCCTGTACGCCGAACAACGCTTCAATCCTCCAGGAAAGGCAATACATAAGCGGTCATCTCTGAATCAGCCTGCTCTAGATCTGAGTAAGACTCTCCACACTGGAAATCTTCAACTCAACTGGGCCCGCTCTGGCGCAAAATCGGACGAATCACCTTCGTCTCTCAAATCGGGTAGACTAGCTATCATCTGTCGCATAACTGCCTGAAAGCTCCGGCAATCTCAGCTCGTAAGCTCCGAAAGCAACACCCTGTCAATCTCAGCGACAGCTGGTCCATCTGTCTGCACGGTAGGCGACATCACCATCTCTGAGGTATGCTGTACATCAACAGTCCTCTCTCAACTGGCAGCTCTAACAAAGGCCCGATCATCCGGTGCAAGACCAAGCACTCGCCTCCACTAGAGGTCACAATCACCAACACTAACTCGAGACGTTCCCATGTCACCAGAAAACACAAAGGTCGGCCCTCGTACCAAACGAGCTCACACCGACCGTAACCCTAGCAGCAGCCCAAACTGCGCTCAAACACGGTGACAGGAATCTCAATCGAGTATCAAAGAGAGCACATCAGTGGCAAGAAGGGAAACAACAGATCCAAAGTGGATACATGATCATAGGAAGGAACAGTATCAATGAAGGTATGATCATGAAACTAATAGAATCGGGGATCTCAAATGGATGAATAATCCTGGATATAAAGAGAATCACTGATCTCGAAAGTATGTACATCCTAAGGTTCCTTAAGCGGAGTGGCGTGTCGTAAGTATGCCGCGGAACATACCAACGGTACGTCACTCTACTTTAGTCACCTAATCCATCAACCAAGGGTCATCCTAAAACGACGAAAGTTCGGGTTTACACCCCCTCGACCAAGTCTAAGTTCCGTAAGGTCAAGCCTAAGTTCCGTATATAAACAACTCCCTAGGCTCCACATAGTCAAACTTAGACTCGAACCAAGGTCAACCTAGCGCTCTGATACCAACTTTGTCACGACCCGAAAGAGCACGTGACTGGCCCTTGAACCATATGAAGTCTATAGGACTCCATCTGATCCAAGTAAGCCAAAAGCCCAGAAATCTAAAACCATTTTGAGAATAAGTAAAGAAAACTGGTTTAAAGAAGTGAAGAAAAGCATGTTTGAAATCAAGGTTTTTAAATAACTAAGCCGAATGTGCATTTGAAAACCGTACAGTCTTTTCTAAAATTTTCGGCATAGTTTCCCTTGTAAAACTGGCCCCGAATGGGGTACAACATGAATAACAATATATAAAATGATAAAGGCATCCCCAAGCGGGAGCTAGCTCTTCGTCAATCGACGGTCACAACCACACGATGATATGATAATATACAACGCCAAGTGGCGAGGATCAAAATCAAAGAAAGCTCAAAAGCAGCAAGAAAAACCGCAATACTACTAAGCGCGACTCTAAGGTCGAATAATACCACACTGTCTCTAAGTCTGAAAGAATATACAAGTTTTTGGTTGATGGACAATTTCTAGATACAATGAAATACATGAATAAAATGGTGATTCTTGATGCGAAAGAATCCACCTACCAAAGCAAATCACCCGCAAGAAGGTAGTGTGTCAGAAATGCCGCAATGAAACCTGTACGGCAGAACCTGCAAGGACTGTGGCACAACGGGGGTGAGTTGCCAACTCGTGAATAGAAACATCTACAAGCAGAAACCGAATGCAAGACATAAACCTAAGTCAACGATCAGTAATACAATCCACAAGAGTGCATCTGAGTGTGATAAGGTGGCAAGGTAACATCTAATCACGTATATAGTGCCAGGTACTCAGGGAATAACATGTCATCAGTGTAAGGTATGTCTGCATGAGGTAAGTATGATGAAATATCAATGATATCAATACACATATATTAGCGTCCCATACCACTAATATTGGTGTAAGGGTATATATAACAGCGCCCTCATACCCTGTTATATATACAAATGAAGTATGACAAGTGTAAATCCAGTCTGTATATGATCCATGTCTGTATATATGTGGAACCCGTCCACCTGTCACCCACTGACAGTAAGCATCATGTATGCAAGTATGAGGATATAAACAATATCATGGAAAACATCATGAAACCCGTGCCAAGCATCGACACGTAAATCCTCATCCATATGGGGCTCCGTCTGCGGTATCGGCCCTCGGCCCCGGCAGCACGAGTCAACCCATGTCCATCTCTGGGCTCCGTCTGCGGTAGCGGCCCGTCGGCCCCCGGCAGTACGCCCATCTCTCGGCTCCAGGCGGTATCCCCCGGATATCCGCCGAGCTCAAATACAATCACCGGTAGGTACTCGCCCGCCTCCAGGCTCAATCGGCATAACCCATCGATCATCTTGCCGAGGGGAACCATACCGGGCCCACCACGAACCCGCAAACGGATCATCACTCCTCGAATCGGGTTTCAAGCACACGTCTCAGCACCGAGAAAACGCGTGGTGGACGCACCCAAATATCATATCACGAGGTACCGGGTTTTCATAAAAGAACATCTTTTCTTAAATAATCCCACGGTCCTCAAAATCAGAAATCACATGAAAATCCACATCAAGAAGTAAATCCAATGCAATGTGCTATGCAATCAATCCATGATGTATGCGACATGTAAAGAGAGATAATCATATCGGAAATCATGCAACATGGAATAGTAATGTACATATGTCGGAAGGAACCGCTCCTTTAGAATGAATCAGTTTAAAGAATATCTTGCGGTCCTCAATCTCAATCAAGTCAGAATCATCTATGTTTGTGTACAGGTACATGTGTACAATATGCCAAGCAGTAATCATATCATGAATGCAACAGTACTACAGTGTAGTGGCATGGCAATTATCGATGATGAAGTGTGTGAGCCGGCAAATAGTGTACGTGAAACATACGCATCATCGATAATGGTGCTGGTGTCCTAACAGCATGATAATAATATAACAATGAACATATGCCAGCAATGCGAATAGCAGGAAAATGCAGATATCTAGTAGTCAACACCACAGTGAAGTATCTACTATGCAAACTACATCTAAGTATCCGGTCAATCAGGAGGGGTAGGTGTGGAAACCACCTAAATCTGAGTCGATACATGTATAAAAGTATATAGTCGGTGATCTCGCCTCAATGTCATATCATAAGATATCCTCGAGTTATGAGTGCGGATCTAACATCAATATCGGCTCGTACGGTAAATCATCGTACGGCATCCCCATAGCTGGGTAGGGGTCAGTATCTCACTGTCTCATCACATAACAGATATCACCATCGTCGGATCATATAGTCTGGAGTACTACTCTATGTCTAGTACAAAACGGTAACCTCAGTAAGTATGCATGCGGCGGTAAACACATATCCCAAGCCCGTAAGAATCACAAGTCATATCCCACAAATGAATCGTATAAAATCACCGATCCCAGGGCACCCAGCCCACATCATCGACTCATCTCCAAAGTCATCACATATCATCAATCACAGTGCAAGTACAAGTGATAAGCAAAGGTGTGTGTAGGTGTAATTCTACCCTAGGGTTCGCGACTATGAACTACACTAGTCACTTCTAACCCTACATTATCCACAATACACCTAATATCACAATAAACTACATAGTAATCTATCTACGGACTGCGGGGGTGCTATACGCCATCCACCCGACTTCCCCCTGTAGATATAATCTACTCACCTTGCATCACCAATTGCGGACGTCACCACGTATTTGCTTGTCGTCCCAAAGTCTTCATGGGTACCTACACACCAAAATATCGTATATGCGCATTAAAACCAAATCCAATCTAAAACGGCGCATGAAATCCAAAACGATACGATAAGGGGGCCTATAGGTGAGAACCTATGGCACGCCTTCAAAACCATCAATAAATCCTCTACATCGTCGTATAAACGACAATTAGTCGAGGCAAAACACATTCCACCATTTCAGAATCAAAAATACGGAATACGGAAACACGAATCCAAAATAGCAACTTAGGATATATGTCCCAGATTTCACCCTAGATAGAATCTGTCAAAACTAGAAGTACCCTGGGTCAACACTAGAGGAACAGGGGCTGTGCACAGAAAACGAGGAGAATGGCTAAGTATGCTAAGTCAAAGTCCACCTCTCTCTCTCACCTACCCTCATCATTACATTTTCCTTTCTTTTCCTTTTCTTTTAAAATCCAAACCTTCTCACATCAATAGTAATCCCAAAAGAAAACCATGGCTAGAAAAATGCACAAGTGTAGAAAATGTGATATGTGCAAGTTTTGCACAAAATTGCCAAAAAACCCGATTAGCGATTTTAATCGCGATTAGCACTAAATTATTGTCAAACTAATCACAAAAACTTAAAAATGCCATAATCCACTAATTTACCCTATTTTAGAATTTTCCATAATTTTTCATAATTTTTCTAACATTTTTCCTATTTATTTGCATTTAATATTAAAATAATCAATAAAATAATATTAAATTATAAAAATTCCCAAAATTAATATTTTATATTTTTGAAAATGTTACAAAAACCCATTGGGAGCAAGTGGATCTTCAAAAAGAAGATAGGTGTAGATGGAAAAGTTGAGACTTTCAAAGCTAGACTTGTAGCAAAAGGTTTTTGTCAACGACCTGGCGTCGACTATAATGAAACCTTTTCTCCTGTCGCTATGCTTAAGTCCATCATGATCCTACTTGCCATTGCTGCATACCATAACTACGAAATCTGGCAGATGGACGTCAAGACCGCTTTTCTAAATGGTGATTTAGAAGAGAGCGTGTACATGATATAGGCAGAGGGCTTCGTAGACAGTGGGAGCAGCGGAAAGGTGTGCAAGCTGCTTAAATCCATCTACGGATTAAAGCAGGCGTCGCGGAGTTGGAACATCTGTTTTGATGAAGCTATCAAAGAGTTTGACTTCATCAAAAATATAGATGAACCTTGTATATATAAGAAGGCTGTAGAGAGTAAGGTGGTCTTCCTCGTATTGTATGTGGATGACATACTCTTGATAGGGAATGATATTCCTATGCTACACTCGGTCAAGCTCTTCTTATCACTCAAGTTCTCCATGAAAGATCTTTGTGATGCCTCCTACATCCTGGGGATAAAGATTTATAGGGATAGATCTAAACGGATTTTAGGATTTTCCCAATCCAGGTACATAGACACCATACTAAAGAGGTTTAGTATGGAAGATTCCAAGCGAGGTAATATACCCGCTTGCTCAGGAATCACTCTCTCCAAAGAGATGTCTCCCAAGACTTATTTGGATAGAGCTCGCATGCAAGGGATACCCTATGCTTCGGAAGTAGGCTCTATCATGTATGCGATATTATGTACCAGACCGGATGTAGCTTACTCACTACATGTAGTGAGGAGGTATCAATCAGATCCGGGGAAGAACCATTAGACAGCTGTGAAGAACATTCTTAAGTACTTGAGAAGGACTAAAGAAATGTTCTTGGTGTATGGTAACGGTGAACTCCAGGTGGAGACCTTTACCGATTCGAGCTTCCAGAGTGATAAGGACGACAGTAAGTCGGTCTCGGGTTTTGTCTTAAACCTCAACGGAGAGGCGGTGTGTTGGAAGAATTCCAAGGAAGACACCGTAGCAGACTCGACGATGGAGGCTGAATACATCGCTGCCAACGATGCTGCCAAAGAGGCTGTCTGGATGAAGAAGTTAATTGCTGAGCTTGGTGTGGTTCTATCCATTGAGCATCCAATACCTGTGTATTGTGATAACAATGGAGCGGTGGTTTTGGCCAAGGAACCCAGGTCCCATCAGAGATCCAGACATATTCTGAGGCGGTATCACCTGATCAGGGACATAGTAGATCGTCGGTAGATCGAGTTCAGGAGTGTTGACACGAAGGACAACGCAGCGGATCCACTAATGAAGGCCCTCCCCCAGATACAGTTTGAGAGACATTTTGGGATGTTGGGTATAAGATACTACAGCATACGGCCTTAGTGCAAGTGGGAGATTGTTAGGAATATGTATGCCCTAGAGGCCATTATTGTACATGTGATGTATATTATAGTGGATGCTTGGACATATATATATATATGACTTTCTTGCTCGACATGATAGTGTGCTATCTGGTTACTCTTTATCTTAACATGTTGACTGGTATTCTATACTGTCTTGCTCTCGCATGTTGATAAAGCCCTTAGGATATGTACTTGACTACCAGGACTATGATGAGATCATACTAGTAGGGCCCGGGTGGTAAAAAAGTACATTAATCAGTTCCTAGTCGAGGGAATATCAAGACTAGGGCATCAATATTCCAGAGTAGACTAGTGTGTACGTTTCTTGTCCCTCAGAGGGTGATGGTTGATCCCACAACCATTGGTGTGTGACATCAAAGATTGTACACAGGTGCTCATTGGAGAATGGGTACACCGAACGGACTCGCCGAAGACTCCTAGTTGGTAGTATACCCGAGATCTGGTACAGGTTAGTATGTAGACCCGAGATCGTCATAGATTCTTGTGTGGCTCCCATTGTGCTTTGATTTCCTCCCTACCACGGCTCAAAGGAGTCGTGCAAACATGTGGATTTTGGGTACAGTCCCGAGTCACATGGAGGCAATGAGCGATAGGAGGGGTTTCATCTCTCCCGTTATTGGGGGTCGATGTTGCGTTATGGTCGATTAGCTATAACTGGAAGTCCTTGGCCAGGGCTGCTAATGAGATTTACTGATAAGAGTTATCAGTAGTTTCTCAAACCGTTATCGGCCAGACATCGGCATGACTTATCACGTTACGAGGGGCTGACGTTTACCACCCCTAGACAGATATGCGACATATCAGACGAAAAGACCGGACTGTACGATAGTGTTATTGATAGGCTTCATGAAGAGTATGGACGAGCTTGCTTGTTGATCTTCATATTGCTCAATACACGGGTAGCCGTTACGTCCAGCTAGTACCGCTGACGGCTTGTAGGTGACTGATGTGATCATCACCTACTGCTGGCATATTGACGAGTCTTTAGAGTCCCACACAGAAGTTTCCTGGTTCAAGCGAAACGAAGTAGGACACATATGTGATATGTGTGTGGGCTTGATTAAATACGAGTTTGTGATACCATATTATAATCTGGCATCTGTTATCGGTCAGGTTATATGTGATATAACCTGATTATTGAATCAAGTGTTGGTTTGATAATGTGATATTCAGATTAATGATATTAGTCGGTTATATGTGATATAACCGGATTATTAGATCAAGTGTTGATTTAATAATGTGATGTATATTATATGTGATATAATTATATCTTAACTAATATTAGTAGCACACTAATTTCTTTATATATATATATTAATGTATATTTGATATATATATATATATATATATATATTATATGAAGCATGGCATGTTTTTCTATTTTTAGAAAATATAAAAAATGAGCTGTAAATTGTGGAGATATTTTGGGTATGGTTAAGGCATAGGTTTTTATGATATAATATTAGTCTTGACTCACTATTCAAGCATGGTTGCAATTTAGAATTGCAATTTAATCCATGCTTGAATAAGTGAGGATAGATATTATTCATATTATTCATTCATTCTACACTTGCTTCATAGTTCATGCTTTAGCCATTTTTCTTGAGCTCTTTTCTTCTCTTGCTCTCTACAATTTTCTTTACCTCACCTCCAAGCTCAAAACCCTCACATAAGATGTGAATCATTGAGCTTGTGAGACCTTAGTGAGCTTTACTTATTCCCTACTTCATCATCCCACACCAAACTAGCAATTTGGTGTGGTGTGTTTCCTACACTAAAAGTGTTTAGTGTAGTGAAAAGCTTGTGCTTGTGAACTTCGGCTGGATCTTCTTTGGCACGAAGATCACGAAGGAGGTTCTTACAACTTGGAGAGGAGCCTTGAAGAGTCGCGTGGACTTCATCACGGAGCTTTTGAAGAGAAGGACATGAACAACAAAGGTTGTATGCTCTTAATGTTAGTTATATGTATGCCCGAGAGGCCATTACTGTACATACGATGTATATTGTAATGGATGCTTGTGTTGGATATATGTATGCCCTAGAGGCCATTATGTGATAGTGGATGTATCTATACATGTATATATATTCAGTTTGCATTCTTGCTCGACATGATAGTATGCTATCTGGTTATTCTTTATCTGACATGTTTATTTGATCATGCTTCTATTCATTCATACATGCTGATAAAGCCCTAAGGATATCGGCTTGGCTACTCTGATTATGATGGAGATCATACCAGTGGGACATCTGTAGTCTATAAGCATATCCTGAAATGTCCCTAGTCGGAGGCGTATCGAGACGGGGCATCGATATACCAGAGTAGACTAGCGTATATGATACTAGACCCATGTGATGGACGATGGATGTTCCCACATTCATCGATGTTTGACATCAAGATCATATACGGGTGCTCAGTGGTGACTGGGTACACTGGACGGACTCGCCGAGAACTCCTATATGGAATTATATCTATCGTCGGATAGCAGTTCTCAGGTGACACTGGTACAGGTTAGTCTGTAGACCCGAGATCGTCATGGAGCCTTGTGTGTTCTCCCACTGCACTTTGATTGCCACCCTACCACGGCTCTACTGAGTCGTGCAAACAGGTGGCCGTTGGGTACAGTCCCGAGACATACGAAGACGATGAGCGATAGGAGGGGTTTCGTCTCTCCCGGTATTAGGAGTTGATGCTGTGCAGTGCCCGACTGGTTATAACAGCAAGTCCCTGGCCAGGGCTGCTGAGATTTGCTGATAAGTGTTATCAGTAGTTTCTCGATCTATTATAGACCATTCATCGACACGACTTATTGAGTTATTGGGGTCGACGTCACCATCCCTAGGCTCGATATGCAGCATATCTGACGAAGAGACCAGACTGTACGGTAGTGTTGCCGGATGGCTCGACGGGAGTTGTAACAGGTTCGCTTGTTGTCTTCTGATCGCTCAATACCCGGGTGGCCGTTACGTTTAGCTGACCGCTTGCGGCTTGAGGGTACTTGATATGATCATTACCCTCTGCCGGCGTATTGACGAGTCTTAGAGTCCCACAAAGGAGTTGCTCAGTCCAGGCGAAACGTTGTGGTGCGCGTATGCGATATGCGCATGCACCCGATTGAAATGTGCGTATATGATACTATACATTGATCGGGCGGCTTGCTTTTGGTAGGGTCATATATGATATGGTCGGATTGGTATTGATTTATCATTTAACCATTAGTTTTTCTCACTTGAAAACCTTTTCAAGGATGATGGATGTGTGCATGCATGTGTGTTTATCTTTCTTTCTTTCATGCTAGTTTCTTGCACATATGGATGTGCATACATACACACATACATACAACCATCCATCATGGTTGTTAGCATATGGAAATGGTGGCAATGCTAGACTCACACCATAGATTATTTAATGGATTATTATTTGATTATGGATTTAAAAAGAAAATGAAAAGGAAAGGATAATTATGCTAGTTTCTACATGCTTCTTCTAACCTAACCATGCTCACCTACCACTAAACCATGGTTATCCTTTCCTTTATCATTCTAAACCCAAGTTAAATTAATCATCTATCATTTAATCATGGTTGGAGTCAAGAAGGAATAAATATATATAGTGATATTTATTTCTTTTGCAAGCTTAACCTTATGGTTATCATTTTACCTCTTGAAAAGAAATAGCCACCATTTTCATCCTCCTTCATCTTCTCCTCTCTAGTTTTTTCTAGTGAGTCAAACACAATCAAAGAAAGGTTTTTGAAGTGAGATCCAAAGCCACAACAACATTCTACACAAGCTTAGCCGTTTTGTTTAGAGTGTTATCTTCGGTTTGACGAAGTAGCGAGCTTGGACGGAGATCTCCGCGGTGGATCGTCGTGGACACAAGGGGAGTTCAAGAGGACCTCGATTCAACACCCAAGACACCAAGGAGTCTTGCAAAGGGGAGCTACAAAGGTTGTAGCTTTCAAACCCTTGATTTTTCTAGTTTAAAGTTTACTAAACCTAATTTTCTAGGATCGATCCACTTGCGTGTTTGTTTAGCACAATAAAAATCATAACTTTTGGACATGTGATGCTTCAAAACTCTTCATAGGGTGCTAAACAAACCCTTCATTGGTATCAGAGCCGACCTAGAACATTAGGCGACCTTTTTGCGAAGTAAAAAGTCCGATCGAAACAAAAATACGACTTTTAAAGATGCTCTCTGGAAATTTTTTAAAAACTGACTTTTTTCAGAATTAAAAATTCTCAAAAATAGAGCTGGTAAAAATTAGACAATCTGGAAAATTCGAGCCAGTGAACAGTCACTTTGGCCGCGGAAGCGCGGCATAAGCAAGCTTAGGCCGCGCATCCGCGGCCATATAAGGTGCTCTTTGATAATTTTTTGCACAGTAATTTTCTTTACCTGCTACAGTATATTTTGAGTATATTTAATCTGAATCTGCTGTTGAAAAATTCTGGAGATGTTTTCAGACTCGTGGTTTCGATCGGAATTTTCATTTCGCTTTCTTTTCCGGGTAAACTAGAAAGTATTGAAGTGTTTGAACGAATATCATTTACTCAATATTCACGGGGTTTAAATAGTTTGGAGATGCGTGCAAGTCTTTTTGCGGTGGTCCCTCTAGAAGACAACAAACCTTAACTCGATTATGTGACCGTCTCAAACTGCCCTTTGAACCCTAGGGTTTGGGGCAGTACGGCGTGCCACATGTGAGGCGTTGGCTTGACCCTTCTACGGCTGGACCGCCGCTACTGTGTCACACTCCAGATTTTTGAACCCTGCTCAAGTGTTGAGCTTTAGTGAATCTTGGGTGCTTGATAGTTCGTTCAAAAACTTTAATACTGTCTGTTTATCTGGAATGTGATACAATATGTGGAATTCATATAGTGTAGGCATGAAATACGAAATATGTGATATTTCGCATTTATGATGTCTAAAGAGAATCTGGATTCCAAATATTGTAGTTTTACACTTTCTTTTCTGTGACCGTAAGTGTAGTATGTTAGATATCGCCGGTTTCGTTGCTATACATCAACGACAATCGGGGTACGCATACTTACTTACGTTGGTGATATGTGATATTCTGTGTTGCTGAGATATGATGTGTAGGATTGTCGCGATTGAATAGCCGGGGGGTTTTGTGAGATGAGAGCTTTATATTTTCATTCATGTAAATTCAAATGTAATGTAATATTCTTTTATTTGGGGCACTTCCAGGTTGCGGTTGTGTCACCAGTGTTGTATATTATTTACTTTTCCGCATTAGGATGGACCCAAGGAGGGGAGCACCGGTGACCGAGTTCTGGGGTTCAGTGGGAGGCCATCTCGAGGAGTCGAGACCGGGTCTCCTAAACTCCAGGATTGGTAGGGTCACTTGCCGCTCTCGTAGGGGTCCAGGGTGTGGGCTTGGCTATTCATCGCGACTGTGGAATCCGTATTTTCTATTCTGGCTAAATACTAAATACGGACGTCCTAGTATATCCCACGTTATATCTATATTTCTGCTGCCTGTGTTCTGTGAAATCTGAGACGAATGACTTATTATATATATGATATATAGTAGACGTTGCTTATGTTTTACACCCGCGCTAGTCCCGTCCCGGTATGCCGTTAGTTAAGTAACCTAACGGTGCATAACGGAACATTGCGGCGAATGCGGATGACATAAGCGTACGTGTTATTTTCGTTTCTTTTCTGTGATTGGCTTAAGGACTTAAATGATGGGATTACATTAATTTGATTAATGTAAAGAAAATAAACCTAAAAGATGTTGTAGAATCGGATTTAAAAACTACTCGGCTATTTATGAAAAAGCTACATTTCAAAACTGCGGAGCTTAAGCCACTCCTTTTGAAAACTGTTTGATTCTACAACGATATCAAGTTCAAAGCGTTAAAGATTTTCTTAAAAATCATTCGCAACCCTCCGTCATTTTAGGAAGTAGAGTACTTAGTATTCGTGCTACGTTTGTTGACTTTAGTTAAGGCGTAGTGTACGGTAGCTAAGTGATGTCTTCCTACAATGCATATGATGCAGATTAATTAGGACATTCATGCGACTTTGTTGACCATAGTTAAGGGTCATATGGGTGGGTCTAATTGATCAAGAAATGACGGGTAGAACTTGACTGGTACTTATGATTTGTTGACCATAGTTAAGGTCATAAGTACTAGGGGTAAAAATTACATCAGGAATTTCAAGTGTTGAAATTTGCAATGAGATTGCATACCTTCCATGTGATGGTTGGATCCCGATCCCACTGTGGGCAATAGTTGCTCCTAGGAGAGTTTTACAGTTTACAATTAGCTAACTCATTAGGTGTCTAGAAAGGTGTTAACGGGGCTCCGCCTCTGGGAAAACGAGGTTTACTCTAATTAGGTTCGTGCGAAAGCACGGGGAACCTCCCTCAAAGTACCGACACTGGCCTGGCTGAACGGTTAGCGAAGTTGTAGACTGTAATTAATCCTGGCTAGTTTTTCTTTTTAAGGTTTGAAAGAAAACTTGATAAAAAGCAGTGGGAAACATCAATTAGAAAAGATAATAAACCAATCTAATCTGTGCAAGAGCTTTCGCTGAGTGTATTCTTTTCTCTCTCTTAATGGCAGATACCAATGACTGGACTTAAGCTTCTACTAGATAAGAACAAACTGAATGGGACCAACTATAAAGACTGGCTAAGGAATCTGAAGATCGCCTTGACTTATGATAAAGTATCATATGTCCTCACGGCTTCAGCCCCGTCCGTCCCAGGCCCAAAATCCTCAGTTGCGGACATTGAAGTCCGCAAGACATGGGACGCTGACTGTGCCACGGCAAAATGCCTCGCGCTTGCATCGATGGACAACACACATCAAAAGCAGCACGAGGACAAGGACATTCACGGGATACTGCTCCATACAAAGGAGTTGTATGGGGAGCAGTCCCGCGTATTACGATACGAAGCATCGAGGAAACTGTTTCACATGCGAATGGCCCCTGGCACACCAGTAGGAGACCATGTGTTGAAGATGATAGCTCTTATAGAAGAGCTTGAGGACCTTGGATGGACAATGGACAATGAACAATATATAGATATTATTCTGCAGTCCCTCCCCTCCACCTTTGCTCAGTTCATAGTGAACTTCAACATGCATGGCATGGAGAAGGACCTCCCTGAACTCCTTAATATGTTAAGGAGTGCAGAGAGCACTATGAAGTCAGCAAAGACTCCCGTTATGACCATTGGACAGTCTTCTTCTTCTCGCCCAAAAGCTAAGGCCAAGGGAAAGAAAAAGAAGAAACCCACTAATCCTAAGGGCGGAGTCAAAAAGGTGAAGGGAAAGGGAAAGTCCACGGCTGGAGACCCAGGGAAAGGCGAGTGTTTTCATTGCCACAAGACAGGACATTGGAAGCGCAATTGCACGGAGTACCTAAATCTCAAGAAGAAGCATGGTGATGCTTCTGCTTCAGGTGCGTTTGTGACTAAAAACTGTTTTTCTATAAACTCTGCTTCCTGGGTATTGGATACCGGTTCAGGTTCTCACATTTGCAATTCTATGCAGGGGCTGAGAAATAGCAAGGTTTTGAAGACAGGTGACCATACTCTCCGCGTTGGAAATGGTTCCAATGTACATACAGTCGCAGTGGGAGAGTATCACTTGGGGTTGCCATCTGGATGTATTTTGATTTTGAATCCATGTTATTTTGTACCGAGTATGCTATGTAATATAATATCCGTTTCTTTGTTGGACAATGAAGGATATAATTTTGTATTGCAGAACAATGTTATAAACATTCACCTAAATCAAATGTTGGTTGGGTATGGTACGCTTAATAACGGAATATATGTCCTAAATCAACACACAGTTTTCAGTATACAACACACTAATAAAAGAAAATTTTCAGAATTAAATGAAGCTTTTCTTTGGCACTGTAGACTTGGTCATATTAACGAAACAAGACTAAACAAGTTACATAAAGATGGATATTTAAACCCTTTTGAATATAAATCTTATGCGACTTGCCAGTCTTGTATCAAGGGTAAAATGACCAAAACTCCGTTTACCGGACACGGAGAAAGAGCTACTCAGCTCCTTGGCCTCATACATAGTGATGTATGTGGGCCAATGTCTGCACAGGCTAGAGGCGGTTTTTCATACTTCATTACATTCACCGACGATTTCTCAAGATTCGGTCATGTATTTTTATTAAAGCACAAGTCCGAAGCTTTCGAGAAATTCATTGAATATAAACAAGAAGTAGAAAAACAAACCGGCTTGAGTATTAAGATGCTTCGATCAGATCGAGGTGGTGAGTATCTCAGTACAGAATTTGCAAACTTCCTAAAAGAGAATGGGATTCTCTCTCAGCTCACTCCTCCTTACACGCCACAGCACAACGGTGTGTCAGAACGACGGAATAGGACCCTATTAGATATGGTCCGGTCCATGATGAGTGACGCTGAGTTACCAGTCTCGTTTTGGGGGCATGCATTGGAGACTGCGGCGTTTCTGCTAAACAGGGTTCCAACCAAAGCCGTGTCTACCACGCCATATGAGATATGGAATGGGAAGAGACCATCTCTTAAAAGAATTAAGATTTGGGGTTGCCCGGCCTATGTTAAAAAGCAGAATCCGGACAAACTCGAGACACGGTCAGTCATGTGTACCTTTGTGGGATATCCAAAGAATTCTTATGGGTATCTGTTCTACCACAAAGAGGAACAAAAATTGTTTGTTTCTCAGTATGCCACATTCTTGGAAAAAGAGTTTTTCACAGATAGAGATGATGGCAAGGTGGTAGATCTAGAAGAGGTTCTGGAGACACAAACTACAAATGACGATTTGGTTGAACCGACTGTTGCAACAGAAACTGAAGAACCTCGGCCACTCCGTAGGTCTGGTAGGACTTCTCGCCCACCGGAGAGGTACTACGGTTTCCTCATTGATGGTGACAGAGAAGACTGTATCATGGAAGATGATGATCCTACCAGTTTTCAGCAAGCTATCACGAGTGGTGACTCTGTGAAGTGGCTGGATGCCATGAGATCCGAAATGGAGTCTATGTACACCAACAAAGTATGGACTTTGGACGTTGTACCCCCTGGGGTAAAACCTGTAGGGTGCAAATGGATCTTTAAAAGAAAGATTGGTGTGGATGGGCAGGTAGAGACCTATAAGGCAAGACTTGTGGCGAAAGGTTTTCGTCAAAGACCAGGTTTGGACTATGACGAAACTTTTTCGCCCGTAGCCATGCTTAAATCTATTCGGATCCTACTTGCTATTGCTGCTCACTACGACTATGAAATCTGGCAGATGGACGTTAAAACAACATTCCTAAATGGAGATTTAGAAGAATGTGTTTATATGGATCAGCCAGAGGGCTTCATTGACAGTGGGAGCAGCGAGAAAGCATGTAGATTGCTTAAATCCATATATGGGTTAAAGCAGGCATCTCGGAGTTGGAACATCTGTTTCGATGATGTTATCAAAGAGTTTGATTTCATCAAAAATCCAGATGAACCTTGTGTTTATAGGAAGGCTGTAGGAAGAGCTGTCACATTCCTCGTATTGTACGTGGATGACATTCTTCTGATAGGAAATGATATTCCTATGCTACAGTCGGTCAAATCATTCTTATCACTGAGGTTCTCCATGAAGGACCTGGGTGATGCCACATACATCCTGGGCATAAGGATCTATAGGGATAGATCCAAAAAGTTATTGGGACTGTCCCAAACCAGGTACATCAACACCATCCTAAAGAGGTTTAGCATGGAAGACTCCAAGCGGGGTGCCTTACCCGCTTGCCATGGAGTCACTCTCTCCAAGGATTCTTGTCCAAAGACCGATGAAGAGAGAGCTCGCATGAGCATTATACCTTATGCTTCGGCAGTAGGATCTATAATGTATGCGATGTTATGTACACGCCCAGATGTAGCTTATGCACTTAGTGTTGTAAGCAGGTATCAATCCAACCCAGGGGAGAACCACTGGACAGCTGTGAAGAACATTCTTAAGTACTTACGAAGGACTAAAGAACTGTTCTTGGTGTATGGTAATAAAGATCTCCAAATGGAGGCCTTTACCGATTCGAGCTTCCAGAGCGATAAGGATGACAGCAAATCTATCTCAGGGTTTGTGTTTACCCTCAATGGAGGGGCGGTGAGTTGGAAGAGTTCCAAACAGGATACCGTTGCAGACTCTACGATAGAAGCTGAGTACATTGCTGAAAATGATGCCACCAAGGAAGCCGTCTGGATGAAGAAGTTCGTCTCGGAGCTAGGAGTAGTTCCAACCATTATTGATCCAATACCTTTGTATTGTGACAATAATGGGGCGATGGCGTTAGCCAAGGAGCCCAGATCCCATCAGCGGTCCAGACACATCCTGAGGCGCTTTCATTTGATCCGGGAGATTGTAGATCGCCGCGAGATCGAGATTAAGAGAGTTGACACAAAGAACAACGCCGCGGATCCATTCACCAAGGCCCTCCCTCAGCCGCAGCATGAGCGACTTTTTGAGATGTTGGGTATGAGATACGCCAATAACTGGCCTTAGTGCAAGTGGGAGATTGTTGGATATATGTATGCCCTAGAGGCCATTATGTGATAGTGGATGTATCTATACATGTATATATATTCAGTTTGCATTCTTGCTCGACATGATAGTATGCTATCTGGTTATTCTTTATCTGACATGTTTATTTGATCATGCTTCTATTCATTCATACATGCTGATAAAGCCCTAAGGATATCGGCTTGACTACTCTGATTATGATGGAGATCATACCAGTGGGACATCTGTAGTCTATAAGCATATCCTGAAATGTCCCTAGTCGGAGGTGTATCGAGATGGGGCATCGATATACCAGAGTAGACTAGCGTATATGATACTAGACCCATGTGATGGGCGATGGATGTTCCAACATTCATCGATGTTTGACATCAAGATCATATACGGGTGCTCAGTGGTGACTGGGTACACTGGACGGACTCGCCGAGAACTCCTATATGGAATTATATCTATCGTCGGATAGCAGTTCTCAGGTGACACTGGTACAGGTTAGTCTGTAGACCCGAGATCGTCATGGAGCCTTGTGTGTTCTCCCACTGCACTTTGATTGCCACCCTACCACGGCTCTACTGAGTCGTGCAAACAGGTGGCCGTTGGGTACAGTCCCGAGACATACGAAGACGATGAGCGATAGGAGGGGTTTCGTCTCTCCCGGTATTGGGAGTTGATGCTGTGCAGTGCCCGACTGGTTATAACAGCAAGTCCCTGGCCAGGGCTGCTGAGATTTGCTGATAAGTGTTATCAGTAGTTTCTCGATCTGTTATAGACCATTCATCGACACGACTTATTGAGTTATTGGGGTCGACGTCACCATCCCTAGGCTCGATATGCAGCATATCTGACGAAGAGACCGGACTGTACGGTAGTGTTGCCGGATGGCTCGACGGGAGTTGTAACAGGTTCGCTTGTTGTCTTCTGATCGCTCAATACCCGGGTGGCCGTTACGTTTAACTGACCGCTTGCGGCTTGAGGGTACTTGATATGATCATTACCCTCTGCCGGCGTATTGACGAGTCTTAGAGTCCCACAAAGGAGTTGCTCAGTCCAGGCGAAACGTTGTGGTGCGCGTATGCGATATGCGCATGCACCCGATTGAAATGTGCGTATATGATACTGTACATTGATCGGGTGGCTTGCTTTTGGTAGGGTCATATGTGATATGGCCGGATTGGTATTGATTTATCATTTAACCATTAGTTTTTCTCACTTGAAAACCTTTTCAAGGATGATGGATGTGTGCATGCATGTGTGTTTATCTTTCTTTCTTTCATGCTAGTTTCTTGCACATATGGATGTGCATACATACACACATACATACAACCATCCATCATGGTTGTTAGCATATGGAAATGGTGGCAATGCTAGACTCACACCATAGATTATTTAATGGATTATTATTTGATTATGGATTTAAAAAGAAAATGAAAAGGAAAGGATAATTATGCTAGTTTCTACATGCTTCTTCTAACCTAACCATGCTCACCTACCACTAAACCATGGTTATCCTTTCCTTTATCATTCTAAACCCAAGTTAAATTAATCATCTATCATTTAATCATGGTTGGAGTCAAGAAGGAATAAATATATATAGTGATATTTATTTCTTTTGCAAGCTTAACCTTATGGTTATCATTTTACCTCTTGAAAAGAAATAGCCACCATTTTCATCCTCCTTCATCTTCTCCTCTCTAGTTTTTTCTAGTGAGTCAAACACAATCAAAGAAAGGTTTTTGAAGTGAGATCCAAAGCCACAACAACATTCTACACAAGCTTAGCCGTTTTGTTTAGAGTGTTATCTTCGGTTTGACGAAGTAGCGAGCTTGGACGGAGATCTCCGCGGTGGATCGTCGTGGACACAAGGGGAGTTCAAGAGGACCTCGATTCAACACCTAAGATACCAAGGAGTCTTGCAAAGGGGAGCTACAAAGGTTGTAGCCTTCAAACCCTAGATTTTTCTAGTTTAAAGTTTACTAAACCTAATTTTCTAGGATCGATCCACTTGCGTGTTTGTTTAGCACAATAAAAATCATAACTTTTGGACATGTGATGCTTCAAAACTCTTCATAGGGTGCTAAACAAACCCTTCAGCTTGGACATATATAGGGATGACTTTCTTGCTCGACATGATAGTACGCTATCTGGTTGTACTTTATCTTAACATGTACTCTGATTGTCTCTGTGTTACACGTTGATAAAGCCCTTAGGATATGTACTCGACTACTGGGACTTTGATGAGATCATACTAGTGGGGCCACGGTAGTCGACGAGTACATCCTATAACTGTTCCTAGTCGAGGGTGTATCGAGACAGGGCATCGATGCACCAGAGTAGACTAGCGTATACGCATCTTGATCCATATGATGGGCGATGGATGATCCCATATCCATCGGTGTTTGACATCAAGGATGGTATACGGATGCTTAGTAGAGACTGGGTACACTGGACGGACTCGCCGAGAACTCCCAGATGGTATTATACCTCACGTCAGATTGCAGTTCTCCGGTGACACTGGTACAGAGTAGTCTGTTGACCCGAGATCGTTATAGAGTCTTGTGTGATTCCCACTGTGCTTTGATTTCCATCATACCACGTCCAAGAAGGAGTGCAAAAAGGTGGCTTTTTAGTACAGTCCCGAATCATATGGAGGCAATGAGTGCTAGGAGGGGATTCGTCTCTCCCTGTATAGGGAGTTGATGTTGTGCTGTGTTCGATTGGCTATAACTGGAAATTCCTGGACAGGGTTTCTGAGATTTAATGGTAAGTGTTATCAGTAGTTTCTTGAACTGTTATAGACCTCATATCGACACGACTTATCAAGCTACTGGGGTCTGACGTTTACCACCCCTAGGCGAGATATGCGACATATCAGATGACGAGACCGGACTGTACGGGAGTGTTACTGTTTGGATTCACAGGAGAATGTACAGGCTTGCTTGTTGATCTTCTGAGCGCTCAATACCTGGGTGGCTGTTACGTTTAGCTGACTGCTTGCAGCTTGTGGGTGTTTGATATGATCACCACCAACTGCCGGCGTATTGACGATTCTTTAGAGTCCTACACAGAGATTTCTTGACTCAGGCAAAACGGAGTAGGGGCACGTATATGATATGTGCGGGACCGAGGATAATGCGATATGAGATACCGTATTCTATTCTCGCGATATTTGATATCAGCCGGGTCATCGGATCAAGTGTTGATTCGATGAATCGGTACGGATAAATATTAGTCGGTTATATGTGATATAGCCGGATTGTCGGATGAAGTGTTGATTCGATAATTTAATGTATAATAATATATATGATATATTAAATTACATTAACTAATATTAGCTCACTAAAAGATTCTTTTTCTCACTCGGGTAATACATTGATATATATGCGATATATGTTAATTGTATTATTTTATTTTGTTACAATAAATATTATATATGTGATATATAATATTGTAATATGATATGATTACTAATGCAGCATGTTTAGTAGAGATTAAACAAGATTAGGGTTTGATTTGGGTTAATGCTTTCTAGAAGTTTCTAGAAGGTTTTTCTTTTGTTTTGGAAAAGATATTTACAAGTGACTCGTCTTTAACTTAACCCAAACCCTTCACCCTTGGTTAATTCTCTACAAAGGTTTAGCAACCATGGTTGCATTATTCATCATTATCCTTTCATTATTCATCACAAAAGGTTTAGCAATTTTATTCATCTTCTTCTTCCTTCTTCTTTCTTTCATGGAAAAAGCTTACTAGCTTTTTTCCAAGTGATGAATGAGTGTGAGAAAAAGATAATAAATGAGAGCAAAAATCCTACTTCATCATTCTCATCTACCCTTGCCATTTAGATGAGGGTGTTCACTTCATTTAGTGAGTGTTAGCTTGTGTTAACGAAACTTCAAGGTAGATCATCTTTGTTATCGAAGATCGGAAGCAAGCTTGCATATTTCTCTTCGTGAAACCTCTCGAGAGTTCGGAACACGATGATCGCAGCGAAGGGACGTCAACACGGAGCTTAATAAGTGAAGGACCGGATCTACAAAGGTTGTAATCCCTCTCACTTAGTGTTAAAGTGTTTAACATGCTTGTTTTCGCCTAATCTCTAGTTTAAAGATCTCGTATCGGGTTGTTCGGCACGGATAATTATTAAATCGGGCATGGTTGATGCCTCGTAAACCCTTATGCATGTGCCTAGCAACCCTACAGTGGTATCAGAGCCAAGCTAGAGCTTTAGGCGAAGTGTAGGCGAAATTTAAATACCGACCGTACTCCGAAAACCCGATATACCCTAGTTTCTGGAAAAAATTTCAAAATGTGATTTTTTGTGAATTAAAAATACTTAAAAAAATCAGCAGGGAATTCTATGGAGACATGTGAAAAATGACACCCTAACTCTACTATAGCGCCGTGGAACCGCGGCCAAACTGGGGTATTGGCGGCGGTTCCGCGGCAAGAATTGAGAGTTAGAGTTTCAATTTTCTACAGTAACGTCCGTATGTGTTTCATGATGCTTTTGGGTATTTTTAATTATACTCAAGTGTTGAGTTTTCTGGGGTTTATTGGGGACTCGTTGATTCGATCGGATAATTTAACTTCATTTAATTTTTCCGGAAAATTTTTAGAAACTGTTAAAAAGTTCGAACGGATATCAATAACTCACTTTTTCCCCTGTCGGAAAATTTTCAAAAATTGGATTTTTTCTCGAGTTTGAAACTTTCGGAAAATCGTGCAAGTAATGTGGTGGACCATCTAGAAGACAACAAAACATAACTCGATTATGTGACCGTCTTGAACTGCCTCTGAACCTTAGGGTTTGGGGAAGTACGGCGTGCCATATGTGAGGCGTTGGCTTGACCCTTCTATGGCTGGACCATTGGTATTGTGGCATGTGATGGATACCTTTTGAACTCCGCTCAAGTGTTGAGCTATTTAGGAAATCTTGGGTGTTTGTTTATTCGATCGGAAAGTTTAACACTGTCTATTTATCTGGAATGTGATACAATATTTAGAATCCACAAGTGGTTATGAGATAACTAATTTGAATGTTATAAATCTAGCAGTTCAGTCTCAATTGATCGGTTGCCACGGAATTTTGATGTGATCAAAAGTCCGTCGCAATCACGTAGCATACGCGGATACTCGCCGGGTAAACTTAATAGACAGCCATGCCCCAGAGCCCTGACCAAGTGACTGTAGGAGAACCCCATCGCCAAAAGCATCCGTTCGGGTGCTCGCGTCAATGGTGTTCCGCCTTAGTGCACTTCGACGGCATCCGGGGGTGCGGCCGTCTACTAAAGTTTGCGACGAGCATTCGATCGGGATGTCGGAAATCTTGTTGAATTGCCTGACTTGATATTGAAAAGAGTTTTCGATAATGAGACTAAAATGCGGAGTTTATAATTGTTAGGCATGCGATGTCTAAAGGAATTCATTTAATTAGGCATGCAATGTCTAAGGCGGTTGCGGATTCCAACTGTTGTAGTTTTACACTTTCTTTTCTGTGACCGTAAGCGTAGTATGTGGTGTATCGCCGGCTTCGTTGCTATACATCAACGATAATCGGGATACGCATACTTGCTTACGTTGATGATATGAGATATTATGTGTTGCTGTGATATGTTATATTGGATCGTCGCGTTCTGAATAGCCGGGGTTTTTATGTGAGATGAGATTTTTTTCTTTTTCATTCATGTAAAATTCATTTGTATGTAATATTCTTTTATTGGGGCACTTCCGGGCTGAGGATGATGTCACCATTGTATATTATTTACTTTTCCGCATTAGGTAGACCTAAGGCGGGGAGCATAAGTAACCGGGTTCTAGGGTCCAGTGGGAGACCATCTCGAGGAGTCGAGACCGGGTCTCCTAACCCTAGAATTGGCAGTGTTGATTGCCGCTCTCGTAGGGGTCTAGAGATGTGGGTTTGGCTATTCATCGCGACCGTGGAATCCGTGTTTTATACAGGCTCGTATTGAAAACACGGACGTCCTAGTATATCCAATATTTCATATATGTTCTTCTGCTGCAATGTTCTGTGATGAGATCATAATACTGCTTGAGACGAATGTTTATATTATATATATGAGATATATGTTATATTGCAGATTTCGTTTTAAATGTGATGCTTATGAAGCATAATAAAATTGGACTTCATTAATGAGATTAATGAAATAAAAGAAACCTAAAGATGTTGTAGAAACTTGTTTAAAAACTGGTAGCTCTAGTTCTTGCTTTGCATAGCGGTGTTCCTTGTAGAACATCCAGCACCTTATTCGATAAGGAAAGAGCTGAGATCCCTTCACCGGGAGTGACCTCTTTAGTGAAATAGCAGATGCTACAAACTCGGTTTGCCTTTTGATTGCTTCTATAGTTCTTGCTTTGCATAGTGATATTTGTGAAATATTCTGCACCTTATTTGATGAGGAAAGAGCCGACGATCCCTTCACCGGGAGTGACCTCTTTAGCAAAACTAGAAAAGGCCTCAGAAACATTCCATTTAAAAATCACTCGATTCTACAACGATATCAAGTTCATTACGCAAAGGTTTTTCTTAAAAGCCTGTCGTAGCCCTCCGTCATTTCAGATAAGTACTAGTTAGTATTCGTGCTGCGGTAGTTTGGCCTTCGTCAAGGCGTAGTGTACGGTAGCTAACTAATGCTTATCTGCTAGCATACGATGCGATTGGATTAGGGTATTCGTACGGCGTAGTTTGGCCTTCGTCAAGGGTCGTGCGGGTGCGTTTAATTTAATCAGGAAATGACGGGTTGAACTTGACTAGCGGACCATGGGTAGTTTGGCCTTCGTCAAGGTCATAGCACGCTAGGGGTAAAATATAATTGGGAATTTCAAGTGTTGAAATTAGCGATGAGATTGCATACCTTTTATGAGATAGTTGGGTTCCGATACCCGCTGCGAGTAAGAGTTACTCCTGGGAGAGTTTTACACATTACAATTAGCCAATCAAGTAGGTGTCTAGAAAGGTGTTAACGGGGTCACGCCATGGGAAAACGATGTTTACTTTAATTAGGTCCGTGCGAAAGCACGGGGAACCTCCCTCAAAGTACCGGCACTGGCATGGCTGAAAGATTGGCGAACTTGTAGCGTGTAATTAATCCCGGCTAGTCATTCTTTTTAGGGTTTGAAGGAAGATTTGACTAAAACAGTGGGAGTCATCCTGATTAGATAAATTGATAACCAATCTAATCTTGTAAAAGCGCACGCTGAGTGTTTTCTTCTCTCTCTCCTGGTTGCGACCATGTCACGCCTTAATCAAGATAATAATACGGATATATTGACCGAACCCACTTGTTATACTGAGCTAGGGAACGTTGGTCCTGCTCTAAGTTATAATTGTTATAAGACAGAGCAGGAAATAGGGGATTACCAGAATTCCCGTGCCGCCCAAATGAAGAAAGTGCATGTTGATGCATCTTCTTTGGGTGTGTTCATTATATAGAATTGTTTCTCAATGTCCTTTACGTCCTGGGTATTTGATACCGGATCAGGATCCCATATATGTAATTTTTTACATGGGCTACAGAGAGGTAGAGAACTGAGAACGGGTGATAAGTTTCATGAGATAGAAACGGTGCAAGTGCTGCAGCCAAGTCTGTTGGTCACTGTCACCCTGTATTACCAGAATACAATGATTCTGAACGAATGTTATTAGATACCGAACCTGATATACAACATCATATCAGTCTCTTTATTAGTAAAGAAAGGATATATTTTGTATTATTGGATAATGTTTTGAACATTTCCTATATCAAGAGTTGATCGGTTCAGGCACGTTATCTAAAAAGCATTGACGTTCTAAATCAAACTATAGTTCTTAGTATAAAGAATACACACAAGAGGAAGAGTTTAGAAATGAACAAATCCTTCTTGAGGCATTATAGACTAGGTCATATCAATGCGACCGACTAGCTGAAGTTACATTTAGATGAATAATTAAATTTGTTTGAATTTACATATTATTAAACTTGCCAGTCATGTCGCAAAGATAAGATGACCACAGCTCTGTTTATTGGAAACAGAGAAAAAGTTAGTAAACTCTTGAGATTGATACATGCTGATGTATGAAGGTCCCCTGTCTACACATGCCAAGACCGGTTCTTTGTACTTCATTACATTCTCTGATGATCTCTCAAGATTCAGACATATGTTCCTGTTGAAACACAAGTCCGAACCTTTTGAGATATTCACAGAATATAAGTTAGAAGTAGAGAACCAAAAACGGGTATAAGTATTATGTCCTTTGATGAGATCAAGGAGGAGAGTACTAGAGCATGGAAATCCTGGACTATTCTAAAGGAGAATGAGATTCTCTCTCAGCATTACTCCTCCGTATACACCACAGCACATCGGTGTATCGGGGCGGAGCAATCACACCCTATGTGATATGGTGTGCACTATGATGAGTACTACTGAGTTTCCTATTTCCTTTTGGGAGTTATGCACTTGAGAAGCTGCATACCTATTGAATGTGGATTCAATAGTTTCCAACGAACCTCAGCCTCTCCGCCGATCTAGCAAGGTTCCTCACCCACCTGAGAGATATTTCGGTTTCTCTATGACAGTGGGAGTAAGGATTGCATCATGAGATGATGACCCAACTAGTTTCGAGCAGGCCATCAGGAGTTAGACTCTGTAAGAATGGATGGATGCTTAGCGATCTGAGATGGAATCCTTATACACCAACAAAGTATGGACTTTGGTTGCTTTATCTGAAGGGTTAAATCCCCATCAGGAGAAAGTATATCTTGAGAAGATTACTTGGCGTACATGGAAAAGTTGAGACTTTCAAAGCTATGCTTATGTCCATCCAGATCCTGCTTGCCACGGCCACATACCATGACTACGATATTTAGTGGTTGGGTATGATGACAGCTTTTCTAAATGATAATTTGGAAGAGAGCGTCTATAAGTACACAGCCAGAGGGCTTCGTAGACAGAGGGAGCAGCGGAAACGCATGCAAGATGTTTTATGTGATAAAGCAGGTGTCGCGAAGTTGGAACATCTGTTTTGATGTGGTAGTCAAAGAGTTTGACTTCATCAAAATGGTAGATGAACCTTGTATATAAAAAAAGGTAGTAGGGGGTATGGTGGTGATCCTCGTAGAGTACGTGGATGACATACTCTTGATAGGGAAGGAGTTTCCTATGCTACGCTCGGTCAATCTCCGCTTATCACAAAGATTCTCCATATAGGATCAAAGTGATACCTCCTAAATCCTGGGTTTTGGATCTATGAGATAGATCTAATTGGATGTTAGGATTCTTACTAGTTGTAGTGAGATGGTATCAATCGATCCTGGGAACAATCACTGGAAAGGTTCCAGGGTGATAAGGATGACTGAATGTCAGTCGCAGGCATTATCTTACCCTCAGTGGAGGGACGGTATGTTGGAAGAGTTCCAAGCTAGATACCGTAACTTACTAGACGATTAAAGGCAGGATACATCGTTACCAAGGATGCTACCAAAGAGGCAGTCTGGATATATAAGTTCATGAGATGAACTTCGTTCCTACCATTGTGTAACAATGGAGTTGTGGCTTTAGCAAAGGAACTACCATCCCATCAGAAATCCATACATAATTCTTAGGCAGTATCACCTGATCATGGAGATAGTTTATCTCCAGGGAGATCGAGGTTAGGAGAGTAAACACAGAGGACAACAGCGCGGATCCACTCACAAATGCCTTTTTCCCAGAAGAGTCTTTTATGGGATGGTTGAGTATGAGATACTTCAACCACAGCTAATTGTTGGGTATGTGATACCACAACAGATGGCCCTAGTGCAAGTAGGAGATTGTTAGTTATATGTATGCCCTAGAGGCCATTATTGTACATACGATGTATATTGTAATGGATGCTTGGACATATATAGGGAGGACTTTCTTGCTTGACATGATAGTACGCTATCTGGTTGTACTTTATCTTAACATGTACTCTGATTGTCTCTGTGTTACATGTTGATAAAGCCTTTAGGATATGTACTCGACTACTGGGACTATGATGAGATCATACTAGTGGGGCCACGGTAGTCGACGAGTACATCCTATAACTGTTCCTAGTTGAGGGTGTATCGAGACAGGGCATCGATGCACCAGAGTAGACTAGTGTATACGCATCTTGACCCATATGATGGGCGATGGATGATCCCATATCCATCGGTGTTTGACATCAAGGATGGTGTACGGGTGCTGAGTAGAGACTGGGTACACTGGACAGACTCGCCGAGAACTCCCAGATGGTATTATACCTCACGTCAGATGGCAGTTCTCCGGTGACACTGGTACAGAGTAGTCTGTTGACCCAAGATCGTCATAGAGCCTTGTGTGATTCCCACCGTGCTTTGATTTCCATCATACCACGTCCAAGAGGGCGTGCAAATAGGTGGCTTTTGGGTACAGTCCCGAATCATATGGAGGCAATGAGCGAAAGGAGGGGATTCGTCTCTCCCTGTATAGGGAGTTGATGTTGTGCTGTGTTCGATTGGCTATAACTGGAAATCCCTGGCTAGGATTGCTGAGATTTACTGGTAAGTGTTATGAGTAGTTTCTCGAACTGTTATAGACCTCATATCGACACGACTTATCAAGCTACTGGGGTCTGACGTTTACCACCCCTCGGCGAGATATGCGACATATCAGACGACGAGACCGGACTGTACGGGAGTGTTACTGTTTGGATTCACAGGAGAATGTACAGGCTTGCTTGTTAATCTTCTGAGCGCTCAATACCTGGGTGGCTGTTATGTTTAGCTGACCGCTTGCAGCTTGTGGGTGTTTGATATGATCATCACCTACTGCCGGCGTATTGACGATTCTTTAGAGTCCTACACAGAGCTTTCTTGACTCAGGCAAAATGGAGTAGGGGCACGTATGTGATATGTGCGTGACCGAGGATAATGTGATATGAGATACCGTATTCTATTCTTGCGATATTTGATATTAGCCGGGCCCTCGGATCAAGTGTTGATTCGATGAATCGGCACAGATAAATATTAGTCGATTATATGTGATATAGCCGGATTGTCAGATCAAGTGTTGATTCGATAATTTAATGTATAATAATATATATGATATATTAAATTACATTAACAAATGTTAGCTCACTAAAAGATTCTTTTTCTCACTCGGGTAATACATTGATATATATGCGATATATGTTAATTGTATTATTTTATTTTGTTACAATAAATATTATATATGTGATATATAATATTGTAACATGATATGATTACTAATGCAACATGTTTAGTAGATATTAAACAAGATTAGGGTTTGATTTGGGTTAATGCTTTCTAGAAGTTTCTAGAAGGTTTTTCTTTTGTTTTGGAAAAAATATTTACAAGTGACTCATCTTTAACCTAACCCAAACCCTTCACCCTTGGTTAATTCTCTACAAAGGTTTAGCAACCATGGTTGCATTATTCATCATTATCCTTTCATTATTCATCACAAAAGGTTTAACAATTTTATTCATCTTCTTCTTCCTTCTTCATTCTTTCATGGAAAAAGCATACTAGCTTTTTTCCAAGTGATGAATGAGTGTGAGAAAAAGATAATAAATGAGAGGAAAAATCCTACTTCATCATTCTCATCCACCCTTTCCATTTAGATGAGGGTGTTCACTTCATTTAGTGAGTGTTAGCTTGTGTTAACGAAACTTCAAGGTAGATCATCTTTGTTATCGAAGATCGGAAGCAAGCTTGCATCTTTCTCTGCGTGAAGCCTCTCGAGAGTCCGTAACACGATGATCGCAGCGAAGGGACCTCAACACGGAGCTGAAGAAGTTAAGGACCGGATCTACAAAGGTTGTAATCCCTCTCACTTAGTGTTAAAGTGTTTAACATGCTTGTTTTCTCCTAATCTCTAGTTTAAAGATCTCGTATCGGGTTGTTCGGCACGGCCAATTTTTAAATCGGGCATGGTTGATGCCTCGTAGACCCTTGTACATGTTCCTAGCAACCCTACACTTAAACTTTCTCTTAAGCTTATTCACATCACAAAGGAAAAAACTAAAATTCTAGTAGTGATCTTGTTAGTCTAGCTTAGCACTTAGAAAAATTAAAATTTGGCATACTTGATGCCTATTGAACCTTTTGACGGTGCTAAGGTCGACTTTTAGCTTATGCGCTAAGCGTGGTGAGCCGGTATCAGTCGAACTAAGATGGGAACCACTGGAGAGCAGTGAAGAACATTTTCAAGTACCTAAGAAGGACTAAGTAGATGTTCTTGTTTTTCAGTAATGGAGACCTCAAGATCGAGTCCTTTACCGATTCAAGCTTCCAGCGTGATAAGAATGACAGCAAGTCTGTCTCGGGTTTTGTGTTTACCCTCAACGGAGGGGCGGTGTGTTGGAGGAGTTCCAAATAAGATACCATCGTAGACTCAACGATGGAGGCTGAATACTTGCTGCGAGCGATGCCGCAAAAGAAGCACTCTAGATGAAGAAGTTCATTGCTGAACTTTAGGTAGTTCCGTCCATTATTGATCCAATACCTTTGTATTGCGATAAAAATGGGGCAATAGCTTTAGCGAAGGAACCACGGTCCCTTCAAAAATCCAGACACATCTTAAGGCGGTATCACCTGATCAGGAAGATCATAGATCGCTTGGAGATTCAGGTCCGGAGAGTGGATCAAAAGAGAACATGACGGATCTATTTACAAAGGCCTTCCCTCAGGCGCAGTTCGAGCGACTTTTGAGATGTTGGGTATACGGTATGCCAGCAGCTGGCCTTAGAGAAGATGTTGGGTATTCGGTACGCCAATAATTGGCCTTTAGTGCAAGTGGGAGATCGTTGGATGTATATGCCCTAGAGGCCATTATTGTATATGTATACATGTGAATGCTGGGGGATATGTATGTACATGATGATCTTTCTCAGTTATATAGTATATTATTTCAGTTGCCTTTACCAGGATATGTGTGTTTGTTCTTATTGATGCTTTATCCAGTTTGCACATATTGATAAAGACTTGATATAGTAGTATACTATTTTGGTTTGACCTTATATTAACATGGCATATGTTATACACGTTATTACATATTGCGGTTACATATTGATAAAGCCCGTAGGATCTTACTTGACTACCTGCATTGTGATGGCGATCATACTTGTGGGAGATGGGTAGTCTATAAGCACATCCTTAAATGTCCCAAGTCGCAGGAGTATCGAGATCGGGCATCAACACTTCAGAGTAGACTTGCGTGTACGTTTCTAGACCCTGACGAAGGGTGGTGGTTGGTCCCACAACCATTGGTGTGATCACCTAAGATTGTATACGGGTGCTCACTAGGGGTGAGTACACTGGACAGACTCGCTGAGAACCTCTGGATGGTATTATACCTATCGTCAGATAGCGGTTCTCTTATGACATGTGTACAGGTTAGTCTTTAGACCTGAGATCGTCATTTGTCTCGTGTGAGTTCCCACTATGCTTTGATCACTACCCTACCACGGCTCTACTGAGTCATGCAAATAGGTTTTCGTTGGGTACGATCCCGAGCCATATGGATGCAGTGGGTAATTGTCAGGGATTCGTCTCTCCAGGTATTGGGAGTTGATATCACACTGTGTTCAATTGGTCAGGACCATAAGACCGTGGCGAATGCAGTTGGGATTTACTGATAGGTTGATCAGTAGTTTCCCGGATTGGTCCTAAGCCGCATCTGCAAGAATTATCGGGTTATTAGGGTCCGACGCTTACCACCCCCTAGATCCAGTATCCGATACTCTTAGACGAAAAGATCGGACTGTACGGATATTGTCATGGATTGGCTCAGTAGGGATCCAGATGAGTTTGCTCGCCGGCTTTCCTTTACGATAGGTACCCAGGTAGCCGTTACATACAGCTAGTGCCGCTGACGTGCTTGTGGTTATGGATTTATCCAGTAACGCACTGCTGGCGTACTGTCGAGTCTTTAGAGTCCCACATAGAGGGTTTCTCTGCTTCGGGCGAAACGATGTAGAGGCCGTATGGTTTTACGGCAGGGTTCGATCATATACGTGTACTTATGCACGTATGATGTTCGGGTGGATAATACTAGCGGAATTTGGTTTAAGCCGGATCTTGGTATTATATTGTTGGATTATTTTCGTCTCTTTTGTATTCGTATTTTTCGGAATATGGATACGGGTATGTATATACGGATTAGGGGTATTCTTGTAATTTTTGACAAAAATTCTTCTAGAAGATGACACCTCATTTGTTATTTAATATTTATCATTAAATGTTAAATGTGGTGGAGGTATGAGGTGTTGACTTTTATTATGTAAAGCATGGCTACTTGTTGACTCAATTAGTGAGTCATGGGTTACTATTGAGGCAAGGCGGCATATAGATATTTTGTAGAAAATATCTAGATATTTTGTAGAAAATATCTAGATATTTTGTGGTGAAGATAATTTTTTATTATTATCTTTGGCATGCTTGCTTTATTAGTCACAAGACTTAGCCATTCTTCACCTGAGTTTTCTTGTGTTCTCTCTACAACACTCTCATATCCTCCAAGCTTTCCTCTTCTACCTCAAACTCTAATAGTCTCATGTGTTGAGAAAACTAGGATTCTTGAAACTAATTAATTTATCATCAACATCACCTAGGTTACTTAAATTAGCGAACTAAGTAACCTAGTTACCTTAGTTTAAAAGTAGGAGCCCAAAGTAGACACTCTCGGATGGATCATCTTTGATGTGAGGAAGCGTGGATCATGCTCGATCATGGAGGCCACTAGGAGCATGCTAAAAGAGAGGAGTGAAGACCTGAAGGACTCGAGTCTTGTGGTATAAACTTCTTTCACAGTAGATACCTTCTTTAGTTGCTAGTTAGGTTTATGGTAGATCCGGTTTAGGGTAATTCTAGCGCCAAGTTTACATCATTAGAAAAAAAATTCCGCAATCGGCCTCGGTTGATGGCCAGGGCGTTAGCATAACCTTTCAAACTTGGTCAGTAGCTTCAGCTTCTTTCACAGTCATTGTGAAAGCATGTCGCCTAGGTACACTCCTCTTTATTGGAGGCGCATTCCTCTGTTCGTTCCTCTGTCCTTGAGGTAGGTTCCTTTGTGCATGATGGAACTGACGAGGAGGAGGTGCAGTAGGTCCACGAGGAGGTGGAGCTGGGAAAGCAAGTTGAGGAGCAGGTGCCTGGATAGTTGGCCGCTACAGATAGGTGATTGCTGGTATGGGTGCAGGGTTTGGATTGAATCTATGAGGACAGGATCCAATATCGTGTATGGATGAGCCATAGACTAAGCATAGGGGATTTGCACGCCTGCAATCCTCTGCCAGGTGTCCATTTCTTTTGCAATAGAAGCGGAAATCTGGACTGGGCTGGTTAAAAGGTACGCCCAGTCTCTTGGGTACAAACGGTGGCCTGGAAGAGGCTTCTTTTGCTATCTGAGTAGCAGGGCGCTTCACGCCGACAGATTGAGGTCTACCCTTCTTCTTCACCACTGCCTCATATTTTCGAGTAGCCTTCAAAGCCAAATCATGGGTTGGGAAATCCCCTGTAGCTAATGCAGCTTGGATCTCCGGGTCCAACCCTTACTGAAATCGTCTAGCCCTGATCTTAGCAGTCGGTATGAGATGGGCCAAAAACCAGTTACGGTCTTGTGTTAGCTGTGGAGTATGATATTATAAATTCTAATATTTAAGAAATATCTTACCTGCTCAACATGGTGAACTAAGCATCATAATCATCCACAGATTTGCTCCACATACAGCCTTGTTGCAAGTGGATGAATTGCTGCTCCATATCAAAACGGGCAGTCTCGGGAAAATATTTCGCGTCGAACATCTCGCGAAAAATCCTCCATTCGATCGGCTGGGCAAGACGTCTTTCTTCCGACTTCCACCATACCCTGGCATTGTCGGTTAGTTACAGCTTTGCAACCCTTGCCCAAGCGATCTCTGGCATTTGTGTTGCTGCCAGGTCATCTTTGATCGACTGAGCATATTCTTCTGCTTCCAAAGGGCTCTCTTTCCCAGAGAATTGTTTAGGGTGTAATGCCCAGAAATGTTTCACTCCAGTTGCCTCAGCTACTAGGCGGTTCATTAGGATAGCAATCTGCTGCTGCTGTCCCTCTAAGATGCTCTTGATCGCTTCGAGCAATACCGTCTACTCGTTAATAGGAGCTGCTACGGTAGGTGTAAGTGGAAGAGGTGGTGGTGGGGTGTTGCCATTCATGTTCGTGCTCGTATTTTTTGGTGAATCCATAACCTTGAAATAAAAATAGGGTTAGGATAGATTCAAGGAATGAAATGTAAAGATTGTTTAGTTGCTGATTCTTATAATTCTTGTGATATATATTGCTTAGGTTTCCATGCAGAATTGACCCTGTATAGTTATGTAGGTTTCCACGCAGAATTAACCTGCATGGTCCGCCAACAAAACCTCTCACGCCCCGCTTCCCAGTATACGGGTAAGGAGACGCGACGAGGCCCACGACGTATTTACTCAGAAGTGAACACATTAAGCGTAAATAAGCAATATAATAAATGTACATAAGAAATGACAAAAGATATAAATAAATAGCAACTTTTTATTGATTAAACATTCTTTGCAATACAACTGGAAAATAAATACATTGCTGGAAAGCGATGCCTAAACATTGGCATGAACTGAAAGTAAGAGTATATACAAGTGAACTAGAGCTCTGGGTCCTCAATGAACTGCTCCAAATCGTCCTGGCTGGGCTCGATCTCGAGAGAATCAGGTCCTCCCAACAACATTCTAAAGAAAGAAGAGAAAATGAATGTCGTCAGTAAACAATCGCTCGGTAAGTTCTAAGAGATAAATAAGAATAGTCAGAGAATAGAACAGGTAAAGTATATATGGTTATGTTTGTTATGTTAACGTAGTTGTTTGTAGCTTTGTATAGAATGTGCCAGTGTATACGAAAGGAGTCCAACTTGCTCCGTGGACTAAGGTATTTGGAGTACAAGGCCCCGTCAAAACCCAAGGGACAACGGCAACGGATGTTCAGGTTAGGTGTATTATAGTGACCATTATCGTGCCACTTTTAACACATTCTGTACCAGTCTACCCCTTTAAAACCTCGTAATGTATTTTGTATTGATTTTAATGATTTGTTGTATAAGACTTGCCGAAACCATGGTATAAATTGTTCATGTAAACGGATAAGGATATAAACGGATAGTCATGTAGTCAAGTCAATATATATCCATGGTTCGGTCCAGTCGAGTCATGTTGATAGTATTCTGGTATTCATGTTCAAGTTCCAGTATATATGGATTCATGTTGTACTGGAGTTATTTTTGAATTGTATGTAGGTTGGAATTGTATTCAGATTAGACTGAGACTCTGTCTCAATCAGACACTTAAACAGAATTGGATTCCTGAATTAGGTTTTGGAGTTATCGGTAATTGCTGCACATGGACGGCAGGATTTGTGACTTTTTCCAAGCCAGTTACCATTGATAACCCCATTTTAGTTTTCTAGCTTAAATAGGCAAGCACTCACTTTCACCGACTCCCTGAGGCTCAAGAGAATTGGTCCCGCTTAAACCTATATTTACTAGGGTCCTTAATGTAAATTAATATGACTTGAGGGGGTTTTATGAAAAATAGTTTTAGTATACTTTCAAAATAAATCTCAAGCATTTATTTATCGTATTTAGGATTTTCATGGATGTAATTTTTAAAAGTGAGGTATTCTAGTGAATAAATACCTAGCTTGAATAATATAAGGTATTTTTGTGTAAATTTGACTTGTATAGATTCTTGATGGTATTTTCATGAAACTTGTGATCTTTTCTTTTGTTTGAAAAAACGTGGAATTTGTTATATATTTAAAATAGATGATTTGATAATATTTATATATAATTATAAAAAAAATAAAATTTATTTATTAATAGAAAATCACGTTATTCTTAAAAATTGCATTAAAATTCCATCGAGATCGGATGCTCCGTGAGGAGGTCTGCATCTTACTATACTAGTCCCAAGGATGTGAAATAACCCGCACCATCCCGATCGGGTTCCCCAAAATAGGTTGTAGAGGCTTAATTGCAAGGAATGTAAATAATATAAATTTAAAGAATACGGTTTTTAATAGTTTATGGTATTTTAATATAAAAGTCATATTTGTCCCAAAAATATTGTTAAAAGGAAATGGTGCTATGTCAAGATGCATATTGTGGGAGGTAGGTCATTACCTCGTGAGATTTTCCTAAAGGTAGTACAAGCAAATATGATAAAAGATGTCGTATGTAAAGTTTGTGGTATTTAAACGTAAAAGTGCAATAAAAGTTGTTTTATATGGAGTTTTGAATTGAAACTTATTTCTAATTATTGTTTAATTTTTAACAAGTAAAGTACAATGATTTAGATAAATAGTTCTTAAGAAAATTTGTTATTTTAAGAAGTTTTAGAAATGAATGTCGGTATAACTCCACTTACCGACATCATTGAAAAGAAGAAGTTTTGAGAGGTGAAAAGAAGAGAGTAGAGGGGATTTACGAGTTGGAATGAGAGAGGGGAGGTATAAGAACAAGTTGAGAGCTTCGTAGAGTTGCAGGGTCGCCGGAATCTTCTTGAATCTTTGCCGGGGAGTGACCTTAGGCTAACTCCATTTGTAGACTTCTTTGACTTGGAAAAATTTGAAAATTTTTGATAATGGATATCAGAATGGAGAGGGGTAGGGTGTGGGGTTGTATTTATAGGATAGAATTAGGATTTTGAGAATTAAAAAGAGAATTAACATGCATTGAAATTTGGTTTAATGGTGATTTTTAATTCTCTGGATAATTGCAGAGAAAACAAACAGTACTGGGGTTAAGGGGGGAGGCCAAAGGACTAGGGTTCAAAATTTTGGAGTGTTCCCGAAAGGCAAGCCCGGCGGCGCCGGCCCAAAAGCATTTCTCACCGGTCGATTGGGATTGGTAGGGTCTTGGATTGGTGCCACGTGTCGATGTTTGCTCATATGACATATTCCACATGTTTATTTAATCTGTCTTTTTATTTTTACGTGTATTGCACGTGTAAACTCTTAGGCTTCCAAAATTTTTAAAAGAAAAATCATTAAAAATAATATGTGGCTGGGGGGGTTTGAACACAGGGGCTATGTTACAGCAGTGCAAGGCTTTGCCAATGAGCTACAAGTGCTTTCTTGTTGTTTTTCAAACAAAATAATACTTAAAGTATACTCAGGCTTTCAAATACTCCATTCAGTACATTAACTTTAAGAAAATTTTGTACATTAAAAAAGAGTCGTTACATACACCGTCCACCCGACTTCCCTCGTAGATATAAATCTACTCACCTGATAAACTCCTTGCTTATTTGAAGTCGATGTGCTTCATCGTCAAGGAAGTCCACACAAAGGTACCTACAATCAAAACACATAGAAATGCAATTAAAACCAAGTCCAGAAAAATCGATACGACACACGATGTGCTCATAGGTTAGGACCTTATAGCCTACGCATGTTAAAATAGCTAAATAACTCTCGTCGTTGACGTACAAACGTCCAACGACGAAATACAATATCAAATACCAAAAACCAAGTTCAGAAATCGGAAAACGCGAAATCAGCGACATAGGAAATCAATCCCAGATCCTACCCGAGGTCAAATCAAGACATTTTGCATATAGGGTTGCTCTAGATATCACATAAGGGGACCACTCACCAAAAATCACTCGAAACTACCCAGATGTGGTCGCAATTTGCGGCCACAATGAACTTATCTGCAGCCTGGAGACAAGATAGGGGCTCGGGTTTGAGGGGTTGCATCAAGATTGCCTGCTCATCTTCACCGTATCATTTTAAAAAGAATTTGAAATAACCGCAATAAAAACGGTGTCGCATGTAGCGAGCCGCGAAGAGTACTGGTCGTCCGCAGGGAGATGGTAGGTTTTTAATCTTGTTTTAACGAGTTAATACCGTAACTTGAGTTGTTTGTTATACTAAGTGTCGTAACTATGATATGTTCAATAAAAAGACTTGTTAGGGGTAGTTTTAGGTTAGCTTGTGTTAGGATGATGTTTGTCGTTTCCTTATAGATCTAATTCTGATATTGACACTAAGGCAATAGGCAACAACGCGGATTAGGGAACTTGAAGTACAGTCTTTGCGATTGTGTGCTAAATCCGTATTTCTTATCTCTTGTCCTTCCGTTGTTATCTCTTGTCCTTAAGCCTCGGTAAACCACTCGCAACCGAGCACGATTAGGATTCACCGCTATCGTGGTAGGATAGGGTGCCAAACGGAGCGGAATTGCGAGTCGTTTGGTCGGAGTTTCAATTACAAAGTTAAGGTTTTAGCAAACACATCTCCTAGCACAAACTAACCATATTCTACCCTTAACAAGTAAATCAATTACTCACACATATTTACAATACCAAATACAACAAAGAAAAGAGCAAGACACATAGCAAAAAACATTGCAAGAAAAAGTAAAGCCAAGGTTAGAAAGTTAAGAACCGATATATCCAATGTGCAAATTCCTTCAAGTGTTCCTTAAGCCCGTACCAATATGAAATCAAAATACCAAATTTTAAACTTGCAAGCTTACTTAAGAGGTTGCTAGATCAAAGCAAGGCAAGGATTTCACAAGTTCAATATTTGTAGGAAGCAAGACACATGTAATGAACAAATAGAACATTTTATTTATTTTCAAATGAGATACAACTAATCTTCAATTCAAGAACCTAAATCGTAAGCTTGTAAGTTCATTAAAGAAGTTACAAGGTCAAGATAAAAGGCAAGAGCTCAAGTGTTCAAAGGAAAAGATAAGCTAACATCTACAAAATACAACTTGTTCTAAACTAAAAATAATGCCACAAAGTATCCCCTCTCCTTGCTTACTGATCTGGTATTTATAGACACAAAATCTGGATAAACAAACAATAAAATAAGGAAGATGTGACAAGATGGAGTGACCAGAAGAAACATAGAGCAATTTTGTCAAGGTTGGACCGGCGGCGCTGGGTCTTCTTCTTGATGTCGCCGGTTTTGTGTAAGCAAATGGGGCTCGTTTTTGTGTACTGATCATGTGTACTCTCCATAATCCTACTGACATTGTTTGATTTCTTTATAAAGGCTTGGGTTTAGATCAGTAGTTTTGGAGGGAAAAGTATCTTCAAATCACATCACAACTTTTCAATCACTCATTACTTATGCCCAGTTGCCTCACCACTTGCATAAGTCATGAGTAGTGTGTGCCCACTTATGCGAGGCAGCCCACCAAGGTACATGGATCAAAAAGGTGTTCACGCTTATATTGTGTTGGACCATTTTACATAGAAAAAATGTGTACACTTGCATGTTACGAAAAGAATCACTTCAAACATCGATCGGTTTCCTGCTCCTGTTGCAGTGTCGGCTCGCAAATGTCATATCCATGTATTTGAGTGTGTTTCCAGTGTTTTATCACGAATACCTGTAATCTGTATTTATTGAGCATACACGGGTTAATAGCACCGATATAATACAAAAATGATAATGAATGAGCAGTATTGAAATGCAGTTTTCTGTGATGAACAAATACCCCCAAACTTATCTTTTGCTCGTCCCGAGCAAAAAAAATCCTAACCTCATTTTCGCAGGGAACGCAGTTGCACTGAGCTCATGCAACAAGCCGTTAAATCTCTAGGTGTCCCTGGTAGGAGGAGTGTTGTCTCCTGAGGGTTTTCAGCGGATTTCACCCACAAAATCCCGTCAAGCTAGTTTCGCGAAATAACCTTTGATTCAAACCCTAAGGTTTAGCTTCAAAGCTAGAAATTCTATTATCCTAAGTTAGAAATATCGAACCTTTATTTTTCACACCTCACTTCTTCTTTAACTTCAGATCATATACATCTTTACATATGGTGCAAATAGTGTCGTTATGTTTCAAAAATATCGATTGGAGTTATTATGTCACAAAATAAATCCCGGATAAAACTTTTAAAAAAAAGGATCACACAAGTTTATAAAGAGCTAAGTTTTTCTCAAGTTTTGTTTTCCAGCTTGGTTTCAAATTCAGAATTTCTATCTTTCTTAACAGGAACTAGGTCTTATTTTTCACTCCACCTTTTACTTGTTTTCGTTTCATACACACTTTCATGAACGTGCAATAGTCTTTATCATAGGATAAACCTTCATATCTCTGTTAAAAATATTTTTATAAAAACTTGTCATTTGTCAAAATTATTCTCACATAAAGAACCGTTAGGAATTTTAAATCGGGGAGAATATTTGCTTGACTTTGTTTTAATATGGACTTTCTAGGCTTCTTAGCGAGCTTTGGGCCAATGCTCCCAAACCAGCTGGTTTTAGGGTATTAGGTGTTGAGACACCCCGGCGGGCTTAATTGTCCAAGTTACCTAGGTCCCAAAACAAAAAGACTCATTTGGCATGAAAATTATAACAATTTGATGCGAACAGAGATACAGCCAGTTGTTCAATTACTTTTCAGGATAAAAGACGTGTTTGTGGATAAGGTGTGTAATAACTCTAATCAAGTTCCAGATGGGTTATTCTTCAGAATTAGATCCTATTAAGGCATCAATAAGATTCTTTCATATCTACTTCACTTTATAACTATTCTTGATATTACTTATCTCAAAAAATAGTTTTATCCACAAAAAATAGTTTTATCAATTAAAAGGTTTTTTAAGACAAATCAGACTTGTCATCTAATTTTCAAAACTCACGACACGTGTAATTGTGATGCAAAGACGTATAGTAGCTACAGTTAAACTCAAAGGAGAGTTATCTTTCAAGTTTTCTAAATCTAAGAATAGGATTTAGTTGTTCCCGTCTCATCAACAAAACCGTTGAAATATTGAATCTAAGTTCTCCCACTAGCTAACTTGACAACAAAGTTTTTATGTTTTTTCCTTTTTTGGAATTTTTTTTTTTATTTTTATGGGTTTTTTTATGTATGCAAATACAGAATATAGAAAATGAATGCGAAGGATAGACATGCGTACCGAGCACGCCCCCAAACTTAAACTTGACAGTGCCCTCACTGTTGTGCTACACCAAGAGGGCAAAATTGTTGAAGGGTCAAAATCGTCAGTTCCTTTTCTTTCTTTTTTTTGAACAAATGAGAGAGCATCACCAGACAAGATTGCTCGTAAAAAAAAGAAAAATGGATATGCAGAGGACAAGAATATCCACATATATATACCAAGAATAGTATGTACATACCCCCAAACTTATTTAAAATAGAGTCTCCACTGTTTATGGCTGGATAATCGAAGTTTGGTGGTAAATAGAGGAAGATTATGCATGGTAAACCGGCTCCTGCAATATCAGGAGCTCCTCCGATGGCACTATGCTAAGGAACGGTTTCAATCTATGTCCGTTTACTTTGAAGAATGAATCGTTCTTTAGATTCTCCAAATCCACCGCGCCATGTGGGTACACATACCGCACAAGAAAAGGTCCCTTCCAGCAAGATCGAAGTTTATCGAGATGGAAATGGAGTCGGGTATCATAAAGAAGTACCTGTCATCCAGGCGTGAAGGTTTTGCGTATAAGGTGTTTATCATGAAACACCTTCGTTTGGTTCTTTATAACAATCGCGTTTTCGTAAGCCTCATCCTGAAGCTCATTCAGTTTGTTAAGTTGCAGCTTCCGATAGCTTCCCGCATCTTCAAGATTGAGATTCAGCTCTTTGATCGCCCAAATAGCACGATGTTCGATTTCCACAGGGAGCTGGCAAGCCTTTCCGTACACAAGCCGATAGGGAGACATGCCGAGATCAGTCTTATATGCAATTCGAAATGCCCAAAGGGCATCGGTTAATTTTACAGACCAATCTTTACGGTTCCTCGAAACCGTTTTCTCCAATATCTTCTTGATCTTCCGATTTGAAACTTCGGCTTGCCGACATGTTTGGGGGTGATAGGGCATGTATAGTTTATGATTAATCGAGTATTTCCGCATTAAGGCATCGAAAGACCTATTGCAGAAATGTGTCCCAATGTCGCTAATGATAGCGCGAGGGTGCCCAAACCAGGAAAAGATGTTTTATCTCAAGAATTTAACGACAACCTTGTTGTCGCTCGTCCGGCTTGGCACTGCCTCAACCCATTTGGAGACATAATCAACAGCTAAGAGAATGTATTGGTTCCCAAAAGTGTTTGGCAACGGGCCCATGAAATCTATCCCTTAAACATTGAACATCTCAACAACCAAGATTGGTTGGAGCGGCATCTCGTTTCGCCTGGAAATCCGGCCCAAATGTTGGCACCGGGAGCAAGTCTTGCAGTACTCATGCGACTATGACAATCCAAAAGCCAAGGTGTTTTAAGAAGGTTCGGTTAACTTGGTTCATGAGTTTTAGTTTAGGTCAGGTCAAGGAAGCTACCAAAGAGAGAGAGAAAAGAAACATTCAGCGTGCACTCTAAACTAGATTAGATTGGTTATTTATTTATCTAATCAGTATGTCTCCCACTGTTTCCTCGAATTCTCCTCTAAACCCAAAAGGAGAATTAGTCGGGATCATCTAAAATCACCCGAGGAGTAAACCTACTCATCACTGGGAATCGGGATCCAACTATCATCGCATGATAACTTGATGGAATCCACTCAAGTCACCACACTCTAGAAGCTATGCGCATGCCTGGCAAGTTTCCTGTATGTTTGAAACACCCGATATGTGTTTTTACCCCTAGGACCCAAGTGACCTTGACAGAGTCAACAAATCAAAGAGTCCTAGTCAAGTTCAACCCGTCATTACCTTGATTGCATTAAACCCACCAGTATGAGCCCTTGACGGAGTCAACAAAGCCGCATGACTGTCCTAACCAATCGCATATCCATGCTATAAACAAGCACCACCCAGCTACCGCACACTACGCCTTGACGGAGTCAACAAACGCAGAACGAATACTAAGTACTACTCGTAGGAAATGACAGAGGGCTACAGCTGGTTTTTGGCGAAAAACATTTAACGTAATGAACTTGATCTTGTTGAAGGAACCGAGTGGTTTTACAAAAATATAATGGCACAAACTTTTACTAAAGAGGTCACTCCCAATGAAGGGATCTTGGCTCTTTCCTCGCAGAATGAGGTGCAGGATATTCCAAACTGAATACCATGATGCAAAGCAAAAGGATCGACTATAGTGAAATTATTACATTGACGCAAACTTCTGCCCAAGGGGTCACTCCCGATGAAAGGATCTCGGCCCTTACCTCGTCGAATGAGGTGCATGATATTCATAACTGAATAACACGGTGCAAAGCAAAAGAAAACGTCTCTAATGTCCATTTTTAAAAACTTGGTTCCAACAATATCAAATAGGTTTTTTTTATCCTTGCATTGATCAGAATCAATGCAGTCCCATCAATTAAACATATCACACCAGATAAAGGAACGAAAATATAATGTACGTATATGCCACCCATGAAGGGTTCCTAGGCATCCTAATGAGGTCTCACAAGGCATCGAACATGCCAATTTCAAAAAATCTAGGTGCCGAGAGACCCGACTACGGATCGTTTGCTAGAAAACTAGGCGAAAAAGCTAACTAGTTAACATTTAACTATGAGAATACGGATATACAACCTTTGTAGATCCGGTGCTCCACCTCCATAGCTCCGCAACGAAGTCGTCTCCGTTGTCCAAAAGGAATCCGGGCTCTAGAGTCGGCTTCGTCGGAGAAAAAGCGAGCTAGGTCGTCGATGTCCATGCCGAAGATGATCTACGTCGAGGCATCGCTAAATCAAGCTCCACCTTCACCGAGCCATGATGACTTGTGAAGGAAACACACTCTACTACTTGGCAAGAGGTAGAGGATGAAGAAATAGGAAGTGGGTAGACTTTAGAATTGGATTTCTCACTCTAATTCTCACTTTGCCATTAAAGCTTGTGAAGCTTTTTCTTGAAGTGAAGAAGAAGAAGAAGATGAAGAATATGATAAGTTAATAATAATAAGAATAATAAAATCATTCTTATCATAATCTTTACCATGGTAATGTGTAGAGAGTTAATCATGGTTGAATGGGATGGTTAGGGTTAAGCATGAGACAAAATGGTCACTTGGTCAAAGTCTTCATGAAGCTTCATGAACAAGACAAAATAAGCCACCATTTTTCTCATTTCCTTTTCATTTTCCAAAAGGATAAATAAATGAATAAAATGAATAAGGAAATAGTAAACCCTAACCATTTCATTAACCAAGGTTTAATTCTTTACACTTAACCAAAAGGCATGTATCATCAAACATGATACAAGCAAGTGCACAAAATCATATCGCATATGCAATGCGCACACAACCGATACTAGTTAATGCAAAGTAATATATCAAATATATAATTATGCATTAAATAATTAAGTCAACACTTGATTCAATGATCCGGTCATGTCGCACACAACCGACTAGTATACAATGTATCGGCTTATCGAATCAATCCTTGATTCGATAACTAGGTTATATCGCATACAACCATTCGACACATTCATCGCGAGAATGGAATACGGTATCACATACACGTATTATTCTCGGTCCCGCACATATCTCATATGCGCTCCTATTTCGTTTCGCTTGAGCCAGGAAACCTCTGTGTAGGACTCTAAAGACTCGTCAATACGCCGGCAGCAGGTGATGATCATATCAAGCACCTACAAGCCGCAAGCGGTCTGCTAAACGTAACGGCTACCCGGGTATTGAGCGATCTGAAGATCGACGAGCAAGCCCGCTCACACTCCAGTGAATCCAACCAGTAACACTACCGTACAGTCCGGTCTGATCGTCTGATATGTCGCATATCTCGCCTAGGGGTGGTAAACGTCAGACCCCAATAGCTCGATAAGTCGTGTCGATATGAGGTCTATAACTATTCGAGAAACTACTGGTAACGCTTACCAGTAAATCTCAGCAACCCTGGCCAGGGATTTCTGGTTATAGCCAATCGAACACAGCGCAACATCAACCCCCTATACCGGGAGAGACGAATCCCCTCCTATCGCTCATTGCCTCCATGTGACTCGGGACTGTACCCAAAAACCACCGTTTTGCACGCCCTCTTGGACGTGGTAAGATGGAAATCAAAGCACAGTGGGAACCACACAAGACTCTATGACGATCTCGGGTCAACAGACTGTTAGTCCGTGTTGCCCACCCCGGTGCTTACGGGGAGGCGGAAAACATAATAAAAATCGGATTTTTAATGACTTAGGCAACATGGACTATGCTTGTGAGGATCTTTGCTAAACATAAACTAGCTAACCCTAACTACAAAGTAGCTAAGTGATGAAAGGTTATACCTTTGGTCTTTAGTCCTTCTCTCCTTGCTCCTAGGTATGGTAGAAAAGGATCACCTTGCTTGTCTTCTCCCGTCAAAGAAGGATCCACTCGAAAGCCACCACCTTTAGCTTCAACTCCAAGCTAGGAGTAACTAGAGTGCAAGAAATGCTAAGACTTGAACCCTAGAAGTGAGTAGAGAAGATCAAGAGAGGGTTTTTCTCAAGCTTTTTGTTTCTCAACACATGAGAGGGAGAGAGCTTGAGGGAGAGGATGAGCAAGAGAGAGAAAAGAAATGAGAGAATGAGAAAAATAGTGAGCCATTCTCACTAATATGTGAGGATAAGTTTAATTAGATAATTAGCTTGAAAATTGTCATGATAAATCATGAATTGACCATTATCATTTCATTTTTGCAAAGATCAAAGAGCATCTTCCAAATGAAATGATTATGGTCAAGTTGTCAACATGGTCAACAAGTCAATGAAGTCAAATTGTCAACAACAACCATGCACAATAATTAAGCTAATTATCAATTAACAATAATCCACACAAAATCAATAGGGTTAATAAAATGACAAAGGCCATTAACCCTAAACAAGGTCCTCTCCCCCAATCTCAAGCAACTGTGCATACGCACCCGCATTCGTGATCCGAGGAACACGAACACAATGAGAAAAACCAATCTCAAATCATATACTAGGATCCGGCTTAAACCAAAGCCCGCTAGTATAAACTGTCCGGATAGCAAACGTGCACAAGTGCGCGGATGCGAACGAACCCTGTCGCAAAACCATGCGACCTCTACTCGTTTTGCCTAAAGGCGAATAGCTCTCTGTGTGGGACTCTAAAGACTCGACACTACGCTGGCAGTGGGTTTAACTACAGACCGCAAGCGGCACTAGCTGTACGTAACGGTCCCCAGGTAGATGTCGATAAGAAGACTGACGAGGTGAACCCCATCTGCACTCCTACTGAGCCTGTATGTGACAGTCTCCGTACAGTCCGGTCTGTTCGTCTGATACATCGCATGGCGGGCCTAGGGGGGCGGTGAACGTCAGTCCCCTAATAGCGGTACAAGTCGTGTCGGAGTGTAGCCCAGAACACCCTGAGATAACACTGGAAACCTACCAGTATATCTCGCTTGCCCTGGCCAGGGACTACTCGTGTAATGGCTCTCCTAGACACAGCGCGATGTCAACCCCCAATACCGGGAGAGACGAATCCTGTCTAACCGTCACTGCCTCCAAGTGCTTCGGGACTGCACCCAAAAACTACCTGTTTGCACAGCTCCTTTGAGCCGTGGTAGGGTAGTAATCAAAGTGCAGTGGGAACACACTCGAGGCGAAGTGACAGTGTCAAGTCAGCGGACTAAGCTGTACTCATGTCACCTGGGAACTGATAACTGACGATAGGTATATTACCAACCAACAGTTCCCGACGAGTCCTGTCCAGTGTACTCGTAACCTAACGAGCACCCGCATACTATCCCAAGTACGACGTACTAACGGCTGTGGGACAGACCGTCTCCCACACTGGGATGAGAAGCGCATACGCTAGTCTACTCCGGAGTATCGATGCCCTGTCTCGATAGTCCAACGACCAGGGACCTGTATAAGGATGTGCTTATAGATTACCCAGCTCCCACGTGTGCGAGCGCCATCACAACGCTGGTAATCAAGCAAAGATCCTAAGGGCTCTACTAATATGTATACCAGCAATATGCTAAAAGAAACACATGCACATATTAAAGCAGAGACAAACCAAGTAGCATACTACCATTTCGAGCAAGATTGTATATACAACTGTGAATATCCCAAGCTTCCATTAAGTAATATACAAGCTAGTATGATACAGTAATGGCCTCTAGGGCATATACACTAACAATCTCCCACTTGCACTAAGGCCATGTACTGGCGTATCGAAGACCTATCATCTCGATCAGCCGCTCGAACTGAGTCTGGGGCAAGGCCTTGGTGAATGGATCTGCTGTGTTATCCTCTGATGCAACTCTCCGGACCTCGATCTCCTGGCGATCCACGATCTCCCTGATCAGGTGATACCGCCTTAAGATGTGTCTGGATTTCTGATGGGACCTGGGTTCCTTCGCTAAAGCTATAGCCCCGTTGTTGTCGCAATACAGAGGTATTGGGTCAACAATGGACGGAACCACCTGAAGTTCTTTCAAGAACTTCCTCATCCAGACAGCTTCTTTTGCGGCATCAGATGCAGCGATGTATTCCGCTTCCATAGTCGAGTCAGCAACGGTTTCCTGTTTGGAGCTCTTCCAACACACCGCCCCTCCATTGAGGGTAAAGACAAAACCCGACATGGACTTGGAATCATCCTTGTCACTCTGGAAGCTGGAGTCAGCAAAGGCCTCAACCTGCAGGTCTTTTCCGCCATACACCAAGAACATCTCCTTAGTCCTTCTCAGGTACTTGAGAATGTTCTTTACTGCTATCCAATGTTTCTCCCCTGGGTTTGACTGATACCTGCTTACCACGCTCAGTGCATAAGCCACATCTGGTCTGGTACATAACATCGCATACATTATAGAGCCTACCGCAGAAGCGTAGGGTATAATAGACATGCGATCCCTCTCCAAATCAGTCTTGGGAGACATCTCTTTGGAGAGGGTGATCCCGTGACAAGCCGGTAGATTACCGCGCTTGGAATCTTCCATACTGAATCTCTTCAGTATGGTGTCGATGTACCTGGACTGCGAGAGTCCTAATATCCTCTTGGATCTGTCACGGTAGATCCGGATACCCAGAATGTAGGAGGCATCACCCAGGTCTTTCATGGAGAACCTGTGTGACAAGAACCCCTTGACAGATTGTAGCATAGGAATATCATTTCCTATTAAGAGAATGTCATCCACGTATAACACGAGGAATACTACAGTTCTCGCTACAAATCTACAATAGATGCATGGTTCATCTGGATTTTTGATAAAGCCAAATTCTTTGACCGTCTCATCAAAACAGATGTTCCAACTCCGCGATGCCTGCTTGAGTCCATAAATGGACTTGAGCAACTTGCACACCTTTCCGCTGCTCCCACCCTGAATGAAACCCTCTGGCTGGTCCATATAGACACACTCCTCTAAATGACCATTTAGAAAAGCTGTCTTTACGTCCATCTGCCAAATCTCATAATCGTGGAAAGCAGCGATGGCAAGAAGGATCCGAATGGATTTCAGCATAGCTACTGGAGAAAAGGTTTCGTCATAGTCCAAACCAGGTCGCTGACGAAAACCCTTTGCTACCAGTCTAGCTTTATAGGTCTCAACCTGTCCATCTACACCAATCTTCCTTTTGAAGATCCACTTGCATCCTACGGGTTTTACCCCGTCTGGAGCAATGTCCAACGTCCATACTTTGTTGGTGTACATGGACTCCATCTCGGTCCGCATTGCATCCAGCCATTTTACCGAGTCGACGCTCTGAATGGCTTGCTGGAAGCTAGTAGGCTCATCACAATCTAGGATGCAGTCCTCTCTATCCCCGTCAATGAGAAAACCGTAGTATCTCTCGGGCGGATGAGACTGCCTACTACTCCTGCGGAGCGGCGTAGGAATGTCCTGTTCTTTTGAACCTTCTGGTTCCACTAAACTTTCAGTAATAGTTTGTGGTTCTGGAATTTCTTCCAGTTCTATTGCGCTCCCACTTATTTCTTTTTCTAAAAACTGATGTTCCAGAAAGTGGGCATTGCGAGAAACAAGGACTTTTTGTTCCTCTGCGTAATAGAAAAGATACCCCCTGGAGTTCTTTGGGTATCCCACAAACTTGCACAGTACTGAGCGTGCCTCGAGCTTGTCCGTATGCTGCTTTTTAACATAAGCTGGACATCCCCAAATCTTCAAGTATTGAAGATAGGGTTTCTTCCCACTCCATAACTCATATGGTGTGGTAGGCACAGTCTTAGTGGGAACACGGTTCAAAAGATATGCAGCTGTTTCTAGCGCATATCCCCAGAAAGATCGCGGTAACTCAGCATTACTCATCATGGACCGTACCATATCCAATAGGGTTCGGTTCCGTCTCTCCGATACACCGTTATGTTGCGGGGTGTATGGAGGAGTAAGCTGAGAGAGAATTCCATTCTCTTTTAAGTAATTCAGGAATTCGGCACTTAAGTATTCTCCTCCTCGATCCGATCTTAGGATCTTGATACTTTTGCCGGTCTGTTTTTCTACTTCATTCTTATATTCCTGGAACTTATCAAAAGCTTCGGATTTATGCTTTATTAAGTAGACATGTCCGAATCTTGAGAAATCATCCGTAAAAGTTATGAAGTAAGAAAAACCGCTTCGCGCATGTGTAGACATTGGACCGCACACATCGCTGTGTACGAGTCCCAAGAGCTCGCTCGCTCTTTCTCCGTGTCCAGAAAACGGAGCCTTTGTCATCTTTCTTTTGAGACAGGATTGACAAGTTGCATACGATTGATATTCGAACGAATCTAAATATCCTTCAGTATGTAACTTAGTCAATCTTCTCTCGTTGATGTGACCCAGTCTACAATGCCATAAGAAAGTTTTATTAATATCTGGAGACTTTCTTTTATGTGTATTCTGGATATTGAAAACCTGTGGTTGGTTTAAAACGTAAATACCGTTGTTTAATGTACCTGACCCAATCAAAACTTGATTAAGGTGAATGTTCACTACATTACTTACAAATGCAAATTCATAACCTTCTTTAGATAATAAAGATACAGAAATGATATTACAGGTTGCATTTGGTACATAATAACAACTACGCAAAACCAAAAAGTGTCCATCTGATAATCCCAGGTGATAGTCCCCCACGGCCTCTGCATCCATGCTAGCACCGTTCGCAACTCTGAGGGTCATGTCACCTGCCTTCAAAACTCTACGCTTTCTCAACGCCTGCAAAGAATTACAGATATGAGATCCTGATCCGGTATCCAATACCCAGGATGTAGAGTTTATTGATAGACAGTTTTCAATAACATACACACCTGAAGCTGAAGCTGCAACTCGCTTCAAATCCTGTGTTCTGGCTTTCCAAGCCTTGCAATCTTGTTTCCAGTGGCCACTTTTGTGACAATAGAAGCATTCTTCCTTCCCCACCAGCTTCCCCGCTACCTTTGTTGCTTTACCCTTTCCCTTCGTATCCACTTTACCGACACCGCCTCTTGGTTTGGCGGGGGCTTTCTTCTTCTTGCCCTTGGCTTTCGCCCTGGACCTAGAAGAGGAAGATCCTCCTACAAACAAAGTGGATGTCTCCCTACCCTTCTGTAGGGTGCCCTCAGCAGTCCTCAACATGTTCAGAAGCTCGGCAAGTTCAACCTCCTTTCCTTGCATGTTGAAGTTAAGAATGAACTGGGCGTAAGTGGAAGGAAGGGACTGGAGAATCAGATCAGTATAGAGTTCATTCTCCAACGTGGTCCCAAGGTCCGCGAGCTCCTCTATGTAGCCGATCATCTTAAGCACGTGGTCCGCTACCGATGATCCGACGGCCAACCTTGCCGAAAAGAGCTTCTTCGACACTTCGTATCTTGCGATACGAGACTGCTCTCCATACAGTTCTTTTGTATGGAGAAATATGGACTCTAGGTCCATATTCTCGTGCCTCCTCTGATGGTCGTTGTCCATCGAGGCTAATACGAGGCATTTGGCCCTCGCGCAATCTATCTCCCATGTCTTACGGATTTCTACATCCGCGACGCTGGAGGTGGGACCTGGGACGGGGGGAGCTTTGGTGGTAAGTATATACCCCAGCTTGTCATAAGTGATAGCCATCTTGACATTCCTGAGCCAATCTTTGTAGTTTGGCCCTGTCAATATGTTTTTATCTAATAGTAACTTAAGTCCGGTCATCTTGAATGGTCGCTGCAATTAGGAGAGAGAAAAGAAACACTTTAGCATGATGCTCTTGCAAGTTTAGAGTGGTTTTTAGTTTGTCTAAACTGGATGGCTCCCACTGTCTCTCGAATCCCTTCTCAAACCATAAAGAAAAGGATTAGCCGGGATCATTCTCACCGTACAATACTTGCTTAACCGTTCAGCCAGGCCAGTGTCGGTACTTCGAGGGAGGTTTTCCAACGCTTTCGCGAAGTTCCTTAATTAAGTAACCTCTTTTCCCTGTGGGCGTAGCCCCGCTAACACCTTTCTAGGCACCTACTAGGTTTATAGCATTGATCGTTAAGTGAGAGTTTTCCCGAGGAGTAGCATATACTCACAGTAGGATCGGGATCCAAATATCATCGCGTGATAAAACCGAAGGAATCCTACCAGAATTATCACACTCCAAATGGTATGCAACGCTAGCAAGTTTCAGTACTTATGAAACTCCCGATGTGGATTTTTGCCCCATGCTCTTATGACCTTGGCGTGAGGTCAAAATGTCATAAGTCACATGTCAAGTTCTTCCCATCATTATCCTGGTTAATTTGAACCCACCCGTACCTACCCTTGACGTAGGCCAAAACGGCAGTACGACTGTCTCAAATCAACGCATTCTATCTATGCAACGGATAAATATCCGGCAGCTACCAATCACTATGCCTTGGCGTGAGGTCAAAATACATAGCTTGAATACTACCGAATATTTAACCGAAATGATGGAGGGCTACGGATGGTTTTGGCGAAACCGTGAACGTAGTGAACTTGATATAATCGATGGAACGAGATAGCTTTTAAAAGGAGTGGTTCAAGCTCCGCGTTTAAAAGTTTTAGTTTTGAAAAGAACCGAGTGGTTTTCAAAGTGTTCCAATCGACTTTTACTTGGTTTATTTCTTGCATTAGTTCTTTTAATGCGTCCCATCATTTAATCCTACCATTGCAGAAAACAACCAAAATATGACGTACGCTTATGCCATTCGCATTCGCCACGGGGCCCCGTCATCACCCGTTAGGTTACTTAACTAACGACAGAGCGGGGGCTGGGCTAGCGCGGCTGTAAAACATAAGCAACGCCTAAATAGTTATTATATATAAATATATAGCAATGATAGACATTACAGATCACAGATGAATACATTGGATATACTAGGAATCCGCAATGCGTTCGAGCCTGCAACGCAAAGCGGATTACACGGTCGCGGTGAATAGCCAATACCCCACCCAAGACCCCTACGGGTGCGGCAAACTACCCGCCAAGCACCCGAAGCGAAGCAACCTCCCTCACCACCGTGAGTAGGTCACTCGGCGCTTCGAGATACCCGGTAGTTTGTGCACCCCCTCCATGGGTCTATCCTAGGAGCAAAAACAGTAAAAAGAATTATACAATGACGGCTACAACCCCGACCCGGTTGTGCGGCCATACAAAGAATATTATTACATCAATTTACATGTTACAAATGAATGAAAGAAAATAACACTCATCTCACATCCAACCCGGCTATTCACCCGCGACAATCCAATCCATTCATATCCACAAACCAACAATCACAAATCACAGAGATGTATAACCCCGACTAATCGACTTATAGCGATTAGCCGACGTTCAATACATACAAGCATTACAGATATAACCGATGTAGTTAAAGTGTAGTGAAGTTCCGAAAAATACGGATTTATAGGCCCCCAAAAGTAAATTTTAGTTCTGGAAAATCTGGGCATATATTATATATCCTTAAAATCCCAAAATCAACACATACAGACACTGCACGAAAAACGATGCAGAGAGGACATCAAACCGCGGCGGTTCCGCGGCACGAGCCTACCTCGTGCGGCGGAAGGGCGGCGGTTTGAACGAATCTCTGTGTCGTTTTTCATGGGTGTTCATAAAAAACCCTGAGATGAATTTACAAATATACAGTTTTTCATTTTGAGCAGAAAAAATTTCAACAGAAACTAGGGTTTTTCAAAAGTTCGGTTTTTGGATTTTCGGTTTCGAAACTTCGTTACACTTCACTACCTAGCTAGTTTGAGTTTAGTTAGGCTCTGATACCACTGTTAGACCGTGTTGCCCACCCCGGTGCTTACGGGGAGGCGGAAAACATAATAAAAATCGGATTTTTAATGACTTAGGCAACATGGACTATGCTTGTGAGGATCTTTGCTAAACATAAACTAGCTAACCCTAACTACAAAGTAGCTAAGTGATGAAAGGTTATACCTTTGGTCTTTAGTCCTTCTCTCCTTGCTCCTAGGTATGGTAGAAAAGGATCACCTTGCTTGTCTTCTCCCGTCAAAGAAGGATCCACTCGAAAGCCACCACCTTTAGCTTCAACTCCAAGCTAGGAGTAACTAGAGTGCAAGAAATGCTAAGACTTGAACCCTAGAAGTGAGTAGAGAAGATCAAGAGAGGGTTTTTCTCAAGCTTTTTGTTTCTCAACACATGAGAGGGAGAGAGCTTGAGGGAGAGGATGAGCAAGAGAGAGAAAAGAAATGAGAGAATGAGAAAAATAGTGAGCCATTCTCACTAATATGTGAGGATAAGTTTAATTAGATAATTAGCTTGAAAATTGTCATGATAAATCATGAATTGACCATTATCATTTCATTTTTGCAAAGATCAAAGAGCATCTTCCAAATGAAATGATTATGGTCAAGTTGTCAACATGGTCAACAAGTCAATGAAGTCAAATTGTCAACAACAACCATGCACAATAATTAAGCTAATTATCAATTAACAATAATCCACACAAAATCAATAGGGTTAATAAAATGACAAAGGCCATTAACCCTAAACAAGGTCCTCTCCCCCAATCTCAAGCAACTGTGCATACGCACCCGCATTCGTGATCCGAGGAACACGAACACAATGAGAAAAACCAATCTCAAATCATATACTAGGATCCGGCTTAAACCAAAGCCCGCTAGTATAAACTGTCCGGATAGCAAACGTGCACAAGTGCGCGGATGCGAACGAACCCTGTCGCAAAACCATGCGACCTCTACTCGTTTTGCCTAAAGGCGAATAGCTCTCTGTGTGGGACTCTAAAGACTCGACACTACGCTGGCAGTGGGTTTAACCACAGACCGCAAGCGGCACTAGCTGTACGTAACGGTCCCCAGGTAGATGTCGATAAGAAGACTGACGAGGTGAACCCCATCTGCACTCCTACTGAGCCTGTATGTGACAGTCTCCGTACAGTCCGGTCTGTTCGTCTGATACATCGCATGGCGGGCCTAGGGGGGCGGTGAACGTCAGTCCCCTAATAGCGGTACAAGTCGTGTCGGAGTGTAGCCCAGAACACCCTGAGATAACACTGGAAACCTACCAGTATATCTCGCTTGCCCTGGCCAGGGACTACTCGTGTAATGGCTCTCCTAGACACAGCGCGATGTCAACCCCCAATACCGGGAGAGACGAATCCTGTCTAACCGTCACTGCCTCCAAGTGCTTCGGGACTGCACCCAAAAACTACCTGTTTGCACAGCTCCTTTAAGCCGTGGTAGGGTAGTAATCAAAGTGCAGTGGGAACACACTCGAGGCGAAGTGACAGTGTCAAGTCAGCGGACTAAGCTGTACTCATGTCACCTGGGAACTGATAACTGACGATAGGTATATTACCAACCAACAGTTCCCGACGAGTCCTGTCCAGTGTACTCGTAACCTAACGAGCACCCGCATACTATCCCAAGTACGACGTACTAACGGCTGTGGGACAGACCGTCTCCCACACTGGGATGAGAAGCGCATACGCTAGTCTACTCCGGAGTATCGATGCCCTGTCTCGATAGTCCAACGACCAGGGACCTGTATAAGGATGTGCTTATAGATTACCCAGCTCCCACGTGTGCGAGCGCCATCACAACGCTGGTAATCAAGCAAAGATCCTAAGGGCTCTACTAATATGTATACCAGCAATATGCTAAAAGAAACACATGCACATATTAAAGCAGAGACAAACCAAGTAGCATACTACCATTTCGAGCAAGATTGTATATACAACTGTGAATATCCCAAGCTTCCATTAAGTAATATACAAGCTAGTATGATACAGTAATGGCCTCTAGGGCATATACACTAACACAGACTACTCTGTACCAGTGTCACCAGAGAACTGCCATCTGACGTGAGGTATAATACCATCTGGGAGTTCTCGGCGAGTCCGTCCAGTATACCCAGTCTCTACTGAGCACCCGTATATCATCTCCGATGTCAAACACCAATGGATATGGGATCATCCATCGCCCATCTGTATAGGTCGAGAAGGTATACGCTAGTCTACTCTGGTATATCGATGCCCCGTCTCGATACACCCTCGACTAGGGACTTTGAAGGATGTACTTATGGACTACCATGTCCCCACTAGTATGATCCGCATCATAGTCCAGGTAGTCAAGCACACATCCTAAGGGCTTTACCAACATGTAACAGAGAGACAATCAGTATACACGTTAAGGTAAAGTTCAACCAGATAGCATACTATCATGTCGAGCAAGAAAGTCCTCCCTATATATGTCCCAGCATCCACTACAATATACATCCTATGTACAGTAATGGCCTCTAGGGCATACATATAACTAACAATCTCCCACTTGCACTAGGGCCATCTGCAGCAGTGGTTGTAGTATCTCATACTCAACCATCCCATGAAAGTCTCTCTCTGGGAACAGGTCTTTGTGAGTGGATCCGCTGTGTTGTCCTCTGAGTCTACTCTCCTAACCTCGATCTCCCTGGAGATCAACCATCTCCATGATCAAGTGACACTACCTTAGAATATGTCTGGATCACTGATGGGACCGGCGTTCCTTGGCACAAGCCACAACTCCATTGTCTCACAATGGTAGGAACATAGTTCATCTCATGAACCATTATACATCCAAACATCCTCTTTGGTAGCATCTTAAGTAGCGATGTATCCAGCCTTCATCGTCTAGTATGTCACGGTATCTAGCTTGGAACTCTTCCAACATACCGTCCCTGTACTGAGGGTAAAGACAATGCCTGTGACTGACATTCAGTCGTCTTTATCACCCTGGAACCTTTCCAGTGATTCTCCCCAGGATCGATTGATACCATCTCACTACAACTAGTGAGAATCCTAACATCCATTTTGATCTATCTCATAGATCCAAAACCCAGGATTTAGGAGGTATCATTATGATCCTATATGGAGAATCATTGTGATAATCGGAGATTGACCGAGCGTAGCATATGAAACTCTTTCCCTATCAAGAGCATGTTATCCACGTACTCTACGAGGATCGTCACCATACTCCCTACTACCTTCTTGTCTATACAAGGTTCATCTACCATTTTGATGATGTCAACTTCTTTGACCGCTTCATCAAAACAGATGTTCCAACTCAGCGATGCCTGCTTTATCCTATAAAGCATCTTGCACACGTTTCCGCTGCTCCCACTGTCTACGAAGCCCTCTGGCTGTGTACTTATAGACACTCTCTTCTAAACATCATTTAGAAAGGCTGTCATGACACCCAACCTCCAGATATCGTAGTCATGGTATGTAGCCGTGGCAAGTGTGATCTGGATGGACTTAAGCATAGCTACTTAGAAAAGGTTTCATCATCATCCATACCTGGTCAATGATGTAGACCTTTAACAAGTCTAGCTTTGAAAGTCTCAACTCTTCCATGTGCACCAAGTAATCTTTTCAAGATATACTTGCTCCTGATGGGGATTTAACCCTTCAGATATAGCAACCAAAGTCCATACTTTGTTGGTGTATATGGATTCCATCTCAGATTACTAAGCATCCAGCCATTCTTACAGAGTCACACTCCTGATGGCCAGCTCGAAACTAGTTGGGTCATCATCTCATGATGCAATCCTCGCTCCCACTGTCATAGAGAAACCGAAGTATCTCTCAGGTGGGTGAGGAACCCTACTAGATCGGCGGAGAGGCTGAGATTCGTTGGTAACTATTGAATCCTTCGGTTCTACCAAATCATCAGCTGCAGTTTGTATAGCTGGAACCTTTCCAGTTCTACATAACTTACATTGCCTCGAGCTTGTCCGGATTTTGCTTTCAGACATGGGCCGGACAACCCCAAATCTTAATTAACTTAAGAGATGGGCTCTTCCCTTATCATATCAAATATGAAGTGGTAGGCAACTGATTTGATTTGAACCCTGTTCAATAGGTATGCATCTTCTCAAGTGCATAACTCCCAAAAAGGAAATAGGTAACTCAGTAGTACTCATCATAGAGCACACCTTATCATATAAGGTGTGATTGCTCCGCCCCACTATATACCATCGTGCTATGGTGTATTCGGAGGAGTAATGCCGAGAGAGAATCTCATTCTCCTTTAGAATAGTCCAGGATTTCCGTGCTCAAGTATTCTCCTCCTTGATCTCATCATAGGACATAATACTTATACCCGTATTGGTTCTCTACTTCTAACTTATATTCTGTGAATATCTCAAAAGGTTCGGACTTGTGTTTCAACAGGAACATATGACTGAATCTTGAGAGATTATCAGAGAATGTAACGAAGTACAAAGAACCAGTCCTGGTATGTGTAGACAGGGGAGCTACATACATCAACATGTATCATCCCAAGAGCTCACTAACTCTTTCTCTGTTTCCAGTAAACGGAGCTATGGTCATTATATCTTTGTGACATGACTGGCAAGTTTCACAAGATATAGATTCAAACTGATTTAAATATGCATCTACATGTAACTTCAGCTAGTCGGGTCATATTGATCTGACCTAGTCTACAATACCTTAAGAAGAATTCGTTCATTTCTGAACTCTTCCTCTTGTGTGTGTTCCATATACTAAGAACTGTAGTTTGATTTAGAACATCAATGCTTTTAGATAACGTGCCTGAACCGATCAACCTTTGATATAGGAAATGTTCAAAACATTATCCAACTATACAAAATTTTATCAGTTCTTTACTAATAAAGAGACTGATATGATTTTGTATATCAGGTTCGGTATCTAATAACATTCGTTCAGAATCAATGTATTGTAATAAAGGGTGACAGTGACCAACAGACTTGGCTGCAACTCTTGCCCCGTTTTCTGCCTCATGAAACTTATCACCCGTTCTCAGTTCTCTACCTATCTGTAGCCCTATGTAACAGATTACATATCTTGGATCCTGATCCGGTATCATATACCCAGGACGTAAAGGATACTGAGAAACAGTTCTCTGTAATGAACACACCCGAAGATGATGCATCAGCATGCACTCTCTTCGTTTGGGCGGCACGGGAAATCTGGTATTCCCCAATTTCCTGCTCTGTCTTATAATAATTATAAGTTGGAGCGGGACCAACGTTCCCCAGCTCAGTATAACAAGCGGGTTCGGTCAATATTCCGTATTATTATCTTGATTAAGGCGTGATATGGTCGCTACCAGGGGAGAAAGAGAAGAAAACACTCAGCGTGCGCTCTTGCAAGAATAGATTGGTTATTATTTTATCTAATCAGGATGGCTCCCACTGCTTTTTATCAAATCTTCCTTCAAACCCTAAAAGGAAAGACTAGCCGGGATTAATTACACACTACAAGTTCGCCAATCTTTCAGCCAGGCCAGTGTCGGTACTTTGAGGGAGGTCCCCCGTGCTTTCGCACGAACCTAATTAATGTAAACCTCGTTTTTCCAGAGGCTTAACCTCGTTGACACCTTTCTAGACACCTACTTGATCGGCTAATTGTAATGTATAAAACTCTCCCAGGAGTAACTCTTACTTGCAGCGGGTATCGGGATCCAACTATCTCATAGAAGGTATGCAATCTCATTGCAAATTTCAACACTTGAAATTCCCGATAATATTTTGCCCCATGCGATCTATGACCTTGACTGAGTCAACAAACCATAGACCGCAAGTAAAGTTCAACCCGTCATTTCTCGATTGAATTAAACCCACCCGCACGACCCTTGAATGAGTCAACAAGGCCGCACGACTACCCTAATCCAATCGCATCATATGCTTTGCAGGTAAGCAATAATCAGCTACCGCACACTACGCCTTGACTGAGTCAACAAACGCAGCACGAATACTAACTATTACCTATCTGAAATGACGGAGGGCTACGACAGGTTTTTAAGAAAACCTTTTGCGTAATGAACTTTATATCGTTGTAGAATCAAATGAATTTGAAATGGAGTGCTTTTGAGGCTTTTCTAGTTTTGCTAAAGGAGTCAGTCCCGGTGAAGGGATCGTCGGTCCTTTCCTCGTCGAATGAGGTGCGGGATATATCATATATATCACTGTGCAAAGCAAAAACACTTAAAAGCAATCAAAAGACAAACCGAGTGTGTAGCATCTGCCAGTTATTGCTAAAGGAGTCACTCCCGGTGAAGGGATCTCGGTCCTTTCCTTATCGAATAAGGTGCAGGATATATCACATATACCGCTGTGCAAAGCAAGAACTGTAGCTACCTGTTTTATTTTGAAATTCGATTCTACAACATCTTAGGTTTCTTTTATTTCATTAATCACATTAATGAAGTCCCATCATATAAGTACCTAAACATCACAGATAGATATGACGTACACTTATGCCATCCGCATTCGCCTCGATGTCCCCTCGTGCACCGTTAGGTTAGGTAACTAACGGCAGAGCAGGGCAGGGCTAGCGCGGGTGTAAAACATAAGTAACATCTATATAATATATCATATATACTATATATAATACCTGTCACAGAACATCACATGATCTCATCACAGATAAAGCACAGCAGAAGAATCATATGAAATATTGGATATACTAGGACGTCTGTATTTTCAATACGAGCCAGTATAAAACACGGATTCCACGGCCGTGATGAATAGCCAAACCCACACCCCTAGACCCCTACGAGAGCGGCAAGCAACCCTACCAATTCTGGAGTTAGGAGACCCGGACTCGACTCCTCGAGTTGGTCTCCCACTGGACTCCAGAACCCGGTTACTTGTGCCCTCCTCCTTGGGTCTATCCTAGTGCGGAAAAGTAAATAATATACAACAGGTGACAACTCCCGCAACCTGGAAGCGCCCCAATAAAAGAATATTACATTCAAGTTTCTACATGAATGAAAATGAAAAACACTCATCTCACATAAAAACCCCCGGCTATTCAAACACGACGATCCAATATAACATATCCAGCAACACATAACATCACATGTCATCAACGTAAGTAAATATGCGCATCCCAATTGTCGTTGACATATAGCAACGAAACCGGCGATATCACATATTACACTTACGGTCACAGAAAAGAAAGTGTAAAACTATAACAGTTGGAATCCGCAACCACATCAGACATCGCATGCCTGACCAAATGAATTCCTTAGACATCGCATGCCTAACAATTATAAACCCCGCATTTTAGTCTCAAAATCGAAAACACTTTTCAATACCAAGTCAGGTAATTCAACAAGATTCCCGACAGTCTGATCGAATACTCGTCGCAAACTTTAGTAGGCGGCTGCACCCCCGATACCGTCGACGAAGTGCACCAAGGCGGAACACCGCTACCGCGAGCACCCGGACGGATGCTTTCGGCGACGGGGTTCTCCTACAGTCACTTGGTCGGGGCTATGGAGCGAGGCTGTCTATTAAGTTTACCCGGCGAGTATCCGCGTACGCTACGTGATTGCAACGGACTTTTGATCACATCAAAATTCCGTGGCAACCGATCAAGTGAGACTAAACTGCTACGTTTATAACATTCATTTAGTTATCTCATAACTACTTGTGAATTCCAATTATTGTATCCCATTCCGGATAAATAGAAAATGTTAAACTTTCCGATCGAACAATCGAACACCCAAGTTTTCCCGATACAGATCAACACATGAAACAAGTCTAACAACATTCAGTTCGTGCCTCAGTACCAACGGTCCAGCCGTAGAAGGGTCAAGCCAACGCCTCACATGTGGCACGCCGTACTGCCCCAAACCCGAAGGTTCAAAGGGCAGTTCAAGACGGTCACATAATCGAGTTAAGGTTTGTTGTCTTCTAGAGGGACCATTGCATTACTTGCACTACTTAGAACGTCGTTAAACCACGGAAAAATCCAACACTTGGAAATTTCCCGACAGGGGAAAAATTGGGTATTTATATCCGGTCGAACTTTTTAACATATTCTAAAAATTATCCGGAAAGCCACACAGACAAAATTTGATACTCCGATCGAAACACCGAATCCCCAAAATAATCCCAGAAAATACAACTCTGGAATAAATTTTAAAAATACCCAGAAAATCCAACATAAAATAATAGGAGTTACTGTGCAAACAGTGTACGATGACGTCATCATTCCGCCGCGGAACCGCCGCAGAAGACAGGCTTCTGCCGCGGTTCTGCCGCGGTTTGTACTGTTCATCGAAAAAATTTTGCATCATAATTCTTATTTTTTCCTGCTGAATTTTTTAGCAATTTTTAATTTGAAAAAATCCACGTTTTCAGAAAACGTCCAGAGAGCATTTTCCGGTTGGGGTTTCGGGTCGTTCGGACTTCAAAATCCGTCTGGACTTCGCCTAAGGCTCTAGCTAGGCTCTGATACCACTGAAGGGTTCCTAGGCATCCTAATAAGGTCTCACAAGGCATCGAACATGCCAATTTCAAAAAATCTAGGTGCCGAGAGACCCGACTACGGATCGTTTGCTAGAAAACTAGGCGAAAAAGCTAACTAGTTAACATTTAACTATGAGAATACGGATATACAACCTTTGTAGATCCGGTGCTCCACCTCCATAGCTCCGCAACGAAGTCGTCTCCGCTGTTCAAAAGGAATCCGGGCTCTAGAGTCGGCTTCGTCGGAGAAAAAGCGAGCTAGGTCGTCGATGTCCATGCCGAAGATGATCTACGTCGAGGCATCGCTAAATCAAGCTCCACCTTCACCGAGCCATGATGACTTGTGAAGGAAACACACTCTACTACTTTGCAAGAGATAGAGGATGAAGAAATAGGAAGTGGGTAGACTTTAGAATTGGATTTCTCACTCTAATTCTCACTTTGCCATTAAAGCTTGTGAAGCTTTTTCTTGAAGTGAAGAAGATGAAGAAGATGAAGAATATGATAAGTTAATAATAATAAGAATAATAAAATCATTCTTATCATAATCTTTACCATGGTAATGTGTAGAGAGTTAATCATGGTTGAATGGGATGGTTAGGGTTAAGCATGAGACAAAATGGTCACTTGGTCAAAGTCTTCATGAAGCTTCATGAACAAGACAAAATAAGCCACCATTTTTCTCATTTCCTTTTCATTTTCCAAAAGGATAAATAAATGAATAAAATGAATAAGGAAATAGTAAACCCTAACCATTTCATTAACCAAGGTTTAATTCTTTACACTTAACCAAAAGGCATGTATCATCAAACATGATACAAGCAAGTGCACAAAATCATATCGCATATGCAATGCGCACAGCCGAGTGAGAAAATCCATTTAAAGTGAACCGATACTAGTTAATGCAAAGTAATATATCAAAAATATAATTATGCATTAAATAATTAAATCAACACTTGATTCAATGATCCGGTCATGTCGCACACAACCGACTAGTATACAATGTATCGGCTTATCGAATCAATCCTTGATTCGATAACTAGGTTATATCGCATACAACCATTCGACACATTCATCGCGAGAATGGAATACGGTATCACATACACGTATTATTCTCGGTCCCGCACATATCTCATATGCGCTCCTATTTCGTTTCGCTTGAGCCAGGAAACCTCTGTGTAGGACTCTAAAGACTCGTCAATACGCCGGCAGCAGGTGATGATCATATCAAGCACCCACAAGCCGCAAGCGGTCTTCTAAACGTAACGGCTACCCGGGTATTGAGCGATCTGAAGATCGACGAGCAAGCCCGCTCACACTCCAGTGAATCCAACCAGTAACACTACCGTACAGTCCGGTCTGATCGTCTGATATGTCGCATATCTCGCCTAGGGGTAGTAAACGTCAGACCCCAATAGCTCGATAAGTCATGTCGATATGAGGTCTATAACTATTCGAGAAACTACTGGTAACGCTTACCAGTAAATCTCAGCAACCCTGGCCAGGGATTTCCGGTTATAGCCAATCGAACACAGCGCAACATCAACCCCCTATACCGGGAGAGACGAATCCCCTCCTATCGCTCATTGCCTCTATGTGACTCGGGACTGTACCCAAAAACCACCGTTTTGCACGCCCTCTTGGACGTGGTAAGATGGAAATCAAAGCACAGTGGGAACCACACAAGACTCTATGACGATCTCGGGTCAACAGACTACTCTGTACCTGTGTCACCAGAGAACTGCCATCTGACGTGAGGTATAATACCATCTGGGAGTTCTCGGCGAGTCCGTCCAGTGTACCCAGTCTCTACTGAGCACCCGTATATCATCTCCGATGTCAAACACCAATGGATATGGGATCATCCATCGCCCATCTGTATGGGTCGAGAAGGTATACGCTAGTCTACTCTGGTATATCGATGCCCCGTCTCGATACACCCTCGACTAGGGACTTTGAAGGATGTACTTATGGACTACCATGTCCCCACTAGTATGATCCGCATCATAGTCCAGGTAGTCAAGCATACATCCTAAGGGCTTTACCAACATGTAACAGAGAGACAATCAGTATACACGTTAAGGTAAAGTTCAACCAGATAGCATACTATCATGTCGAGCAAGAAAGTCCTCCCTATATATGTTCCAGCATCCACTACAATATACATCCTATGTACAGTAATGGCCTCTAGGGCATACATATAACTAACAACCCGCATTCACCATTGGGCCCCGTCATCACCCGTTAGGTTACTTAACTAACGGCAGAGCGGGGCTGGACTAGCGTGGGTGCAAAACATATACAACATCTAGTAGTATATATATAAATATATATAACAATCGTCTCAGGCATGATATAAAGCAACATCACAGAATCTCAGCCAAGCAACACAGAGTGGTGGATAATCCTGGAGCCTCGGGTTTCACTTGAGCTGCAAATGAGACCCGACGTTCTCTGTCATGTGGATAGCTTGTGCAATGAAAAACTAGACTCCTACGAGTGCGATAAGTTACCCGCCAATCCCAGAAGTGAGGCAACCCCAATCAACAACGTGAATGGGACACCCAGCACTTCGCGGAATCTGGTAACTTGAGCACCCCATCTTGGGTCAACCTATACCCCCTACGAGTGCGGCGAATAACCCGCCAATTCTAGAGTGAGGCCCCCTCCATCTCAACGCCATGAGATGCGGACCCGTTGCCCTCTAGAACCCGGCAATCCGTGCACTCTGCCTTGGAGTAATCCTAGTACAGAAAAGAAAATATATGTACAACGGTGATATCGACCTCAACCCGGTCGTGCCCCATACAAATAATATACAAACAGGCAGTGACGGCTGTCCACAAGTCGGACGCTCACTCTGCAATATCAAATGTACAAACTGAATCTAAACTGTACTATCATTGCACCACCTGGCTATCCACCACGACAATCCAATCACAACCACAACACAACACATAACATCAACGTGAATGTCATGTTCGCAAACCCGTCTAAAAGAGCATATAGCAATTAGATGAGTAATGACATTCACGGTCGCAGATAGTAATGCATGTACTGTAAACTTACGTATTTAAAATTTAGATCGACAAAAGCTTTCGTATTGGCCCCAAGTGCAATCCAGTACTCAAACAAATCTGGGCCAAATACAAAATACCCAAAAAACCACATTTCCAAACAATAGAGCACCACAAGAAAATTTGTGCACAGAGACCACTAAACGACCGCGGAACAGCCGCAAATAGGCACCAAATGCGGCGGTTCCGCGGCGGTTTGAAACGATCTTGTGTCCAATTTTCTTGTCAGCTTCTAAAATACCCTGCACGAATTTTTGAGACTCTGTAAATAATTTTTTGACAACTTTTAAAAATCGGCAGAAATCAGAAATTCGAAATTGTATTTTCGGAAATTTTGCTCGATCAATCTTTTAAGCACGTAAGAACAAGCTAGATTAGGGTTAAAGGGTTGTCTCTGATACCATGTTTGGCTATGGCAGCGCCCTGGCCATCAAACCGTGGCCGAATGCAGAACAAAAATTTTCTAACCGGCGCTACCATAACCCCGGAATATGGATCGACCATTAACCCTAAATCTAGCAAGCAATAAAAAGAGTTTGGAATGTTATACCGAATGATCCGTGTCCTTCGGTCTATAACCTCTTCCCAAGCTCTTAGTGGCCACCATGATCAAGTTTGGTCGCCGGTCTTCCTCCATCGAAGATGATCCACCCGAGAGTCTATGAGTCGAGCTCCTACTTCATAACCAAAGTAACTAGGGTATCTAGTTTGCTAAACTAGATATGACGTAGAGTCTAATGAGGGATTAATTTGTCTCTAAACACCCTAGCTTTCTCAACACATGAGAGGGTTAGGGTGGAGGAGGAAGAAGAAAACGCCATGAGAGAATGAGTGTGAAGCTTAGAGCTCAACATGAGAAAATGCTAAGTGTTGTGAGAGTGTGAAAAGAATGAAGTAACTAAAGAAAAATATCTCAAGTCTTCACAAATGTCTCACCACCACAACAAATGTCAAGCATGCTAGAATAGTGTATTATGAGTCACACAATGAGTCACCCCATATGTCACCACCATGAGTCACTAAGTAGCATGCTTGAATTAAAGCTAAGCACACTCATCCCACCACCTCAATTAACCAGTTAACCTAAATGGTTAATAAACAAAATAAATTACAAGAATGCCCCTCATCCGTATATACATACCCGCATCCGTATTCCGAAAAATATGAATATAATGAGACAAAAATTATCCAACAATATAATACTAGGATCTGGCTTAAACCAATGCCCACTAGTATTATCTGTCCGAATCATGACGCATGCACAAGTGTACGTATATGATAGAACCCTGCCGTAAAACCATACGGCCTCTACATCGTTTCGCCCAAAGCAGGGAAACCCTCTGTGTTGGACTCTAAAGACTCATCAATACGCTGGCAGTGGATTTAACCATAAGCACGTCAGCGGCACTAGCTGTACGTAACGGCTACCCAGGTATTGAGCGAAAGGAAGGCCGACGAGCAAACTCATCCTGACCCCTACTGAGCCTGTCGGTAACAATATCCGTACAGTACGTTCTGTTCGTCTAAGAGTATCGCATATCAAGTCTAGGGGGTGGGTAAAGTCAGACCCCTAAAAACGCGACATTTCGTGTCGGTATGAAGCCCATCACCAACTGAGAAACTACCGATCCAAATCAGTAATTCTCGACTAATTTGATCAAGGATTTCTGGTGATGGCCACCCGTGTACCTCGCGACATCAACCCCCAATACCGGGAGAGACGAATCCTCGACGATCCTCTCACTGCCTCCATGTGGCTCTGGACTATACCAAACTAAAACCTGTTTGCATGACTCCTTTGAGCCGTGGTAGGGTAGTAATCAAAGAACAGTTGGAACTCACACGAGACAAATGACGATCTCGGGTCGACAGACTAATCTGTACACATACCACCTGTGAACTGCTTTATAACAATAGGTATAATACCAACTAGCAGGTTCCCGACGAGTACGTCTAGTGTACTTATAACCCAATGAGCACCTGCATACTATCTTAGGTGAACAAACTAACACCAATGGCTTGTGAGACCGGCCACCGCCCCTCGTCAGGGTCTCGATCAATATACACTAGTCTACTATGGAGTATCAATCCCCAGTCTCGATACTCCCACGACTAGGAACATTTAAGGATGTGCTTATAAACCACCCAGCACCCACGTATATGATCGCCATCATAATGCTGGTAGTCAAGCAGGAATCCTATGGGCTCCATCAACATGTAATAGTGACTGTAATGAAAGTCTACCCCAGCACCACCATGGGTTCCAACGGCATCAAGCATGCCAAATTCAAATTTTTATGGCGCTAAGTTAGACTTAACAGGATCTTTAGCTAGGTGATTAGGGTTTAAGTTTTGATATCTAGTAAACTAGAGAGAAGGAAAGAAGGTTAAACCCTTGTAGATCGAGTCCTTCTCTTCAATAGCTCGGAGTTGTAGTCTACGCGACTCTACTAGGCTCCTCTTCAAGATGAAAGAACCTCCTTCGTGATCTTTGCGCCAAAGACGATCCACCCGAAGTCCACAAGCTCATGATAACCCTTCACTAATCTCATTAGTGAAGACAACACTCCACATCAAATTACTAATCTAATGTGAGATGGTGAAGTAAGGGTTTAATTTGCTCACTAGGGTTCTCACAAGTTCAATGAGTCACATCACATGTAAGGGTTTGAACTTGGAGGTGAGGTAAAGAAAATTGTAGAGAGCAAGAGAGAGAAAGAGCTCATGAAAAATGGCCAAGGCATGAAGAATGAAAAAATGATGAAAGTAAACTCAAATGGCCCACCCTTTCCTCACTTATTCAAGCATGGAATTAAAATGCAATAAGAAATTGCAACCATGCTTGTATAGTGAGTCAAGAGTAATATACAAATAATAAAACCCATGCCTTTCCCATTCCACAAATATCTCCACAATTTACACCTCATTTTCTATTTTCTAAAAATAGAAAAACATGCCATGCTTCATATAATAATATATATATATATATATATATTTATATATATCAAATATACATTATAACACACATACACACATATTAATAAAGCAATTAGTGAGATAATGATATTAGTTAATACATAATTATATCCAATATAATTTTTATCAAATTATTAAATCAACATTTGATTTAATAATCCGGTTATATCACATATGACCGACTAATATCATTTATATGTTTATCACATTATCAAATCAACAATTGATTCGATAATCTGGTTATATCCCATTAAGCTAACCGATAACAGATAACTTCCAGACTACAATACGGTATCACATACTCGTATTTAATTAGGCCTACACATGTTAGTTATATGTATGCCCTAGAGGCCATTACTGTACATACGTTGTATATTATAGTGGATGCTTGGACATATATAGGGAGGACTTTCTTGCTCGACATGATAGTATGCTATCTGGTTACTCTTTATCTTAACATGTACTCTGATTGTCTCTATGTCACATGTTGATAAAGCCCTTAGGATGAGTACTTGACTGCCAGGACTATGATGCAGATCATACTAGTGGGGACAGTGTAGTCGCTAAGTACATCCTTCAAACGTTCCTAGTCATGGGAGTTCCGAAACAGGGCATCGATACTCCAGAGTAGACTAGCGTATGCGCTTCTTGACCCATGTGATGGGCGATGGATGATCTCATATCCATTGGTGTTTGACATCAGAGAAGGTATACGGGTGCTCAGTGGAGACTGGGTACACTGGACGGACTCGCCGAGAACTCCCAGATGGTATTATACCTCACGTCAGATGACTGTTCTCTGGTGACACAGGTACAGGTTAGTCTGTAGACCTGAGATCGTCATAGAGTCTTGTGTGATTCCCACTGTGCTTTGATTTCCATCATACCACGTCCAAGAGGGCGTGAAAAAAGGTGGCTTTTGGGTACAGTCCCGAATCACATGGAGGCAATGAGCGATAGGAGGGGTTTCGTCTCTCCCGGTATAGGGAGTTGATGTTGCGCTGTGTTCGATTGGCTATAACTGGAAATCCCTAGCCAGGATTGCTGAGATTTACTGGTAAGTGTTATCAGTAGTTTCACGAACTGTTATAGATCTCATATCGACACGACTTATCAAGCTACTTGGGTCTGACGTTTACCACCCCTAGGCGAGATATGCGACATATCAGACGAAGAGACCGGACTGTACAGGAGTGTTACTGGTTGGATTCACGGGAGAAAGTACAGGCTTGCTTGTTGTTCTTCTTATTGCTCAATACCTGGATGTCTGTTACGTTTAGCTGACCGCTTGCTGCTTGTGGATGTTTGATATGATCATCACCTACTGCCGGCGTATTGACGATTCTTTAGAGTCCAACACAGAGGTTTCTTGGCTCAGGCAAAATGGAGTAGGAGCAAATATGTGATATGTGCGGGACCGACAATAATACGTGTATGCGATACCGTATTATATTCTCGCGATATGAGATATCGGCCGGGTATATGTGATATAACCGGGTCATCGGATCAAGTATTGATTCGATGAACCGATACAGATTATATTAGTCGGTTATTTATGAAATAGCCGGATTATCGGATCTAGTGTTGATTCGATAATTTAATGTATAATTATATATTTGATATATTAAATTACATTAACTAATATAAGCTCACTTAAAGATTCTTTTTCTCACTTGGGTAATACATTGATATATATGCGATATATGTTAATTGTATTATTTTATTTTGTTACAATAAATATTGTATATGTGATATATAATATTGTAACATGTTATGGTTATAAATGCAACATGATTTGTGGAGTTTAAATATGGTTAGGGTTTAGATTAGGGTTAAGCTTTCATGAAGCTTCTTGAAGCTTTGACTTTGACCATGATATTTTGTGATATTTTGCAATGATATTTCTTTAACCCAACCCAACCCTTTAACCCTGGTTAAATCTCTACATGGGTTAAGTCTTCTTACTTAACCCATGGTTGCATTTCTAATCTCACACTTGATTTCATTATTCATCACAAAAGGTTTTTATCTTCTTCTTCTTCTTCCTTTAATGAAAAGCTTTCTAGCTTTTTCATTTGTGATGTTTATATGTGAGAAATTAAAAACAAAAAAGTGCTAAATTCCTACTTCATCATCCTAATATATTCTAGCCACTTAGATTAGGGTGTTTGCTTTGCTAATACTTGATCAGTGAAGCAAAAGCTTGGGCTTGAGTTTCTTCAAGATAGATCATCTTTATTATCGAAGATCGAAAGAAAGCTTGCATCTTTCTCTTCATGGAGCCTCTATAGAGTCCGGGTACTCGATGATCGCAGCGAAGGGATCTCAACACGGAGCTTTAGAAATGAAGGAACGGACTACAAAGGTTGTAATCCCTAACTCTTAGAAGTAAAGTTGTTTACTTGCCTTGTTTCGCCTAATCTCTAGTCTAAGATCTTAGTAAGGGTTGTTCGGCACGTCTAAAATTTAAATCGGGCATGGTTGATGCCTTATAGACCCTTGTGATAGTGCCTAGTAACCCTACAGTGGTATCAAAGCCAAGCTAGAGCTTTAGGCAAAGTCTAGACGAAGTTAAATGTCCGATCGAACCCCGAAACGTCGAAATATACCCCCTCTCTGGAAATTTTTTAATATGTTGATTTTTTCTGTATTAAAAATACTCAGAAAAATAAGCAGGGAATTCCAAGAATTAATGTGACGTACGAGCGCATAACTCCCTCAAGGGAGCGCGGAACCGTGGCCAAACCATGGGTTTGGCGGCGGTTCCGCGGCCACCCTTGGGAGTTAGGGGCCACCACTTTTGGGTTATATTCTTGGTTAATTTTGCATGCGTCTGGGAATTTTTAATTCTACTCAAGTGTTGAGTTTTCTGGAGATCTTTTGTATTTGTTGATTCGATCGGAATGTTTGACTTCGTTTAAGTTTTTTCCGGGTAATTTAGAACGTGTTAAAAAGTTCGAACGGATATCAATAACTCACTTTTTCCCCTGTCGAAAATTTTTCAAGTGTTGGATTTTTTCACGAGTTTGAAACTTCCGGAAAATCATGCAAGTAACGCGGTGGACCCTCTAGAAGAACACAAACCTTAACTCGATTATGTGACCGTCTGAACCGCCTCTAAAACTTAGGGTTTTGGGCAGTACGGCGTTGCCATATGTGAGGCGTTGGTTTGACCCTTCTACGGCTGGACCATTGGTACTGTGGCATGTGATGGATATTTTTTTGAACTCCGCTCAAGTGTTGAGCTATTTAGGAAATCTTGGGTATTTGTTTATTCGATCGGAAAGTTTAACATTGTGTATTTATCTGGAATGTGATACAATATTTAGGATCCACAAGTAGTTATGAGATGACTAATTTGAATGTTATAAATCTAGCAGTTTAGTCTCATTTGATCAGTTGCCACGGGATTTTGATGTGATCAAAAGTCCGTCGCAATCACGTAGCGTAGGCGGATACTCGCCGGGTAAACTTAATAGATAGCCACGCCCTATAGCCCCGACCAAATGACTGTAGGAGAACCCCGTCGCCAAAAGCATCCGTTTGGGTACTCGCGGCAGCGGTGTTCCGCCTTAGTGCACTTCGTCGACGGCATCTGGGGGTGCGGCCGTCTACTAAAGTTTGTGACGGGCATTCAATCAGGATGTCGGGAATCTTGTTGAATTGCCCGACTTGATATTGAAAAGTGTTTTCGAGATCGAGACTAAAATGCGGGGTTTATAATTGTTAGGCATGCGATGTCTAAGGAATTCATTTGGTTAGGCATGAGATATCTAAGGAGGTTGCGGATTCCAACTGTTGTAGTTTTACACTTTCTTTTCTGCGACCGTAAGTGTAATATGTGGTGTATCCCCGGTTTCGTTGCTATACATCAACGAAAATTGGGATACGCATATTTACTTACGTTGATGATATGAGATATTATGTGTTGCTGTGATATGTTATATTGGATCGTCGCGTTTTGAATAGCCGGGGGTTTTATATGAGATGAGAGTTTTTCTTTTTTCATTCATGTAAAATTCATTGTATGTAATATTCTTTTAATAGGGCACTTCCGGGATGAGGATGATGTCACCATTGTATATTATTTACTTTTCCGCATTAGGTAGACCCAAGGCGGGGAGCACAAGTAAACGGGTTCTAGGGTCCAGTGGGAGACCATCTCGAGGAGTCGAGACCAAGTCTCCTAACCCAAGAATTGGCAGTGTTGCTTTCCACTCTCGTAGGGGTCTAGGGATGTGGGTTTGGCTATTCATCGCGACCGTGGAATCCGTGTTTTATACAGGCTCGCATAAAACATGGAAATCTTAGTATATCCAATATTTCATATGTTATCTTCTGCTGCAATGTTCTCTGATGAGATCATATTACTGCCTGAGACGAATGTTTATATTATATATATGAGATATATGTTATATTGCTGATTTCGTTTCAAATGTGATGCTTATGATGTTGGAGATAGTGCCCTCAGAGTCAATTATTGGATCACAGGCACGTGATTGCAATGATTGAGGGGAGGACCTATCCCAGTAGGACAGTCTTACTCGAGATGATAGTATGCTATCTGGTTTATCTTTATCATCGTGTACTGCTTTAGGTGACCTTACGAGTCGCTATTACACGTTGATAAAGCCCCTAGGATTCTTGCTTGACTTCCAGCAGTATGAGGGCGATCATATAAGTGGGAGCTGGGGTCTATAAGCACATCCTAAAATGGTCCCTAGTCGTAGGAGTTTCGAGACAGGGCATCGATTCTCCACAGTAGACTAGTGTATACAGTCGAGACCCCGACGAGGGGCGGTGGCCGGTCTCACAAGCCACTGGTGTCAGTTGGTTCACCTAAGATGTATACAGGTGCTCATTTGGTTATGAGTACACCGGACAGGACTCGCCGGGAACCTGCTAGTTGGGAATATACCAGATGTCAGATAGCAGTTCCCTGGTGACATGTGTACAGGTTAGTTCATCGACCTGGGATCGTCATTTGTCTCGTGTGAGTTCCCACTGTACTTTGATTACTACCCTACCACGGCTCAAAGGAGTCGTGCAAACAGGTTTTAGTTGGGTACAGTCCCGAGCCACATGGAGGCAGTGAGCGGATCTGCAGGGGTTCGTCTCTCCCGGTATTGGGGGTGAGGTCGTGCTGTGTCTAGGAGAGCCAGAACATGAAAAGTCCTTGGCCAAGGCAGGAGATTTGCTGGTAGGTATTCCAGTAGTATCTCAGGGTGTTCTGGGCTACACTCCGACACGACTTGTACCGCTTTTGGGGGTCTGACTTTTACCAACCTCCTAGGCCCGCCATGCGATACTCATAGACGAACGGACCGGACTGTACGGATATTGTCACTGACAGGCTCAGTAGGGTGTCAGGATGAGTTCGCTCATCGACGTCCCTTTTGGTCAATACCTGGTGGCCCGTCACGTATTGGCTTATACCTCTGACGTGCTAGTGGTTAAATCCACAGCCACAGTATTGACGAGTCTTTAGAGTCCACCACACAGACAGTTACTCAAGTTTCGGGCGAAACGCTGTAGAGGCCGTATGGAGATATGGCAGGGTTCGATCAGACACGTGCGGTATTGCACGGATTGTGATCGGACGGGTTTTTTCTAGCCGGCTTTGGCTTAAGCCGGATCCTAGTATTTGATAGTGTAGTTTTGTCTCTTTGCATTTGTGTTCAGTGGGAATACAAATGCGGGCATGTATTTGCAGTAGCGGGGTTTTCCTGTAATTTATTACGGGATCGGTTTTTCTGGGGTTGCCAGTTTGCATTCCGTTCCGGCCGGTTTTCTCTTTTTCCTTCCCGGTCGGACTTTTCGTTGGAGGGTGTTAATTGCAAGTTTGCAATTAACATTTTGTGAGGGGTTTCTTTGCATGAGTGTGACCTCTTCATCATGATATTCCTTTCTTGTCCATCTCTTTGCATTTATTTGATGGTTGTTTGATTTGAGTTGAAAAGGAAATTGTTGTGACCATTATTCTTTTTGGATTTTCCTTTTCTCCTTTGTTATTTCATTCATCCATTTTCCCACCAATTCCTTTGTGGGGCCGGCCAATTTTTTCCAGCAAGGAAATTGAATGTTTTAGATTGGATGGAGAAAGGTTTAATTTGTGTGCATATTTTCTTCATATGATATTTAGTGGGCCCCCCCCCCATTTCTTTGTGTGTTGGCTGTGAAGGTTGATTTCCTTTACATTGTTTTTTGTGTGCACACTACACACAGATTAATTCCAGTGAGCTCTTAGTGCTTGGCCGAGCTCACCCATTCCATTGCATGCTTCTCTTTCCCTTCTTGCATCCATGAAAATTCTTGTGTAAATTTCCTCCAACCATGGCAACCTCATAAACCCCAAAAGAGACAAGTTTACTATACTATTCTATAGCATCCCTTGGACGCGTCGGCTAGCCAACTTCGCGCCCGAGTTGCCTCGGTCAAGAGGCGGGAGCCCGTAAAAGATTCCGGCTACGTGGTGCCCTTTCCGACGAGCGAGGAGGTGACGGAGATTCCGCGGGAGATCGGAATGGAGACGAAGACCGAAGGACACGGATCGTTTGGTATAGCATCTCTACTCTTTTCTTTTTGCTAGCTAGCTAGGTTAATGGCCCGATCCGGGTAAAAAGTCCGCGGTGGTGCCGGTTGCAAAGTTCGCAAAGTTTTTGTTTTCCGCGTTTCCGGCGTCGGATCGACGGCCGGGGCGCCCCCGCGGGCTTACATTGGTATCAGAGCCACGCCGTTAACCTACCTAGTTTGCTCTAGTATGTTTAGTACTCGATCGAACGAGAATCCCCAAAAACCGTATTTTTCCCATGCTTCAGGTTTCTGTCGTTTTTTATTTTGTCTCAGAAAATTTTTCAGGCCATCTCAGAAACATGTGTGGACAATTCTAAGACTTCTGGGAAATTTTCATACACTGATCTCCTAGTACGGCCGCGGAAGCGCTGCCAAACCCATGGTTTGGCCGCGGTTCCGCGGTGGGAAGGTTTCATCACTGCACCAAAATTTCTCAGTAGGCTTTGGACTTGGAAATAGGGCTTTTGGGATATTTTCTTTGGGCCCAGTTTTTCTGTAAGTGCTACAGTAGTATTTGGGGCCCACTTGATAATATTTGTTCGATCGGATATTTTAAACATGCTAGTTCACAGTTTTTACATTATATCTGCGACCGTGAATGTCACTTGATCGGTAAATCCCGTCTAACTGCTATAGCCCGGTTAGACGGATTTGCGAACGTGACTTTCACGTTGATGTTCTGTGATTGTACTGTGTTGTTGCGGATCGGTCGGTGGGGATAGCCTGGTTGCAGTGGTAGTACAGTTCTGTTGTATTATGTACATTTGATATTGCGGGGCGAGCGTCCGACATGTGGACTGCCGTCACTGCCTGTTTGTATTATTCTTTTGGGGCACGACCTGGTTGCGGTCGATGTACCCGTTGTATGTATATTTTACTTTCTGTACTAGGATTACCCCGCGGAGGGGTGCACGGATAGCCGGGTTCTAGAGGGCAACAAGCCCGCATCTCATGGCATTGAGACGGAGGGGGCTTCACTCTAGGATTGGCGAGCTATTCGCCGCACTCGTAGGGGGTATAGGGTTGACCCAGGAGGGGTGCCCAAGTTACCGGATTCCGTGAAGTGCTGGGTGGTCCATTCACGTAGCTGAAGGGGGCTGCCTCGCTTCAGGTTTTGGCGGGTGACTTGCCGCGCCCGTAGGGGTCTAGGATTTTCATTGTACAGGCTATCCACACGACCAGGGGAACGTCGGGTTTCAGTAGCGGCTCTGTGAAACCCGGGGATCCCAGATATCTGTATTGATCTGTATTGCTATACATTTCTGTGTTGTTGCATTTTATCACGCCTTGAGCGAAAATTATATATTATATATATATTTATAGATGTTGTATATGTTTTTCATCCGCGCTAGTCCAGTCCCCGCTCTGTCGTTAGTTAGCTAACCTAACGGGTGATGACGGGACCCAGTGGCGAATGCGGATGGCATATACGTACGTCAGTATATTTTCGTTCTTTGTGGTGTGATCAATTGATGGGACTGCATTGATTCGGATCAATGCAAGTTAAACAAACCTATTCTGATGTTGTTGGAACACTTTTTCAAAAAGCTGTTATTGCAGGGGCGTTCACTTTTGTTTTGCACCGTGGTATTCAGTTGGAATATCCTGCTCCTCAGTCGACGAGGCAAGGGCCGAGATCCCTTCACCGGGAGTGACCCCTTGGACAAAAGTTTGCGTCAGGGCAGTAATTTCACTATAGCCGATTACTTTTGCTTTGCATCGTGGTATTCATTTGGAATATCCTGCACCTCATTCTACGGGGAAAGAGCCGAGATCCCTTCACCGGGAGTGACCTCTTTAGCAAAGGTTGTCGTCACTATATTTTTATAAAGCTATCAGTTCCTTCAACGATATCAAGTTCGTTACGTTAAAGGTTTTCGCCAAAAACCATTCGTAGCCCTCCGTCGTTTCATATGGGTAGTCAATAGTATTCAAGCTGTGTTTGTTGGCCTTAGTCAAGGCACAGTGTTTGGTAGCTATTGGGTATTCATATGCTGCATAGATAGATGCGTTGGTTTGGGACAGTCGTATAGCCTTGTTGGCCTTAGTCAAGGGCTTGTACGGGTGGGTTCAAATCAACCTGGACAATGACGGGTAGAACTTGACATGTGACTTATGATTTGTTGGCCTTAGTCAAGGTCATAAGAGCATGGGGCAAAAATCCACATCGGGAGTTTCAAAAGAACTGAAACTTGCCAGGTATGCGCATACCTTCTGGAGTGTGATAACGTGAGCGGATTCCGTCACGTTATCATGTGATGAGAGTTGGATCCCGATTCCCACTGATGAGTTGGTTTACTCCTCGGGTGATCCCGGCTAATTCTTCTTTCAGGTTTGGGGAAGAATTTGACGTTACAGTGGGAGGTTTCCAGATTAGATAAAGTGACAACCATTCTGATCTAGGTTAGAGTGCACGCTGAGTGTTTCTTTTCTCTCTCTCTCTGGCAGCGACCATTGACCCGACCCTAGACTATGACTCAGTGACCAAGTTGACCGAACCTTCTTAACACTGGCTTTTGGATTATCAGAGTTGCAGACCTCTTTGCCACTCCTACTTTTACCCTTTTCTCCGGGACACCCCGTATTACTACGAACGTCCACTTCCATTGGACAAAACCATCGTATGGTTATATACGAACTCGAAGGACTTCGAGGATGGTTTCTGGTTCTGGAGAAAAAGGAATAAAGTACATTCAGTTGTCTTTTCTTTTCACCTTCTCTCAGGTTGTGAGTACTCCTTGGTTTAGGAGTACTACACCTATTACGCAAATTAGATAGTCTTCTTCCACACCCTAGGCTGGTGCCGACCGGTAGGGAATGAAGAAAGCCAATTAGCCTAAACGGTGTACAGAAGGTATTAAGTTCAGACAAAGTAAGAGATTAGTTAGAGGGCAAAGTAAATTGCGACTGCTATTCACGACCAAACCATGTACTTCTTTGTCAATCCTAAATCACCTATGAATTAAGTTCATTCAGGTGTCTTTTATCTTCACCTTCTCTCGCGTTGCGAGTGCTCCTAGGATTAGGACAGTACACCCTTTATGCTTATTGGATAGTCTTCTTCCAAATCATAGGCTGGTGCCGAACGGTAGGGAAGGAAGAAAACCATTTGGCCTAAAGGGGTGTACAGAAGGTAATGACTAAAGACATATAAAGGGATTTGGAGAGGTGGCAAAGAATTATACGGTTATAGTTGTGAATCTGGATGATGGAAGAGGCATTACTAAGAATACCAGGATACCCCATCGAAACATTTCAATGTTTCAGTTCCACTGTGTACTGTTAAAAGAAAACTGATTTCCCGATTAGTCACTTACTCCAGGGTATGTATTTACCAGGTTGGATTCTCACATCTGTATGGTTTTACAGATGATGAGTGGGAGTAAGTTATTGGGAATTAGGTGACCATCCTCATTATATCGGGATTCGTTGTAATCGGTGATATTTGAGGAAGTCACCTGGGTTGTTTGCCGGTCGGCAAATATTTGGTTTTGAATATCCGTTGTTATGCACCAATTTCAAATTAATATATCTGTACGTCTATTTTTATAGAGTGAGATATACCTTTCTGAAATTATGTCTATGACATTTACCTATACCAGTGGATGGTTAGGTAAGGAGCATTGAACAACGGTGTAATTCTTCTTAACCAAAAGTACAGTTTTCAACCTACGACACACAGTGAATGAGTCACAAGACTCAAGGGACTTATACAGAGTATTGTATATTGTCCAGTGTCCATTAGGACAGAGGGGTTGGTCCTCGTACTATATTCTGTTTACTTTTAACTTCTCTAGTTCTTAGACATGTGTTTCGTAGAAACACAGGGCCTAAGTTTTGAGGAGTTATAGGTATAAGAATAAAGTAGAGAACCAGATATTGCAAGTATCGGGATTCTTCAAGGTGATCGAAGATGTAGATACTTGTGTATAGTATTCAGTTGATAGTAATGATTAAGAGAACTAGCTTCTCTTTCAGGTTACTCATAAATGGAAGTACTCCTAAGTTGAGTAACGCTGATCGGCCTCTCTTCCATTTACTTGACATGCACTGGAGACAGCTGCATGATTTGAATCTGGTTCAATTAAATCAGTGCCTCTGTTTCTTGGATATAGAACAGTTCATATCTTGACATGGTTAAGATACGGGGAGTTGTCTGGCTTATGCTTAAAACCAGACTCTGGACAACTCAAGGCACGTTTCAGTAATGGCTGTTTGTGGGTTGACCCGGGCTATGACGAGGGTTGACTTTCTACCATCTGGAAGATCAATAGAGATATTGTTCTTGACTCGCCACAGTTTTATCAAAAATGGTTTTTTTTCAGAAAAACAGTAGTGGGGGTATGGTAGAACTGGAAGTGATTCCAGAACCACAAACGATTACTGAAGATTTCATAAGAACCTAAAGATTCAATCTGGTTTGACATTCCATTGGCCACTCCGCAGATAAGGTGGGTAACCTCAGGCACCCGAGAGGTACTTCGGTATGCTCAAGGACGGTGGCAGGGAGGTTCTTGTTTACCCAGACTTACCATTGCTGTTGTTCCAGGCTGCGAGACCCGGCGGGAGGATGAGTATAGCGTCAATCTAAACTGGCTTTAGAAGTGCACGTCTATATGACTCTGCCAGAGGGTTGTCGTAGTCAGTGGGAGCAGCGGAAGCATTGGTGGATATCAGGCTTATGTCTATTTATAGACTTAAGCAGATATAACGGAGATAGATCATCTATATCTGATGTGACAGTCGTAGGTTTGACTTCATCAGAATAAGGGATGGATCTGTTAAAAAGGTAGTAGGGTGTGATGTCCTGGTATTTGATGACATACACAGAGTAGGAAGTGATATTCCTATACTACGATCGGTTATACTTTGGTCGTCACACAGTAGTTTCTCCACATAGGACTTGGATATTATATCAGACATTCTGGTTATTAGATCTATGGTTTTAGATCTAGATTTGGGTGGTTTCCCAATCTGGGTACTTTGACAGCATTCTATGAGTATTTAGAATGGACGACTCCTGGCACGGTAGTGTACCTGCAGGTAATGGAGTCACCCTCTCTAAAGGTGTCTTACAGACTAAAGGGGAGAGGGATACGCATGATTGACAGATCACTTGCTTAGGCAATTGAGTCAATCATGAGATGTCAAGTACCACACCAGATGTTGTTCTTGCAGTAGGTGCAATAAGTAGATATTGATCCAATCCTGGAGAAACAGTCGGAAGCAGTTTTAGAACATAAGTTGATGTTCTAGGGATATGATAACGGTAGACAGTTATCATTCCAGGCTTCCAAGGTGACCTGGATGGCAGAGTGGCTGTCAGAGTTATAGTTTTCCCTCTGACGAGGGGCAGTATTTTGGACAGGTGGTCCAGGTGGATACTGAGGGAAGGCATGGCGCAGGATACTGATTAAGTTCAGTTGACGATACAGTCTAAGAAGTTTGGATTTGGAGTTCACTTATGAGCTAGGTCCCATCAGACATCCAGACATTCTAAGACAGGTATTGCTCATTTCGGGAGATAGTTTTCTCTGCGAACATGAGATATAGAGAGACATAGAAAGAAACATCAAAGCGTATCCACTCACAGAGGCTATTCCTCGAACGCAATAGTTTCGCAAACGAGCTTTGTGAGACTGACTAGTAGAGGAGTTGGGTGTTCGGTATCACACGGGCTGTGAGTATGCGACATCGCAATAATTAGCCTTGAGTGCAAGTGGGAGATTGTTGGAGATAGTGCCCTCAGAGTCAATTATTGGATCACAGGCACGTGATTGCAATGATTGAGGGGAGGACCTATCCCAGTAGGACAGTCTTACTCGAGATGATAGTATGCTATCTGGTTTATCTTTATCATCGTGTACTGCTTTAGGTGACCTTACGAGTCGCTATTACACGTTGATAAAGCCCCTAGGATTCTTGCTTGACTTCCAGCAGTATGAGGGCGATCATATAAGTGGGAGCTGGGGTCTATAAGCACATCCTAAAATGGTCCCTAGTCGTAGGAGTTTCGAGACAGGGCATCGATTCTCCACAGTAGACTAGTGTATACAGTCGAGACCCCGACGAGGGGCGGTGGCCGGTCTCACAAGCCACTGGTGTCAGTTGGTTCACCTAAGATGTATACAGGTGCTCATTTGGTTATGAGTACACCGGACAGGACTCGCCGGGAACCTGCTAGTTGGGAATATACCAGATGTCAGATAGCAGTTCCCTGGTGACATGTGTACAGGTTAGTTCATCGACCTGGGATCGTCATTTGTCTCGTGTGAGTTCCCACTGTACTTTGATTACTACCCTACCACGGCTCAAAGGAGTCGTGCAAACAGGTTTTAGTTGGGTACAGTCCCGAGCCACATGGAGGCAGTGAGCGGATCTGCAGGGGTTCGTCTCTCCCGGTATTGGGGGTGAGGTCGTGCTGTGTCTAGGAGAGCCAGAACATGAAAAGTCCTTGGCCAAGGCAGGAGATTTGCTGGTAGGTATTCCAGTAGTATCTCAGGGTGTTCTGGGCTACACTCCGATACGACTTGTACCGCTTTTGGGGGTCTGACTTTTACCAACCTCCTAGGCCCGCCATGCGATACTCATAGACGAACGGACCGGACTGTACGGATATTGTCACTGACAGGCTCAGTAGGGTGTCAGGATGAGTTCGCTCATCGACGTCCCTTTTGGTCAATACCTGGTGGCCCGTCACGTATTGGCTTATACCTCTGACGTGCTAGTGGTTAAATCCACAGCCACAGTATTGACGAGTCTTTAGAGTCCACCACACAGACAGTTACTCAAGTTTCGGGCGAAACGCTGTAGAGGCCGTATGGAGATATGGCAGGGTTCGATCAGACACGTGCGGTATTGCACGGATTGTGATCGGACGGGTTTTTTCTAGCCGGCTTTGGCTTAAGCCGGATCCTAGTATTTGATAGTGTAGTTTTGTCTCTTTGCATTTGTGTTCAGTGGGAATACAAATGCGGGCATGTATTTGCAGTAGCGGGGTTTTCCTGTAATTTATTACGGGATCGGTTTTTCTGGGGTTGCCAGTTTGCATTCCGTTCCGGCCGGTTTTCTCTTTTTCCTTCCCGGTCGGACTTTTCGTTGGAGGGTGTTAATTGCAAGTTTGCAATTAACATTTTGTGAGGGGTTTCTTTGCATGAGTGTGACCTCTTCATCATGATATTCCTTTCTTGTCCATCTCTTTGCATTTATTTGATGGTTGTTTGATTTGAGTTGAAAAGGAAATTGTTGTGACCATTATTCTTTTTGGATTTTCCTTTTCTCCTTTGTTATTTCATTCATCCATTTTCCCACCAATTCCTTTGTGGGGCCGGCCAATTTTTTCCAGCAAGGAAATTGAATGTTTTAGATTGGATGGAGAAAGGTTTAATTTGTGTGCATATTTTCTTCATATGATATTTAGTGGGCCCCCCCCATTTCTTTGTGTGTTGGCTGTGAAGGTTGATTTCCTTTACATTGTTTTTTGTGTGCACACTACACACAGATTAATTCCAGTGAGCTCTTAGTGCTTGGCCGAGCTCACCCATTCCATTGCATGCTTCTCTTTCCCTTCTTGCATCCATGAAAATTCTTGTGTAAATTTCCTCCAACCATGGCAACCTCATAAACCCCAAAAGAGACAAGTTTACTACACTATTCTATAGCATCCCTTGGACGCGTCGGCTAGCCAACTTCGCGCCCGAGTTGCCTCGGTCAAGAGGCGGGAGCCCGTAAAAGATTCCGGCTACGTGGTGCCCTTTCCGACGAGCGAGGAGGTGACGGAGATTCCGCGGGAGATCGGAATGGAGACGAAGACCGAAGGACACGGATCGTTTGGTATAGCATCTCTACTCTTTTCTTTTTGCTAGCTAGCTAGGTTAATGGCCCGATCCGGGTAAAAAGTCCGCGGTGGTGCCGGTTGCAAAGTTCGCAAAGTTTTTGTTTTCCGCGTTTCCGGCGTCGGATCGACGGCCGGGGCGCCCCCGCGGGCTTACATATGAAGCATAATAAGATGGGACTTCATTAATAAGATTAATGAAACTAAAAATAACCTAAAGATGTTGTAGAAACTTGTCTCAAAAACCGATAGCTCTAATTCTTGCTTTACATAGCAGTGTTCCTTATAGAACATCCAGCACCTTATTCGATAAGGAAAGAGCCAAGATCCCTTGACCGAGAGTGACCTCTTTAGCGAAACCAGCAGATGCTACAAACTCGGTTTATCTTTTGATTGTTTCTATAGTTTTTGCTTTGCATAGTGATATTTGTGAAATATCCTGCACCTTATTCGATGAGGAAAGAGCCGAGATCCCTTCACCGGGAGTGACCTCTTTAGCAAAAGTAGAAAAGGCCTCAAAAACATTCCATTTAAAATCACTCGATTCTACAACGATATCAAGTTTATTACGCAAAGGGTTTTCTTAAAAACCTGTCGTAGCCCTCCGTCATTCAGATAAGTACTACTTAGTATTCGTTCTACGTTTGTTCTCCTTAGCCAAGGCGTAGTGTGCGATAGCTAATTAGTGCTTATCTGTATAAGTATATGATGCGATTGAGTTAGGGTAGTCATGCGACTTTGTTGACCTTAGCCAAGTGTCGTGCGGGTGGGTTTAATTCAATCGGGAAATGACGGGTTGAACTTGGCTAGCGCTTATGATTTGTTTACCTTAGTCAAGGTCATAAGTTGCTAGAGGATAAATATTATCGGGAATTTCAAGTGTTGAAATTTGTAATGAGATTGCATACCTTCTATGAGATAGTTGGATCCCGATACCAACTGCGAGTAAGAGTTACTCCTGTGAGAGTTTTACACATTACAATTAGCCAATCAAGTAGGTGTCTAAAAAAGTGTCAACGGGGTTACGCCCGTGGGAAAACGAGGTTTATTTTAATTAGGTCCGTGCGAAAGCGCGGGGAACCTCCCTCAAAGTACCGGCACTGGCCTGGCTGAAAGATTGGCGAACTTGTAGAGTGTAATTAATCCCGGCTAGTCTTTCCTTTTAGGGTTTGATGGAAGATTTGACTAAAATAGTGGAAGACATCCTGATTAGATATATAAATAACCAATCTAATCTTGCAAGAGCATACGTTGAGTGTTTTCTTCTATCTCTCTCCAGGTAGCGACTATGTCACGCCTTAATCAAGATAATAATATGGATGTATTAACCGAACCCGCTTATTATACTGAGCTGGGGAACGTTGATCCTGCTCCAACTTATAATTGTTATAAGACAGAGCACGAAATAGGGGATTACCATAATTCCCTTTCCACCCAAACGAAGAAAGTACATGCTGATGCATCTTTTTCGGGTGTGTTCATTACCGAGAACTGTTTCTCAGTATCCTTTACGTCCTGGGTATGAGATACCGGATCAGGATCCCGCAAATGTAATTTGTTACATAGGCTACAGATAGGTAGAGAACTGAGAACGGGTGATAAATTTCAAGAGTTGGAAATAATGCAAGTGTTGCAGCTAAGTCTGTTGGCAGTTATCACCCTGTATTACCAGAATACATTGATTCTGAACGAATGTTATTAGATACCGAACCTGATATACAACATCATATCAGTCTCTTTATTAGTAAAGAAGGATATAATTTTTTATTGTTGGATAATGTTTTGAATATTTCCTATATCAAGAGTTGATCGGTTCAGGCAAGTTATCTAAAGGCATAGACGTTCTAAATCAAACCACAGTTCTTAACGTACAGAACACGCATAAGAGGAAGAGTTCAGAAATGAACGAATCCTTCTTGAGGCATTGTGTAGGGTTCCTAGGCACTCTAGTGAAGTCTCATAAGTGATCAAACATGCACAAATCAAATTTTACGGGTGCCTACAAACCCGACTACGGATCGTTTACTAGATATTTAGGCGAAACAAGCAAACTAGTTAACAACTAAACTATAAGATAACGGAAATACAACCTTTGTAGATCCGTTTGTCCACCTCCATAGCTCCGCAACGAAGTGCCTTCGCTGTCCAAGTGAACTCCCGGGCTCTAGCGTCGGCTTCGTCGAAGAATAAGCGAGCTAGGTCGTCGATGTCCATGCCGAAGATGATCTACGTCGAGGCATCGCTAGATCAAGCTCCACCTTCACCTAGTCGGAAAAACTTGTGAAGGAAACACCCTATACTACTTGGCAAGAGGTAGAGGATGAAGAAATAGGAAGTGGGTAAACTTTAGTTTTGGATTTCTCACTAGATTTCATGACTTGCCATTGGAGGAGCAAGCTTTCTTCATTGAAGAAGAAGATGAAGAAAGAAGAAGAAGATATGATAAGTTAATTAAAAATGAGATAATTAAATCAATACTTATCATGACTTCAACTATAGTTAAGTGTAGAGAATTAACTTGGGTTAGTTAAATGGTTAGGGTTAAGTATAAGACAAGAATGAAGACTAAGTCAAAGCTTCAAGAATCTTCAACTAAAAACAAAATAAGCAACCATTCATTTATCTTTTTCATTTTCCAAAATGGATATAAATAAATAAGATAAATGAATAAGTAATCAAAACCCTAATCATTAACTTAAACCATGGTTTGATTTTTTACACTTAACCAAGTAAGCATGTATCATCAAACATGATACAAACATGTGCACTAAACTATATCGCATATACAATGTGCACAATTCAAGTGAGAAAATCCATTTAAAGTGAACCAATACTAGTTAATGCAAAGCAATATATCAAATATATAATTATACATTAAATCATTAAATCAACACTTGATTCAATGATCCGGTCATATCGGATATAACCGACTAGTATCATATGTATCGGCTTATCGAATCAATCCTTGATTCGATAACTAGGTTATATCGCATATAACCATTCGACACATTTATCGCGAGAATGAAATACGGTATCACATACACGCATCATTCTCGGTCCCGTACATATCTCATATGCGCTCCTATTTCGTTTCGCTTGAGCCAGGAAACCTCTGTGTAGGACTCTAAAGACTCGTCAATACGCCGGCAGCGGATGATGATCATATCAATCACCCACAAACCGCAAGCGGTCTGCTAAACGTAACGGCCACCCGGGTATTGAGCGATTAGAAGATCGACGAGCAAGCCCGCTCACACTCCTGCGAATCCAACCAGTAACACTTACCGTACGGTCCGGTCTGTTCGTCTGATATGTCGCATATCTCGCCGAGGGGTGGTAAACGTCAGACCCCAGTAGCTCGATAAGTCATGCCGACTTGAGGTCCATAACATTCGTGAAACTACTGATAACTCTTACCAGTATATCACTGCAACCCTGGCCAGGGATTTCCTGTTATGGCCAGTCGAGCATTGCACAACATCAACCCCCAATACCGGGAGAGACGAATCCCCTCCTATCGCTCATTGCCTCCATGTGAATCGGGACTATAGCCAAAAACCACCTGTTTGCACGACTCAGTAGAGCAGTGGTAGGGTGGAAATCAAAGCACAGTGGGAGACACACAAGACTCTATGACGATCTCGGGTCTACAGACTAAGCTGTACCAGTGTCACCAGAGAACTGCCATCTGACGTGAGGTATAATACCATCTGGGAGTTCTCGGCGAGTCCGTTCAGTGTACCCAGTCTCCACTGAGCACCCGCATACCATCTTCGATGTCAAACACTAATGGATATGGGATCATCCATCGCCCATCGCATGGGTCGAGAAGATATGCGCTAGTCTACTCTGGAATATCGATGCCCCGTCTCGATATTCCCTCGACTAGGAACATTTCAAGGATGTACTCATGGACTACCCAGGCCCCACTAGTATGATCTACATCATAGTCCTGGAAGTCGAGTACACATCCTATGGGCTTTATCGACATGTAGTCAGAGAGACAGAAAGTATACATGTTAAGATAAAGTGCAACCAGATAGCATACTATCATGTCGAGCAAGAAAGTCCTACCTACATATGTCCCAGCATCCACTACAATATGTTAGTGTATATGCCCTAGAGGCCATTACTGTATCATACTAGTTTGTATATTACTTGATGGAAGCTTGGGATATTCACCTTGTATAAACAATCTTGCTCAATATAGTAGTATGCTACTTGGTTTGTTTCTACTTCAATGTGTACTTGTGTTTATTTCAGGATATCACTTATACGCATTAGTGGAGCCCTTAGGATCTTTGCTTGATTACCAGCGTTGTGATGGCAGTCACACTAGTGGGGGCTGGGTAATCTATAGGCACATCCTTATACAGGTCCCTAGTCGTAGGACTATCGAGACAGGGCATCGATACTCCGGAGTAGACTAGCGTATGCGCTTCTCATCCCAGTGTGGGAGATGGTCTGTCCCACAGCCATCAGTACGTCGTACTGGAGATAGTATACGGGTGCTCGTTGGGTTACGAGTACACTGGACAGGACTCGTCGGGAACTGAAAGGTTGGTATTATACCTATCGTCAGTTATCAGTTCCCAGGTGACATGAGTACAGCTTAGTCCGCTGACTTGACACTGGCACTTCGCCTCGAGTGTGTTCCCACTGCACTTTGATCACTACCCTACCACGGCTCAAAGGAGTCGTGCAAACAGGTGGTGGTTGGGTGCAGTCCCGAAGCACTTGGAGGCAGTGACGGTTAGACAGGATTCGTCTCTCCCGGTATTGGGGGTTGACATCGCGCTGTGTCTAGGAGAGCCATTACACGAGTAGTCCCTGGCCAGGGCAAGCGAGATATACTGGTAGGTTCCAGTGTTATCTCAGGGAGTTTTGGGCTTCACTCCGACACGACTTGTACCGCTATTGGGGGACTGACGTTTTACCGCCCCCTAGGCCCGACATGCGATGTATCAGACGAACAGACCGGACTGTACGGAGAATGTCACATTCAGACTCAGTAGGAGTTCAGATGGGGTTTCACCTCGTCAGCCTTCTTGTCGGCATCTACCTGGGGACCGTTACGCACAGCTAGTGCCGCTTGCGGTCTGTGGTTAAACCCACTGCCAACGTAGTGTCGAGTCTTTAGAGTCCCACACAGAGGGTATTCGCTTCTGGGCAAAACAGAGTAGAGGTCGCATGGTTTTGCGACAGGGTTCGTTCTCATCCGCGCACTTGTGCACGTTTGGAGTCCGGACGGATTATACTGGCAGGCTCTGGTTTGAGCCAGATACTGGTATATGTTTTGGGGTTGCTTTTATCTCTTGGTATTCTTGTTCCTCGGAACGAGAATGCAGGTGTGTATGCACAGTTGCTTGAGGCGGAGGATGAGGTATTTCATTAGGGTTTCGGAACGGGTGCGTATGCACAGTTGACAGTCGTCTTTTTCCAAACCCTAATGGATTTGTATTATATCAATTAATAATATATAATAAAATGAAATTGTGTCATGGTTGGTTTTTGTTGACTTGTTGACCATGGTTGACTTGTTGACCATGGTTGAAGTTTTGACCATCATCATTACAAAAGAAAGATGCTCTTTGATTCTAGCAAATTCATTTAATGTTTGAAATGATAATGGTCATTCTAAAACTTTCCATCAACCTTTTCATTTTCATTATTATTATTATTGATAATTCTTTTTCTTTTGCATTATGGTTGCAAGAAAGAAAAAGGATAGCTCATTCTATCATATTCATTCTCTCTCTTCACTTCATCTTCTTCTTCCTCTAGCTAAAGAGAAACCTTCTCATGTGTTGAGAATCCTGCTCTTTAAAAAGAAAAGCACCCCTTAGACACTCTCTACTCATTCTAGGTTCAAGGTTTAGCAAGCCGGAAACCCTAGTTCACTCAAAGCACGAGGAAGAGCCCAAAGGTTGAACTCTCGAGGTGGATCCATCTTCGACGGAAGAAGGCGACAAAAAGAGAACCATCAACCTCTACAAAGTTTGAAGAAGAAGGAGTTCAAGTTTAGGTATAACCATCTTCATCCGAGTAGCTAACTCTCTTTAGCTAAGTATGCTAGTTTTAGTTTAGTTAAAGATCCCGACTTTGCTTAGTCCATGTTGCCCCTTGCGCTAAAAATTTGATTTTTATACCGTTTCCGCCTCCCCGTAAGAACCGGGGGTCGCAACGTGGACTTACAGTGGTATCAGAGCCTAACTAAACTTAAACTAGCTTGGTAGTGAAGTGTAACGAAGTTCGGAACCGAAAAAAATCACAAAACCGGAAAAACAAAACCCTAAGTTTCTGTTGAAATGTTTTCTGCTCTAAATGAAATACTTTATACTTGTAAATTCGGCTCAGGGTTTTGTGTGAACACCCAAGAAAAACGATGCAGTGATTCGTTCAAACCGCCGCGCTTCCGCCGCACGAGGTAGGCATGTGCCGCGGAAGCGCCGCGGTTTGTCGTCTTCTGTGCATCGTTTTTCGTGCAGTGTGTGTCTGTGTTGGTTTTGGGATTTTTAAAATATATTATATGTGCCCAGATTTTCCAGAACTGAAATTCACTTTTGGGGTCCTATAATTCCGTTTTTTTTTTCCGAACTTCACTGCACTTTGACTATGATGGTTATATCTGTGATGTTTGCATGTATTGAACGTCGGCTAATCGCTATAGGTCGATTAGTCGGGGTTATACATGATCTGTGTTTGATATTGGATTGTGTATATGAATGTGTTGGACTGTCGCGGGTGAATAGCCGGGGTGGATGTGAGATGAGCTTTTGTTTTTCTTTCATTCATTGTAAATGTAAATTGATGTAATATTATTATTTGTTTGGCCGCACAACCGGGTCGGGATTGTAGCCGTCATTGTATAATTCTTTTTACTGTTTTTGCTCCTAGGATAGACCCATGGAGGGGTGCACAAACTACCGGGTACTTGGCGGGTAGTTTGTCGCACCCGTAGGGGTCTTGGGTGGGGTATTTGGCTATTCACCGCGACCGTGTAATCCGCTTTTCGTTGCAGGCTCGAAAGGATTGCGGATTGCTAATATATCCAATGTATTCATCTGTGATCTGTAATGTCTATCATTGCTTTCTATTTAGGCGTTGCTTATGTTTTACAGCCGCGCTAGCCCAGCCCCCGCTCTGTCGTTAGTTAAGTAACCTAACGAGTGATGACGGGACCCCGTGGCGAATGCGAATGGCATAAGCGTACGTCATATTTTGGTTGTTTTCTGCAATGGTAGGATTAAATGATGGGACGCATTAAAAGAACTAATGCAAGAATATCACGCATTAAAAGAACTAATGCAAGATAATAAACCAAGTTAAAATCGTTGGAACACTTTCGAAAAACCACTCGGTTCTTTTCAAAACTAACTTTTAAATGCGGAGCTTGAGCCACTCCTTCTAAAAGCTATCTCGTTCCATCGATTATATCAAGTTCACTACGTTCACGGTTTTACCAAAACCATTCGTAGCCCTCCGTCGTTTCGCATGAATAGGCAATAGTATTCAAGCTGTGTATTTTGGCCAAAGTCAAGGCACAGTGATTGGTAGCTATTGGGTGTTCATGTGTGGCATAGATAGATGCGTTGGTTTGGGACAGTCGTGCTGCCATTTTGGCCAAAGTCAAGGGTATGTACGGATGGATCCAAATTAACCTGGAAAGTGACGGGTAGAACTTGACATGTGACTTATGATATTTTGGCCAAAGTCAAGGTCATAAGAGCATGGGGCAAAAATCCACATCGGGAGTTTCATAAGTACTGAAACTTGCTAGATTTGCATACCATTTGGAGTGTGATGATTATTGTAGGATTCCTTCATTTTTCGTCACGCAATGATATTTGGATCCCGATCCTACTGTGAGTATATGCTACTCCTCGGGAAATTTCTCACTAAACGATCAATGCTATAAACCTAGTAGGTGCCTAGAAAGGTGTTAGCGGGGCTACGCCCCCAGGGAAAAGAGGTTCTTAAATTAAGGAACTTCGCGAAAGCGTTGGAAAACCTCCCTCGAAGTACCGACACTGGCCTGGCTGAACGGTTAAGCAAGTATTGTACGGTGGGATTGATCCCGGCTAATTCTTCCTTTGTGGTTTGAGGAGGGATTCGAGAGACAGTGGGAGCCATCCTGTTTAGACAAATTAAAAACCATTCTAAACTTGCAAGAGCATCGTGCTAAGTGTTTCTTCTCTCCCCCTGCAGCGACCAAATCGAAATGACTGGACTTAAGTTACTTCTAGATAAAAACATACTGACAGGGCCAAACTACAAAGATTGGCTCAGGAATGTCAAATTGGCAATCGCTTACGACAAGCTGGGGTATCTTCTTACCACCAAAGCTCCCCCCGTCCCAGGTCCCACCTCCAGCGTCGCGGATAAGGAAATCCGTAAGACTTGGGAGATTGATTGCGCGAAGGCCAGGTGCCTCGTGCTTGCCTCTATGGACAACGAACATCAGAGGAGGCATGAGAATATGGACCTCGAGTCCATATTTCTCCATACAAAAGAACTGTATGGAGAGCAGTCTCGTATCGCAAGATACGAAGTGTCGAAGAAGTTGTTTTCGACAAAGTTGGCCGTCGGATCATCGGTAGCGGGCCACGTGCTTAAGATGATTGGCTACACTGAGGAGCTCGCAGAACTTGGGACCATGTTGGATAGTGAACTCTATACAGATTTAATTCTCCAGTCCCTTCCATCCACTTACGCCCAGTTCATACTGAATTTCAACTTGCAAGAAAAGGAAGTTGAACTTTCAGAACTCCTCAACCTGCTGAGGAGCGCAGAGGGCACCCTACAGAAGAGTAGGGAAACACCCGCTTTGTTTGTAGGAGGATCTTCTTCCTCTAGGTCCAAGGCGAAAGCCAAGGGAAAGAGGAAGAAAGCCCCCGCCAAACCAAGAGGCGGTGTTAGTAAAGTGGGTACGAAGGGAAAGGAAAAGGCAACAAAGATTGCGGGGAAGCTTGTTGGAAAGGAAGAATGCTTCTATTGTCATAAGAGTGGACACTGGAAGAAAGATTGCAGGGCTTGGAAAGCCTGGACACAGGAACTGAAGCAGGTTGCGGCTTCAGCTTCAGGTGTGTATGTTATTGAAAACTGTCTTTCTATAAACTCTACTTCCTGGGTATTGGATACCGGATCAGGATCTCATATCTGTAATTCTTTGCAGGCGTTGAGAAACCGTAGGTTTTTGAAGGAAGGTGACATGACCCTCAGAGTTGCGAACGGAGCTAGCATGGATGCTAAAGCCGTGGGGGACTATCACCTAGGAATGTCAGATGGGCATGTTTTGTTTTTGCGTAATTGCTTTTTTGTACCCAACGCAACTTGTAATATCATTTCTGTATCTTTGGTTTCTAAAGAAGGTTATGAATTTGCGTTTGTAAGTAATGTTGTAAACATTCACCTTAATCAAGTTCTGATTGGGTCAGGTACACTGAGCAATGGTATATACGTATTAAACCAACCACAGATTTTCAATATCCAGAATACACACAAAAGAAAGTCTCCAGATATCAATCAGACTTTCTTATGGCATTGTAGACTGGGTCACATCAATGAGAGAAGGTTGACTAAGTTACATACAGAAGGATATTTGGATCCGTTCGAATATCAATCATATGCCACTTGTCAATCCTGTCTCAAAGGAAAGATGACAAAGACTCCGTTCACTGGACACGGAGTAAGAGCGAGCGAGCTCTTGGGACTCGTACACAGCGACGTGTGCGGTCCAATGTCTACACATGCGCAAAGCGGTTATTCTTACTTCATTACTTTTACGGATGATTTTTCAGGATACGGTTATGTCTTCTTAATGAAACATAAGTCCGAAGCTTTTGAAAAATTCCAGGAATTTAAGAATGAAGTAGAAAAACAAACCGGCAAAAGTATCAAGATTCTAAGATCGGATCGAGGTGGAGAATACTTAAGTGCCGAGTTCCTGAATTATTTAAAAGAGAACGGGATTCTCTCTCAGCTTACTCCTCCATACACTCCGCAACACAACGGTGTATCGGAGAGACGGAACCGAACCCTATTGGATATGGTACGGTCCATGATGAGTAACACTGAGTTACCGCAATCATTCTGGGGGTATGCGCTAGAATCAGCTGCGTACCTTTTGAACCGAGTTCCTACTAAGACTGTGCCTACTACACCATATGAGATGTGGTGTGGGAAGAGACCCCATCTCAGTCACATTAAGACTTGGGGAAGTCCAGCTTTTGTTAAAAAGCAGCATGCGGACAAGCTCGAGGCGCGCTCAGTACTGTGTAAGTTTGTGGGATATCCAAAGAATTCCAAGGGATATCTCTTCTACTACGAAGAGCAACAAAAAGTTCTTGTTTCTCGTCATGCCCACTTTCTAGAACATCAGTTCTTAGAAAAAGAATTAAGTGGGAGCGCAGTAGAACTGGAAGAAATTCCAGAACCACAGACTATTACTGAAAGCTTAGTGGAACCAGAGGGTTCAAATGAACAGGACATTCCTACGCCGCTCCGCAGAAGTAGTAGGCAGTCTCATCCGCCCGAGAGATACTACGGTTTTCTCATAGACGGGGATAGAGAGGATTGCATCATAGACTATGATGAGCCTACTAGCTTCCAGCAGGCCGTTCAGAGCGTTGACTCGGTAAAATGGCTGGATGCAATGCGGACCGAAATGGAGTCCATGTACACCAACAAAGTATGGACGTTGGACATTGCTCCAGACGGGGTAAAACCCGTAGGATGCAAGTGGATCTTCAAAAGGAAGATTGGTGTAGATGGACAGGTTGAGACCTATAAAGCTAGACTTGTAGCAAAGGGTTTCCGTCAAAGACCTGGCTTGGACTATGACGAAACCTTTTCTCCAGTGGCTATGCTGAAATCCATTCGGATCCTTCTTGCCATTGCTGCCTTCCACGATTATGAGATTTGGCAGATGGACGTAAAAACCGCTTTTCTAAATGGAAGTTTAGAGGAGTGTGTCTATATGGATCAGCCAGAGGGTTTCATTCAGAGTGGGAGCAGCGGAAAGGTGTGCAAGTTGCTTAAGTCCATCTATGGACTAAAGCAGGCATCGAGGAGTTGGAACATCTGTTTTGATGAGATGGTCAAGGAATTTGACTTTATCAAAAATCCAGATGAACCATGCATCTATAGTAGATTTGTAGCGAGAACTGTAGTATTCCTTGTTTTATACGTGGATGACATTCTCTTAATAGGAAATGACATTCCTATGCTACAATCTGTCAAGGGTTTCTTGTCACACAGGTTCTCCATGAAAGACCTGGGTGATGCCTCTTACATCCTGGGGATCCGGATCCATCGTGATAGATCCAAGAGGATATTAGGACTTTCACAGTCCAGGTACATCGACACCGTACTGAAAAGATTCAGTATGGAAGATTCCAAGCGCGGTAACCTACCGGCTTGTCACGGGATCACCCTCTCTAAAGAGATATCTCCCAAGACTGATTTGGAGAGGGATCGCATGTCTATTATACCCTACGCTTCTGCGGTAGGCTCTATAATGTATGCGATGTTGTGTACCAGACCGGATGTAGCTTATGCACTGAGTGTAGTAAGCCGGTATCAGTCAAACCCTGGGGAGAAACATTGGATAGCAGTAAAGAACATTCTCAAGTACCTGAGAAGGACTAAGGAGATGTTCTTGGTGTATGGCGGAAAAGACCTCCAGATTGAGGCCTTTGCTGACTCCAGCTTCCAGAGTGACAAGGATGATTCCAAGTCCATGTCGGGTTTTGTCTTTACCCTCAATGGAGGGGCGGTGTGTTGGAAGAGTTCCAAACAGGAAACCGTTGCAGACTCGACTATGGAAGCGGAATACATCGCTGCATCTGATGCCGCAAAAGAAGCTGTCTGGATAAGGAAGTTCTTAAAAGAACTTCAGGTGGTTCCGTCCATTGTTGACCTAGTACCTCTGTATTGCGACAACAACGGGGCTATAGCTTTAGCAAAGGAACCCAGGTCCCATCAGAGATCCAGGCACATCTTGAGGCGGTATCACCTGATCAGGGAGATCGTGGATCGCAAGGAGATCGAGGTTCGGAGGGTTGCTTCAGAAGAGAACACTGCAGATCCATTCACCAAGGCCTTACCCCAGACTCAGTTCGAGCGGCTGATCTGTAAGTGCACGGCGGCGCCCCGGCCGTCAATCCGACGCCGGAATGCGGAAGCTCTGATAAACTTAAATTTTTGCGGACTTTGCAAACCGGCACCACCGCGCACTAAACTCCGGATCGAACCATTAACTAGTCTAAGCTACTTAGAAGATGGGTTAGAGATATACCGACTGATCCGAGTCCTCCGGTCTTCATCTCCACTCCGATTTCCTCGCGGGATCTCCGTCTGTCTCCTCCTCGTCGGAAAGGGCACCACGAAGCCGGGTACTTTTACGGGCTCCCGCCTCTATACCGAGGCAACTCGGGCATGAAGCCGGCAACTCGACATGCCCAAGGTTTGCTGTAGGATGTGTAGGGTCTATGTCTCATTGGGGTTTTGGTTGCCTTTTGAAGATGGAGGAATGTGAAGAACCAAAATGGAGATGAAACTTTGGTGTATTCAAATGAGATGATAATTTCTCCACTCTCCCAAAAATGAAATTTTTTTCCCATCACCAAGTAGTGGCCGGCCTTGTCACTCTTGGAATGGTGGAGGGAGAAAACAATATGTAGTATGAAGGGAGGTGATGGTAGGATGAAGAGAGGAGGTGACCACATCAAGAGACAAATAAACATACAACCATGCTTATTCCACTATTCAACCCATACCCTTTCAATTCACATTAAAGCAAGCATGGAGGATAGATATAAAAGCTATCATAATCAACACAATTGCATAAAACCCCTCCACAAAATGTTATTTGCGAACTTGCAAATAACCCCCCTCCATCGGAAAAGTCCGGCCGGGAAAGAACAAAGGAAAACCGGCCGGAACGGAATGCAAACTGGCAACTCCAGAAAACTGGTCCCGTAATAAATTACAGGAAAACCCCGATACTGTGCATACACACCCGCATCTGTATTCCGTCCGGATACAAATGCAATAAGACAAAATCTACACTGTACTAAACTAGGACCGGCTTAAACCAAAGCCGGCTAGTAAAAACCGTTCGATCCTGATCCGTGCAATACCGCACGTATCTGATCGAACCCTGCCATATAACTATACGGCCACTAGTACAAAACTGTCCGATCCTGATCCGTGCAATACCGCACGTATCTGATCGGACCTTGCCATATCTCCATACGGCCTCTACAGCGTTTCGCCCGAAAGCTGAGTAACTGAAAGTGTGGTGGACTCTAAAGACTCGTCAATACTATGGCTGTGGATTTAACCACTAGCACGTCAGAGGTATAAGCCAATACGTAACGGGCCACCAGCTATTGACCAAAAGGGACGTCGATGAGCGAACTCATCCTGACACCCTACTGAGCCTGTCAGTGACAATATCCGTGCAGTCCGGTCCGTTCGTCTATGAGCATCGCATGGCGGGCCTAGGGGGTTGGTAAAAGTCAGACCCCCAAAAGCGGTACAAGTCGTGTCGGAGTGTAGCCCAGAACACCCTGAGATACTACTGGAATACCTACCAGTAAATCTCCTTGCCTTGGCCAAGGACTTTGTGTAATGGCTCTCCTAGACACAGCACGACCTCACCCCCAATACCGGGAGAGACGAACCCCTGAAGATACGCTCACTGCCTCCATGTGGCTCGGGACTGTACCCAACTAAAACCTGTTTGCACGACTCCTTTGAGCCGTGGTAGGGTAGTAATCAAAGTACAGTGGGAACTCACACGAGACAAATGACGATCCCCAGGTCGATGAACTAACCTGCACACATGTCACCAGGGAACTGCCATCTGACGTCTGGTATATGACCAACTAGCATGTTCCCGGCGAGTCCTGTCCGGTGTACTCATAACCCAATGAGCACCTGTATACATCTTAGGTGATCCAACTGACACCAGTGGCTTGTGAGACCGGCCACCGCCCCTCGTCGGGGTCTCGACTGTATACACTAGTCTACTAATGGAGTATCGATGCCCGGTCTCGAAACTCCCACGACTAGGGACCTTTTAAGGATATGCTTGTAGACCCCCAGCTCCCACTTATATGATCGCCCTCATACTGCTGGTGGTCAAGCAAGAATCCTAGGGGCTCTATCAACGTGTAATAACGACGTGTCATGTCACTTAAAACAGTACACGATGATAAAGGTAAACCAGATAGCATACTATCATCTCGAGTAAGACTGTCCTACCGGGATAGGTCCTCCCTCAATCATTACAATCACGTACCTGTGACCTAATAATTGACTCTGAGGGCACTATCTCCAACAATCTCCCACTAGCACTCAAGGCTAATTATTGCGATGTCGCATACTCACAGCCCGTGTGATACCGAACATCCAACTCCTCTACTAGTCAGTCTCACAAAGCTCGTTTGCGGAACTATTGCGTTCGAGGAATAGCCTCAGTGAGTGGATCCGCTTAGATGTTTCTTTCTATGTCTCTCTATATCTCAAGTTCGCGGAGAAACCCATCTCCCGAAAAGAGCAATACCTGTCTTAGAATGTGTCTGGATGTCTGATGGGACATAGCTCATAAATGAACTCCAAATCCAAACTTCTTAGACTGTATCGTCAACTGAACTTAATCAGTATCCTGCGCGCCATGCCTCCCTCAGTATTGCCTTGGACCACCTGTCCAAAATACTGCCCCTCATCAGAAGGAAAAACTATAACTCTGACAACCTCCTTGTCGTCCATGTCACCTTGGAAGCCTGGAATGATAACTGTCTCCTGAATGAGGCTGTCGTTATCATCTCCCTAGAACATCCACTTATGTTCTAAAACTGCTTCCGACTGTTTCTCCAGGATTGGATTAATGTCAACTTATTGCATCTAGTGCAAGAACAATATCTGGTGTGGTACTTGACATCTCATGATTGACTCAATTGCCTGAGCAAGTGATCTGCCAATCATGCCCGTCCCTCTCCCCTTTAGTCTGTAAGACACCTTTGGAGAGGGTGACTCCATTACCTGCAGGTACACTACCGTGCCAGGAGTCGTCCATCCTAAATACTCTTAGAATGCTGTCAAGTACCCTGATTGGGAAACCACCCAAATCTAGATCTAAAACCATAGATCTAGTAACCAGTATGTCTGATATAAAATCCATGTCCTTTATGGAGAAACCACTGTGTGACGACCAAAGTATAACCGATCGTAGTAAAGGAATATCATTTCCTACTACCTTCTCAACAGATCCATCCCCTATTCTGATGACGTCAAACCTATGACTGTCACATCAGAAATAGATGATCTATCTCCGCTATATCTGCTTTAGTCTATAAATAGACATAAGCCTGATGTCCACCAATGCTTCCGCTGCTCCCACTGACTACGACAACCCTCTGGCAGAGTCATATAGACGTGCACTTCTAAAGCTAGTTTAGAACGACGCTATACTCATCCTCCTGCCGGGTCTCGCAGCCTGGAACAACAACAATGGCAAGTGTGGGTAAACAAGAACTTCCCCGTCACCGTCCTTGAGGCTACCGGAGTACCTCTCGGGTGCCTGAAGTTACCCACCTTATCTGCGGAGTGGCCAATGGAATGTCAATCCAGATTGAATCTTTAGGTTCCTTATCAAATCTTCAGTAATCGTTTGTGGTTCTGGAATCACTTCCAGTTCTACCATACTCCCACTACTGTTTTCTGAAAAAATCCATTTTTAATAAAACTGTGGCGAGTCTAGAACAATATCGCTATTGTTCATCCAGATGGTAGAAAATCAACCCTTGTCATAGCCTGGGTCAACCCACAAACAGCCATTACAGAAATGTGCCTCGAGTTGTCCAGTGTCTGGTTTTAATCATAAACCGGACAACTCCCGTACCTTAACATCGTTAAGATATGAACTGTTCTATATCCAATATAGAAACAGAGGCACTGATTTAATTGAACCAGATTCAAATCATGCAGCTGTCCCCAGCGCATGTCAACTAAATGGAAGAAGGCCGATCAGCGTTACTCAACTTAGGAATACTTCCAATTATGAGTAACCTGAAAGAGAAGCAAGATCTCTTTATCATTACTATCAACTGAATACCATACACAAGCATCTACATCTTCGATCTCTTTGAAGAATCCCGATACTTGCTATACCTGGTTCTCTACTCTATTCAAATACCAATAACTTCTCCAAATTCGGACCCTGTGTTTCCACGAAACACTTGTCTAAAAACTAGAGAAATCATAAGTAAACTGAATGTAGTACGAGGACCAACCCCTCTGTCCTGATGGACCCTGGACAACATACAATACTTTGTATAAGTCCCTTGAGTCTGATAACTCATTCACTGTGTGTCGTAGGTCGAAAACTGTACTTATGGTTAAGAAGAATTACACCGCTGTTTAATGCTCCTTACCTAACCATCCACTGATATAGGTAAATGTCGTAGACATAATTTCAGAAAGGTATATCTCACTCTATGAAAATAGACGTACAGATATATCAATTTGAAATTGGTGCATAACAGCGGATATTCAAAACCAAATATTTGCCGACCGGCAAACAGCCCAGGTGATTTCCTCAAATATCACCGATTACAACGAATCCCGATATGATGAGGATGATCACCCAATTCCCAATAACGTACTCCCACTCATCATCTGTAAAACCATACAGATGTGAGAATCATACCTGGTAAATACATACCCTGGAGTAAGTGTCTAATCGGAAAATCAGTTCTCTTTTAACATTACACAGTGAAACTGAAACATTGAAATGTTTCGATGGGGTATCCTGGTATTCCTAGTAATGCCTCTTCCATCATCACGTCTGTAACCTTGTAATTCTTTGCCACCTCTCCAAATCCCTTCATCTGTCTTTAGTCTTTACCTTCTGTACACCCCTTTAGGCCAAATGGTTTTCTTCCTTCCCTACCGTTCGGCACCAGCCTATGGTTTGGAAGAAGACTATCCAATAAGCATAATGGGTGTACTGTCCCTATCCTAGGAACACTCGCAACACGAGAGAAGGTGAAGATAAAAGACACCTGAATGTACTTTATTCCTATTTCTCCTGGACCAGGATCCATCCCCGAACTGGAACAAGTTCCTTTCGAGTTCGTATATAACCATACGATGGATTATCCAATAAAATGGGATCTTCGTAGTGATACGGAGTGTCCTGGAGAAATACAAAGGTGATTTAGGATTGGCGAAGAAATACTTGGTTCGGTTGTGAATAGCAGTCGCAATTTACTTTGCCCTCTTACTAATCCCTTGTTTTGTCTGAACTTAATACCTTCTGTACACCGTTTAGGCTAACTGGTTTTCTTCATTCCCTACCGGTCGGCACCAGCCTATGGTTTGGAAGAAGACTATCCAATTTGCGTAATAGGTGTACTACTCCTAAACCAAGGAGTACTCGCAACCTGAGAGAAGGTGAAAAAGAAAAGACAACTGAATAATCCTATCCGTTTTCTCCAGAACCGGAAACCATCCTCGAATCCCTTCGAGTTCGTATCTAACCATACGATGGTTTTGTCCAATGGAAGTGGACGTTCGCAGTAATACGGGGTGTCCTGGAGAAAAGGGTAAAAGTAGGAGTGGCAATGAGGTCTGCAACTCTGACAATCCAAAAGCCTGTGTTAAAGAAGGTTCGGTCAACTTGGTCACTGAGTCAAAGTCTTAGGGTCGGGTCAAATGGTCGCTGCCAAAGAGAGAGAGAGAAGAAACACTCAGCCTGCACTCTAACCTAGATCAGAATGGTTACCAATTTATCTAATCTGGAATCCTCCCACTGTACCTCAAATTCTCCTCCAAACCAGAAAGAAGAATTAGTCGGGGTCACCCGAGGAGTAAACCAACTCATCAGTGGGAATCGGGATCCAACTCTCATCGCATGATAACGTGACGGAATCCGCTCACGGTATCACACTCCAGAAGGTATGCGCATATCTGGCAAGTTTCAGTTCTTTTGAAACTCCCGATGTGATTTCTGCCCCATGCTCTTATGACCTTGGCGTGAGGTCAAAATATCATAAGTCACATGTCAAGTTCTGCCCATCATTATCCAGGTTAATTTGAATCCACCCGTACATACCCTTGACGTAGGCCAAAATAGTAGTACGACTGTCCCAAACCAACGCATCTATCTATGCAACAGATAAATACCCGGCAGCTACCAAACACTATGCCTTGGCGTGAGGTCAAAATACATAGCTTGAATACTACCGAATATTTAACTGAAATGATGGAGGGCTACGAATGGTTTCTGGAGAAAACCTTTAACGTAATGAACTTGATATCGTTGAAGGAACGGATAGCTTTTTAGAAATATAGTGACGACAACTTCCGCTAAAGAGGTCACTCCCGGTGAAGGGATCTCGGCTCTTTCCCCGTAGAATGAGGTGCAGGATATTCCAAATGAATACCACGGTGCAAAGCAAAAGTAATCGGCTATAGTGAAGTTAATGCCCTGACGCAAACTTCTGTCCAAGGGGTCACTCCCGGTGAAGGGATCTCGGCCCTTGCCTCGTCGACTGAGGAGCAGGATATTCCAATGAATACCGCGATGCAAAACAAAAGTGAACGTCCTTGCAATAACAGCTTTTTTTTGAAAAAGTGTTCCAACAACATCAGATTAGGTTTGTTTTTAAACTTGCATTGATCCGAATCAACGCAGTCCCATCAATTGATCACACCACAAAGAACGAAAATATACTGACGTACGTATATGCCATCCGCATTCGCCACTGGGTCCCGTCATCACCCGTTAGGTTAGCTAACTAACGGCAGAGCGGGGACTGGACTAGCGCGGATGAAAAACATATACAACATCTACTAATATATATACCAATATATAGTATTTCGCTCAAGGCGTGAATAAAATGCAACATCACAGAAATGTACAGCATCACAGAAACAATACAGATATCTGGGATCCCCGGGTTTCACAGAGCCACTACTGAAACCCGACGTTCCCCTGGTCGTGTGGATAGCCTGTGCAATGAGAATCCTAGACCCCTACGGGCGCGGCAAGTCACCCGCCAAAACCTGAAGCGAGGCAGCCCCCTTCAGCACCGTGAATGGACCACCCAGCACTTCACGGAATCCGGTAACTTGGGCACCCCTCCTGGGTCAACCTGTACCCCCCACGAGTGCGGCGAGTAGCCCGCCAATCCTAGAGTGAAGCCCCCTCCGTCTCAATGCCATGAGATGCGGGCTTGTTGCCCTCCAGAACCCGGCTATCCGTGCACCCCTCCGCGGGGCAATCCTAGTACAGAAAGTAAAATATACATACATCGGGTACATCGACCGCAACCAGGTCGTGCCCCAAAATAATAATACAAACAGGCAGTGACGGCAGTCCACATGTCGGACGCTCGCCCCGCAATATCAAATGTACATAATACAACAGCACAGTACTAGCATTGCATCCAGGCTATCCCCCACGACCGATCCGCAACATCACAGCAAATACATAGAACATCAACGTGAAAGTCACGTTCGCAAATCCGTCTAACCGGGCTATAGCAGTTAGACCGGATTTACCGATCGAGTGACATTCACGGTCGCAGATATAATGTAAATACTGTGAAAAATGTGTTTAAAAATATCCGATCGATCAAAAAATAACAAGTGGGCCCCCAAACAAAACTGTAGCACTCACAGAAAACCTGGGCCCAATTTTAATATCCCAAAACCCATGAAATAAACCCAGAAAGCCTCTGGAAAAAATTGATGCAGTGATGTCTACAGTATGCGGCGGAAGGGCGGCGAAAAGTGGGGATGTGCGGCGCTTCCGCGGTCTTACTGTGGGGTCACATCATCGAAATTTTACAGAGTTCTTATATTTTCTACTAAATCAATATTTTACAACCTGAAAAATTTTTGGAGACTGAAAAATTTCAACAGAAACTGTCGTGGGCAAATACGGGTTTTTGGACATTTCGATCGATCGGAACTCAAAAACACATTACACAAAGCTAGACTAAGTTAATGGGGAGGCTCTGATACCACTGTAAGTGCACGGCGGCACCCCGGCCGTCAATCCGACGCCGGAATGCGGAAGCTCTGATAAACTTAAATTTTTGCGGACTTTGCAAACCGGCACCACCGCGCACTAAACTCCGGATCGAACCATTAACTAGTCTAAGCTACTTAGAAGATGGGTTAGAGATATACCGACTGATCCGAGTCCTCCGGTCTTCATCTCCACTCCGATTTCCTCGCGGGATCTCCGTCCGTCTCCTCCTCGTCGGAAAGGGCACCACGAAGCCGGGTACTTTTACGGGCTCCCGCCTCTATACCGAGGCAACTCGGGCATGAAGCCGGCAACTCGACATGCCCAAGGTTTGCTGTAGGATGTGTAGGGTCTATGTCTCATTGGGGTTTTGGTTGCCTTTTGAAGATGGAGGAATGTGAAGAACCAAAATGGAGATGAAACTTTGGTGTATTCAAATGAGATGATAATTTCTCCACTCTCCCAAAAATGAAATTTTTTTCCCATCACCAAGTAGTGGCCGGCCTTGTCACTCTTGGAATGGTGGAGGGAGAAAACAATATGTAGTATGAAGGGAGGTGATGGTAGGATGAAGAGAGGAGGTGACCACATCAAGAGACAAATAAACATACAACCATGCTTATTCCACTATTCAACCCATACCCTTTCAATTCACATTAAAGCAAGCATGGAGGATAGATATGAAAGCTATCATAATCAACACAATTGCATAAAACCCCTCCACAAAATGTTATTTGCGAACTTGCAAATAACCCCCCTCCATCGGAAAAGTCCGGCCGGGAAAGAACAAAGGAAAACCGGCCGGAACGGAATGCAAACTGGCAACTCCAGAAAACTGGTCCCGTAATAAATTACAGGAAAACCCCGATACTGTGCATACACACCCGCATCTGTATTCCGTCCGGATACAAATGCAATAAGACAAAATCTACACTGTACTAAACTAGGACCGGCTTAAACCAAAGCCGGCTAGTAAAAACCGTTCGATCCTGATCCGTGCAATACCGCACGTATCTGATCGAACCCTGCCATATAACTATACGGCCACTAGTACAAAACTGTCCGATCCTAATCCGTGCAATACCGCACGTATCTTATCGGACCTTGCCATATCTCCATACGGCCTCTACAGCATTTCGCCCGAAAGCTGAGTAACTGAAAGTGTGGTGGACTCTAAAGACTCGTCAATACTATGGCTGTGGATTTAACCACTAGCACGTCAGAGGTATAAGCCAATACGTAACGGGCCACCAGCTATTGACCAAAAGGGACGTCGATGAGCGAACTCATCCTGACACCCTACTGAGCCTGTCAGTGACAATATCCGTGCAGTCCGGTCCGTTCGTCTATGAGCATCGCATGGCGGGCCTAGGGGGTTGGTAAAAGTCAGACCCCCAAAAGCGGTACAAGTCGTGTCGGAGTGTAGCCCAGAACACCCTGAGATACTACTGGAATACCTACCAGTAAATCTCCTTGCCTTGGCCAAGGACTTTGTGTAATGGCTCTCCTAGACACAGCACGACCTCACCCCCAATACCGGGAGAGACGAACCCCTGAAGATACGCTCACTGCCTCCATGTGGCTCGGGACTGTACCCAACTAAAACCTGTTTGCACGACTCCTTTGAGCCGTGGTAGGGTAGTAATCAAAGTACAGTGGGAACTCACACGAGACAAATGACGATCCCCAGGTCGATGAACTAACCTGCACACATGTCACCAGGGAACTGCCATCTGACGTCTGGTATATGACCAACTAGCATGTTCCCGGCGAGTCCTGTCCGGTGTACTCATAACCCAATGAGCACCTGTATACATCTTAGGTGATCCAACTGACACCAGTGGCTTGTGAGACCGGCCACCGCCCCTCGTCGGGGTCTCGACTGTATACACTAGTCTACTAATGGAGTATCGATGCCCGGTCTCGAAACTCCCACGACTAGGGACCTTTTAAGGATATGCTTGTAGACCCCCAGCTCCCACTTATATGATCGCCCTCATACTGCTGGTGGTCAAGCAAGAATCCTAGGGGCTCTATCAACGTGTAATAGCGACGTGTCATGTTACTTAAAACAGTACACGATGATAAAGGTAAACCAGATAGCATACTATCATCTCGAGTAAGACTGTCCTACCGGGATAGGTCCTCCCTCAATCATTACAATCACGTACCTGTGACCTAATAATTGACTCTGAGGGCACTATCTCCAACAGATCGAGATGATAGGTCTTCGGTACGCCAGTTCATGGCCTTAGTGCAAGTGGGAGATTGTTAGTGTATATGCCCTAGAGGCCATTACTGTATCATACTAGTTTGTATATTACTTGATGGAAGCTTGGGATATTCACCTTGTATAAACAATCTTGCTCAATATAGTAGTATGCTACTTGGTTTGTTTCTACTTCAATGTGTACTTGTGTTTATTTCAGGATATCACTTATACGCATTAGTGGAGCCCTTAGGATCTTTGCTTGATTACCAGCGTTGTGATGGCAGTCACACTAGTAGGGGCTGGGTAATCTATAGGCACATCCTTATACAGGTCCCTAGTCGTAGGACTATCGAGACAGGGCATCGATACTCTGGAGTAGACTAGCGTATGCGCTTCTCATCCCAGTGTGGGAGATGGTCTGTCCCACAGCCATCAGTACGTCGTACTGGAGATAGTATACGGGTGCTCGTTGGGTTACGAGTACACTGGACAGGACTCGTCGGGAACTGAAAGGTTGGTATTATACCTATCGTCAGTTATCAGTTCCCAGGTGACATGAGTACAGCTTAGTCCGCTGACTTGACACTGGCACTTCGCCTCGAGTGTGTTCCCACTGCACTTTGATCACTACCCTACCACGGCTCAAAGGAGTCGTGCAAACAGGTGGTGGTTGGGTGCAGTCCCGAAGCACTTGGAGGCAGTGACGGTTAGACAGGATTCGTCTCTCCCGGTATTGGGGGTTGACATCGCGCTGTGTCTAGGAGAGCCATTACACGAGTAGTCCCTGGCCAGGGCAAGCGAGATATACTGGTAGGTTCCAGTGTTATCTCAGGGAGTTTTGGGCTTCACTCCGACACGACTTGTACCGCTATTGGGGGACTGACGTTTTACCGCCCCCTAGGCCCGACATGCGATGTATCAGACGAACAGACCGGACTGTACGGAGAATGTCACATTCAGACTCAGTAGGAGTTCAGATGGGGTTTCACCTCATCAGCCTTCTTGTCGGCATCTACCTGGGGACCGTTACGCACAGCTAGTGCCGCTTGCGGTCTGTGGTTAAACCCACTGCCAGCGTAGTGTCGAGTCTTTAGAGTCCCACACAGAGGGTATTCGCTTCTGGGCAAAACAGAGTAGAGGTCGCATGGTTTTGCGACAGGGTTCGTTCTCATCCGCGCACTTGTGCACGTTTGGAGTCCGGACGGATTATACTGGCAGGCTCTGGTTTGAGCCAGATACTGGTATATGTTTTGGGGTTGCTTTTATCTCTTGGTATTCTTGTTCCTCGGAACGAGAATGCAGGTGTGTATGCACAGTTGCTTGAGGCGGAGGATGAGGTATTTCATTAGGGTTTCGGAACGGGTGCGTATGCACAGTTGACAGTCGTCTTTTTCCAAACCCTAATGGATTTGTATTATATCAATTAATAATATATAATAAAATGAAATTGTGTCATGGTTGGTTTTTGTTGACTTGTTGACCATGGTTGACTTGTTGACCATGGTTGAAGTTTTGACCATCATCATTACAAAAGAAAGATGCTCTTTGATTCTAGCAAATTCATTTAATGTTTGAAATGATAATGGTCATTCTAAAACTTTCCATCAACCTTTTCATTTTCATTATTATTATTATTGATAATTCTTTTTCTTTTGCATTATGGTTGCAAGAAAGAAAAAGGATAGCTCATTCTATCATATTCATTCTCTCTCTTCACTTCATCTTCTTCTTCCTCTAGCTAAAGAGAAACCTTCTCATGTGTTGAGAATCCTTCTCTTTAAAAAGAAAAGCACCCCTTAGACACTCTCTACTCATTCTAGGTTCAAGGTTTAGCAAGCCGGAAACCCTAGTTCACTCAAAGCACGAGGAAGAGCCCAAAGGTTGAACTCTCGAGGTGGATCCATCTTCGACGTAAGAAGGCGACAAAAAGAGAACCATCAACCTCTACAAAGTTTGAAGAAGGAGTTCAAGTTTAGGTATAACCATCTTCATCCGAGTAGCTAACTCTCTTTAGCTAAGTATGCTAGTTTTAGTTTAGTTAAAGATCCCGACTTTGCTTAGTCCATGTTGCCCCTTGCGCTAAAAATTTGATTTTTATACCGTTTCCGCCTCCCCGTAAGAACCGGGGGTCGCAACGTGGACTTACACAATATACATCCAATGTACAGTAATGGCCTCTAGGGCATACATATAACTAACAATCTCCCACTTGCACTAGGGCCATCTGTAGCAGTGGTTGCAGTATCACATACTCAACCATCCCCTAAAGGTTTCTCTTTGGGAAAAGGCCTTCGTGTGTGGATCCGCTGTGTTGTCCTCTGAGTCTACTCTCCTAACCTCGATCACCCTGGAGATCAACTATCTCCATGATCAGGTGATGCTTCCTCAGAATTTGTCTGGGTCACTGATGGGACCAGGGTTCCAGGGCCAAAGCCACACTTCCATTGTCATACAATGGCAGGAACCTAGTTCATCTTATGAACCAATATACAGCCAAACTTCCTCTTTGGTAGTATCTTCAATAGCGATGTTACCAGCCTTTATCGTCTAGTTTGCCACGGTATCTAGCTTGGAACTCTTCCAACATACCGTCCCTTTACTGAGGGTAAAGACAGTGCCTGTGACTGACATTCAGTCGTCTTTATCACCCTGGAACACTTCCAGTGATTCTCCCCAGGATCGATTGATACAATCTCACTATACCTAGTGAGAACTCTAATATCCCTTTAGATCTATCTCATAGGTCCAAATCTCAGGATTTAGGAGATATCATCTTTATCCTATTTGGAGAATCCTTGTGATAATAGGAGATTGATCGATCGTAGTATAGGAAACTCTTTTCCTATCAAGAGTATGTTGTCTACGTACAATACGAAGATGACCACCTTACTCTCTACTACCCTTTTGTATATACAAGGTTCGTCTACCATTTTGATGAAGTCAAACACCTTGACTTTCACATCAAAACAGACGTTCCAACTCCGCGATGCCTGCTTCATTATGTAAAGCAACTTGCACACGTTTCCGCTGCTCCCACTGTTTACGAAGACCTCTGGCTGTGTTCTTATAGACGTTCTCTTCTAAATCAGTATTTAGAAAAGCAGTCATGGCACCCAACCGCCAAATATTGTAGTCATGGTATGTAGCCGTGGTAAGTAGGATCTGGATAGACCTAAGCATAGCTACTGGAAAAAGGTTTCATCATTATCCACGCTTGGTCGATGACGAAAAACTTTAACAAGTCTAGCTTTGAAAGTCTCAACTTTTCCATCTAAACCAAGTAATCTTCTCAAGATATACTTGCTCCTGATGGGGATTTAACCCTTCAGATATAGCAGCTAAAGTCCATACTTTGCTGGTGTACATGGATTCCATCTCAGATCGCCAAGCATCCAGCCATTCTTATAGAGTCCCTACTCTCGATGGCCTACTCGAAACTAGTTGGGTCATCATCTCATGATGCAATCCTTGCTCCCACTGTCATCGAGAAACCGAGGTATCTCTCAAGCAGGGGAGGAACCCTACCAGATCGGCGGAGAAGCTGAGGTTCGTCGGGGACTATAGAATCCTTTGGTTCTGTCAAATCTTCAGCTGTAGTTTCGTATAGCTGGAACCTTTCCAGTTCTATAGAACTGACCTTGCCTCGATCTTGTCCGGATTTTGCTTTTGACATAGGCCGGACAATCCCAAATCTTAACTAACTTAAGAGATAGGCTCTTCCCATACCATATCTCATATGGAGTGGTAGGCACTGATTTGAATCGAACCTTATTCAATAGGTATGCAACTTCTCAAGTGCATAACCCCAAAAGGAAACAGGTAACTCAGTAGTACTCATCATAGAGCACACCTTATCATATAGGGTGTGATTGCCGCGTCCCGATATACCATCGTGCTATGGTGTATACGGAGGAGTAATGCTGAGAGAGAATCTCATTCTCCTTTAGAATAGTCCAGGAATTCTATGCACAAGTATTTCCCTCCCTGATCTCATTATAGGACATAATACTTATACCCGGTTATTGGTTCTCTACTTCTAACTTATATTCTGTGAATACCTCAAAAGGTTCGGACTTATGTTTCAACAGGAACATATGACTGAATCTTGAGAGATTATCAGAGAATATAATGAAGTATAAAGAACCAGTCCTGGCATATGTAGACAGGAGACCTTACATACATCATCATGTATCAGTCCCAAGAGTTCATTAACTCTTTCTCTGTTTCCAATAAACAGAGCTATGGTCATATTATCTTTGTGACATGACTGGCAAGTTTCACAAGATGTAAATTCAAACTGATTTAAATATACATCTAAATGTAACTTGAGCCAGTCGGGTCGCATTGATATGACCTAGTCTACAATACCTCAAGAAGAATTCGTTCATTTCTGAACTCTTCCTCTTATGTGTGTTCTGTATACGAGGAACTGTAGTTTGATTTAGAACGTCAATGCTTTTAGATAACGTGCCTGAACCGATCAACTTTTGATATAGGAAATATTCAAAACATTATCCATCAATACAAAATTATATCCTTTCTTTACTAATAAAGAGACTGATATGATTTTGTATATCAGGTTCGGTATCTAATAGCATTTGTTCAGAATCAATGTATTCGTAATACAGGGTGACAGTGACCAACAGACTTGGCTGCAACACTTGCCCCGTTTTCTGTCTCATGAAACTTATCACCCGTTCTCAGTTTTTCTACCCTTTTGTAGCCCTATGTAACAGATTACATATCTGGGATCCTGATCCGGTATCACATACCCAGAATGCAGAAGATACTGTGAAACAGTTCTTTGTAATGAACACACCCGAAGGAGATGCATCATATGCACTTTCTTCGTTTGGGCGGCACAGGAATTCTGGTATTCCCCTATTTCCTGCTCTGTCTTATAACAATTATAAGTTGGAGCGGGACCAACGTTCCCCAGCTCAGTATAACAAGCGGGTTCGGTCAATATTCCGTATTATTATCTTGATTAAGGCGTGATATGGTCGCTACCAGGAGAGAGAGAGAAGAAAACACTCTGCGTGCGCTCTTGCAAGATCAGATTGGTTATTTATTTTATCTAATCAGGATGGCTCCCACTGTTTTTATCAAATCTTCCTTCAAACCCTAAAAGGAAAGACTAGCCGGGATTAATTACACTCCACAAGTTCGCCAATCTTTCAGCCAGGCCAGTGTCGGTACTTTGAGGGAGGTTCCCCGTGCTTTCGCACGGACCTAATTACAGTAAACCTCGTTTTCCCAGAGGCGTAACCCCGTTGACACCTTTCTAGACACCTACTTGATCGGCTAATTGTAAAGTACAAAACTCTCCCAGGAGTAACAATTACTCACAGTGGGTATCGGGATCCAACTATCACATAGAAGGTATGCAATCTCATTGCAAGTTTCAACACTTGAAACTCCCGATAAAGGTTTTTACCCCTAGCACCTATGACCTTAACTATGGTCAACAAATCATAAGTACTAGTCAAGTTCTACCCGTCATTTCGTGATTAATTAGACCCACCCACATGACCCTTAACTAAGGTCAACAAAGTCACGCGACTGTCCTAACTAATCGCATCATATGCGGTGTAGGAAGACATCACTTAGCTACCGTACACTGTGCCTTGACTATGGTCAACAAACACAGCACGAATACTAAGTACTCTACTTCCTAAAATAACGGAGGGTTGCGTATGGTTTTTGTGAAAACCTTTAACGCTTTGAACTTGATCTCGTTGCGGAATCAAATGGTTTTTAAATGGAATGTTTTTGAGGCTTTTCTAGTTTTGCCAAAGGGGTCACTCCCGGTGAAGGGATCGTCGGCCCTTTCCTCGTCGAATGAGGTGCGGGATATATCATATATATCACTGTGCAAAGCAGAAACTATAGAAGCGATCAAATACAAACCGAGTGTGTAGCATCTGCCAGTTATTGCTAAAGGAGTCACTCCCGGTGAAGGGATCTCGGTCCTTTCCTCATCGAATAAGGTGCAGGATGTTCTATAATGAACACCACAATGCAAAGCAAGAACTGTAGCTACCTGTTTTTATTTTGAAATTCGATTCCACAACATCAATTAGGTTTATTTTCTTTCATTAATCTCATTAATGAATATCCCATCATTTAAATTACCTAAACATCACAGATAAATATGACGTACACTTATGCCATCCGCATTCGCCTCGATGTCCCCTCGTGCACCGTTAGGTTAGGTAACTAACGGCAGAGCGGGGCAGGGCTAGCGCGGGTGTAAAACATAAGCAACGTCTATATAATATATCATATACACTATATATAATACCTGTCACAGAACATCGTATGATCACATCACAGATAATTCACAGCAGAAGAAACATATGAAATATTGGATATACTAGGACGTCCGTGTTTTCGATACGAGCCAGTATAAAACACGGATTCCACGGTCGTGATGAATAGCCAATCCCACACCCCTAGACCCCTACGAGAGCGGCAAGCAACCCTACCAATTTTAGGGTTAGGAGACCCGGACTCGACTCCTCGAGTTGGTCTCCCACTGGACCCTAGAACCCGGTTACTTGTGCCCCCTCCTTGGGTCTATCCTAGTGCAGAAAAGTAAATAATATACAACGGGTGACGACTTCCGCAACCTGGAAGTGCCCCAATAAAAGAATATTACATACAAGTTTTTACATGAATGAAAATGAAAAACACTCATCTCACATAAAAAAAACCCGGCTATTCAAACACGACGATCCAATATAACATATCCAGCAACACATAACATCACATGTCATCAACGTAAGTAAATATGCGCATCCCAATTGTCGTTGACATATAGCAACGAAACCGGCGATATCACATATTACACTTACGGTCACAGAAAAGAAAGTGTAAAACTACAACAGTTGGAATCCGCAACCTCCTCAGACATCGCATGCCGGACCAAATGAATTACTTAGATATCGCATGCCTAACAATTATAAACCCCGCATTTCAGTCTCATTATCGAAAACTCTTTTCAATATCAAGTCGGGCAATTCAACAGGATCCCCGACATTCTGATCAAATGCTCGTCGCAAACTTTAGTAGACGGCCGCACCCCCGATACCGTCGACGAAGTGCACCAAGGCGGAACATCGCTGCCGCGAGCACCCGAACGGATGCTTTCGGCGACGGGGTTCTCCTACAGTCACTTGGTCGGGGCGATGGAGTGAGGCTGTCTATTAAGTTTACCCGGCGAGTATCCGCGTACACTACGTGATTGCGACGGACTTTTGATCACATCAAAATTCCGTGGCAACCGATCAAGTGAGACTAAACTGCTACGTTTATAATATTCATTCCGTTATCTCATAACAATTTATGAATTCCAATTATTGTATCACAATCCAGATAATTAGAAAATGTTAAACCTTTCGATCGAACAATCGAACACCCAAGTTTTCCCGATACAGATCAACACATGAAACAAGTCTAACAACATTCAGTTCGTGCCTCAGTACCAACGGTCCAGCCGTAGAAGGGTCAAGCCAACGCCTCACATGTGGCACGCCGTACTACCCCAAACCCGAAGGTTCAAAGGGCAGTTCAAGACGGTCACATAATCAAGTTAAGGTTTGTTGTCTTCTAGAGGGTCCATCGCGTTACTTGCACTACTTAGAACGTCGTTAAACTTCGGAAAAATCCAACAATTGGAAATTTCCCGGCAGGGGAAAAAGTGGGTATTTATATCCGGTCGAACTTTTGAACATATTCTAAAATTACCCGGAAAGCCACACCGACAAAATTAGACAGTCCGATCGAATATACAGAGTTCCCAATACAAGCCAGAAAATAAAACTCTGGAATAAATATTAAAATAATCCCAGGAAACCCAGCACTACTTACTAAGAGTTACTGTGCAAACGTCGATGCACAAAACGACAAACTAGCCGCGGAACCGCCGCATGAGCATGCTCATGCCGCGGATCCGCGGTGACTTTAAGGAATCAGTGCACCGGATTTTGCAGTAACCCTTACATTTTCCTGCTGAATTTTCTGGATATTTTTAATTTCGAAAAATCCACATTTTACAGAAAAGTCCAGAGAGCAATTTTCAAAGTCGGGTTTTGGGTCGATCGGACTTCTAACTCCGTCGGGACTTCGCCTAAGGCTCTAGCTAGGCTCTGATACCACTGTAGGGTTCCTAGGCACTCTAGTGAAGTCTCACAAGTGATCAAACATGCACAAATCAAATTTTACGGGTGCCTACAAACCCGACTACGGATCGTTTACTAGATATTTAGGCGAAACAAGCAAACTAGTTAACAACTAAACTATAAGATAACGGAAATACAACCTTTGTAGATCCGTTTGTCCACCTCCATAGCTCCGCAACGAAGTGCCTTCGCTGTCCAAGTGAACTCCCGGGCTCTAGGGTCGGCTTCGTCGAAGAATAAGCGAGCTAGGTCGTCGATGTCCATGCCGAAGATGATCTACGTCGAGGCATCGCTAGATCAAGCTCCACCTTCACCTAGTCGGAAAAACTTGTGAAGGAAACACCCTATTCTACTTGGCAAGAGGTAGAGGATGAAGAAATAGGAAGTGGGTAAACTTTAGTTTTGGATTTCTCACTAGATTTCATGACTTGCCATTGGAGTAGCAAGCTTTCTTCATTGAAGAAGAAGATGAAGAAAGAAGAAGAAGATATGATAAGTTAATTAAAAATGAGATAATTAAATCAATACTTATCATGACTTCAACTATAGTTAAGTGTAGAGAATTAACTTGGGTTAGTTAAATGGTTAGGGTTAAGTATAAGACAAGAATGAAGACTAAGTCAAAGCTTCAAGAATCTTCAACTAAAAACAAAATAAGCAACCATTCATTTATCTTTTTCATTTTCCAAAATGGATATAAATAAATAAGATAAATGAATAAGTAATCAAAACCCTAATCATTAACTTAAACCATGGTTTGATTCTTTACACTTAACCAAGTAAGCATGTATCATCAAACATGATACAAACATGTGCACAAAACTATATCGCATATACAATGTGCACAATTCAAGTGAGAAAATCCATTTAAAGTGAACCAATACTAGTTAATGCAAAGCAATATATCAAATATATAATTATACATTAAATCATTAAATCAACACTTGATTCAATGATCCGGTCATATCGGATATAACCGACTAGTATCATATGTATCGGCTTATCGAATCAATCCTTGATTCGATAACTAGGTTATATCGCATATAACCATTCGACACATTTATTGCGAGAATGAAATACGGTATCACATACACGCATCATTCTCGGTCCCGCACATATCTCATATGCGCTCCTATTTCGTTTCGCTTGAGCCAGGAAACCTCTGTGTAGGACTCTAAAGACTCGTTAATACGCCGGCAGCGGATGATGATCATATCAAACACCCACAAGCCGCAAGCGGTCTGCTAAACGTAACGGCCACCCGGGTATTGAGCGATCAGAAGATCGACGAGCAAGCCCGCTCACACTCCTGCGAATCCAACCAGTAACACTTACCGTACGGTCCGGTCTGTTCGTATGATATGTCGCATATCTCGCCTAGGGGTGGTAAATGTCAGACCCCAGTAGCTCGATAAGTCATGCCGACTTGAGGTCCATAACATTCGTGAAACTACTGATAACTCTTACCAGTATATCACTGCAACCCTGGCCAGGGATTTCCTGTTATGGCCAGTCGAGCATTGCACAACATCAACCCCCAATACCGGGAGAGACGAATCCCCTCCTATCGCTCATTGCCTCCATGTGAATCGGGACTATACCCAAAAACCACCTGTTTGCACGACTCAGTAGAGCCGTGGTAGGGTGGAAATCAAAGCACAGTGGGAGACACACAAGACTCTATGACGATCTCGGGTCTACAGACTAAGCTGTACCAGTGTCACCAGAGAACTGCCATCTGACGTGAGGTATAATACCATCTGAGAGTTCTCGGCGAGTCCGTTCAGTGTACCCAGTCTCCACTGAGCACCCGCATACCATCTTCGATGTCAAACACCAATGGATATGGGATCATCCATCGCCCATCGCATGGGTCGAGAAGATATGCGCTAGTCTACTCTGGAATATCGATGCCCCGTCTCGATATTCCCTCGACTAAGAACATTTCAAGGATGTACTCATGGACTACCCAGGCCCCACTAGTATGATCTACATCATAGTCCTGGAAGTCGAGTACACATCCTATGGGCTTTATCAACATGTAGTCAGAGAGACAGAAAGTATACATGTTAAGATAAAGTGCAACCAGATAGCGTACTATCATGTCGAGCAAGAAAGTCCTACCTACATATGTCCCAGCATCCACTACAATATACATCCAATGTACAGTAATGGCTTCTAGGGCATACATATAACTAACACATTGTAGACTAGGTCATATCAATACGATCCGACTAGCTGAAGTTACATAAAGATGCATATTTAAATTAGTTTGGATTTACATCTTGTAAAACTTTCTAGTCATGTCACAAAGATTAAATGACCATAGCTCCATTTATTGCAAACAGAGAAAGAGTTAGTGAACTCTTGGGATTGACACATGATAATGTATGATAATCCCATGTCTACATATGCCAGGACTGGTTCTTTGTACTTCATTACATTCACTGATGATCTCTCAAGATTCAGACATATGTTCCTGTTGAAACACAAGTCCGAAACTTTTGAGATAATCACAGAATATAAGTTAGAAGTAGAGAACCAAAAACTGGTATAAGTATTATGTCCTTTGATGTGATCAAGGAGGAGAATACTTGAGCACGGAATTCCTGGACTATTCTAAAGGAGAATGAGATTCTCTCTCAGCATTACTCCTCCGTATACACCACAGCACGTCGGTGTATCGGAGCGGAGCAATCACACCCTATGAGATATGGTGTGCTCTATGATGAGTACCACTGAGTAGCCTATTTTCTTTTAGGGTTATGCACTTGAGAAGTTGCATACCTATTGAATAGGGTTCCAACCAAATTAGATGCCTACCACTCCATATGTGATATGGTATGGTAAGAGCCCATTTATTAAGGAAGTTAAGATTTGGGGTTGTCCGGCCTATGTCAAAAGCAAAATCCGGACAAGCTCGAGGCAAGGTCAAGTCTGTGGAAGTTTGTTGGATATTCCAAGCATTCGCATGGGAATATTTTCTACCACACCGAGGAACAAAAAATATTTTATTTCTCGGCATACCACTTTTTGAGTAAAAGGGAATTTCTTGTGATGAAATTAGTGGTTATGAGGTAGAACTGGAAGGTGTTCCAGCTATACAAACTGCAGCTGATGATTTGGTAAACCCGGAGGATTCAATAGTTTCCAACGAACCTCAGCCTCTCCGCCGATCTGGCAGGGTATCTCATCCACCTGAAAGATACTTCGGTTTCTCTATGACAGTGGGAGAGAGGATTGCATCATGAGATGATGACCCAACTAGTTTCGAGCAGGCCATTAGGAGTGGGACTCTGTGAGAATGGCTAGATGCTTAGCGATCTGAGATGGAATCCTTATACACCAACAAAGTATGGACTTTGGTTGCTTTATCTGAAGGGTTAAATCCCCATCAGGAGCAAGTATATCTTGAGAAGATTACTTGGTGTACATGGAATAGTTGAGGCTTTCAAAGCTATACTTAAGTCCATCCAGATCCTACTTGCCACTGCTATATACCATGACTACGATATCTGGTGGTTGGGTGTCATGACTGCTTTTCTAAATAATGATTTGGAAGAGAGCGTCTATAAGTACAACAGCCAGAGGGCTTCGTAGAAAGTGGGAGCAGCGGAAATGTGAGCAAGATGTTTTAATGATAAAACAGGCATCACGGAGTTGGAACGTCTGTTTTGATGTGGTAGTCAAAGAGTTTGACTTCATCAAAATGGTAGATGAACTTTGTATATACAAAAAGGTAGTAGAGTGTATGGTGGTGATCGTCGTAGAGTACGTGGATGACATACTCTTGATAGCGAAGGAGTTTCCTATGCTACGCTCGGCCAATCTCCTCTCATCACAAAGATTCTCCATATAGGATGAAGGTGATACCTCCTAAATCCTGGAATATGGATCTATGAGATAGATCTAATTGGATGTTAGGATTCTCACTAGTAGTAGTGATATGGTATCAAAAGATCCCGGGGAGAATCACTAGAAAGGTTCTAAGGTGATAAGGACGACTGAATGTCAGTCACAGGCATTGTCTTTACCCTCAGTGGAGGGACGGTATGTTGGAAGAGTTCCAAACTAGATACCGTGACTTACTAGACGATTAAAGCCAAGATACATCGTTACCAAGGATGCTACCAAAGAGGCAGTCTGGATATATATATATATATATATATATATATATATATATAAGTTCATGAGATGAACTTCGTTCCTGCCAATGTATGACAATGGAGTTGTGGCTAATGCCAAGGAACCCCCGTCCCATCCGAGATCCAGACATATTCTTAGGCAGTATCGCCTGATCATGGAGATGGTTGATCTCCAGGAAGATCAAGGTTAGGAGAGTAGACACAGAGGACAACAGCGCGGATCCACTCACAAAGGCCTAATTCCCAGTAGAGACTTTTATGGGATGATTGAGTATGAGATACTTCAACCACAGCTGATTGTTAGGTTTGTGATACTACAACAAATGGACCTAGTGGAAGTGGTAGATTGTTAGTTATATGTATGCCCTAGAGGCCATTACTGTACATACGTTGTATATTGTAGTGGGTGCTTGGACATATATAGGGAGGACTTTCTAGCTCGACATGATAGTATGCTATCTGGTTACTCTTTATCTTAACATGTACTCTGATTGTCTCTATGTCACATGTTGATAAAGCCCTTAGGATGAGTACTTGATTGCCAGGACTATGATGCAGATCATACTAGTGGGGACGGTGTAGTCGCCAAGTACATCCTTCGAATGTTCCTAGTCGTGGGAGTGCCGAGACAGGGCATCGATACTCCAAAGTAGACTAGCGTATGCGCTTCTTGACCCATGTGATGGGCGATGGATGATCTCATATCCATTGGTATTTGACATCAGAGAAGGTATACGGGTGCTCAGTGGAGACTGGGTACACTGGACGGACTCGCCGAGAACTCCCAGATGGTATTATACCTCACGTCAGAGGACAATTCTCTGGTGACACTGGTACAGGTTAGTCTATAGATCCGAGATCATCATAGAGTCTTTTGTGATTCCCACTTTTCTTTGATTTCTATCATACTACGTCCAAGAGGGCGTGCAAAAAGGTGGCTTTTGGGTACAGTCCCGAATCATATAGAGGCAATGAGCGATAGGAGGGGTTTCATCTCTCCCGGTATAGGGAGTTGAGGTTGCGCTGTGTTCGATTGGCTATAACTGGAAATCCGTGGCCAGGGTTGCTGAGATTTACTGGTAAGTGTTATCAGTAGTTTCTCGAACTGTTACAGACCTCATATCGACACGACTTATCAAGCTACTGGTGTCTGACGTTTACCACCCCTAGGCGAGATATGCGACATATCAAACGAAGAGACCGGACTGTACGGGAGTGTTACTGGTTGGATTCACGGGAGAAAGTACTGGCTTGCTTGTTGATCTTATGATTGTTCAATACCTGGGTGGCTGTTACGTTTAGCTGACCGCTTGCAGCTTGTGGGTGTTTGATATGATCATCACCTACTGCCGGCGTATTGACGATTCTTTAGAGTCCTACACAGAGGTTTCTTGGCTCAGGCAAAATGGAGTAGGAGCACATATGTGATATGTGCGGGACTGATAATAATACGTGTATACGATACCGTATTATATTCTCACGATTTGAGATATCGGCCGGGTATATGTGATATAACCGGGTCATCGGATCAAGTGTTGATTCGATGAACCGATACAGATTATATTAGTCGGTTATTTGTGAAATAGCCGGATTATCGGATCAAGTGTTGATTCGATAATTTAATGTATATTATATATTTGATATATTAAATTACATTAACTAATATAAGCTCACTTAAAGATTCTTTTTCTCACTCGGGTAATACATTGATATATATGCGATATATGTTAATTGTATTATTTTATTTTGTTACAATAAATATTGTATATGTGATATATAATATTGTAACATGTTATGCTTATAAATGCAACATGATTTATGGAGTTTAAATATGGTTAGGGTTTGGATTAGGGTTAAGCTTTCATGAAGCTTTCAAGAAGCTTCTTGAAGTTTTGACTTTGACCTCGATATTTTGTGATATTTTGCAAAGAAATTTCTTTAACCCAACCCACCCTTTAACCATGGTTAAATCTCTACATGGGTTAAGTCTTCTTACTTAACCCATGGTTGCATTTCTAACCTCACACTTGATTTCATTATTCATCACAAAAGGTTTTGATCTTCTTCTTCTTCCTCCTTTGATGAAAAGCTTTCTAGATTTTTCATTTGTGATATTTATATGTGAGAAATTGAAAACAAAAGTGTGCTAAATTCCTACTTCATCATCCTAATCTATTCTAGCCACTTAGATTAGGGTGTTTGCTTTGCTAATACTGGATTAGTGAAGCAAAAGCTTGGGCTTGAGTTTCTTCAAGGTAGATCATCTTTGTTATCGAAGATCGGAAGCAAGCTTGCATCTTTCTCTTCATGGAGCCTCTCTAGAGTCCGGGTACTTGATGATCGCAGCGAAGGGACCTTAACACGGAGCTTTAGAAGTGAAGGAACGGACTACAAAAGTTGTAATCCCTAACTCTTAGAAGTAAAGGTGTTTACTTGCTTTGTTTCGCCTAATCTTTAGTCTAAGATCTTGGTTAGGGTTGTTCGGCACGTCTAAAATTTAAATCGGGCATGGTTGATGCCTTATAAACCCTTGTGACAGTGCCTAGTAACCCTACAACACACATATCACATATGTGTCCTACTTCATTTCGCTTGAACCAGGAAACTTCTGTGTGGGACTCTAAAGACTCGTCAATACTCCAGCAGTAGGTGATGATCACATCAGTCACGTACAAGCTGTCAGCGGTACTAGCTGGACGTAGCAGCTACCCGGGTATTGAGCGATATGAAGATCAACAAGCAAGCTCAACATACTCTCCATGAAGCCTATCAGTAACCCTACCATATAGTCCGGTCTCTTCGTCTGATATGTCGCATATAAAGTCGATGGGCGGTAAACGTCAGACTCCATTTACTCGATAAGTCATACCGATGTTTGGCTCATAACAGTTTGAGAAACTAATGATAACTCTTATCAGTAAATCTCAGTAACCCTGGCCAGGGATTTTCAGTTATAGCTAATCAAGAATAGCGCAACATCAACTCCCAATACCGGGAGAGACGAAACCCCTCCTATCGCTCATGGCCTCCATGTGACTCGGGACTGTACCCAAAATCCACCTGTTTGCACGACTCCTTTAAGCCATGGTAGGAAGGAAATCAAAGCACAGTGGGAGCTACACAAGACTCTATGACGATCTCGGGTCTACAGACTAATCTGTACCAGTGTTACTAGAGGACTGCTATCTGACGATAGGTATACTACCAACTCGGAGTCCTCAGCGAGTCCTGTTCGGTGTACCCATTCTCCAATGAGCACCTGTGTACAATCTTTGATATCACACACCAATGGTTGTGGGATCAACCATCGCCCTCTAAGGGACAAGAAACATACACACTAGTTTACTCTGGAATATCGATGCCCTAATCTCGATATTCCCTCGACTAGGAACTGATTAAAGGATGTACTTTTGGACCACCCTGGTCCCACTAGTATGATCTCATCATAATCCTGGCAGTCAAGTACATATCATAAAAGCTTTATCAACATGTGAGAGCAAGACAGTAAAGAATACCAGTCAACATGTTAAGATAAAGAGTAACCAGATCGCATACTATCAAGTCGAGCAAGAAAGTCCTCTATATATATGTCCAAGCATCCATTATAATATACATCACATGTAAAATAATGGCCTATAGGGCATACATATACCTAACAATCTCCCACTTGCACTAAGGCCATGTGTTGTGGTATCTCATACCCAACATCCCAAAAAGCCTCTCAAACTGTATATGGGGGAGGGCATTCGTGATTGGATCCGCTACGTTGTCCTTCTTGTCAACTCTCCTGACCTCGATCTCCCGGCGATCTACTATCTCCCTGATCAGGTGATACCGCCTCAGAATATGTCTGGATCTCTGATAGGACCTGGGTTCCTTGGTCAAAGCCACAGCTCTATTGTTACCACAATACACAAGTATTGGATGCTCAATGGATGGAACCACACCAAGCTCAGCAATGAACTTCTTCATCCAGACGGCTTCTTTGGCAGCATCGTTAGCAGCGATGTATTCAGCCTCTATCGTCGAGTCTGCTACGGTGTCTTGCTTGGAACTCTTCCAACACACCGCCCCTCCGTTGAGGGTAAAGACAAAACCCGAGACCGACTTACTGTCGTTCTTATCACTCTGGAAGCTTGAATCGGTAAAGGACTCCACCTGGAGTTCACCGTTACCATACACCAAGAACATTTCTTTAGTCCTTCTCAAGTACTTAAGAATGTTCTTCACAGCTGTCCAGTGGTTTTCCCCAGGATCTGATTGATACCTGCTTACTACACCTAGTGAGTAGGCTACATCCGGTCTGGTACATAATATCGCATACCTAATAGAGCCTACTGCCGAAGCATAGGGTATCTCTTGCATGCGAGCCCTCTCCAAATCAGTCTTGGAAGACATCTCTTTGGAGAGAGTGATTCCTGAACAAGCGGGTAAATTACTTCGCTTGGAATCTTCCATACTAAACCTCTTTAGTATGGTGTCAATGTAACTGGATTGGGACAATCCCAAAATCCGTTTAGATCTATCTCTATAGATCTTTATCCCCAGGATGTAGGAGGCATCACCAAGATCTTTCATGGAGAACTTGCATGATAAGAAGAGCTTGGCCGAGTGTAGCATAGGAACATCGTTTCTTATCAAGAGTATGTCATCTACGTACAATACAAGGAAGATCACCTTACTCTCTATAGGCTTCTTATATATACAAGGTTCATCTACAGTTTTGATGAAGTCAAACACTTTGATAGTTTCATCAAAACAGATGTTCCAACTCCGCGATACTTGTTTTAATCTGTAGATGGATTTAAGCAGCTTGCACACCTTTCCGCTGCTCTCACTTTCTACGAAACCCTCTGGCTGTGTCATGTACACGCTCTCTTCTAAATCACCATTTAGAAAAGCGGTCTTGACGTCCATCTGCCAGATTTCGTAGTTATGGAGCAATGGCAAGTAGGATCCTGATGGACTTAAGCATAGCGACAAGAGAAAAGGTTTCATCATAGTCAACGCCAGGTCATTGACGAAAACCTTTTGCCACAAGTCTAGCTTTGAAAGTCTCAACTTTTCCATCTACACCAATCTTATTTTTGAAGATCCACTTTCTCCCAATGGGTTTCACCCCTTCGGATGCAACATCCAAAGTCCATACTTTGTTGGTGTGCATCGATTCCATCTCGGATCGCATAGCATCCAACCATTTCACAGAGTCCCTACTCGTGATGGCCTGCTCAAAACAAGTCGGGTCATCATCTTCCATGATGCAATCGTCACTCCCACCGTCTACGAGAAAACCGTAGTATCTATCAGGTGGATGAGGAACCCTTCTAGATCTGCGGAGTGGCTGGGATTCGTTGGGTACTATTGAATCCTCCGGTTCCACCAAATTGTCAGTTGTAGTTTGTGCCGCTGGAACTTCTTCCAGTTCTACCTCATTGCCACTAATTTCTTTCACAAGAAATTCTTTTTCCAAAAAGGTGGCATGTTGAGCAACAAACACTTTTTGTTCCTCAGTATGGTAGAAGATATATCCATAGGAATCCTTTGGATATCCCACAAACTTGCACAAAACAGTCCTTGCCTCGTGCTTGTCCGGATTTACCTTTTTAACATAGGCCGGACAACCGCATATCTTAACTCATTTAAGAGATGGTTCCCATTCCATATCTCATATTGAGTGGTAGGCACAGATTTGGTCAGAACTCTATTCAATAGGTATGCAGCTGTTTCAAGCGCATTTCTCTAAAAAGAAATAGATAACTCAGCAGTACTCATCCTAGAGCGCACCATATCTAATAGGGTGCGATTTCTCCGCACCGATACACCGTTGTGTTGTGGCGTATACAGAAAAGTAAGCTGAGAGAGAATCCCATTCTCTTTTAGATAATCATGGAATTCCCCGCTCAAGTATTCTCCTTCCCGATCAGATCGTAGGATTTTAATACTTTTGCCCGTCTGGTTTTCTACTTCTCACTTATATTCCTTCAATTTCTCAAAAGCTTCAGACTTGTGTTTCAACAAGAACACATGTCCGAACCTTGAGAAATCATCAGTGAATGTAATAAAGTACGAATAACCATTCCTGGCATGTGTAGACATAGGACCGCATATATCACTATGTATCAGTCCCAAGAGTTAAGAAGCTCTTTCTCCGTGTCCATTAAACGGAGTTTTGGTCATCTTGACTTTGAGACATGACTGCCAAGTTTCATAAGATGAAAATTCGAACGGATTCAAATATCCATCTTTATGCAACTTAGCCAGTCTTGTCGCATTGATATGACCTAGTCTACAGTACCATAAGAAGGCTTCGTTCATTTCTGAACTTTTCCTCTTATTTGTGTTCTGTATGTTAAGAACTGTACTTTGATTAAGAATGTACATACCGTTACATAACGTACCGGATCCAATCAACAGATGATTCTGGAAAATGTTCATAATATTATCCTCAAATGTGAGATTATATTCTTCTTCAGTTAGCAAAGAAATCAATATAATGTTGCACATCATCTTTGGTACGTAGTAACAGTCGTTCAGAATCAATGTATTACCAGTTGGTAATACAAGGTGATAATCACCAACTGCTTTGGCTGCAACAATTGCACCATTCCTTACTGTTAGGGATTTATCACCCTTTCCCAGTTCTCTACCTTTCTTTAGCCCATGTAACAAATTACATACGTGGGATCCTGATCCGGTATCCAATACCCAGGAAGTAGAACAAACTGAGAAACAGTTCTCGGTAACGAACACACCCACAGAAGATGCATCAACATGCTGTTTCTTCGTACGGGCGGCGCGGGAATCCTGATATTCTCCTATCACTTACTCAGACTTATGACAATCATAAGATGGAGCGTGACCAACGTTCCTTGGCCATGTATAAAAGGAGGGTTCGGTTAATACATCCATATTATTATCTTAATTAAGGCGTGACATTGGTTGCTGCCTGGAGAGGGAGAGAAAAGGAAACGCGTTAGCGTGCGCTCTTTGCAAGATTAGATTGGTTATTATCTTATCTAATCAGGATGGCTCCCACTGTTTTTTTTTATCAAGTCTTCCATCAAACCCTAAAAGGTAAGATTAGCCGGGATTAGTTCGCCAATAGTTCGGCCAGGCAGGTATCGGTACTCCGAGGGAGGATCCCCGTGCTTTCACACAGACCTAATTAAAATAAACCTCGTTTTCCTAGAAGCATAACCCCGTTGACACCTTTCTAGACACCTACTGGATTAGCTAATTGTAAAGTGCAAAATTCTCCCAGGAGTAACTCTTACTCACAGTGGGTATCAGGATCCAACTATCACATAGAAGGTATGCAATCTCATTGCAAATTTCAACACTTAAAATTCACGATAATGGTTTTTACCCCTAGCAACTTATGACCTTGGCTATGGTCAGCAAATCATAAGTGCTAGCCAAGTTCAACCCGTCATTTCTTGATTGAATCAAACCCACTCGTACAACCCTTGGCTAAGGTCAACAAAGCCGCACGACTATCCTAATCCAATCGCATCACATGCTGCTGACAAGAACTAATTAGCTACTGCACACTACGCCTTGGCTAAGGTCAACAAACGTAGCAAGAATACTAAATAGTACTTATCTGAAATGACGGAGGGTTATGCAGGTTTTTAAGAAAACCATGAGCGTAATGAACTTGATATCGTTGTAGAATCTAATGTTTTTGAAAAGGAGTGTTTTTTAGGCTTTTGCTAGTTTTGCTAAAGAGGCCACTCCCGGCGAAGGGATCTCGGCTCTTTCCTCATCGAATGAGGTGCATGATATTCAGGAATACCACTATGCAAAGCAATAACTAGAGAAGCTGTCAAAAACAAAACAGAGTGGGTTGTAGCATTTGCTAGTTTCGCTAAAGAGGTCACTCCCGGTGAAGGGATCTCAATTCTTTCCTCATCGAATGAGGTGCTGGATATTCATCAAGGAATACCACTATACAAAGCAAAAACTAGAGCTATCCTTTTTAAAAATTTGATTCTACAACATCTTTTGGTTTACTTCTTTTCATTAATCTCATTAATGAAGTCCCATCATTTAATTTTTTCTAAACATTACAGAAAAATGAAACGAAAATAGAACGTACGCTTATGCCATCCGTATTCGCCACAGGGCCCCGTCATGCACCGTTAGGTTACTTAACTACCATTATAGCGGGGGCTGGACTAGTGCGGGTGCAAACCACAAGCAACGTTTATTATATATCATATATATAATATTACATTCCTCACACGCAGTTATATGATCAACATCACAGAATCAAGCAGCAAAAGGATTATATGAAATATTAGATATACTAGGACTTCCGTGTTTTAAATTTAGACAGTAATGTAAAATACGGATTCCACGGTCGTGATGAATAGCCAAACCCACATCCCTAGACCCCTACGAGAGTGGCAAGTAACCCTGCCAATTCTAGAGTTAGGAGACCCGGTCTCAACTGTAGGGATGCTAGGCACACGCACAAGGGTCTACGAGGCATCAACCATGCCCGATTTAAAATATAGCCATGCTGAACAACCCTAAACCAAGATCTTAGACTAGAGATTAGGCGAAAACAAGCATGTTAAACACTTTAACACTAAGTGAGAAAGATTACAACCTTTGTAGATCCGGTCCTTCGCTTCATAAGCTCCGTGTTGAGGTCCCTTCGCTGCGATCATCGTGCATCCGGACTCTAGAGAGGCTCCATGAAGAGAAAGGTGCAAGCTTGCTTCGGATCTTCGATAACAAAGATGATGTACCTTGAAATTTCATTAACACAAGCTCTCACTCACTAAATGAAGTGAACACTCTCATCTAAATGGCAAGGATAGATGTGGATGATGAAGTGGGATTTTAGCTCTATTTTATTTTCATTAACTCACTCATTTTCATCACCTTTGAAAAAGCTAGAAAGCTTTTCCATAAAAGAAAAAGAAGGAAGAAGAAGATCATTTTCTTTTGTGATGAATAATGAAATGTAAATGATAATTACTTATGCAACCATGGTTGCTAATAATATAAGCTAACCCTTGTAGAGAGTTGACTAGGGTTACGGGTTTGGGTTGGGTTAAGAATGAGTCACACAAAAATATCAAGCATAATATCTTAGCTCAATCCAAAAGAAAACCTTCTAGAAGCATCATGAAGGAACTAACCCAAATCAAACCCTAACCTTGTTTAATCTCCACTAAACTTGTTGCATTAGTAATCATATCATGTTACAATATTATATATCACATATATAATATTTATTGTAACAAAATAAAAATAATACAATTAACATATATCGCATATATATCAATGTATTACCCGAGTGAGAAAAAGAATCTTTTAGTGAGCTTATATTAGTTAATGTAATTTAATATATCATATATATTATTATACATTAAATTATCGAATCAACACTTGATCCGACAATCCGGCTATATCGAATATAACCGACTAATATATCATGTACCGATTCATCGAATCAACACTTGATCCGATGATCTGGCTCATATCAAAATAACTCGAGAATATAATACGATATCTCATATCGCATTATCCTCGGTCCTGCACATATCATATATGTGCCCCTACTCCGTTTTTCCTGAGTCAAGAAACCTCTGTGTAGGACTCCAAAGAATCGTCAATACGACGACAGTAAGTGATGATCAAATCAAACACCCACAAGATGCAAGCGGTCAGCTAAACGTAACAGCCACCCAGGTATTGAGCGATCAGAAGATCAACAAGCAATCCTGTACATTCTCCTGCGAATCCAATCAGTAACACTCCCGTACAGTCCGGTCTCGTCGTCTGATATGTCGCATATCTAGCCTAGGGGTGGTATAGTCAGACCCCAGTAGCTTGATAGGTCGTGTCGATATGAGGTCTATAACAGTTCGAGAAACTACTGATAACTCTTACCAGTAAATCTCAGCAACCCTGGCCAAGGATTTCCAGTTATAGCCAATCGAACACAGCACAACATCAACTCCCTATACCGAGAGAGACGAATCCCCTCCTATCGCTCATTGCCTCCATATGATTCGGGATTGTACCCAAAAGCCACATTTTTGCACGCCCTTTTAGACGTGGTATGATAGAAATCAAAGCAAAGTGGGAACCACACAAGACTCTATGACGATCTCTGGTCAACAGACTACTCTGTACCAGTGTCACCGGAGAACTGCCATCTGACGTAAGGTATAATACCATCAGGGACTTCTCGGCGAGTTCGTCCAGTGTACCCAGTCTCTATTGAGCACCCGTACACCATCCTTGATGTCAAACACCGATGGATATGAGATCATCCATCGCCCATCATATGGGTCAAGATGCGTATACACTAGTCTACTCTGGTGTATTGATGCCCTGTCTCGATACACCCTCGACTAGGAACAGTTATAGGATGTACTCGTCGACTACCGTGGCCCCACTAGTATGATCTCATCATAGTCCCAGTAGTCGAGTACATATCCTAAGGGCTTTATCAACATGTAACATAGAGACTATTAGAGTACATGTTAAGATAAAGTACAACCAGATAGCATACTATCATCTCGAGCAAGAAGGTCCTCCCTATATATGTCCAAGCATCCATTACAATATACATCGTATGTACAGTAATGGCCTCTAGGGCATACATATAACTAACAATCTCGCACTTGCACTAGGGCCATCTGTTGTGGTATCGCATACCCAATAATTAGCTGTGGTTGAAGTATCTCATACTCAACCATCCCATAAATGTCTCTACTGGGAAAAAGGCCTTTATGAGTGGATCCGCGCTGTTGTCCTCTGTGTCTACTCTCCTAACCTCGATCTCCCTGGAGATCAACCATCTCCATGATCAGGTAATACTGCCTAAGAATTATATCTGGATTTCTGATGGGACGGGGGTTCCTTGCCATAAACCACAACTCCATTGTCACACAATGGTAGGAACGAAGTTTATCTTATGAACTTATATATATATCTAGACTGCCTCTTTAGTAGCATCCTTGGTAACGATGTTTCTTGCCTTTAATCATCTAGTAAGTCACGGTATCTAGCTTGGAACTCTTTTAACATACCGTCCCTCTACTGAGGGTAAAGACAATACCTGCGACTGACATTCAGTCGTCTTTATCACTCTGGAACCTTTCCAGTGATTCTCCCCAGGATCGATTGATATCATCTCACTATAACTAGTGAGTATCCTAACATCCAATTAGATCTATCTCATAGATCTAAAACCCAGGATTTAGGAGGTATCACTTTGATCCTATATAGAGAATCCTTGTGATAAGCGGAGATTGACCGATCGTAGCATAGGAAACTCCTTCCCTATCAAGAGTATGTCATCCACGTACTCTACGAGGATTACCACCATACTCCCTACTACCTTTTTGTACATACAAGGTTCATCTACCATTTTGATTGATGTCAAACTCTTTGACTACCACATCAAAACATATGTTCCAACTCCGCGATGCCTGCTTTATCACATAAAACATCTTGCACACGTTTCCGCTGCTCCCACTGTCTACGAAGCCCTCTGGCCGTGTACTTATAGACGCTATCTTCTAAAATATCATTTAGAAAAGCAATCATGACACCCAACCACCAGATATCGTAGTCATGGTATGTAGCAGTGGCAAGTAGGATCTGGATGGACTTAAGCACAGCTTTGAAAGTCTTAACTTTTCCATGTACACCAAGTAATCTTCTCAAGATATACTTGCTCCTGATAGGGATTTAACCCTTCAGATAAAGCAACAAAAGTCCATACTTTGTTGGTGTATAAGGATTCCATCTCAGATCACTAAGCATCCAGCCATTCTTACAGAGTCCCACTCCTGATGGCCAGCTCGAAACTAGTTGGGTCATCATCTCATGATGCAATCCTCGCTCCCACTGTCATAGAGAAACCGAAGTATCTCTCAGGTGGGTGAGGAACCCTACTAGATCGGCGGAGAGGCTGAGGTTCGTTAGAGTATATTGAATCCTTTGGTTCTACCAAATCATCTGCTGTAATTTGTATAGCTGGAACTCCTTCCAGTTCAACCTCATTACCACTAATTTCTTCACAAGAAATTCCCTTTCACAAAGGTGGCATGTTGAGAAATAAAACATTTTTGTTCCTCGGTTAGGTAGAAGATATTCCCTCGCGTATGCTTGGGATATCCAACAAACTTCCACAGATCTGACTTTGCCTCGAGCTTGTCAGGATTTTGCTTTTTAGACATAGGCCGGACAACCCCAAATCATAACTTACTTAAGATATGGGCTCTTCGCTTTCCATATCACATATGAAGTGGTAGGAAACTGATTTGATTTGAACCTTATTCAATAGGTATGCAGCTTCTCAAGTGCATAACTCCCAAAAGAAAATAGGAAACTCAGTAGTACTCATCATAGAGCACACCATATCACATAGGGTGCTATAGCTCCGCCCCGATATACCATCGTGCTATGGTGTATACGGAGGAGTAATGCTGAGAGAGAATCTCATTCTCCTTTAGAATAGTCCAGGAATTCCACGCTCAAGTATTCTCCTCCCTAATCTCATCAAAAGATATAATACTTATACCCATTTTGGTTCTCTACTTCTAACTTATATTCTGTGAATATCTCAAAAGTTTCGGACTTGTGTTTCAACAGGAACATATGTCTGAATCTTGAGAGATCATCAGAGAATGTAATGAAGTATAAAGAACCGGTCTTGGCATGTGTAGACAAGGGACCTTCATACATCAGCATGTATCAATCCCAAGAGTTCACTAACTCTTTCTCTGTTTCCAATAAACAGAGATGTGGTCATCTTATCTTTGTGAAATGACCGGCAAGTTTCACAAGATGTAAATTCAAACAATTTAAATATGCATTTATGTGTAACTTCAGGTAGTCGGGTCACATTGATATGACCTAGTCTACAATGCCTCAAGAAGGATTCGTTCATTTCTGAACTCTTCCTCTTGTGTGTGTTCTGTATACTAAGAACTGTGTTTTGATTTAGAACGTCAATGCTTTTAAATAACGTGCCTGAACCGATCAACTCTTGATATAGGAAATGTTCAAAACATTATCCAATAATACAAAATTATATCCTTCTTTACTAATAAAGAGACTGATATGATGTTGTATATTAGGTTCGGTATCTAATAACATTCGTTCAGAATCAATGTATTTACTAATACAGGGTGATAACTACCAACAGACTTGGCCGCAACACTTGCACCGTTTCTATGTCATGAAATTTATCACCCGTTCTCAGTTCTCTATCTATCTGTAGCCCATGTAACAAATTACATATGTGGGATCCTGATCCAGTATCAAATACCCAGGACGTAAAGGATATTTGAGAAACAGTTCTGTGTAATGAACACACTTGAAGAAGATGCATCAACATGCACTTTCTTCGTTTGGGCGGCACGGGAATTCTGGTAATCCCCTATTTCCTGCTCTGTCTTATAACAATTATAAGTTGGAGCGGGACCAACGTTCCTTAGTGCAGTATAACATGCGGGTTCGGTCAATACATCCATATTATTATCTTGATTAAGGCGTGACATAGTCATAACCAGGGGAGAGAGAGAAGAAAACACTCAGCGTGCGCTTTTACAAGATTTAGATTGGTTATTAATTTATCTAATCAGGATGTCTCCTACTGTTTTAGTCAAATCTTCCTTCAAACCCTAAAAGGAAAGACTAGCCGGGATTAATTACACTCTACAAGTTCACCAATCTTTCAGCCAGGCCAGTGCCGGTACTTTGAGGGAGGTTCCCTGTGCTTTCGCACGAACCTAATTAAAGTAAACCTCGTTTTCCCAGGGGCGTAACCCCGTTGACACCTTTCTAGACACTTACTTGATCGGCTAATTGTAATGTATAAAACACTCCCAGGAGTAACTCTTACTCGCAGCGGGTATCGGGATCCAACTATCTCATAGAAGATATGCAATCTCATTGCAAATTTCAACACTTGAAATTCCCAAACATATTTTACCCCTAGCAGCTTATGACCTTGGCTAAGGTCAACAAATCATAAGTGCTAGCCAAGTTCAACTCGTCATTTCCCGATTGAATTAAACCCACCCGCACGACCCTTGGCTAAGGTCAACAAAGTCGCACGACTACCCTAACTCAATCGCATCATATGCTTATATAGATAAGCACTAATAAGCTACCGCACACTACGCCTTAGCTAAGGTCAACAAACGCAGCACGAATACTAAGTAGTAATTATCTGAAATGACGGAGGGCTACGACAGGTTTTTAAGAAAACCTTTTGTGTAATGATCTTGATATCGTTGTAGAATCGAGTGATTTTAAATGGAATGTTTTTGAGGCTATTCTAGTTTCGCTAAAGAGGTCACTCCCGGTGAAGGGATCGTCGGCTCTTTTCTCATCGAATAAGGTGCAGGGTATATCATATATACCGCTGTGCAAAGCAAGAACTATAGAAGCAATCAAAAGACAAACCGAGTATGCAGCATCTGCTAGTTTCACTAAAGAGGCCACTCCCGGTGAAGAGATCTCGGCTCTTTCCTTATCGAATAAGGTGCTGGATGTTCTACAACGAACACCGCTTTGCAAAGCAAGAACTAGAGCTACCAGTTTTTTAAACAAGTTTCTACAACATCTTTAGATTTCTTTTATTTCATTAATCTCATTAATGAAGTCCCATTTTATTATGCTTCACAAGCATCACATTTGAAATGAAATCTGCAATATAACATATATCTCATATATATAATATAAACATTCGTCTCAGGCAGTAATATGAACTCATCACAGAACATTGCAGCAGAAGAACATATATGAAATATTGGATATACTTTAATACGAGCCTGTATAAAACACGGATTCCACGGTCGCGATGAATAGCCAAACCCACATCCCTAGACCCCTACGAGAGCGGCAAGCAACACTGCCAATTCTAGGGTTAGGAGACCTGGTCTCGACTCCTCGAGATGGCCTCCCACTGTACCCTAGAACCCGGTTACTTGTGCTCCCCTCCTTGGGTCTACCTGATGCGGAAAAGTAAATAATATACAATGCTGACATCATCCTCAGCCCGGAAGTGCCGCAATAAAAGAATATTACATACAAATGAATTTTACATGAATGAAAATGAAAAACTCTCATCTCACATAAAATCCCTGGCTATTCAGAACACGACGATCCAATATAACATATCACAGAAACACATAATATCTCATATCATCAACGTAAGTAAGTATGTATACACCGATTGTCGTTGATGTATAGCAACGAAAACCGGCGATACAACTACATACTACACTTACGGTCGCAGAAAAGAAAGTGTAAAACTACAACAGTTGGAATCCGCAAGCTTCTTAGACATCTCATGCCTAACCAAATGAATTCCTTAAACATCGCATCCCTAACAATTATAAACCCCGCATTTTAGTCTCATTATCGAAAACTCTTTTCAATATCAAGTCGGGCAATTCAACAAGATTCCCGACATCTTGATCGAATGCTCGTCGCAAACTTTAGTAGACGGCCGCACCCCCGATGCCGTTGATGAAGTGCACTATGGAGGAACACCGCTACCGCGAGCACCCGAACGGATGCTTTTGGCGACGGGGTTCTCCTACAGTCACTTGGTCGGGGCTATGGGGCGTGGCTGTCTATTAAGTTTACCCGGCGAGTATCCGCGTACGCTACGTGATTGCGACAGACTTTTGATCGAATCAAAATCCCGTGGCAACCGATCATCTGAGACTGAACTGCTAGATTTATAACATTCAAATTAGTTATCTCATAACTACTTGTGGATTCCAAATATTGTATCACATTCCAGATAAATAGACAATGTTAAACTTTCCGATCGAATAATCAAACACCCAAGTTTTCCCAAATAGTTCTCAACACTTGAAATTAGTTTAAAAACATCCATCATATGCCACAGTACCAATGGTCCAGCCGTAGATGGGTCAAGCCAACGCCTCACATGTGGCACGCCGTACTGCCCCAAACCCTAAGGTTTAGAGGCGGTTCAGACGGTCACATAATTGAGTTAATGTTTGTTGTCTTCTAGAGGGTCCACCGCGTTACTTGCACGACTTAGAACGTTCTTAAACTACGGAAAAATCCAACGCTTGGAAATTTTCAGGCAGGGGAAAAAGTGAGTTATTGATATCCGTTCGAACTTTTTAACACGTTCTAAAAATTACCCGGACAAACTAAACGAAGTTATACTTTCCGATCGAATCAACGCGCTTCCAATACAACCCAGAAAACTCAACACTTGAGTATAATTAAAAATACCCAGAAATATGAGGAAACACCTAGGGACTTTACTGTGCAAAAAGCAAACAATGATTTCACTGTACGGCCGCGGAACCGCCGCGCGACCCATGCTCATGCCGCGGTTCCACGGCGCCTTGAGCGAATTGCGTTGTTGTTTTTCACACAGTCCCATACAATTCCCTGCTGTTTTTTTGAGTATTTTTAATACAGAAAAAATCATAATTTTAGAAAATTTCCAGAAACTAGGATTTTACGGGTATTCGGAGTTCGATCGGACTTTAAACTTCGTCTAGACATCGCCTAAAGCTCTAGCTTAGCTCTAATACCACTGTAGGACTGCTAGGCATATGCACAAGGGTCTACGAGGCATCAACCATGCCCGATTTAAAATTTAGCCATGCCGAACAACCCTAAACCAAGATCTTAGACTAGAGATTAGGAGAAAACAAGCATGTTAAACACTTCAACACTAAGTGAGAGGGATTACAACCTTTGTAGATCCGGTCCTTCACTTCATAAGATCCATGTTGAGGTCCCTTCGCTGCAATCATCGTGCATCCGGACTCTAGAGAGGCTCCACGAAGAGAAAGGTGCAAGCTTGCTTCCGATCTTCGATAACAAAGATGATCTACCTTGAAGTTTCATTAACACAAGCTCTCACTCACTAAATGAAGTGAACACTCTCATCTAAATGGCAAGGATAGATGAGAATGATGAAATAGGATTTTAGCTCTATTTTATTTTCATTAACTCACTCATTTTCATCACCTTTGAAAAAGCTAGAAAGCTTTTCCATGAAAGAAAAAGAAGGAAGAAGAAGATCATTTTCTTTTGTGATGAATAATGAAATGTAAATGATAATTACTTATGCAACCATGGTTGCTAATAATATAAGCTAACCGGATTATGGGTTTGGGTTGGGTTAAGAATGACTCACACAAAAATATCAAGAATAATATCTTAGCTCAATCCAAAAGAAAACCTTCTAGAAGCATCATGAAGGAACTAACCCAAATCAAACCCTAACCTTGTTTAAGCTCCACTAAACTTGTTGCATTAGTAATCATATCATGTTACAATATTATATATCACATATATAATATTTATTGTAACAAAATAAAAATAATACAATTAACATATATCGTATATATATCAATGTATTACCCGAGTGAGAAAAAGAATCTTTTAGTGAGTTTATATTAGTTAATGTAATTTAATATATCATATATATTATTATACATTAAATTATCGATTCAACACTTGATCCGACAATCCGGCTATATCGAATATAACCGACTAATATATCATGTACCGATTCATCGAATCAACACTAGATCCGATGAACCGGCTCATATCAAAATAACGCGAGAATATAATACGGTATCTCATATAGCATTATCCTCGGTCCTGCACATATCATATATGTTCCCCTACTCCGTTTTACCTGAGTCAAGAAACCTCTGTGTAGGACTCTAAAGAATCGTCAATACGCCGGCAGTAGGTGATGATCATATCAAATACCCACAAGCTGCAAGCGGTCAGCTAAACGTAACAGCCACCCAAGTATTGAGCGATCAGAAGATCAACAAGCAAGCCTGTACATTCTCCTGCGAATCCAATCAGTAACACTCCCGTACAGTCCGGTCTCGTCGTCTGATATGTCGCATATCTCGCCTAGGGGTGGTATACGTCAGACCCCAGTAGCTTTATAGGTCGTGTCGATATGAGGTCTATAACAGTTCGAGAAACTACTGATAACACTTACCAGTAAATCTCAGCAACCCTGGCCAGGGATTTCCAGTTATAGCCAATCGAACACAGCACAACATCAACTCCCTATACCGGGAGAGACGAATCCCCTCCTATCGCTCATTGCCTCCATGTGATTCGGTTCTGTACCCAAAAGCCACCTTTTTGCACGCCCTCTTGGACGTGCTATGATGGAAATCAAAGCACAGTGGGAATCACACAAGACTCTATGACGATCTCGGGTCAACAGACTACACCGTACCAGTGTTACTGCAGAACTTCCATCTGACGTAAGGTATAATACCATCTGGGAGTTCTCGGCGAGTCCGTCCAGTGTACCCAGTCTCTACTGAGTACCCGTACACCATCCTTGATGTCAAACACCGATGGATATGGGATCATCCATCGCCCATCATATGGGTCAAGATGCGTATACGCTAGTCTACTCTGGTGTATCGATGCCCTGTCTCGATACACCCTCGACTAGGAACAGTTATATGATGTACTCGTCGACTACCGTGGCCCTACTAGTATGATCTCATCATAGTCTCAGTAGTCGAGTACATATCCTAAGAGCTTTATCAACATGTAACATAGAGACTATTAGAGTACATGTTAAGATAAAGTACAACCAGATAGCATACTATCATCTCGAGCAAGAAAGTCCTCCCTATATATCTCTAAGCTTCCATTACAATATACATCGTATGTACAGTAATGGCCTCTAGGGCATACATATAACTAACATCAACTCCTTGAGATGGTCTCCCACCGGACTCTAGAACCTGGTTACTTGTGCTCCCCTCCTTGGGTCTATCCTAATGCGGAAAAATAAATAATATACAACAATAGTGACATCATGCTCAACCCGAAAGTGCCCCAATAAAAGAATATTACATAAAGATTTTACATGAATGAAAATAAAAACTCTCATCTCACATAAAATCCACGGCTATTCTTTCACGACGATCCAATAAATCATATCAATAGCAACACATGATATCACATATCATCAACGTAAGCAAATATGCGCATCCCTAAACCTCTTTGACATATAGCAACGAGATTGGGATACCCCACATATTACACTTACGGTCGCAGAAAAGAAAACGGAAAACTACAATAATTAGAATCCGCAATATCCTTAGACTGTAAGTCCGCGGCAGCGCCCCGGCCGTCTAACAGACGCCGATATGCGGAACAAAACTTTTATGACTGGCGCTATCGCGTACTATATCCCGGATCGTCCATTAAAGCTAAACTAACAAGTTTAAAGAGGTTAGAATTGTTATACCGAATGATCCGAGTCCTTCGGTCTTCAACCATCATCCCACGCTATGTTGCAACTGATCCGAACTTGCTTAATCTCCGTTCTCATCGTCCAGGTGGCACCACGTCGACGGATCTTTAAACGGGCTCCCACCTCTGAACCGAGGCAACTCGATCGTCAAGTTTGCTAAAAGAGACGACCAAGATGAAGTAGAAAATGAGTAGAATACTTTGTCTCGTTATGTCCAAGACTATGGACGAACGGTTAAAAGAAGTTGCCATTTGGAATCGGGTGAATGGAAATTGAACTAGGAAATTTCCATACACTAAACTATATGAAATCATTGGCCAAAAATGAATGAATCAAATCACCCACTCCCACAAAGAAGTGGCCGGCCATATATATGAAAGGAGGGAGGTGAGTGTAGGAGAGGGGAGGGTGAGCATAACCAAATGATAGTTATCATAACAAATAATGAAAGAATGACTCATTATCAAACATTAAATGCAACCAATCAAATTAAACCTAGTCACCTTCATCATTAACGAACCATTAATGACTCAAGTGAGTCATATGCTTAATCACCACTTCTAGAACCTTCTAGAAGCATGACTCACCCTGAAGACGAAAAGACAAATCCGTATTTAACCGAATGTCAAAATACGGCTGATAGAAAACTGGAAACTGGCAACTTCCAAAAATAATCCCGAAACGAATTTCAGGATAACCCCGTATCGGTATAAACATACCCGCATTTGTATTACGACCGAATACAAATGCAACTGAGACAAAGATATTATATCTACACAGTATAATACTGGGTTCCGGCTTAAACCAAAGCCTACCAGTATTATCTGCTCGAAAAACGACACGTGCGAAAACGCACGTGCATTTTCCGAACCTTGCCATAAACCCATATGGCCTCTACAACGTTTCGCCCGAACTTGGGAAAGTATCGGTGGGGGACTCTAATGACTCATCAGTACACTGGCACTGGGTATAACCACTAGCACGTCAGAGGTACTGGCTGTACGTAACGTTTTGCCTATGTATTGATTGGAAGGGAAGCTGACGAGCGAACTCATCTATAAACCCTACTGAGCCTGACAGTGACAATAACTGTACAGTCCGGAACATTCGTCTATGAGTATCGCATATATGGCCTAGGGGGCCGGTAAACGTCAGACCCCCAACAGCTGTATAAGTCGTGTCAGAGAGCAGCCCAGAACACCCTGAGATTCTGGTGGTATACCTACCAGTATATCTCGATTACCCTAGCCAGGGATTTTGTGTAATGGCTCTCCTAAACATAGTGCGATCTCACTCCCAATACCGGGAGAGACGAATCCCCGAAGATACGCTCACTTGCCTCCAATGTGGCTCGGGACTGTACCCAATTAAAACCTGTTTGCACAACTCCTTTGAGCGTGGTAGGGTAGTAATTTAAGCACAGTGGGAACTCACACGAGACAAATGACGACCTCAGGTCGATGAACTAACCTGTACACATGTCACCAGGGAACTGCTATCTGACGATATGTATAATACCAACTAGCATGTTCCCGGTGAGTCCTGTCCAGTGTACTCATAACCTAATGAGCACCTGTATACATCTTAGGTGATCCAACTGACACCAGTGGCTTGTGAGACCGGCCACCGCCCTTCGTCGGGGTCTCGACTGTATACACTAGTCTATTCTGGAGTATCGATGCCCTGTCTCGAAACTCCTACGACTAGGAACACTTTAAGGATATTCTTATAGACCCCAGCTCCCACTTATATAATCACCATCATACTGCTGGTAGTCAAACAAGAATCCTATGGGCTCTATCAACATCTATATATGATGATAAAGACAGACCAGATAGCATACTATCATCTCGAGTAAGACTGTTTATCGGTATAGGTCCTCCCTCAATCATTGCAATCACGTACCTGCGATCCAATAATTGACTTAGAGGGCACTATATCCAACAATCTCCCACTTGCATTTAAGGCTAATTATTGCGATGTCGTGTACTCACAGCTCGTGTGATACCGAGCATCCAACTCCTCTACTAATCAGTTTTACAAAGATCGTTTGTAAAACTCTTGTGTTTGAGAAATAGCCTCAGTGAGTGGATCCGCTTCGGTGTTTCTTTCTGTATCTCTCTATATCTCAACTTCGCGGAGAAAACCATCTCCCGAATTGAGTAATACCTGTCTTAGAATATGTTTGGATATCTGATGGGACCTAGTTCATAAATGAACTCCAAATCCAAACTTCTCAGACTGTATTGATCACTGAAACTAATCAGTGTCTAGCACTATGCCTCCCACAGTATCCTCTTGGACCACCTGTCCATAATACTGTCCCTCGTCAGAGGGAAAACTATAACTCTGACAATCACTCTGTCATCCATGTCACCTGTGAAGCATGGAATAATAACTGTCTCCCGAAGGAGGCTGCCGTCATCAAATCCGTAGAACATGTACTTATGTTCTATAACTGCTTCCTAATGTTTCTCCAGGATTGGATTAATATAAACTTATTGCATCTAGTGCAATAACAACATCTGGTGTGGTACTTGACATCTCACGATTGACTCAATTGCCTAAGCAAGTGATCTGCCAATCATGTACGTCCCTCTCCCTTTAGTCAGTAAGACACCTTTAGAGAGGGTGACTCCATCACTTGCAGGTACACCACCATGCTAGGAGTCAACTATCCTAAAAATACTATTAGAATATTGTCCAAGTACCCATATTGGGAAACTACCCATAACTAGATCTAAAACCATAGATCTTGTATCCAGAATGTCAGATATTACATCCATGTCCTTTGTGGAGAAACAACTGTGTGACGACCAAAGTACAACCGATCGTAGTATAGGAATTTTACTTCCTACTCTGTGTATGTCATCCATATACCATGACATTACACCCTACTACCTTCTTAACAGATCCATCCCCTATTCTGATGAAGTCAAACCCATGACTGTCATATCAAAAATCAGATGATATATCTCCGCTATATCTGCTCAAGTCTATAAATAGACACTAGCTACTTGTCCACTATGCTTCCGCTGCTCCCACTGACTATGACAACCCTCTGGCAGAATAATATATACGTACATTTTTAAAACTAGTTTAGAACGACGCTATACAAATCCTCCTGCTGTGTCTCATAGTCTGGAACAACAGTAGTGTCAAGTCTGGGTAAGCAAGAACCTCCCTGTCACCGTCCTTGAGGTTACCGGAGTACCTCTCGGGTGTCTGAGGTTACCCACCATGTCTGCGGAGTGGCTATTGGAATGTCAAACCTGATTGAATATATAGGTTCTATTAAACTTTCCGTAATCATTTGCGGTTCTGGAATCACTTCCAGTTCTACCATACTCCCACTTATGTTTTTTGAAAAAATCCATTTTAATAAAACTGTGGCGAGTCAAGAACAATATCACTATTGATCTTCTAGATGGTAGAAAATCAACCCTTGTCGAAGCTAGGGTCAACCCGCAAACTGCCATTACAGAAACGTGCCTTGATTTATCCAGTGTCTGGTTTTAAGCATAAGCTGGACAACTCTCCTTACCTTAACATCGTTAAGATATGAATCGTTCTATATCCAATATAGAAACTTTGGCACTTATTTAATTGGAACCGGATTCAAATTATGCAGCTGTCTCCAGTGCATAATAACTTAATAGAGAGAGGCTGATCAGTATTACTCAACTTAGGAATCCATCCAATTATGAGTAACCTGATAGAGAAACAAGTTTCTCAAAAACCATTACTATCAACTGAATACCTATCATAAGTATCTATATCTTCGATTTCTTTGAAGAATCCCGATACTTGCGATAAATGGTTCTCTACTTTATTCTTATACCCATAACTTCTCAAAACTTAGACATTGTATTTCTACGAAACACTTGTCTAAAAACTAGAGAAGTTATAAGTAAACAGAATATAGTACGAGGACCAACCCCTTTGTCCTGACAGACACTGGACAATATACACAACTCTGTATAAGTCCGCTGAGTTGAATAACTCAAAACATGTGCATCGTAGGTTGAAAAATGTACCCAGACGATTTCCTCAAATATCATAAATTACAACGAATTCCGATATAATGAGGATGATCCCCTAATTCCTAATAACTTGCTCCCACTCAACATCTGTAAAACCTTGCAGATGTGAGAATCGTTCCTGGTAAATACATACCCTGGATTAAGTACCCAATCGAGAAATCAGTTTTCTATTAACAATGCACAGTGAATATGAAACATAAATATTTTTTGTAGGGGTTACCTGGTATTCCTAGTAATGCCTCTTCCATAATCCAAATCATGACTTTAACCGTATATTTCCCTGCCATCTTTCCAATTCCCTTTAATTTGTCTTTAGTCTTTACCTTCTGTACACCTACATTAGGCTAAATGTTTGCTTCCTTCCCTACCGTTCGGCACCAGCCTATGGTTTGGAAGAAGACTATCCAGTAAGCATAATAGGTGAACTCTCCTAATCCTAGGAGCACTCGCAACTTGAGAGAAGGTGATGATAAAAGACAACTGAATAAACCTTATTCCTTTTTCTCCTGAACCAGAATCCATCCTCGAAAAAATGTCCTTCGAGTTCGTGTATAACCATACGATGGATTTATCCAATGGAATTAGATGTTCGTAGTGATACGGGTTGTTCTGGAGAAATAAAAGGTGAAGTAGGAATGGCGATGAAATATGTGGTTTGGTCATGAATGTTAATAGTCGCAATTTACTTTGCCCTCTTTCTAATTCCTTTATGTTGTCTTCACATGTCACCTTCTGCACACCCTACTTAGGCTAATTGGTTTTCTTCATTCCCTACCTTTCGGCACCTGCCTATGGTTTGGAATAAGACTATCCAATAAGCGTAATAGGTGTACTCTCCTAAACCAAGGAGCCCTCGCAACCCGAGAGAAGGTGATAATAAAAGACAACTGAATAAACCAATTCTATTTCTCCTGAACCTGGATCCATCCTCGAAGAAGTCCCTCCGAGTTCGTATATAACCATACGATGGATCTATCTAATGGAAGTGGATGTCCGTAGTAATACGGGTTGTTCTGAGAAATACAAAGGGTAAAAGAAGGAGCTGCAATGACTTATGCAACTATAGACAATCCAAAAGCCAGTATATTAAGAGGATTCGGTCAACTTTGGTCACTGAGTTATAGTCTAGGGTTGGTCAAAAGTCGCTGCCATAAGAGAGAGAGAGAGAAAAGAAACACTCTGCATGCACTCTAGCCTAAATCAGAATGGTTATCACTTTATCTAATTAGGAAACCTCCCACTGTTTTCTCAAATTCTCCTCCAAACCTGAAAGAAGAATTAGTCGGGGTCACTCGAAGAGTAAACCAACTCATCAGTGAGAATCGGGATCCAACTATCATCGCATGATAACTTGATGGAAGCCACTCAAGTCATCACACTCCAGAAGGTATGCGCAAGTCTGGCAAGTTTCTTGTATGTTTGAAACTCCCGATGTAATTTTTATCCCATGCTCTTATGACCTTGACGTAGGCCAACAAATCATAAGCAACATGTCAAGTTCTACCCGTCGTTGTCCTGATCAACTTAAGTCATCGTACAAGCCCTTGACGTAGGCCAACAAGGTGTACGTCTGACTTAAACTAATGCATCTATCTATCCAACAAATGAATACCCAGCAGCTACCAAACACTATGTCTTGACGTAGGCCAACAAACATAGCTTGAATACTACTGACCATTCATAAGAAACGACGGAGGATTACGGCTGGTTTTTGGCGAAAAACCTTTAACGTAATGAACCTGATCTTGTTGAAGGAACCTGATAGCTTTATAAAAATATATAGTAGCGAAAACCTTTTGCTAAAGAAGTCACTCCCGGTGAAGGGATCTCGACTCTTTCCTCGTGGAATGAGGTGCAGGATATTCCAACTGAATACCGCTATGCAGAACAAAAGGAAACGTCTTTGTAATGATTTTAAAATTTGTTCCAACAACATCAAATATAGGATTTTTTTATCTCGCATTGATAAGAATCAACGCAGTCCCATCAATCAATCACACCAGAAAAGAACGAAAATAAAATGTATGTATATGCCATCCGCATTCGTCACTGGGTCCCGTCATCACTCGTTAGGTTACTTAACTAACGACAGATCGGGGACTGGACTAGCGCGGGTGTAAAACATATACAACATCTAATAGTATATATACTAATATACAATAATCGCTCCAGGCGTGATAAATGCAACATTACAGGAAAGTAATAAGCATCACAGAACAAGACAGATAAACTGGGATCCTCGGGTTTCACAGAGCCGCTACTGAAACCCGACGTTCCCCTGGTCGTGTGGATAGCCGGTGCAATGAAACCTAGATCCCTACGGGTGCGGCAAGTTACTCGCAAAAACCTGAAGCGAGGTAGTCCCCACAACATAGTGAATGGAATACCCGGCACTTCACGGAATCCGGTAAATTGAGCACCCCTCCTTGGGTGAACCTGTACCCCCTACGAGTGCGGCGAATAGTCTGCCAATTCAAGAGTGAGGCCCCTTTGCCTCTAAAAGCCATGAGATACGAACCCGTTGCCCTCCAGAACCCGGCTATTCGTGCACCGCACCGCGTGGTAAACCTAGTACAGAAAATAAAAATAGTACAACAGGTACATCGACCGCAACCTGGTCGTGCCCCAAAAGAATATTATACAACAGGCAGTGACGACAGTCGACATGTTGGACGCTCGCCCCGCAATATCAAATGTACAAATAAATTTGAACAACACTATCATTGCACCCTTCTATCCACCATGACAAATCCGCAACATTACAGCACAACACAGAACATCAACGCGAATGTCACGTTCGCAAACCCGTCTAAAAGAACTATAGCAATCAGACGCGGTTTACCGATCAAATGACATTCCCGGTCGGAGATATAATGAAAGTACTGAAAAACTAACAAGTTTAAAATTTCGATCGACTAAATTTCCCGAAGTGGACCCCACATACATCTGGTGTACAGTAACAAAATTTTGGCCCAAAAGACATACCAAAAACCACCATTTCCCTTGAGAAACCCACTGAAAAAATTTGGCGCACTGTTCCTACAAAAGCGCGGCGGATCAGCGGCCAAACCATGGTTCGGGCCGAGGATCCGCGGTCGTTTTGTGGGATCACGTGCCCAAATTTCACCAGTATTCTTCAAAAACCCTGCATGATTTTCGGAAATGCTCAAAATGAATTTTAGAACATTTAAAAAATCGACAGAAACATCTTGTACAGAAAATTGTGATTTCGCGAAATCCGTTCGATCGATCTTTTAAACGTGTTAGCACAAGTTAGTATAGCTTAATGGTGAGGCTCTGATACCACTGTAAGTCCGCAGCAGCGCCCCGGCCGTCTAATAGACGCCGATATGCGGAACAAAACTTTTACGACTGGCGCTATCGCGTACTATATCCCGGATCGTCCATTAAAGCTAAACTAACAAGTTTAAAGAGGTTAGAATTGATATACCGAATGATCCGAGTCCTTCGGTCTTCAACCATCATCCCACGCTATGTTGCAACTGATCCGAACTTGCTTAATCTCCGTTCTCATCGTCCAGGTGGCACCACGTCGACGGATCTTTAAACGGGCTCCCGCTTCTGAACCGAGGCAACTCGATCGTCAAGTTTGCTAAAAGAGACGACCAAGATGAAGTAGAAAATGAGTAGAATACTTTGTCTCGTTATGTCCAAGACTATGGACGAACGGTTAAAAGAAGTTGCCATTTGGAATCGGGTGAATGGAAATTGAACTAGGAAATTTCCAAACACTAAACTATATGAAATCATTGGCCAAAAATGAATGAATCATATCACCCTCTCCCACAAAGAAGTGGCCGGCCATATATATGAAAGGAGGGAGGTGAGTGTAGGAGAGGGGAGGGTGAGCATAACCAAATGATAGTTATCATAACAAATAATGAAAGAATGACTCATTATCAAACATTAAATGCAACCAATCAAATTAAACCTAGTCACCTTCATTATTAATGAACCATTAATGACACAAGTGAGTCATATGCTTAATCACCACTTCTAGAACCTTCTAGAAGCATGACTCACCCTGAAGACGAAAAGACAAATCCGTATTTAACCGAATGTCAAAATACGGCTGATAGAAAACTGGAAACTGGCAACTTCCAAAAATCATCCCGAAACGAATTTCAGGATAACCCCGTATCGGTATAAACATACCCGCATTTGTATTACGACCGAATACAAATGCAACTGAGACAAAGATATTATATCTACACAGTATAATACTGGGTTCCGGCTTAAACCAAAGCCTACCAGTATTATCTGCTCGAAAAACGACACGTGCAAAAACGCACATGCATTTTCCGAACCTTGCCATAAACCCATATGGCCTCTACAATGTTTCGCCTGAACTTGGTAAAGTGTCGGTGGGGGACTCTAATGAGGCATCAGTACACTGGCACTGGGTATAACCACTAGCACGTCAGAGGTACTGGCTGTACGTAACGTTTTGCCTATGTTTTGATTGGAAGGGAAGCTGACGAGCGAACTCATCTATAAACCCTACTGAGCCTGACAGTGACAATAATCGTACAGTCCGGAACATTCGTCTATGAGTATCGCATATATGGCCTAGGGGGCCGGTAAACGTCAGACCCCAACAGCTGTATAAGTCGTGTCAGAGAGCAGCCCAGAACACCCTGAGATTCTGCTGGTATACCTACCAGTATATCTCGATTACCCTGGCCAGGGATTTCGTGTAATGGCTCTCCTAAACACAGTGCGATCTCACTCCCAATACCGGGAGAGACGAATCCCCGAAGATACGCTCACTTGCCTCCAATGTGGCTCGGGACTGTACCCAACTAAAACCTGTTTGCACAACTCCTTTGAGCGTGGTAGGGTAGTAATCTAAGCACAGTGGGAACTCACACGAGACAAATGACGACCTCAGGTCGATGAACTAACCTGTACACATGTCACCAGGGAACTGCTATCTGACGATATGTATAATACCAACTAGCATGTTCCCGGCGAGTCCTGTCCGGTGTACTCATAACCTAATGAGCACCTGTATACATCTTAGGTGATCCAACTGACACCAGTGGCTTGTGAGACCGGCCATCGCCCCTCATCGGGGTCTCGACTGTATACACTAGTCTACTCTGGAGTATCGATGCCCTGTCTCGAAACTCCTACGACTAGGGACACTTTAAGGATATTCTTATAGACCCCAGCTACCACTTATATAATCACCATCATACTGATGGTAGTCAAACAAGAATCCTATGGGCTCTATCAACATCTATATATGATGATAAAGACAGACCAGATAGCATACTATCATCTCGAGTAAGACTGTTTATCGGTATAGGTCCTCCCTCAATCATTGCAATCACGTACCTGCGATCCAATAATTGACTTAGAGGGCACTATATCCAACATAGACATCATAAACCCGGAATATCTCATATTCCGAATTTCATGCCTAACTTATAAACCTTGCATTTTAGTCTCAAATTGAAAACTCTTTTAAATGAACTGTCAGGTAATTCAACAACATTCTCGACTAAGTGATTGCGTGCTATACGCAATTGCGACGGAGTTTTGATCCGAATCAAAATTCCATGGCAATTGATCAAACGAGTCTAAACGGCTAGATTTATAATATACTAACTAGTTTTCACAAAACTAATCATTCCGGATTCTAACAATTGTATCCATATCAAACTAAAACCCGAAACGATGCAATAATTACGATTATGAAACACTCCGTATTAGTCCCTTAACCAAATTAACATCACACGAAATTTTGGACTAATCAAACAGTACCTAAAACCGCAAAATCAAGTCTCCAGAACACTACAAAAATTTCGAGGAAAAAACACAAGCAAAAACTGGCCAGGCCGGTTTTCAGAAGCTTTTCGTCGAGTGAAAAAAGTTGGTTGGGGATCGAATTTTACCAGTGTTCAAGTTGCATCAGATACAACATTCTGTAGTTGCTTAAAATTTTTACAGACCTTAAAAAATTCGACAGAAATTTGATTTTGGGTTCGGGTGTTTCGGAGTTTTTCGGTTTCGTGATTCTAATTACATCGTCTAATCATCTAGCTTTGGCTCTGATACCATGAAAGTCTACCCTAGCATCACCATGGGTTCCAAGTGGCATCAAGCATGCCAAATTCAAATTTTTATGGCACTAAGCTAGACTTAACAAGATCTTTAGCTAGGTGATTAGGGTTTAAGTTTTGATATCTAGTAAACTAGAGAGAAGGAAAGAAGGTTATACCTTTGTAGATCGAGTCATTCTCTTTAATAGCTCCGGGTTGTGGTCCACGGGATTCCACTAGGATCCTCTTCAAGATGAAAGAACCTCCTTCGTGATCTTCGCGCCAAAGAAGATCCTCCCGAAGTCCACAAGCTCAAGCTAACCCTTCACTAATCTAATTAGTGAAGACACCACTCCACATCAAATTACTAATCTAATGTGAGATGATGAAGTAGGGGTTTAATTGCTCACTAGAGTTCTCACAAGTTCAATGATTCACATCACATGTGAGGGTTTGAACTTGGAGGTGAGGTAAAGAAAAATATAGAGAGCAAGAGAGAGCAAGAGCTTATGAAAAATGGCTAAAGCATGAAGAATGAAACAATGATGAGAGTAAACTCAAATGGCCCACCCTTTCCTCACTTATTCAAGCATGGAATTAAAATGCAATAAGAAATTGCAACCATGCTTGAATAGTGAGTCAAGAGTAATATACAAATAATAAAACCCATGCCTTGCCCATTCCACAAATATCTCCACAATTTACACCTCATTTTCTATTTTCTAAAAATAGAAAAACATGCCATGCTTCATATAATAATATATATTTATATATATCAAATATACATTAACATATATATATATATATATATATATATATATTAATAAAGCAATTAGTGAGCTAATGATATTAGTTAATACATAATTATATCAAATATAATTTATATCAAATTATTAAATCAACATTTGATTTAATAATCCGGTTATATCACATATGACCGACTAATATCATTTATCCGTTTATACATTATCAAATCAACAATTTATTCGATAATCTGGTTATATCCCATTAACCCGACCGATAAAAGATAACTGCCAGATTACAATACGGTATCACATACTCGTATTTAATCAGGCCCACACACATATCACATATGTGTCCGACTTCGTTTCGCTTAAACCAGGAAACTGCTGTGTGGGACTCTAAAGACTCGTGAATACGCCAGCAGTAGGTGATGATCAAATCAGTCACCTATAAGCCGTCAGCGGTACTAGCTAGACGTAACGGCTACCCAGGTATTGAGCGATATGAAGATCAACACGCAAGCCCGTCCATACTTCCATGAAGCCTATCAGTAACAATACCGTACAGTCCGGTCTCTTCGTCTGATATGTCGAATACAAAGTTTAGGGGTGGTAAACGTCAGACCCGATTAACTTGATAAGTCATGCCGATATTTGGCTCATAACAGTTTGAGAAACTACTGATACTCTTATCAGTAAATCTCAGCAACCCTGGCCAGGGATTTTCAGTTATAGCCAATCGAGCATAGCGCAACATCAACTCCCAATACCGGGAGAGACGAAACCCCTCATATCGCTCATTGCCTCCATGTGACTCAGGACTGTATCCAAAATCCACCTGTTTGCATGACTCCTTTGAGCCATGGTAGGGAGGAAATCAAAGCACATTGGGAGCCATACAAGACTCTATGACGATCTCGGGTCTACAGACGTACCAGTGTCACCAGAGGACTGCTATCTGACGATAGGTATACTACCAACTAGGAGTCCTCGGCAAGTCCTATTCGGTGTATCCATTCTCCAATGAGTACTTGTGTATAATCTTTGATGTCACACACCAATGGTTGTTGGATCAACCATCTCCCTCTCAGGGACAAGAAACGTACACACTAGTCTACTCTGGAATATCGATGCCTTAATCTCGACTAGGAACTGATTAAATGATGTACTTTTGGACCACCCTGGCCCCACTAGTATGATCTCATAATCCTGGCAGTCAAGTACATATCCTAAGGGCTTTATCAATATGTGAGAGCAAGACAGTAAAGAATACCAGTCAACATGTTAAGATAAAGAGTAACAAGATAGCATACTATCATGTCGAGCAAGAAAGTCCTATATATATGTCCAAGCATCCACTATAATATACGTCACATGTACAATAATGGACTCTAGGGCATACATATACCTAACATGTAATGCCACCTAAAGCATGTACATGATGATAAAGATAGACCAGATATCATACTATCATTTTGAGTAAGACTGTTCTACCTATATAGGTCCTCCCTCAATCTTCTAATCGCGTGCCTGCGATTACAATAATTGACTTGAGGGCACTATAGCCAACATCTCATACTCTCACATGCCCATGCCTATCAATCATTTGTTCTCTTTTATTTTCTTTTCCTTTTTCCCCTCTCATTAAAACCAAACACAAATACAATTGAATCCAACATTTAATAAAATGCAACATGTCATGGTACACTAACCATGGCTAATTAAAAATATGGATTTGGCTTAATCATGATTAGTAGTGCACTAATCAAGTTTAATTTAAACTTGCATATAATTAATTATAAAATACCCAAATCCAATAATGCCTTTTTAATAAATAATACATATTAATCTTCAAATATTTTTCCAACTATTGGTATATAATTATACCATTTTACGAAAACCCCAATTCACAAATCGAATAGTTTTCGTGAAATATATTATTTTAATATTCAAATTCCTAAAATAATATTTTATCTTTCTGAAATGTTACAGTTTCATGATATTTCTGTTTCGTGGATTTGGAAAACCGCAAAGTACATTTTGAAACTTGAAATATTTAAAAAGGACGGTTTTTCTTTGATATGATATTTCGTGTTCACCATAGGTTTTCTCGGTTCTGAGTGATGAGTATACCCGATTCGAGGAGTGAGGAGGAACCGTCTGCGGGTACATGGTGGGCCCGGTAAGATACCCCGGGGCAAGAAGATCGTAGGGAGTACAGTCAAAAAGTTTGATTTTATTAAAAATGTAGATGAACCTTGTATTTATAAAAAGATTGTAGGGAGTACGGTCACTTTCCTTGTATTGTACGTGGTGACATCCTCTTGATAGGAAATGACATTCCTATGCTACAACCGGTCAAATTATTCTTGTCACAAAGGTTCTCCATGAAAGACGTGGGTGATGCCTCCTATATTCTGGGGATAAAGATCTATAGGGATATATCTAAAAGAATGTTGGGATTGTTCCAATTCAGGTACATCGACACCATACTAAAGAGCTTTAGTATGGAAGATTCCGAGCACGGTAATTTACCCGCTTGTTACGGAATCACCCTCTCTAAAGATATGTCTCCTAAGACTGATAAAGAAAGGGCTCGCATGAGTGTTATACCCTACGCTTCTGCTGTAGGGTTTATCATGTATGCAATGTTGTGTACTCGACTAGATGTAGCTTACACACTTAGTGTAGTAAGCAGGTATCAATCCAACCCAGGGGAGAAACAATGGATAGCTGTGAAGAACATTTTTAAGTACTTACGATGGACTAAAGAAATGTTCTTAGTGTACGTTAATGGTGACCTCCAAATAGGGGTCTTTACCGACTCCAGCTTCCAAAGTGACAAGGATGACAACAAGTCTATCTCGGTTTTCGTGTTCACCCTCAATGGAGGGGCGGTATCTTGGAAAAGTTCCAAACAGGATACCGTAGCAGACTCGACGATGGAAGCTGAGTACATTGCTACCAACGATGCTGCCAAAGAAGCAGTTTTGATGCGGAAGTTCATCTCAGAGCTCGGAGTTGTTTCAACCATTGTTAATCTAATAACCTTGTATTGTGATAACAATAGGGTTATGGCGTTAGCCAAGGAACCCCGGTCCTATCAACGTTCTAGATACATTTTGAGGTGGTATCATATGATCCGGGAGATAGTCGATCGCCGCGAGATTGAGATTATGAGAGTTGAAATGAAGAATAACATAGCAGATCCACTCACTAAGGCCCTCCCTCAGATATAGTTCGAGCGACTTTTTAAGATGTTGGGTATAAGATACACCAATAATTGGCCTTACTGCAAGTAGGAGATTGTTAGATATGTATACCCTAAAGGAAATTATTGTAATTGTTGGACATATCTATGTTCAGGACAGTCTTGCTCGATATGATAGTATGCTATTTGGTTTGGCTTTATCATTCGTGTGTATAGTTTCTACTTGTTATTACTATCGCTAATAGATGTTGATAAACCCCGTACGATCTTTGCTTAACTCCCAGGATTATGATAGAGATAGTACTTATAGGGCATGGATAGTCTATATGCGCATCCTTAAATATTCCTAGTCGTGGGAGTATCGAGACTGGGCATCGATACTCCAGAGTAGACTAGTGTATATGTTTCTAGACCCCGAACGGGACGATGGTAGTTACCATAGCCATTGGTGTTTGACACTAAAGATTGTATACAGGTGCTCATTGGAGAATGAGTTTCACCGAATGGACTCACTGAAAACTCATGGATGGTATTATACCTATCGTCAGATAGCAGTTCTCTGGTGACATAAGTACATAGTAGTCTGTAGACCTGAGATTGTCATTGTGTCTTATGTATTTTCCACTGTGCTTTGATTATTACCTTACTACGGTTTTAAAGAGCCATGCAAACATGTTTTAGTTGGGTACAGTCCCGAACCATATGGAGGTAGTGAGCGATTGGAAGGGTTTCGTCTCTTCCGGTATAGAGAGTTGATGTCGTACTGTGCCTGATCGACTGTAACCATAAGTCCCTAGCCATGGCGGATGAGATAAACTGATAAATGTTATCAGTTGTATCTATTGTGGTTATAGGTCACCGATTGGCACGACTTATCGGGTTATTAGGGGTTTGAAGGATTCCACCTTCCAGACTTGATATGCAACGCTCTCAGACGAAGAGACCGGACTGTACGGTGAGTGTCACTGATAGGCTTTGAAGAGTTAGGATGAGCTTTTTTGTCGACCTTTCTTTTGATAGATACCTAGGTAGCCGTTACGTACAGCTGGTACCGCTGACGTGCTTGTAGTTATGGATATGATCCTGAACTACTGCCAATGTATTGTTGAGTCTTTAGAGTCCCACACAGAAGGTTTCCCAGCTTTGGAGAAATGATGTAGTATGCATCTGGCGATACACACGGGTGTTCGATTAAACACATGTATATGATGCACGTATTTTAATCGGACGTTTGGAAAATACTTGCCGGATATTAAATCAAGTGTTGATTTAATATCAATAGTATTATATCTTTTATTTTCTCTCTTTATGGTATTCGTATTTTGATACGAATAAGGTATTCGAATTTTGATACGAATACGGGTATGTGTATTTGATACATACACAAGTGTATATTAAATAAAACAAAATATCCGATATCGATATACTAAAACTCCTATTAGCGGCTTAGGAAGGCAAGGGGCTGGAGTAGGAGAGGGGGAGGGTGCTCGCGGGGGAAATGGTGGTGTTGAAAGAGATAAGGAAGAAGAAGAATATGGTCGTGATGGTGGTGATGATGGTGAAGATGTTGATGATAGTGATGGCGGCGGAGGGTTGAAGAGGGGGAAGATGGTGATGGAGGTGTTGATGATGATGGTGGTGGTGATAGTAGCGAAGAAGGTAGTGATTGTAGTTTTGTTGTTGACGATGGTGGTGGGGATGACGGTGGTATTTGGTTGAAGAGGAGGAAAAAGGAGGTGGTGGGGATATTGTTGATGGCGGCGGTGGCTGTGTTGTTGATGATAATGATGGCGGTGGGGGCGCCGAGGTGCCGCCGTCGCCGATGGTGATGGCCGGAAGGATGAGGAGGTGAATTTTTTTTATTTATGTATTTTTATTTTTTAATTTTTTAAATTAGGGTTAAGGTTAGAATATGGATAATTTGGGGTTTTCAAAAAAAATTAGATGACGTAGCCGCTTAAGTTACATGGTAGTTGTTAGTACTTGGTACTAGGATCGCAACACTTGCAAACAGCGGCGGAATAGTGAACAAAAATTTCAAGAGTATAGCACCATATACAAATGCCAAAAGCATTCAAATACTAATAGTTGTAATAAACTAGAGAGCGATAAATAGGGTTTGGAGGGCTAAAACCTTTGTAGCATGTCCACTCGCCTAGTGGAAAACCCAAGCTAGACTCCATGGTGTAAGGATCGAGCTTCGAAGTGGACCTCCTCGCTGAAGATGATCCACCTCAAAGAAAACCCCGACCCAAGTTTCAACTTCATCAAAAACCACACTTTTATGAAGTAACTTGCTCTCAAAATTTGATAGAAGATGAGAGGAAGAGATGTAGTGATCACTCTCTCTATTTTTCTCTCTTTTCCTCTCTTTAACTCTAATGAAAATGAAGAAAGAGAAAGAGGATGAATGAATGAGCTAGATATACTATTTCCTATTCATGTTTTGCCATCATCAAATAAGGGGAGATCAATAGGTTATTGATTTTCATTATCCATTCTCGCCTTGTTTTGATGATAGCTTAAATATGAATTGGTGTTTAGTACCACATGCTTATTGTGCTTTACCTTATCGACTCTATACACTTATATTTTAGCGTGCTTATCATATATCTTGTGTATACCGAGTAATATATCGATATATCATGCTATACTTGTGTTATATTCTTAATTTCGATGTATTACTCTCATTCGTTGTTTAGATAATTCACAATATACATATATACATATACATATACATATATATACACACACACACACACACACACACACATATATATATATATATATATATACATCTATACACACACACACACAGATATACACACACACACACACACATGTGTTCTATATCTTAGTTTTTCACATATAATGTATATATATAGTATATTAATATCTCATGCCTTAAGTTTGATTCATATCTTGATATTGATATACTATTAATTTCATAGTTTGTGATAATAAAAAAATTGGATGTTCATAAATTTGTGTTTAATATCCTGTTTATTTCATAACACGGTATATGATATGCTAGGTGTAAGTTCCTAGTGCCCTCTCTATGGATACCGCGGCCGATGCGGAAGCGAAAAACAAAAATTTACATGAGGGCAACTAGAAACGAAAACCTATTGATCGATCCAAACACGAAAACTAGCAAACAAGCATGCAATGGTTAAGGAATCTAACCTTTGACGCGTGTCCATTGTGAAAGACCCATCCAAGCTCCTCGTGGGCCGTCGGGAACAAGCTTGAATGGCGACCACCCTTACCGAAAATGATCCACCCGAGAGAACCAATCTAAGCTTCGGTTCACCTAGTGAAGCAATCGACACTCCTAGCTCGCTAGGAATGAAGAGTGGGGATGTAGGAATATTTTCACCATCTTTTTCTCTCCCATTTCTAAGCTCTAGAGAGCTAGCAAGAAGAAGGAGGAGAAGGTGAGGAAGTGGTAGCCATGTCAAGAAGGAGCTAAGTGTTGTGAGAATTAGTTAAAAGTAGAAAAGAATGGCTAAGCTTTTGCAACCATCCAAGAATAGTAAATCCAAATGATTTTACAATATAAAATCAAAGCCATGCCTATCTACCATACTCCTTTACACCTCACCCTCCACCTAATTTCCAAATGATTTTCTAAAAAGAAAATCATATAGTGAGGTGTCCTTCTTCTAGAATAAATTCTGTATAAATACGGAATACAACCTGATATACGTATCAAAATACATATACGAGTATTCGTATAAAAATACAATTAGCCAAGAGAGAGAAAATGAATAGTGAACAATAATACTGGAATACGTATAATAAAAATATATAAATAAATTATTAAATCAAAACTAAGTTTAATAATCCGGCTTAATCCTAAGCTGCTAGTATTATCAACCTTCTGATTAAAGTCTGTATAGCCTGTACACATATTTAATCGAACACCTGTAACTACCAACATACGTCAACTATATCATATCGCCTGAACCGGGAAAACACTCTGTGTGAGATTCTAAAGACTCGACAATACGCTGGCAGTGATTTACTGGATAAATCCAAAAAACAGAAGCACGTCAGTGGCACTAGCTGTACGTAACGGCTACCAAGGTATATGCCAAAAGGGAGGCAGACAATCAAGTCCGTCCGTACCCTACTGATCCTAAATTTGACAATCTTTGTACAGTCCGGTCTCTACGTCTAAGAGTATCACATACCGGGTCTAGGTGGTGAATAACGTCAAACCCCTAATAACCCGATAAGTCGTGTCGAAGTCAAGCTCATTACCAACCGAGAAACTACTGAACTCAAATCAGTAAATCTTATCCACTATGGCCATGGATTTAGGGAGATAGCCAACCGAACACAGCGTGATATTGACTCCTAATATCAGGAGAGACGAATCCCCCATAATTGCTCACTGCCTCTATGTGGCTCGGGACTGTACCCAACTAAAAGCTGTTTGCATGACTCCTTCGAGCTGCGGTAGGATAGTAATCAAAGTATAGTGGGAATTCACACAAGACAAATGACGATCTCAGGTCAAAAGACTAACATGTACTCATGCCACAAGAGAACTTCTATCTGAAGATAGATATAATACCATCTAGAAGTTCTCGGAGAGTCCGTCCAGTGTACTCACCTCCAATAAGCACCTATATACTATCTTAGGTGACACAACACTAATGGCTTGTGAGACTGGCCACCGCACCTCGTCAGGGTCTCGAAACGTATACACTAGTCTACTATGGAATATCTATACACAGTCTCGATACTCCTATGACTGAGGACATTTCAGGACGTGTTTATAGACTACCCAGCTCTTACGTATATGATCGCCATCATAATGCTGGCAGTCAAGTAAGAATCCTACGGGCTTCATCATTATATATTAGCGACCTGCAATAACAAGTAAAACGTGTACACATCAATGACAAAGACAAACCAGATAATATACTATCATCTCGAGTAAGATTGTTCTACCTTTATAGGTCCTCACTCAATTATCATAATTGTGTAGTTGCAATTACAATAATTCCCTTGAGGGCTCTATATCCAGTTGGATATGTATACCCTAGAGACCTGTATTGTATAGGATGCTAAGGATATGTATATACAGGACAATTTTGCTCAGTTGTATATATTATATTATTTGAGATGTCGCTGTCTTAATATGTGTATTTCTTTCTCTTGTTGCTTTATATTGTTTACACATATTGATAAAGACTCGATACAATAGTATACTATTATGGTTTGACTTTATCTTAACATGTTCATATGTTATACTCGATATTGCTGGCTATAGTGCGCTCAAGTCAATTATTGTAATCGCAGGCACGCGATTGTGATGATTGAGGGAGGACCTATACAGATAGAACCGTTTTACTCGAGATGATAGTATGCTATATGGTTTGTCTTTATCATCATGTACATGTTTTATATGGTATTACAGATCACTATTACTTGTTGATAGAGCCCATAAGATTCTTGCTTGACTACCAGCATTATGATGGCGATCATATACGTAGGAGCTGGGTGGTGTATAAGCACATAATTAAATGTCCCTAGTCGATGGAGTATTGAGACTGGGAATTGATACTTCGGAGTAGACTAGTGTATACTTATCGAGACCCCGACGAGGGGCGGTAGCCGGTCTCACAAGCCATTGGCGTCAGTCAGTCACCTAAGATAGTATACAGGTGCTCATTGGGTTATGAGTACACTGGACCGACTCCCCGGAAACATGCTAGTTGGTATTATACCTATTGTCAGATAGCAGTTCCTAGGAGACATGTGTACAGGTTAGTTTGTCGACCTGAGATCGTCATTTTTCTGGTGTGAGTTCCCACTGTATTTTGATTATTACCCTACCACGGCTCAAAAGAGTCGTGCAAATAGGTTTTAGTTAGGTACAGTCCCGAGCCACATAGCGGAAAGGAGAGGATCGTCGGAGATTCGTCTCTCCCGGTATTGGGGGTTGATATCGCGCGGTGCACGGGTGTACATCACCAGAAATCCTTGGCCAAGGTAGTCGAGAATTACTGATTTGGATCAGTAGTTTCTCAGTTGGTGATGGGCTTCATACCGACATGAAATATCGTGTTATTAGGGGTCTGACTTTATCCACCCACTAGACTCGATATGCGATACACTTAGATGAACAGACCGGACTGTACGGATATTGTCACTGACAGGCTCAGTAGGGGTTCGGATGAGTTTTCTCGTCGGCTTTCCTTTCGCTCAATACCTGGGTAGCCATTACGTACAGCTAGTGCCGCTGACGTGCTGGTGGTTAAACCCACTACCAGCGTATTGACGAGTCTTTAGAGTCCCACACAGAGGGTTTCCCTGGTTCTGGAAAAACAACGTAGTAGCCGTATTGGATACATGCAGGGTTTCGATCGAATTAGTGTATTATATACCCGGAATATCGATCGGACGGTTGATAATACTAGCCAGCTCGGGTTTGAGCCGGATTATTAAATCAGGTATTGATTTAATAATCTATATATATGTATTTCGATATGTATATTCTAGTATTATGTTCTTTGTGTTATTCTATCTCTTCAGGTATTTGTAGGGTTCCTAGGCACACTTATGAGGTCTCACAAGGCATCAACCATGCCAAATTCAAAATTTTCCGGTGCCGAGAAACCTTAATACGGATTGTTAACTAGATATTAGGCGAAACTACAAGTAGTAAACAACTTTACTGCTAAAAGGGAAGTGACTACAACCTTTGTAGATCCGGTCCTCCACTTCCTTAGCTCCGTGATGACGTCCCTCCGCTGTACCCATCGGATCCCGAACTCTCGCGGTGGTTTCATCGAAGAAATGATCGGGCTAGGTCGTCGACTTCGATGCCGAAGATGATCTACGTCGAGGCAACTCAAGATCAAGCTCCAACTTCACCAAATCATGAAATTTGTGAAGAAAGCACCCTATACTACTTGGCAAGTGGTATAGGATGAAGAAATAAGAAGTGGGTTCACTTTGGATTTGGATTTCTCACTTGATTTCATCACTTGACATTTTTGTAGAAAACTTTTCTTTCTTCATCAAGAAGAAAAACAAGAAGGAAATAAAAAAAAGAATTAACTTAAAAAGAAAATCAAGTGACCCTTATCATATTGCAACCATGGTTAAGTGTAGAGAATAAACTAAGGTTAGGTGAATGGTTAGGTTAGGCATGAAACAAAAATGGTAGACTTTTTCAAAGCTTCATGAAGCTTCAACTATAAAACAAAGCAAGCCACCATTTCTCTTTTTGCCAAAAATGAATTAAGAGAATAAATAAATAAGTAAATCAAAACCCTAACCATTAACATAACCATGGTTTAATCATACACACCCAAGTTTGCATGTATCATCAAACATGATACAAACTTGTGCACAAAAATATATCACATATACAATGTGCACAAACAAGTGAGAAAAACATCTTAAGTGAACCAATATTAGTTAATGTAAAATAATATATCAAATATATAATTATACATTAAATCATTAAATCAACACTTGATTTAACGATCCGGTCATATCGCATATGACCGACTAATATCCAATGTATCGACTTATCGAATCAATCCTCGATTCGATAACTAGGTTATATCGCATACAACCAATCGATACATTCATCGCGAGAATAGAATACGGTATCACATACACGCATTATTCTCGGTCCCGCACATATCTCATATGCGCTCCTATTTCGTTTCGCTTGAGCCAGGAAACCTCTGTGTAGGACTCTAAAGACTCGTCAATATGCCGGCAGCAGGTGATGATCATATCAAACACCCACAAGCAGCAAGCGGTATGCTAAACGTAACGGCCACCCGGGTATTGAGCGATCAGAAGATCGACGAGCAAGCCCGCTCACACTCCTGTGAATCCAACCAGCAACACTTACCGTACAGTCCGGTATGATCGTCTGATATGTCGCATATCTCGCCTAGGGGTGGAAACGTCAGACCCCAGGAGCTCGATAAGTCGTGTCGATATGAGGTCTATAACAGTTCGAGAAACTACCAGTAACACTTACCAGTAAATCTCAGCAACCCTGGCCAGGGATTTCCGGTTATAGCCAATCGAACACAGCGCAACATCAACTCCCTATACAGGGAGCGACGAATCCCCTTCTATCGCTCATTGCCTCTATGTGATTCGGGACTGTACCCAAAAACCACCGTTTTGCACGCCCTCTTAGACGTGGTAAGGTAGAAATCAAAGCATAGTGGGAACCACACAAGACTCTATGACGATCTCGGGTCAACAGACTACTCTGTACCAGTGTCGCCAGAGAACTGTCATCTGACGTAAGGTATAATACCATCTGGGAGTTCTCGGCGAGTCCGTCCAGTGTACCCAGTCTCCACTGAGCACCCGCATACTATCTCTGATGTCAAACACCAATGGATATGGGATCATCCATCGCCCATCACATGGGTCGATAAGATATACACTAGTCTACTCTGGAATATCGATACCCCGTCTCGATACACCCACGACTAGGGACCTTGAAGGATGTACTTATGGACTACCATGTCCCCACTAGTATGATCCGCATCATAGTCCAGGTAGTCAAGTACACATCCTAAGGGGTTTACCAACATTTAACAGAGAGACAATCAGTATACACGTTAAGGTAAAGAGTAACCAGATAGTATACTATCATGTCGAGCAAGAAAGTCCTCCCTTTATATGTCCCAGCATCCACTACAATATACATCCTATGTATAGCAATGGCCTCTAGGGCATACATATAACTAACAATCTCCCACTTGCACTAGGGCCATCTGATAGCAGTGGTTGTAGTATCTCATACTCAACCATCCCATAAAAGTCACTCTCTGGGAAAAGGCCTTTGTGAGTGGATCCGCCGTGTTGTCCTCTGAGTCTACTCTCCTAACCTCGATCCCCTGGAGATCAACCATCTCGATGATCAGGTGATACTGCCTTAGAATATGTCTGGATCACTGATGGGACGGACGTTCCTTGGCATAAGCCACAACTCCATTGTCTCACAATGGGAGGAACTAAGTTCATCTCATGAACAAATATACACCCAGACAGCCTCTTTGGTAGCATCTTAAGTAGCGATGTATCCAGCCTTTATCGTCTAGTATGCCATGGTATCTAGCTTGGAACTCTTCCAACATACCGTCCCTTTACTGAGGGTAATGACAATGCCTGTGACTGACATTCAGTCGTCCTTATCACCCTGGAACCCTTCCAGTGATTCTCCCCAGGATCGATTGATACCATCTCATTACATCTAGTGAGTATCCTAACATCCAATTACATCTATCTCATAGATGAAAACTCAGGATTTAGGAGGTATCACTTTGATCCTATATGGAGAATCCTTGTGATAAGCGGAGATTGACCGAGCGTAGCATAGGAAACTCCTTCCTTATCAAGAGTATGTCATCCACGTACTCTACGAGGATCATTACCGTACCCCCTACTACCTTTTTGTATATACAAGGTTCATCTACCATTTTGATGATGTCAAACTCTTTGACTAACACATCAAAACAGACGTTCCAACTCCGTGATGCCTGCTTTATCACATAAAACATCTTGCCCACGTTTCCGCTGCTCCCAGTCTACGAGGCCCTCTGGTTGTGTACTTATAGACGCACTCTTCTAAAAAACCATCTAGAAAAGCAGTCATGGCACCCAACCGCCAGATATCGTAGGCATGGTATGTAGCCGTGGCAAGTAGGATCTGGATGGACTTAAGCATAGCCACTGGAAAAAGGTATCATCATTATCCACGCCTGGTTGATGATGAAAACCTTTAACAAGTCTAGTTTTGAAAGTCTTAACTTTTCCATCTACACCAAGTAATCTTCTCAAGATATACTTGCTCCTGATGGGGATTTAACCCTTCAGATAAAGCAACCAAAGTCCATACTTTGTTGGTGTAAAAGGATTCCATCTCAGATCGCTAAGCATCCAGCCATTCTTACAGAGTCCCTACTCTCGATGGCCTGGTCGAAACTAGTTGGGTCATCATCTCATGATGCAATCCTCGCTCCCACTGTCATCGAGAAACCGAAGTATCTCTCAGGCGGATGAGGAACCTTACCAGATCGGCGGAGAGGCTGAGGTTCGTCGGTAACTATTGAATCCCTTGGTTCTTTCAAATCATCAGCTGCAGTTTGTATAGCTGGAACATTTCCAGTTCTACATAACAGACCTTGCCTCGAGCTTGTCCGGATTTTGCTTTTAGACATTGGCCGAACAACCCTAAATATTAACTAACTTAAGATATGGGCTCTTCCCTTTCCATATGTCAAATGGAGTGGTAGGCTGTGATCTGATTCGAACCTAATTCAATAGGTATGCAGCTTCTCAAGTGCATTACTCCCAAAAGGAAACAGGTAACTCAGTAGTACTCATCATAGAGCACACCTTATCATATAGGGTGTGATTGCTCCGCCCCGATATACCATCGTGCTATGGTGTATACGGAGGAGTAATGCTGAGAGAGAATCTCAATCTTCTTTAGAATAGTCCAGGATTTCCGTGCTCAAGTATTCTCCTCCTTGATCTCATCAAAGGACATAATACTTATACCCGTATTGGTTCTCTACTTCTAACTTATATTCTGTGAATATCTCAAAAGGTTCGGACTTTTGTTTCAACAAGAACATATGTCTGAATCTAAAGAGATCATCAGAGAATATAATGAAGTACAAAGAACCGGTCTTGGCATGTGTAGACAGGGGACCTTACATACATCAACATGTATCATCCCAGGAGTTCACTAACCCTTTCTCTGTTTTCAGTAAACGGAGCTATGGTCATCGTATCTTTGTGACATGACCGGCAAGTTTCATAAGATGTAAATTCAAACTAATTAAATATGCATCTAAATGTAACTTCAGCCAGTCGGGTCGCATTGATATGACCTAGTCTACAATGCCTCAAGAAGGATTCGTTCATTTCTGGACTCTTCCTCTTGTGTGTGTTCTATATACTAAGAACTGTAGTTTGATTTAGAACATCAATGCTTTTAGATAACGTGCCTGAACCAATCAACTTTTGATATAGGAAATGTTCAAAACATTATCCAACAATACAAAATTTTATCATTTCTTAACTAATAAAGAGACTGATATTATTTTGTATATCAGGTTCGGTATCTAATAACATTCGTTCAGAATCAATGTATTTGGAATACAGGGTGACAGTGACCAACAGACTTGGCTGCAACACTTGCATCGTTTTCTGTCTCATGAAACTTATCAACCGTTCTCAGTTCTTTACCTATCTGTAGCCCATGTAACAAATTACATATGCGGGATCCTGATCCGGTACCTCATATCCAAGACATAAAGAATACTGAGAAACAGTTCTGTAATGAACACACCCGAAGGAGATGCATCATATGCACTTTCTTCGTTTGGGCGGCACGGGAAATCTGGTATTCCCCAAGTTCCTGCTCTGTCTTATAACAATTATAAGGTGGAGCGGGACCAACGTTCCCCAGCACAGTATAACAAGCAGGTTCGCTCAATACATCCGTATTATTATCTTGATTAAGGCGTGATATGGTCGCTACCTGGAGAGAGAGAAGAAAACACTCAGCGTGCGCTCTTGCAAGAATAGATTGGTTATTATTTTATCTAATCAGGATGGCTCCCACTGTTTTTATCAAATCTTCCTTCAAACCCTAAAAGGAAAGACTAGCCGGGATTAATTGCACACTACAAGTTCACCAATCTTTTAGCCAGGCCAGTGTCGGTACTTTGAGGGAGGTCCCCCGTGCTTTCGTACGAACCTAATTAATGTAAACCTCGTTTTCCCAGAGGCGTAACCTCGTTAACACCTTTCTAGACACCTACTTGATCGGCTAATTATAATGTGTAAAAGTCTCCCAGGAGTAACTCTTACTCGCAGCGGGTATCGGGATCCAACTATCTCATAGAAGGTATGCAATCTCATTGCAAATTTCAACACTTGAAATTCCCGATAATATTTTGCCCCTAATGTGCTATGACCTTGACGAAAGACAACAAACCATAGCCCGCTAGTCAAGTTCAACCCGTACATTTCTTGATTGAATTAAACCCACCCGCATGACCCTTGACGAAAGCCAACAAAGCCGCACGACTACCCTAATCCAATCGTATCGTATGCAGCGGATAAGCAGCATATAGCTACCGCACACTACACCTTGACGAAAGCCAACAAATGTAGTACAAATACTATATACAACTTATCTGAAATGACGGAGGGCTACGACAGGTTTTTCTGAAAACCTATTGCGTAATGAACATGATATCGTTGTAGAATCAAATGATTTTAAAATGGAGTGTTTTTTAGGCTTTTCTAGTTTTGCTAAAGGAGTCACTCCCGGTGAAGGGATCGTCGGTCCTTTCCTCGTCGAATGAGGTGCGGGATATATCATATATATCACTGTGCAAAGCAGAAACTATAGAAGCAATCAAAAGACAAACCGAGGGTTGTAGCATCTGCCAGTTATTGATAAAGGAGTCACTCCCGGCGAAGGGATCTCGGTCCTTTCCTTATCGAATAAGGTGCAGGATATATCATATATATCGCTATGCAAAGCAAGAACTGTAGCTACCTGTTTTATTTTTGAAATTCGATTCTACAACATCTTTAGGTTTCTTTTACTTTCATTAATCACATTAATGAAGTCCCATCATTTAAGTACTTAAACATCACAGATAAATACGACGTACACTTATGCCATCCGTATTCGCCTTGATGTCCCCTCGTCCACCGTTAGGTTAGGTAACTAACGGCAGAGCAGGGCAGGGCTAGTGCGGGTGTAAAACATAAGTAACGCCTATATAATATATCATATATACTATATACAGTATTTATCATATAACATCACATGATCACATCACAGATATCGCAGCAGAAGAATCATATGAAATATTGGATATACTAGGACGTCCGTGTTTTCAATACGAGCCAGTATAAAACACGGATTCCACGGTCGCGATGAATAGCCAAACCCACACCCCTAGACCCCTACGAAAGCGGCAAGAAACCGTACCAATTCTAGGGTTAGGAGACCCAGACTCGACTCCTCGAGTTGGTCTCCCACTGGACCCTAGAACCCGGTCACTTGAGCTCCCCTCCTTGGGTCTATCCTAGTGCGGAAAAGTAAAAAATATACAAAAGGTGACATCTTCCGCAACCTGGAAGTGCCCCAATAAAAGAATATTACATACAAGTTTTTACATGAATGAAAAAGAAAAACACTCATCTCACATAAAAAAAAACCCGGCTATTCAAACACGATGATCCAATATAACATATCCAGCAACACAAAACATCGCATGTCATCAACGTAAGTAAATATGCCCATCCCAATTGTCGTTGACATATAGCAACGAAACCGGCGATATCACATATTACACTTACGGTCGCAATAAAGAAAGTGTAAAACTACAACAATTGGAATCCGCAAACACTTTAGACATCGCATGCCTAATCAAATGAATTCCTTAGACATCACATGCCTAACAATTATAAACCCCGCATTTTAGTCTCATTTATCGAAAACTCTTTTCAATATCTAGTCGGGCAATTCAACAAGATTCCCGACATCCTGACCGAATGCTCGTCGCAAACTTTAGTAGACGGCCGCACCCCCGATACCGTCGACGAAGTGCACCAAGGCGGAACACCGCTACCGCGAGCACCCGAACGGATGCTTTTAGCGACGGGGTTCTCCTACAGTCACTTGGTTGGGGCTATGGGGTGTAGCTGTCTTATAAGTATATCCGGCGAGTATCCGCGTACGCTACGTGATTGCGACGGACTTTTGATCGCATCAAAATTCCGTGGCAACCGATCAAGTGAGACTAAAGTGCTATGTTTATAACATTCATTCAGTTATCTCATAACAACTTGTGAATTCCAATTATTGTATCACATTCCGGATAAATAGAAAATGTCAAACTTTCCAATCGAATAATCGAACACCCAAGTTTTCCCGAAACAGCTCAACACATGAAACAAGTTTAAAAACATTCACTTCATGCCTCAGTACCAACAGTCCAGCCGTAGAAGGGTCAAGCCAACGCCTCACATGTGGCATGCCGTACTGCCCCAAACCCTAAGGTTCAAAGGGCAGTTCAAGACGGTCACATAATCAAGTTAAGGTTTGTTGTCTTCTAGAGGGTCCATCGAGTTACTTGCACTACTTAGAACGTCTTTAAACCACGGAAAAATCCAACACTTGGAAATTTCCCGGCAGGGGAAAAAGTGGGTATTTATATCCGGTCGAACTTTTTAACATATTCAAAAATTATCCGGAAAACACATAGACGGAGTTAAACTTTCCGATCGAAACACCGAGTCCCCAATACACCCCAGAAAACCCAACTGTTGAGTATCAATTAAAAATTCCCATAAAATACAGCAACTGAAGATAGAGATTACTGTGCAAACAAAAGTGAACAAGCTCACTGTATTGCCGCGGAACCGCCGCCCAACCTAGGGTATGGCCGCGGTTCCGCGGCGGTTTAGTCGAATTGAGTCCACGAATTTCACAGTAATTCCTACAAAACCCTGCTGAATTTTTTGGCTATTTTTAATTTGGAAAAATCCACATTTTCAGAAAATGTACAGAGAGTGGTCTCGGGTTAGGGTTTCGGGTTCGATCGGATTTCTAGCTTCGTCTACACATCACCTAAGGCTCTAGCTAGGCTCTGATACCACTGTAGGGTTCCTAGGCACACTTATAAGGTCTCACAAGGCATCAACCATGCCAAATTCAAAATTTTCCGGTGCCGAGAAACCCTAATACGGATCGTTAACTAGATATTAGGCAAAACTACAAGTAGTAAACAACTTTACTGCTAAAAGGGAAGTGACTACAACCTTTGTAGATCCAGTCCTCCACTTCCTTAGCTCTGTGATGACGTCCCTCCGCTGTACCCATCGGATCCCGGACTCTCGCGGTGGTTTCATCGAAGAAATGATCGGGCTAGGTCGTCGACTTCGATGCCGAAGATGATCTACGTCGAGGCAACTCAAGATCAAGCTCCAACTTCACCAAGTCATGAAACTTGTGAAGAAAACACCCTATACTACTTGGCAAGTGGTAGAGAATGAAGAAATAGGAAGTGGGTTCACTTTGGATTTGGATTTCTCACTTGATTTCATCACTTGACATTTTTGTAGAAATCTTTTCTTTCTTCATCAAGAAGAAGAAGAAGGAAATAAAAAAAAGAATTAACTTAAAAAGAAAATCAAGTGACTCTTATCATATTGCAACTATGGTTAAGTGTAGAGAATAAACTAAGGTTAGGTGAATGGTTAGGTTAGGCATGAAACAAAAATGGTAGACTTTTTCAAAGCTTCATGAAGCTTCAACTATAAAACAAAGCAAGCCACCATTTCTCTTTTTGCCAAAAATGAATTAAGAGAATAAATAAATAAGTAAATCAAAACCCTAACCATTAACATAACCATGGTTTAATCATACACACCCAAGTTTGCATGTATCATCAAACATGATACAAACTTGTGCACAAAAATATATCACATATACAATGTGCACAAACAAGTGAGAAAAACATCTTAAGTGAACCAATATTAGTTAATGTAAAGTAATATATCAAATATATAATTATACATTAAATCATTAAATCAACACTTGATTTAACGATCCGGTCATATCGCATATAACCGACTAATATCCAATGTATCGGCTTATCGAATCAATCCTGGATTCGATAACTAGGTTATATCACATACAACCATTCAATACATTCATCACGAGAATAGAATACGGTATCACATACACGCATTATTCTCGGTCCCGCACATATCTCATATGCGCTCCTATTTCGTTTCGATTAAGCCAGGAAACCTCTGTGTAGGACTCTAAAGACTCGTCAATATGCCGGCAGCAGGTGATGAACATATCAAACACCCACAAGCCGCAAGCGGTCTGCTAAACGTAACGGCCACCCGGGTATTGAGCGATCAGAAGATCGACGAGCAAGCCCGCTCACACTCCTGTGAATCCAACCAGCAACACTTACCGTACAGTCCGGTCTGATCGTCTGATATGTCGCATATCTCGCCTAGGGATGGTAAACGTCAGACCCCAGTAGCTCGATAAGTCGTGTCGATATGAGGTCTATAACAGTTCGAGAAACTACTGGTAACACTTACCAGAAAATCTCAGCAACCGTGGCCAGGGATTTCCGGTTATAGCCAATCGAACACAGCGCAACATCAACTCCCTATACCGGGAGAGACGAATCCCCTCCCATCACTCATTGCCTCCATGTGATTCGGGACTGTACCCAAAAACCACCGTTTTGCACACCCTCTTGGACGTGGTAAGGTGGAAATCAAAGCACAGTGGGAACCACACAAGACTCTATGACGATCTCGGGTCAACAGACTACTCTGTACCAGTGTCACCAGAGAACTGCCATCTGACGTAATGTATAATACCATCTGGGAGTTCTCAGCGAGTCCGTCCAGTGTACCCAGTCTCCACTGAGCACCCGCATACCATCTCTGATGTCAAACTCCAATGGATATGGGATCATCCATCGCCCATCACATGGATCGAGAAGATATACGCTAGTCTACTCAGGAATATCGATGCCCCGTCTCGATACACCCACGACTAGGGACCTTGAAGTATGTACTTATGGACTACCATTTCCCCACTAGTATGATCCGCATCATAGTCCAGGTAGTCAAGTACACATCCTAAGGGCTTTACCAACATGTAACAGAGAGACAATCAGTATACACGTTAAGGTAAAGAGTAACCAGATAGCATACTATCATGTTGAGCAAGAAAGTCCTCCCTATATATGTCCCAGCATCCACTGCAATATACATCCTATGTATAGCAATGGCCTCTAGGGCATACATATAACTAACAGTATTCGTATTTCGGTAGGAATACAGGTTGTATATACAGTAGAATTTAATCCGTATTTTTTTACAGATAACATTTTAGAAGGTGGACACTTCATTTTGGGTTTGACCATTTATTTATAAATGAAAATGAGGTGGAAATTTGAGAAAGGGGAGTATGGTGAGAACCATGCTTGCATAGTGTGCACAAATGAATTATTAATTCATTTGTGCAAACTATTCAAGCATGGGCTTGATATTAAATTGGAGAAATATGTTTTACAAAACCTAGCCATCTCATTTTCTCTCTCCATGGATGGTACATTTTTCCTGGAGTTGGCTTTCTCACCATTAGCCCCACTCTCCTCTCTAGGTTTTTCATGAGTTCCTCCACCTTCAAACTTAGCCTCCTCTCTACAATCTCATGAGTTGAGAATCAAGAGAGGAGGTGAGATAGATGGACACTTGGATCCATTCACTACATCATAGGCACTCTTGACTAGCCATCTTGAGTCCCTAGTTGATTCACTTGTTTATGGTGTGGAGCTAGAGCCAAGAGCTACATCCCTCGGGTGGATCATCATCGACGAAGGAAGACCGGCGACCAAGTTCAGTTCAGGACACCTCAAGGAGCTTGGGAAGATGGTTGAAGACCGAAGAACTTGGTTCATTCAGTATAACCATTCTAACCTTGTAGTTTAGCCTTTATAGCTTGCTAGTATTGGTTAATGGTTCGATCTTGACGGATACGTTAGTGCCAAAAATTTTAAACGCCGGTTTTTGTTCCGCATAGGCCACGATTGATGGCCAAGACGCTATCGTAACCCAACATGGTATCAGAGCCACCTCATAAACCATTACTAGCTAGTTTGCACAAGGTTAAAATCTCGATCGACCAATTTTTTTGAATCATAATTCCGTTTTGACATGCCCGCTGCCGATTTTAAAACTTGTTCAAAAATCTTTCAGTGGGTCTTAAAAATACGTACAGGTATATTTAGAAGCTATAAAGAAATTTCAACACATGATCTACAGTAACCGCCGCGGAACCGCAGCATTAGGTGCCTATTTGCGGCGGTTCCGCGGTCGTTTAGTGCTAATTGTGCACATATTTTTTTTTGGAACTCTATTACATGGAATTGTGATTTTTGGTACATATGGTTTTAACCAAGATTTGTTTGAGTGCTGAATTTGCATTTGGGGCAAATTAGGAAAAGTTTAGTCGATTGAAATTTTAAGTGTGTGTTTATCAGTACATGTGATATATCTGCGACCGTGAATGTCATTAGAGCGGTATAACCCGTTTAACTGCTATATGTTCTTTTAGACGAGTTTGCGAACATGACATTCACGTTAATGTTCTGTGATTGTGCTGATATTGTGGTTGGATTGTCGTGTTGGATAGCGTGTGGTGCAATGGTAGTAGTACAGTTCATATTCATTTGTATATTTGTTATTGCGGGACGAGCGTCCGACATGTGGACAGCCGTCTCTGCCAGATTGTATATTCTTTTATTGGGGCACAACCGGGTTGAGGTCAGTATCGCCATTGTATATATATTTTTCTTTTCTGTACTAGGATTATCCAGCGGTGGAGTGCACGAATAGCCGGGTTCTAGAGGGCAACGGGCCCGCATCTCATGGCGTTGAGACGGAGGGGGCCTTACTCTAGAATTGGAGGGCTATTCTCCTCACTCGTAGGGGTATAGGATGACCCACGGTGGAGTGCTCAAGATACCGGATTCCATGAAGTGCTGGGTGGCCCATTCACTTTGTTGGTTGGGGTTGCCTCACTTCTGAGATTGGTGGGTAACTTGTCGCGCTCCTAGGTGCCAGGTTTTCATTGCACGGGCTATCCACACGACCGGAAACGTCGGGTCTCATTTGTGGCTCAAATGAAACCCGAGGCTCTAAGATTATCCACCATTCTATGTTGCTTGTTGAGATTCTATGATTTTGCTTATATCATGCCTGGGACGAATGTTATACACACACACACACACACACACTAGTAGATGTTGTATATATTTTGCATCCGCGCTAGTCCAGCCCCCGTTCTGCCGTTAGTTAAGTAACCGAACGGTGCATGATGGGGCCCCGTGGTGAATGTGGATGGCATATACATGCATTGTATTTTTGTTCCTTTTTCTGGTGTGATATGGATTAATTGACGGGGCTGCATTAATTCTGATTAATGCAAGGAAAACAAACCTATATGATGTTGTAGGAACCAATTTTTGAAAACTGTTATTACAGATATTTCGTTTTGCTTTGCACAGTGGTATTCGGTTATGAATATCTAGCACCTCATTCGACGAGGCAAGAGCCGAAATCCCTTCATAGGGAGTGACCACTTGGGCAAAAGTTTGCGTCAGTGTAATAACTTCACTACAGTCGATTCTTTTGCTTTGCATCGTGGTTTTTAGTTTAGAATATCCTGCACCTCATTCGATGAGGAAAGAGCCGAGATCCCTTTACAGGGAGTGACCTCTTTAGCAAAAGTTTGCACCACTATATATTTGTAAAACCACTTGGTTCCTTCAACGATATCAAGTTCATTACGTTAATGGTTTTTCGCCAAAAACCAGCCGTAACCCTCCATCATTTCAGATTAGTATTGCTTAGTATTCGTGCTACTATGTTGTGCATTGCCGAGGCGTAGTGTTCGGCAGCTAGTAGTACTTTTCTGTCGCATGGATATATGGATTGGTTAGGACAGTCGTACGGTCATGTTGGCATTTTCAAGGACACGTACGGGTGGGTTTAACGCAATCAATATAATGACGGGTTGAACTTGACTAGAACTCTTTGATATGTTGGCATTGTTATGGTCACTTGAGTCCTATGGGTAAAAACCACATCGGGAGTTTCAAACATACAGGAAACATGCCAAGCATGCGCATACCTTCTGGAGTGTGGTGACTTGAGTGGATTCCATCAAGTTATCATGAGATGATAGTTGGATCCCGATTTCCACTGATATGTAGGTGTTACTCCTCGGCTGATTTTAGATGATCCCGACTAATTCTCCTTTTAGGGTTTGAGGAAGCATTCGAGGAAATGGTGGGAGCCATCCTGATTAGATAAAGTGATAAACCAATCTAATCTAGGTTAGAATGCATGCTGAGTGTTTCTTTTCTCTCTCTCTCTCTCTCTGGCAGCTACCATGACCCGACCTCAAACTAAAACTCATGAACCAAGTTAACCGAACCTTCTTAAAACACTTTGGCTTTTGGATTGTCATTAAGACGCATATATCATTGTCACTCCTACATCACCTTTGCATTTCTCCAGAACACTCCGTATCATTACGAAGATCCATATTTCTTTGATATTCCATCGTATAGTTACATACAAACTCGAAGGAACTTGTTCCAGTTCGAGGGTGGATTACGGTTATGGAGAAATTGAATAGGATTATCCGGATGTCTTTTCTCTTTACCTTCTCTTAGGTTGCGAGGGCTCCTGGTATTAAAAGAGTACACCTATTACGCTTATTGGACAGTCTTCTTCCAAACCATAGGCAGGTGCCGAAAGGTAGGGAAGGAAGAAAACCAATTAGCCTAAGTGTGGTGTACAGAAGGTAATAAGTAAAGGCATGTAAAGGGATTAGATTAAAGGCAAAAGAAATTGCGACTGCTATCATTCACGACGAAACAGCGTATACCCCTGCCACTCCTCTATCACCTTTTCATTTTCTCCTGAACACTCCGTATCACTACAAAGATCCATGTTGCTTGGGTATGCCATCGTATAGTTACATACGAACTCGAAGGAACTTGTTCCAGTTCGAGGATGGTTTCCGGTTCGGGAGAAATTGAATAGGATTATTCGGTTGTCTTTTCCCTTTACCTTCTCTCAGGTTGCGAGAGCTCCTAGTATTAGGAGAGTACACCTATTGTGCTTATTGGATAGTCTTCTTCCAAACCTTAGGCTGGTGCCGAAGGAAAGAAAGGAAGAAAACCAATTAGCTTAAGTATGGTGTACAGAAGTTAATAAGTAAAGACATATAAAGGGATTGCAGTGGGGCAAGGAAGTATACGGTTACTGTCATGAATTTGGATAGTGGAAGAGGCATTACTAGGAATACCCGGCCACCCCTTTGAAACATTTTCATGTTTCGGTTTTTCTGTGCAGTGTTAAGTGAAAATTGTTTTCCCAATTAGATTCTAACTCCAGGGTATGTATTTACAAGATTTGATTCTCACATCTATTTGGCGTTACAGATGGTGAGTGGGAGTAAGATATTGGGAATTAGGTGATTAGTTCCTCTATATATCGGAATTCTTTGTAATTGGTGATATTTGAGGAAATCACCTGGGATTTGCTTGACGGCAAATATTTGGTTTTGAATATCCGTCGTTATGCACTAATTTCAAACTGATATATCTGTACTTTTATTTTATAAAGTGAGATATAAATTTTTGAAATTATGTCTATGACATTTACCTGTATCAGTTGATGGTTAGGTAATGTGCATTCAACAGCGGTGTAATTCTTCTTAACCATAGTACAGTTTTCAACCTACGACGCACGGGGTTTGAGTTATTAAACTCAGTGGACTTATATAGAGTATTGTATTTTGTCCGATGTCCATGAGGACAAAAGGGTTGGTACCCGTACTATATTCTGTTTACTCATGACTTCTCTAGTGTTAGACAAGTATTTCGTTGAAATACAAGGTCCAGATTATGAGAAGATATAGGTATAAGAATAAAGTAGAGAACCATATGTTGCAGGTATCAGGATTTTTCAAGATGATCGAAGATGTTGATACTTGTGTTTAGTATTCCATTGTAAGTAATAGTTTTGAGAACTTGCTTCTCTTTCAGGTTACTCATGCGTGGATGCATTCCGTGATGAGTAATGCTGCTTGGCCTCCTTCCATTTAGTTGATATGCACTTGGATCGGCTCCATGTATTTTGAATCTGGTTTAAATTAAATTAGTGCATTTGTTTCTATATTGGATATATAGAATGGATTCATATCTTAACGATGTTAAGGTATATGGAGTTGTTTGGCTTATACTTAAAACCAGAATCCAGATAAACTCTAGGTACGTTTCAGTAATGGCAGTTTGTGGGTTATCCCGGGTTTTGACGAGGGTTAACATTCTACCATCTGGAAGATCAATAGTTATATTGTTCTTGACACGCCACAGCTTTACTAAAATGGATTCTTTTTAGAAAACATTAATGGGAGCATGGTAGAACGGGAAGTAATTCCAGAAATATAAACGATTGCTGAAAATTTAATAGAACCTAAAGATTCAATTAGATTCGACAATCCATTAGCCACTCCGCAGATTTGGTGGTAACCTCAGACACCCAAGAGGTACTTCGGTCTCCTCAAAGACGGTGACATGGAGGTTTTTAATTACCCAAAGTTGCCACTGCTGCTGTTCTAGACTATGAGATCTGGCAGGAGGATGAGTATAACGTCCTTCTAAACTAGCTTTAGAAGTGCATGTGTTTATGACTCTGCCAGAAGGTTGTTATAGTCAGTGGGAGCAGCGGAAGCATAGTGGGCAAGTAGCTTATGTCCATTTATAGACTAAAGCAGGTATAGCCGAGATAGATCATCTAGTTTTGATGTGACAGCCATAGAGTTTGACTTCTTCAGAACAACAAATGGACCTGGTAAGAAGGTAGTAGGGAGAGATGTCCTGGTATTTAGATGACATGCTCTTGATAGGAAGTGATGTTCCTATACTACGATCAGTTATACTGTGGTTGTCACAGGTGCTTTCTCTACATAGGATATGGATAAAATATCAGGGATTCTGGTTATTAGATCTAGATTTGGGAAGTATCCCAATTCGGGTACTTTGACATTATTCTAAAGTGTTTTGAATGGACGTCTCCTGGCGTGATGGTTTACCCGTAGGTGATGGAATCACCCTCTCTAAAGAGATATCATCTAGACTGATGAGGTAGGGGATTTGCATGATTGGCATATCACTTGCTTAGGCAATTGAGTTAATCATGACATGTCAAGTACAACACCAGATATTGATTTTGCACAGGCTACAATATATATATATATATATATATATATATATGCAATCCAAGAGAAACGTTGGGAAGCAGTTATGAACATAAGTCGATGTTCTTAGTATATGGTAACGGCAGTCTCCTTCGGGAGGCGGCTATCATTTTAGGTTTCCAAGATGACCTGGATAACAGAGTGGCTGTCAGAGTTATAGGTTTCCCTCTTTTGAGGGGCGGTTTGTTGGACAGGCGGTCCAAGCAGATACTGTGGAAGGCGTGGCGCAGGCTACTGATTAAATTCAGTAGATGATACAGTCTAAGAAGTTTGTTGGATTTGGAGTTCATTTGTGAACTGGGTCCCATCGGATATCTAGATAAATTCTAAGATAGGTATTGCTCATTTTGGGAGATAGTTTTTCTCAGTGAAGTTGAGATATAGAGAAATAAAGATAGAAACATTGGTGCGGATCCACTCACTGAGGCTATTTCTCGAACGCAATAGTTTCGCAAACGGGCTTTGCGAGACTGATTAGTAGAGAAATTGGGAGTTTGGTATCACACGGGCTGTGAGTATGCGACATCGTAATAATTAGCCTTAAGTGCAAGTGGGAGATTGTTGGCTATAGTGCCCTCAAGTCAATTATTGTAATCGGAAGCACACGATTGTGATGATTGAGGGAGGACCTACGCAGATAGAACAGTCTTACTCGAGATGATAGTATGCTATCCGGTTTGTCTTTATCATCATGTACATGCTTTATATGGTATTACAGATCACTATTACATGTTGATAGAGCCCATATGATTCTTGCTTGACTACCAGTATTATGATGGCGATCATATATGTGGGAGCTGGATGGTCTATAAGCACATCCTTAAATGTCCCTAGTCGAGGGAGTATTGAGACTGGGCATTGATACTCCGGAGTAGACTAGTGTATACTTATTGAGACCCCAACGAGGGGCGGTGGTCGGTCTCACGAGCCATTGGTGTCAGTCAGTCACCTAAGATAGTATATGGGTGCTCATTGGGTTATGAGTACACTGGACGGACTCGCCGGGAACATGCCGGTTGGTATTATACCTATTGTCAGATAGCAGTTCCTAGGTGATATGTGTACAGGTTAGTCTGTCGACCTGAGATTGTCATTTGTCTCGTGTGAGTTCCCACTGTGCTTTGATTATTACTTTACCACGGCTCAAAGGAGTCGTACAAACAGGTTTTAGTTGGGTACAGTCCCGAGCCACATGGAGGCAGCGAGTGGATGGTCGGGGATTCGTCTCTCCCGGTATTGGGGTTGATGTCCGCGTTGCACGGGTGGCCATCACCATAAATTCTTGGCCAAGGTAGTTGAGAATTACTGATTTTGATCGGTAGTTTCTCAGTTGGTGATGAGCTTCATACTGATATGAAATATCGTATTATTAGGAGTCTGACTTTATCCACCGCTAAACTCGATATGCGATACTCTTAGACGAACAGACCGGACTGTACGGATATTGTCACTGACAGGCTCAGTAGGGGTTCGGATGAGTTTTCTCGTCGGCTTTCCTTTCGCTCAATACTGTAGGGTTCCTAGGCATCCTAATGAAGTCTCACAAGGCATCAACCATGCCAATTTCAAAAATTATTGGTGCCGAGAAACCCTAACACGGATCGTTGACTAGATGTTTAGGCGAAAAGGTAAACTAGTTAACTACTTAACTAGAAGTGAGAAGCTACAACCTTTGTAGATCCGGATTTCCACTTCCTTAGCTCCACGTGGGTGTCCTCTCGCTGTCCATCATGAATCCCGAACCCAATCGTCAGCTTCATCGGAGAAACGGGCGAGCTAGGTCGTCGGCTTCGTGTCAAAGACGATCTACGTCGAGGTTGCACTAGTTCAAGCTCCGACTTCACAAAGTTGTGAAACTTGTGAAGAAAACACCCAAAACAACTTGGCAAGAGGTAGAGGGTGAAGAAATAGGAGGTGGGTTCACTTTAGAATTGGATTTCTCTCACTAGAACTCAAGTTTCCATTAAAGTAGCAAGCTTTTTCTTTTTAGAAGAAGAAGATGATGAAGCTAGTTATGATAAGTTCTATTTTAAAATGAAAAGAAAATACAAACTTATCATAACTTTAACTATGGTTAAGTGTAGAGAATAAACCATGGTCATTTGAGTGGGTTAGGGTTAAGCATGAAGACAAGAATGGTTAGCAAAGTCAAAGCTTCATGAAGCTTCAATATGAAACAAAAATTGCCACCATTTTCATCTTAAAGTTTATCCAAATAAATGAATAAATGCATAATCAAAACCCTAATCTCAAGTTAACTATGGTTTAATTCTATACACTTAACCATATGATCAAGTATCATCAAACATGATACAAATATGTGCACAAAAGTATATCACATATACAATGTGTAAATCAAGTGAGAAAAATCCGTTTAAAATGAACCAATACTAGTTAATGCAAAGTAATATATCAAATATATAATTATACATTAAATCATTAAATCAACACTTGATTCAATGATCCGGTCATGTCGCACATAACCGACTAGTATTCAATGCATCGATTTATCGAATCAATGATTCGATAACTAGGTCATATCTCATACAACCAATCGAAACATTAATCGCGAGAATCAAATACGGTATCACATACACGCATTATTCTCGGTCCCGCACATATCTCATATGCACTCCTATTTCGTTTCGCTTGAGCTAGGAAACCTCTGTGTAGGACTCTAAAGACTCGTCAATACGCCGGTAGCAGATGATGATCATATCAAGCACCCACAAGCCGCAAGCGGTCTGCTAAACGTAACGGCCACCCGGGTATTGAGCGATCAGAAGATCGACGAGCTAGCCCGCTCACACTCCTGCGAATCCGACCAGTAACACTTACCATACAGTCCGGTCTCTTCGTCTGATATGTCGCATATCAAGTCTAGGGGTGGTAAACGTCAGACCCCAATAACCCGATAAGTCGTACCGATGTGAGGCTCATAACGGGTCGAGAAACTACTGGTAACTCTTACCAGCAAATCTCTGATCAGCCCTGGCCAGGGACTTCCCTGTTATGGCCAATCGAGCACAGCGCAACATCAACCCCCAATACCGGGAGAGACGAAACCCCTCCTATCGCTCATTGCCTCCATGTGACTCGGGACTGTACCCAAAGACCACCGTTTTGCACGCCCTCATGGACGTGGTTAGGTGGAGATCAAAGCACAGTGGGAATCACACAAGAATCTATGAAGATCTCGGGTCTACAGACTAACCTGTACAAGTGTCACCTGAGAACTGCCATCTGACGTGAGGTATAATACCATCTGGGAGTTCTCGGCGAGTCCGTCCAGTGTACTCAGTCTCCACTGAGCACCCGTATACCATCCCTGATGTCAAACACCAATGGATATGGGATCATCCATCGCCCATCATATGGGTCGAGAAGCGTATACGCTAGTCTACACTGGTATATCGATGCCCCGTCTCAATACACCCACGACTAGGGACCTTGAAGGATGTACTTATGGACTACCATGTCCCCATTAGTATGATCTGCATCATAGTCCAGGTAGTCAAGTACAAATCCTAAGGGCTTTACCAACATGTAACTATAAGACAGTATAAAGAGACTAGTGTACATGTTAAGATAAAGAGCAACCAGATAGCATACTATCATGTCGAGCAAGAAAGTCATCTCTATATATGTCCAAGCATCCAATATAATATACATCATCTGTACAATACTGGCCTGTAGGGCATACATACAACTAACAATCTCCCACTTGCACTAGGGCCAGCTGCTGCAGTATCGCATACCGAGCATCCCGAAGAGTCTCTCAAACTGTGTCTGGGGAATGGCCTTCGTGAGTGGATCCGCCGTGTTGTTCTTCGTGTCAACCCTCCTGACCTCGATCTCCCGGCGATCAACTATCTCCCGGATCAGGTGATACCGCCTCAGAATATGCCTGGATCGCTGATAGGACCTGGGTTCCTTGGCCAAATCCACCGCTCCATTGTTATCGCAATACAAAGGTATTGGATGCTCAATGGATGGAACCACTCCAAGTTCAGTAATGAACTTCTTGATCCAGACAGCCTCTTTGGCAGCATCGTTGGCAGCGATGTATTCAGCCTCCATTGTCGAGTCTGCCACGGTTTCCTGCTTGGAACTCTTCCAGCTAACCGCCCCTCCGTAAAGGGTAAAGACAAAGCCCGACTGCGACTTAGAGTCGTCCTTATCACTCTGGAAGCTCGAATCGGTAAAGGACTCCACTTGGAGTTCTCCGTTACCATACACCAAGAACATATCTCTAGTCCTTCGTAAGTACTTGAGAATGCTCTTCACAGCTGTCCAGTGACTCTCTCCAGGATCAGCTTGATACCTGCTCACTATATTTAGTGAGTATGCTACATCGGGTCTGGTACATAGCATCGCATACATGATAGAGCCTACTGCCGAAGCATAGGGTATCCCTTGCATGCGGGCTCTCTCCAAATCAGTCTTGGGAGACATCTCTTTGGAGAGAGTGACTCCAGAGATTGTGGGCAAGTTCCCACGCTTGGACTCTTCCATACTAAACCTCTTTAGTATGGTGTCAATGTACCTGGATTGGGACAATCCCAAAATCCGTTTGGATCTATCTCTATAGATCCTAATTCCCAATATGCAGGAGGCATCACCAAGATCTTTCATTGAGAATCTTTATGATAAGAAGAGCTTGACCGCTTGCAGCATAGGAATATCATTTCCTATCAAGAGTATGTCGTCCACGTACAATACGAGGAAGACAACCTTACTCTCTGCCACCTTCTTGTAGATACAAGGTTCATCTGGATTTTTGACGAAATCAAACTCTTTGATAACGACATCAAAGCAGATGTTCCAGCTCCGCGATGCTTGCTTTAATCCATAAATGGATTTAAGCAGCTTGCACACCTTTCCGCTGCTCCCACTGTCTACGAAGCCCTCTGGCTGAGTCATGTACACGCACTCTTCTAAATCACCATTTAGAAAGGCGGTCTTAACATCCATTTGCCAGATTTCGTAGTCATGAAAGGCAGCAATGGCAAGCATGATCCGGATGGATTTAAGCATAGCCACTGGAGAAAAGGTTTCGTCATAGTCCACACCTGGTCTTTGACGAAAACCCTTTGCTACAAGTCTAGCTTTGAAAGTCTCCACTTTCCCATCTACACCAAGTTTCTTCTTGAAGATCCACTTGCTCCCAATGGGTTTTACCCCTTCAGGAGCAACTTCCAAAGTCCATACTTTGTTGGCGTACATGGATTCCATCTCGGACCGCATAGCATCCAGCCATTTCACTGAGTCCCTACTCGTGATGGCCTGCTCGAAGCTAGTTGGGTCATCATCCTCCATGATGCAATCCTCGCTCCCACCGTCCATGAGAAAACCGTAGTATCTCTCAGGTTGGCGAGGAACCCTACTAGATCGGCAGAGAGACTGAGGTTCTTTGGGAACTACTGAATCCTCTGGTTCAACCAAATCTTCTGTTGTAGTCTTTATTGCTGGAACCTCTTCCAGTTCTACCTCCTTGCCACTAATTTCTTTTTCAAGAAATTCCTTTTCTAAAAAGGTGGCATGTCGAGAAACAAACACTCTTTGTTCCTCAGGGTGGTAGAAGATATACCCGCGCGAATATTTGGGATATCCAATAAACTTACACAGAATGGACCTTGCCGCGAGTTTGTCCGGATTTTGCGTTTTTACATAGGCCGGACAACCCCATATCTTAACATAATTAAGACATGGTCTCTTTCCTTTCCATATCTCATATGGAGTGGTCGGCACGGTTTTGGTGGGAACCATATTCAATAGGTCTGCAGCTGTTTCCAGTGCATATCCCCAGAAGGAAATAGGTAACTCAGCTGTGCTCATCATAGAGCGCACCATATCTAATAGGGTGCGGTTCCTCCGTTCTGATACACCGTTGTGCTGTGGTGTATATGGAGGAGTCAGCTGAGAGAGAATCCCATTCTCTTTTAGGAAGTCCAGGAATTCATTGCTTAAGTATTCTCCTCCTCGATCAGATCGTAGGATTTTAATACTTTTTCCGGTTTGGTTCTCAACTTCTTGTTTATATTCCTTAAATTTCTCAAAAGCTTCTGATTTGTGTTTCATCAGGAACACATACCCGAACCTAGAGAGATCGTCAGTGAATGTAATGAAGTATGAAGAACCATCCCTGGCATGTGTAGACATGGGACCACATACATCACTATGTATCAGTCCCAAGAGTTCGGTAACTCTTTCTCCGTGTCCCGTAAACGGAGTTTTGGTCATCTTGCCTTTGAGACATGACTGGCAAGTGTCATAAGATGAAAATTCAAACGGATTTAAATATCCATCTTTATGCAACTTAGCTAGTCGTGTCGCATTGATGTGACCCAGTCTACAATGCCACAAGAAGGATTCATTGAGTTCAGAACTCTTCCTCTTGTGTGTGTTCGTTATGCTCAGAACTGTTGATTGATTTAGAACATAAATGCCATTGCATAACGTGCCTGATCCAACCAACTTTTGGTTACGGAAAATGTTCATAACATTATCCTGTAATACAAAATTATATCCCTCTTTACTTAAACTGATATAATGTTGCATATCAGGTTCGGCATGTAATAGCATTCGTTCAGAACCAATGTATTACCAGTTGGTAATGCAAGGTGATATTCCCCGACAGTCTTAGCTGCAACAATTGCACCATTTCCAACTCTAATGTCTTTATCACCTTCTCCAAGTTCTCTACCATTCCTGAGCCCATGTAACTGATTACATATATGGGATCCTGACCCGGTATCTAATACCCAGGACGTAGAGCAAATGGAGAAACAGTTCTCAGTAACGAACACACCCGAAGAAAATGCATCAACATGTACTTTCTTTATTCGGGTGGCATGGGAATCCTGGTATTCCCCTATATCCTGTTCAGTCCTATAACTCTTATAGGTAAGAACGGAACCAACGTTCCCCAGCACAGTATAACATGCGGGTTCGGTCAATACATCCATATTATTATCTTCATTAAGGCATGAAATGGTCGCTACCTGGAGAGAGAGAGAAGAAAACACTTTAGCGTATGCTCGTGCAAGATCAGATTGGTTATTATCTTATCTAATCAGGATGGCTCCCACTGCTTTTTATCAAATCTTCCTTCAAACCCTAAAAGGAAAGACAAGCCGGGATTAATTACACACTACAAGTTCGCCAATCTTTCAGCCAGGCCAGTGTTGGTACTTTGAGGGAGGTCCCCCGTGCTTTCGCACGAACCTAATTAATGTAAACCTTGTTTTCCCAGAGGCGTAACCCCGTTGACACCTTTCTAGACACCTACTTGATCAGCTAATTGCAATGTGTAAAACTCTCCCAGGAGTAACTCTTACTCGCAGTGGGTATCGGGATCCAACTATCTCATAGAAGGCATGCAATCTCATTGCAAATTTCAACACTTGAAATTCCCGATAATATTTTGCCCCTAGCGTCCTATGACCTTGACGCAGGCCAACAAACCATAGTGCGCTAGTCAAGTTCAACCCGTCATTTCCTGATTGAATTAAACCCACCCGTACGACCCTTGACGCAGGCCAACAAAGTCGCACGACTACCCTAATCCAATCTGCATCATATGCATAAGCAGATAAATACTAGTTAGCTACCGCACACTACGCCTTGACACAGGCCAACAAACGTAGCACGAATACTAACTACTACTCATCTGAAATGACGGAGGGCTACGCCAGGTTTTTCTGAAAACCATCAGCGTAATGAACTTGATATCGTTGTAGAATCAAATGAAGTTTTGAAATGGAGTGATTTTGAGGCTTTTCTAGTTTTGCTAAAGGAGTCACACCCGGCGAAGGGATCTCGGTCCTTTCCTCGTCGAATGAGGTGCGGGATATATCATATATATCGCTGTGCAAAGCAAAAACCCAAAAGCAGTCAAAAGCAAACCGAGGGTTTAGCATCTGCCAGTTATTGCTAAAGGAGTCACTCCCGGTGAAGGGATCTCGGTCCTTTCCTCATCGAATAAGGTGCGGGATATATCATATATATCGCTGTGCAAAGCAAGAACTGTAGCTACCCTTTTTATTTAAAATTTTGATTCTACAACATCGTAGGTTTCTTTTCTTTCATTAATCACATTAATGAAGTCCCATCATTTAAGTACCTAAACATCACAGATAGATATGACGTACACTTATGCCATCCGCATTCGCCTCGATGTCCCCTCGTGCACCGTTAGGTTAGGTAACTAACGACAGAGCAGGGCAGGGCTAGCACGGGTGTAAAACATAAGTAACGTCTATATAATATATCATATATACTATATACTAAATCCATCACAGAATCACATCACAGATATCGCAGCAGAATAAACATATGAAATATTGGATATACTAGGACGTCCGTGTTTTCAATATGAGCCAGTATAAAACACGGATTCCACGGTCGTGATGAATAGCCAATCCCACACCCCTAGACCCCTATGAGAGCGGCAAGCAACCCTGCCAATTCTAGGGTTAGGAGACCCGGACTCGACTCCTCGAGTTGGTCTCCCACTGGACCCCAGAACCCGGTTACTTGTGCTCCCCTCCTTGGGTCTATCCTAATGCGGAAAAGTAAATAATATACAAAAGGTGACAACTTCCGCTACCTAGAAGTGCCCCAAATAAAAGAATATTATATACAAGTTTTTACATGAATGAAAATGAAAAACACTCATCTCACATAAAAACCCCCGGCTATTCGAACACGACGATCCAATATAACATATCCAGCAACACATAACATCACATGTCATCATCGTAAGTAAGTATGCATACCCCAATTGTCGTTGACGTATAGCAACGAAACCGGCGATATGAACATACTACACTTACGGTCACAGAAAAGAAAGTGTAAAACTACAACAATTGGAATCCGCAACTTCTTTAGACATCACATGCCTAATCAAATGAAATACTTAGACATCACATGCCTAACAGTTATAAACCCCGCATTTTAGTCTCATTATCGAAAACACTTTTCAATATAAAGTGAAACTAAACCGCTAGATTTATAACATTCATCAGTTATCATATAACTGTTTGTGAATTCCAATTATTGTATCACATTCCAGATAAACAGAAAATGTTAAACTTTCCGATCGAACAGTCGAATACCCAAGTTTTCCCGATACAGCTCAACACATGAAATAAGTCTAACAACATTCAGTTCGTGCCTCAGTACCGACGGTCCAGCCGTAGAAGGGTCAAGCCAACGCCTCACATGTGGCACGCCGTACTGCCCCAAACCCGAAAGTTCAAAGGGCAGTTCAAGACGGTCACATAATCGAGTTAAGGTTTGTTGTCTTCTAGAGGGTCCATCGCGTTACTTGCACTACTTAGAACGTCGTTAAACTACGAAAAAATCCAACACTTGGAAATTTCCCGACAGGGGAAAAATTGGGTATTTATATCCGGTCGAACTTTTTAACATATTCTGAAAATTATCCGGAAATACACAAAAGACGAAATTTGATAATCCGATCGAAATACCGAATCCCCAAAACAACCCTGGAAAATTCAACTCTTGAATAAATAATAAAAATTCCCAGGAAAACCACCACAGAAAAATGAGAATTACTGTGAAAATTAAAATCCACAAAACGACAAAGGCGCCGCGCATCCGCCGCACGAGCCATGCTCGTGCCGCGGATCCGCGGATCTTTGATGGAATTAGTCCATCGAAATTCACAGTAACTTTTAGATTAGCCTGCTGATTTTTCTGCATATTTTTAATGTGGAAAAATCCTCGATTTTAGAAAAAGGACAGAGAGCATGTTTGGTTTGGGGTTTCGGGTTCGTTCGGGCTTCAAACGCCATCTAGACTTCGCCTAAGGCTCTAGCTAGTCTCTGATACCACTGTAGGGTTCCTAGGCATCCTAATGAAGTCTCACAAGGCATCAACCATGCCAATTTCAAAAATTATTGGTGCCGAGAAACCCTAACACGGATCGTTGACTAGATGTTTAGGCGAAAAGGTAAACTAGTTAACTACTTAACTAGAAGTGAGAAGCTACAACCTTTGTAGATCCGGATTTCCACTTCCTTAGCTCCACGTGGGTGTCCTCTCGCTGTCCATCATGAATCCCGAACCCAATCGTCAGCTTCATCGGAGAAACGGGCGAGCTAGGTCGTCGGCTTCGTGTCAAAGACGATCTACGTCGAGGTTGCACTAGTTCAAGCTCCGACTTCACAAAGTTGTGAAACTTGTGAAGAAAACACCCAAAACAACTTGGCAAGAGGTAGAGGGTGAAGAAATAGGAGGTGGGTTCACTTTAGAATTGGATTTCTCTCACTAGAACTCAAGTTGCCATTAAAGTAGCAAGCTTTTTCTTTTTAGAAGAAGAAGATGATGAAGCTAGTTATGATAAGTTCTATTTTAAAATGAAAAGAAAATACAAACTTATCATAACTTTAACTAGGGTTAAGTGTAGAGAATAAACCATGGTCATTTGAGTGGGTTAGGGTTAAGCATGAAGACAAGAATGGTTAGCGAAGTCAAAGCTTCATGAAGCTTCAATATGAAACAAAAATTGCCACCATTTTCGTCTTAAAGTTTATCCAAATAATTGAATAAACAAATAAATGAATAAATGCATAATCAAAACCCTAATCTCAAGTTAACTATGGTTTAATTCTATACACTTAACCATATGATCAAGTATCATCAAACATGATACAAATATGTGCACAAAAGTATATCACATATACAATGTGTAAATCAAGTGAGAAAAATCCGTTTAAAATGAACCAATACTAGTTAATGCAAAGTAATATATCAAATATATAATTATACATTAAATCATTAAATCAACACTTGATTCAATGATCCGGTCATGTCGCACATAACCGACTAGTATTCAATGCATCGATTTATCGAATCAATGATTCGATAACTAGGTCATATCCCATACAACCAATCGAAACATTAATCGCGAGAATCAAATACGGTATCACATACATGCATTATTCTCGGTCCCGCACATATCTCATATGCACTCCTATTTCGTTTCGCTTGAGCTAGGAAACCTCTGTGTAGGACTCTAAAGACTCGTCAATACGCCGGTAGCAGATGATGATCATATCAAGCACCCACAAGCCGCAAGCGGTCTGCTAAACGTAACGGCCACCCGGGTATTGAGCGATCAGAAGATCGACGAGCTAGCCCGCTCACACTCCTGTGAATCCAACCAGTAACACTTACCATACAGTCCGGTCTCTTCGTCTGATATGTCGCATATCAAGTCTAGGGGTGGTAAACGTCAGACCCCAATAACCCGATAAGTCGTGCCGATGTGAGGCTCATAACGGGTCGAGAAACTACTGGTAACTCTTACCAGCAAATCTTTGATCAGCCCTGGCCAGGGACTTCCCTGTTACGGCCAATCGAGCACAGCGCAACATCAACCCCCAATACCGGGAGAGACGAAACCCCTCATATCGCTCATTGCCTCCATGTGACTCGGGACTGTACCCAAAGACCACCGTTTTGCACGCCCTCATGGACGTGGTAAGGTGGAGATCAAAGCACAGTGGGAATCACACAAGACTCTATGACGATCTCGGGTCTACAGACTAACCTGTACAAGTGTCACCTGAGAACTGCCATCTGACGTGAGGTATAATACCATCTGGGAGTTCTCGGCGAGTCCGTCCAGTGTACTCAGTCTCCACTGAGCACCCGTATACCATCCCTGATGTCAAACACCAATGGATATGGGATCATCCATCGCCCATCACATGGGTCGAGAAGCGTATACGCTAGTCTACACTGGTATATCGATGCCCCGTCTCGATACACCCATGACTAGGGACCTTGAAGGATGTACTTATAGACTACCATGTCCCCACTAGTATGATCTGCATCATAGTCCAGGTAGTCAAGTACAAATCCTAAGGGCTTTACCAACATGTAACTATAAGACAATATAAAGAGACTAGTGTACATGTTAAGATAAAGAGCAACCAGATAGCATACTATCATGTCGAGCAAGAAAGTCATCTCTATATATGTCCAAGCATCCAATATAATATACATCATCTGTACAATACTGGCCTCTAGGGCATACATACAACTAACAATTACCTGGATAGCCATTACGTACAGCTAGTGCCGCTGACTTGCTTGTGGTTAAACCCACTGGTAGCGTATTGACGAGTCTTTAGAATCCCACACATAGGGTTTCCCTGGTTCTGGCAAAACAATGTAGTAGCCGTATTGGATACGTGCAGGGTTCCGATCGAATTAGTGTACTATGTACCCGGACTTTCGATCGGACGGTTGATAATACTAGCCGACTCAGGTTTGAGCCTGATTATTAAATCAGGTATTGATTTAATAATTTACATATATGTATTTCGATATGTATATTATAGTATTATGTTCTTTGTGTTATTCTATCTACCCGTGGATTAGTATTTCGGTACAAATACATGTATGTATATACAGTAGAATGTAATCCGTATTTTTTTACAGATAACATTTTAGAAGGTGGACACCTCATTTTGGGTTTGACCATTTAATTATAAATGGAAATGAGGTGGAAATTTGAGAAAGGGGGGTATGGTAAGAATCATGCTTGTATAGTGTGCACAAATGAATTATTAATTCATTTGTGCAAACTATTCAACCATGGGCTTGATATTAAATTGGAGAAATATGTTTTACAAAACCTAGCCATCTCATTTTCTCTCTCCATGGATGGTTCATTTTTCTTGGAGTTGGCTTTCTCACCATTAGCCTCACTCTCCTCTCTAGGTTTTTCATGAGTTCCTCCACCTTCAAACTTAACCTCCTCTCTACATTCTCATGAGTTGAGAATCAAGAGAGGAGGTTAGACAGATGAACACTTGGATCCATTCACTACATTCTAGGCACTCTTGACTAGCCATCATGAGTCCCTAGTTGCTTCACTTGTTTATAGTGTGGAGCTAGAGCCAAGAGCTACATCCCTCGGGTGGATCATCATTGACGAAAGAAGACCGGTGACTAAGTTCAGTTCAGGACACCTCAAGGATCTTGGGAAGATGGTTGAAGACCGAAGGACTTGGTTCATTCGGTATAACCATTCTAACCTTGTAGTTTAGCTTTTATAGTTTGCTAGTATTGGTTTATGGTTCGATCTTGACGGATACGTTAGTGAAAAAATTTTAAATGCCGGTTTTTGTTCCGCACCGGCCACGGTTGATGGCCAGGGCACTATCGTAACCCAACAGATATCACATATGGTGGATACATATTGATAAATCCAATAGGATCTTCTTTGACTACCAGTGTTATGATGGCGATCATACTTGTGGGAGCTAGTCCATAAGCACATCTTTAAAGGTCCCAAGTCGCAGGAATATCGAGATCCACATCGATATTCCAGAGTAGACTTGTGTATACGTTTCTAGACCCCGACGAGGGGCGGTGGTTGCTCCCACAACTATTAGTTTGATCACCTAAGATTGTATAAAGGTGCTCACTAGGGATGAGTACACTAGACGGACTCACTGAGAACCTCTAGATGGTATTATACCTATCGTCAGATAACGGTTCTTAAGTGACATGAGTACAGGTTAGTCTTTGAACCTTAGATCGTCATTTGTCTCGTGTGAGTTCCCACTGTACTTTGATCACTACACTACCACGACCCTACTGAGTCATGCAAACAGGTTTTGGTTAGATACAATTCCGAGCCACATGGAGGCAGAGAGAGATTGTCAGGGATTCGTCTCTCCCGGTATCGGGAGTCGATATCGCCCTGTGTCCGGTTGGGTAGAACCATAAGACCTTGGCCAAGGCAGTTGAGATTTACTGATGGTTAGATCAGTAGTTTCTCGGATTGTTCCTGAGCCAAATTGACATGACTTATCGGGTCAGTAAGGGTCTGACGTTTACCACCCTCTAGACCTGGTATGCAATAGTCTTAGACGAGGAGACCGGACTGTACGGAGATTGTCACGGATAGGCTCAGTAGGGGTCTGGATAAGCTTGCTCGTCGGCCTTCTATTTGACAGGTACCTGAGTAGTCGTTACGTATAGCTAGTGCCGCTGACGTGCTTGTGGTTAAACCCACTTCCAGCGTACTGTCGAGTCTTTAGAGTCCCATACAGAGGGTTTCTCTGGTTCAGAAGAAACGATGTGGTGGCCGTATGTTTATACTGTTAGTTATATGTATGCCCTAGAGGCCATTATTGTACATATGATGTATATTATAGTGGATGCTTGGACATATATAGAGAGGACTTTCTTGCTCGACATGATAGTATGCTATCTGGTTGCTCTTTGTCTTAACATGTTGACTTGTATTGTGATACTGTCTTGCTCTCACATGTTGATAAAGCCCTTAGGATGTGTACTTGACTGCCAGGACTATGATGGAGATCATACTAGTAGGGCCAGGGTAGTCCACAAGCACATCCTTTAATTGTTCCTAGTCAAGGGTGTGTCGAGACAGGGCATCAATATTCCACAGTAGACTAGCGTATACGCTCCTTGATCCATATGATGGGCAATGGATGATCCCACATCCATTGGCGTTTGACATTAAAGATGGTATACGGGTGCTCAGTGGAGCCTGGGTACACTGAACGGACTCGCCGAGAACTCCTAGTTGGTATTATACCTATCGTCAGATAGCAGTTCTCTGGTGACACTGGTATAGGTTAGTTTGTAGACCCGAGATCGTCAAAGAGTCTTGTGCGATTCGCATCGTTCTTTGATTTCCACCTTACTGTAGGGTTCCTAGGCACACTACCGAGGTCTCACAAGGCATCAACCATGCCAATTTCAAATTTTACAAGTGCCGAGAAACCCTAATACAGATCGTTAACTAGATTTTAGGCGAAAACGATAACTAGTTAACAACTTAACTAAGAGTAAACGGAAAATACAACCTTTGTAGATCCGGTCCTCCACCTCCATAGCTCCGTGATGATGTCCCCTCGCTGCGATCATCGGATCCCGGGCTCTAGCGTCGACTTCATCGGAGAAATGGGCGGGCTAGGTCGTCGACTTCGATGCCGAAGATGATCTACGTCGAGGCAACACAAGATCAAGCTCCAACTTCACCAAGCCATGAAACTTGTGAAGAAAACACCCTATACTACTTGGCAAGTGGTAGAGGATGAAGAAATATGAAGTGGGTTCACTTTAGAATTAGATTTCTCACTCTTTTTCTCATTTCACCATTGAAGCTAGCAAGCTTCTTTCTTCTTGAAGAAGAAGAAGAAGAAGATGATAAGAATATGATGAGTATTCTTTTTAAAATAGAAAACAAAAATGATACTTATCATAATCTCAACCATGGTTTAGTGTAGAGAATTAACAAGGGTTTAGTTGAATGGTTAGGGTTAGGATATGAAGACAAAATGGTCACTTAGTCAAAGCTTCATGAAGCTTCAACAACAAAACAAACTAAGCCACCATTTCATTTTTGCCCAAAATGAATTAATGAATAAATAAATAAATGAATAAGTAAGTAAATCAAAACACTAACCATTAACATAACCATGGTTTAATTCTTTACACAAACCCAAGTTTGCATGTATCATCAAACATGATACCAACAAGTGCACAAAAGTATATCATATATACAACTTGTGTACATCAAGTGAGAAAATCCATCTTAAGTGAACCAATACTAGTTAATGCAAAGTAATATATCAAATATATAATTATACATTAAATCATTAAATCAACACTTGATTTAACGATCCGGTCATATCGCATATAACCGACTAATATCCAATGTATCGGCTTATCGAATCAATCCTTGATTCGATAACTAGGTTATATCACATACAACCATTCGATACATTCATCGCGAGAATAGAATACGGTATCACATACACGCATTATTCTCGGTCCCGCACATATCTCATATGCGCTCCTATTTCATTTCGCTTGAGCCAGGAAACCTCTGTGTAGGACTCTAAAGACTCGTCAATACGCCGGCAGTAGATGATGATCATATCAAACACCCACAAGCCGCAAGCGGTCTGCTAAACGTAACGGCCACTCGGATATTGAGCGATCAGAAGATCGACGAGCAAGCCCGCTCATACTCCTGTGAATCCAACCAGTAACACTTACCGTACAGTCCGGTCTCGTCGTCTGATATGTCGCATATCTCGCCTAGGGGTGGTAAACGTCAGACCCCAATAGCTCGATAAGTCGTGTCGATATGAGGTCTATAACAGTTTGAGAAACTATTGGTAACACTTACCAGTAAATCTCGGCAACCCTGGCCAGGGATTTTCGGTTATAGCCAATCGAACACAGCGCAACATCAACTCCCTATACCAGGAGAGACGAATCCCCTCCTATCGCTCATTGCCTCCATGTGATTCGGGACTGTACCCAAAAACCACCGTTTTGCACGCCCTCTTGGACGTGGTAAGGTGGAAATCAAAGCACAGTGGGAACCACACAAGACTCTATGACGATCTCGGGTCAACAGACTACTCTGTACCAGTGTCACCAGAGAACTGCCATCTGACGTAAGGTATAATACCATCTGGGAGTTCTCGGCGAGTCCGTCCAGTGTACCCAGTCTCCACTGAGCACCCGTATATCATCTCTGATGTCAAACACCAATGGATATGGGATCATCCATCGCCCATCTGTATGGGTCGAGAAGGTATACGCTAGTCTACTCTGGTATATTGATGCCCCGTCTCGATACACCCACGACTAGGGACCTTGAAGGATGTACTTATGGCTACCATGTCCCCACTAGTATGATCCACATCATAGTCTAGGTATTCAAGTACACATCCTAAGGGCTTTACCAACATGTAACAGAGAGACAATCAGTGTACACGTTAAGATAAAGAGCAACCAGATAGCATACTATCATGTCGAGCAAGAAAGTCCTCCCTATATATGTCCAAGCATCCACTACAATATACATCCTACGTACAGTAATGGCCTCTAGGGCATACATATAACTTACAATCTCCCACTTGCACTAGGGCCATCCGATAGCAGTGGTTGTAGTATCTCATACTCAACCATCCCATAAAAAGTCTCTCTCTGGGAAAAGGCCTTTGTGAGTGGATCCGCCGTGTTGTCCTCTGAGTCTTCTCTCCTTACCTCGATCACCTTGGAGATCAGCCATCTCCATGATCAGGTGATACTGCCTTAGAATATGTCTGGATCGATGATGGGACGGGCGTTCCTAGGCATAAGCCACAACTCCATTGTCACACAATGGGAGGAACTAAGTTCATCTCATGAACCAATATACATCCAGACTGCCTCTTTGGTAGTATCTTAAGTAGCGATGTATCTAGCCTTTATCGTCTAGTAAGCCATGGTATTTAGCTTGGAACTCTTCCAACATACCGCCCCTCCACTGAGGGTAAAGACAATGCCTGTGACTGACATTCAGTCATCTTTATCACCCTGGTACACTTCCAGTGATTCTCCCCAGGATCAATTGATACCATCTCACTTCAGCTAGTGAGAATCCTAACATCCATTTAGATCTATCTCATAGATCCAAAATCCAGGATTCAGTAGGTATTACTTTGATCCTATGTGGAGAATCATTGTGATAAGCGGAGATTGATCGAGCGTAGCATAGGAAACCCCTTCCCTATCAAGAGTATGTCATCCACGTACTCTACGAGGATCACCACCATACTCCCAACTACCTTTTTGTATATACAAGGTTCATCTACCATTTTGATGATGTCAAACTATTTGACTAACACATCAAAACAGATGTTCCAACTCCGCGATGCCTGCTTCATCACATAAAACATCTTGCACACGTTTCCACTGCTCCCACTGTCTACGAAGCCTTCTGACTGTATACTTAGAGACGCACTCTTCTAAAACATTACTTAGAAATGCAGTCATGGCCCCTAACCGCAAGATATCGTAGTCATGGTATGTAGCCGTGGCAAGTAGGATCTGGATGGACTTAAGCATAGCTCCTTAGAAAAGGTTTCATCATTATCCACGCCTGGTCGATAACGAAAACCTTTAACAAGTCTAGCTTTGAAAGTCTCAACTTTTCCATGTACACCAAGTAATCTTCTCAAGATATACTTGCTCCTGATGGGGATTTAACCCTTCAGATATAGCAACCAAAGTCCATACTTTGTTGGTGTATAAGGATTCCATCTCAGATCACTAAGCATCCAGCCATTCTTATAGAGTCTTACTCCTGATGGCCAGCTCGAAACTAGTTGGGTCATCATCTCATGATGCAATCCTCGCTCCCACTGTCATAGAGAAACCGAAGTATCTCTCAGGTGGGTGAGGATCCCTACTAGATCGGCGGAGAGGCTGAGGTTCGTTGGTAACTATTGAATCCTTTGGTTCTATCAAATCATCTGCTGTAGTTTGTATAGATGGAACCTTTCCAGTTTTACATAACAGACCTTGCCTCGATCTTGTCCGGATTCTGCTTTTTAGACATAGGCCGGACAACTCCAAATCTTAACTAACTTAAGATATGGGCTCTTCCCTTTCCATATCACATATGAAGCGGTAGGCAACTGATTTGATTGGAACCCTATTCAATAGGTATGCAACTTCATAAGTGCATAACTCCCAAAAAGGAAATAGATAACTCAGTAGTACTCATCATAGAGCACACCTTATCATATAGGGTGTGATTGCTCCGCCCCGATATACCATCATGCTATGGTGTATACGGAAGAGTAATGCTGAGAGAGAATCTCATTCTCCTTTAGAATAGTCCAGGATTTCCATGCTCAAGTATTCTCCTCCCTGATCACATCAAAGGACATAATACTTATACCTGTATTTTGGTTCTCTACTTCTAACTTATATTCTTTGAATATCTCAAAAGGTTCGGACTTGTGTTTCAACATGAACATAGGTCTGAATCTCGAAAGATCATCAGAGAATTTAATGAAGTACAAAGAACCGGTCTTGGCATGTGTAGACAGGGGACCTACATACATCAACATGTATCATCCCAAGAGTTCATTAACTCTTTCTCTGCTTCAAATAAACAGAGCTGTGGTCATCATATCTTTGTGACATGACAGGCAAGTTTTCACAAGATGTAAATTCAAACAGATTTAAATATGCATCTTTGTGCAACTTAGCTAGTCGGGCCGCATTGATATGACCTAGTCTACAATACCTCAAGAAGGATCCGTTCATTTCTGAACTCTTCCTCTTTTGTGTGTTCCGTATACTAAGAACTGTAGTTTGATTTAGAACGTCAATGCTTTTAGATAACGTGCCTGAACCGATCAACTTTTGATATAGGAAATGTTCAAAACATTATCCATCAATACAAGATTTTATCATTTCTTTACTAATAAAGAGACTGATATGATTTTGTATTTCAGGTTCGGTATCTAATAGCATTTTTTCAGAATCAATGTATTGGTAATACAGGGTGACAGTGACCAACAGACTTGGCTGCAACACTTGCCCCGTTTTCTGTCTCGTGAAACTTATCACCCGTTCTCAATTTTTCTACCTTTTTGTAGCCCTATGTAACAGATTACATATCTGGGATCCTGATCCGGTATCATATACCTAGGATGCGGAGGATACTGAGAAACAGTTCTTTGTAATGAACACACCCGAAGATGATGCATCAGCATGCACTCTCTTCGTTTGGGCGGCACGGGAATTCTGGTAATCCCCAATTTCCTGCTATGTCTTATAATAATTATAAGTTGGAGCGGGACCAACGTTCCCCAACTCAGTATAACAAGCGGGTTCGGTCAATAATCCGTATTATTATCTTGATTACGGCGTGATATGGTTGCTACCTGGAGAGAGAGAGAAGAAAACACTCAGCGTGCGCTCTTGCAAGAATAGATTGGTTATTGTTTTATCTAATCAGGATGGCTCCTACTGTTTTTATCAAATCTTCCTTCAAACCCTAAAAGGAAAGACTAGCCGGGATTAATTAGACACTACAAGTTCGCCAATCTTTCAGCCAGGCCAGTGTCGGTACTTTGAGGGAGGTCCCCCGTGCTTTCGCACGAACCTAATTAATGTAAACCTCGTTTTCCCAGAGGCGTAACCTCGTTAACACCTTTCTAGACACTTACTTTATCGGCTAATTGTAATGTATAAAACTCTCCCAGGAGTAACTCTTACTCGCAGTGGGTATCGGGATCCAACTATCTCATAGAAGGTATGCAATCTCATTGCAAATTTCAACACTTGAAATTCCCGATAATTTTGCCCCTAACACCCTATGACCTTGACGGAGGTCAACAAACCTTAGGCTACTAGTCAAGTTCAACCCGTCATTTCTTGATCGAATTAAACCCACCCGCACGACCCTTGACGGAGGTCAACAAGGCCGCACGACTATCCTAATCCAATCTGCATCATATGCATAAACAGATAAATACTAGTTAGCTACCGCACACTACGCCTTGACGGAGGTCAACAAACGTAGCACGAATACTAAATAGGACTTATCTGAAATGACGGAGGGCAACGACAGGTTTTTCTGAAAACCTATTGCGTAATGAACTTGATATCGTTGTAGAATCAAATGATTTTAATATGGAGTGCTTTTGAGGCTTTTCTAGTTTTGCTAAAGGGGTCACTCCCGGTGAAGGGATCGTCGGCCCTTTCCTCGTCGAATGAGGTGCGGGATATATCATATATATATCACTGTGCAAAGCAGAAACTATAGAAGCTATCAAAAGACAAACCGAATGTGTAGCATCTGCCAGTTATTGCTAAAGGGGTCACTCCCGGTGAAGGGATCGTCGGCCCTTTCCTCATCGAATAAGGTGCAGGATATATCATATATACCGCTGTGCAAAGCAAGAACCGTAGCTACCTGTTTTATTTTTGAAATTCAATTCTACAACATCTTTAGGTTTCTTTTACTTTCATTAATCATATTAATGAAGTCCCATCATTTAATCACCTAAACATCACAGATAAATACGACGTACACTTATGCCATCCGCATTCGCCTCGATGTCCCCTCGTGCACCGTTAGGTTAGGTAACTAACGACAGAGCGGGGCAGGGCTAGCGCGGGTGTAAAACATAAGTAACGCCTATATAATATATCATATATATACTATATACTATATCTATCACAGAACATCACATGATCGCATCACAGATATCGCAGCAGAAGAATCATATGAAACATTGGATATACTAGGACGTCCGTGTTTTCAATACGAGCCAGTACAAAACACGGATTCCACGGTCGCGATGAATAGCCAACCCCACACCCCTAGACCCCTACGAGAGCGGCAAGCAACCCTACCAATTCTAGAGTTAGGAGACCCGGACTCGACTCCTCGAGTTGATCTCCCACTGGACTCCAGAACCCGGTTACTTGTGCCCTCCTTCTTGGGTCTATCCTAGTGCGGAAAAGAAAATAATATACAAAGGGTGACATCTTCCGCAAGCTGGAAGTGCCCCAATAAAAGAATATTACATACAAGTTTTTACATGAATAAAAAATGAAAAACACTCATCTCACATAAAAAAAACCCTGCTATTCAAACACGATGATCCAATATAACATATCCAGCAACACATAACATCACATGTCATCAACGTAAGTAAATATGCGCATCCCAATTGTCGTTGACATATAGCAACGAAACCGGCGATATCACATATTACACTTACGGTCACAGAAAAGAAAGTGTAAAACTACAACAGTTGGAATCCACAAACACTTTAGATATCGCATGCCTAATCAAATGAATTCCTTAGACATCACATGCCTAACAATTATAAACCCGCATTTTAGTCTCATTATCAAAAACTCTTTTCAATATCAAGTCGGGCAATTCAACAAGATTCCCGACATTCTGATCGAATGCTCGTCGCAAACTTTAGTAGACGGCCGCACCCCCGATACCGTCGACGAAGTGCACCAAGGCGGAACACCGCTGCCGCGAGCACCCGAACGGATGCTTTGGGCGACAGGGTTCTCCTACAGTCACTTGGTCGGGGCTATGGGGTGTAGCTGTCTATTAAATTTACCCGGCGAGTATCCGCATACACTACGTGATTGCGATGGACTTTTGATCGTATCAAAATTCCGTGGCAACCGATCAGGTGAGACTAAACTGCTATGTTTATAACATTCATATTAGTTATCTCATAACTACTTATGAATTCCAAATATTGTATCAAATTCCAGATAAATAGAAAATGTTAAACTTTTCGATCGAACAATCAAACACCCAAGTTTTCCGAAACAGCTCAACACATGAAATAAGTTTAAAAACATTCACTTCATGCCTCAGTACCAACGGTCCAGCCGTAGAAGGGTCAAGCCAACGCCTCACATGTGGCACGCCGAACTGCCCCAATCCCTAAGGTTCAAAGGGCAGTTCAAGACGGTCACATAATCGAGTTAAGGTTTGTTGTCTCCTAGAGGGTCCATCGCGTTACTTGCACTACTTCGAATGTTCTTAAACTACGGAAAGATCCAACACTTGGAAATTTCCCGACAGGGGAAAAAGTGGGTATTTATATCCGGTCGAACTTTTTAACAGTTTCTAAAATATCCGGAAAAACATAAACGAAGTTAAATTATCCGATCAAATTAACGAGTCCCCAATAAAACCCTAGAAAACTCAACATTTGAGTGGAATTAAAAAATTCCCATAAAAAATTGCCAAGAAAGGACCTAAGAATAAATATATGAAATTTCAGGGACTAAGTCCAAATTTTGGCCGCGGAACCGCCGCCAAACCCATGGTTTCGCCGCGGTTCCGCGGTCAAATTATTGACTTAGTGGACCGTACTTCACATTAATTCTTAGTTTTTCCTGCTTGTTTTTCTGAGAATTTTTAATTCACAAAAATCCGCTGTTTTTAAAAATGTACAGTGAAGGGTTTTGTCGGGGTTTACGGGTTCGATCGGACTTCTAACTTCGTCTACACTTCGCCTAAAGCTCTAGCTAGGCTCTGATACCACTGTAGGGTTCCTAGGCACACTAATGAGGTCTCACAAGGCATCAACCATGCCAATTTCAAATTTTACAAGTGCCGAGAAACCCTAATACAGATCGTTAACTAGATTTTAGGCGTAAACGATAACTAGTTAACAACTTAACTAAGAGTAAACGGAAAATACAACCTTTGTAGATCCGGTCCTCCACCTCCATAGCTCCGTGATGATGTCCCCTCGCTGTGATCATCGGATCCCGGGCTCTAGCATCGGCTTCATCGGAGAAATGGGCGGGCTAGGTCGTCGACTTCGATGCCGAAGATGATCTACGTCGAGGCAACACAAGATCAAGCTCCAACTTCACCAAGCCATGAAACTTGTGAAGAAAACACCCTATACTACTTGGCAAGTGGTAGAGGATGAAGAAATAGGAAGTGGGTTCACTTTAGAATTGGATTTCTCACTCTTTTTCTCATTTCACCTTTGAAGCTAGCAAGCTTCTTTCTTCTTGAAGAAGAAGAAGAAGAAGATGATAAGAATATGATGAGTATTCTTTTTAAAAAAGAAAACAAAAATGATACTTATCATAATCTCAACCATGGTTTAGTGTAGAGAATTAACTAGGGTTTAGTTGAATGGTTAGGGTTAGGACATGAAGACAAAATGGTCACTTAGTCAAAGCTTCATGAAGCTTCAACAACAAAACAAACTAAGCTACCATTTCATTTTTGCCCAAAATGAATTAATGAATAAATAAATAAATGAATAAGTAAGTAAATCAAAACCCTAACCATTAACATAACCATGGTTTAATTCTTTACACAAACCCAAGTTTGCATGTATCATCAAACATGATACAAACAAGTGCACAAAAGTATATCACATATACAACTTGTGTACATCAAGTGAGAAAATCCATCTTAAGTGAACCAATACTAGTTAATGCAAAGTAATATATCAAATATATAATTATACATTAAATCATTAAATCAACACTTGATTTAACGATCCGGTCATATCGCTTATCACCGACTAATATCCAATGTATCGGCTTATCGAATCAATCCTTGATTTGATAACTAGGTTATATCGCATACAACCATTCAATACATTCATCGCGAGAATAGAATACGGTATCACATGCACGCATTATTCTCGGTCCCGCACATATCTCATATGCGCTCCTATTTCGTTTCGCTTGAGCCAGGAAACCTCTGTGTAGGACTCTAAAGACTCGTCAATACGCCGGTAGCAGATGATGATCATATCAAACACCCACAAGCCGCAAGCGGTCTGCTAAACGTAACGACTACCCGGGTATTGAGCGATCAGAAGATCGACGAGCAAGCCCGCTCATACTCTTGTGAATCCAACCAGTAACACTTACCGTACAGTCCGGTCTCGTCGTCTGATATGTCGCATATCTCGCCTAGGGGTGGTAAACGTCAGACCCCAATAGCTCGATAAGTCGTGTCGATATAAGGTATAATACCATCTGGGAGTTCTCGGCGAGTCCGTCCAGTGTACCCAGTCTCTACTGAGCACCCGTATATCATCTCTGATGTCAAACACCAATGGTTATGGGATCATCCTGTAAGTGCACGGCGGCGCCCCGGCCGTCAAACCGACGGCCAAATGCGGAAGCGGTGATAAACTTTAATTTTGCGAACTTAGCAAACCGGCACCACTGCGCACTAAACCCCGGATCGGGCCATTAAACTTGTCCTAGCTAACTAACAAGACGGGTTAGAGATATACCCAGTGATCCGAGTCCTCCGTTCTTCTCGTCGTCGTCCCAATCTCCTGCGGAAAGTCCGGTGGTCGCCTCCTTGCCGGAAGGGCACCACATCGCCTGCATCTTTTACGGGCTCCCACCTCAATACCAAGGCAACTCGGGCACGAAGCTGGCAAGTCGACGTGCCCAAGATGTGCTGTAGAAAGTGTAGTGCTTTGTCTCTTTGGGGTTATGTTGCTTTGATGGAGGAATGAGGTTATGAAACGAACTTCAAAGTGGAGCTAGAATCTGTGTAGCATGAAAATGAGATGAACAAATTTTCCCTCATCCAAATGAAATCATCCTCTCTCTCTCCCTCAAATGGCCGGCCCTTAATTTGTGAGAATGGTGGTGCAAAGAATGTGTAGCATGAAGGGAGGTGATGGTAGGAGAAGAGAAGAGGTGACCACACCAAAACATCATCATAACAAATTCACATCAAACCCATACCCTCTCTTATCTCAATTAATGCAAGTGATGGTGCATCAAAAGAAAAGATGGAAAGGGAATCTAAAGATGCTATCATAATCTCTCATCTCACAAATAAACCCTCCACAAAATGTTATTTGCAAACTTGCAAATAACCCCCTCCATCGGAAAAGTCCGGCCGGGAAAGAACAAAGGAAAACCGGCTGGAACGGAATGCAAACTGGAAACTCCAGAAAACAGGTCCCGTAATAAATTACAGGAAAACCCCGATACTGTGCATACACACCCGCATCTGTATTCCGACCGGATACAAATGCAATGAGACAAAACTACACTGTACTATACTAGGATCCGGCTTAAACCAAAGCCGGCTAGTAATATCCGTTCGATCCTGATCCGTGCAATACCGCACGTATCTGATCGAACCGAGCCATATATTTATACGGCCTCTAGTACTAACCGTCCGATCCTGATCCGTACAATACCGCACGTATCTGATCGGACCCTGCCATATCTCCATACGGCCTCTACAGCGTTTCGCCCGAAAGCTGAGTAACTGAATGTGTGGTGGACTCTAAAGACTCGTCAATACTATGGCTGTGGATTTAACCACTAGCACGTCAGAGGTATAAGCCAATACGTAACGGGCCACCAGCTATTGACCAAAAGGGACGTCGATGAGCGAACTCATCCTGACACCCTACTGAGCCTGTCAGTGACAATATCCGTACAGTCCGGTCCATTCGTCTACGAGCATCGCATGGCGGGCCTAGGGGGTTGGTAAAAGTCAGACCGCCAAAAGCGGTACAATTCGTGTCGGAGTGTAGCCCAGAACACCCTGAGATACTACTGGAATACCTACCAGTAAATCTCCTGCCTTGGCCAAGGACTTCGTGTAATGGCTCTCCTAGACACAGCGCGACCTCACCCCCAATACCGGGAGAGACGAACCCCCGAAGATCCGCTCACTGCCTCCATGTGGCTTAGGACTGTACCCAACTAAAACCTGTTTGCACGACTCCTTTGAGCCGTGGTAGGGTAGTAATCAAAGCACAGTGGGAACTCACACGAGACAAATGACGATCCCCAGGTCGATGAACTAACCTGTACACATGTCACCTGGGAACTTCTATCTGACATGAGGTATAAGACCAACTAGCATGTTCCCGGCGAGTCCTGTCCGGTGTACTCATAACCCAATGAGCACCTGTATACATCTTAGGTGAACCACCTGACACCAGTGGCTTGTGAGACCGGCCACCGCCCCTCGTCGGGGTCTCGACTGTATACACTAGTCTACTCTGGAGAATCGATGCCCTGTCTCGAAACTCCTACGACTAGGGACCTTTTAAGGATGTGCTTATAGACTACCAGCTCCCACGTATATTATCGCCCTCATACTGCTGGCAGTCAAGCAAGAATCCTAGGGGCTCTATCAACGTGCAATAGTGACATGTCAGGTCACCTAAAGAAGTACACGATGATAAAGGTAAACTAGATAGCATACTATCATTTCGAGTAAGACTGTCCTACCGGGATAGGTCCTCCCTCAATCATTGTAATCACGTGCCTGTGATCCAATAATTGACTCTGAGGGCACTATCTCCAACACATCCATCGCCCATCTGTATGGATCGAGAAGGTATACGCTAGTCTACTCTGGTATATCGATGCCCCGTCTCGATACACCCACGACTAGGGACCTTGAAGGATGTACTTATGGACTACCCTGTCCCCACTAGTATGATCCGCATCATAGTCCAGGTAGTCAAGTACACATCCTAAGGGCTTTACCAACATGTAACAGAGAGACAATCAGTGTACACGTTAAGGTAAAGAGCAACCAGATAGCATACTATCATGTCGAGCAGGAAAGTCCTCCCTATATATGTCCAAGCATCCACTACAATATACATCCTATATACAGTAATGGCCTCTAGGGCATACATATAACTAACACTTACCACGTTCAAGAGAACGTGCAAAACGGTTGCTTTTGGGTACAGTCCCGAATCATATGGAGGCAATGAGCGATAGGAGGGGATTCGTCTCTTCCGGTATTAGGGGTTGATGTTGCGCTGTGCTCGATTGGGTATAACAGGAAGTCTCTGGCCAGGGTTGATACGGAGATTTACTGGTAAGTGTTATCAGTAGTTTCTCGACCCGTTATGAGCCTCATATCGGCACGACTTATCGGTTACTGGGGTCTGACGTTTACCACCCCTAGACTGGATATACGACATATCAGACGAAGAGACCGGACTGTACGGTAGTGTTACTGACAGGCTTTACAGGAGTACGAGCAGGCTTGCTTGTTGATCTTCTGATCGCTCAATACCCCGGTAGCCGTTACGTCCAGCTAGTACCGCTAACGGCTTGTAGGTGCTTGATATGATCATCACCTACTGCCAGCGTATTGACGAGTCTTTAGAGTCCTACACAGAGGTTTCCTGGCTCAGGCAAAACGAAGTAGGAGCACATATGTGATATGTGCGGGTCCAAGATTAATACGAGTATATGATACCGTATTTTATTCTCGCGATATGTGATATCGGTCGGTTATATGCGACATAGCTGGATTATCGAATCAAGTGTTGATTCGATAAGTTGATACAAATAATATTAGTCGGTTGTATGTGATATAGCCGGATTATTGAATCAAGTGTTAATTTAATAATTTAATGTATAATTATATATGTGATATATTAATTTACATTAACTAATATTAGCTCACTTAAGCATTTCTTTATCTCACTTAAGCATTTAATATATATGTGATATATATTAATTGTGTTTCTTGTTGTGTCATACTTGATGCCACATGTTACATGGGTGTATGAGACTCACACCATGCTTATGATAATGTAGGGTTTATTTACTTCAAGTAAATCAAAATTAATTGGAAATTAGTCACATGGTTGGAGCTTGGTAGAAGCTTGTGGAACCATTGACTTAGTCCACTAGTTTTGTTTTATATTAGATATTTATTAACCCAACCATTATCTAAACCCATGGTCAAGTCTCTACATGAGTTATATGAGATATTTCTCATCCATGGTTGCCATAACATTATTGGCTTCATCTTCTTCTTCATCAAGAGAGAGCTCTCTAGCTTTTGAGGAGGTGAGGAAAATTAGTGAGAAAATTAATTCTAAAGTGAGCAAAAATCCTACTTCATCATCCTCTACTAGATTAGCCATTTAGTTTAGGGTGTTAGCTTCACTAATCTCTAATTAGTGAAGAGGTAGTTTGGGTTGGTGTCTTCTCGACGTAGATCATCTTCGTTCTCGAAGACTTCGTGCAAGCTTGTTCCTTTCATCTTGTGGAGCCATTCTAGAGTCCGGAAGATCACTACTTGGAGCGAAGGGACTACTACACGGAGCTATTGAAGTGAAGGACCGGTCTACAAAGGTTGTATTCCATATTCACTTAGATGTAAAGTTATTTACATGTTGTATTGTCTAATTCTCTAGTTAAGATTCTAGGGTTAGGGTTATTTAGCATGGCAATTTTTAGAAAATGGCATGGACGATGCCTTCCGAAACCTTGCTGTCGTGCCAGGCATTCCTACAGTGGTATCAGAGCCATGCTAGAGAATTAGACAATGTTTGTAGAATTACGAAACCGAAATAACTCTGAAACATCGAAACAAAAAACCTAGTTTCTGTCGAAATTTTCAGAGTGTCTAAAATGTTTTTAAGCAATTGCAGAATGTTATATGAGATGCAACATGAACACAGTACAAATACGAACCCATTTCGCCGAATTTCACCCGGTGACATGTGCTAAAAAACAGGCCTGGCCGGCCTTGATGATGTTTTTGTAGTTCGTTTTTGTTCTGTGTTCCAGTCTCTGGGTTTTGGTGTTTCAGGTGTTGCTTGTTTTTGCTATGAGTGCATGTGATGTTATCTTGCTGTAAGGGAAATTCGGAGTGTTTCGTAGTCATAATTCTAACATCGTTTCGGGTATTTTAGACAGCGTTAAAAAGTTTGAACAGATATCAATAACCCATTTTCTCCTTCGTTGGAAATTTTTCAAAAGTTGAATTTTTCAAAAGTTGAAAATATTCAAAAATCATGCAAGTAATTCTATAGACCCTCTAGAAGAACGAAACCCTAACTCGATTCTATGACCGTCGGAATCGCCATCATACCTTAGGGTTTGCGGTAGTTCCGCGGCGCCATAGGTGAGGCAAGGGTTGGCCCTTCTACGGTTGGTCTATAGGTATTGTGGCATGTTCTGGGTACTTTTAAACTGCGCACAAGTGTTGAGCTTTTTGGGAAATTTTGGGTGTTTGTTGATTCGATCGGAATGTTTAACATCGTCTAGCTATCTATGGAATGTGATACAATATTTGGAATCTACACTAATTAGTTTTATGAAAATTTATTAGTTGCTTGTAAATTTAACATTTCGGTCTCGGGAGGAATCGGGAATCTTGTTGAATTACCCAATTTCTTTTGAAAAGGTGTTTTCATGAGTGGGATCCGAAGTATGTGATATTCCGGGTTTATGATATCTAAGGGATGCGTCGATTCCAAATGTTGTAGTTTGACATTTTCTTTTCTGCGACCGTAAGTGTAATATGTGATGTATCGCCGGTTTCGTTGCTATATGTCAACGACAATTAGGATACGCATATTTACTTACGTTGATGACATGTGATGTTATGTGTTGCTGGGATATATTATATTGTATCGTCGTGTTTTGAATAGCCGGGTTTTTTTTTATATGAGATGAGAGTTTTTCATTTTCATTCATGTACAAAATTGTATATAATATTCTTTTATTGGGGCACTTCCGGGTTGAGGATGATGTCACCATTGTTGTATATTATTTACTTTTCCGCATTAGGATAGACCCAAGGTGGGGAGCATAAGTAACCGGGTTCTAGAGTCCAGTGGGAGACCATCTCGAAGAGTCGAGATCGGGTCTCCTAACTCTAGAATTGGTAGGGTTGCTTTCCGCTCTCGTAGGTGTCTAAGGATGTGGGTTTGGCTATTCATCGCGACCGTGGAATCCGTTTTTTATACTGGCTTAAAACACGAAATTCCTAGTATATCCAATATTTCATATGTTATCTTCTGCTGCTGATATTCTGTGATGTGATCACTTAATATGCGTGAGACGAATGCTTTATTAATATATATATGATATATAATAAATGTTGCTTATGTTTTGCACCCGCGGTAGTCCTGCCCCGCTATGCCGTTAGTTAAGTAGCCTAACGGTGCATAACAGGACACTGTGGCGAATGCGGATGGCATAAGCGTACGTTGTATTTTCGTTTTTTCTGTGATGCTTAGGAAGCATAAATTATGGGACTTCATTAATGAGATTAATGAAAGGAAAGAAACCTAAAAAGGTGTTGTGGAATCAAATTTTCAAATATGGTAGCTCTAGTTTTTGCTTTGCATAGCGGTATTCCTTGTAGAATATCCAGCACCTCATTCGATGAGGAAAGAGTCGAGATCCCTTCACCGGGAGTGACCTTTTTAGCGAAACTAGCAGATGCTACAACCCACTCGGTTTTGTCTTTTGATTGCTTCTTTAGTTCTTGCTTTGCATAGTGGTATTTGTTAAATATCCTGCACCTTATTCGATATGGAATGAGCCGAGATCTCTTCACCAGGAGTGACCTCTTTAGCAAAACTAGCAAAAGCCTTAAAAACACTCCTTTTCAAAATCACTTAATTCTACAATGATATCAAGTTCATTACGCAAAAGGTTTTTCTTAAAAACCTGCCGTAACTCTCCGACATTTTAGATAAGTAGTATTTAGTATTCGTGCTATGTTTTTTGGCTTTCGTCAAGACGTAGTGTGCGGTAGCTACTTACTGCTTATCTGCTGCATATGATGCGATTGGATTAGGGTAGTCGTATGACTTTGTTGGCTTTCACCAAGGGTCGTGCGGGTGGGTTTAATTCAATCATGAAATGTATGGGTTGAACTTGACTAGCGGACTATGGTTTGTTGGCTTTCGTTAAGGTCATAGGACGTCAGGGGCAAAATACTATCGGGAATTTCAAGTGTTGAAATTTGCAATGAGATTGCATACCTTCTATGAGATAGTTGGATCCCGATACCCACTACGAGTAAGAGTTACTTCTGAGAGAGTTTTACACATTACAATTAGCCGATCAAGTAGGTGTCTAGAAAGGTGCTAACAGGGTTACGCCCCTGAGAAAATGAGGTTTATTTTAATTAGGTCCGTACGAAAGCACGAGAAACCTCCCTCAAAATACCGACACCGGCCTAGTTGAAAGATTGGCGAACTTGAAGGGTGTAATTAATCTCGGCTAGTCTTACCTTTTAGGGTTTGAAGGAAGATTTTATAAAAACAGTGGGAGCCATACTGATTAAATAAGATAATAACCAATCTAATCTTGAAAGAGCAAACACTAAGTGTTTTCTTCTCTCTCTCCAGGTAGCGACCAAGTCAGGCCTTAATAAAGATAATAATATGGATGTATTGACTGAACCCGCTTGTTATACTGAGCAAAGGAACGTTGGTTCCATTCTTTCTTATAATTTTTATAAGACTGAGCAGGCAATAGGGGAATACCCGAATTCCCATGCCACCCAAATGAAGAATAAGCATGTTGATGCATCTTCTTCGGATGTGTTAGTTACCGAGAACTGTTTCTCAGTACACTATACGTCATGGGTATTAGATAACGGATCAGGATCCCACATATGTAATATGTTGCATGGGCTAAGGAAAGGTAGAGAACTGGGTATAGGTGATCATTTTCTAAAAGTAGGGAATAGTGTAAGTTTTGCAGCCAAATGAGTTGGTGACACCTTGTATTACCAAATGGCAATACATTGATCTTGAACGAATGTTATTATGTGCCCTCTATGATATGCAATTTAAAATCAATTTCTTTATTAGATAAAGAAGGATATAACTTTATACTAGAGAATACTGTTATGAACATTTACCTAGATCAATTGTTGATTGGGTTTGGTGCGTTATGTAACGGTTTATACATTCTAAATCAAAACACAGTTCTTAACGTACAAAACACACACAAGAGGAGTTCAGAAATGAACGAATCCTTCTTGTGGCATTGTAGACTAGGTCATATCAATGCGACATGATTAGCTAAGTTACATAAGGATGGATATTTTAATCCGTTCGAATTATCATCTTATGAAACTTGCCAGTCATGTATCAAAGGAAAGATGACCAAAACTCTGTTTACTGGACATGGAGAAAGAGTTATGAAACTCTTGGGACTGATACATAGTGATGTATGCGGTCCCATGTCTACACATGCCAGGAATGGTTCCTCGTACTTCATTACATTTACTGACGATCTCTCAAGATACGGACATGTGTTCCTGTTGAAACAAAAGTCTGAAGCTTTTGAGAAATTCAAAGAATATAAGCATGAAGTCGAGAACCAAACGGGTAAAAGTATTAAAATCCGTCGATCCGATCGGGGAGGAGAATACTTGAGCACGGAATTCCGTGACTATCTAAAAGAGAATGGGATTCACTCTCAGCTTACTCCTCCGTATACACCACAGCACAACGGTATATCGGAGTGGTGGAATCGCACCCTATTAGATATGGTGCGCTCTATGATGAGCACCGCTGAGTTACCTATTCCCTTTTGGGGTTATGCGCTTGAAACCATACACCTATTGAATATGGTCCCTACCAAATTTGTGCCTACCACTCCATATGAGGTATAGAAGGGGAAGAGAACATGTCTTAATTGTTAGTTATATGTATGCCCTAGAGGCCATTACTGTACATATGATGTATATTGTAGTGGATGCTAGGACGTATATAGGGAGGACTTTCTTGCGCGACATGATAGTATGCTATCTGGTTGCTCTTTACCTTAAGGTGTACACTGATTGTCTCTCTGTTACATGTTGGTAAAGCCCTTAGGACGTGTACTTGACAACCTAGACTGTGATGCAGATCATACTAGTGGGGACATGGTAGTCCAAAAGTACATCCTTCACAGTCCCTAGTCGTGGGTATATCGAGACAGGGCATCGATATACCAGAGTAGACTAGCGTATACCTTCTCGACCCATATAGATGGGCGATGGATGATCCCATATCCATTGGTGTTTGATATCAGAGATGATATACGGGTGCTCAGTGGAGACTGGGTATACTGGACGGACTCGCCAAGAACTCCCAGATGGTATTATACCTTACGTCAGATAGCAGTTCTCTGGTGACACTGGTACAGAATAGTCTGTTGACCCGAGATCGTCATAGAGTCTTGTGTGGTTCCCACTGTGTTTTGATTTCCATCTTACCACGTCCAAGAGGGCGTGCAAAATGGTGGTTATTGGGTACAGTCCCGAGTCACATGGAGACAATGAGCGATAGGAGGGGATTTGTCTCTCCCGGTATAGGGGGTTGATGTTGCGCTGTGTTCGATTGGCTATAAGCGGAAATCCCTGGCCAGGGTTGCTGAGATTTACTGGTAAGTGTTATCAGTAGTTTCTCAAACTGTTATAGACCTCATATCGACACGACTTATCGAGCTATTGGGGTCTGACGTTTACCACCCCTAGGCAAGATATGCGACATATCAGACGATCAGACCGGACTGTACGGTAGTGTTACTGGTTGGATTCACTGGAGTGTGAGCGGGCTTGCTCGTCGATCTTCTGATCGCTCAATACCCGGGTGGCCGTTACGTTTAGCAGACCGCTTGCGGCTTGTGGGTGTTTGATATGATCATCACCTGCTGCCGGCGTATTGACGGGTCTTTAGAGTCCTACACAGAGGTTGCCTGGCTCAAGCGAAACGAAATAGGAGCGCATATGAGATATGTGCGGGACCGAGAATAATGCGTGTATGTGATACCGTATTCTATTCTCGCGATGAATGTATCGAATGGTTATATGCGATATAACCTAGTTATCGAATCAAGGGTTGATTCGATATGCCGATACATTGGATACTAGTCGGTTATATGCGATATGACCGGATCATTGAATCAAGTGTTGATTTAATGATTTAATGCATAATTATATATTTGATATATTACTTTGCATTAACTAGTATTGGTTCACTTTAAATGGATTTTCTCACTTGATGTGCACATTATATATGTGATATACTTTTGTACACTAGTTTGTATCATGTTTGATGATACTTGCTAACTTGGGTTTGTGTAAAGATTAAACCATGGTTATATGAATGGTTAGGGTTTTGATTATTTACTTAGTTATTTATTTATATATTCATTTTGGAAATTATTAAGGATGGTGGCTTATTTTGTTTTTATGTTGAAGCTTCTTGAAGCTTTGAACAAGTCCACCATTCTTATCTCATCCTTAACCCTAACCATTCCAACTAACCTTGGTATAATCTCTACACTTGACCATGGTTTACATTATGATAAGTATTCATTTTCTTTTCATTTTAAAATAACTTATCATAATATTAGCTTCTTCTTCTTTATCTTCTTCAATGAAGAAAGCTTGACTTCATCAATAGTGATTGATGAAAAAGAGTGAGAAATCCAATTCTAAAGTGAACCCACCTCCTATTTCTTCATCCTCTACCTCTTGCCAAGTAGTATAGGGTGTTTCCTTCACAAGTTTTCTTGACTTGGTGAAGTTGGAGCTTGATCTAGCGATGCCTCGACGTAGATCATCTTCGGCATCGTCGTCGATGACCTAGCCCGCTTTTTCTCCGATGAAGCCGACGCTAGAGCCCGGGATCCGTTTTGGACAGCGAGGAGACATCATCACGGAGCTATAGAGGTGGAGCACTGGATCTACAAAGGTTGTATTTCCGTTTACCATTTAGTTAAGTTGTTAACTAGCTTCATTTTCGCCTAAAATTCTAGTTAACGATCTAGTCTAGGGTTTCTCGGCACCGTAAAATTTGAAATTGGCATGGTCGATGCCTTGTGAGACCTCTTGGGAGTGCCTAGGAACCCTACATTAATTATATTAAGATATGAGGTTGCCCGGCTTATGTTAAAAAACAAAATCCGGACAAACTCAAGGCAAGGTCTGTTCTGTGCAAGTTTGTAGGATATCCCAAAAACTCACAAGGGTATATCTTCTACCACACCGAGGAACAAAAGGTGTTTGTTTCTCGGCATGCCACCTTTTTAGAAAAGGAATTTCTTGCAAAAGAAACTAGTGGCCTTGAGGTAGAACTGGAAGAGGTTCCAGCAACATAAACTGCAACAGAAGATTTGGTGGAACCAGAGGATTCAGTAGTTCCCAACGAACCTTAGCCACTCCGCCGATCTAGTAGGGTTCCTCGTCTACCTGAGAGATACTACGGTTTTCTCATTGATGGTAGGAGCAAGGATTGCATCATGGAAGATGATGACCCAACTAGCTTCAAGCAGGCCATCATGAGTGAGGACTTTGTGAAATGGCTGGATGCAATGCGATCTGAGATGGAATCCTCTAGAAGACAACAAACCTTAACTCGATTATGTGACCGTCTTGAACTGCCCTTTGAACCTTAGAGTTTGGGGCAGTATGGCGTGCCACATGTGAGGCGTTGGCTTGACCCTTCTACGGCTGGACCGTTGGTACTGAGGCACGAACTGAATGTTGTTAGACTTATTTCATGTGTTGAGCTGTGTCAGGAAAACTTGGGTGTTCGATTGTTCGATCGGAAAGTTTAACATTTTCTAATTATCTGGAATGTGATACAATAATTGGAATTCACAAAGAGTTATGAGATAACTGAATGAATGTTATAAACATAGCACTTTAGTCTCACTTGATCGGTTGCCACGGAATTTTGATGTGATCAAAAGTCCGTCGCAATCACGTAGCGTACGCGGATACTCACCGGGTAAACTTAATAGACAGCCTTTCCACATTGCCCCGACCAAGTGACTGTAGGAGAACCCCGTCGCCGAAAGCATCCGTTCGGGTGCTCGCGGCAGCGGTGTTCAACCTTGGTGCACTTCGTCGACGGCATCGGGGGTGCGGCCGCCTACTAAAGTTTGCGACGAGCATTCGATCATGATGTCGGGAATCTTGTTGAATTACCCGACTTGATATTGAAAAGTGTTTTCGATTTTGAGACTAAAATGCGGGGTTTATAATTATTAGGCATGCGATGTCTAAGAAATTCATTTGGTCAGGCATGTGATGTCTATGCAGGTTGCGGATTCCAACTGTTGTAGTTTTACACTTTCTTTTCTGTGACCGTGAGTGTAATATGTGATATCGCCGGTTTCGTTTCTATATGTCAACGACAATTGGGATGCGCATATTTACTTACGTTGATGACATGTGATGTTATGTGTTGCTGGATATGTTATATTGGATCGTCGTGTTTGAATAGCCGGGTTTTTTTTTTGTGAGATGAGTGTTTTTCATTTTCATTCATGTAAAAACTTGTATGTAATATTCTTTTATTGGGGCACTTCCAGGTTGCGGAAGATGTCACCTTTTGTATATTATTTACTTTTCTGCACTAGGATAGACCCAAGGAGGGGAGCACAAGTAACCGGGTTCTGGAGTCCAGTGGGAGACCAACTCGAGGAGTCGAGTCCGGGTCTCCTAACTCTAGAATTGGTAGGGTTGCTTGCCGCTCTCGTAGGGGTCTAGGGGTGTGGGTTTGGCTATTCATCGCGACCGTGGAATCCGTGTTTTATACTGGCTCGTATTGAAAACACGGACGTCCTAGTATATCCAATATTTCATATGTTTCTTCTACTGCGATATCTGTGATGTGATCATGTGATATGTTCTGTGATGGATACTTTATATAATATATATGATATATTATATAGACGTTACTTATGTTTTACACCCGCGCTAGCCGTGCCCTGCTCTGCCGTTAGTTACCTAACCTAACGGTGCACGAGGGGACATCGAGGCGAATGGGATGGCATAAGTGTACGTCGTATTTATCTGTGATGTTTAGGTAACTTAAATGATGGGACTTCATTAATATGATTAATGAAATTAAAGAAACCTAAGATGTTGTAGAATCGAATTTCAAAATAAAAAGGGTAGCTATAGTTCTTGCTTTGCACAGCGGTATATGTGATATATCCTGCACCTTATTCGATGAGGAAAGGACCGAGATCCCTTCACCGGGAGTGACTCCTTTAGCAATAACTGGCAGATGCTACACACTCGGTTTGTCTTTTGATTGCTTTTAGGAGTTTTTGCTTTGCACAGTGATATATATGATATATCCCGCACCTCATTCGACGAGGAAAGGACCGACGATCCCTTCACCGGGAGTGACTCCTTTAGCAAAACTAGAAAAGCCTCAAAAACACTCCATTTTAAAATCATTTGATTCTACAACGATATCAAGTTCATTACGCAATAGGTTTTCAGAAAAACCTGTCGTAGCCCTCCGTCATTTCAGATAAGTCCTATTTAGTATTCGTGCTACGTTTGTTGACCTCCGTCAAGGCGTAGTATGCGGTAGCTAACTAGTATATATCTGCTTATGCATATGATGCAGATTGGATTAGGGTAGTCGTGCGGCCTTGTTGACCTCCGTCAAGGGTCGTGCGGATGGGTTTAATTCGATCAAGAAATGATGGGTTGAACTTGACTAGTAGCCTATGGTTTGTTGACCTCCGTCAAGGTCATAGGGTGCTAGGGGCAAAATATTATCGGGAATTTCAAGTGTTGAAATTTGCAATGAGATTGCATACCTTCTATGAGATAGTTGGATCCCGATACCCGCTGCGAGTAATTGTTACTCCTGGGAGAGTTTTACACATTACAATTAGCCAATCAAGTAGGTGTCTAGAAAGGTGTCAACGAGGTTACGCCTCTGGGAAAACGAGGTTTACATTAATTAGGTTCGTGCGAAAGCACGGGGGACCTCCCTCAAAGTACCGACACTGGCCTGGCTGAAAGATTGGCGAACTTGTAGTGTGTAATTAATTCCGGCTAGTCTTTCCTTTTAGGGTTTGAAGGAAGATTTGATAAAAAGCAGTGGGAGCCATCCTGATTAGATAAAATAATAACCAATCTATTCTTGCAAGAGCGCACGCTGAGTGTTTTCTTCTCTCTCTCTCCAGGTAGCGACCATATCACGCCTTAATCAAGATAATAATACAGAATATTGACCGAACCCGCTTGTTATACTGAGCTGGGGAACGTTGGTCCCGCTCCAACTTATAATTGTTATAAGGCAGAGCAGGAAATTGGGGAATACCAGAATTCCCGTGCCGCCCAAACGAAGAGAGTGCATGCTGATGCATCATCTTCGGGTGTGTTCGTTACAAAGAACTGTTTCTCTGTATCCTCTACGTCCTGGGTATGTGATACCAGATCAGGATCCCAGATATGTAATCTGTTACATAGGGCTACAGAAAGGTAGAGAACTGAGAACGGGTGATAAATTTCATGAGGCAGAAAATGGGGCAAGTGTTGCAACCAAGTCTGTTGGTCACTGTCACCCTGTATTCCAAATACATTGATTCTGAACGAATGTTATTAGATACCGAACCTGATATACAAAATCATATCAGTCTCTTTATTAGTAAAGAAATGATAAAATTTTGTATTGTTGGATAATGTTTTGAACATTTCCTATATCAAAAGTTGATCGGATCAGGCACGTTATCTAAAAGCGTTGATGGTCTAAATCAAACTACAGTTCTTAGTAGACAGAACACACGCAAGAGGATGAGTTCAGAAATGAACGAATTTTTCTTGAGGTATTGTAGACTAGGTCATATCAATGCGACCCGACTAGCTAAAGTTACATATAGATGCAAATTTAAATTAGTTTGAATTTACATCTTGTGAAACTTGCCAGTCATGTCACAAAGATACGATGACCATAGCTCTGTTTACTGGAAACAGAGAAAGAGTTAGTAAACTCTTGGGATGATACATGTTGATGTATGTAAGGTCCCCTGTCTACACATGCCAAGACTGGTTCCTTGTACTTCATTACATTCTCTGATAATCTCTTTAGATTCAGACATATGTTCTTGTTGAAACACAAGTCCAAACCTTTTGAGATATTCACAGAATATAAGTTAGAAGTAGAGAACCAAAACAGGTATAAGTATTATGTCCTTTGATGAGATCAAGGAGGAGAATACTTGAGCACGGAAATCCTGGATTATTCTAAAGGAGAATGGGATTCTCTCTCAGCATTACTCCTCCGTATACACCATAACACGATGGTATATCAGGGTGGAGCAATCACACCCTATATGATAAGGTGTGCTCTATGATGAGTACTACTGAGTTACCTATTTCCTTTTTGGGAGTTATGCACTTGAGAAGCTGCATACCTATTGAATAGGGTTCAAATCAAATATGTTACCTACCTTTTCATATGTGATATGGAAAGGGAAGAACCCATGTTTTAAGCTAGTTAAGATTTGGGGTTGACCGGCCTATGTCTAAAAGAAAAATCCGGACAAGCTCGAGGCAAGGTCTATAATGTAGAACTGGAAAGGTTCCAGCTATACAAACTACAGCAGATGATTTGATAGAACCAAAGGATTCAGTAGATTCCAACGAACCTCAGCCTCTCCGCCGATCTAGTAGGGTTCCTCACCCAACTGAGAGATACTTCGGTTTCTCTATGACAGTGGGAGCGAGGATTGCATCATGAGATGATGACTTAACTAGTTTCGAGCTGGCCATCAGGAGTGGGACTCTGTAAGAATGGCTGGATGCTTAGTGATCTGAGATGGAATCCATGTACACCAACAAAGTATGGACTTTGGTTGCTATATCTGAAGGGTTAAATCCCCATCAGGAGCAAGTATATCTTGAGAAGATAGAAAAGTTGAGACTTTCAAATCTAGACTTGTTAAAGCTTTTCGTCATCGACCAGGCGTGGAAAATGATGAAACCTTTTCAAGTGGCTATGCTTAAGTCCATCCAGATCCTACTTGCCACGGCTACATTCCATGACTACGATATCTGGCAGTTGGGTGCCATGACTGCTTTTCTAAATGATGTTTTAGAAGAGAACGTCTATAAGTACACAGCCAGAGGGCTTCGTAGACAGTGGGAGCAGCGGAAACGTGTATAAGATACTTTATAGGATAAAGCAGGTATCGCGGAGTTGGAACATCTGTTTTGATGTGATTAGTCAAAGAGTTTGACATCATCAAAATAGTAGATGAACCTTGTATAAACAAAAAGGTAGTAGGGAGTATGGTGTTGATCCTCGTAGAGTACGTGGATGACATACTCTTGATAAGAAAGGAGTTTCCTATGCTACGCCCGGTCAATCTCCGCTTATCACAATGATTCTCCATAAAGGATCAAAGTGATATCTCCTAAATCCTGGGTTTGGATCTATGAGATAGATCTAATTGGATGTTAGGATTCTCACTAGTTGTAGTGAGATGGTATCAATCGATCCTGGGGAGAATCACTGGAAGGGTTCCAGGGTGATAAAGACGACTGAATGTCAGTCACAGGAATTGTCTTTACCCTCAGTAAAGGGACGGTATGTTGGAAGAGTTCCAAGCTAGATACCGTGGCATACTAGAAGATAAAGACAGGATACATCGCTACTTAAGATGCTACCAAAGAGGCAGTCTGGATGTATATTTGTTCATGAGATGAACTTAGTTCCTCCAATTGTATGATAATGGAGTTGTGGCTTATGCCAAGGAACGTCCGTCCCATCAGTGATCCAGACATATTCTAAGGCAGTATCGCCTGACCATGGAGATAGTTGATCTCTAGGGTGATCGAGGTTAGGAGAGTAGACTCAGAGGACAGCACGGCGGATCCACTCACAAAGGCCTTTTCCCAGAGAGAGACTTTTATGGGATGGTTGAGTATGAGATACTGCAACCACTGCTACAGATGGCCCTACTGCAAGTGGGAGATTGTTAGTTATATGTAAGCCCTAGAGGCCATTACTGTACATATGATGTATATTGTAGTGGATGCTAGGACGTATATAGGGAGGACTTTCTTGCTCGACATGATAGTATGCTATCTGGTTTCTCTTTACCTTAACGTGTACACCGATTGTCTCTCTGTTACATGTTGGTAAAGCCCTTAGGATGTGTACTTGACTACCTGGACTATGATGCAGATCATACTAGTGGGGATATGGTAGTCTAAAAGTACATCCTTCACAGTCCCTAGTCATGGGTATATCGAGACAGGGCATCGATATACCAGAGTAGACTAGCGTATACCTTCTCGACCCATATAGATGGGCGATGGATGATCCCATATCCATTGGTGTTTGACATCAGAGATGATATACGGGTGCTCAGTGGAGACTGGGTACACTGGACGGACTCGCCGAGAACTCCCAGATGGTATTATACCTTACATCAGATGGCAGTTCTCTGGTGACACTGGTACAGAATAGTCTGTTGACCCGAGATCGTCATAGAGTCTTGTGTGGTTCCCACTGTGCTTTGATTTCCATCTTACCACGTCCAAGAGGGCGTACAAAACGGTGGTTTTTGGGTACAGTCCCGAGTCACATGGAGGCAATGAGTGATAGGAGGGGATTCGTCTCTCCCGGTATAGGGGGTTGATGTTGCGCTATGTTCGATTGGCTATAACTGGAAATCCCTGGCCAGGGTTGCTGAGATTTACTGGTAAGTGTTATCAGTAGTTTCTCAAACTATTATAGACCTCATATCGAACGACTTATCGAGCTATTGGGGTCTGACGTTTTCCACCCCTAGACAAGATATGCGACATATCAGACGATCAGACCGGACTGTACGGTAGTGTTACTGGTTGGATTCACTGGAGTGTGAGCGGGCTTGCTCGTCGATCTTCTGATCACTCAATACCCGGGTGGCCGTTACGTTTAGCAGACCGCTTGCGGCTTGTGGGTGTTTGATATGATCATCACCTGCTGCCGGCGTATTGACGAGTCTTTAGAGTCCTACACAGAGGTTTCCTGGCTCAAGCGAAACGAAATAGGAGCGCATATGAGATATGTGCGGGACCGAGAATAATGCGTGTATGTGATACCATATTCTATTCTCGCGATGAATGTATCGAATGGTTATATGCGATATAACCTAGTTATCGAATCGAGGGTTGATTCGATAAGCCGATACATTGGATACTAGTCGGTTATATGCGATATGACCGGATCATTGAATCAAGTGTTGATTTAATGATTTAATGCATAATTATATATTTGATATATTACTTTGCATTAACTAGTATTGGTTCACTTTAAATGGATTTTCTCACATGATGTGCACATTATATATGTGATATACTTTTGTACACTAGTTTGTATCATGTTTGATGATACTTGCTAACTTGGGTTTGTGTAAAGATTAAACCATGGTTATATGAATGGTTAGGGTTTTGATTATTTACTTAGTTATTTATTTATATATTCATTTTGGAAATTATTAAGGATGGTGGCTTATTTTGTTTTTATGTTGAAGCTTCTTGAAGCTTTGAACAAGTCCACCATTCTTATCTCATCCTTAACCCTAACCATTCCAACTAACCTTGGTTTAATCTCTACACTTGACCATGGTTTACATTATGATAAGTATTCATTTTCTTTTCATTTTAAAATAACTTATCATAATATTAGCTTCTTCTTCTTCATCTTCTTCAATGAAGAAAGCTTGACTTCATCAGTGGTGATTGATGAAAAAGAGTGAGAAATCCAATTCTAAAGTGAACTCACCTTCTATTTCTTCATCCTCTACCTCTTGCCAAGTAGTATAGGGTGTTTCCTTCACAAGTTTTCTTGACTTGGTGAAGTTGGAGCTTGATCTAGCGATGCCTCGACGTAGATCATCTTCGGCATCGTCGTCGATGACCTAGCCCGCTTTTTCTCCGATGAAGCCGACGCTAGAGCCTGGGATCCGTTTTGGACAGCGAGGAGACATCATCACGGAGCTATGGAGGTGGAGCACTGGATCTACAAAGGTTGTATTTCCGTTTACCATTTAGTTAAGTTGTTAACTAGCTTCATTTTCTCCTAAAATTCTAGTTAACGATCTAGTCTAGGGTTTCTCGGCACCGTAAAATTTAAAATTGGTATGGTCGATGCCTTGTGAGACCTCTTGGGAGTGCCTAGGAACCCAACATTAATTATATTAAGATATGAGGTTGCCCGGCTTATGTTAAAAAACAAAATCCGGACAAACTCAAGGCAAGGTCTGTTCTGTGCAAGTTTGTAGGATATCCCAAAAACTCACAAGGGTATATCTTCTACCACACCGAGGAACAAAAGGTGTTTGTTTCTCGGCATGCCACCATTTTAGAAAAGGAATTTCTTGCGAAAGAAACTAGTGGCCTTGAGGTAGAACTGGAAGAGGTTCCAGCAACATAAACTGCAACAGAAGATTTGGTGGAACCAGAGGATTCAGTAGTTCCCAACGAACCTTAGCCACTCCACCGATCTAGTAGGGTTCCTCGTCTACCTGAGAGATACTACGGTTTTCTCATTGATGGTAGGAGCAAGGATTGCATCATGGAAGATGATGACCCAACTAGCTTCAAGCAGGCCATCACGAGTGAGGACTCTGTGAAATGGCTGGATGCAATACGATCTGAGATGGAATCCATGTACACCAACAAAGTATGGACTTTGGAAGATACTCCTGAAGGGGTAAAACCCATCAGAAGCAAGTGGATCTTAAAGGAAAAATTTGGTATAGATGGAAAAGTTGAGACTTTCAAAGCTAGACTTGTTGCAAAAGGTTTTCGTCAACGACCAGGTATGGATTATGATGAAACCTTTTCTTCAGTGGCTATGCTTAAGTCCATCCGGATCCTACTTACCATTGCTGCATACTATAACCACGAAATCTGGTAAATAGATGTTAAGACCGCCTTTCTAAATGGTGATTTAGAAGAGAGCGTGTACATGACTCAGCCAGAGGGCTTCGTAGATAGTGGGAGCAGCGGAAAGTTGTGCAAGCTGCTTAAATCAATCTACGGGTTGAAGCAGGCATCACGAAGTTGGAACATCTGTTTTGATCTGGTAGTCAAAGAGTTTGACTTCGTCAAAAACGTAGATGAACCTTGTATATACAAGAAGGTGGCAGAGAGTAAGGTCGTCTTCCTCGTATTGTACGTGGATGATATACTCTTGATAAGAAATGATTTTCTTATGCTGCACTCGGTCAAACTCTTCTTATCACAAAGATTCTCAATGAAATATCTAGGTGATGCCTTCTACATCTTGGGGATTAAGATCTAAACGGATACTGGGATTGTCCCAATCCAGGTACATAGACACCATACTAAAAAGGTTTAGTATGGAAGATTCCAAGCATAGGAATTAACCCACGATCACAGGACTCACTCTCTCCAAAGAGATGTCTCCCAAGACTGATTTGGAGAGAGCTCGCATGCAAGGGATACCCTATGCTTTGGCAGTAGGCTCTATCATGTATGCGATGTTATGTACCAGATCCGATGTAGCATACTCACTAAGTGTAGTGAGTAGATATCAAGCAGATCCAGGAGAGAATCAATGGACAACTGTGAAGAACATTCTCAAGTACTTGAGAAGGACTAAAGAGATGTCCTTGGTGTATGGTAACGGTGAACTCCAATTAGAGTTCTTTACCGATTCGAGCTTCCAGAGTGATAAGGACGACTCTAAGTCGGTCTCAGTATTTATCTTTACCCTCAATGGAGGGGCGGTTTGTTGGAAGAGTTCTAAGCAAGAAACTGTGGCAGACTCGACGATGGAGGCTAAATACATCGCTGCCAATGATGCTGCCAAAGAGGTTGTCTGGATGAAGAAGTTCATAACTGAACTTAGTGTGGTTCCGTCCGTTGAGCATACAATACCTTTATATTGCGATAACAATGGAGCAGTGGCTTTGGCCCAGGAAACCAGGTCCCATCAGCGATCCAGGCATTTTCTGAGGCGGTATCACCTGATCCGGAAGATAGTTGATCGCCGGGAGATCAAGGTCAGGAGAGTTGACACGAAGAATAACACGGCGGATCCACTCACGAAGGCCATACCCAGGATACAATTTGAGAGACTCTTCGGGATGTTGGGTATGAGATACTACAACAACTGGCTTTAGTGCAAGTGGGAAATTGTTAGTTATATGTATGCCCTAGAGGCCATTATTGTACATATGATGTATATTATAGTGGATGCTTGGACATATAAAGAGAGGACTTTCTTTCTCGACATGATAGTATGCTATCTGGTTGCTCTTTGTCTTAACATGTACAGTTGTATTGTGATACTGTCTAGCTCTCACATGTTGATAAAACCCTTAGGATGTGTACTTGACTGCCAGGACTATGATGGAGATCATACTAGTGGGGCCAGGGTAGTCCACAAGTACATCCTTTAATTGTTCCTAGTCGAGGGTGTATCGAGACAGGGCATCGATATTCCAGAGTAGACAAGCATATACGCTTCTTGAGCTATATGATGGGAGATGGATGATCCCACATCCATTGGTGTTTGACATTAGAGATGGTATACGGGTGCTCAGTGGAGACTGGGTACACTGAACGGACTCGCCGAGAACTCCTGGTTGGTATTATACCATCGTCAGATAGCAGTTCTCTGGTGACACTGGTACAGGTTAGTCTGTAGACCCGAGATCGTCATAGAGTCTTGTGAGATTCCCACTGTGCTTTGATTTCCACCTTACCACATACAAGAGAATGTGGAAAACGGTGGCTTTTGGGTACAGTCCCGAATCATATTGAGGCAATGAGCGATAGGAGGGGATTCGTCTCTCCCGGTATTGGGGGTTGATGTTGCGCTGTGCTCGATATGCTATAACAGGAAGTCCCTAGCCAGGGCTGATACGGAGATTTACTGGTAAGTGTTATCAGTAGTTTCTCAACCCGTTATGAGCCTCATATAAACACGACTTATCGGTTACTGGGGTCTGACGTTTACCACCCCTAGACTGGATATACGACACATCAGATGAAGAGATCGGACTGTACGGTAGTGTTACTGATAGGCTTTACAGGAGTATGAGAAGGCTTGATTGTTGATCTTCTGATCTCTCAATAAACGGGTAGCCGTTATGTCAATCTAGTATCGCTGACGGCTTGTGGGTGCTTGATATGATCATCACCTACTGCCGGCGTATTGACGAGTCTTTAGAGTCCTACACAGAGGTTTCCTGGCTCAGGCGAAACGAAGTAGGAGCACATATGTGATATGTGCGGGACCGAGATTAATACGAGTATGTGATACCCAATTCTATTCTCGCAATATGTGATATCGGTCGGTTATATCCGATATAGCCGTGTTATCGAATCAAGTGTTGATTCGATAAGTTGATACAAATAATATTAATCGGTTGTATGTGATATAGCCGGATTATTGAATCAAGTATTGATTTAATAATTTAATGTATAATTATATACGTGATATATTAATTTACATTAACTAATATTAGCTCACTTAAGAATTTCATTATCACACTTATGCATTTAATATATATGTGATATTTATTAATTGTGTTTCTTTTTGTGTCATGCTTGATGCCACATGTTACGTGGGTGTATGAGACTCACACCATGCTTATGATAATGTAGGGTTTATTTATTTCAAGTAAATCAAAATTAGTTGGAAATTAGTCACATGGTTTGAGCTTGGTAGAAGCTTTTGGAACTATTGACTAAGTCTTCTAGTTTTGTTTTACATTAGATATTTATTAACCCAATCATTATCTAAACCCATGGTCAAGTCTCTACATGAGTTATATGAGATATTTCTCACCCATGGTTGCCATAACATTATTGGCTTCATCTTCTTCTTCATCAAGAGAGAGCTCTCTAGCTTTTGAGGAGGTGAGGAAAATTAGTGAGAAAATTAATTCTAAAGTGAGCAAAAATCCTACTTCATCATCCTCTACTAGATTAGCCATTTAGTTTAGGGTGTTAGCTTCACTAATCCCTAATTATTGAAGAGGTAGCTTGGGTTGGTGTCTCCTCGACGTAGATCATCTTCGGCCTCGAAGACTTCATGCAAGCTTGTTCCTTTTATCTTGTGGAGCCATTCTAGAGTCTGGAAGATCACTACTTGGAGCAAAGGGACTACTACATGGAGCTATTGAAGTGAAGGACCGGTCTACAAAGGTTGTATTCCATGTTCACTTAGATGTAAAGTTGTTTACATGTTATATTGTCTAATTCTTTAGTTAAGATTCTAGGGTTATGGTTGTTTAACATGGCAATTTTTAGAAAATGGCATGGATGATGCCTCCCGAAACCTTGCTGTCGTGCTAGGCATTCCTACATATACGTGCAGGGTGATCAAATGATATTACTAGCCGGCTTAGGATTAAGTCAGATTATTAAATCAGGTATTGATTTAATAATTTACATATACATATTTCGTTATGTATATTCCTGTGTTATCTAGGTTTTTTATCGGACGGTTGATGATATTAGCAGGCTTCAGATTAAGCCGGTTTGTTAAATCAAATATTGATTTAATGTTAGTATTATATTAGGAGTATTATTCTATCTCTTGGGTATTTGTATTTTGCTACGAATACGGGTCTGTATATACGGTTGAGTGTATTTCGTATTTATACGGAAAACATTATAGAAGGTGGACACCTCATTTTTTATTTATCCATATATTCTTTTAAATGGAAATGAGGTATAAAGGTAGTAAGGAGAGGATGGTGAGAACCATGCTTGAATAGTTTTGACAAATGAATTATATATTCATTTACGCAAACTATTCAAGTATGGTTGCTAAATTTTTATTGAAAAAATGAGATATACAAAATTATGCTTCATTTATTTTTCACATAAGTTTTATCCCATTCTCACCATGAGCTTCTCTCTCCTTTCTAGCCTTTCTTGAGTTCCTCCTTCTTCTTCATCTTCCTCCCTACCATTTCATGAGTTGAGAATCAAGAGAGGAAGAGAGATGGAAATACACTAGAAAACTCACTACATCTTCTTAGTAGCCTAGATTGGCAAACTAGGTTACTAAGTTGCTTCATCAGTGAAGCCAAGGTTAGATTACAAACTCTCGGGTGGATCATCTAGGATCATGAAGGCTATCAAGCAAGGTTGATCTAGGAAACCTTAAGGAGCTTAAGAAGAGGAGTGAAGACCCGAAGGACACGTGCTTTTAGGTATAACCTTCTAACAGAGTAGTTAGTCTCCTCTAGTTTACGAGTTTCTCTGTTTGGTTAGATTCTAGGATGTGTTTTCTAGCGCCAAAGTTTTTAAAAGTGAAAGTTTTTCGTTCCGCAACGACCGCGGTCGGCGGTTAGGGCGCTAGGAATCCCAACATGGTATCAGAGCCACCCAAACATTTGAAGCTAATAGTAGACGATGCTTTAGTTTCAAAATCGAAAAATTCTGATCTTTAAAAACCTACCCTCTGTCCAAAATATTTTTGGTCTCTGAAATTTTTTAAAACAAGTGCAGAGGCTTACTCTTGACATGTATATGGCACACAATGAAAACAAGGAAGCTTGGCCGTACAAAAACCGCCAAAATCCTCCAAAACCACACCATTGGCGGTTTTCAGGTCTCCTCTGGTCCTCGTTTTCAATCAGTGTCTTGGGTTTTGGAAATTGGTATTTTTGGTCTTGTTTGATTTGCCTCAGATTTCACTTAGTGTTATCTTTTCTTTGGGACAACTTGAATAGTTTCAAGACTTGAAACTTTTGCATCGTGGATTTCTGTGATGAGGTGTATGCGTTTTCAAATGTCGTATATTTGTTATATGTCATTTAGACGGGGTTGCACATACTTGCTTATGTTGCTGTGATGTTTACATCTGCGATGGTTTATTCGTATGGTCATGTTGGATACCCCCTAGTGCAATGGTAGTTGTATAGTTTAGATTCATTTGTATATTCATTATTGCGGGGCGAGCGTTCAACATGTGGACTGCCTCACTGCCAGTTTGTATATTCTTTTATTGGGACACGACCGGGTTGAGGTCGATGTCACCATTTGTATATATATTTTTCTTCTCTGTACTATGATTACCCTGTGGAGGAGTGCTTGTATAGCCGGTTCTAGAGGGCAACGGGCCCACATCTCATGGCACTGAGATGGAGGGCGGCCTTACTCTAGAATTGGTGGGTTGTTCCCCGCACTTGTAGGGGGTATAGGATGACCCACGGAGGGGTGCTCAATTTATCAAATTCCGTGAAGTGCTGGGTGGCCCATTCACTTTGTTGATTGGGGTTACCTCACTTCCGGGATTGGCGGGTAATTTGCAGCACTCGTAGGGGTCTAGGTTCTTCATTGCACGGGCTATCCACACGACCGGGGAACGTTGAGTTTCATTTGCGGCTTAAATGAAACCCAAGGCTCCTAGATTATCCGTTATTCCATGTTGCTTATTGATGCTCTGTAATGCTGCTTGTATCATGCCTGGGATGAATGGTTATGTATGTATACACACACACACTAGTAGATATTGTATATGTTTTGCATCCGCGCTAGTCCAGCCCCCGCTCTGCCGGTAGTTAAGTAACCTAACGGTGCATGACAGAGCTCCGTGGCGAATGCGGATGGCATATACGTACATTGTATTTTTGTTTTTTCTGGTGTGATAGGATTTAATTGATGGGATCGCATTAATTTTAATTAATGCAAGGAAAAAGCAACCTAAATGATGTTGTTGGAACAAATCTATAGTCATACTCTTTCTCTTTACATAGTGGTATTCGGTTAAAAATATTCAGCACCTCATTCGAGGAGGCAAGAGTCTAGATCCCTTTACGGGGAGTGACCTCTTGAGCAAAAGTTTATGTTACTTTAGATTACTCGGTTTTCTTCAAAACCATTAGTTTTCAAAAGCAGAGCCTAACCACTCATTTTCAAAACTACTCGGTTCCTTCAACGATATCAAGTTCATTACGTTAAAGGGTTTTTCGCCAAAAACCCAGCCGTAGCCCTCCGTCATTTCAGATAAATAGCAGTTAGTATCATGCGATGTACGTTGGTCTCTATTAAAGTATAGTATACGGTAGCTAAATGTTGCTTATCTGTTGCATTTTTATGTGATTAGTTAGGACAGTAGCATAGCCACGTTGGTCTCTATCAAGGGCTTATGCGGGTGGGTCTAAGTTAATCCAGGACAATGATGGGTTGAACTTGACTTGCGACTTATGATACGTTGGTCTCTATCAAGACCATATAACGCTTGGGGCAAAAAACACATCGGGAGTTTCAAATATACAGGAAACTTGCTAATGTTGCATACTTTCTGGAGTGTGGTAACTAGAGTGGCTTCCATCTAGGTTGTGTAACGTTTTAAAAATTGTTTAGGCGAATTTTCCGATATTCGGTAAAATAACTTGTGTTTTCCGTAAAAACCCAGATATAATTATTTTTCAACATAGACCTAAATACACTTATTTTAATTATGTAATTACTAGTATTTGTTATTTAATTGGTCACTTATAAATTTCTAGTTTACTTAATATTTGTCCTTAATTAATTATTTTAAATATTATTTTAAGCCTTTACTTATACATTTAATTAGTGTTAATTACAATTAAAATGGGCTAAGTTTACATTAGTGCACCATGTCAACTTAATGTCTAGTTGAAACATATTCTTTTCTATGGAGACAGGTAAGACATGATATATGATGTGTTTGGGGGGGGGTTACCTCTTTTCTCTCACTCACCTCACTCTTTCGTGCTCCCCCAAGTTGGCCGAAACTTGGCTGCCCCCCCATTCTCCATTTTCCTGTAAGTGCACGGCAGTGCCCCGGCCGTCTGAACGAGGCCAAAATGCGGAATACAAAACTTTTCTATAAACTAGAACCGGCGCTACCACGGACTTTTAAACCTGGATCGGGCCATTAATCTAATGCTAGCTAACTAGAGAAGGGGTAGAGAGATATACCGAGCGATCCGTGTCCTTCGGTCTTCTCGTCGTCGTCCCGATCTCCCTACGGAATCTCCGGTCTTCATCTCCTCGTCGGAAGGGCACCACATCGCCGGGTTCTTTTACGGGCTCCCACCTCTGGACCGAGGTAACTCGGGCATGAAGTTGGCGAGCCGACGTACCCAAGAATACTGCAGGCTAAGTATAGTAGGCTATGTCTCAAAGGGGTTGTTGAAGTTGCCCTTTTGGAGTGGAGGTGGAGCAATCAACTTTGGATGGTGCTATGGAATTTTTGTGTGAGCCAAAGAGATAGAAACCCCTCACACAAAAATTGGACAGCCCCTACTCTAAGAAGTGGCCGGCCAAAAATTCCTAGGAGAGTGAGAGAGAGAGTGGAACAATAATGCAAGAAAGAATGATGTGTGATCATGAGAAAAAATAATGACCACAACCAAATCTCCACTCCATCAACCATCATATCACCAAAGTCAAGTAATCATTAACCAAAAGAAGTCAAATGATGGTTGAACCATCATGAAGCAACAATATACAAAGACCACCCTCCACAATGCTAATTTGCACAATTGTAAATAACCCTCTCCACACCAATTATCAGCCAAAGAAAGATAGAATGGAAAATGGCCGAAACGGAAAGAAAACTGGCAACTTCAAAAACCGATCCCGTAATAAATTACAGGAAAACCTCGCGACTGTATATACATACCCGCATTTGTATTCTGACCGAATACAAATGCAATGAGAAAAAATTTACACTGTACTAAACTAGGATCCGGCTTAAACCAAAGCCCGCTAGTATTATCCGTCCGATCATGATCCGTGCAATACCGCACGTATCTGATCGAACCCTTCCATATCTCCATATGGCCTCTACAGCGTTTCGCCCAAAACTTGAGAAACTGTCTGTGGGGCACTCTAAAGACTCGTCAATACTTTAGCTGTGGATTTAACCACTAGCACGTCAGAGGTATTAGCCATACATGAAGGGCTACCAGCTATTGACCAAAAGGGACGTCTGTGAGCGAACTCATCCTGACACCCTACTGAGCCTGTCAGTGACAATATCCGTACAGTCCGGTCCGTTCGTCTGTGAGCATCGCATGGCGGGCCTAGGGGGTTGGTAAAAGTTAGACCCCCAAAAGCGGTACAAGTCGGGTCGGAGTGTAGCCCAGAACACCCTGAGATATTACTGGAATACCTACCAGTAAATCTCCTGCCTTGGCCAAGGACTTCGTGTAAGGGCTCTCCTAGACACAGCGCGACCTCACCCCTAATACCGGGAGAGACGAACCCCTGCAGATCCGCTCACTGCCTCCATGTGGCTCGGGACTGTACCAAACTAAAACCTGTTTGCACGTCTCCTTTGAGCGTGGTAGGGTAGTAATCAAAGTACAGTGGGAACTCACTCGAGACAAATGACGATCTTAGGTCGATGAACTAACCTGTACACATGTCACCAGGGAACTGCTATCTGACGTCTGGTATAAGACCAACTAGCATGTTCCCGGCGAGTCCTGTCCGGTGTACTCATAACCCAATGAGCACCTGTATACATCTTAGGTGAACCAACTGACACCAGTGGCTTGTGAGACCGGCCATCGCCCCTCGTCGGGGTCTCGACTGTATACACTAGTCTACTCTGGAGTATCGATGCCCTGTCTCGAAACTCCCACGACTAGGGACCTTTTAAGGATGTGCTTATAGACTACCAGCTCCCACGTATATGATCGCCATCATACTGTTGGATGTCAAGCAAGAATCCTAAGGGCTCTATCAACACGCAATAGTGACCTGTGAGGTCACCTAAAGCAGTACACGATGATAAAGATAAACCAGATAGCGTACCATCATCTTGAGTAAGACTGTTCTACCGGCATAGGTCCTCCCTCAATCATTGCAATCACGTGCCTGTGATCCAATAATTGACTCTGAGGGCACTATCTCCAATGATCTCCCACTTGCACTCAAGGCTAATTATTGCGATGTCGCATACTCACATCCCGTGTGATACCGAACACCCAACTCCTCTACTAGTCAGTCTCACAAAGCTCGTTTTCGAAACTATTGTGCTCGAGGAATAGCCTTAGTCAGTGAATCCGCTCTAATGTTTCTTTCTATGTCTCTCTTTATCTCATGTTCGCGGAGAAAGCCATCTCCCGAAATGAGCAATACCTGTCTTAGAGTATGTCTGGATATCTGATGGGACCTAGTTCATAAATGAACTCCAAATCTAAACTTCTCAGACTGTATCGTCAACTGAACTTAATCAGTATCCTGCGCCATGCCTCCCTCAGTATCCGCCTGGACCACCTGTCCAAAATACCGCCCCTCGTCAGAGGGAAAACTATAACTCTGACAATCACTCTGTCATCCAGGTCACCTTGGAAGCCTGGAATGATAACCGTCTCCCGAATGAGGCTGCCGTTATCATATCCCTAGAATATCCACTTATGTTCTAAAACTGCTTCCGAATGTTTCTCCAGGATTGGATCAATATCAACTTATTGCATCTACTGTAAAAACAACATCTGGTGTTGTACTTGACATCTCATGATTGACTCAATTGCCTAAGCAAGTGATCTGCCAATCATGCACATCCTTCTCCCCTTTAGTCTGTAAGACGCCTTTAAAGAGGGTGACTCCATTACCTGCAGGTATACTACCGTGCCAGGAGTCGTCCATTCTAAATGCTCATAGAATGCTGTCTAAGTACCCTGATTGGGAAAATTCCCAAATCTAGATCTAAAACCATAGATCCAGTAACCAGAATGTCTGATATAATATCCAAGTCCTATGTGGAGAAACCACTGTGTGACAACCAAGGTATAACCGATCGTAGTATAGGAATTTCCTTTCCTACTTTGTGTATGTCATCCAAATACCAGGACATCACACCCTACTACCTTCTTAACAGATCCATCCCCTATTCTGATGAAGTCAAACCTATGACTGTCACATCAGAAATAGATGATCTATCTCCGCTATATCTACTTTAGTCTATAAATAGACATAAGCCACTTGTCTACTATGCTTCCGCTGCTCCCACTGACTACGACAACCCTCTGGCAGAGTCATATAGACGTACACTTCTAAAGCTGGTTTAGAACGACTCTATACTCATCCTCCTGCCGGGTTTCACATCCTGGAACAACAGCAATGGAAAGTCTGGGTAAACAAGAACCTCCCTGTCACCGTTTTTGAGGCTACCGGAGTACCTCTCGGGTGTCTGAGGTTACCCACCATATCTGCGGAGTGGCTAATGGAATGTCAAACCAGATTGAATCTTTAGGTTCTTATCAAATTTTCAGTAATCGTTTGTGGTTCTGGAATCACTTCCAGTTCTACCATACTCCCACTACTGTTTTCTGAAAAAATCCATTTTTATTAAAACTGTGGCGAGTCAAGAACAATATCACTATTGATCTTCCAGATGGTAGAAAGTCAACCCTCGTCATAGCCTGGGTCAACCCACAAACAGCCATTACTGAAGCGTGCCTTGAGTTATCCAGAGTCTGGTTTTAAGCATAAGCCGGACAACTCCCCGTACCTTAACATCGTTAAGATATGAACTGTTCTATATCCAATACAGAAACAGAGGCACTGATTTAATTGAACCAGATTCAAATCATGCAGCTGTCTCCAGTGCATGTCAACTAAATGGAGAGAGGCCGATCAACATTACTCAACTTAGGAGTACTTCCAATTATGAGTAACCAGAAAGAGAAGCAAGTTCTCTTAATCATTACTATCAACTGAATACCATTCACAAGTATCTACATCTTCGATCACCTTGAAGAATCCCGATACTTGCAATGCCTGGTTCTCTACTTTACTCTTATACCTATAACTTCTCAAAATTCGAACATTGCGTTTCTATGAAACACTTGTCTAAAAACTAGAGAAGTCATAAGTAAACCGAATATAGTATGAGGACCAACCCCTATGTCCTAATGGACACTGGACAACATACAATACTCTGTATAAGTCCCCTGAGTCCAATAACTCAAACTCTGTGTGTCGTAGGTTGAAAACTGTGCTTATGGTTAAGAAGAATTACACCGCTGTTTAATGCTCCTTACCTAACCATCCACTGATATAGGTAAATGTCATGGACATAATTTCAAAAAGGTATATCTCACTCTATAAAAATAGACGTACAGATATATCAATTTGAAATTGGTGCATAACAGTGGATATTCAAAACCAAATATTTGCCGTCCGGCAAACAACCCAGGTGACTTCCTCAAATATCACCGATTACAACGAATCCCGATATAATGAGGATGATCACCCAATTCCCAATAACTTACTCCCACTCATCATCTGTAAAACCATACAGATGTGAGAATCAAACCTGGTAAATACATACCCTGGAGCAAGTGTCTAATTGGGAAATCAGTTTTCCTTTAACAGTACACAGTGAAACTGAAACATTGAAATGTTTCGTAAGGGTATTCGAGTATTCCAAGTAATGCCTCTTCCATTATCAGATTCACAACTGTAACCGTATATTTCTTTGCCATTTCTCCAAATCCCTTCATATGTCTTTAGTCATTACCTTCTGTACACCCCTTTAGGCCAAATGGTTTTCTTCCTTCCCTACCGTTCGGCACCAGCCTATGGTTTGGAAGAAGACTATCCAATAAGAATAATGGGTGTACTGTCCTAATCCTAGGAGCACTCGCAATGCGAGAGAAGATGAAGATAAAAGACAACCGAATAAACCTTATTCCTATTTCTCCTGAACCAAAATCCATCCCCGAATTGGAACAAGTTCCTTTCGAGTTCGTATATAACCATACGATGGAGTATCCAAATAAACTGTGGATCTTCGTAGTGATACGGAGTGTCCTGGAGAAATACAAAGGTGAAGTGGGAGCGGTAATGAAATACTTGGTTTGGTCGTGAATAACAGTCGCAATTTACTTTGCCCTCCTTCTAATCCTATTATTTGTCTTTACTTAATGCCTTCTGTACACCACACTTAGGCTAATCGGCTTTCTTCATTCCCTACTGTTCGGCACCAGCCTAAGGTTTGGAATAAGACTATCCAATAGGCGTAACAGGTGTACTATCTCCTAATCTAAGGAGAACTCGCAACCTGAGAGAAGGTAAAAGGAAATGACAACTGAATAGTCCTATTCGTTTTCTCCAGAACCAGAAACCATCCTCGAATAAATTCCTTCGAGTTCGTATATAACCATACGATGGTTTTTGTTAGTTATATGTATGCCCTAGAGGCCATTGCTATACATAGGATGTATATTGTAGTGGATGCTTGGACATATATAGGGAGGACTTTCTTGCTCGACATGATAGTGTGCTATCTGGTTGCTCTTTATCTTAACACGTATACTTTCTGTCTCTCTGTTACATGTTGATAAAGCCCTTAGGATGTGTACTCGACTTCCAGGACTATGATGTAGATCATACTAGTGGGGCCTGGGTAGTCAATGAGTACATCCTTCAATGTTCCTAGTCGTGGGGATATCGAGACGGGGCATCGATATTCCAGAGTAGACTAACGTATATCTTCTCAACCCATGTGATGGGCGATGGATGATCCCATATCCATTGGTGTTTGACATCGGAGATGGTATGCGGGTGCTTAGTGGAGACTGGGTACACTGAACGGACTCGCCGAGAACTCCCAGATGGTATTATACCGCACGTCAGATGGCAGTTCTCTGGTGACACTGGTACAACTTAGTCTGTTGACCCGAGATCGTCATCGAGTCTTGTGTGTCTCCCACTGTGCTTTGATTTCCACCCTACCACGGCTCTACTGAGTCGTGCAAACAGGTGGTTTTTGGGTACAGTCCCGATTCACATGGAGGCAATGAGCGATAGGAGGGGATTCGTCTCTCCCGGTATTGGGGGTTGATGTTGCGCTATGCACGACTGGCCATAACTGGAAATCCCTGGCCAGGGTTGCAGTGATATACTGGTAAGAGTTATCAGTAGTTTCACGATTTTCATGGACCTTACATCGGTCTGACGTTTACCACCCCTAGGCGAGATATGCGACATATCAGACGAACAGACCGGACTGTACGGTAAGTGTTATTGGTTGGATTCACAGGAGTGTGAGCGGGCTTGCTCTTCGATCTTCTGATCGCTCAATACCCCGGTGGCCGTTACGTTTAGCAGACCGCTTACGGCTTGTCGGTGTTTGATATGATCATCACCTGCTGCCGGCGTATTGATGAGTCTTTAGAGTCCTACACAGAGCTTTCCTGGCTCAAGCAAAACGAAAGAGGAGCGCATATGAGATATGTGCGGGACCGAGAATAATGCATGTATGTGATACCGTATTCTATTCTCGCGATGAATGTATCGATTGGTTGTATGCGATATAACCTAGTTATCGAATTGAGGATTGATTCGATAAGTCGATACATTGGATATTAGTCGGTCATATGCGATATGACCGGATCGTTAAATCAAGTGTTGATTTAATGATTTAATGTATAATTATATATTTGATATATTACTTTGCATTAACTAGTATTGGTTCATTTAAAATGGATTTTCTCACTTGATGTGCACATTGTATATGTGATATATTTTTGTGCACTTGATTTATCATGTTTGATGATACATGCAAGCTTGGGTGTATGTTTACTTTAAACCATGTTTAAGTGAATGGTTAGGGTTTTGTTATCTTTTCTTAACTATTTATTTTATTTATTTATTTTAAGGCAAGAAAAGAAATGGTTGCTTCTTTTGTTGTTTCCTTGAAGCTTCAAGAAGCTTTGACCATTCTTGTTTCTTTCCTAAACCTAACCATTCACCTAACCCTAGTTTATTCTCTACATTTGTTAAACTAACCCAAGGTTGCATAATGATAAGAATGACTTTATTTTCTATTATTGATATTTTTCTAATCATATTCTTCTTCTTCTTCTTCTTCAAGAAGAAGAAACTTTGCTTCCTTCAATGGTAACATGAGAAAAAGAGTAAGAAATCCAAATCCAAAGTGAACCCACTTCCTATTTCTTCATCCTCTACCACTTGCCACGTAGTATAGGGTGTTTTCTTCACAAGTTTCATGACTTGATGAAGTTGGAGCTTGATCTTGAGTTGCCTCGACGTAGATCATCTTCGGCATCGAAGTCGACGACCTAGCCCGATCATTTCTCCGACGAAACCATCGCCAGAGTCCGAGATCCGATGATCACAGTGGAGGGACGTCATCACGGAGCTATGGAGGTGGAGGACAGAATCTACAAAGGTTGTATTTTCCGTTCACTCTTAGTTAAGTTGTTAACTTATATCGTTTTCGCCTATCCTCTAGTTACGATCTTGCTTAGGGTTACTTGGCACATAGGAAAAATTTGATTTTGGCAAGTTTGATCTGTTGTAGAACCTCATGGGTGTGCCTAGGAACCCTATAGTTTTATCCAATGGAAGTGGACGTTCGTACTAATACGGGGTGTCCTAGAGAAAAGGGTAAAAGTAGGAGTGGCAATGAGGTTTGCAAATCTGACAATCCAAAAGCCAGTCTTATAAGAAGGTTCGGTTAATCTTGGTTACTGAGTCATAGTATAGGGTTGGGTCATGGTCGCTGCCAAAGAGAGAAAGAGAACAGAAACACTCAGCGTGCACTCTAACCTAGATCAGAATGGTTATCAATTTATCTAATCAGGAAACTTCCCACTGTACCGTCAAATTCTCCTCCAAACCTGAAAGAAGAATTAATCGGGATCACCCGAGGAGTAAACCAACTCATCAGTGGGAATCGGGATCCAACTATCATCGCATGCTAACGTGATGGAATCCACTCACGCTATCACACTCCAGAAGATATGCGCATATTTGGCAAGTTTCAGTTTCTTTAGAAACTCCCGATGTGATTTTTACCCCATGCTCTTATGACCTTGACTTTGGCCAAAAAATCATAAGTCACATGTTAAGTTCTACCCGTTATTATCCAGGTTAATTTGAACCCACCCGTACCTACCCTTGACTTTGGCCAACAAGGCAGTACGACTGTCCCAAACCAACGCATCTATCTATGCTGCATATGAATATCCAATAGCTACCAATCACTGTGCCTTAACTTTGGCCAACAAACACAGCTTGAATACTATTGACTATCTATATGAAATGATGGAGGGCTACGAATGGTTTTTTGCGAAAAACCTTTAACGTAATGAACTTGATATCGTTGAAGGAACCGGATAGCTTTATAAAAATATAATGACGAAAACCTTTGCTAAAGAGGTCACTCCCGGTGAAGGGATCTCGGCTCTTTCCCCGTAGAATGAGGTGCAAGATATTCCAACTGAATACCACGATGCAAAGCAAAAGGCAATCGGCTATAGTGAAGTTATTGCCCTGACGCAAACTTCTGTCCAAAGGGCCACTCCCGGTGAAGGGATCTCGGCCCTTGCCTCGTCGATTGAGGTGCTGGATATTCATAACCGAATACCACTGTGCAAAACAAAAGAGAACGTCCTTGCAATAACAGCTTTTTGAAAAATGTTCCAACAACATCAGAATAGGTTTGTTTAACTTGCATTGATCCGAATCAATGCAGTCCCATCAATTGATCACACTACAAAAGAACGAAAATAATGATGTACGTATATGCCATCCGCATTCGCCACTGGGTGCCGTCATTACCCGTTAGGTTACTTAACTAACGACAGAGCAGGGACTGGACTAGCGCTGATGCAAAATATATACAACATCTACTAGTATATATATCAATATATAATATTCACTCAAGGCGTGATAAAATGCAACATCACAGAAATGTAATAATCATCACAGAACAATACAGATATCTGGGATCCTCGGGTTTCATAGAGCCGCTACTGAAACCCGACGTTCCCCTGGTCGTGTGGATAGCCTGTGCAATGAAATCCTAGACCCCTACGGGCGCGGCAAGTTACCCGCCAAAACCTGAAGCGAGGCAGACCTCTTCAACAATATGAATGGACCACCCAGCACTTCACGGAATCCGGTAACTTGGGCACCCTTCCTGGGTCAACCTGTACCCCCTACGAGTGCGGCGAATAGCCCGCCAATTCTAGAGTAAAGCCCCCTCCGTCTCAAAGCCATGAGATTCAGGCCCGTTGCCCTCTAGAACCCGACTATCCGTGCACCCCTCCGCGGGGTAATCCTAGTACAGAAAATAAAATATACATACAATGGGTACATCGACCTCAGCCCGGTCGTGCCCCAAAAGAATAATATACAAACAGGCAGTGACGGCAGTCCACATGTCGGACGCTCACCCCGCGGTATCAAATGTACATAATAAACCAAACTGTACTACCATTGCATCCAGGCTATCCACCATGACAATCCGCAACATCACAGCACAACACAGAACATCAACGTGAATGTCACGTTCGCAAATCCGTCTAAAAGGGCTATAGCAGTTAGACAGGATTTACCAATCAAGTGACATTCACGGTCGCAGATATAATGTAAATACTGTGAACTAACATGTTTAAAATTTTCGATCGACTAAATTTTGCCAAGTGGACCCCAAGCACTACTGTAGCACTCAAAGAAAATCTGGGCCCAAACAGAATATACCAAAACCCCCGTTTCCAAGTCCAAGACCCTCTGTAAAAACTTGGTGCACTGTTTCCTTAATACTGCGGCGGAACCGCGGCCGGAACAGGGGTAAGGCCGCTGTTCCATGGTGCTACAGGAACAACAGTGAACAAAAATTTCACAGAATACTTTAAAAACCCTGCACGATTTTTGGACATGCTCAGAAAAATTTTTGGAGCACAAAATAAAATCGACAGAAAACTGGAGTTGGAAATGGGCATTTTAGAAAATCCCATCGATCGAACTTTTAAACACACTAGAGCAAGCTAGACTAGGTTAATGGCATGGCTCTGAAACCATTGAAAGTGTACGGCAGCGCCCCGGCCGTCTAAACGAGGCCAATATGCGGAATACAAAACTTTTCTATAAACTAGAACCGGCGCTACCGCGGACTTTTAAACCCGGATCGGGCCATTAATCTAATGCTAGCTAACTAGAGAAGGGGTAGAGAGATATACCGAGCGATCCTTATCTTTCGGTCTTCTCGTCGTCGTCCCGATCTCCCCGCGGAATCTCCGGTCTTCATCTCCTCGTCGGAAGGGCACCACATCGCCGGGTTCTTTCACGGGCTCCCACCTCTGGACCGAGGCAACTCAGGCATGAAGTTGGCGAGCCAACGTGCCCAAGAATACTGTAGGCTAAGTGTAGTAGGCTATGTCACAAAGGGGTTGTTGAAGTTTCCCTTTTGGAGTGGAGGTGGAGGAATCAACTTTGGATGGTGCTATGGAGTTTTTGTGTGAGCCAAAGAGATAGAAACCCCTCACACAAAAATTGGACAGCCCCCACTTTAAGAGGTGGCCGGCCAAAAAATCCTAGGAGAGTGAGAGAGAATGGAACAATAATGCAAGAAAGAATGATGTGTGATCATGAGAAAAAATAATGACCACAACCAAATCTCCACTCAATCAACCATCATATCACCAAAGTCAAGTAATCATTAACCAAAAGAAGTCAAATGATGGTTGAACCATCATGAAGCAACAATATACAAAGACCACCCTCCACAATGCTAATTTGCACAATTGCAAATAACCCCCTCCACACCAATTATCAGCCAAAGAAAGATAGAATGGAAAATGGCCGAAATGGAAAGCAAACTGGCAACTTCAAAAAACCGATACCGTAATAAATTACAGGAAAACCCCGCGACTGTATATACATACCCACATTTGTATTCCGACCGAATACAAACGCAATGAGGCAAAATCTACACTGTACTATACTAGGATCCGGCTTAAACCAAAGCCCGCTAGTATTATCCGTCCGATCATGATCCGTGCAATACCGCACGTATCTGATCGAACCCCGCCATATCTCCATACGGCCTCTACAGCGTTTCGCCCGAAACTTGAGAAACTGTCTGTGGGGGACTCTAAAGACTCGTGAATACTTTGGCTGTGGATTTAACCACTAGCACGTCAGAGGTATTAGCCATACGTGACGGGCTACTAGCTATTGACCAAAAGGGACGTCTGTGAGCGAACTCATCCTGATACCCTACTGAGCCTATCAGTGACAATATCCGTACAGTCCGGTCCGTTCGTCTATGAGCATCGCATGGCGGGCCTAGGGGGTTGGTAAAAGTCAGACCCCCAAAAGCGGTACAAGTCGTGTCGGAGTGTAGCCCAGAACACCCTGAGATATTACTGGAATACCTACCAGTAAATCTCCTGCCTTGGCCAAGGACTTCGTGTAAGGGCTCTCCTAGACACAGCGCGACCTCACCCCCAATACCGGGAGAGACGAACCCCTGCAGATCCGCTCACTGCCTCCATGTGGCTCGGGACTGTACCCAACTAAAACCTGTTTGCACGTCTCCTTTGAGCGTGGTAGGGTAGTAATCAAAGTACAGTGGGAACTCACACGAGAAAAATGACGATCTCAGGTCGATGAACTAACCTGTACACATGTCACCAGGGAACTGCTATCTGACGTCTGGTATAAAACCAACTAGCATGTTCCCGGCGAGTCCTGTCCGATGTACTCATAACCCAATGAGCAACTGTATACATCTTAGGTGAACCAACTGACACCAGTGGCTTATGAGACCGTCCACCACCCCTCGTCGGGGTCTCAACTGTATACACTAGTCTATTCTGAAGTATCGATGCCCTGTCTCGAAACTCCCACGACTAGAGACCTTTTAAGGATGTGCTTATAGACTACCAGCTCCCACGTATATGATCGCCATCATACTGCTGGCTGTCATGCAAGAATCCTAAGGGCTCTATCAACGCGCAGTAGTGACCTGTGAGGTCACCTAAAGTAGTACACGATGATAAAGATAAACCAGATAGCGTACTATCATCTTGAGTAAGACTGTTCTACCGGCATAGGACCTCCCTCAATCATTGCAATCACGTACCTGTGATCCAATAATTGACTCTGAGGGCACTATCTCCGACATTTCCTATCTCATTTCCTCATCTAAAATCCTCAAATTTCCTTTAAAATCCACTCAAATTCCCACTAAATTATAGTTAAACCTTTACCCAATATTCCTTGTCCTTATCTACCATGGATCTTGGAGCAAGAAGCCATTTTGGGAGGTCAAGTTGCTAGCTAGATCTACAAAATTATGAGGTATAAATCCTAACCCTATTGTTTAATTGTTGGTTAATTTCTTAAATCAAACTTAATTATGTAATTATATGGTTCTATATTGCAAGTTTGGAAATTCAAGAGAAGGGTTTGAATTCATGTTAGGGTTTTTATCACATCATTAAGGTTATAATATGTAGTTTAACACCTTAAGGCATGCAAAATCAAGTCTTGTTGTTAATTTTTAAATTGTTGCTCTTAAATTGTCCTAATTAAGTTTTTTGCAGACTAACTTTTTAGGATTTATGTAAATAGGTGAGATTAAAACCTAGATAATATTTTTGTGACCTAATTAAGATATTATGTGAGCATTGTGGCCACTAGATTTGTTAAAACATCTAGATTTGAACAAAAATGGTTAGGTGATGATTACTATGTTTTTAGAATAAATCGATTTGAATTAAGTTTTAGGTTTTGATGATCTATAACCTAATTCTTAAAAATGTCTAGTGTGTTGTGAATGCACAATTAGTGCGATTGGGTTCTAGACTTGGTAGTTTTCACGTATGGAGACCCTAGTTGTAGTTTGTGGCGTTGTCGCGAGCGCGTTTTGTGCACCAAGTGCGTGCACGTCTAGTTAGGGCGCATGGTTGACTTGTTTTGTTTGTGTTCGCGACTATTTATATATTTATTCTCTTATTTCCTTGTGTACGTTTTTAGGATCGGGTGCAGAGGTGTCGGATGTGGTGCGGAAATGGTGAAATGGCAGAGCTGAAATCGGATCAGATTAGCCGAGGCGTCCCAGTGAGTAGATGTACACATCTACGGGAGAATTGTATGGATGGCGCGAGGCGCCCGATAGTCAGGATTTCTAGTAGTGCTTGTATTTATATGCATAGTCTCCTAGTCATTCATCTTATTGCAATGCATTATCATAGATATATATGATATTATCTCATAGGATGCTTGCACTATTACCATTGGTTCATGTCGCACGTGCACTATTCATGCGTACACACACGCCTTTGGTAATTGCTATGTCACGAACACTATAGAACTTGCGTAAAATCAATATCGGTGCATTGCATCATGTATTATATGTAGATTGTTAGTCATCTTCCTCATCGCATCATCATTTATACGTAGTTTTCTAGCCATGCATCGCATTCCAGGTTATTGATATTTTGGACATCCATTATTACCGCCACGTTTTTATATTGTGATTCTTCTTGGGGATTTCAGTATTTATGAGATTTCTGGATTTTGAGGGAAAACCGCAAGAATTTTATTAACCCATTATCTTTTAAAATTACAAGTTGCGGTTTTTCTTGTGATATGATGATATGGGCCGATCCGGACTGACGGAGCCCGAGATAGTTTGGAGCGGTGGATATTTGTAGGATACCGACCGTGGTCGTGATATGATGATATGGGCCGATCCGGACTGACGGAGCCCGAGATAGTTTGGCGCGGCGGATATCTGTAGGATACCGACCGTGGTCGTGATATGACTATGTGGGCCGATCCGGACTGACGGAGCCCGGGATATTGACGATTTTCTGTCGATACTTGATACGGATTTTCTGTTGATTTCACTGATGATATTCCAGTTTTTATTATACAAAAGGTTTTTCTAAGCTAAAAATAACGATTTTCTCATACCAGATATGTTCAGGTTTCGTGTTTGATTATGCATTCATGTTGCATTCATGCTAGTACATCGTATCATATTGGTTGTGAAGCATTTGCGTGCATGCTTACGATAGTTTTATGAGATGTTACTTACTGCTCACGAGTTGGCAACTCACCCCCGTTGTGCCACAGTATCTTGCAAGTCCGACCCGTCATCACAGCAGCTGCGGGCGCACTTCCTCATTTCGTTCCTTTTGCTTGGACTTGCGGCATTGCTCATAGGTGGGTTGCGAGGATATTTTTATTCCATCATGTATATTATTTTGTATCTAGTATACTCCATCTACCCTTGTATATTGGATTAGACGGTGAGACTCGTGAGACTCGTATTTGTGGTGTTTGGTGTCGATGCTCACTTGAGCCGACGTGGTATTTTTCTTATTTCTTGCTTTCAGATGCTTATTGTGCACTTTTGATATATATATTGCATATGGTTGTGATTCCGCCATTGGCGAAGAGCTAGCTCCTGCTTGGGGATGCCTTTATTCTTTACTTGTATATATTTTGTATTGTACCCGTTTCGGGGCCAGTTTTTACAAAGGAGACTCTGCCGAAATTTTCGTGAAATTTTGATATTTTTTAAAAAATGTTTAATGCAACTTATTTGATTAAAATTGCTTTCTTTAAATAAGTTTTCCTTCACTCTATTTCTTTAAATAGTTTAGATTTCTGGGTTTTGGCTTACTTGATTATGTTCGCCTTGAGACGTTTCGTAATTTAAGTGCCATTCACGTTCTATACCTTCGAGTCGTGACAATGTTGGTATCAGAGCGTTAGGTTTTACCTTTCTCAGTGTAGGATGACTGTTGGTAGATGGAGTAGGTGACTTAAGCAGAGTGACGTAGCGTGGGTATGTTCCGCGGTATACTTACGATACGGAACTCCGCCTAAGTGACCTTATGATATTTATTTGCTTGTCTTTCCTTCCCTGATTCCGGAAATCCTTTGATTTGATTGCAATGTTCCTATCAATCATGTTCTTTCTCCAGACACTATGCCGCCGGAGACTACGAGGGCTAGATGGCTGCCGCCGGGGATGAGATTAGAGTAGACTCATTTAAGACGAGGACCGATCGGGGCGGTACGCCTACCCCTCAGGGACAGAGTGATCTGCCTTCTCTAGGACGGATAGCTAGGCTAGAGTCGAGTATTCAGGACTTGTGACAGATGGTTAGATTATTAGTTAAGGCTAGCCGAGCTCCGAGGGCCGATGATGACCCTCCTGCTGCAGGGACTGTGATTGTATCTGCTGCTCAGGCAGTTGTTTCTGTTGTTACCAATATTATTTTCGTATCCTTACAGGTGTTTTTTGAGGCTGAAGACTCTAGTTCTAACAAGCACAGAAGTAGCAGAAGATCCGTAGACAATCCTCGACAGGATGGCTAGGATTTGTCGTTCACAGAGATGTTCTAACGAGATATGGATTAAGCTTGCGAGTTTTCGTCTAGAGAGGTCTTGCTCAGACGTGATGCGAGTTAATTGAGAGAGGCCGAGCTGCAGATCTACTTCCTATGACTTGGGATGAGTTCACAGCTTTATTTCTTGCTGGTTTCCTTCTCGAGAGCGTTTGAGGTGCCGAGCTCGTAGTTTCGAGCCTTTGCACAAGACTTCAGGGATAACGGTGTCCGAGTACGACATTTATTTTACTCAACGGTCTGATATGCTCCTTACCTGGTGGACACTGAAGAGAAACGGATAAAGAGGTTCGTGTGGAGATTGGACATGCAGTGATTTCTTATTGTTGGTGCCCAGCATTTAGACACTTATGCAGCCGCGAAGGACGCGACCTTACTGGTAAAGGAACGCATTTTTGAGACTTCGGTCTGTTAGTTATGTATATGCCCTAGAGGCCATTGTTGTACATATGATGTATATTATAGTGTATGCTTGGATATATATAGAGAGGACTTTCTTGCTCGATATGATAGTATGCTATCTGGCTTCACTTTGTCTTAATATGTTGACTTGTATTGGTTTACTGTCTTACTCTCACATGTTGATAAAGCCCTTAGGATATGTGCTCGACTATTAGGACTATGATGTAGATCATACTAGTGGGGACAGGGTAGTCCAAGAGTACATCCTATAACTGTTCCTAGACGAGGGTGTATAGAGACAGGGCATCGATACTCCAAAGTAGACTAGCGTATATGCATCTTGACCCATATGATGGGCGATGGATGATCCCATATCCATCGGTGTTAGACATCAAAGATGGTACACGGGTGCTCAGTGGAGACTGGGTACACAGAACGGACTCGCCGAGAACTCCTAGATGGTATTATACCTATCGTTAGATAGCAGTTCTCTGGTGACACTGGTACAGGTTAGTCTGTAGACCCGTGATCATCATAGAGTCTTGTGTGATTCCCACTGTGCTTTGATTTCCACCTTACCACATTCATGAGAATGTGCAAAATGGTGGCTTTTGGGTACAGTCCCGAATCACATGGAGGCAATAAGCGATTGGAGGGGTTTCGTCTCTCCCGGTATTCGGAGTTGATGTTGCGCTGTGTTCGATTGGCTATAACTGAAAGTCCCTGGCCAGGGCTGATATGGAGATCTACTGGTAAGTGTTATCAGTAGTTTCTCGACCGGTTATGAGCCTCACATCGACACAACTTATCGGTTACTGGGGTCTGACGTTTACCACCCCTAGACTGGATATGCGACATATCAGACGAAGAGACCGGACTGTACGGTAGTGTTACTGATTGGATTCACAGGAGTGTGTGCAGGCTTGCTTGTTGATCTTCTGATCGCTCGATACCCGGGTGGCTGTTATGTTTAGCTGACCGCTTGCAGCTTGTTGGTGTTTGATATGATCATCACCTCGTGCCGGCGTATTGATGATTCTTTAGAGTCCTACACAGAGGTTTTCTGGCTCTGGCAAAACGGAGTAGGAGCACATATGCGATATGTGCGGGACCGAGAATAATACGTGTATGTGATACCGTATTCGATTCTCGCGATATGTGATATCGGCCGGGTATGTGATATAGCCGGATTATCGGATCAAGTGTTGATTCGATAAAATGATACATATTATATTAATCGGTTATATGTAAAATAACCGGATTATTAAATCAAGTGTTGATTTAATAATTTAATGTATAATTATATATGTGATATATTACATTACATTAACTAATATAAGCTCACTTAAATGATTCTATTTCTCACTTGATGATACATTGATATATATATATGTGTGTGTGTGTGTGTGTGATATATGTTAATTGTATTATTTTTCTTTGTAACATTAAATATTATATATGTGATATATAATATTGTATCATGCAAGGTTACAAATGCAATTAGGGTTTATGAGATTAAACCATGCTAGGGTTAAGTTTAGGGTTTATGATTTATTTTAGTTAATTCTAAATTGTGGATAATTAGTTAAGATATTTTCTTTTGTTGACTAAAGTCCACTCTTTAGATATTTTCTAGATATTTCTTAACCTAACCTTTTAACCCTAGCCTATGGTTTATTCTCTACAAGGGTTAAGCATGCCATGCTTAACCCTTGGTTGCTTTTCTAACCTCAACAATAATTCATTTTATTCATTCATCACAACTTCATCTTCTTCTTCCTCCTCACTAAAGCTTTCTATCTTTTTGATTTGTGATGAATTAAAGTGAGAAATACAAAACAAAAGAGAGCAAAATTCCTACTTCATCATCCTCATCTATTCTAGCCACTTAGATTAGGGTGTTTGCTTCACTAATACCTCATTAGTGAAGTGAGAGCTTGGGTTTGTGATTCCTCAAGGTAGATTATCTTGGATTGTGAAGTCTTTAAGCAAGGATGTCTCATTCACCTCATGGAGCCTCTCTAGAGTCCGGGAGCATGATGATCGCAGCGAAGGGACTTCAACTCGGAGCTTATGAAGCGAAGGAATGGACTACAAAGGTTGTAATCTCTCTCACTTAGTAGTAAAGTTTGCTTTAAGTTGATAACCCTAATTCTCTAGTAAAGATCCTTGCTTTGGTTGTTTGGCACTTGTAAATTTTAAATTCGGCATATTTGATGCCTTGTAGAACCTAGTCCTAGTGCCTAAGTACCTTACAGTGGTATCAGCGACTAGCTAGAGCATTAGGCGTTGCGTAGGCGAAATTAAAAGTCCAACACTTCGAATAACCGATTTTTCCCACTTTCTGGAAATTTTTTCAAAAGTTGAAATTTTTCGTGTTAAAAATATTCTGAAAATCATGTAGGTAATTCTATGGACACACCTGAAGAACAAAACCCTAACTCGTCTAAGTGAACGCGGATCCGTGGCTAAAACATGGTTTTGGCAGCGGATCCGTGGTGCCACTTAAGAGGCTTGGGTCGGGCCCTTCAGCTGTAGGTCCATAGGTACTGGGGCATGCTTCTGGCAATTTTTAATTCTGCTTAAATGTTGAGCTCTGTGGGAATTTTGGCAATTTGTTGATTCGATCGAATTGTTTAACGTTGTCTAGCTATCTGTAATGAGATACAATAATTGAAATCTACAAATTTGTTTGTTGCGTGTAAATCTAACATTTTGGTCTCGGGTATAATCGGAAATATTGTTGAATTATCCAACTTATTTTGAAAAAGTGTTTTCATGGGTGAGACCTAAATGCGAGCTTTACATTGTTTGGCATGAAATCTTTGATATGTGATATCCCGGGTTTGTGTTGTCTAAAGGCAGTTACGATTCCAATTGTTGTAGTTTTTCATTTTCTTTTCTGCGACCATAAGTGTAATATGTGGTGTATCGCCGGTTTCGTTGCTATACATCAACGACAATTGGGATACGCATATTTACTTACGTTGATGACATGTGATGTTATGTGTTGCTGTGATATGTTATATTGGATCGTCGTGATTTGAATAGCCGGGGGTTTTATATCAGATAAGGTTTTTATTTTCATTCTTGTAAAATTCAATGTATGTAATATTCTTTTATTGGGGTACTTCTAGGTTCAGGATGATGTCATCATTGTATATTATTTACTTTTCCACATTAGGATAGACCCAAGGCGGGGAGCATAAGTAACCAGGTTCTAGGGTCCAGTGGAGGCCACCTCGAGGAGTCGAGATCGGGTCTCCTAACCCTAGAATTGGGAGGGTTACTTGCCGCTCTCGTAGGGGTCTAGGGATGTGGGTTTGGCTATTCATCGCGACCGTGGAATCCGTGTTTTATACAGGCTCAAAATAAAACACGGACCTCCTAGTAATCCAATATTTCATATGTTATCTTCTGCTGCTAATATTCTGTGACGTGATCATTTTATATGCGTAAGACGAATGCTTTATTATTGTATATATGATATATAATAAACGTTGCTTATGTTTTACACCCGCGCTAGTCCCGCACCGGTATGCCGTTAGTTAAGTAACCTAACGGTGCATAACGAGACACTGTGGCGAATGCGGATGGTATAAGCGTACGTTGTATTTTCGTTTCTTCTGTGATACTTAGGAAGCTTAAATGATGGGATTCATTAATGAGATTAATGAAAGAAAACGAAACCTAAAAGATATTGTAGAATCAAATTTATAAAAAGGGTAGCTCTAGTTTTTGCTTTGCATAGCGGTATTCCTTGTAGAATATCCAACACTTTATTCGATAAGGAAAGAGCCGAGATCCCTTCACCGGGAGTGACCTCTTTACCAAAACTAGCAGATGCTATAACTCACTCGGTTTTGTTTTTGATTGCTTCTATAGTTCTTGCTTTGCATAGCGGTATTCCTTGTAGAATATCCAGCACCTTATTCGATAAGGAAAGAGCCGAGATCCCTTCGCCGGGAGTGACCTCTTTAGAGAAACTAGCAAAAGCCTCAAAAACACTCCTTTTCAAAAAACACTTGTTTCTACAATGATATCAAGTTCATTACGCAAAAGGTTTTCACAAAAACCTGTCGTAGCCCTCCATCATTTCAGATGAGTCCTACTTAGTATTCGTGCTGCATTTGTTGACCTCCGTCAAGGCGTAGTGTGTGGTAGCTGACTAGTATTTATCTGCAGCATATGATGCGATTGTTTTAGGGTCAAGGGTCGTGCGGGTGGGTTTAATTCAATCAGGAAATGACGGGTTGAACTTGACTAGTAGCCTATGGTTTGTTGACCTCCGTCAAGGTCATAGGACGTTAAGGGCAGAATATTATCGGGAATTTCAAGTGTTGAAATTTGCAATGATATTGCATACCTTCTATGAGATAGTTGGATCCTGATACCCACTGCGAGTAAGAGTTGTTAGTTGTATGTATGCCCTAGAGGCCAGTATTGTACAGATGATGTATATTATATTGGATGCTTGGACATATATAGAGATGACTTTCTTGCTCGATATGATAGTATGCTATCTGGTTGCTCTTTATCTTAACATGTATACTAGTCTCTTTAAACTGTCTTATAGTTACATGTTGGTAAAGCCCTTAGGATGTGTACTTGACTACCTGGACTATGATGCAGATCATACTAGTGGGGACATAGTAGTCCATAAGTACATCCTTCAAGGTCCCTAGTCGTGGGTGTATCGAGACGGGGCATCGATATACCAGTGTAGACTAGCGTATACGCTTCTCGACCCATGAGATGGGCGATGGATGATCCCATATCCATTGGTGTTTGACATCAGAGATGGTATACGGGTGCTCAGTGGAGACTGGATACACTGGACGGACTCGCCGAGAACTCCCAGATGGTATTATACCTCACGTCAGATGGCAGTTCTCAGGTGACACTTGTACAGGTTAGTCTGTAGACCCGAGATCGTCATAGAGTCTTATGTGATTCCCACTGTGCTTTGATCTCCACCTTACCACGTCCATGAGGGCATGCAAAACGGTGGTTTTTGGGTACAGTCCTGAGTCACATGGAGGCAACGAGCGATAGGAGGGGTTTCGTCTCTCCCGGTATTGTGGGTCGATGTTGTACTGTGCTCGATTGGCAGTAACAGGGAAGTCCCTGGCCAGGGCTGTTTCAGAGATTTGCTGGTAAGTGTTACCGGTAGTTTCTCGACCCGTTATGAGCCTCACATCGGCACGACTTATCGGTTATTGGGGTCTGACGTTTACCACCCCTAGACTTGATATGCGACATATCAGACGAGGAGACCAGACTGTACGGGAAGTGTTGCCGGTTGGCTCGACGGGAGTTGTAGCAGGTTCGCTTGTTCTCTTCTGATCGCTCAATACCCGGGTGGCCGTTACGTTTAGCTGACCGCTTGCGGGTTGGGGGTGCTTGATATGATCATCACCCTCTGCCGGCGTATTGACGAGTCTTTAAGTCCCACACAGGAGTTACCTAGTCCAGGAGAAACGTTGTGGTGCGCATATGCGATATGCGCATGGACCCGATTAAAATGTGCGTATATGATACCGTACATTGATCGGGCGGCTTGCTTTTGGTAGGGTCATATGTGATATGGCCGGATTGATAAATCAAGTGTTGATTTATCATTTAACCATTAGTTTTCTCACTTAAAACCTTTCTTGAATATGATGGATGTATGCATGCATGTATGTGTTTCTTTCTTTCTTTCTAGTTTCATGCACATATGGATGTGCATACATACATACATACATATACCCATCTATCATGGTTGTTTACACATGGAAATGGTGGCAATATAAGACTCACACCATGGATAAATATATGGATTATTATTTAATTTTATGTTTAAAACAAAATAGAAAAGGAAAGGATAATTCTTGAGTTGTTTCTACACTCTTCTTTAACCTAACCATTCTCACCTACCCTTAACCTTGGATTAAACTTTCCTTACATGTTTTAAACCCTAATTAAATAATAACTCAAAGATTTAACCATGGTTTGTAGTGAGAAGAAATAAAATATATATAGATATATTTCATTTCTTTTCAATGGTTATGATTTTACTCTTGTTAAAAGAAAGCTACCATCTTCTTCCTCCTTCACCATTTGCTCTCTAGTTTCTTGTAGTGAGTAAAACACACATAAAGAAAGGTTTTTGAAGTGAGAATCTTAACCACAACATCATTCTACACAAGTTTAGCCAACTTGTTTAGAGTGTTCTCTTCGTTTCTCATCTTGATAATCGAAGTTGCGAGCTTGGACGAGGAACTCCGGGTGGATCGTCGTGGACGCGAGAAGACTTCAAGAGGACCTTCTTCCAACACCCAAGAGGCCAAAGAGTCTAGCGAAAGGGAGCTACAAAGGTTGTAGTCTCGAAACCCTAGTTTTTATTGGCTTTAATTTCGAAACCCTAATTTTCTAGGATCAATTCCTTTGTATGCTTGTTTAGCACCATAAAAATTTAAACTTTGAGACATGTGATGCTTCAAAACTCTACATAGGGTGCTAGGCAAACCTTTCAAGAGTTACTCCTAGGAGAGTTTTACGCATGACAATTAGCCGATCAAGTAGGTGTCTAGAAAGGTATTTACGGGGTTATGCCTCTGGGAAAACGAGGTTTATTCTAATTAGGTCCGTGCGAAAGCACGGGGAACCTCCTTCAAAGTACCAACACTGACCTGGCTGAAAAATTGGCGAACATGTAAGGTGTAATTAATCCCAGCTAGTCTTACCTTTTAGGGCTTGAAGGAAGATTTGATAAAAACAGTGGGAGCCATACTAATTAGATAAGATAATAACCAATCTAATCTTGCAAGAGCATACGCTAAAGTGTTTTCTTCTCTCTCTCTCCATGCAGCGACCGTGTCAGGCCTCAATCAAGATAATAATATGGATGTATTGACCGAACCCGATTGTTATACTGAGCAGGGGAACGTTGGTCCCGCTCCAACTTATAATTGTTATAAGTCCGAGCAGGGAATAGGAGAATATCCGGATTCTCATGCCGCCCAAACGAAGAATAAGCACGCTGATGCATCTTCTTCGGGTGTGTTAATTATCGAGAACTGTTTCTCAGTTCACTCTACGTCCTGGGTATTAGATACCGGATTGGGATCCCACATATGTAATGTATTACATGGGCTAAGGAAAGGAAGGGAACTGGGAATAGGTGATCATTCTATAAGAGTAGGAAATGGTGCAAATGTTGCAGCCAAAGCAGTTGGCGAATATCACCTTGTATTACCAAATGGTAATACATTAATTCTGAACGAATGCTATTACATTCCGACACTGATATGCAATCTTATATCAGTTTCTTTATTGAGTAAAGAAGGATATAATTTTGTAGTACAGGATAATGTTATGAACATCTTTCTGAATCAAAAGTTGATTGGATCAGGCTCATTAAATAATGGCATATATGTTCTAAATCAAGCCACAATTCTTAATATACAAAACACACACAAGAGGAAGAGTTCAGAAATGAACGAATCCTTTTTGTGGCATTATAGACTAGGTAATATCAATGCGACACGACTAGCTAAGTTACATAAGGATGGATATTTTAATCCATTCGAATTATCATCTTATGAAACTTGCCATTCATGTCTCAAAGGCAAGATGACCAAAACTCCGTTCAGTGGACACGGAGAAAAAGTTTCAGAACTCTTAGGACTGATACATAGTGATGTATGTGGTCCTATGTCTACACATGCCAGGAATGGTTCCTCATATTTTATTACTCACTGACGATCTCTCAAGATACGTATATGTGTTCCTGTTGAAACACAAGTCTGAAGCTTTTAAGAAATTCAGAGAATATAAGCATGAAGTCGAGAACCAAACGGGTAAAAATATTAAGATCCTTCGATCTGATCGAGGAGGAGAATACTTGAGCAATGAGTTCCTGGACTATCTAAAAGAGAATGGGATTCTTTCTCAGCTTACTCCTCTGTATACACCACAACACAACGGTGTATCGGAGCGGAGGAATCTGACCCTATTAGATATGGTGCGCTCTATGATGAGCACTGCTGAGTTACCTATTTCCTTTTGGGGCTATGCGCTTGAGACAGCCATATACCTATTGAACAGAGTTCCAACCAAATCAGTGACTATCACTCCATATGAGATATGGGGGAAGAGACCATGTCTTAATTTTGTTAAGATATGGGGTTGCCCGGCCTATGTTAAAAAGCAAAATCCGGACAAGCTCGAGGCAAGATCTGTTCTGTGCAACTTTGTAGGATATCCCAAGCATTCGCAAGGACATATCTTCTACCACCCTGAGGAACAAAAGGTGTTTGTTGCTCAGCATGCTACCTTTTTAGAAAAGGAATTCCTTGCAAAAGAAATTAGTGGCGAGGAGGTAGAGCTGGAAGAAGTTCCAGCAATACAAACTACGACAGATGATTTGGTAGAACTAGAGGATTCAATAGTCCCCAACGAACCTCAGCCTCTCCGCCGATCTAGTAGGGTTCCTCATCCACCTGAGAGATACTACGGTTTTCTCATTGTTGGTGGGAGCGAGGATTGCATCATGGAAGATGATGACCCAACTAGTTTCGAGCAGGCCATCACGAGTGGTGACTCTATGAAATGGCTGGATGCAATGCGATCTGAGATGGAATCCATGTACACTAAGAATGTATGGACTTTGGAAGTTACTCCTGAAGGGGTAAAACCTTTTGGGAGAAAATGGATCTTTAAGAAGAAACTTGGTGTAGATGGAAAAGTTGAGACTTTCAAAGCTAGACTTGTTGCAAAGGGTTTTCGACAACGACCAGGTGTGGATTATGACGAAACTTTTTCTCCAGTGGCTATGCTTAAGTCCATCCGGATCCTACTTGCCATTGCTGCATACCATGACTACGAAATCTGGCAGATGGATGTTAAGACCGCCTATCTAAATGGTGATTTAGAGGAGTGTGTGTACATGACTCAGCCAGAGGGCTTCATAGACAGTGGAAGCAGCGGAAAGGTGTGCAAGCTGCTTAAATCCATCTACGGGTTAAAGCAAGCATCGCGGAGTTGGAACATCTGTTTTGATGTGGTATTCAAAGAGTTTGACTTCATCAAAAACGTAGATGAACCTTGTATATACAAGAAGGTGGCAGAGAGTAAGGTTGTCTTCCTCGTATTGTACGTGGATGACATACTCTTGATAGGAAATGATGCTCCTATGCTGCACCCGGTCAAGCTCTTCTTATCACACAGATTCTCAATGAAAGATCTAGGTGATGCCTCCTGCATTTTGGGGATTAAGATCTATAGTGATAGATCTAAACGGATACTAGGATTGTCCCAATCCAGGTACATTGACACCATACTAAAGAGTTTTAGTATGGAAGAATCCAGGCATGGGAGTTTACCCATGATCTCTGGACTCACTCTCTCCAAAGAGATGTCTCCCAAGACTGATTTGGAGAGAGCTCGCATGCAAGGGATACCCTATGCTTCAGCAGTAGGCTTTATCATGTATGCGATGCTATGTACCAGACCCGATGTAGCATACTCACTAAGTGTAGTTAGTAGGAGACCTCGACGTAGATCGTCTTTGACACGAAGCCGACGACCTATTCCGCTCGTTTCTCCGAAGAAGCCGACGATTGAGTTCGGGATTCATGATGGACAGCGAGAGGACACCCACGTGGAGCTAAGGAAGTGGATAACCGGATCTACAAAGGTTGTAGCTCTCTTCTTTTAGTTAAGTTGTTAACTAGTTTACCGTTTCGCCTAGAAATCTAGCCGACGATCCGTATTAGGGTTTCTCGGCACCCGTAAAATTTTAAATTGGCATGTTCGATGCCTTGTGAGACCTCTATAGTGTGCCTAGGAACCCTACAGTGTTTTCTTCACAAGCAACCATTTTGTATTCTTATCCCATTCTTTTTCCAAAAATGAATAAATAAAAGAATGGATGAATAAAAACCCTAATCACTTTCTTAACCTAAGTTTAATTCTATACACTTAACCAAATGAGCATGCATCATCAAACATGATACAAACATGTGCACAAAAGTATATCACATATACAATTTGCACATCAAGTGAGAATCCATATAAAGTGAACCAATACTAGTTAATGCAATGCAATATATCAAATAATAATTATACATTAAATCATTAAATCAACATTTGATTTAATGATCCGGTCATGTCGCACATAACCGACTAGAATCCAATGTATCGATTTATCGAATCAATGATTCGATAACTAGGTCATATCGAATATAACCAATCGAAACATATATCGCGAGAATGAAATGCGGTATCACATACACGCATTATTCTCGGTCCGGTAACTCAGCTGTACTCATCATAGACCGCTGTAGGGTTCCTAGGCACCCTAGTGAGGTCTCACAAGTCATCATCCATGCAAATTTCTAAAAAATACGGTGCCGAGAAACCCTAGAACGGATCGTTGACTAGATATATAGGCGAAGCAAGCATGTAATCGAATTAAATGCTAAGGGAAAGTGACTACAACCTTTGTAGATCCGGTCCACCACTTCCTAAGCTCCGCGATGATCCCCCTCCGCTGTCCAAATCGAATCCCGAACTCAAGCATCGGCTTCGTCGAAGAAATGGGCGGGCTTGATCGTCGGTTCGATGCCGAAGATGATCTACGTCGAGGCATCACAAGAACGAGCTCCGCCTTCGCCAAGTCAAGAAACTTGTGAAGACAACACACTCTACTACATGGCAAGTAGTAGAGGATGAAGAAATAGGAAGTGGGTAGACTTTAGATTTGGATTTCTCACTTGATTTGGCTAGTTGCCATTGAAGCTATCAACATCTTTCTTCTTGAAGAAGAAGAAGAAGAAGAAGAAGATAATATATGATAAGTTATCATTTAAAATAAAAAACCATATGATACTTATCATGTCAACAACCATGGTTTAGTGTAGAGATTTAACTAGGGTTAGATGAGTGGTTAGGGTTAGACATGAGACAAGAATGGTGGACTTATTCAAAGCTTCAAGAAGCTTCAATGTAAAACAAAGAAAGCCACCATCCTTTTCTTTTGCCAAAAAGAATGAATAAATAAATAAATGGATAAAGAATTAAAAGAAAAGAAACCCTAACCATTCACTAATCATGGTTTAAGTCTTTACACAAACCCAAGGTTGCATGTATCATCAAACATGATACAAACAAGTGCACAAGAACAGTAGGCGGTTCCGCCGCCTACTGTTCATATTGCGCAATATTGTTTACACAGTAATTCTTCTTTTCTGGTGCCGAGTTTTATGGGAATTTTTAAAATTTATTCAAGAGTTGCATTTTCTGGGGTGTTTTGGAGCTTCATAGTTTCGATCGGATTATCAAATTTCGTCTTTGTGTATTTCCAGATAATTTTTAGAATATGTTAAAAAGTTCGACCGAATATAAATACCCAATTTTTCCCCTGTCGGGAAATTTCCAAGTGTTGGATTTTTCCGTAGTTTAACGACGTTCTAAGTAGTGCAAGTAACGCGATGGACCCTCTAGAAGACAACAAACCTTAACTCGATTATGTGACCGTCTTGAACTGCCCTTTGAACCTTCGGGTTTGGGGCAGTACGGCATGCCACATGTGAGGCGTTGGCTTGACCCTTCTACGGCTGGACCGTTGGTACTGAGGCACGAACTGAATGTTGCTAGACTTATTTCATGTGTTGAGCTGTATCGGGAAAACTTGGGTATTCGACTGTTCGATCGGAAAGTTTAACATTTTCTGTTTATCTGGAATGTGATACAATAATTGGAATTCACAAACAGTTATGAGATAACTGAATGCATGTTATAAATCTAGCAGTTTAGTCCCACATGATATTGAAAAAAGTTTTCGATAATGAGACTAAAATGCGGGGTTTATAACTGTTAGGCATGTGATGTCTAAGTATTTCATTTGATTAGGCATGCGATGTCTAAACAGGTTGCGGATTCCAACTGTTGTAGTTTTACACTTTCTTTTCTGTGACCGTAAGTGTAGTATGTTCATATCACCGGTTTCGTTGCTATACGTCAACGACAATTGGGGTATGCATACTTACTTACGTTGATGACATGTGATGTTATGTGTTGCTGGATATGTTATATTGGATCGTCGTGTTTGAATAGCCGGGGGTTTTTATGTGAGATGAGTGTTTTACATTTTCATTCATGTAAAAAAACTTGTATGTAATATTCTTTTTATTTGGGGCACTTCCAGGTTGCGGAAGTCGTCACCTTTTGTATATTATTTACTTTTCCGCATTAGGATAGACCCAAGGAGGGGAGCATAAGTAACCGGGTTCTGGGGTCCAGTGGGAGACCATCTCGAGGAGTCGAGTCCGGGTCTCCTAACCCTAGAATTGGCAGGGTTGCTTGCCGCTCTCGTAGGGGTCTAGGGGTGTGGGATTGGCTATTCATCACGACCGTGGAATCCGTGTTTTATACTGGCTCGTATTGAAAACACGGACGTCCTAGTATATCCAATGTTTCGTATGTTTCTTCTGCTGCTTTATCTGTGATGTGATCATGTGATGTTCTGTGATAGATACAGTATATAGTATATATGATATATTATATAGACGTTACTTATGTTTTGCACCCGCACTAGCCCTGCCCTGCTCTGTCGTTAGTTACCTAACCTAACGGTGCACGAGGGGACATCGAGGCAAATGCGGATGGTATAAGTGTACGTCGTATTTATCTGTGATGTTTAGGTATTTAAATGATGGGACTTCATTATTGTGATTAATGAAAGAAAAGAAACCTAAGATGTTGTAGAATCAGATTTTAAACGAAACAGGTAGCTACAGTTCTTGTTTTGCATAGCGGTATATATGATATACCCTGCACCTTATTCGATGAGGAAAGGACCGAGATCCCTTCACCGGGAGTGACTCCTTTAGCAATAACTGGCAGATGCTACACACTCGGTCTGTTTTTGATTGCTTCTATAGTTTCTGCTTTGCACAGTGATATATATGATATATCCCGCACCTCATTCGACGAGGAAAGGGCGGACGATCCCTTCACCGGGAGTGACCCCTTTAGCAAAACTAGAAAAGCCTCAAAGTCACTCCATTTCAAAACTTCATTTGATTCTACAACGATATCAAGTTCATTACGCAATAGGTTTTCAGAAAAACCTGTCGTAGCCTTCCGTCATTTCAGATAAGTACTAGTTAGTATTCGTGTGCGGTAGTTTGGCATGCGTCAAGGCGTAGTATACGGTAGCTAACTAGTGCTTATCTGCTAGCATACGATGCGATTGGATTAGGGTATTCGCACGGCGTTGTTTGGCATGCGTCAAGGGTCGTGCGGGTGGGTTTAATTCAATCAAGAAATGTACGGGTTGAACTTGACTAGCGGACTATGGGTTGTTTGGCATGCGTCAAGGTCATAGCACGCTAGGGGCAAAATATTATCGGGAATTTCAAGTGTTGAAATTTGCAATGAGATTGCATACCTTCTATGAGATAGTTGGATCCCGATACCCACTGCGAGTAAGAGTTACTCTTGGGAGAGTTTTACACATTACAATTAGCCGATCAAGTAGGTGTCTAGAAAGGTGTTAACGAGGTTATGCCTCTGGGAAAACGAGGTTTACATTAATTAGGTTCGTGCGAAAGCACGGGGGACCTCCCTCAAAGTACCGACACTGGCCTGGCTGAAAGATTGGCAAACTTGTAGTGTGTAATTAATCCCGGCTAGTCTTTCCTTTTAGGGTTTGAAGGAAGATTTGATAAAAAGAAGTGGGAGCCATCCTGATTAGATAAGATAATAACCAATCTGATCTTGCACGAGCTTACGCTAAAGTGTTTTCTTCTCTCTCTCTCCAGGTAGCGACCATTTCATGCCCTAATGAAGATAATAATATGGATGTATTGACCGAACCCGCATGTTATACTGTGCTGGGGAACGTTGGTTCCGTTCTTTCTTATAAGAGTTATAGGAATGAACAGGAGATAGGGGAATACCAGGATTCCCATGCCACCCGATTGAAGAAAGTACATGTTGATGCATTTTCTTCGGGTGTGTTCGTTACAGAGAACTGTTTCTCCATTTGCTCTACGTCCTGGGTATTAGATACCGGGTCAGGATCCCATATATGTAATCAGTTACATGGGCTTAGAAAAGGTAGAGAACTTGGAGAAGGTGATAAAGACATTAGAGTTGGAAATGGTGCAATTGTTGCAGCTAAGACTGTCGGGGAATATCACCTTGAATTACCAACTGGTAATACATTGGTTCTGAACGAATGCTATTACATGCCGAACCTGATATGCAACATTATATCGGTTTCTTTATTGAGTAAAGAGGGATATAATTTTGTATTACAGGATAATGTTATGAACATTTTCCGTAACCAAAAGTTGGTTGGATCAGGCACGTTGTGCAATGGCATTTATGTTCTAAACCAATCAACAGTTCTGAGCATAACAAACACATACAAGAGGAAGAGTTCTGAACTGAATGAATCCTTCTTGTGGCATTGTAGACTGGGTCACATCAATGCGACACGACTAGCTAAGTTGCATAAAGATGGATATTTAAATCCATTTGAATTTTCATCTTATGACACTTGCCAGTCATGTCTCAAAGGCAAGATGACCAAAACTCCGTTTACGGGACACGGAGAAAGAGTTACTGAACTCCTGGGACTGATACATAGTGATGTATGCGGTCCCATGTCTACACATGCCAGGGATGGTTCTTCATACTTCATTACATTCACTGACGATCTCTCTAGATTCGGATATGTGTTCCTGATGAAACACAAATCAGAAGCTTTTGAGAAATTTAGAGAATATAAACAAGAAGTCGAGAACCAAATCGGAAAAAGTATTAAAATCCTACGATCTGATCGAGGAGGGGAATACTTGAGCAATGAATTCCTGGACTTCCTAAAAGAGAATGGGATTCTCTCTCAGCTGACTCCTCCATATACACCACAGCACAACGGTGTATCTGAACGGAGAAACCGCACCCTATTAGATATGGTGCGCTCAATGATGAGTACAGCTGAGTTACCTATTTCCTTCTGGGGATATGCGCTTGAGACAGCCATGGACCTATTGAATAGAGTTCCTACCAAATCAGTGCCTACCACTCCATATGAGATATGGAAAGGGAAGAGACCACATCTTAATTATATTAAGATATGGGGTTGTCCGGCCTATGTCAAAAGACAAAATCCGGACAAACTCGAGGCAAGATCTGTCTTATGTAAGTTTGTAGGATATCCCAAAAATTCACAAGGGTATATCTTCTACCACCCCGAGGAACAAAAGGTGTTTGTTTCTCGACATGCCACTTTCTTAGAAAAAAGTTTTCTTATGAAACAGATAAGTGGCATTGAGGTAGAACTGGAAGAAGTTCCAGCGACACAGACTACAACAGAAGATTTGGTTGAACCAGAGGATTCCGTAGTTCCCGATGAACCCCAGCCACTCCGCCGATCTAGTAGGGTTCCTCGCCAACCTGAGAGATACTACGGTTTTCTCATTGATGGTGGAAGCGAGGATTGCATCATGGAAGATGATGACCCGACTAGTTTCGAGCAGGCCATCACGAGTGGTGACTCAGTGAAATGGATGGATGCTATGCGGTCCGAGATGGAATCCATGTACACCAACAAAGTATGGACTTTGGACGCTGCTCCTGAAGGGGTAAAACCCATTGGGAGCAAGTGGATCTTCAAGAAGAAACATGGTGTAGATGGGAAAGTGGAGACTTTCAAAGCTAGACTTGTAGCAAAGGGTTTTCGTCAAAGACCAGGTGTGGACTATGACGAGACCTTTTCTCCAGTGGCTATACTTAAATCCATCCGGATCATGCTTGCCATCGCTGCTTATCATGATTACGAAATCTGGCAAATGGATGTTAAGACCGCCTTTCTAAATGGTGATTTAGAAGAGTGCGTGTACATGACTCAGCCAGAGGGCTTCGTAGACAGTGGGAGCAGCGGGAAGGTGTGCAAGCTGCTTAAATCCATTTATGGATTAATGCAAGCATCGCGGAGTTGGAACATCTGCTTTGACGTCGTTATCAAAGAGTTTGATTTCGTCAAAAACCCAGATGAACCTTGTATCTACAAGAAGGTGGCAGAGAGTAAGGTTGTCTTCCTCGTATTGTACGTGGACGACATACTCTTGATAGGAAATGATATTCCTATGCTGCAATCGGTCAAGCTCTTCTTATCACAAAGATTCTCAATGAAAGATCTTGGTGATGCCTCCTGCATATTGGGGATTAGGATCTATAGAGATAGATCAAAACGGATTTTGGGATTGTCCCAATCCAGGTACATTGACACCATACTAAAGAGGTTTAGTATGGAAGAGTCCAAGCGTGGGAATTTGCCCACGATCTCTGGAGTCACTCTCTCCAAAGAGATGTCTCCCAAGACTGATTTGGAGAGAGCTCGCATGCAAGGGATACCCTATGCTTCGGCAGTAGGCTCTATCATGTATGCGATGCTATGTACCAGACCCGATGTAGCATACTCACTAAGTATAGTGAGCAGGTATCAAGCTGATCCTGGAGAGGGTCACTGGACAGCTGTGAAGAGCATTCTCAAGTACTTGCGAAGGACTAGAGATATGTTCTTGGTGTATGGTAACGGAGAACTCCAAGTGGAGTCCTTTACTGATTCCAGCTTCCAGAGTGATAAGGACGACTCTAAGTCGCAGTCGGGATTTGTCTTTACCCTTTACGGAGGGGCGGTTAGCTGGAAGAGTTCCAAGCAGGAAACCGTGGCAGACTCGACGATGGAGGCTGAATACATCGCTGCCAACGATGCTGCCAAAGAGGCTGTCTGGATCAAGAAGTTCATTGCTGAACTTGGAGTGGTTCCATCCATTGAGCATCCAATACCTTTGTATTGCGATAACAATGGAGCGGTGGCTTTGGCCAAGGAACCCAGGTCCCATCAGCGGTCCAGGCATATTCTGAGGCGGTATCACCTGATCCGGGAGATAGTTGATCGCCGGGAGATCGAGGTCAGGAGGGTTGACACGAAGAACAACACGGCGGATCCACTCACGAAGGCCATTCCCCAGATACAATTTGAGAGACTCTTCGGGATGCTCGGTATGCGATACTACAGCAGCTGGCCCTAGTGCAAGTGGGAGATTGTTAGTTGTATGTATGCCCTAGAGGCCAGTATTGTACAGATGATGTATATTATATTGGATGCTTGGACATATATAGAGATGACTTTCTTGCTCGATATGATAGTATGCTATCTGGTTACTCTTTATCTTAACATGTACACTTGTCTCTTTAAACTGTCTTATAGTTACATGTTGATAAAGCCCTTAGGATGTGTACTTGACTACCTGGACTATGATGCAGATCATACTAGTGGGGACATGGTAGTCCATAAGTACATCCTTCATGGTCCCTAGTCGTGGATGTATCGAGACGGGGCATCGATATACCAGTATAGACTAGCGTATACGCTTCTCGACCCATGAGATGGGCGATGGATGATCCCATATCCATTGGTGTTTGACATCAGAGATGGTATACGGGTGCTCAGTGGAGACTGGGTACACTGGATGGACTCGCCGAGAACTCCCAGATGGTATTATACCTCACGTCAGATGGCAGTTCTCAGGTGACACATGTACAGGTTAGTCTGTAGACCCAAGATCGTCATAGAGTCTTGTGTGATTCCCACTGTGCTTTGATCTCCACCTTACCACGTCCATGAGGGCGTGCAAAACGGTGGTCTTTGGGTACAGTCCCGAGTCACATGGAGGCAATGAGCGATAGGAGGGGTTTCGTCTCTCCCGGTATTGGGGGTTGATGTTGCGCAGTGCTCGATTGGCCGTAACAGGGAAGTCCCTGGCCAGGGCTGATCAGAGATTTGCTGGTAAGTGTTACCAGTAGTTTCTCGACCCATTATGAGCCTCACATCGGCACGACTTATCGGTTATTGGGGTCTGACGTTTACCACCCCTAGACTTGATATGCGACATATCAGACGAACAGACCGGACTGTACGGTAAGTGTTACTGGTTGGATTCACAGGAGTGTGAGCGGGCTAGCTCGTCGATCTTCTGATCGCTCAATACCCGGATGGCCGTTACGTTTAGCAGACCGCTTGCGGCTTGTGGGTGCTTGATATGATCATCATCTGCTACCGGCGTATTGACGAGTCTTTAGAGTCCTACACAGAGGTTTCCTGGCTCAACCGAAACGAAATAGGAGCGCATATGAGATATGTGCAGGACCGAGAATAATGCGTGTATGTGATACCGCATTTCATTCTCGCGATATATGTTTCGATTGGTTATATTCGATATGACCTAGTTATCGAATCATTGATTCGATAAATCGATACATTGGATTCTAGTCGGTTATGTGCGACATGACCGGATCATTGAATCAAATGTTGATTTAATGATTTAATGTATAATTATATATTTGATATATTGCATTGCATTAACTAGTATTGGTTCACTTTATATGGATTCTCACTTGATGTGCAAATTGTATATGTGATATACTTTTGTGCACATGTTTGTATCATGTTTGATGATGCATGCTCATTTGGTTAAATGTATAGAATTAAACTTAGGTTAAGAAAGTGATTAGGGTTTTTATTTATCCATTGTTTTATTTATTCATTTTTGGAAAAAGAATGGGATAAGAATACAAAATGGTTGCTTTCATTCTTGAACATTGTTGAAGCTTCATGAAGCTTTGACTTTGTGACCATTTTGTCTTCAGACTAAACCCTAACCATTCTTCTAACCTTAGTTAACTCTCTACACTTAACTATGGTTCACATTATGATAAGTATTGATTTATTTTTATTTTATCTCAACACTTATCATATTCTTTCTTCTTCTTCATCTTCATCTTCAAGAAAAAAGCTTGATGCCATCAATGGCAACTTGAGCTAAAGTGAGAGAAATCCAATTCTAAAGTGAACCCACCTCCTATTTCTTCACTCTCTACCTCTTGCCAAGTTGTTTTGGGTGTTTTCTTCACAAGTTTCACAACTTTGTGAAGTCGGAGCTTGAACTTGTGATGCCTCGACGTAGATCGTCTTTGACACGAAGCCGACGACCTATTCCGCTCGTTTCTCCGATGAAGCCGACGATTGAGTTCGGGATTCATGATGGACAGCGAGACGACACCCACGTGGAGCTAAGGAAGTGGATAACCGGATCTACAAAGGTTGTAGCTCTCTTCTTTTAGTTAAGTTGTTAACTAGTTTACCGTTTCGCCTAGAAATCTAGCCGACGATCCGTATTAGGGTTTCTCGGCACCCGTAAAATTTTAAATTGGCATGTTCGATGCCTTGTGAGACCTCTATAGTGTGCCTAGGAACCCTACAGTAGGTATCAAGCAGATCCAGGAGAGAGTCACTGGACAGCTGTGAAGAACATTCTCAAGTACTTGAGAAGGACTAAGGAGATATTCTTGGTGTATCATAATGGAGAACTCCAGGTGGAGTCCTTTACCGATTCGAGCTTCCAAAGCGATAAGGACGACTCTAAGTCGCACTCAGGATTTGTCTTTACCCTAAATAGAGGGGCGGTTTTTTGCAGAGTTCCAAGTAAGAAACCGTAGCAGACTCGACGATAGAGGCTGAAAACATCGCTGCCAACGATGTTGCCGAAGAAGCTGTCGGATGAAGAAGTTCATCACTGAACTTGGTGTGGTTCCGTCCATTGAACATCCAGTACCTTTGTATTGTGATAACAATGGAGCTATGGCTTTAGCAAAGAAACCCAGGTCCCATCAGAGATCCAGGCATATTCTGAGGCGGTATCGCCTGATCCGGAAGATAGTTGATCGCCAAGAGATCGAGGTCAGGAGAGTTGACACGAAGGACAACACTGTGGATCCACTCACGAAGGCCATATCCCAGATACATTTTAAGAGACTCTTCGGGATGTTGGGTATGAGATACTACAACAGCTGGCCTTAGTGCAAGTGGGAGATTATTAGTTATGCATATGCCCTAGAGGCCATTGTTGTACATATGATGTATATTATAGTGGATGCTTGGATATATATAGATAGAACTTTCTTGCTCGATATGATAGTATGCTATCTGGTTTCACTTTGTCTTAACATGTTGACTTGTATTGGTTTACTGTCTTGCTCTCACATGTTGATAAAGCCCTTATGATATGTGCTCGGCTATTAGGACTATGATGTAGATCATACTAGTGGGGCCAGGGTAGTCTAAGAGTATATCCTATAACTGTTCCTAGTCGAGGGTGTATCGAGACAGGGCATCGATACTCCAGAGTAGACTAGTGTATACGCATCTTGACCCATATTATGGGCAATGGATGATCCCATATCCATCGGTGTTAGACATCAAAGATGGTATACGAGTGCTCAGTGGAGAATTGGTACACTGAACGGACTCGCCGAGAACTCCTACATGGTATTATACCTATCGTCAGATAGCAGTTCTCTGGTGACATTGGTACAGGTTAGTCTGTAGACCCGAGATCGTCATAGAGTCTTGTGTGATTCCCACTGTGCTTTGATTTCCACCTTACCACATTCATAAGAACGTGCAAAACGGTGGCTTTTGGGTACAGTCCTGAATCACATGGAGGAAATAAGCGATTGGAGGGGTTTCGTCTCTCCCGGTATTGGGAGTTGATGTTGCGCTGTATTCGACTGGCTATAACTGGAAGTCCCTGGCCAGGGCTGATATGGAGATCTACTGGTAAGTGTTATCAGTAGTTTCTCGACCCGTTATGAGCCTCACATCGACACAACTTATCGGTTGCTGGGGTCTGATGTTTACCACCCCTAGACTGGCTATGCGACATATCAGACGAAGAGACCGGACAGTACGGTAGTGTTACTGATTGGATTCATAGGAGTGTGTGCAGGCTTGCTTGTTGATCTTCTGATTTCTCGATACCCGGATGGCTGTTATGTTTAGTTGACAGCTTGCAGCTTGTGGGAGTTTGAAATGATCATCACCTACTGCCGGCGTATTGACGATTCTTTAGAGTCCTACACAGAGGTTTCCTGGCTCTGGCAAAACGGAGTAGGAGCACATATGCGATATGTGCGGGACCGAGAATAATACGTGCATGTGATACCGTATTCGATTCTCGCGATATGTGATATCGGCCGGGTATATGTGATATAGCCGGGTTATCGGATCAAGTGTTGATTCGATAAAATGATACATATTATATTAGTCGGTTATATGTAAAATAGCCGGATTATTAAATCAAGTGTTGATTTAATAATTTAATGTATAATTATATATGTGATATATTACATTACATTAACTAATATAAGCTCACTTAAATGATTCTATTTCTCACTTGATGATACATTGATATATATATATATATATATGTGTGTGTGTGTGTGTGTGTGTGTGTGTGTGTGATATATGTTAATTGTATTATTTTCCTTTGTAACATTAAATATTATATATGTGATATATAATATTGTAGCATGCAAGGTTATAAATGCAACTAGGGTTTATGAGATTAAACCATGCTAGGATTAATTTTAGGGTTTATGATTTGTTTTAGTTAATTATAAATTGGGGATAATTAGTTAAGATATTTTCTTTTGTTGACTAAAGTCCACTCTTTAGATACTTTCTAAATATTTCTTAACCTAAACTTTTAACCCTAGCCTATGCTTTATTCTCTACAAGGGTTAAGCATGCCATGCTTAACCATTGATTGCTTTTCTAACCTCAACAATAATTCATTTTATTCATTCATCACAACTTCATCTTCTTCTTCCTCCTCACTAAAGCTTTCTAGCTTTTTGATTTGTGATGAATTAAAGTGAGAAATAGAAAACAAAAGAGAGCAAAATTCCTACTTCATCATCCTCATCTATTCTAGCCACTTAGTTAGAGTGTTTGCTTCACTAATACCTCATTCGTGAAGTGAGAGCTTGGGTTTGTGATTCCTCAAGGTAGATCATCTTGGATTGTGAAGTCTTTAAGCAAGGATGTCTCATTCACCTCATGGAGCCTCTCTAGAGTCTGGGAGCATGATGATCGCAGTGAAGGGACTTCAACTCGGAGCTTATGAAGCGAAGGAACGGACTACAAAGGTTATAACCCTCTCACTTAGTAGTAAAGTTGTTTGCTTTAAGTTGATAACCCTAATTCTCTAGTAAAGATCCTTGCTTTGGTTGTTTGGCACTTGTAAATTTTAAATTCGGCAAGTTTGATGCCTTGTAAAACCTTGTCCTAGTGCCTAAGAACCTTACACGGTCGTTTCTGAACCAAAGCGGATTTGCACCGGTATGCCAGCTCAGAGGCAGTTAGGTAGACGTTGTGACAGGTGTCTTTTCGGTGTATTCTTCTAATGCTTATTTATTTTTGGTGTTGCTTGAAATGGTATCCGCATATTTTGTATCGAAGTCTAGCCGATAGTAGTCCTTGCTAAATCAGCCGCTTGTTGTGATTTCTTCCATATTCTAGTCTTTTGTAGCTCTATGTGTTTTGTTAGTTATATGTATGCCCTAGAGGCCATTACTGTACATGAGATGTATATTGTAGTGGATGCTGGGACATATATAGGTAGGACTTTTTTGCTCGACATGATAGTACGCTATCTGGTTGCTCTTTATCCTAACATGTATACTTATTGTCTCTCTGTTACATGTTGATAAAGCCCTTAGGATGTGTACTCGACTTCCAGGACTGTGATGTAGATCATACTAGTGGGGCCTGGGTAGTCAATGAGTACATCCTTCAATGTTCCTAGTCGTGGGAATATCGAGACGGGGCATCGATATTCCAGAGTAGACTAGCGTATATCTTCTCGACCCATGTGATGGGCGATGGATGATCCCATATCCATTGGTGTTTGACATCAGAGATGGTATGCGGGTGCTCAGTGGTGACTGGGTACACTGAACGCACTCGTCGAGAACTCCCAGATGGTATTATACCTTACGTCAGATGGTAGTTCTCTGGTGACACTGGTACAGCTTAGTCTGTTGACCCGAGATCGTCTTAGAGTCTTGTGTGTCTCCCACTGTGCTTTGATTTCCACCCTACCACGGCTCTACTGAGTCGTGCAAACAGGTGGTTTTTGGGTACAACCCCGATTCACATGGAGGCAATGAGCGATAGGAGGGGATTCGTTGTAGGGTTCCTAGGCACCCTAATGAGGTCTTACAAGGCATCAACCATGCCAATTTCAAATTTAAACGGTGCCGAGAAACCCTAGAACGGATCGTTGGCTAGATTTCTAGGCGAAAATGAAACTAGTTTACATCTAAACAAAAGAATACGGAAATACAACCTTTGTAGATCCGGTTCTCCACCTCCATAGCTCCGCAACGAAGTATCCTCGCTGTCCAAATCGAAATCCGGGCTCTTGCGTCGGCTTCATCGGAGAAGAAGCGGGCTAGGTCATCGACGACGTGCCGAAGATGATCTACGTCGAAGCATCACTAGATCAAGCTCCACCTTCACCAAGCCATGAAAACTTGTGAAGGAAACACACTCTACTACTTGGCAAGAGGTAGAGGATGAAGAAATAGGAAGTGGGTAAACTTTAGAATTGGATTTCTCACTCTAATTCATCAATCACCATTGATGAAGCATGCTTTTCTTCTTGTGAAGAAGAAGAAGAAGATGAAGAAAGAAATATGATAAGTTAATTAAAAAGAATAGAAAAACAATACTTATCATAATTCTAACTATGCTTATGTGTAGAGAATTGACCAAGGTTAAAGGTATGGTTAGGGTTAAGGATGAGATAAGAATGGTGGACAAAGTCAAAGCTTCATGAAGCTTCAACTAAACAACAAATAAAGCCACCATTCTTTTCTCCTTTCCATTTATTTTCCAAAATGTATAAACAAATAAATAAATGAATAAATAAGTAATGGAAAAATAAAACCCTAATTATATGTTTAACCATGGTTTAATTCTTTACACTTAACCAAGTAAACATGTATCATCAAACATGATACAAACAAGTGCACAAAAGTATATCGCATATACAATGCGCACATCCGAGTGAGAAAATCCATCTTAAGTGAACCGATACTAGTTAATGCAAAATAATATATCAAATATATAATTATGCATTAAATCATTAAATCAACACTTGATTTAACGATCCGGTCATATCGCATATAACCGACTAGTATCCTATGTATCGGCTTATCGAATCAATACTTGATTCGATAACTAGGTTATATCGCATATAACCAATCGATACATTTATCGCGAGAATGAAATACGGTATCACATACACGCATGATTCTCGGTCCCGCACATATCTCATATGCGCTCCTATTTCGTTTCGCTTGAGCCAGGAAACCTCTGTGTAAGACTCTAAAGACTCGTCAATACGCCGGCAGCAGGTGATGATCATATCAAACACCCACAAGCCGCAAGCGGTCTGCTAAACGTAACGGCCACCCGGGTATTGAGCGATCAGAAGATCGACGAGCAAGCCCGCTCACACTCCTGTGAATCCAACCAGTAACACTACCGTACAGTCCGGTCTAATCGTCTGATATGTCGCATATCTCGCCTAGGGGTGGTAAACGTCAGACCCCAATAGCTCGATAAGTCGTGTCGATATGAGGTCTATAACAATTCGAGAAACTACTGGTAACACTTACCAGTAAATCTCAGCAACCCTGGCCAGGGATTTCCTGTTATAGCCAATCGAACACAGCGCAACATCAACCCCCTATACCGGGAGAGACGAATCCCCTCCTATCGCTCATTGCCTCCATGTGACTCAGGACTTTACCCAAAAACCACCGTTTTGCACGCCCTCTTGGACGTGGTAAGGTGGAAATCAAAGCATAGTGGGAACCACACAAGACTCTATGACGATCTCGGGTCAACAGACTACTCTGTACCAGTGTCACCAGAGAACTGCCATCTAACGTGAGGTATAATACCATCTGGGAGTTCTCGGCGAGTCCGTCCAGTGTACCCAGTCTCTACTGAGCACCCGTATATCATCTCTGATGTCAAACACCGATGGATATGGGATCATCCATCGCCCATCTGTATGGGTCGAGAACGTATACGCTAGTCTACTCTGGTATATCGATGCCCCGTCTCGATATACCCACGACTAGGGACTGTGAAGGATGTACTTATGGACTACCATGTCCCCACTTGTATGATCCGCATCATAGTCCACGTAGTCAAGTACACATCCTAAGGGCTTTACCAACATGTAACAGAGAGACAATCAGTATACACGTTAAGGTAAAGAGCAACCAGATAGCATACTATCATGTCGAGCAAGAAAGTCCTCCCTATATATGTCCCAGCATCCACTACAATATACATCCAATGTACAGTAATGGCCTCTAGGGCATACATATAACTAACAATCTCCCACTTTCACTAGGGCCATCTGTAGCAATGGTTGTAGTATCTCATACTCAACCATCCCATAAAAATCTCTCTCTGGGAACAGGCCTTTGTGAGTGGATCCGCTGTGTTGTCCTCTGAGTCTACTCTCCTTACCTCGATCCCTTAGAGATCAACCATCTCCATGATCAGGTGATACTGCCTTAGAATAAGTCTGGATCACTGATGGGACGGACGTTCCTTGGCATAAGCCGCAACTCCATTGTCACACAATTGGAGGAACATAGTTCATCTCATGAACCAATATACACCCAAACGGCTTCTTTGGTAGCATCTTAAGTAGCGATGTATCCTGCCTTTATCGTCTAGTATGTCACGGTATCTAGCTTGGAACTCTTCCAACATACCGTCCCTTTACTGAGGGTAAAGACAATGCCTGTGACTGACATTCAGTCGTCTTTATCACCCTGGAACCCTTCCAGTGATTCTCTCCAGGATCGATTGATATCATCTCACTACAACTAGTAAGAATCCTAACATCCAATTAAATCTATCTCATAGATCCAAAATCCAGGATTTAGTAGGTATCACTTTGATCCTATATGGAGAATCCTAGTGATAAGCGGAGATTGACCGAGCGTAGCATAAGAAACTCTTTTCTTATCAAGAGTATGTCATCCACGTACTTTACGAGGATCGTCACCATACTCCCTACTACCTTTTTGTTTATACAAGGTTCATCTACCATTTTGATGATGTCAACTTCTTTGACTAATTCATCAAAACAGATGTTCCAACTCCGCGATGCCTGCTTTATCAAATAAAGCATCTTGCACACGTTTCCGCTGCTCCCACTGTCTACGAAGCCCTCTGGCTGTGTACTTATAGACGCTCTCTTCCAAATCATCATTTAGAAAAGCAGTCAAGACACCCAACCACCAGATATCGTAGTCATGGTATGTAGCCGTGGCAAGTAGGATCTGGATGGACTTAAGCATAGATCCTTAGAAAAGGTTTCAACATAATCCACACCTGGTCAATGATGCAAACCTTTAACAAGTCTTGCTTTGAAAATCTCAACTTTTCCATCTACACCAAGTAATCTTCTCAAGATATACTTGCTCCTGATGGGGATTTAACCCTTCAGATATAGCAACCAAAGTCCATACTTTGTTGGTGTGCATGGATTCCATCTCAGATCGCTAAGCATCCAGCCATTCTTACAGAGTCTTACTCTTGATGGCCAGCTCGAAACTAGTTGGGTCATCATCTCATGATGCAATCCTCGCTCCCACTGTCATAGAGAAACAGAAGTATCTCTCAGGTGGGTGAGGAACCCTACTAGATCGGCGGAGAGGCTGAGGTTCGTTGGAATCTACTGAATCCTTTGGTTCTATCAAATCATCAGCTGCAGTTTGTATAGCTGGAACATTTCCAGTTCTACTTAACAGACCTTGCCTCGAGCGTGTCCGAATTTTGCTTTTAGACATAGGCCGGACAACCCCAAATCTTAACTAACTTAAGACATGGGCCCTTCCCATTCCATATCATATATGAAATGGTAGGCAACTGATTTGATTCGAACCTAATTCAATAGGTATGCAGCTTCTCAAGTGCATAACTCCCAAAAGGAAACAGGTAACTCAGTAGTACTCATCATAGAGCACACCTTATCATATAGGGTGTGATTGCTCCGCCCCGATACACCATCGTGCTATGGTGTATTCGGAGGAGTAATGCTGAGAGAGAATCTTATTCTCATTTAGAATAGTCCAGGAATTCCGTGCACAAGTATTCTCCTCCCTGATCTCATCATAGGACATAATACTTATACCCGTATTTTGGTTCTCTACTTCTCGGTTATATTCTGTGAATATCTCAAAAGGTTCGGACTCATGTTTCAGCAGGAACATATGACTGAATCTTGAGAGATTATCAGAGAATATAATGAAGTAATAAGAACCGGTCTTGGCATGTGTAGACTGGGGACCTACATACATCAACATGTATTATCCCAAGAGTTCACTAACTCTTTCTCTGTTTCCAATAAACAGAGCTGGTGTCATTATATCTTTGTGACATGACTGGCAAGTTTCACAAGATGTAGATTCAAACTGATTTAAATATGCATCTACATGTAACTTCAGCTAGTCGGGTCACATTGATCTGACCTAGTCTACAATACCTTAAGAAGGATCCGTTCATTTCTGAACTCTTCCTCTTATGTGTGTTCCATATACTAAGAACTGTAGTTTGATTTAGAACATCAATGCTTTTAGATAACGTGCCTGAACCGATCAACCTTTGATATAGGAAATGTTCAAAACATTATCCAACAATACAAAATTTTATCATTTCTTTACTAATAAAGAGACTGATATGATTTTGTATATCATGTTCGGTATCTAATAACATTCATTCAGAATCAATGTATTTGGAATACAGGGTGACAGTGACCAACAGACTTGGCTGCAACACTTGCCCCATTTTCTGCCTCATGAAACTTATCACCCGATCTCAGTTCTCTACCTATCTGTAGCCCTATGTAACAGATTACATATCTGGGATCCTGATCTGGTATCACATACCCAGGACGTAGAGGATACAGAGAAACAGTTCTTTGTAATGAACACACCCGAAAATGATGCATCAACATGCACTCTCTTCGTTTGGGCGGCACGGGAATTCTAGTAATCCCCAATTTCCTGCTCTGTCTTATAACAATTATAAGTTGGAGCGGGACCAACGTTCCCCAGCTCAGTATAACAAGCGGGTTCGATCAAATATCCGTATTATTATCTTGATTAAGGCGTGATATGGTCGCTACCTGGAGAGAGAGAGAAGAAAACACTCAGCGTGCGCTCTGTCAAGAATAGATTGGTTATTATTTTATCTAATCAGGATGGCTCCCACTGCTTTTTATCAAATCTTCCTTCAAACCCTAAAAGGAAAGACTAGTCGGGATTAATTACACACTACAAGTTCGCCAATCTTTCAGCCAGGCCAGTGTCGGTACTTTGAGGGAGGTCCCCCATGCTTTCGCACGAACCTAATTAATGTAAACCTCGTTTTCCCAGAGGCGTAACCCCGTTGACACCTTTCTAGACACCTACTTGATCAGCTAATTGTAATGTATAAAACTCTCCCAGGAGTAACACTTACTCGCAGCGGGTATCGGGATCCAACTATCTCATAGAAGGTATACAATCTCATTGCAAATTTCAACACTTGAAATTCCCGATAATATTTTGCCCCTAGCGTCCTATGACCTTGACGGAGGCCAAACAACCCATAGTCCGCTAGTCAAGTTCAACCCGTACATTTCTTGATTGAATTAAACCCACCCGCACGACCCTTGACGGAGGCCAAACAACGCCGTGCGAATACCCTAATCCAATCGCATCATATGCTAGCAGATAAGCACTAGTTAGCTACCGTACACTATGCCTTGACGGAGGCCAAACAACCACAGCACGAATACTAACTAGTACGTATCTGAAATGACGGAGGGCTACGTCAGGTTTTTCTGAAAACCTATTGTGTAATGAACTTGATATCGTTGTAGAATCAAATGATTTTGAAATGGAGTGTTTTTGATGCTTTTCTAGTTTTGCTAAAGGAGTCACTCCCGGTGAAGGGATCGTCGGTCCTTTCCTCGTCGAATGAGGTGCGGGATATATCATATATATCACTGTGCAAAGCAAAAACACTTAAAAGCAATCAAAAGACAAATCGAGTGTGTAGCATCTGCCAGTTATTGCTAAAGGAGTCACTCCCGGTGAAGGGATCTCGGTCCTTTCCTCATCGAATAAGGTGCAGGATATATCACATATACCGCTGTGCAAAGAAAGAACTGTAGCTACCTGTTTTATTTTGAAATTCGATTCTACAACATCTTAGGTTTCTTTTATTTCATTAATCAAATTAATGAAGTCCCATCATTTAAGTACCTAAACATCACTGATAAATACGACGTACACTTATGCCATCCGCATTCGCCTCGATGTCCCCTCGTGCACCGTTAGGTTAGGCAACTAACGACAGAGCGGGGCAGGGCTAGCGCGGGTGTAAAACATAAGTAACGCCTATATAATATATCATATATACTATATACTGTATCTATCACAGAACATCACATGATCACATCACAGATATCGCAGCAGAAGATTATCATATGAAATATTGGATATACTAGGACGTCCGTGTTTTCAATACGAGCCAGTATAAAACACGGATTCCACGGTCGTGATGAATAGCCAAACCCACACCCCTAGACCCCTACGAGAGCGGCAAGCAACCCTACCAATTCTAGAGTTAGGAGACCCGGACTCGACTCCTCGAGTTGGTCTCCCACTGGACTCCAGAACCCGGTTACTTGTGCTCCCCTCCATGGGTCTATCCTAGTACGGAAAAGTAAATAATATACAAACGGTGACAACTTCCGTAACCTGGAAGCGCCCCAAATAAAAGAATATTACATACAAGTTTTTACATGAATGAAAATGAAAAACACTCATCTCACATAAAAAAAACCCGGCTATTCAAACACGACGATCCAATATAACATATCTAGCAACACATAACATCACATGTCATCAACGTAAGTAAACATGCGCATCCCAATTGTCGTTGACATATAGCAACGAAACCGGCGATATCACATATTACACTTACGGTCACAGAAAAGAAAGTGTAAAACTACAACAGTTGGAATCCGCAACCACCTCAGACATCGCATGCCTGACCAAATGAATTACTTAGACATCGCATGCCTAACAATTATAAACCCCGCATTTTAGTCTCAAAATCGAAAACACTTTTCAATACCAAGTCGGGCAATTCAACAGGATTCCCGACATCCTGATCGAATGCTCGTCGCAAACTTCAGTAGACGGCCGCACCCCCGATACCGTCGACGAAGTGCACCAAGGCGGAACACCGCTGCCGCGAGCACCCGAACGGATGCTTTCGGCGACGGGGTTCTCCTACAGTCACTTGGTCGGGGCTATGGAGCGAGGCTGTCTATTAAGTTTATCGGCGAGTATCCGCGTACGCTACGTGATTGCGACAGACTTTTGATCACATCAAAATTCCGTGGCAACCGACCAAGTGAGACTAAACTGCTATGTTTATAATATTCATTCCGTTATCTCATAACTATTTGTGAATTCCAATTATTGTATCACATTCCAGATAAACAGAAAATGTTAAACTTTCCGATCGAACAATCGAACACCCAAGTTTTCCCGATACAATCCAACACATGAAATAAGTCTAACAACATTCAGTTCGTGCCTCAGTACCAACGGTCCAGCCGTAGAAGGGTCAAGCCAACACCTCACATGTGGCACGCCGTACTGCCCCAAACCCGAAGGTTCAAAGGGCAGTTCAAGACGGTCACATAATCGAGTTAAGGTTTGTTGTCTTCTAGAGGGTCCATCGCGTTACTTGCACTACTTAGAACGTCGTTAAACTACGGAAAAATCCAACACTTGGAAATTTCCCGACAGGGGAAAAATTGGGTATTTATATCCGGTCGAACTTTTTAACATATTCTAAAATTTATCCGGAAAGCCACATAGACAAAATCTGATACTCCGATCGAAACACCGAATCCCCAAAACAACCCCAGAATACTCATCTGTAGAGTCACATTAAAAATAACCAGAAAATATAGCAATCAATTATATGAATTACTGTGCAGAAAACATTAGTCAAAGGGACTGTATGACCGCGGAACCGCCGCATGTGAGGGCTTATGCCGCGGTTCCGCGCTGAAATATTTGAATTAGACCCTCGTATTTCACAGTAATTCAAATAAGACCCTGCTTATTTTTCTGCATATTTTTAATTCTCAAAAATCCACAATTTTCAAAAAAGGACAGAGAGCATGTTTGGTTTTGGGTTTCGGGTTCGTTCGGACTTCAAATTGCGTCTAGACTTCGCCTAAGGCTCTAGCTAGGCTCTGATACCACTGTAGGGTTCCTAGGCACCCTAATGAGGTCTTAAAAGGCATCAACCATGCCAATTTCAAATTTAAACGGTGCCGAGAAATCCTAGAACGGATCGTTGGCTAGATTTCTAGGAGAAAATGAAACTAGTTTACATCTAAACAAAAGAATACGGAAATACAACCTTTGTAGATCCGGTTCTCCACCTCCATAGCTCCGCAACGAAGTATCCTCGCTGTCCAAATCGAAATCCGGGCTCTTGCATCGGCTTCATCGGAGAAGAAGCGGGCTAGGTCATCGACGACGTGCCGAAGATGATCTACGTCGAAGCATCACTAGATCAAGCTCCACCTTCACCAAGCCATGAAAACATGTGAAGGAAACACACTCTACTACTTGGCAAGAGGTAGAGGATGAAGAAATAGGAAGTGGGTAAACTTTAGAATTGGATTTATCACTCTAATTCATCAATCACCATTGATGAAGCATGCTTTTCTTCTTGTGAAGAAGAAGAAGATGATGAAGAAAGAAATATGATAAGTTAATTAAAAAGAATAGAAAAACAATACTTATCATAATTCTAACTATGGTTATGTGTAGAGAATTGACCAAGGTTAAAGGTATGGTTAGGGTTAAGGATGAGATAAGAATGGTGGACAAAGTCAAAGCTTCATGAAGCTTCAACTAAACAATAAATAAAGCCACCATTCTTTTCTCCTTTCCATTTATTTTCCAAAATGTATAAACAAATAAATAAATGAATAAATAAGTAATGGAAAAATAAAACCCTAATTATATGTTTAACCATGGTTTAATTCTTTACACTTAACCAAGTAAACATGTATCATCAAACATGATACAAACAAGTGCACAAAAGTATATCGCATATACAATGCGCACATCCGAGTGAGAAAATCCATCTTAAGTGAACCGATACTAGTTAATGCAAAATAATATATCAAATATATAATTATGCATTAAATCATTAAATCAACACTTGATTTAACGATCCGGTCATATCGCATATAACCGACTAGTATCCTATGTATCGGCTTATCGAATCAATACTTGATTCGGTAACTAGGTTATATCGCATATAACCAATCGATACATTTATCGCGAGAATGAAATACGGTATCACATACACGCATGATTCTCGGTCCCGCACATATCTCATATGCGCTCCTATTTCGTTTCGCTTGAGCCAGGAAACCTCTGTGTAGGACTCTAAAGACTCGTCAATACGCCGGCAGCAGGTGATGATCATATCAAACACCCACAAGCCGCAAGCGGTCTGCTAAACGTAACGGCCACCCGGGTATTGAGCGATCAGAAGATCGACGAGCAAGCCCGCTCACACTCCAGTGAATCCAACCAGTAACACTACCGTACAGTCCGGTCTGATCGTCTGATATGTCGCATATCTCGCCTAGGGGTGGTAAACGTCAGACCCCAATAGCTCGATAAGTCGTGTCGATATGAGGTCTATAACAATTCGAGAAACTACTGGTAACACTTACCAGTAAATCTCAGCAACCCTGTCCAGGGATTTCCTGTTATAGCCAATCAAACACAGCGCAACATCAACCCCCTATACCGGGAGAGACGAATCCCCTCCTATCGCTCATTGCCTCCATGTGACTCGGGACTGTACCCAAAAACCACCGTTTTGCACGCCCTCTTGGACGTGGTAAGGTGGAAATCAAAGCACAGTGGGAACCACACAAGACTCTATGACGATCTCGGGTCAACAGACTACTCTGTACCAGTGTCACCAGAGAACTGCCATCTGACGTGAGGTATAATACCATCTGGGAGTTCTCGGCGAGTCCGTCCAGTGTACCCAATCTCTACTGAGCACCCGTATATCATCTCTGATGTCAAACACCGATGGATATGGGATCATCCATCGCCCATCTGTATGGGTCGAGAAGGTATACGCTAGTCTACTCTGGTATATCGATGCCCCGTCTCGATATACCCACGACTAGGGACTGTGAAGGATGTACTTATGGACTACCATGTCCCCACTAGTATGATCCGCATCATAGTCCACGTAGTCAAGTACACATCCTAAGGGCTTTACCAACATGTAACAGAGAGACAATCAGTATATACGTTAAGGTAAAGAGCAACCAGATAGCATACTATCATGTCGAGCAAGAAAGTCCTCCCTATATATGTCCCAGCATCCACTACAATATACATCCAATGTACAGTAATGGCCTCTAGGGCATACATATAACTAACATTCGTCTCTCCCGGTATTGGGGGTTGATGTTGCGCTATGCTCGACTGGCCATAACTGGAAATCCCTAGCCAGGGTTGCAGTGATTTACTGGTAAGTGTTATTAGTAGTTTCATGCTTGTTATGGACCTTACATCGGCATGACTTATCAAGCTGCTGGGGTCTGACGTTTACCACCCCTAGGAGAGATATGCGACATATCAGACGAACAGACCGGACTGTGCGGTTATGTTACTGATTGGATTCGCAGGAGTACTAGCAGGCTTGCTTGTTGATCTTCTGATCGCTCAATACCCGGGTGGCCGTTACGTTTAGCAGACCGCTTGCGGCTTGTGGGTGATTGATATGATCATCATCTACTGCCGGCGTATTGACGAGTCTTTAGAGTCCTACACAGGGGTTTCCTGGCTCAAGCGAAACGGAGTAGGAGCGCATATATGATATGTGCGGGACCGAGATTGATACGATATGAGATACCGTATTCTATTCTCACGATTTGTGACATTGATCGGTTGTATGCGATATAGCCGGGTTATCGGATCAAGTGTTGATTCGATAAGTTGTTACACATGATATTAGTCGGTTATAGACGGGTTATTAAATCAAGAGTTGATTTGATAATTTAATGTATAATTATATATTTGATATATTACATTACATTAACTAGTATTAGCTCACTTAAGATTTATTTTCTCACTAGATTGTGCACATTGTTTATATGTGATATATGCAAGTGTACATGTTTGTATCATGCTTGATGATATATACAAGATGGGTGTATGAGACTTATATCAAGTTTAGGTTAAATTAGGGTTTACTAATTTCCTAACAAATAACAAAAGCGATGAGACTTTGGTCAAAGTTATCAAGCTTCATGAAGCTTGTATGCAACATTGACAAAGTCAACTCTTTTGTCATTCCTTAGGATATTAGTTAACCCAACCCTTAACCACATACTTTGGTTAATTCTCTACATGAGTTAAGCATGTGTAGGGTTCCTAGGCACGCTAATGAAGTCTCACAAGGCATCAACCATGCCAATTTCAAATTTTATGAGTGCCGAGAAACCCTAATACGGATCGTCGACTAGAATTTTAGGCGAAAAAGGAAACTAGTTAACGACTTAACTAAAAGTTAGATGCTACAACCTTTATAGATCCGGTTATCCACTTCCTTGGCTCCACGTAGTCTTCCCCTCGCTGTCCATCTCGAATCCCGGACTCTCGCATCGGCTTCATCGGAGAAATGAGCGGAATGGTCGTCGGCTACGATGCCGAAGATGATCTACGTCGAGGCTTCACAAGATCAAGCTCCGACTTCACCAAGTTGTGAAACTTGAGAAGAAAACACCCTTCACTACTTGGCAAGAGGTAGAGGGTGAAGAAATAGGAGGTGGGTTCACTTTAGAATTGGATTTCTCACACTTTTGCTCAACATGCCATTAATGGTGGCAAGCTTTTTCTTTATCTCATGAAGAAGAAGAAGATGAATATGATTATGATAAGTGTTTAAAATGAAAAAGAAAATTAATACTTATCATAATGTAAACCATGGTTAGGTGTAGAGAATTGACTAAGGTTAGATGAATGGTTTGGGTTAAGCATGAAGACAAAAATGGTCACTTTGGTCAAAGCTTCATGAAGCTTCAACAAGCTTCAAGAAAGAAAGCAACCATTTTGTTTTCTTTTGCCATTTCCTTTTTTAATCCAAATTAAAAAGATAAAAGAATGAATAAATAAAAACCCTAACCATTTACTTAACCAAGGTTTAATTCTTTACACTTAACCAAATGAGCAAGTATCATCAAACATGATACAAACATGTGCATAAAAGTATATCACATATACAACTTGCACATCAAGTGAGAAAATCCATTTAAAGTGAACCAATACTAGTTAATGCAAAGTAATATATCAAATATACAATTATACATTAAATCATTAAATCAACACTTGATTTAACGATCCGGTCATATCGCATATAACCGACTAGTATCCTATGTATCGGCTTATCGAATCAATCCTTGATTCGATATCTAGGTCATATCGAATATAACCAATCGATACATTCATCGCGAGAATGGAATACGGTATCACATACACGCATTATTCTCGGTCCTGCACATATCTCATATGCGCTCCTATTTCGTTTCGCTTGAGCCAGGAAACCTCTGTGTAGGACTCTAAAGACTCGTCAATACGCCGGCAGCAGATGATGATCATATCAAATACCGACAAGCCGCAAGCGGTTTGCTAAACGTAACGGCCGTCCGGGTATTGAGCAATCAGAAGATCGACGAGCTAGCCCGCTCACACTCATGTGAATCCAACCAGTAACACTTACCGTACAGTCCGGTCTGTTCGTCTGATATGTCGCATATCAAGTCTAGGGGTGGTAAACGTCAGACCCCAATAACCGATAAGTCGTGCCGATGTGAGGCTCATAACAGGTTGAGAAACTACTGGTAACACTTACCAGCAAATCTCAGATCAGCCCTGTCCAGGGACTTCCCTGTTACGGCCAATCGAGCACAGTGCAACATCAACCCCCAATACCGGGAGAGACGAAACCCCTCCTATCGCTCATTGCCTCCATGTGACTCGGGACTATACCCAAAAACCACCGTTTTGCACGCCCTCATGGACGTGGTAAGGTGGCGATCAAAGCACAGTGGGAATCACACAAGACTCTATGACGATCTCGGGTCTCCATACTAACCTGTACAAGTGTCACCTGAGAACTGCCATCTGACGTGAGGTATAATACCATCTGGGAGTTCTCGGCGAGTCCGTCCAGTGTACCCAGTCTCCACTGAGCACCCGTATACCATCTCTAATGTCAAACACCAATGGATATGGGATCATCCATCGCCCATCTCATGGGTCAAGAAGCGTATACACTAGTCTACACTGGTATATCGATACCCCGTCTCGATACACCCACGACTAGGGACCTTGAAGGATGTACCTATGGACTACCATGTCCCCACTAGTATGATATGCATCATAGTCCAGGTAGTCAAGTACACATCCTAAAGGCTTTATCAATATGTAACTATAAAACAGTTTAAAGAGACAAGTGTACATGTTAAGATAAAGAGCAACCAGATAGCATACTATCATATCGAGCAAGAAAGTCATCTCTATATATGTCCAAACATCCAATATAATATACATCATCTGTACAATACTGGCCTCTAGGGCATACATACAACTAACAATCTCCCACTTGCACTAGGGCCAGCTGCTGTAGTATCGCATACCGAGCATCCCGAAGAGTCTCTCAAATTGTATCTGGGGAATGGCCTTCGTGAGTGGATCCGCCGTGTTGTTCTTCGTGTCAACCCTCCTAACCTCGATCTCCCGGCGATCAACTATCTCCCGGATCAGGTGATACCGCCTCAGAATATGCCTAGATCGCTGATGGGACCTGGGTTCCTTGGCCAAAGCCACCGCTCCATTGTTATCGCAATACAAAGGTATTGGATGCTCAATGGATGGAACCACTCCAAGTTCAGTAATGAACTTCTTGATCCAGACAGCCTCTTTAGCAGCATCGTCGGCAGCGATGTATTCAGCCTCCATCGTCGAGTCTGCCACGGTTTCCTGCTTGGAACTCTTCCAGCTAACCGCCCCTCCGTAAAGGGTAAAGACAAATCCCGACTGCGACTTAGAGTCGTCCTTATCACTCTGGAAGCTGGAATCGGTAAAAGACTCCACTTGGAGTTCTCCGTTACCATACACCAAGAGCATCTCTTTAGTCCTTCGTAAGTACTTGAGAATGCTCTTCACAGCTGTCCAGTGACTCTCTCCAGGATCAGCTTGATACCTGCTCACTACACTTAGGGAGTATGCTACATCAGGTTTGGTACATAGCATCGCGTACATGATAGAGCCTACAGCCGAAGCATAGGGTATCCCTTGCATGCGAGCTCTCTCCAAATCAGTCTTGGGAGACATCTCTTTAGAGAGAGTGACTCCAAAGATCGTGGGCAAGTTCCCACACTTGGATTCTTCCATACTAAACCTCTTTAATATGGTGTCAACGTACCTGGATTGGGACAATCCCAATATCCGTTTGGATCTATCTCTATAGATCCTAATTCCCAATATGCAGGAGGCATCACCAAGATCTTTCATTGAGAATCTTTGTGATAAGAAGAGCTTGACCGATTGCAGCATAGGAATATCATTTCCTATCAAGAGTATGTCGTCCACGTACAATACGAGGAAGACAACCTTACTCTCTGCTATCTTCTTGAAGATACAAGGTTCATATGGGTTTTTGACGAAATCAAACTCTTTGATAACGACGTCAAAGCAGATGTTCCAACTCCGCGATGCTTGCTTTAATCCATAAATGGATTTAAGCAGCTTGCACACCTTCCCGCTGCTCCCACTGTCTACGAAGCCCTCTGGCTGAGTCATGTACACGCACTCTTCTAAATCACCATTTAGAAAGGCGGTCTTAACATCCATTTGCCAGATTTCGTAGTCATGATATGCAGCGATGGCAAGCATGATCCGGATGGATTTAAGCATAGCCACTGGAGAAAAGGTTTCGTCATAGTCCACACCTGGTCTTTGGCGAAAACCCTTTGCTACAAGTCTAGCTTTGAAAGTCTCCACTTTCCCATCTACACCAAGTTTTTTCTTGAAGATCCACTTGCTCCCGATGGGTTTTACCCCTTCAGGAGAAACATCCATAGTCCATACTTTGTTGGTGTACATGGATTCCATCTCGGACCGCATAGCATCCAGCCATTTCACTGAGTCCCTACCCGTGATGGCCTGCTCGAAGCTAGTTGGGTCATCATCCTCCATGATGCAATCTTCGCTTCCACCGTCAATGAGAAAACCGTAGTATCTCTCAGGTGGACGAGAAACCCTGCTAGATCGGCGGAGAGGCTGGGGTTCGTCGGGTACTACTGAATCCTCTGGTTCTACTAAATCTTCAGTTATAGTTTGTGTTGCTGGAACCTCTTCCAGTTCTACCTCAATGCCACTAATCTGTTTCATAAGAAAACCTTTTTCTAAGAAAGTGGCATGTCGAGAAACAAACACCTTTTGTTCCTCGGGGTGGTAGAAGATATACCCTTGTGAATTTTTGGGATATCCTACAAACTTACATAAGACTGATCTTGCCTCGAGTTTGTCCGGATTTTGTCTTTTGATATAGGCTGGACAACCCCATATCTTAACATACTTAAGAGATGGTCTCTTCCCTTTCCATATCTCATATGGAGTGGTAGGCACTGATTTGGTAGGAACCATATTCAATAGGTGTATGGCTGTCTCAAGCGCATACCCCCAGAAGGAAATAGGTAACTCAGCTGTACTCATCATTGAACGCACCATATCTAATAGGGTGCGATTCCTTCGTTCCGATACACCGTTGTGCTGTGGTGTATAAGGTGGAGTAAGCTGAGAGAGAATCCCATTCTCTTTTAGATAATCTTGGAACTCATTGCTCAAGTATTCTCCTCCTCGATCAGATCGAAGGATCTTAATACTTTTGCCCGTTTGGTTCTCTACTTCTTGCTTATATTCTCTGAATTTCTCAAAAGCTTCAGACTTGTGTTTCAATAGGAACGCATGCCCGTATCTAGAGAGATCGTCAGTGAATGTAATGAAGTAGGAAGAACCATTCCTGGCATGGGTAGACATGGGACCGCATACATCACTATGTACCAGTCCTAAGAGTTCAGTAACTCTTTCTCCGTGTCCACTAAACGGAGCTTTGGTCATTTTTCCTTTGAGACATGAATGGCAAGTATCATAAGATGATAATTCGAACGGATTCAAATAACCATCCTTATGTAACTTAGCCAGTCGTGTCGCATTGATATGACCAAGTCTACAATGCCACAAGTAGGATTCGTTCATTTATGAACTTTTCCTCTTGTGTGTGTTTTGTATATTGAGGACTGTATTTTGATTTAGAATGAATATGCCATTATGTAACGAGCCTGATGCAATCAACTTTTGATCTAGGAATATGTTCATAACATTATCCTGTACTACAAAATTATATCCTTCTTTACTCAATAAAGAAACTGATATAATGTTGCACATCATGTTCGGTATATAATAGCACTCATTCAGAATCATTGTATCACCACTTGGTAATACTAGGTGATATTCGCCAACTGCTTTGGCTGCAACATTTGCACCGTTCCCTACTTGAACGGAATGATCACATTTTCCCAGTTCTCTACCTTTACGTAGCCCATGTAACTGTTTACATATGTGGGATCCTGATCCGGTATCTAATACCCAGGACGTAGGGTGAACTGAGAAACAGTTCTCAATAACTAACACACCTAAAGAAAATGTATCAACATGCATGTTCTTTTGGGCGGCTTGAGAATCCAGATATTCTTCTATTCCCTGTTCAGTCTTATAACTCTTATAAGAAAGAACGGGTCCAACGTTTCCCTGCTCAGTATAATAAGCGGGTTCAGTCAATACATCCATATTATTATCTTTGTTAGGGCATGAAATGGTCGCTACCTGGAGAGAGAGAGAAGAAAACACTTTAGCGTATGCTCTTGCAAGATCAGATTGGTTATTATCTTATCTAATCAGGATGGCTCCCACTGCTTTTTATCAAATCTTCCTTCAAACCCTAAAAGGAAAGACTAGCCGGGATTAATTACACACTACAAGTTCGCCAATCTTTCAGCCAGGCCAGTGTCGGTACTTTGAGGGAGGTCCCCCGTGCTTTCGCACGAACCTAATTAATGTAAACCTCGTTTTCCCAGAGGCGTAACCCCGTTGACACCTTTCTAGACACCTACTTGATTAGCTAATTGCAATGTGTAAAACTCTCCCAGGAGTAACTCTTACTCGCAGTGGGTATCGGGATCCAACTATCTCATAGAAGGTATGCAATCTCATTGCAAATTTCAACACTTGAAATTCCCAATAATATTTTACCCCTAGTGTTCTATGACCTTGACGAATGCCAAACAACCCATAGTCCACTAGTCAAGTTCAACCCGTACATTTCTTGATTGAATTAAACCCACCCGCACGACCCTTGACGAATGCCAAACAACGCCGTACGAATACCCTAATCCAATCTGCATCATATGCATAAGCAGATAAATACTAGTTAGCTACCGTACACTACGCCTTGACGAATGCCAAACTACCGTAGCACGAATACTAAGTAGTACTTATCTGAAATGACGGAGGGCTACGCAGGTTTTCAGAAAACCATGAGCGTAATGAACTTGATATCGTTGTAGAATCAAATGAAGTTTTTGAAATGGAGCGATTTTGAGGCTTTTCTAGTTTTGCTAAAGGGGTCACTCCCGGTGAAGGGATCGTCGGCCCCTTCCTCGTCGAATGAGGTGCGGGATATATCATATATATCACTGTGCAAAGCAGAAACTATAGAAGCAATCAAAAACAAACCGAGTGTGTAGCATCTGCCAGTTATTGCTAAAGGAATCACTCCCGGTGAAGGGATCTTGGTCCTTTCCTCATCGAATAAGGTGCAGGATATATCACATATACCGCTATGCAAAGCAAGAACTGTTGTAGCTACCTGTTTTATTTAAAATTTGATTCTACAACATCTTAGGTTTCTTTTCTTTCATTAATCACATTAATGAAGTCCCATCATTTAATTCACCTAAACATCACAGATAAATACGACGTACACTTATGCCATCCGCATTCGCCTGGATGTCCCCTCGTGCACCGTTAGGTTAGGTAACTAACGACAGAGCAGGGCAGGGCTAGTGCGGGTGCAAAACATAAGTAACGTCTATATAATATATCATATATACTATATAAAGTATCCATCATAGAACATATCGCATGATCACATCACAGATATCGCAGCAGAAGAATCATATGAAATATTGGATATACTAGGACGTCCGTGTTTTCAATACGAGCCAGTATAAAACACTGATTCCACGGTCGTGATGAATAGCCAATCCCACACCCCTAGATCCCTACGAGAGCGGCAAGCAACCCTACCAATTCTAAGGTTAGGAGACCCGGACTCGACTCCTCGAGATGGTCTCCCACTGGACCCTAGAACCCGGTTACTTGTGCTCCCCTCCTTGGGTCTATCCTAGTGCAGAAAAGTAAATAATATACAAAGGGTGACATCTTCCGCAACCTGGAAGTTCCCCAATAAAAGAATATTACATACAAGTTTTTACATGAATGGAAATGAAAAACACTTATCTCACATAAAACCCCCGGCTATTCAAACACGACAATCCAATATAACATATCCAGCAACACATAACATCACATGTCATCAACGTAAGTAAATATGCGCATCCCAATTGTCGTTGACATATAGCAACGAAACCGGCGATATCACATATTACACTTACGGTCCAGAAAAGAAAGTGTAAAACTACAACAATTGGAATCCGCAACCTCCTTAGACATCGCATGCCTAATCAAATGAAATACTTAGACATCACATGCCTAACAATTATAAACCCCGCATTTTAGTCCCATTATCGAAAACTCTTTTCAATATCAAGTGAGACTAAACCGCTAGATTTATAACATTCATTCAGTTATCTCATAACTGTTTGTGAATTCCAATTATTGTATCCCATTCCGGATAAATAGAAAATATTAAACTTTCCGATCGAACATTCGAACACCCAAGTTTTCCCGAGACCGTTCAACACATGAAATAAGTTCGAAGACATTCACTTCATGCCTCAGTACCAACGGCCCAGCCGTAGAAGGGTCAAGCCAACGCCTCACATGTGGCACGCCGTACTGCCCCAAACCCGAAGGTTCAAAGGGCAGTTCAAGACGGTCACATAATCGAGTTAAGGTTTGTTGTCTTTTAGAGGGACCATCGCGTTACTTGCACTACTCAGAACGTCCTTAAACCACAGAAAAATCCAACATTTGGATATTTTCCGGCAGGGGAAAAGTTGGGTATTTATATCCGGTCGAACTTTTTAACATATTCGAAAATTATCCGGAAAAACACATAGACAAAGCTTGATAATCCGATCGAATCATCGATTTCCAATACAACCCCAGAACACTCAACTCTTGAGTCAATTTAAAAATTCCCAGAAAACTCAGCATAATAAAATAGGAATTACTGTGCAAACATGGAAGGGTGACGTCATGATCAGGCCGCGGAACAGCGGCAGAAGCCAGGCTTCTGCCGCGGTTCCGCCGCACTTTGGACTCATCATTTTGAAAATTTTGCACCTTAATTCTTATAATTCCCTGCTGAATTTTTTAAGCATTTTTAATCTGGAAAAAACCCAGTTTTTAGAAAAAGTCCAGAGAGCACTTAGGTTTTTAGGGTTTCGGTTCGATCGGGTTTCAAACGTCGTCTACACTTCGCCAAAGGCTCTAGCTTGGCTCTGATACCATTGTAGGGTTCCTAGACACGCTAATGAAGTCTCACAAGGCATCAACCATGCCAATTTCAAATTTTATGAGTGCCGAGAAACCCTAATATGGATCGTCGACTAGAATTTTAGGCGAAAAAGGAAACTAGTTAACGACTTAACTAAAAGTGAGATGCTACAACCTTTGTAGATCCGGTTATCCACTTCCTTGGCTCCACGTAGTCTTCCCCTCGCTGTCCATCTCGAATCCCGGACTCTCGCATCGGCTTCATTGGAAAAATGAGCGGAATGGTCGTCGGCTACGATGCCGAAGATGATCTACGTCGAGGCTTCACAAGATCAAGCTCCGACTTCACCAAGTTGTGAAACTTGTGAAGAAAACACCCTTCACTATTTGGCAAGAGGTAGAGGGTGAAGAAATAGGAGGTGGGTTCACTTTAGAATTGGATTTCTCACACTTTTGCTCAACATGCCATTAATGGTGGCAAGCTTTTTCTTTATCTCATGAAGAAGAAGAAGATGAATATGATTATGATAAGTGTTTAAAATGAAAAAGAAAATGAATACTTATCATAATGTAAACCATGGTTAGGTGTAGAGAATTGACTAAGGTTAGATGAATGGTTAGGGTTAAGCATGAAGACAAAAATGGTCACTTTGGTCAAAGCTTCATGAAGCTTCAACAAGCTTCATGAAAGAAAGAAACCATTTTGTTTTCTTTTGCCATTTCCTTTTTTAATCCAAATTAAAAAGATAAAAGAATGAATAAATAAAAACCCTAACCATTTACTTAACCAAGGTTTAATTCTTTACACTTAACCAAATGAGCAAGTATCATCAAACAAGATACAAACATGTGCATAAAAGTATATCACATATACAACTTGCACATCAAGTGAGAAAATCCATTTAAAGTGAACCAATACTAGTTAATGCAAAGTAATATATCAAATATACAATTATACATTAAATCATTAAATCAACACTTGATTTAACGATCCGGTCATATCGCATATAACCGACTAGTATCCTATGTATCGGCTTTTCGAATCAATCCTTGATTCGATATCTAGGTCATATCGAATATAACCAATCGATACATTCATCGCGAGAATGGAATACGGTATCACATACACGCATTATTCTCGGTCCTGCACATATCTCATATGCGCTCCTATTTCGTTTCGCTTGAGCCAGGAAAGCTCTGTGTAGGACTCTAAAGACTCGTCAATACGCCAGCAGCAGATGATGATCATATCAAGCACCCACAAGCCGCAAGCGGTCTGCTAAACGTAACGGCCATCCGGGTATTGAGCGATCAGAAGATCGACGAGCTAGCCCGCTCACACTCCTGTGAATCCAACCAGTAACACTTACCGTACAGTCCGGTCTGTTCGTCTGATATGTCGCATATCAAGTCTAGGGGTGGTAAACGTCAGACCCCATGTCACGACCCGAAAGAGCACGTGACTGGCCCTTGAACCATATGAAGTCTATAGGACCCCATCTGATCCAAGTAAGCCAAAAGCCCAGCAATCTAAAACCATTTTAAGAGTAAATAAGGAAAACTGTTTTTGAAAAGTAAGGAAATCATGTTTGGAAATCAAAGTTTTTAAATAACTAAGCCGAATATGCATTTTTTAAAATGTGTAACCTTTCCGGAAAATTTCGGCAGAGTTTCCTTTGTAAAAACTGGCCCCGAACGGGGTACAACAAGAATAATATATATGAAATGATAAAAGGCATCCCCAAGCGGGAGCTAGCTCTTCGTCCATCGACGGTCACAACCACGCAAGCAATAATAATATACAACGCCAAAGGGCGAGGATCAAAACCCAAAAAAAAAAGAAACTCAAACAGCCAGAAAACCGTAATAATACTAGCGCGACTCTAAGGTCGAAATAAAACAACACTGTTTTCTAAGTCTGAAACAATATACAAGTTTTGGTTGATGGAAATTCTAGATACAATAAATGATACATGAACAATGGCGGTTCTGATACAAAAGAACCCACCTATCCAAGCAAGTCACCCATAAGGAAGCAGTGTGCCAGAAATGCCGCTATGGAATCTGTACGGCAAAAACCTGCAAGGACTGGGGCACAACGGGGGTGAGTTGCCAACTCGTGAATAGAAAATATCTACAAGCAGAGATCGAATGCATGACCCATCCTAGGTCAATACGATCAGATATAAATAAACCTCAATATGAATAAAGCTGAAGCATGCTAAACTGGCAATGTAATCTCTACATGAGTGTAATGCCAAGTGCTCGTGCTAGTGCCTCAGGTAATAGCATGTCATGAATATGAGGTATGATCAATGTAATCAAATCTGCACACACGTGGATCCCGTCCACTCGTCACCCAATGACAATAACCATCATGCAAGTAAATATCATGAAACCTGTGCATGGAAATATGAGGATATAACCCACCCGTGTCCCTCACGATACGTCAAAATCATGGAACCGGAGTGCCCAGCATCGGCACTCGAAAACATCATGAAAACTGTGCCCAGCATCGGCACGTAAATCCTCATATATCGGGCTCCGTCAGTCCGGATCGGCCCGCGGGCTCTGTCTGCGGTATCGGCCTTCGGCCCCGGCAGGACGCCCAAATCTATCCATCGACTCTGGTCAGTATCCTCCGGATAACCGCCAGGTCCAACCAATCACCGATAGGTACTCGCCCGCCTCCAGGCTCAATCGGCAAAGCTCATCGATCATCTTGCCGAGGGGAACCATACCGGGTCCACCATGTACCCGCAATCGGCTCATCCACTCCTCGATTCGGGTTTCACATGTCGCTCTCAGCACCGAGAAAACACATGGTGGACGCACTGAAATATCATATCAAGGGTAACCGGGTTTTTAAAGCAATGACATATTCTCTTTTGAAACACTCTTGGTTCCCAAATCCAGAAATATCATAGAAACAACATATCTCAATGCGTATAATCAAAAGCATGAAGTATGCGACATGTAAAGGAAGGTATGCATATCATCATGTCATGCAAGGATCATATACTGAATGCAATAGTACTACAGTGTAGTGACATGGCAATTATCGATGATGAGTGTGTGAGCCGGCAACAAGTGTACGTGGAACATATGCATCATCGATAATGGTGCTGGTGTCCTAGCAGCATGACTGAAATATAACCACAGTACAAGCGATGCAATGCAAATAGCATGAATATGCGGAATCGAATAATCAACGCAAAAGTAAAGAATCTACACCAATCTGTACAAGTCATGCAGGGGTGCCATTTGAAATAAGACGAATCAGGGCTTTTGGAAAAACAAGGGCTATGGTGTTTTAAGAAAAGATACATCATTTGAAAATATCCGTATGACCCTTCTGCCTATCTTTAAAATATCCCCGATTCGTTAGTTTGAAATAGGTATGACTCGGTCCAGTCTAATGTCTACTAAGTAATCTAGACAGGAGGGGTAAGAAACCACCTAATCTGAGTCAATATATATAGATATGATAGTCGGTGATCCCGCCTCAATAATATATTGTAAGATATCCTCGAGTCATGAGTGCCAATCTATCATCAATATCGGCTCGTACGGTAGATCGTCGTACGGCATCCCAATAGCTGGGTAGGGGTCAATATCACAGTACCTCATCACATATCAGGTATCACTATCATCAGATCGCATAATCTGGGGTACTACTCTAAGTCTAGTACAAATCGATACCATCTATAAAAATATGAATGCGGGTAAAGCACATGTCCAAAGGCCCGCTAAAACTATCATATCGCACCTCGAAGACAAGCTATGTCACATCGCCGATCTCACGGCCTCACATCAAGTATCATCTCAAACCACGTATCATCCTCAAATCCCGTATATAAACACATAGTCCCATACCCATGTGTAGATATACGCACCATCATATGCACTCTAATAAATAAAAGAATGAATGAAAGTATGTGTGTAAATGTATGTGTGAGTGCAACCACTACTCTAGGGTTCGCACTATACTAAACCAATATATTCTTATCATCAAAATATCATTATTACCATCAATAACCCTAAACAACACATAATAAATATTCGTGTGTATACGTATTCGTATATATCACCACGGACTGCGGGGGTGCTATACGCCATCCACCCGACTTCTCCCCGTAGATATAAATCTACTCACATTGCTTCTCGTGTGCCAAAGCCGATGTCGCTATCTTCACCTCCTTTGCCTCAACATCACGCGGGGTACCTACAAGTATATCACAATGCTAAAGCACATGAAAATCACATCGGAAACCAAAATAGCACACGCTACCCGCATAGGTAAAAACCTATCGGCTCGCATGTAAACACAATCAAAATCCACTTGTCGTTGACGTCCAAACGCCACCCGACAGGAATGAATCACCAAATACCAAAATCCATGCTAAAACAAGTCCTAAATTATACACCAACATAGGAAAATCAACCCAGATTTCACCCTAGATGGAATCAGTCAAAACTAGACATACTCAGGGTCAAAACTAGAGGAAATGGGGGCATTTACAGAAAACGAGGCAATTCCTTAAAATACCTTATTTTAGAATTTTCCATAATTTTTCCCCATTTATCTGTATTTAATTATACCAGAAAATTAAAATATTCATTAAAATAATATTAAATTATAAAATTTCCCAAAAATCATATTTTATTATTTTGAAGACGTTACAATCTACCCCCCTTAAAGAAATTCGGTCCCCGAATTTAAATTTAAACCCCCAAATACTAAAATATATCAATACAAATTCCAAGTTATCGGGGCTCCGAAATCATTTATACATAAAACATCATAGCGCAATGCATGCGCATGAGTACTGAGCAGATAACTCAAAAGCAACACTCCATCAAGCATCCGCAATCATCGGAGTCATGGTAACGACACAATGTCAAATCCAATACAAAATCAATATGATATGGACCAAGACTATACATGTAGACACCCAATCTATACATGTAATTAGCTGATGCAACTGTATGCCAAATCTTTTTAAGTCGCTGTGCGATGCGCGTAACACTGCACAGTGGCGGACGTTTCTCATAAGAAAATAACTATATATTTGTATATATATCCTTTGTTTAATAAGCACGTTCCACCATTTTGAAAATAATCAGAAGGGTTTCCTTGTTTTTAAAACGTTTTGTGTCATATCGGACACGTAGGTATATACTGAGACTATAGCTCGCTTTTCGGAAATCCCTTCGATAACTATCGATGCATGCAAAATATATCCAGGCACTGTCCACTGACTAGTCCTGCTCAGTATGAAAGCAAATATCCCACATCATAAAAATGTACTGCTCCAAAAGGAATAAATTCCAAAAATGCACATAACACCACCCTGTGCGTCTGACGCGCACGGAAATCAAAATCCATATATGCGCTAAACATGTGCACAAAACAACATCTAGGTGCAACGGGTGTGGACGAAGCATCTGTCATAGGCAACATGTGTGCCTGACAGCCAAAACAGATGCATCTGACATGCACGAAGAATCTCGATTTAGTGCATCTGGTGTGCCCCAAAATCGTATCTCAAAACATGCGCCCAACATGCGCGAAAATCCAAATCGGTGCATCCATCATGCACGAATGAAAATCTAGACCCTGCGCACTCAATATGCACGGAATCACAAAATCCAATAGCAACGTCGAATATGCGTAAGTCCAGTCAAAAGCACGGAGTGCAAGAATCCACATCAATATCACAATCAAAATCGACATACCGAAAGGCATCAAATCGAAGTCAGGTGCAATCGTAATGCACAAAATATAAATCCGGTGCAACAAAGGCACGAAATATAAATCTGATGCGATAAACGCAAGAAACATAAAACTGGTGCGACGAATGCACGAAGTATAGAACTGGTGCATCCCATGCACAAATACCAAGCAATAACTCAAATACGTAAGCAGCAACACCAAGTGTATCCAGATATGAAGAAAATCATAAACGTGTGCAGCTGCGGGCACAAAACACATATCGATGCACTACAAGCACATATAAGCTATACCGAGTGCAAAATCAAAACACTAAAATTACATGAAACTCTGCTGGAAGCGTAAATCAAATCACCAGCATAAAATGGGCATGAAATCGCAATCAACAGCTCAAGAGTAATAACTATGTACAAGGTATAAATACCCAGTAGGTGCAACCATGGTGCACAAAATCAAATATCATGAAACTCAGTCATCAAGACTAAATCATGCGAATAGATCGCCCAAAATACCGAAATCCAAAGCAACGGATACGTGATAATCAAATCACAAAATCACAAATCATAATTACCGTCGTCGGTATACCCTCCTTCAGGGTCGAGAAGGTACCGGTACATCCGATGCTAGCGGCGCAAGATATCTACTTGCCTCTTGCTCGCGGCTGGCGTCCTCTGCCTCTGGTTCCTGATCTTTCCTGTAGATTACCAACTCGCAATCCATCGGCTCATCGGCCCGGTCAGGTGTGCTGACAGGAACGATTCTGTTCTTGCACTTCCATGGTCATCTCTCGGTCAATCCTCACGACCGCTCGTAAAGCAGCACATCTCTGGCGCCGACCTCAGGTCCTCTGAATGCATATCACACATCCGATCCTGGGTGCAACTCTTATTGCAGCAGTGTACTGGAAGGAATCCTACTCAAGGTCTCTTCTGATCTTGCCTAAGCCAAACTGTAAGGAGGCTGGTACTCTGGCGAAATCTTTTCTCGCTCTCTGGACCTCTGCGTCCTTAGTACAACATCTCCTCGGAAGCTGGTCGCATCTCTGCGCCTCTGTATGCATGTCCGGCCTTTAATCTTAACGGGGTGTAGTGACAGCTCTCCTGCCTCTCGCACGAACTTCTCGTCCCGCTTGTCTATATCATCGACCATTCGACGTCGCGTCTTTATCTGCACACTGCAATGTCCTCGGCTACGGTCCACCCGAAGTCTCTAACACGGACTCGAAATCACGAACTCAGTATCTTCATCACTCAGTAGAAGATATCTAGCCGAACACGTCCTCAACGTGCATGTCACATCTCTGATGTCAGCGGAGTGGAACGTCATCTCGTCGAAATCTCGTGCGAACTCTTTACTCCACCTTGCTCCAATATCGACTGGTTCGGACTCATCTCATCATGGCTACACAGACTGCGCTCCGACGGCTATGCTCGTATCTGGAGTCTCCCAAGCAGTGTCCCATCACATGATATCCGAATGATGTCGAATCATCCGATCGACTCGTCAGAACCTCACAATCCCCCAAGAGCTCAACATCTCGGGTACAGTTTAATAGTATCGAGTACATGCCACAGCGTCGGTGGTCCAGCCGTAGAAGGGCAAACCCAAGCCTCACTAATGGCGCCGAGGAACTGCCGCAAACCCTAAGGTTCAAAGGCTTTCACACAGTCATTAAGTCGAGTTAGGGTTTCATTCTTCTAGAGGGTCCATAGAATCACCTGCATGTCTTTCCGTATACTTTAAACTTGGAAAATGGGTTCCTGACCTTCGATCGTCTCAATCGACTCTCAACGAATCTGCGTGAAGTCGCCTCTAGCTGGAATCAATCTATCTGATGACCCCGCATCGGGGTAAGCGAACGAACCACATGTCCTAGTCATTAATCCTCGGTGACTAGCGACTCACTATCACATCTCTAAGAATATGCTCATGCTGCAGTAGCTCCAATCATCTGGGCGATATCTCATCACTCGCAGCAACAAGTGGCTCATTCGTCGGTACGCTAAGCAGCGCCTCAACCATCATGAATAAGCGATACATCAACGGTCATCACATCCTGGCTGGCCTCTATCAGTGGCTCAATCCTCTGGTACCGTCCGGTACATCCTAGAAATCTCACAGCAGCGATCTGTCAAACGCCCATAGTGCGGAAACACAAAATACGAAGCCTCAATGCAACCGTATGTCTCTGAAATCACGCCCCAGTCAGCCCTCGTCCCCGACGAGCTCATGCTGACAACTCGAGCCGTAGCTCACTCTGCCCGTGCAATCGCGGCAGCAAAACCATAACCAGTATCAATGAAGATAGATCATAGGAAGGAATATGACACAATGCAAGGAAATGTACAACCTAAGGTTTCTTAAGCGGAGTGGCGTGTCGTAAGTATGCCGCGGAACATACCCACGGTACGTCACTCTACTTTAGTCACCTATTCCATCAACCAAGGGTCATCCTACACGACGAAAGTTCGGGTCTAATACCCCCTCGACTAAGTCTAAGTTCCGTAAGGTCAAGCCTAAGTTCCTTATATAGATAACGCCCTAGGCTCCACATAGTCAAACTTAGACTCGAACCAAGGTCAACCTAGCGCTCTGATACCAACTTTGTCACGACCCGAAAGAGCACGTGACTGGCCCTTGAACCATATGAAGTCTATAGGACCCCATCTGATCCAAGTAAGCCAAAAGCCCAGCAATCTAAAACCATTTTAAGAGTAAATAAGGAAAACTGTTTTTGAAAAGTAAGGAAATCATGTTTGGAAATCAAAGTTTTTAAATAACTAAGCCGAATATGCATTTTTTAAAATGTGTAACCTTTCCTGAAAATTTCGGCAGAGTTTCCTTTGTAAAAACTGGCCCCGAACGGGGTACAACAAGAATAATATATATGAAATGATAAAAGGCATCCCCAAGCGGGAGCTAGCTCTTCGTCCATCGACGGTCATAACCACGCAAGCAATAATAATATACAACGCCAAAGGGCGAGGATCAAAACCCAAAAAAAAAAGAAACTCAAACAGCCAGAAAACCGTAATACTACTAGCGCGACTCTAAGGTCGAAATAAAACAACACTGTTTTCTAAGTCTGAAACAATATACAAGTTTTGGTTGGTGGAAATTCTAGATACAATAAATGATACATGAACAATGGCGGTTCTGATACAAAAGAACCCACCTATCCAAGCAAGTCACCCATAAGGAAGCAGTGTGCCAGAAATGCCGCTATGGAATCTGTGCGGCAAAAACCTGCAAGGACTGGGGCACAACGGGGGTGAGTTGCCAACTCGTGAATAGAAAATATCTACAAGCAGAGATCGAATGCATGACCCATCCTAGGTCAATACGATCAGATATAAATAAACCTCAATATGAATAAAGCTGAAGCATGCTAAACTGGCAATGTAATCTCTACATGAGTGTAATGCCAAGTGCTCGTGCTAGTGCCTCAGGTAATAGCATGTCATGAATATGAGGTATGATCAATGTAATCAAATCTGCACACACGTGGATCCCGTCCACTCGTCACCCAATGACAATAACCATCATGCAAGTAAATATCATGAAACCTGTGCATGGAAATATGAGGATATAACCCACCCGTGTCCCTCGCGACACGTCAAAATCATGGAACCGGAGTGCCCAGCATCGGCACTCGAAAACATCATGAAAACTGTGCCCAGCATCGGCATGTAAATCCTCATATATCGGGCTCCGTCAGTCCGGATCGGCCCGCGGGCTCTGTCTGCGGTATCGGCCTTCGGCCCCGGCAGGACGCCCAAATCTATCCATCGACTCTGGTCAGTATCCTCCGGATAACCGCCAGGTCCAACCAATCATCGGTAGGTACTCGCCCGCCTCCAGGCTCAATCGGCAAAGCTCATCGATCATCTTGCCGAGGGGAACCATACCGGGTCCACCATGTACCCGCAATCGGCTCATCCACTCCTCGATTCGGGTTTCACATGTCGCTCTCAGCACCGAGAAAACACATGGTGGACGCACTGAAATATCATATCAAGGGTAACCGGGTTTTTAAAGCAATGACATATTCTCTTTTGAAACACTCTCGGTTCCCAAATCCAGAAATATCATAGAAACAACATATCTCAATGCGTATAATCAAAAGCATGAAGTATGCGACATGTAAAGGAAGGTATGCATATCATCATATCATGCAAGGATCATATACTAAATGCAATAGTACTACAGTGTAGTGACATGGAAATTATCGATGATGAGTGTGTGAGCCGGCAACAAGTGTACGTGGAACATATGCATCATCGATAATGGTGCTGGTGTCCTAGCAGCATGACTGAAATATAACCACAGTACAAGCGATGCAATGCAAATAGCATGAATATGCGGAATCGAATAATCAACGCAAAAGTAAAGAATCTACACCAATCTGTACAAGTCATGCAGGGGTGCCATTTGAAATAAGACGAATCAGGGCTTTTGGAAAAACAAGAGCTACGGTGTTTTAAGAAAAGATACATCATTTGAAAATATCCGTATGACCCTTCTGCCTATCTTTAAAATATCCCCGATTCGTTAGTTTGAAATAGGTATGACTCGGTCCAGTCTAATGTCTACTAAGTAATCTAGACAGGAGGGGTAAGAAACCACCTAATCTGAGTCAATATATATAGATATGATAGTCGGTGATCCCGCCTCAATAACATATCGTAAGATATCCTCGAGTCATGAGTGCCAATCTATCATCAATATCGGCTCGTACGGTAGATCGTCGTACGGCATCCCAATAGCTGGGTAGGGGTCAATATCACAGTACCTCATCACATATCAGGTATCACTATCATCAGATCGCATAATCTGGGGTACTACTCTAAGTCTAGTACAAATCGATACCATCTATAAAAATATGAATGCGGGTAAAGCACATGTCCAAAGGCCCGCTAAAACTATCATATCGCACCTCGAAGACAAGCTATGTCACATCGCCGATCTCACGGCCTTACATCAAGTATCATCTCAAACCACGTATCATCCTCAAATCCCGTATATAAACACATAGTCCCATACCCATGTGTAGATATACGCACCATCATATGCACTCTAATAAATAAAAGAATGAATGCAAGTATGTGTGTAAATGTATGTGTGAGTGCAACCACTACTCTAGGGTTCGCACTATACTAAACCAATATATTCTTATCATCAAAATATCATTATTACCATCAATAACCCTAAACAACACATAATAAATATTCGTGTGTATACGTATTCGTATACATCACCACGGACTGCGGGGGTGCTATACGCCATCCACCCGACTTCTCCCCGTAGATATAAATCTACTCACATTGCTTCTCGTGTGGCAAAGCCGATGTCGCTATCTTCACCTCCTTTGCCTCAACATCACGCGGGGTACCTACAAGTATATCACAATGCTAAAGCACATGAAAATCACATCGGAAACCAAAATAGCACACGCTACCCGCATAGGTAAAAACCTATCGACTCGCACGTAAACACAATCAAAATCCACTTGTCGTTGACGTCCAAACGCCACCCGACAGGAATGAATCACCAAATACCAAAATCCATGCTAAAACAAGTCCCAAATTATACACCAACATAGGAAAATCAATCCAGATTTCACCCTAGATGGAATCTGTCAAAACTAGACATACTCAGGGTCAAAACTAGAGGAAATGGGGGCATGCACAGAAAACGAGGCAATTCCTTAAAATACCTTAGTTTAGAATTTTCCATAATTTTTCCCCATTTATCTGTATTTAATTATACCAGAAAATTAAAATATTCATTAAAATAATATTAAATTATAAAATTTCCCAAAAATCATATTTTATTATTTTGAAGACGTTACACCCCAATAACCGATAAGTCGTGCCGATGTGATGCTCATAACGGGTCGAGAAACTACTGGTAACACTTACCAGCAAATCTCAGATCAGCCCTGGCCAGGGACTTCCCTGTTACGGCCAATCGAGCACAGTGCAACATCAACCCCCAATACCGGGAGAGACGAAACCCCTCCTATCGCTCATTGCCTCCATATGACTCGGGACTGTACCCAAAAACCACCGTTTTGCACGCCCTCATGGACGTGGTAAGGCGGAGATCAAAGCACAGTGGGAATCACACAAGACTCTATGACGATCTCGGGTCTCCAGACTAACTTGTACAAGTGTCTGAGAACTGCCATCTGACGTGAGGTATAATACCATCTGGGAGTTCTCGGCGAGTCCGTCCAGTGTACCCAGTCTCCACTGAGCACCCGTATACCATCTCTGATGTCAAACACTAATGGATATGGGATCATCCATCGCCCATCTCATGGGTCGAGAAGCGTATACGCTAGTCTACACTGGTATATCGATGCCCCGTCTCGATACACCCACGACTAGGGACCTTGAAGGATGTACCTATGGACTTCCATGTCCCCACTAGTATGATCTGCATCATAGTCCAGGTAGTCAAGTACACATCCTAAGGGCTTTATCAACATGTAACTATAAAACAGTTTAAAGAGACAAGTGTACATGTTAAGATAAAGAGCAACCAGATAGCATACTATCATATCGAGCAAGAAAGTCATCTCTATATATGTCCAAGCATCCAATATAATATACATCATCTGTACAATACTGGCCTCTAGGGCATACATACAACTAACAGCATGAGGGCTTAACTCAACCATGATGCAATAATTAAAAGGATAAGTTTTCATTTGGATGAATTATCCTTTCATCTTCTTCTTCATCAAGCTCCATGAAAAGCTTGCTTGCTTTAATGGTGCCATGAGAAAAAGTGTGAGAAAATCAATTCTAAAGTGAGCCCACTTCCTACTTCTTCATCCTCTACTACTTGCCATGTAGTAGAGTGTGTTCTCTTCACAAAGTTCATGACCTAGTGAAGGAATAGCTTGAGTTAGTGTCTCCTCGACGTAGATCATCTTCGTCCTCGAAGTCATCGAAGCAAGCACGTTCGTTCTTCTTGTGAAGTTTCTCTAGAGTCCGGAGTTCATGATCGCAGCGATGGGGATATCTACACGGAGCTAATGAAGTGAAGGACCGGATCTACAAAGGTTTTAATCCCTTTCACTTAGTAGTAAAGTAGTTTGCTATCTTTTGGTTTCACCTTATCTCTAGTAAACGATCTTGCATAGGGTTGTTCGGCACATCTATTTTTTGAATCGGGCATGGTTGATGCCTTGTTGAACCATGTTTGTATGCTTAGGATCCTTACAGTGGTATCAGAGCCTAGCTAGAGATTTAGGCGAAGTGTGTTAGAAATCCGATCGAACCCCGAAACCCTAATCTATACCCTTCTCTGTACATTTTTTAAAACTATGGTTTTTTCCAAATTAAAAATACTCAAAAAATTCAGCAGGGTTTTCTAGGAATTACTGTGCAGCACGTGACCCCAATTCGACCAAAGCGCCGCAGAACCGCGGCCGTACCTGGCTTGCGCGGCGGTTCCGCGGCCAAGAAGGTGAATTAAGGCACGTGGTTTGCACAGTAATGTCCGTCTGTAATTTCTGTGTTTTCTGGGTAATTTTAATTTATACTCAAGAGTTGAGTTTTCTGGGTTGTATTTGGGACTCGATGATTCGATCGGAAAGTTTAACTTCGTCTATGTGTTTTTCCGGGTAATTTTAGAAAGTGTTAAAAAGTTCGACCGGATATCAATAACTCACTTTTTCCCGACCCGGAAAATTTCCAAGTGTTGGATTTTTCCGTTGTTTAAGAATGTCTAAATCGTGCAAGTAACGCGATGGACCCTCTAGAAGACAACAAACCTTAACTCGATTATGTGACCGTCTTGAACCGCCTTTTGAAACTTAGGGTTTGGGGCAGTACGGCGTGCCACATGTGAGGCGTTGGCTTGACCCTTCTACGGCTGGACTGTTGGTACTGTGGCATGAAATGGATGTTTTTAAACTTACCTCAAGTGTTGAGCTATTTGGGAAAACTTGGGTGTTTGATTATTCGATCGGAAAGTTTAACATTGTCTATTTATCTGGAATGTGATACAATATTTGGAATCCATAAATAGTTATGAGATAACTGATTTGAATATTATAAACATAGCAATTTAGTCTCAATTGATCGGTTGCCACGGAATTTTGATACGATCAAAAGTGCATCGCAATCACGTAGCGTACGCGGATACTCGCCGGGTAAACTTAATAGACAGCCACGCCCCATAGCCCCGACCAAGTGACTGTAGGAGAACCTCGTCGCCAAAAGCATCCGTTCGGGTGCTCGCGGCAGTGGTGTTCAGCCATAGTGCACTTCGTCGACGGCATCCGGGGGTGCGGCCGTCTACTAATGTTTGCGACGAGCATTCGATTTGGATGTCGGGAATCTTGTTGAATTGCCCGACTTGATATTGAAAAGAGTTTTCGATAATGAGACTAAAATGCGTGGTTTATAATTGTTAAGCATGCGATGTCTAAGGAGGTTGCGGATTCCAACTGTTGTAGTTTTACACATTCTTTTCTGTGACTGTAAGTGTAATATGTGATATCGCCGGTTTCGTTGCTATATGTAAACGACAATTGGGATGGGCATATTTACTTACGTTGATGACATATGATGTTATGTGTTGCTGGATATGTTATATTGGATCGTCGTGTTTGAATAGCCGGGGGTTTTTATGTGAGATGAGTTGTTTTTTCATTTTCATTCATGTAAAAACTTGTATGTAATATTCTTTTATTGGGGCACTTCCGGGCTGAGGATGATGTCACCATTGTATATTATTTACTTTTCCGCATTAGGATAGACCCAAGGAGGGGAGCACAAGTAACCGGGTTCTAGGGTCTAGAGGGAGACCATCTCGAGGAGTCGAGTCCGGGTCTCCTAACTCTAGAAATTGGTAGGGTTGCTTGCCGCTCTCGTAGGGGTCTAGGGGTGTGGGATTGGCTATTCATCATGACCGTGGAATCCGTGTTTTATACAGGATCAAAATAAAACACGGACGTCTTAGTATATCCAATATTTCATATGATATTTTCTGCTGCGTTATCTGTGATGTGATCTTGTGATTTGTTCAGATAGATATTGTATATAGTATATATGATATATTATATAGACGCTGCTTATGTTTTACACCCGCGCTAGCCCTGCCCCGCTCTGCCGTTAGTTACTTAACCTAACGGTGCAGATGGGACATCGAGGCGAATGCGGATGGCATAAGCATACGTTGTATTTATCTGTGATGTTTAGGTGGACTTAAATGATGGGACATTCATTAATGAGATTAATGAAAGAAAATAAACCTAAAAGATGTTGTGGAATCGAATTTCAAAAACAAGGTAGCTCTAGTTATTGCTTTGCGTAGCGGTGTTCCTTGTAGAACATCCAGCACCTCATTCGATGAGGAAAGAGCCGAGATCCCTTCACCGGGAGTGACCTCTTTAGCAATAACTAGCAGATGCTACAACCTTCGGTTTGTCTTTTGACTGCTTTTCTAGTTCTTACTTTGCATAGTGGTATTGTGAATATCCTGCACCTCATTCGACGAGGAAAAATCCGAGATCCCTTCACCGGGAGTGACCTCTTTAGCTAGCGAAACTAGCAAAAGCCTCAAAAACACTCCATTTAAAACCATTTGATTCCGCAACGAGATCAAGTTCAAAGCGTTAAAGGTTTTCTTAAAAACCATACGCAACCCTCCGTCATTTTAGGAAGTAGAGTACTTAGTATTCGTGCTGTGTTTGTTGACCATAGTCAAGGCACAGTGTATGGTAGCTAAGTGATGTCTTCCTACACAGCATATGATGCAATTAGTTAGGACAGTCGCGTGACTTTGTTGACCTTAGTTAAGGGTCATGTGGGTGGGTCTAATTAATCACGAAATGACGGGTAGAGCTTGACTAGTGCTTATGATTTGTTGACCATAGTTAAGGTCATAAGTGCTAGGGGTAAAAACCTTTATCGGGAGTTTCAAGTGTTGAAATTTGCAATGAGATTGCATACCTTCTATGAGATAGTTGGATCCCGATTCCCACTGCGAGTAATTGTTACTCCTGGGAGAGTTTTGCACTTTACAATTAGCCGATCAAGTAGGTGTCTAGAAAGGTGTCATTGGGGTTACGCCCCTGGGAAAACGAGGTTTATTTTAATTAGGTCCGTGCGAAAGCATGGGGAACCTCCCTCAAAGTACCGGCACTGGCCTGGCTGAAAAATTGGCGAACTTGTAGAGTGTAATTAATCCCGACTCGTCTTTCCTTTTAGGGTTTGAAGGAGAATTTGATAAAAACAGTGGGAGCCATCATGATTAGATAAAATATATAACCAATCTAATCTTGCAAGAGCGCACGCAGAGTGTTTTCTTCTCTCTCTCTCCAGGTAGCGACCATGTCACGCCTTAATCAAGATAATAATATGGATGTATTGACTGAACCCACTTCTTATACTGAGCTGGGGAACGTTGGTCCCGCTCCAACTTATAATTGTTATAAGACAGAGCAGGAAATTGGGGATTACTAGAATTCCCGTGCCGCCCAAACGAAGAAAGTGCATGATGATGCATCTTCTTCGGGTGTGTTCATTACAAAGAACTGTTTCTCTGTATCCTCTACGTCCTGGGTATTAGATACCGGATCAGGATCCCGCATATGTAATCTGTTACATGGGCTACAGAAAGGTAGAGAACTGAGAACGGGTGATAAGTTTCATGAGACAGAAAACGGTGCAAGTGTTGCAGCCAAGTCTGTTGGTCACTATCACCCTGTATTACCAGAATACATTGATTCTGAACAAATGTTATTAGATACCGAACCTGATATACAAACATCATATCAGTCTCTTTATTAGTAAAGAAAGGATATAATTTTGTATTGATGGATAATGTTTTGAACATTTCCTATATCAAGAGTTGATCAGTTCAGGCACGTTATCTAAAAGCATTGACGTTCTAAATCAAACTACAGTTCTTAGTATACAGAACACATACGAGAGGAAGAGTTCAGAAATGAACGAATTCTTCTTGAGGCATTGTAGACTAGGTCATATCAATGCGACCCGACTAGCTAAGTTACATTTAGATGCATATTTAAATCAGTTTAAATTTACATCTTATGAAACTTCCAGTCATGTCACAAAGATAAGACGACCATAGCTCCGTTTACTAGAAACAGAGAAAGAGTTAGTGAACTCTTGGGACTGATACAAAGTAATGTATAAAGGTCCCTAGTCTACATATGCCAGGACTGGTTCTTTGTACTTCCTTACATTCACTGATGATCTCTCAAGATTCGGACACATGTTCCTGTTGATACACATGTCTGAAGCTTTTGAGAAATTCAAAGAATATAAGTCAGAAGTAGAGAACCAATACAGGTATAAGTATTATGTCCTTTGATGTGATCAGGGAGGAGAATACTTGAGCACGGGATTCCTGGACTATTCTAAAGGAGAATGAGATTCTCTCTCAGCATTACTCCTCCGTATACACCAAAGCACATAGGCGTATCGGGGCGGAGCAATCGCACCATATTGGATATGGTGTGCTCTATGATGAGTAAAACTGAGTTACCTGTTTCCTTTTGGGGGGTTATGCACTTGAGAAGCTTCATACCTATTGAATTGGGTTCGAATCAAATCAGTGCCTACCACTCCATATGAGATATAGCATGGGAAGAACCCATCTCTTAAGAAAGTTAAGATTGGGGGTTGTCCGGCCTATGTCAAAAGCAAAATCCGGACAAGATCGAGGCAAGGTCAGTTCTGTAGAACTGGAAGGATATGCAGCTATACAAACTACAGCTGATGATTTGATAGAACCAAAGGATTCCATAGTCTCCAACGAACCTCAGCCTCTCTGCCGATCTAGCAGGGTTCCTCATCCGCCTGAGTGATACTTTGGTTTCTCGATGACAGTGGGAGCGAGGATTGCATCATGAGATGATGACCCAACTAGCTTTGAGCAGGCCATCGAGAGTAAGGACTCTGTAAGAATGGCTTGATGCTTAACGATCTGAGATGGAATCCATGTACACCAACAAAGTATGGACTTTGGTTGCTATATCTGAAGGGTTAAATCCCCATCAGGAGCAAGTATATCTTGAGAAGATTACTTGGTGTAGATGGAAAAGTTGAGACTTTCAAAGCTAGACTTGTTAATGGTTTTCGTCATCGACCAGGCGTGGATAATGATGAAACCTTTTCCAGTGGTGTAACGTTTTAAAAATAATTAAATAAATAATTAAATAAATAAAATCGTTTAAGTGAATTTTATAATTTTCGGTAAAGTAAAATATAGTTTTCATAAAACTAAACCGTAATTATTTTTCATTATAAATTTAAAAATAGCTATTTTAATTATGTAATTACTAGTAAATGGTGTTTATTTAGTCACTTATAAATTTATAGTTTAATTAAATATTTTTCCTAAATTAATTATTTTAAATATTAACATAGGCTTATTTATGCATTAAATTAGTGTAAATTACAAATTTGAAATGGGTTAATTTTACAAAATGAACCATTACATATTAGAATCAAGTGTTTTTATGCAAAATTCTTTTTCAAATATTTTCATGATTCTAGATTTTTCTAGGATCAAATTGTATAAGAAGAAAATTATTAAATAAAGAATTTCATGAAAAGACATAAAGATGATGATATTTTGGAGAAGTTTCTACACCATTCCTCATTAATTTCTTTCTCTCTTTTTCCCACCCTAAGTGGTCGGCCTGCTCATCCCTTGGCTGCCCCAAAAATCCACCCCCTTCACTTTGCATACAAAATCAACAAAATTCCATCAAAAATTCCAAAATAAACCTCAAAATCCATATTCAATCTTTATCCAATATTCTTTAAACCTTTTGGCATGGATCTTGGATATGGAAACCATTATTTTGGAGGCTTATTTTCATGTTTGGATTTCATGTTGTGGAGGTATAAATCTCATTCTTTTGATTTATTGTTATTTAATGTTTCTTTCTAGCATAATTAGATTTAATAAATTAATTCTATCTACAAGTTTTAAAATTCAAGTTAGGGTTGTAAAATTTAGTTATGGCTTTTATTATGAGTAGGGTTATATTATGTAGTTTAACATTTTTTATGGGATGGAAAATCTTGCATGGTTGTTGAATTATAATTTGTTCATTCCAATTTGTTAAATTAAGTATTTTTGCTAACTAGGTTTCTATAAAACATAATTATTGGTGATATAAAATTCTAATTAAGGTTGTTATCACTAGATTCTGGTTTTAGTGAGGATATTAACTTGTCAGTAGAATGGAAAACTGTATGTCAATGTGCAACACCCTACGAGTTGCGGGGAGGCGGAAATATGAAAAACGATCTTGTTTATTAAGCGAACATCGACTAACCGAAGATCTTTGCTAAACGATAATTAACAAAAAGCATAGAGTTCTAAGCTACTATGTTAAAAGATTATACCAAACGATTCTAGTCCTTCGTCTTTACGATCTCTATGGCCTCCTTGGATCTCCACGTCCTCCTCGGCTTCCTTTCCGTGATAGACGATCCACCCGAGAACCCTAATCCAAGCTATAACCTCTAAAGTTGAGGTTACTTAGTTTCTCTAGTTGCTAATAAAGAAACTAAGATGATGTAGAGATTGGTTATGGAGTGTTTAGTCTTTCCTAATCCTTGTTCTCAACTCATGAGTGGTAGGATTAGGGTTTGGTGAAGGAGAGAGAGCTTGAGGAGAGAGAAGGTGGAGATGATAATGATATGAGAAAAGCTTCTCACTTGAATGTATAAAACATAATGAAATATCAAATAATATCAATTAAATGATTATTCACCATGCTTTATTTATTCAAGAAGAGTGATTCATCATGTGAGTCATTAGATCATTAATGATGCATTAATGATATGATGATTCATATGAATGAGTCACTAAAGCAATTAATGAAAATGCCACCTTAGCCCCTCATGTCACATCCTTCTAGAAGCTTCTCGGAAATTACGAGAACGCTCCTCGCATCCGTGAAAACACGGAAAACTTTAGACTGTATAAATCCAATAACCCGATACTAGAATCTGGCTTAAACCAAAGCCGGCTAGTAAAAACTGTCCGAATGTCGTACGTGCGTTTAAACACGTATGCGTCCGAACCTTTGTCGTAAAACCATACGACCTCTATATCCTTTCGCCTGGGTTTGGGAAATCTCTATGTGGGACTCTAAAGACTCGACTACTACGCTGGTAGTGGGTTTAACCACAGACCGCAAGCGGCACTAGCTGTACGTAACGGTCCCCAGGTAGTTGTCGATAAGAAAGCCAATGAGGTAATCCATCCGAAATCCTACTGAGCCTGTCCGTGACAATATCCGCGTAGTCCGGTCTGTTCGTCTAAGAGTATCGCATGTATGGTCTAGGGAGGTGGTGGACGTCAGACCCCTAATAACCGTACAAGTCGTGTCGGCATGGCTTAAGACCATCCGAGAATCTACTGATCAGTCCATCAGTAATTCTCAATCAGCCCTGGCCAGGGACTTATGGTAAGGACCAATCGATCACCGTGTGATATCAACTCCCTATACCGAGAGAGACGAATCCCTAACAGTCACTCACTGCCTCCACATGGCTCGAGACTGTGCCCAACTAAAACCTGTTTGCACGACTCCTTTGAGCCGTGGTAGGGTAATAATCAAAGCACAGTGGGAACTCACACGAGAAAAATGATGACTTTAAGTCAACGGACTATCTGCACACATGTCACCTGAGAACTGCTATCTAACGTTAGGTATAATACCATCCAGTCAGTTCTCGGCGAGTCCTGTCTGGTGTACTCACATCCAGTGAGCATCTGTATACAATCTGTTGGAGATAGTGCCCTCAGAGTCAATTATTAGGTCACAGGTACGTAATTGTAATGATTGATGGAGGACCTATCCCGGTAGGACAGTCTTACTCGAGATGATAGTATGCTATCTGGTTTACCTTTATCATCGTGTACTGCTTTAAGTGACCTGACACGTCGCTATTACACGTTGATAAAGCCCCTAGGATTCTTGCTTGACCACCAGAAGTATGAGGGCGATCATATAAGTGGGAGTTGGGGGTCTATAAGCATATCCTTAAAAGGTCCCTAGTCGTGAGAGTTTCGAGACAGGGCATCGATTCTCCATAGTAGACTAGTGTATACAGTCGAGACCCCGACGAGGGGCGGTGGCCGGTCTCACAAGCCACTGGTGTCAGTTGGATCACCTAAGATGTATACAGGTGCTCATTGGGTTATGAGTACACCGGACTGGACTCGCCGGGAACATGCTAGTTGGTCATATACCAGACGTCAGATGGCAGTTTCCTGGTGACATGTGTGCAGGTTAGTTCATCGACCTGGGGATCGTCATTTGTCTCGTGTGAGTTCCCACTGTACTTTGATTACTACCCTACCACGGCTCAAAGGAGTCGTGCAAACAGGTTTTAGTTGGGTACAGTCCCGAGCCACATGGAGGCAGTGAGCGTATCTTCAGGGGTTCGTCTCTCCCGGTATTGGGGGTGAGGTCGCGCTGTGTCTAGGAGAGCCATTACACGAAGCCCTCGGCCGAGGCAAGGAGATTTACTGGTAGGTATTCCAGTAGTATCTCAGGGTGTTCTGGGCTACACTCCGACACGACTTGTACCGCTTTTGGGGTCTGACTTTTACCAACCCCCTAGGCCCGCCATGCGATGCTCATAGACGAACGGACCGGACTGTACGGATATTGTCACTGACAGGCTCAGTAGGGAGTTAGGCTGAGTTCGCTCACAGACGTCCCTTTTGGTCAATACCTGGTAGCCCGTTATGTATTGGCTTATACCTCTAACGTGCTAGTGGTTAAATCCACAACCAAGGTGTTGATGAGTCTTTAGAGTCCCCCACATTCAGTTACTCAGCTTTCGGGCGAAAGGTTGTAGAGGCCGTATGGAGATATGGCAGGGTCCGATCAGATACGTGTGGTATTGCACGGATCAGGATCGGACAGTCTATACTATAGGCCGTATGGTTATATGGCAGGGTTCGATCAGATACGTGCGGCATTGCACGGATCAGGATCGAACAGATATTACTAGCCGGCTTTGGTTTAAGCCGGATCCTAGTATAGTACAGTGTAGATTTTGTCTCATTGCATTTGTATTTCGGTCGGAATATAAATGCGGGTGTGTATGCACAGTATCGGGGTTTTCCTGTAATTTATTACGGGACCAGTTTTCTGGAGTTGCCAGTTTGCTTTCCGTTTCGGCCGATTTCCATTGTTCCGTTCATTGGCCGAAGACTGGTGGAGGAGGGCTTACTTGCATTGTTGCAAATAGGCATTTGTGGAGGGGGTTCTTTGCATCTTGTTGCATCATGATGGCTTTCATGATGTGCACCATCCCTTGACTTTGCTTCATGATGGTGTCATGATGGCTTGACCTTTGTTGTGATGATGAGGTTGGTGGAGTATGGCTTTGTTGATAATCATTTCTTTTGCATGATAGCTTTCCTCTCTCTCTCTCTTGGATTAGATGAGAATGGCTCCCATTTGATTCACTCTCCCACTCACTCCATTCTCTCCATTCACATGTCATGGCCGGCAAAAGCTTGAGGGGGGCTATCCCAATTTTTGATGGGGTGATTTTGGTTGATATCATATCATTTTCTTCACCAAAATTCCTAAGAAAAACTCCTTGTATCATCCCTCCACCAAAAGGCAACCTCCACTACCCCAAAGTGAGACTTGAGTACTACATATTCTACAGCGAACCTTGGGCACGTTGAGTAGCCGGCTTCGTGCCCGAGTTGCCTCGGCATTGAGGTGGGAGCCCGTAAAAGAAGTAGGCGATGTGGTGCACTTCCGGCGATGAGGAGGAGACGGGACATTCCGCAGGAGATCGGGACGACGACGAGATGACCGGAGGACTCGGATCTGTCGGTATACTTCTCTTCCCTATCTTGTAGTTAGCTAGGACTAATTAATGGTTCGATCCGGGTATTAGTGCGCGGCGGTTTGCCAGTTCCAGAAAAATTTAAGTTTATCACCGCTTCCGCATTTGGCCGTCGGATTGACGGCCGGGGCGCCGCCGTGCACTTACAGTGGTATCAGAGCCTCGCCATTAACTTAGTCTAGCTTTGTGTAATGTGTTTTTCAGTTCCGATCGATCGAAATGTCCAAAAACCCGTATTTGCTCACGACAGTTTTCTGTTGAATTTTTTTGGTCCCCAAAAATTTTTCAGGTTGTATAAAAGTACTGTACAAGATGACATAAGACTTCTGGGAAAATTCGAGCCGTTGACTTTTCAGTCAGAGCGCGGAACCGCGGCCAATACCCACCTGGCGCCGCGGTTCCGCCGCAGAATGAAAGGTTCAATGGGTCGGATTTTTTCAGTGGGCCTCTGGGCTTAAAATAGGGGTTTTGGAATAATAACATTGGGCCCAGAATTTCCTGATCTGCTACAGTAATGCTTGGGGGCCCACTTGTTAAAATTTGATTGATCGGATATTTTAAACACATTATTTCACAGTATTTACATTATATCTGCGACCGTGAATGTCACTCGATCGGTAAATCCGGTCTAACTGCTATAGCCCGGTTAGACGGATTTGCGAACGTGACTTTCACGTTGATGTTTTGTTTTTGCTGTGATGTTGCGGATCGGTCGTGGGGATAGCCTGGATGCAATGCTAGTACAGTTGTGGTTGTATTATGTACATTTGATATTGCGGGGCGAGCGTCCGACATGTGGACTGCCGTCACTGCCTGTTTGTATTATTATTTTGGGGCACGGCCTGGTTGCGGTCGATGTACCCGTTGTATGTATATTTTACTTTCTGTACTAGGATTGCCCCGCGGAGGGGTGCACGGATAGCCGGGTTCTAGAGGGCAACAAGCCCGCATCTCATGGCATTGAGACGGAGGGGGCTTCACTCTAGGATTGGCGGGCTATTCGCCGCACTCGTAGGGGGTACAGGTTGACCCAGGAGGGGTGCCCAAGTTACCGGATTCCGTGAAGTGCTGGGTGGTCCATTCACGGCGCTGAAGGGGGCTGCCTCGCTTCAGGTTTTGGCGGGTGACTTGCCGCGCCCGTAGGGGTCTAGGTTCTCATTGCACAGGCTATCCACACGACCAGGGGAACGTCGGGTTTCAGTAGTGGCTCTGTGAAACCCGGGGATCCCAGATATCTGTATTGTTTCTGTGATGCTGTTCATTCTCTGTGATGTTGCATTTCTTTCACGCCTTGAGCGAAATATAATATATTGGTATATATATTAGTATATGTTGTATATGTTTTACATCCGCGCTAGTCCAGTCCCCGCTCTGTCGTTAGTTAGCTAACCTAACGGGTAATGACGGGACCCAGTGGCGAATGCGGATGGCATATACGTACATCAGTATATTTTCGTTCTTTGTGGTGTGATCAATTGATGGGACTGCGTTGATTCGGATCAATGCAAGTTAAAAACAAACCTAATCTGATGTTGTTGGAACACTTTTCAAAAAGCTGTTATTGCAAGGACGTTCACTTTTGTTTTGCATCGCGGTATTCATTTAGAATATCCTGCTCCTCAGTCGACGAGGCAAGGGCCGAGATCCCTTCACCGGGAGTGACCCCTTGGACAAAAGTTTGCGTCAGGGCAATGACTTCACTATAACCGATTACTTTTGCTTTGCACCGTGGTATTCAGTTGGAATATCCTGCACCCCATTCTACGGGGAAAGAGCCGAGATCCCTTCACCGGGAGTGACCTCTTTAGCGGAAGTTGTCGTCGCTATATTTCTAAAAAGCTATCAGTTCCTTCGACGATATCAAGTTCTTCACGTTAAAGGTTTTCGCCAGAAACCATTCGTAGCCCTCCGTCGTTTCATATGGGTGGTCAATAGTATTCAAGCTGTGTATGTTGGCCAAAGTCAAGGCACAGTGATTGGTAGCTATTGGGTATTCATATGCAGCATAGATAGATGCGTTGGTTTGGAACAGTCATACTGCCATGTTGGCCAAAGTCAAGGGTATGTACGGGTGGATTCAAATTAACCTGGAGAATGACGGGTAGAACTTGACATGTGACTTATGATATGTTGGCCAAAGTCAAGGTCATAAAAGCATGGGGCAGAAATAACATCGGGAGTTTCAAAAGAACTGAAACTTGCCAGATATGCGCATACCTTCTGGAGTGTGATGACGTGAGCGGATTCCGTCACATTATCATGCGATGAGAGTTGGATCCCGATTCCCACTGATGAGTTAGTTTACTCCTCGGGTGACCCCGACTAATTCTTCTTTCAGGTTTGGAGGAGAATTTGAGGTACAGTGGGAGGTTTCCTGATTAGATAAATTGGTAACCATTCTGATCTAGGTTAGAGTGCACGCTGAGTGTTTCTTTTCTCTCTCTCTTTGGCAGCGACCATTGACCCGACCCTAAGACTATGACTCAGTGACCAAATTAACCGAACCTTCTTAAACACTGGCTTTTGGATTGTCAGAGTTGCAAACCTCATTGCCACTCCTACTTTTACCCTTTTCTCCAGGACACCCCGTATTACTACGAACGTCCACTTCCATTGGACAAAACCATCGTATGGTTAGATACGAACTCGAAGGGATTTATTCAAGGATGGTTTCCGGTTCTGGAGAAAACGGATAGGATTATTCAGTTGTCTTTTCCTTTTGCCTCCTCTCCGGTTGCGAGTGCTCCTTGGTTTAGGAGTAGTACACCTGTTACGCAAATTGGATAGTCTTCTTCCAAACCTTAGGCTGGTGCCGACCGGTAGGGAATGAAGAAAACCAATTAGCCTAACGATGGTGTGCAGAAGGTATTAAGTTAAGACAAAGCAAGGGATTAGTAAGAGGGCAAAGTAAATTGCAACTGATATTCATGACCAAACCAGGTATTTCTTCGCCAATCCTAAAATCACCTTTGAATTTCTCCAGGACACTCCGTATCACTACGAAGATCCACAGTTTATTTGGATATTCCATCGTATGGTTATATACGAACTCGAAAGGAACTTGTTCCAGTTCGGGGATGGATTCTGGTCCAGGAGAAATAGGAATAAGGTTTATTCGGTTGTCTTTTATCTTCACCCTCTCTCATTGCGAGTGTTCCTAGGATTGGGACAGTACACCCATTATGCTTATTGGATAGTCTTCTTCCAAACCATAGGCTGGTGCCGAACGGTAGGGAAGGAAGAAAACCATTTGGCCTAAAGGGGGTACAGAAGGTAAAGACTAAAGACATATGAAGGGATTTGGAGAGGTGGCAAAGAACTATACAGTTACAGTCGTGAATCTGGAAGAGGCATTACTAGGAATACCAGAATACCCCATCGGAACATTTCAATGTTTCAGTTTCACTGTGTAATGTTAAAGGAAAACTGATTTCCCGATTAGATACTTACTCCAGGGTATGTATTTACCAGGTACGATTCTCACATCTGCATGTTTTTACAGATGATGAGTGGGAGTAAGTTATTGGGAATTGGGTGATTATCCTCATTATATCGGGATTCGTTGTAATCGGTGATATTTGAGGAAGTCACCTGGGTTGTTTGCCGGTCGGCAAATATTTGGTTTTGAATATCCGCTGTTATGCACCAATTTCAAATTGATATATCTCTACGTCTATTTTCATAGAGTGAGATATACCTTTCTGAAATTATGTCTACGACATTTACCTATATCAGTGGATGGTTAGGTAAGGAGCATTAAGCAGCGGTGTAATTCTTCTTAACCATAAGTACAGTTTTCAACCTACGACACACAGTGAGTGAGTTATCAGACTCAAGGGACTTGTACAGAGTATTGTATGATGTCCAGGGTCCATCAGGACAGAGGGGTTGGTCCTCGTACTATATTCGGTTTACTTATGACTTCTCTAGTTTTTAGACAAGTATTTCGTAGGAAACACAGGATCTGAATTTTGAGAAGTTATAGGTATTTGAATAGAGTAGAGAACCAGGTGTAGCAAGTATCGGGATTCTTCAAAGTAATCGAAGATGTAGATACTTGTATATGGTATTCAGTTGATAGTAGTGATAAAGAGAAATTGCTTCTCTTTCAGGTTACTCATAATTGGAAGCATTCCTAAGTTGAGTAACGCTGATCCGCCTCCTTCCATTTAGTTGACATGCACTGGAGACAGTTGCATGATTTGGATCTGGTTCAATTAAATCAGTGCCTCTGGTCCTATATGGGATATAGAACAGTTCGTATCTTAACGATGTTAAGGTACGGGGAGTTGTCCGGTTTATGACTAAAATCAGACACTGGACAACTCAAGGCACATTTCTGTAATGGCTGTTTGTGGGTTGACCCAGGCTATGACGAGGGTTGATTTTCTACCATCTGGATGAACAATAGCAATATTGTTCTAGCGCCACAGTTTTAATAAAAATGGATTTTTTTTCAGAAAACAGTAGTGGGAGTATGGTAGAACTGGAAGTGATTCCAGAACCACAAACGATTACTGAAAATTTGATAAGGAACCTAAAGATTCAATCTGGTTTGACATTCCATTAGCCACTCCGCAGATAAGGTGGGTAACTTCAGGCACCCGAGAGGTACTACGGTAGCCTCAAGGACGGTGACAGGGAAGTTCTTGTTTACCCACAATTACCATTGCTGTTGTTCTAGGGTGCGAGACCCGGCGGGAGGATGAGTATAGCGTCGTTCTAAACTAGTTTTAGAAGTGTACGTGTATATGACTCTGCCAGAGGGTTGTCGTAGTCGGTGGGAGCAGCGGAAGCATTGGTGGACAGATAGCTTATGTCTATTTACAGACTGAAGCACCAGTAGCGGAGATAGATCATCTATTTCTGACATGACAGTCATGGGTTTGACTTCATCAGAATAGGGGATGGATCTGTTGAGAAGGTAGTAGGGCGTGATGTCCTGGTATTTGGATGACATGCACAGAGTAGGAAAAGAAACTACTATACTACGATCGGTTATACTTTGGTCATCACACAGTGTTTTCTCCACATGGGACTTGGACATTATGTCAGACATACTGGTTACTGGATCTATGGTATTAGATCTAGATTTGGGTGGTTTCCCAATCAGGGTACTTGACAGCATTCTAAGAGTATTTAGGATGGACGACTCCTGGCACGGTAGTGTACCTGCAGGTGATGGAGTCACCCTCTCTAAAGGTGTCTTACAGACTAAAGGGGAGAGGGATGTGCATGATTGGCAGATCACTTGCTCAGGCAATTGAGTCAATCATGAGATGTCAAGTACCACACCAGACATTGTTCTTGCACTAGATGCAATAAATTGACATTAATCCAATCCTGGAGAAACAGTCGGAAGCAGTTTTAGAACATAAGTGGATGTTCTAGGGATATGATAACGACAGCCTCATTCGGGAAACAGTTATCATTCCAGGCTTCCAAGGTGACATGGACGACAAGGAGGTTGTCAGAGCTATAGTTTTCCTTCTGATGAGGAGCAGTATTTTGGACAGGTGGTCCAAGGCAATACTGAGGGTGGCATGGCGCAGGATACTGATTAAGTTCAGTTGACGATACAGTCTAAGAAGTTTGGATTTGCAGTTCATTTATGAGCTAAGTCCCATCAGACATCCAGACACATTCTAAGACAGGTATTGCTCATTTCGGGAGATGGGTTTCTCCGCGAACTTGAGATATAGAGAGACATAGAAAGAAACATCAAGGCGGATCCACTCACTGAGGCTATTCCTCGAACGCAATAGTCTCGCAAACGAGCTTTGTGAGACTGACTAGTAGAGGAGTTGGGTGTTCGGTATCACACGGGCTGTGAGTATGCGACATCGCAATAATTAGCCTTGAGTGCAAGTGGGAGATTGTTGGAGATAGTGCCCTCAGAGTCAATTATTAGGTCACAGGTACGTGATTGTAATGATTGATGGAGGACCTATCCCGGTAGGACAGTCTTACACGAGATGATAGTATGCTATCTGGTTTACCTTTATCATCGTGTACTGCTTTAAGTGACCTGACACGTCGCTATTACACGTTGATAAAGCCCCTAGGATTCTTGCTTGACCACCAGCAGTATGAGGGCGATCATATAAGTGGGAGCTGGGGGTCTATAAGCATATCCTTAAAAGGTCCCTAGTCGTGAGAGTTTCGAGACAGGGCATCGATTCTCCATAGTAGACTAGTGTATACAGTCGAGACCCCGACGAGGGGCGGTGGCCGGTCTCACAAGCCACTGGTGTCAGTTGGATCACCTAAGATGTATACAGGTGCTCATTGGGTTATGAGTACACCGGACAGGACTCGCCCGGAACATGCTAGTTGGTCATATACCAGACGTCAGATGGCAGTTCCCTGGTGACATGTGTGCAGGTTAGTTCATTGACCTGGGGATCGTCATTTGTCTCGTGTGAGTTCCCACTGTACTTTGATTACTACCCTACCACGGCTCAAAGGAGTCGTGCAAACAGGTTTTAGTTGGGTACAGTCCCGAGCCACATGGAGGCAGTGAGCGTATCTTCAGGGGTTCGTCTCTCCCGGTATTGGGGGTGAGGTCGCGCTGTGTCTAGGAGAGCCATTACACGAAGCCCTCGGCCGAGGCAAGGAGATTTACTGGTAGGTATTCCAGTAGTATCTCAGGGTGTTCTGGGCTACACTCCGACACGACTTGTACCGCTTTTGGGGTCTGACTTTTACCAACCCCCTAGGCCCGCCATGCGATGCTCATAGACGAACGGACCGGACTGTACGGATATTGTCACTGACAGGCTCAGTAGGGAGTTAGGCTGAGTTCGCTCACAGACGTCCCTTTTGGTCAATACCTGGTAGCCCGTTATGTATTGGCTTATACCTCTAACGTGCTAGTGGTTAAATCCACAACCAAGGTGTTGATGAGTCTTTAGAGTCCCCCACATTCAGTTACTCAGCTTTCGGGCGAAAGGTTGTAGAGGCCGTATGGAGATATGGCAGGGTCCGATCAGATACGTGCGGTATTGCACGGATCAGGATCGGACAGTCTGTACTATAGGCCGTATGGTTATATGGCAGGGTTCGATCAGATACGTGCGGCATTGCACGGATCAGGATCGAACAGATATTACTAGCCGGCTTTGGTTTAAGCCGGATCCTAGTATAGTACAGTGTAGATTTTGTCTCATTGTATTTGTATTTCGGTCGGAATATAAATGCGGGTGTGTATGCACAGTATCGGGGTTTTCCTGTAATTTATTACGGGACCAGTTTTCTGGAGTTGCCAGTTTGCTTTCCGTTTCGGCCGATTTCCATTGTTCCGTTCATTGGCCGAAGATTGGTGGAGGAGGGCTTATTTGCATTGTTGCAAATAGGCATTTGTGGAGGGGGTTCTTTGCATCTTGTTGCATCATGATGGCTTTCATGATGTGCACCATCCCTTGACTTTGCTTCATGATGGTGTCATGATGGCTTGACCTTTGTTGTGATGATGAGGTTGGTGGAGTATGGCTTTGTTGATAATCATTTCTTTTGCATGATAGCTTTCCTCTCTCTCTCTCTCTTGGATTAGATGAGAATGGCTCCCATTTGATTCACTCTCCCACTCACTCCATTCTCTCCATTCACATGTCATGGCCGGCAAAAGCTTGAGGGGGGCTGTCCCAATTTTTGACGGGGTGATTTTGGTTGATATCATATCATTTTCTTCACCAAAATTCCCAAGAAAAACTCCTTGTATCATCCCTCCACCAAAAGGCAACCTCCACTACCCCAAAGTGAGACTTGAGTACTACATATTCTACAGCGAACCTTGGGCACGTCGAGTAGCCGGCTTCGTGCCCGAGTTGCCTCGGCATTGAGGTGGGAGCCCGTAAAAGAAGTAGGCGATGTGGTGCATTTCCGGCGACGAGGAGGAGACGGGACATTCCGCAGGAGATCGGGACGACGACGAGAAGACCGGAGGACTCGGATCTGTCGGTATACTTCTCTTCCCTATCTTGTAGTTAGCTAGGACTAATTAATGGTTAGATCCGGGTATTAGTGCGCGGCGGTTTGCCAGTTCCAGAAAAATTTAAGTTTATCACCGCTTCCGCATTTGGCCGTCGGATTGACGGCCGGGGCGCCGCCGTGCACTTACACAATCTTAGGTGCACTCCACCAATGGCTGCGGGACCAATCCATCTCCCCTCCTCAGGGTCTAGATATGTATACACTAGTCTACTCCGGAGTATCAATGCCCAGTCTCGATACTCCTACGACCAGGGACATCTAAGGGTGTGCCTATTGACTATCCAGCTCCCACTAGTATGACTGCCATCACAACGCCGGTAGTCAGACAAACACCCTATGGGCTTTATCAACATATATATATATATATATATATATATATATAAACACCAAGTAAAATATATCATACGTTAAGATAAAGACAAACCAAATAGCGTACTATCATATCAAGCAAGACTGTCATGTACATACATATCCCAAGCATTCTATACAATGTAGGCCTCTAGGGCATATATATCCAACAATCTCCCACTTTCACTAAGGCCTATAATTGGTGCAATGAGTACCCACTATCTCTACCAGATCCAGTTGCTGGCGTACCGCATGTCCAACATCTCAAACAGCCTCTCGAACTGCACTTGAGGGATGGCCTTGGTGAATGGATCTGCCGTGTTGTCTTTTGTGTCCACTCTCTGTATCTCGATCTCCCGGCGATCCACGATCTCCCTGATCAGGTGAAACCGCCTTAAGATATGCCTGGATTTCTGATGGGACCTTGGTTCCTTCGCTAAAGCTACAGCGCCATTGTTATCGCAATACAAAAGGTATTGGATTGGCAATGGACGGAACCACCTGAAGTTCAGAAATGAACTTCCTCATCCAGACAGCCTCTTTTGCGGCTTCACTAGCAGCTATATACTCAGCCTCCATAGTTGAGTCTGCGACGGTATCCTGTTTGGAACTCCTCCAACATACCGCCCCTCCATTGAGGGTAAACACAAAACCCGAAATGGATTTAGAATCATCTTTGTCACTTTGGAAGCCGGAGTCGGTAAAAGCCTCTACCTGGAGGTCTTTATTACCGTAAATTAAGAACATCTCCTTAGTCCTTCTTAGGTACTTGAGAATGTTCTTCACCGCTATCCAATGTTTCTCACCTGGGTCTGACTGATACATGCTTACCACACTAAGTGCGTAAGCTACATCCGGTCTGGTACATAACATCGCATACATTATTGATCCTACCGCCGAAGCGTAGGGTATAATGCTCATGCGAGCCCTCTCTTCATCAGTCTTTGGAGACATCTCTTTGGAGAGGGTGATTGCGTGACAAGCGGGCATATTACCACGCTTGGAATCTTCCATACTAAATCTCTTTAGTATAGTGTCTATATACCTGGACTGTGAAAGTCCCAAAATTCTATTAGATCTATCACGATAGATCTTAATGCCTAGAATGTATGATGCATCTCCCAAGTCTTTCATAGAGAATTTCTGTGACAAGAAGAGCTTTACTGATTGTAGCATAGGGATATCATTCCCTATCAGTAGTATGTCGTCGACGTATAAAACGAGGAAGACTACTGCTCCTTCTACAATCTTCCTATAAATACATGGTTCATCTACATTTTTGATAAAGTCAAATTCTTTGACTGTCTCATCAAAGCAGATGTTCCAACTCCGCGATGCTTTCTTTAATCCATAAATGGATTTAAGCAACTTGCAGACTCTTCCGCTGCTCCCACTGTCTAAGAAACCTTCTGGTTGATCCATGTAAACACTATCTTCTAAATGTCCATTTAGAAAAGCAGTTTTTACGTCCATCTGCCAGATTTCATAGTCATGGAAGGCAGCAATCGCAAGCAGGATCCGAATGGATTTATGCATAGCTACAGGTGAAAAGGTTTCATCATAGTCCAATCCTGGTCTTTGACAAAAACCTTTTGCTACGAGTCTAGCTTTGTAGGTTTCCACTTGTCCAAATGCACCAATCTTCTTTTTGAAGATCCATTTGCATCCAACTGGTTTTACTCCAGGAGGAGCAACTTCTAAAGTCCATACTTTATTGGTGTACATGGATTCCATTTCGGATCTCATAACATCCAGCCATTTTACCGAGTCACTACTCGTAATAGCCTGCTGAAAACTAGTAGGCTCATCATCATCGATGATGCAATCCTCTCGATCCCCATCTAGAAGAAAACAATAGTATCTTTCAGGAGGATGAGAAAGCCTGCTAGATCTGCGGAGTGGCATTGGTTCGTCATGTTCTATTGAAATCTGAGGTTCTACTAAGCCCTCGGTAGCAGTTTGAGATTCTGGAATTTCTTCCAACTCTACCGCGCTCCCACTAATTTCTTTTGCAAGAAATTCGCTTTCTAAGAAGACAATGTGACGAGCGACAAACACCTTTTGTTCTTCAGTGTAGTAGACCATATACCCCCTTGAATGCTTGGGGTATCCTACAAACTTGCATAAAACCGATCGTGCCTCGAGCTTGTCCGGTTTATGCTTTTTAACATATACTGGACACCTCCATATCTTGATATATTTGAGATATGGTCTCTTCCCGCTCCATATTTCATATGGAGTGGTAGGTACTGACTTAGTTGGAACTCTATTCAATAGGTATGCGGCTGATTCTAGAGCAAATCCCCAGAAGGAAAGTGGCAACTCAGCACTACTCATCATTGAACGCACCATATCTAATAGCGTGCGATTCCTCCTTTCTGATACACCATTATGCTGAGGTGTATAAGGCGGAGTAAGCTGAGAGAGAATTTCATTCTCTTTTAAGCATTCAAGGAAAATGGTATTTAAGTATTCTCCACCTCGATCAGATCGAAGTGTCTTGATGCTTTTACCAGTTTGGTTCTCTACTTCATTTTTATACTCCTTAAACTTCTCAAAAGCCTCGGATTTATGTTTCATTAAGAACACATGTCCATACCTAGAGAAGTCATCAGTAAAATTGATGAAGTAGGAGTGACCACTTCGTGCATGCGTAGACATCGGACCACATACATCACTGTGTACAAGTCCCAAGAGTTCAGTGGCTCTTTCTCCGTGTCCGGTGAACGGAGATTTGGTCATTTTTCCTTTGATACATGATTGACAAGTTGCATATGATGAATATTCAAACGGATTTAGATATCCATCTTTATGTAACTTAGTCAACCTTGTTTCATTTATATGACCAAGTCTACAATGCCATAGGAAGGCTTGATTCGAATCTGGAGCCTTTTTTTTACGCGTGTTTTGAATATTGAAAATTTGAGGTTGATTAAGTATGTATATGCCGTTTTCCAGTGTGCCATACCCAATCAGTTCTTGATTTAGGTGAATGTTCAAAACATTTCTTTCAAGCGCAAAACTATATCCTTCATTCGATAACAAAAATACTGATATAATATTACACAACATACTGGGAATACAAAAACAGCTGTACAACACCAAAAGTGTCCACTAGTCAACCCTAGGTGATATTCCCCTATGGCAATTGCATCTACATGCATTCCATTGCCCATCCGGAGAGTCATATCACCTGTCTCCAGCACTCTACTATTTCTCAGATCCTGCAATGAATTACAGATATGAGAACCAGAACCGGTATCAAGTACCCATAATGTAGAGTTAACTGAAAAACAATTTTCGATTACAAACACACCTGAAGTAGAAGCAACTGCTTGCTTCATGTCCTTGGCTTTGAAGGCCTGACAATCCTTTTTCCAGTGCCCTTGCTTGTGACAATAGAAGCACTCGTTGTTTTCTGTCTTCACCCTTCCTGCCCTGTTCGTTCCTTGCACCTTCTTGACCCCACCTTTCGGTTTGGTGGCTTTCATCTTCTTCTTCCCTTTAGCTTTCGGTTTAGATTTAGAAGAAGATGATTGGCCAACATACATAACGGGGTCTTCTCCTTTTTCAAGGAGGTCTCTGCTACCCTCAACATATTGAGGAGCTTTGGAAGATCAGCTTCCATTTCGTGCATGTTGAAGTTCAGCACGAACTGAGAGAAGGTGTGGGGAAAGGACTGCAAAATCAAGTCGATATACAAATCGTTCTCTAGCACGCATCCCAGGTTTGCGAGTTCCTCAATAAGGATGATCATTTTGAGGACTTGCTCTCCTACAGGCGATCCTGGAGCTAATCTCATCTGGAAGAGTTTCCTTGAGGTTTCGTACCTCGCGATACGGGAGTGCTCCCCATACAATTTTTTGACATGGAGAAAGATGGATACTATATCCATACTCTCGTGCTATTTCTGGAGTTCATTGTTCATGGACGCCAGCACGATACACTTAGCTCGCTCACAATTTAGATCCTAGGTTTTGCGGACTTCCTTGTCCATAACTGAGGAATCTGGTCCTGGGCTAAGGGGAGGAACAGCGGTGGTAACATATGATACTTTGTCATAAGTCAGTGCAATATTGACGTTCCTTAGCCAATCTTTATAGTTCTGCCCGGTCAGTATATTTTTTTCAAGTAATAGTTTTAGTCCAGTCATGGTAGCTGCCAGAGAGAGAGAAAAGAAAACACTCAGCATATGCTCTTGCAAGTTTAGATTGGTTTATTAATTTATAAAACAGGATGGCTCCCACTGTTTCCTCAAATCCTTCTTCAAAACCTAAAAGAAGAACTAGTCAGGATTTAATCACACGTCACAATACTTGCTTAACCTTTCAGCCAGGCTAGTGTTGGTACTTCGAGGGAGGTTTTCCAACGCTTTCGTGAAGTTCCTTAATTAAATAACCTCTTTTCCCTGGAGGCGTAGCCCCTCTAACACCTTTCTAGTCACCTACTTGGTTTATAGCATTGATTGTTAAGTGAGAAAAATTCCCGAGAGTATTCCTACTCATCAGTGGGAACGGTATCCAACTATCATTGCATGATGCCCTAGATGGAATCCACTCTAGTCACCACACTCCAGAAGGTATGCTAAATCTGCAAGTTTCCTTTATGTTTGAAACTCCCGATATGATTTTTACCCCAAGCTCTTATAGACCTTGACGTAGGCCAACAAGTCATAAGACGCAAGTCAAGTTCTACCCATCGTTGTCCTGATCAACTTAAGTATATCGTACAAGCCCTTGACGTAGGCCAACAAGGTGTACGTCTGTCTTAAACTAAAGCCTCTATCTATGCAACAAACAGGTACACACACTGCTACCATACACTATGCCTTGACGTAGGCCAACAAGCATAGTATGAATACGATGTGCTGTCTATCTGAAACGACGGAGGGTTACGGCTGGTTTTTGGCAAAAAACCGTTAACCTAATGAACTTGATATGATCGAAGGAACAAAGATAGCTTTTATTTAAAAGGCGTGGTTTAAGCTCCGCATTTAAAATTTGCTTTTTCAAAAAAACCGAGTGGTTTTAGAAATTGTTCCAACGATTCAGTTTAGGTTTTATTTTCTTTGCATTAATAATAATGCGTCCCATCAATTAACCTATCATTACAGATAACAACGAAAATACAACGCCCTCTTATGCCATCCGCATTCACCACTGGGTCCCGTCATCACCCGTTAGGTTACTTAAATAACGACAGAGCGGGGGCTGGGCTAGCGCGGGTGTAAAACATAAGTGACGTCTAAATAGCTATCATATATAGATATTGTACATTCGTCAGACGCAATAATAGGCATTCCAGATCACAGATAAACAATATTGGATTTGCAAGCAATCCGCATTTCAATTGAGCCTGCAATGAAAGACGGATTACACAGTTGTGATGAATAGCGATTACCCCACCCCAGACCCCTACGGGTACGGCAAACTACCCGCCAAGTACCAGAAGTGAAGCGGTCTACCTCAACACTTCAAAATACCCGGTAGTTTGTGCACCCCACCTTGGGTCTTTCCTAGGAGCAAAAACATTAAGAAGAAATAATACAACGGTGGCTACAACCGCAACCTGGATGTGCCCCGTGAAATAATATTACAACTTATTACATTTAGATCGAATGAATTAATACAATAACCCATCACAAAACCCGGCTAATCATCACAACAGTCCAATACAGTTCATATCCACAAACAGTTATAAATAACATCACAAATATGTGCAACCCCCTGCCAACCGACATACTAGCAGTTAGGGGAGGTTTACGAACACATAATACATTTCACAGATATAATCAAACAAGCAAACATCGTATAATTTCGATCGATAAAACACATTAAATTTTGCTCCAATACTTCTCTGCAAACTTGAAACCTGAGCAAAATTTAAATTATACCAGAAAATACAAAATATCACAAAAGATGCACACAAGAAAACTGGACTGAATCGGCCCCAACTCGGCCGCGGTTCCGCAGCTCTTTGGCCGATTCAGGAGCCCATTTTTCTTGTGTGTTCTTATATTTTCTTACTGGTCATTCTGGAGGACCCTGAAAATTTTTGGACCTCATTTTAAAATCGACAGAAACTATGCAATATCGGTGTATTTTCCGGTTTGTTTCGCGTTCGAAATTCATACGACTTTGCAAGTGAGTTAATTATCGTTTAGTGAGGCTCTGATACCACTGTAAGTCGATGTGCAACACCCCACGAGTTGCGGGGAGGCGGAAATATGAAAAACGATCTTGTTTATTAAGCGAACATCGACTAACCGAAGATCTTTGCTAAACGATAATTAACAAAAAGCATAGAGTTCTAAGCTACTATGTTAAAAGATTATACCAAACGATTCTAGTCCTTCGTCTTTACGATCTCTATGGCCTCCTTGGATCTCCACGTCCTCCTCGGCTTCCTTTCCGTGATAGACGATCCACCCGAGAACCCTAATCCAAGCTATAACCTCTAAACTTGAGGTTACTTAGTTTCTCTAGTTGCTAATAAAGGAACTAAGATGATGTAGAGATTGAAGATCTGACTGAACCAAGTGAAGAAAAATTTAGTCTTTCCTAATCCTTGTTCTCAACTCATGAGTGGTAGGATTAGGGTTTGGTGAAGGAGAGAGAGCTTGAGGAGAGAGAAGGTGGAGATGATAATGATATGAGAAAAGCTTCTCACTTGAATATATAAAACATAATGAAATATCAAATAATATCAATTAAATGATTATTCACCATGCTTCATTTATTCAAGAAGAGTGATTCATCATGTGAGTCATTAGATCATTAATGATGCATTAATGATGCATTTAATGATATGATGATTCATATGAATGAGTCACTAAAGCAATTAATGAAAATGCCACCTTAACCCCTCATGTCACATCCTTCTAGAAGCTTCTCGAAAATTACGAGAACTCCCCTCGCATCCGTGAAAACACGGAAAAACTTTAGACTGTATAAATCCAATAACCCGATACTAGAATCTGGCTTAAACCAAAGCCGGCTAGTAAAAACTGTCCGAATGTCGTACGTGCGTTTAAACACGTATGCGTCCAAACCTTTGTCCTAAAACCATACGACCTCTATATCTTTTCGCCTGGGTTTGGGAAATCTCTGTGTGGGACTCTAAAGACTCGACTACTACGCTGGCAGTGGGTTTAACTACATATCGCAAGCGGCACTAGCTGTACGTAACGGTCCCCAGGTAGTTGTCGATAAGAAAGCCGATGAGGTAACCCATCCGAAATCCTACTGAGCCTGTCCGTGACAATATCCGCGCAGTCCGGTCTGTTCGTCTAAGAGTATCGCATGTATGGTCTAGGAAGGTGGTGGACGTCAGACCCCTAATAACCATACAAGTCGTGTCGGCATGGCTCAAGACCATCCGAGAATCTACTGATCAGTCCATCAGTAATTCTCAATCAGCCCTGGCCAGGGACTTATGGTAATGACCAACCGATAACCGTGCGATATCAACTCCCTATACCGGGAGAGACGAATCCCTAACAGTCACTCACTGCCTCCACATGGCACGGGACTGTGCCCAACTAAAACCTGTTTGCACGACTCCTTTAAGCAGTGGTAGGGTAATAATCAAAGCACAGTGGGAACTCACACGAGACAAATGATGACTTTAAGTCAACGGACTATCTGCATGTAGGGTTCCTAGGCACTCTTAAGAGGTCTCATAAGGCATCAACCATGCCAATTTCAAAAATTACGGTGCCGAGAAACCCTAATACGGATCGTTGGCTAGATAAATAGGCGAAACAAAGCAACTAGTTTACAACTAAACTAAAAGAACGGAAATACAACCTTTGTAGATCCGTTCCTCCACCTCCACGGCTCCGTGATGAAGTCCTCTCCGCTGTCCAAATGCAATCCCGCACTCTAGCGTCGGCTTCATCGGAGAAATGGGCGGGCAAGGTCGTCGGCTTCGTGCCGAAGATGATCTACGTCGAGGCATCACAAGATCAAGCTCCACCTTCACCAAGCCATGAAAACTTGTGAAGGAAACACCCTATACTACTTGGCAAGAGGTAGAGGATAAAGAAATAGGAAGTGGGTTCACTTTAGAATTGGATTTCTCACTCATTTCATCAATCCACCATTGATGAAGTCAAGCTTCTTCATGTGTAGAAGAAGAAGAAGAAGAAGAAGAAGGAATATCTTATGATAAGTGTTGTAGAATAATTGAATAAGAATTATTCTTATCATAACTTGAACCATGGTTAGATGTAGAGAGTTAACTCAAGTTAGATGAATGGTTAGGGTTTTAAGAAGAAGACAAAAAAGGTTACATGAGTCAAAGTTACATGAAGCTTCAAGAAGCTTCATGTAAGAAAGCAACCTTTTTATTTTCTTTTCACTTTTTCTTTTAATCCAAATTAAAAGATAAATGAATGAATAAATGAATAAAAACCCTAACCATTTACTTAACCATGGTTTAACTCTTTACACAAACCCTAGCAATCATGTATCATCAAATATAATACAATCAAGTGCACAAAAATATATCACATATACAATGTGCACACCCGAGTGAGAAAATCCATTTAAAGTGAACCGATATTAGTTAATGCAAAGTAATATATCAAATATATAATTATGCATTAAATCATTAAATTAACACTTGATTTAATGATCCGGTCATATCGCATATAACCGACTAATATCAACAGTAACAACTTATCGAATTAACACTTGTTCCGATAATCCGGCTATATCGCATATAACCGATCAATGTCACAAATCGCGAGAATCGAATACAGTATCACATACTGGTATCATTCTCGGTCCTGCACATATCTCATATGCGCTCCTATTTCGTTTCGCTTGAGCCAGGAAACCTCTGTGTAGGACTCTAAAGACTCGTCAATACGCCGGCAGCAGGTGATGATCATATCAAGCACCCACAAGCCGCAAGCGGTCTGCTAAACGTAACGGCCACCCGGGTATTGAGCGATCAGAAGATCGACGAGCAAGCCCGCTCACACTCCAGTGAATCCAACCAGTAACACTACCGTACAGTCCGGTCTGATCGTCTGATATGTCGCATATCTCGCCTAGGGGTGGTAAACGTCAGACCCCAATAGCTCGATAAGTCGTGTCGATATGAGGTCTATAACAGTTCGAGAAACTACTGGTAGCACTTACCAGTAAATCTCAGCAACCCTGGCCAGGGATTTCCGGTTATAGCCAATCGAACACAGCGCAACATCAACCCCCTATACCGGGAGAGATGAATCCCCTCCTATCGCTCATTGCCTCCATGTGATTCGGGACTGTACCCAAAAGCCACCGTTTTGCACGCCCTCTTGGACGTGGTAAGGTATAAATCAAAGCACAGTGGGAATCACACAAGACTCTATGACGATCTCGGGTCTACAGACTAACCTGTACCAGTGTCACCAGAGAACTGCCATCTGACGTGAGGTATAATACCATCTGGGAGTTCTTGGCGAGTCCGTCCAGTGTATCCAGTCTTCACTGAGCACCCGTATATCATCTCTGATGTCAAACACCAATGGATATGGGATCATCCATCGCCCATCTGTATGGGTCGAGAAGGTATACGCTAGTCTACTCTGGTATATCGATGCCCCGTCTCGATACACCCACGACTAGGGACTATGAAGGATGTACTTATAGACTATCTGTCCCCACTAGTATGATCTGCATCATAGTCCAGGTAGTCAAGTACACATCCTAAGGGCTTTACCAACATGTAACAGAGAGACAATCAGTATACACGTTAAGGTAAAGAGCAACCAGATAGCATACTATCATGTTGAGCAAGAAAGTCCTCCCTATATATGTCCCAGCATCCACTACTATATACATCCTATGTACAGTAATGGCCTCTAGGGCATACATATAACTAACAATCTCCCACTTGCACTAGGGCCATCTGTAGCAGTGGTTGTAGTATCTCATACTCAACCATCCCATAAAAGTCTCTCTCTGGGAAAAGGCCTTTGTGAGTGGATCCGCCGTGCTGTCCTCTGAGTCTACTCTCCTAACCTCGATCTCCTTGGAGATCAACCATCTCCATGATGAGGTAATACTGCCTTAGAATATGTCTGGATCACTGATGGGACGGACGTTCCTTGGCATATGCCACAACTCCATTGTCACACATTGGGAGGAACTAAGTTCATCTCATGAACTAATATACACCCAGACAGCCTCTTTGGTAGCATCTTAAGTAGCGACATATTCAGCCTTTAATCGTCTGGTATGCCACGGTATCTAGCTTGGAACTCTTCCAACATACCGTCCCTTTGCTGAGGGTAAAGACAATGCCTGCGACTGATATTCAGTCGTCTTTATCACCGTGGAACCCTTCCAGTGATTCTCCCCAGGATCGATTGATACCATCTCACTACAACTAGTGAGAATCCTTGTTAGTTATATGTATGCCCTAGAGGCCATTACTGTACATTGGATGTATATTGTAGTGGATGCTGGGACATATATAGGGAGGACTTTCTTGCTCGACATGATAGTATGCTATCTGGTTGCTCTTTACCTTAACGTGTACACAGATTGTCTCTCTATTACATGTTGGTAAAGCCCTTAGGATGTGTACTTGACTACCTGGACTATGATGCGGATCATACTAGTGGGGACATGGTAGTCCATAAGTACATCCTTCAAAGTCCCTAGTCGTGGGTGTATCGAGACGGGGCATCGATATACCAGAGTAGACTAGCGTATACCTTCTCGACCCATACAGATGGGCGATGGATGATCCCATATCCATTGGTGTTTGACATCAGGGATGATATACGGGTGCTCAGTGGAGACTGGGTACACTGGACGGACTCGCCGAGAACTCCCAGATGGTATTATACCTCACGTCAGATGGCAGTTCTCTGGTGACACTGGTACAGAGTAGTCTGTTGACCCGAGATCGTCATAGAGTCTTGTGTGGTTCCCACTGTGCTTTGATTTCCATCTTACCACGTCCAAGAGGGCGTGCAAAACGGTGGTTTTTGGGTACAGTCCCGAGTCACATGGAGGCAATGAGCGATAGGAGGGGATTCGTCTCTCCCGGTATAGGGAGTTGATGTTGCGCTGTGTTCGATTGGCTATAACCGGAAATCCCTGGCCAGGGTTGCTGAGATTTACTGGTAAGTGTTACCAGTAGTTTCTCGAATTGTTATAGACCTCATATCGACATGACTTATCGAGCTATTGGGGTCTGACGTTTACCACCCCTAGGCGAGATATGCGACCTATCAGACGATCAGACCGGACTGTACGGTAGTGTTACTGGTTGGATTCACTGGAGTGTGAGCGGGCTTGCTCGTCGATCTTCAGATCGCTCAATACCCGGGTGGCCGTTACGTTTAGCAGACCACTTGCGGCTTGTGGGTGCTTGATATGATCATCACCTGCTGCCGGCGTATTGACGAGTCTTTAGAGTCCTATACAGAGGTTTCCTGGTTCAAGCGAAACGAAATAGGAGCGCATATGAGATATGTGCGGGACCGAGAATAATACGTGTATGTGATATCGTATTCCATTCTCGCGATGAATGTGTCGAATGGTTGTATGCGATATAACCTAGTTATCGAATCAAGGATTGATTCGATAAGCCGATACATTGTATACTAGTCGGTTGTGTGCGACATGACCGGATCATTGAATCAAGTGTTGATTTAATTATTTAATGCATAATTATATATTTGATATATTACTTTGCATTAACTAGTATCGGTTCACTTTAAATGGATTTTCTCACTCGGATGTGCACATTGCATATGCGATATGATTTTGTGCACTTGCTTGTATCATGTTTGATGATACATGCCTTTTGGTTAAGTGTAAAGAATTAAACCTTGGTTAATGAAATGGTTAGGGTTTACTATTTCCTTATTCATTTTATTCATTTATTTATTCTTTTGGAAAAATAAATGCAAATGAGAAAATGATGGCTTGTTTTGTTTTGTTCATGAAGCTTCATGAAGACTTTGACCAAGTGACCATTTTGTCTCATGCTTAACCCTAACCATTCCATTCAACCATGATTAACTCTCTACACATTACCATGGTTAAGATTATGATAAGAATGTTTTTATTATTCTTATTATAATAACTTATCATAATTAGCTTCTTCTTCTTCTTCTTTTCTTCAAGTGAAGAAAGCAAGCTCCATCAATGGTGATTGATGGAAATGAGTGAGAAATCCAATTCTAAAGTCTTCCCACTTCCTATTTCTTCATCCTCTACCTCTTGCCAAGTAGTAGAGTGTGTTTCCTTCACAAGTTTTCATGGCTTGGTGAAGGTGGAGCTTGATTTAGCGATGCCTCGACGTAGATCATCTTCGGCATGGACATCGACGACCTAGCTCGCCTATTTTCCGATGAAGCCGACGCTAGAGCCCGGATTCCTTTTGGACAGCAAAGGACTTCGTTGCGGAGCTATGGAGGTGGAGCACCGGATCTACAAAGGTTGTATTTCCGTATTCCTTATAGTTAAAGTTGTTAACTAGTTATCTTTTCGCCTAGTTTTCTAGCCAACGATCCGTAGTCGGGTTTCTCGGCACCTAGATTTTTTGAAATTGGCATTGTTGATGCCTTGTGAGACCTCAATAGGGTGCCTAGGAACCCTACAGTGGTATCAGAGCCTAGCTAGAGCCATAGGCGAAGTCTAGACGCAATTTGAAGTCCGATCGAACCAAAACCCGAACCCGGATCATGCTCTCTGTACATTTTTGAAAACAGTGAGTTTTTCTATATTAAAAATATGAAGAAAAACATGCAGGAATATCTAAGAGTTACTGTGAAATCGTATGCCCTAATTCCACTAAGCCGACGCGGATCCGCGGCATGATCATGGCTCATGCGGCGGATCCGCGGCCGTACGGCCTCAATATTTAAAGAATTTTACACAGTAATTCTTAGTTTCCAGTGGTGATTTTCCTGGGTATTTTTGATAATTATTCAAGAGTTGAATTTCTGGGGTTGCTTTGGGGATTCGGTGTTTCGATCGGGGTATCAAATTTCGTCTTTGTGTATTTCCGGATAATTTTTAGAATATGTTAAAAAGTTCGACTGGATATAAATACCCAATTTTTCCCCTGTCGGGAAATTTCCAAGTGTTGGATTTTTCCGTAGTTTAACGACGTTCTAAGTAGTGCAAGTAATGCGATGGACCCTCTAGAAGACAACAAACCTTAACTCGATTATGTGACCGTCTTGAACTGCCCTTTGAACCTTCGGGTTTGGGGCAGTACGGCGTGCCACATGTGAGGCGTTGGCTTGACCCTTCTACGGCTGGACCGTCGGTACTGAGGCACGAACTGAATGTTGTTAGACTTATTTCATGTGTTGATCTGCATCGGGAAAAATTGGGTGTTCGATTGTTTCGATCGGAAAGTTTGACATTTTCTATTTATCCGGAATGGGATACAATAATTGGAATTCACAAGAAGTTATGAGATAACTGAATGAATGTTATAAACATAACAGTTTAGTCTCACTTGATCGGTTGCCACGGAATTTTGATGTGATCAAAAGCCCGTCGCAATCACGTAGCGTACGCGGATACTCGCCGGGTAAACTTAATAGACAGCCTCACTCCATAGCCCCGACCAAGTGACTGTAGGAGAACCCCGTCGCCGAAAGCATCCGTTCGGGTGCTCGCGGTAGCGGTGTTCCGCCTTGGTGCACTTCGTCGACGGTATTGGGGGTGCAGCCGTCTATTGAAGTTTGCGACGAGCATTCGATCAGGATGTCGGGAATCTTGTTGAATTACCCGACTTAATATTGAAAAGAGTTTTCGATAATGAGACTAAAATGCGGGGTTTATAATTGTTAGGCATGCGATGTCTAAGTATTTCATTTGATTAGGCATGTGATGTCTAAAGAGGTTGCGGATTCCAATTGTTGTAGTTTTACACTTTCTTTTCTGTGACCGTAAGTGTAATATGTGATATCGCCGGATTCGTTGCTATATGTCAACGGCAATTGGGATGCGCATATTTACTTACGTTGATGACATGTGATGTTATGTGTTGCTGGATATGTTATATTGGATCGTCGTGTTTGAATAGCCGGGGGTTTTTATGTGAGATGAGTGTTTTTCATTTTCATTCATGTAAAAACTTGTATGTAATATTCTTTTATTGGGGCGCTTCCAGGTTGCGGAAGTTGTCACCGTTTGTATATTATTTACTTTTCCGCACTAGGATAGACCCAAGGAGGGGAGCATAAGTAACCGGGTTCTGGAGTCCAGTGGGAGACCAACTCGAGGAGTCGAGTCTGGGTCTCCTAACTCTAGAATTGGTAGGGTTGCTTGCCGCTCTCGTAGGGGTCTTGGGGTGTGGGTTTGGCTATTCATCGCGACCGTGGAATCCGTGTTTTATACTGGCTCGTATTGAAAACACGGGCGTCCTAGTATATCCAATATTTCAAATGTTTCTTCTGCTGCGATATCTGTGATGTGATCTTGTGATGTTCTGTGATAGATACAGTATATAGTATATATGATATATTATATAGGCGTTACTTATGTTTTACACCCGCGCTAGCCCTGCCCCGCTCTGCCGTTAGTTACCTAACCTAACGGTGCACGAGGGGACATCGAGGCGAATGCGGATGGCATAAGTATACGTCGTATTTATCTGTGATGTTTAGGTGCTTAAATGATGGGACTTCATTAATGTGATTAATAAAATAAAAAGAAACCTAAGATATTGTAGAATCGAATTTCAAAATAAAACAGGTAGCTACAGTTCTTGCTTTGCATAGCGGTATATGAGATATATCCTGCACCTTATTCGATGAGGAAAGGACCGAGATCCCTTCACCAGGAGTGACTCCTTTAGCAATAACTGGCAGATGCTACACACTCGGTTTGTCTTTTGATTGCTTTTTAGAGTTTTTGCTTTGCACAGTGATATATATGATATATCCCGCACCTCATTCGACGAGGAAAGGACCGACGATCCCTTCACCGGGAGTGACTCCTTTAGCAAAACCAGAAAAGCCTCAAAAACACTCCATTTCAAAATTCATTCTATCCTACAACGATATCAAGTTCATTACGCAATAGGTTTTCAGAAAAACCTGTCGTAGCCCTCCGTCATTTCAGATAAGTCCTATTTAGTATTCGTGCTACGTTTGTTGACGTCCGTCAAGGCGTAGTGTGCGGTAGCTAACTAGTATTTATCTGTTTATGCATATGATGCAGATTGAGTTAGGATAGTCGTGCGGCCTTGTTGACCTCCGTCAAGGATCGTGCGGGTGGGTTTAATTCGATCAAGAAATGACAGGTTGAACTTGACTAGTAGCCTATGGTTTGTTGACCTCCGTCAAGGTCATAGGGTGCTAGGGGCAAAATATTATCGGGAATTTCAAGTGTTGAAATTTGCAATGAGATTGCATACCTTCTATGAGATAGTTGGATCCCGATACCCGCTGCGAGTAAGTGTTACTCCTGGGAGAGTTTTATACATTACAATTAGCCGATCAAGTAGGTGTCTAGAAAGGTGTCAACGGGGTTACGCCTCTGGGAAAACGAGGTTTACATTAATTAGGTTCGTGCGAAAGCACGGGGGACCTCGCTCAAAGTACCGACACTGGCCTGGCTGAAAGATTGGCGAACTTGTAGTGTGTAATTAATCCCGGCTAGTCTTTCCTTTTAGGGTTTGAAGGAAGATTTGATAAAAAGCAGTGGGAGCCATCCTGATTAGATAAAATAATAACCAATCTATTCTTGCAAGAGCGCACGCTGAGTGTTTTCTTCTCTCTCTCTCCAGGTAGCAACCATATCATGCCTTAATCAAGATAATAATACGGAATATTGACCGAACCCGCTTGTTATACTGAGCTGGGGAATGTTGGTCCCGCTCCAACTTATAATTGTTATAAGACAGAGCAGGAAATAGGGGAATACCAGAATTCCTTTGCAGCCCAAACGAAGAAAGTGCATATGATGCATCTTCTTCGGGTGTGTTCGTTAAACAGAACTGTTTCTCAGTATCCTCTGTATCTTGGGTATATGATACCGGATCAGGATCCCAGATATGTAAGCTGTTACATAGGGCTACAAAAAGGGTAGAAAAACTGAGAACGGGTGATAAGTTTCATGAGACAGAAACTGGGGCAAGTGTTGCAGCCAAGTCTGTTGGTCACTGTCACCCTATATTACCAGTACATTGATTCTGAACAAATGCTATTAGATACCGAATCTGATATACAAAATCATATCAGTCTCTTTATTAGTAAAGAAAGGATAAAATTTTGTATTGTTGGACAATGTTTTGAACATTTCCTATATCAAAAGTTGATCGGTTCAGGCACGTTATCTAAAAGCATTAATGTTCTAAATCAAACTACAGTTCTTAGTATACGGAACACACACAAGAAGAAGAGTTCAGAAATGAACGAATCCTTCTTGAGGTATTGTAGACTAGGTCAGATCAATGCGACCCGACTGGCTAGAGTTACATAAAGATGCATATTTAAATTAGTTTGAATTTACATCTTGTGAAACTCGCCAGTCATGTCACAAAGATATAATGACACCAGCTCTGTTTATTGGAAACAGAGAAAGAGTTAATGAACTCTTGGGATGATACATGTTGATGTATGTAGGTCCCCTGTCTACACATGCCAGGAATGGTTCTTTATACTTCATTACGTTCTCTGATGATCTCTTCAGATTCAGACATATGTTCTTGTTGAAACACTAGTCCGAACCTTTTGAGATATTCACAGAATATAAGTTAGAAGTAGAGAACCAAAAAATACGGGTATAAGTATTATGTCCTTTGATGTGATCAAGGAGGAGAATACTTGAGCACGGAAATCCTGGACTAATCTAAAGGAGAATGAGATTCTCTCTCAGTATTATTCCTCCGTATACACCATAGCACGATGGTATATCGGGGCGGAGTAATCACACCATATATGATAAGGTGTGCTCTATGATGAGTACTACTGAGTTACCTTTTTCCTTTTGGGAGTTATGCGCTTGAGAAGCTGCATACCTATTGAATAGGGTTCGAATCAAATCAGTTGCCTACCACTTCATATATGATATGGAAAGGGAAGAGCCCATCTCTTAAGATAGTTAAGATTTGGGGTTGTCCGGCCTATGTCTAAAAGCAAAATCCGGACAAGCTCGAGGCAAGGTCTGTAATGTAGAACTGGAAATGTTCCAGCCATACAAACTGCAGCAGATGATTTGGTACAACCAGAGGATTCAGTAGAAACCAACGAACCTCAGCCTCTCCGCCGATCTAGTAGGGTTCCTCACCCACCTGAGAGATACTTCGGTTTCTCTATGACAGTGGGAGCGAGGATTGCATCATGAGATGATGACCCAACTAGCTTCGAGCTGGCCATCGAGAGTAAGACTCTGTAAGAATGGCTGGATGTTTAGCGATCTGAGATGGAATCCATGTACACCAACAAAGTATGGACTTTGGTTGCAATATCTGAAGGGTTAAATCCCCATCAGGAGCAAGTATACCTTGAGAAGATTACTTGGTGTAGATGGAAAAGTTGAGACTTTCAAAGCTAGACTTGTTAAAGCTTTTCGTCATCGACCAGGCGTGGATCATGATGAAACCTTTTCAAGTGACTATGCTTAAGTCCATCCAGACCCTAGTTGCCACGGCTACATACCATGACTACGATATCTGGTGGTTGGGTGTCATGACAGCTTTTCTAAATGATGTTTTAGAAGAGAACGTCTATAAGTACACAGCCAGAGGGCTTCGTAGACAGTGGGAGCAGCGGAAACGTGTGCAAGATGTTTTATGTGATAAAGCAGGCATCGCGGAGTTGGAACATCTGTTTTGATGGATTAGTCAAAGAGTTTGACATCATCAAAATGGTAGATGAACCTTGTATATACAAAAAGGTAGTAGGGAGTATGGTGATGATCCTCGTAGAGCACGTGGATAACATACTCTTGATAGGGAAGGAGTTTCCTATGCTACGCTCGGTCAATCTCCGCTTATCACAATGATTCTCCATAAAGGATCAAAGTGATACCTCCTAAATCCTGGGTTTGGATCTATGAGATAGATCTAATTGGATGTTAGGATTCTCACTGGTTGTAGAGAGATGGTATCAATCGATCCTGGGGAGAATCACTGGGAGGGTTCCAGGGTGATAAAGACGACTGAATGTCAGTCGCAGGCATTGTCTTTACCCTCAGTAAAGGGATGGTATGTTGGAAGAGTTCCAAGCTAGATACCATGGCATACTAGACGATAAAGGGTTGATACATCGCTATTTAAGATGCTACCAAAGAGGCTGTTTGGGTAGATATTGGTTCATAAGATGAACCATGTTCCTCCCATTGTGTGACAATGGAGTTGTGGCTTATGCCAAGGAACGCAGGTCCCATCAGTGATCCAGACATATTCTAAGGCAGTATCACCTGATCATGGAGATGGTTCATTTCTAAGGGATCGAGGTTAGGAGAGTAGACTCAGAGGACAACACGGCGGATCCACTCACGAAGGCCTATTCCCAGAGAGAGACTTTTATGGGATGGTTGAGTATGAGATACTACAACCACTGCTACAGATGGCCCTAGTGCAAGTGGGAGATTGTTAGTTATATGTATGCCCTAGAGGCCATTACTATACATTGGATGTATATTGTAGTGGATGCTGGGACATATATAGGGAGGACTTTCTTGCTCGACATGATAGTATGCTATCTGGTTGCTCTTTACCTTAACGTGTACACAGATTGTCTCTCTATTACATGTTGGTAAATCACTTAGGATGTGTACTTGACTACCTGGACTATGATGCGGATCATACTAGTGGGGACATGGTAGTCCATAAGTACATCCTTCAAAGTCCCTAGTCGTGGGTGTATCGAGACGGGGCATCGATATACCAGAGTAGACTAGCGTATACCTTCTCGACCCATACAGATGGGCGATGGATGATCCCATATCCATTGGTGTTTGACATCAGGGATGATATACGGGTGCTCAGTGGAGACTGGGTACACTGGACGGACTCGCCGAGAACTCCCAGATGGTATTATACCTCACGTCAGATGGCAGTTCTCTGGTGACACTGGTACAGAGTAGTCTGTTGACCCGAGATCGTCATAGAGTCTTGTGTGGTTCCCACTGTGCTTTGATTTCCATCTTACGACGTCCAAGAGGGCGTGCAAAACGGTGGTTTTTGGGTACAGTCCCGAGTCACATGGAGGCAATGAGCGATAGGAGGGGATTCGTCTCTCCCGGTATAGGGAGTTGATGTTGCGCTGTGTTCGATTGGCTATAACCGGAAATCGCTGGCCAGGGTTGCTGAGATTTACTGGTAAGTGTTACCAGTAGTTTCTTGAATTGTTATAGACCTCATATCGACACGACTTATCGAGCTATTGGGGTCTGACGTTTACCACCCCTAGGCGAGATATGCGACCTATCAGACGATCAGACCGGACTGTACGGTAGTGTTACTGGTTGGATTCACTGGAGTGTGAGCGGGCTTGCTCATCGATCTTCAGATCGCTCAATACCCGGGTGGCCGTTACGTTTAGCAGACCGCTTGTGGCTTGTGGGTGCTTGATATGATCATCACCTGCTGCCGGCGTATTGACGAGTCTTTAGAGTCCTACACAGAGGTTACCTGGTTCAAGCGAAACGAAATAGGAGCGCATATGAGATATGTGCGGGACCGAGAATAATACATGTATGTGATACCGTTTTCCATTCTCGCGATGAATGTGTCGAATGGTTGTATGCGATATAACCTAGTTATCGAATCAAGGATTGATTCGATAAGCCGATACATTGTATACTAGTCGGTTGTGTGCGACATGATCGGATCATTGAATCAAGTGTTGATTTAATTATTTAATGCATAATTATATATTTGATATATTACTTTGCATTAACTAGTATCGGTTCACTTTAAATGGATTTTCTCACTCGGATGTGCGCATTGCATATGCGATATGATTTTGTGCACTTGCTTGTATAATGTTTGATGATACATGCCTTTTGGTTAAGTGTAAAGAATTAAACCTTGGTTAATGAAATGGTTAGGGTTTACTATTTCCTTATTCATTTTATTCATTTATTTATTCTTTTGGAAAAAGAAATGCAAATGAGAAAATGGTGGCTTGTTTTGTTTTGTTCATGAAGCTTCATGAAGACTTTGACCAAGTGACCATTTTGTCTCATGCTTAACCCTAACCATTCCATTCAACCATGATTAACTCTCTACACATTACCATGGTTAAGATTATGATAAGAATGTTTTTATTATTCTTATTATAATAACTTATCATAATTAGCTTCTTCTTCTTCTTCTTTTCTTCAAGTGAAGAAAGCAAGCTCCATCAATGGTGATTGATGGAAATGAGTGAGAAATCCAATTCTAAAGTCTACCCACTTCCTATTTCTTCATCCTCTACCTCTTGCCAAGTAGTAGAGTGTGTTTCCTTCATAAGTTTTCATGGCTTGGTGAAGGTGGAGCTTGATTTAGCGATGCCTCGACGTAGATCATCTTCGGCATGGACATCGACGACCCAGCTCGCCTATTTTCCGATGAAGCCGACGCTAGAGCCCGGATTCCTTTTGGACAGCAAAGGACTTCGTTGCGGAGCTATGGAGGTGGAGCACCGGATCTACAAAGGTTGTATTTCCGTATTCCTTATAGTTAAAGTTGTTAACTAGTTATCTTTTCGCCTAGTTTTCTAGCCAACGATCCGTAGTCGGGTTTCTCGGCACCTAGATTTTTTGAAATTGGCATGGTTGATGCCTTGTGAGACCTCATTAGGGTGCCTAGGAACCCTACAATCCTAACATCCAATTAGATCTATCTCATAGATCCAAAACCCAGGATTTAGGAGGTATCACTTTGATCCTATATGGAGAATCATTGTGATAAGCGGAGATTGACCGAGCGTAGCATAGGAAACTCCTTTCTTATCAAGAGTATGTCATCCACGTACTCTACGAGGATCATCACCATACTCCCTACTACCTTTCTGTTTATACAAGGTTCATCTACCATTTTGATGATATCAAACTCTTTGACTAAGACATCAAAACAGATGTTCCAACTCCGCGATACCTGCTTTATCCTATAAAGCATCTTGTACACATTTCCGCTGCTCCCACTGTCTACGAAGCTCTCTGGCTGTGTACTTATAGACTTTCTCTTCTAAAACATCATTTAGAAAAGCAGTCATGACACCCAACCGCCAGATATCGTAGTTATGGTATGTAGCCGTGGCAAGTAGGATCTGGATGGACTTAAGCATAGCCACTTGAAAAGGTTTCATCATTATCCACGCCTGGTCGATGACGAAAAAGCTTTAACAAGTCTAGCTTTGAAAGTCTCAACTTTTCCATCTACACCAAGTAATCTTCTCAAGATATACTTGCTCCTGATGGGGATTTAACCCTTCAGATATAGCATCCAAAGTCCATACTTTGTTGGTGTACATGGATTCCATCTCAGATCGCTAAGCATCCAGCCATTCTTACAGGGTCCTACTCCTGATGGCTAGCTCGAAACTAGTTGGGTCATCATCTCATGATGCAATCCTCGCTCCCACTGTCATAGAGAAACCGAAGTATCTCTCAGGTGGGTAAGGAACCCTACTAGATCGGCGGAGAGGCTGAGGTTCGTTGGTAACTATTGAATCATTTGGTTCTATCAAATCATCAGCTGCAGTTTGTATAGCTGGAACATTTCCAGTTCTACATAACAGACCTTGCCTCGAGCTTGTCCGGATTTTGCTTTTAGACATAGGCCGGACAACCCCAAATCTTCACTAACTTAAGATATGGGCTCTTCCCTTATCATATCACATATGAAGCGGTAGGCAACTGATTTGATTTGAACCCTATTCAATAGGTATGCAGCTTCTCAAGTGCATAACTCCCAAAAAGGAAATAGGTAACTTAGTAGTACTCATCATAGAGCACACCTTATCATATAGGGTGTGATTGCTCCGGATATACCATCGTGCTATGGTGTATACGGAGGAGTAATGCTGAGAGAGAATCTCATTCTCCTTTAGAAAAGTCCAGGAATTCCGTGCTTAAGTATTCTCCTCCTTGATCACATCAAAGGACATAATACTTATACCCGTATTTTGGTTTTCTACTTCTAAATCATATTCTGTGAATATCTCAAAAGGTTCGGACTTGTGTTTCAACAGGAACATAGGTCTGAATCTCGAGAGATTATCATAGAATGTAATGAAGTACAAAGAACCAGTCTTGGCATGTGTAGACAGGGGACCTACATACATCAACATGTATCGTCCTAAGAGTTTACTAACTCTTTCTCTGTTTCCAGTAAACGGAGCTATGGTCATCTTATCTTTGTGACATGACTGGCAAGTTTCACAAGATGTAAATTCAAACTGATTTAAATATGCATCTTCATGTAACTTCAGCTAGTCGGGTCGCATTGATATGACCTAGTCTACAATTCCTCAAGAAGGATTCGTTCATATCTGAACTCTTCCTCTTGTGTGTGTTCCATACACTAAGAACTGTAGTTTGATTTAGAACATCAATGCTTTTAGATAACGTGCCTGAACCGATCAACTTTTGATATAGGAAATGTTCAAAACATTATCCGACAATACAAAATTTTATCGTTTCTTTACTAATAAAGAGACAGATATGATTTTGCATATCAGGTTCGGTATCTAATAACATTTGTTCAGAATCAATGTATTGGCAATACAGGGTGACAGTGACCAACAGACTTGGCTGCAACACTTGCCCCGTTTTCTGCCTCATGAAACTTATCACCCGTTCTCAGTTCTTTACCTTTCTGTAGCCCTATGTAACATATTACATATTTGGGATCCTGATCTGGTATCACATACCCAGGACGTAAAGGATACTGAGAAACAGTTCTTTGTAATGAACATACCCGAAGATGATGCATCAGCATGCACTCTCTTCGTTTGGGCGGCACGGGAATTCTGGTAATCCCCAATTTCCTGCTCTGTCTTATAACAATTATAAGTTGGAGCGGGACCAACGTTCCCCAGCTCAGTATAACAAGCGGGTTCGGTCAAAAATCCGTATTATTATCTTGATTAAGGCGTGACATGGTCGCTACCTGGAGAGAGAGAGAGAAGAAAACACTCAGCGTATGCTCTTGCAAGATCAGATTGGTTATTATTTTATCTAATCAGGATGGCTCCCACTGCTTTTTATTAAATCTTCCTTCAAACCTTAAAAGGGAAGACTAGCCGGGATTAATTACACGCTACAAGTTCGCCAATCTTTCAGCCAGGCCAGTGTCGGTACTTTGAGGGAGGTCCCCCGTGCTTTCGCACGAACCTAATTAATGTAAACCTCGTTTTCCCAGAGGCGTAACCCCGTTGCACCTTTCTAGATACCTACTTGATCGGCTAATTGTAATGTGTAAAACTCTCCCAGGAGTAACAATTACTCGCAGTGGGTATCGGGATCCAACTATCTCATAGAAGGTATGCAATCTCATTGCAAATTTCAACACTTGAAATTCCCGATAATATTTTGCCCCTAGCGTTCTATGACCTTGACGGAGGCCAAACTACCCATAGTCCGCTAGTCAAGTTCAACCCGTCATTTCTTGATTGAATCAAACCCACCCGCACGACCCTTGACGGAGGCCAAACAACGCCGTACGAATACCCTAATCCAATCGCATCATATGCTAGCAGATAAGCAATAGTTAGCTACCGTACACTACGCCTTGACGGAGGCCAAACTACAGCAGCACGAATACTAACTAGTACTTATCTGAAATGACGGAGGGCTACGACAGGTTTTTCTGAAAACCTATTGCGTAATGAACTTGATATCGTTGTAGGATCGAATGATTTTTAAAATGGAGTGCTTTTGAGGCTTTTCTAGTTTTGCTAAAGGAGTCACTCCCGGTGAAGGGATCGTCGGTCCTTTCCTCGTCGAATGAGGTGCGGGATATATCATATATATCACTATGCAAAGCAAAAACTCTTAAAAGCAATCAGAAGACAAACCGAGTGTGTAGCATCTGCCAGTTATTGCTAAAGGAGTCACTCCCGGTGAAGGGATCTCGGTCCTTTCCTCATCGAATAAGGTGCAGGATATATCACATATACCGCTGTGCAAAGCAAGAACTGTAGCTACCTGTTTTATTTTGAAATTCGATTCTACAACATCTTAGGTTTCTTTTATTTCATTAATCTCATTAATGAAGTCCCATCATTTAAGTACCTAAACATCACAGATAAATACGACGTACACTTATGCCATCCGCATTCGCCTCGATGTCCCCTCATGCACCGTTAGGTTAGGTGACTAACGGCAGAGCGGGGCAGGGCTAGCGCGGGTGTAAAACATAAGTAACGTCTATATAATAAATCATATATACTATATACAGTATCTATCACAGAACATATCACATGATCACATCACAGATATCGCAGCAGAAGAAACATATGAAATATTGGATATACTAGGACGTCCGTGTTTTCAATACGAGCCAGTATAAAACACGGATTCCACGGTCGCGATGAATAGCCAAACCCACACCCCTAGACCCCTACGAGAGAGGCAAGCAACCCTACCAATTCTAGAGTTAGGAGACCCGGACTCGACTCCTCGAGTTGGTCTCCCACTGGACTCCAGAACCCGGTTACTTGTGCTCCCCTCCTTGGGTCTATCCTAGTGCGGAAAAGTAAATAATATACAAACGGGTGACATCTTCCGCAACCTGGAAGTGCCCCAATAAAAGAATATTACATACAAGTTTTTACATGAATGAAAATGAAAAACACTCATCTCACATAAAAAACCCCCGGCTATTCAAACACGACGATCCAATATAACATATCCAGCAACACATAACATCACATGTCATCAACGTAAGTAAATATGCATATCCCAATTGTCGTTGACATATAGCAACGAAACCGGCGATATCACATATTACACTTACGGTCACAGAAAAGAAAGTGTAAAACTACAATTGTTGGAATCCGCAACCTGCATAGACATCGCATGCCTAATCAAATGAATTCCTTAGACATCGCATGCCTAACAATTATAAACCCCGCATTTTAGTCTCGTTATTGAAAACTCTTTTCAATATCAAGTCGGGCAATTCAACAAGATTCCCGACATCCTGATCGAATGCTCGTCGCAAACTTCAGTAGACGGCCGCACCCCCGATGCCGTCGACGAAGTGCACTAAGGCGGAACACCGCTACCGCGAGCACCCGAACGGATGCTTTCGGCGATGGGGTTCTCCTACAGTCACTTGGTCGGGGCTATGGGGTGTAGCTGTCTATTAAGTTTACTCGGCGAGTATCCGCGTACGCTACGTGATTGCGACGGACTTTTGATCACATCAAAATTCCGTGGCAACCGATCAAGTGAGACTAAACCGCTAGATTTATAACATTCATTCAGTTATCTCATAACTTATTGTGAATTCCAATTATTGTATCACATTCCGGATAAATAGAAAATGTTAAACTTTTCGATCAAACAGTCGAACACCCAAGTTTTCCCGATATAGATCAACACATGAAATAAGTCTAACAACATTCAGTTCGTGCCTCAGTACCAACGGTCCAGCCGTAGAAGGGTCAAGCCAACGCCTCACATGTGGCACGCCGTACTGTCCCAAACCCGAAGGTTCAAAGGGCAGTTCAAGACGGTCACATAATCGAGTTAAGGTTTGTTGTCTTCTAGAGGGACCATTGCGTTACTTGCACTACTTAGAACGTCTTTAAACCACGGAAAAATCCAACACTTGGAAATTTTCCGACAGGGGAAAAAGTGGGTATTTATATCCGGTCGAACTTTTTAACATATTCAAAAAATATCCGGAAAACACTTAGACAAAGTTTGATAATCCGATCGAATCGACGAACTCCTAATACAACCCAGAAAACTCAACTCTGTAGTCAGTTTTAAAAATTCCCAGGAAAACCAGAACCAGAAATTAGGAGTTACTGTGTAAAATTCAAAGCACAAAGATCCTAAACGGCCGCGGAACCGCCGCATTAGCCATGCTAATGCCGCGGTTCCGCCGCGTATTGGTTGATTCAGGAGTACGGGCTCCACAGTAATTCATCAAATTCCCTGCTGATTTTTCTGCATATTTTTAATCTGGAAAAAACCCATTTTTCGAAAAATGTACAGAGAGCATCTATGGAGTTAGGGTTTCGGTTCGTTCGGATTTCAAACGTCGTCTACACTTCGCCTAAGGCTCTAGCTAGGCTCTGATACCACTGTAGGGTTCCTAGGCACTCTTAAGAGGTCTCACAAGGCATCAACCATGCCAATTTCAAAAATTACGGTGCCGAGAAACCCTAATACGGATCGTTGGCTAGATAAATAGGCGAAACAAAGCAACTAATTTACAACTAAACTAAAAGAACGGAAATACAACCTTTGTAGATCCGGTCCTCCACCTCCACGGCTCCGTGATGAAGTCCTCTCCGCTGTCCAAATGCAATCCCGGACTCTAGCGTCGGCTTCATCGGAGAAATGGGCGGGCAAGGTCGTCGGCTTCGTGCCGAAGATGATCTATGTCGAGGCATCACAAGATCAAGCTCCACCTTCACCAAGCCATGAAAACTTGTGAAAGAAACACCCTATACTACTTGGCAAGAGGTAGAGGATAAAGAAATAGGAAGTGGGTTCACTTTAGAATTGGATTTCTCACTCATTTCATCAATCCACCATTGATGAAGTCAAGCTTCTTCATGTGTAGAAGAAGAAGAAGAAGAAGGAATATCTTATGATAAGTGTTGTAGAATAATTGAATAAGAATTATTCTTATCATAACTTGAACCATGGTTAGATGTAGAGAGTTAACTCAAGTTAGATGAATGGTTAGGGTTTTAAGAAGAAGACAAAAAAGGTTACATGAGTCAAAGTTGCATGAAGCTTCAAGAAGCTTCATGTAAGAAAGCAACCTTTCTATTTTCTTTTCACTTTTTCTTTTAATCCAAATTAAAAGATAAATGAATGAATAAATGAATAAAAACCCTAACCATTTACTTAACCATGGTTTAACTCTTTACACAAACCCTAGCAATCATGTATCATCAAACATAATACAATCAAGTGCACAAAAATATATCACATATACAATGTGCACACCCGAGTGAGAAAATCCATTTAAAGTGAACCGATATTAGTTAATGCAAAGTAATATATCAAATATATAATTATGCATTAAATCATTAAATTAACACTTGATTTAATGATCCGGTCATATCGCATATAACCGACTAATATCAACAGTAACAACTTATCGAATCAACACTTGTTCCGATAATCCGGCTATATCGCATATAACCGATCAATGTCATAAATCGCGAGAATCGAATACAGTATCACATACTGGTATCATTCTCGGTCCCGCACATATCTCATATGCGCTCCTATTTCGTTTCGCTTGAGCCAGAAAACCTCTGTGTAGGACTCTAAAGACTCGTCAATACGCCGGCAGCAGGTGATGATCATATCAAGCACCCACAAGCCGCAAGCGGTCTGCTAAACGTAACGGCCACCCGGGTATTGAGCGATCAGAAGATCGACGAGCAAGCCCGCTCACACTCCAGTGAATCCAACCAGTAACACTACCGTACAGTCCGGTCTGATCGTCTGATATGTCGCATATCTCGCCTAGGGGTGGTAAACGTCAGACCCCAATAGCTCGATAAGTCGTGTCGATATGAGGTCTATAACAGTTCGAGAAACTACTGGTAACACTTACCAGTAAATCTCAGCAACCCTGGCCAGGGATTTCCGGTTATAGCCAATCGAACACAGCGCAACATCAACCCCCTATACCGGGAGAGACGAATCCCCTCCTATCGCTCATTGCCTCCATGTGATTCGGGACTGTACCCAAAAGCCACCGTTTTGCACGTCCTCTTGGACGTGGTAAGGTGGAAATCAAAGCACAGTGGGAATCACACAAGACTCTATGACGATCTCGGGTCTACAGACTAACCTGTACCAGCGTCACCAGAGAACTGCCATATGACGTGAGGTATAATACCATCTGGGAGTTCTCGGCGAGTCCGTCCAGTGTACCCAGTCTTCACTGAGCACCCGTATATCATCTCTGATGTCAAACACCAATGGATATGGGATCATCCATCGCCCATCTGTATGGGTCGAGAAGGTATACGCTAGTCTACTCTGGTATATCGATGCCCCGTCTCGATACACCCACGACTAGGGACTATGAAGGATGTACTTATAGACTATCTGTCCCCACTAGTATGATCTGCATCATAGTCCAGGTAGTCAAGTACACATCCTAAGGGCTTTACCAACATGTAACAGAGAGACAATCAGTATACACGTTAAGGTAAAGAGCAACCAGATAGCATACTATCATGTTGAGCAAGAAAGTCCTCCCTATATATGTCCCAGCATCCACTACTATATACATCCTATGTACAGTAATGGCCTCTAGGGCATACATATAACTAACACTGCACAGATGTCACCTGAGAACTGCTATTTAACGTTAGGTATAATACCATCCAGTCAGTTCTCGGCGGGTCCTGTCCGGTGTACTCACATCCAGTGAGCATCTGTATACAATCTTAGGTGCACTCCACCAATGGCTGTGGGACCAATCCATCGCCCCTCCTCAGGGTCTAGATATGTATGTTAGTGCATATGCCCTAGGGGACATTATTGTATCATACTAGATTGTATATTACTTAATGGAAGCTTGGGATATTCACAGTTATATATACAGTCTTGCTAAAAATGGTAGTATGCTACTTGGTTTGTGTCTACTTTAATATATGCATATGTTTCTTGTAACGTATCACTTATACATATTAGTAGAGCCCATAGGATCTTTGCTTGATTACCAGCGTCGTGATGGCAGTCACACTAGTGGGGGCTGGGTAGTCTGTAAGCAACATCCTATACAGGTCCCTGGTCGTTGGATTATCGAGATAGGGCATCGATATTCCGGAGTAGACTAAGTGTGTACGCTTCTCATCCCAGTTGGGGAGATGGTCTGTCCCACAGCCATCAGTAAGTCGTCCTGGAGATAGTATACAGGTGCTCGTTAGGTTACGGGTACACTGGACAGGACTCGCGGGGGAACTGATTGGTTGGTATTATACCCATCGTCAGTTAACAGTTCCCAGATGACATGAGTACAGCATAGCCCGCAGACTTGACACTGCTACTTCACCTCGAGTGTGTCCCACTGTTCTTAGATTGCTACCCTACCACGGCTCAAAGGAGTCGTGCAAACAGGTAGCAGTTGGGTGCAGTCCCGAGCACTTGGAGGCAGTAGTGGTTAGATAGGATTCGTCTCTCCCGGTATTGGGAGATGATATAGCACTGTGTCAGAGAGCCATTACGCAAAGTCCCTGGCCAGGGCAAGCGAGATATACTGGTTGGTTCCAGTAGCTTCTCAGGGTGTAATAGGCTTCGCTCGGACACGACTTATATAGCTATTAGGGGACTGACGCTTGCCGCCGCCTAGGCTTGATATGCGATAGTCTTAGACGAACAGACCGGACTGTACGGAGATTGTCACATCAGGCTCAGTAGGGGTTCGGATGGTTTTCCTCATCGGCCTTCTTATCGACATCTACCTGGGGACCGTTACGTACAGCTAGTGCCGCTTGCGGTCTGTGGTTAAACCCACTGCCAGCGTAGTGTCGAGTCTTTAGAGTCCCACACAGAGAGTTTCCCTGCTCCAGGAGAAACGATATAGAGGTCGTATGGTTTTACGACAAGGGTTCGGACGCATACGTGTGTTTACGCACGTACGACTTTTCGGACAGTTTTTACTAGTCGGCTTTGGTTTAAGCCAGATTCTAGTATCGGGTTATTGGATTTATACATTCTAAAGTTTTTCCGTGTTTTCACGGATTGGAGGGGCGTTCTCGTAATTTGTCGGGAAGGTTCTAGAAGAGTGGTGACTAAGGGGTTAAGGTGGCATGAGCATTAATTGCTTAATGACTCATTTGTGTGATTCATGCTTTGTATTAAATGATTCATTAATGAGTTAGTGAGTCATATGATGAATCACACTAGATAAATGAATCTAACCATGATGATAAATCATTTATATTATTTATTTGATTAATTGTTATGGTTGATATATTCATATGAGTTCATTATTCTTTTCATTATCATTCTCACCTTCTCTCTCCTCAAGCTCACTCTCTCTTGAAACCCTAACCCTAACCTCTCATGTGTTGAGATCAAGGGTTAGATAGACTAAAACATCCATAACCTCACTCTATATCCTCTAGGTAGCTTAGATTAGCACTTTAAGCAACCTAGTTATCTCAAGTTTGAGATTAAGCTTGGCGTAGGAGCTTTCGGGTGGATCGTCTTTGATTCGAGGAGGCCGTTGAGGTGCCGATGTTCCAAGGAGCCTACGAGGAGTGGAGGACCGCGATGAAGACCCGAAGGACAAGTAACGTGAGGTATAACTTCGTATCCGAGTAGTTAAACCTATAGTACTTTGTTAGCAATGGTTTAGAAACGATTTATGCGCTCAAGTCCGTGTTACGAAGCTTTGATAATTGTTTTTCATATATTCCTCCTCCCCGCAAGTTCATGGGGTGCGTGACATGGACTTACAATGTATACACTAGTCTACTCCGGAGTATCAATGCCCAGTCTCGATACTCCTACGACCAGGGATATCTAAGGGTGTGCCTTTTGACTATCCAGCTCCCACTAGTATGACTGCCATCACAACGCCGGTAGTCAGACAAACACCCTATGGGCTTTATCAACATATATATATATATATATATAAACACCAAGTAAAATATATCATACGTTAAGATAAAGACAAACTAAATAGCGTACTATCATATCAAGCAAGACTGTCATGTACATAAATATCCCAAGCATCCTATACAATGTAGGCCTCTAGGGCATATATATCCAACAAAAACTTAATTTGGTAACTAGTTCTATTGATAATTGAAAAATAGTGATAAAACATGCTATTTTGCTAACTAGATTTTGGAAATTCTTAAATAAATGAAATTTAAAATATAATTTATGGTTTCATTATATCATTATCATCATGAATTGTAGTTTAATGCATTAATTCATGCAAAATCCAGTTTAGATGTGATATTGTGAAATTTTTGCTTGCAAGGTGTTAAAATTGGTTTATTTGCAAACTAGAATTTTCCAATTAATACAATTGGGGCGTTAAAAATATAGTAATGGGTTGTATAATCTAGTTATGCTATTTAATGAGTATCATGACCATTAGTTTCGTTTAAACAGTAAGCTTTGAAGTAGAACGATAAATTGGCATTTTCGGGTTTTTCGAAATCGGGCGATTTGATCGATTTTTAGGGTTTCGATGGATTAAATCATGTTTTATATTATAAGTAATGAGTTTTTAAACTACAAGTTGTTTGTTGATGTTTATCTCGTTCAATCGGCATTTGTATGCCGACATCGAGCGATATTTGGTTCTTTTGCATGAGCGGGACATAGGTTTTAACCTATGCGCGTTCCGTGCGTCGTTTTGACTTTTGTTCGTGATTCAGTTTACGATACTATATATCTTTGTGTATAGGTACCCCTCACGTGGACTGCGGGCGATGAAGAAGAGGATGGCGATACCGTCTTCGGCGGACAAGGACCAGGTGAGTAGATGTATATCTATGGAGGAAATCGGGTGGATGGCGTTTAGCACCCCCGCAACGTAGAATAGGAATAAATACTTATTGTCATTAGGAAGCCAGACGTGACCTTAGAATTTCGGTGAGTAGGACCCTAGTAGTGACCTTAGGTTGGACTAGATTGATTTAGAAAGACCTTACCCGAGGATGAATATCTTGGAGGAGATTCGTAGGTTTCAGGTAGGTACACACACGCACACACTGAGACTCGACGTGGTGTATACATGTATGTGTATATATATATATATATATAGGACTAGGTGTAGGTATATATATACACAATACGTATATGTGATACAAGGATGTGATATGATATACGGGGATGAAACAATATAACTGGGTTTGATGCCGTGATTCTTGGCTATACAGTCATGTTATGATGTTAGCGGATCATTAGGAAATGAGATGATGAATAGGTATACATAAATAATAAAGGGTGGTGATGATATTGAAGTATATGGGACTCTAAAATAGAACCCGGACCGTAACCTGTGCCTGAAATTCTGGTATGATATAGGTGCGACTTGATTACAACATCATATATGTGCGACCTGATTTCGATATCATATATTTGAGACTTGATTACGATATCATATAGATGTGACTTGATTACGATATGATATATGTATGACCTTATCATAATATGATACATGTGACATGATATTTCTGAGGATAACTTAACGATGTATGTTTATGCTGGCAATGATATATGATTGATGTATGCGATTACAGTACAGTACCTCGATCATGACATGAATTGATGATGATATTATACGAATGATGAGACATGTAGGTGATACTTGACCCGTACCCCGATATTGGGATGCCGTACGATGGATTTTACCGTATGAGGCATAGATGTGATGATTCATCCGCACTCTTGATTTGAGGAAGCCGTACTACGTACGTGACCTATTGAGGCTGGATCGCCGACTATTAGAGATATGGACTCAGACTTTAGGTGTACTCTTATTTCTTATCGATTTCTTTCTTAGGTTTAGTTCCTTAGGAGGTTAAATGGACACTAGTTTAGGCTCGAGACATATAGTTGTAGTTATACTTGTATATCAAATGAGTGGATAATACACATCCGTCTTTACTTTCAAACTGTAATCATCATGGTGCATGTTCATTCATATGTTTCTATAATCAGTAAAAAACTCTGCCTGTTAGGACACCAGCACCATTACCGATGATGCGCATATTCCACGCACACTTATTTGCCAGCTCACACACATCATCATCGGTAATTGCTATGTCACGTACACTTTAGAACATATTATCTTTTATTGATAGAATCAGCTAGCAACTAGATCGATATAATATTGTGATTACTCTCTGGTGTTAGTATAGACATGGCATTTATTACTTAGACATTTCATGCATTCACATTTTCATGTTATCATGCGGTATTATGGGGCATATGCCGACACTTATCATATACTTACTCATGATTTTGGGATTTTGGATTTCTATGAGATTTCTGGATTTTGGGGAAAACCGCAAGAATATATAAAAACTTCTCTCTCTCTGTCCTCCTCTCTTTTTAAAATATAAGATGCGGTTTTCTCGTGATGTATGTGTCGTCCACCATGAGATTTTACGTTTTCTGTTGGATTTCGATACCCGATTCGAGGAGTGGATGAACCTTCTCGGGTACATGGTGGGCCCGGTATGGTACCCCGGGGCAAGAAAATCGAGTTGTAGATGATGAGCCTGGCAGGGGAGGACTACCTACCGGTGATGTCTGGCACGGCGGATATCCGGAGGATACCGACCGTTGTCATGAGATTTGATGATATGGGCCGATCCGGACTGACGGAGTCCGAAATATTGAGACTATGAGACATTGAGATTATGAGGTATTGAGACTTAAGATTTACATGTTTTGTGTCGATGCTTGACACGGATTTCCATGGGTTTCATCGTTGATATTTCAGATTTCTATACACATTTTACCATGATAAAAGCTAAAGATTTTTTTTATACAGATATATCTAGATTCCAGAATTGGTTATTTCACATTCATGGTGCATGCATACTCATTTACATGACATAGTACTATATGAGGCACTGATACGAGCACGGAGCATTTGCACTTACACGTAGCTTATTATCCTATCTTTACTTGATGACTAGTAATATATTAGTATATTATTATGACCTAGGATAGCGACGTGCATTCGATTTCTTTTCGCAGATATCTTCTACTCACGAGTTGTCAACTCACCCCCGTTGTGCCAAATTTTATTACAGGTTTGATGTACAGGGTTCCTTGGCAGTTTGCTGGCACATCATTTCATTCCGGGTGATTTGCACGGTAGGTTGGTTCATTTGTATCTAGACCGCCATTGTATTTTTATTAATTCATATGTATCTAGTAAGCTCCATCAACCAAACTTGTATTACTTGATAAGTTTACTGGACCAGTTTTTATTTCGACCTTAGAGTCGCGCATGTATTATTATGATATCCGGTTGATCTGTTTTCTTTTAAGTTTTGAGCCTCGTCCTTTGGCGTTGTATACTATTGTGCATTGGTGTGGTTGTTTCCGCCTATTGGCGTAGAGCTAACTCCCGCTTGGGGATGCTTTTTTATTGTTTATATGTATTTTACTTGTTTGTACCCGTTTGGGGCCAGTTTTTACAAAGGAGACTCTGCCGAAATTTTTGAGAAAATTTGATCTGTTTTTAAACTTGTTTTTTTTTTTCTGTTTTTCTTTACTCCTTCTTCTTTTTATGGTTTAGATTTCTGGGCTTCGGCTTACTTAGGTTACGTTGCACCTCTAGACGCTTCGTAATCTAAGTGCCAGTCACGTTCCGTACTTTTGGGTCGTGACAAAGTTGGTATCAGAGCGCTCGGTTTAACCTTGTATAAGTCTAGGGTGACTCTTGGTTGATGGAGTAGGTGACTTAGGTAGAGTGATGTACCGTGGGTATGATCCGCGTCATACTTACGATACGCTACTCTGCTTAAGGGGCCTTAGGATGTACATTTGTTTGCACCGCATTTCATTCGTTCCTTTGATCTATCTTCGTTGATATCGGATGGTGGTTTCTGTTACCACGGGCGCACTGGCAGAGGGAGCTACGGCTCGAATGCGATAACGATTAAGGTATTGGTTATTCTTGAGGAGTGAAGCATTGTTTAGCGTGCGGACGAAGGGTATTCACATTCCGTCCCGACGAAGTTAAAGGATTCGAACGATTGTCAGAAACCCATTTTCCCAAGTTTAAGGTATTCGGAAGAACATGCAGGTATTTCTATGGACCCTCTAGAAGAATGAAACCCTAACTCGACATAATGACCACGAGAACGCCCTTGAACCTTAGGGTTTACGGCAGTTCCGCGGTGCCATTAGTGAGGCTTGGATTTGCCCTTCTACGGCTGGACCATCGATGCTGGGGTATGTACCGGATATTTTTAAACTGTACTTGAGTGTTGAGCTCTCGGGGAATTATGGGATTTTGATGAATCGATCAAAAAGTTTAATGTAGTCCGGATATCAGGTGAAGGGATAGATTACGTGGGAGACTCTAGATATGAGTATTGCCGTTGGTAGCGCAGTCAGCACAGCTACGAAGAGATGAGTTCGAAGCAATCGACATCAGAGGAAAGAGGCGCACATTGACGATAGTGTTTACGATTGTGATTTGGTGATTTGAATTTCAAATTTTCGTTGATTAGATTTTGGTATTTTGAGGACTTTGTTCCACGATTGGTATTTCTTATGTGTACCTTCATTACATTCTATTTGTGTTTCATATATCAGTTGTATTGATGTTGTTTAGTACATACCCAGTGCACTTGATTTGGTTTTAATACATTTTGAGATTTTGATTTGATTTCGTGCATATGGTTACACATGATTTTGACATATGCTTCGAGCTAGTTTTCATGCACGTTCGTACTGTGAATTCGATTTTGATATTCGGTGTATGTTTTCGTGCACCATGTGCACCTAATTGAGATTCTTGCGCACACTTGGCGCACTTGATGCGATTTTGTGCACACCAGATGCACTAAATCGGGGTTTTGTGCAGATTAGATGCACCTGAAATTGAGTCGTGCACGCCCGTTGCACTTCACAGATGTTTTTGGTGCACACCTATTGCACTCAGTTTTGTTTTTATGTGTATTCGTGGCATCTGTATTTGGTTTCTATTTCAGTGCGCACCGGACGCACATGATATTTTTATGATGAGATTGGGATTGATTTCAGTTTGATCAGTATGTTTTTATAATCATTACTATTTGATTCAGTAACCAGGCGGGACGTGTATGTTAAATAAAAGATATATATTTATAGTTATTTTTTTTAAAAATAAACGTCCACTACTTATGCCGTGACACGTGCATCACACGGCGATTTTCAAAAGGGGTTCTTGCATGCTTCTTTATCCAGATATTTGGACGATTTTACTATGATGCACACTATAGATAAGTTATAGTTTTGATGTATATTATGTTGGTTTTCATATTAGGTTTTGATATTTTATTTTTGCCATAACTCCGATGATTGCGTTATGCTTGACGGAGTTGATTTTAGTTTTGTATTGATAATTTCGGAGCCCCGACGATTTGAGTGTTTTGGCTGAATGTTTTAGTAACTGGGGGGAGTTTTAATTTAAATTCGGGGACCGAATTTCTTAAAGGGAGGAAGATTGTAACGTTTTAAAAATAATTAAATAAATAATTAAATAAATAAAATCGTTTAAGTGAATTTTATAATTTTCGGTAAAGTAAAACGTAGTTTTCATAAAACTAAACCGTAATTATTTTTCATTATAAGTTAAAAAATACCTATTTTAATTATTTAATTACTAGTAAATGGTGTTTATTTATTCACTTATAAATTTTTAGTTTAATTAAATATTTTTCCTAAATTAATTATTTTAAATATTAACATAAGCTTATTTATGCATTAAATTAGTGTAAATTACAAATTTGAAATGGGTTAATTTTACAAAATGAACCATTACATATTAGAATCAAGTGTTTTTATGCAAAATTCTTTTTCAAATATTTTCATGATTCTAGATTTTTCTAGGATCAAATTGTATAAGAAGAAAATTATTAAATAAATAATTTCATGAAAAGACATAAAGATGATGATATTTTGGAGAAGTTTCTACACCATTCCTCATTCATTTCTTTCTCACTTTTTCCCACCCTAAGTGGCCGGCCTCCTCATCCCTTGGCTATCCCAAAAATCCACCCCCTTCACTTTGCATAAAAAATCAACAAAATTCCATCAAAAATTCCAAAATAAACCTCAAAATCCATATTCAATCTTTATCCAATATTCTTTAACCTTTTTGGCATGGATCTTGGAGATGGAAACCATTATTTTGGAGGCTTATTTTCATGTTTGGATTTCATGTTGTGGAGGTATAAATCTCATTCTTTTGATTTATTGTTATTTAATGTTTCTTTCTAGCATAATTAGATTTAATAAATTAATTCTATCTACAAGTTTTAAAATTCAAGTTAGGGTTATAAAATTTAGTTATGGCTTTTATTAATTAAGTAGGGTTATATTATGTAGTTTAACATGTTTTTTGGGATGGAAAATCTTGCATGGTTGTTGAATTATAATTTGTTCATTCCAATTTGTTAAATTAAGTATTTTTGCTAACTAGGTTTCTATAAAACATAATTATTGTTGATATAAAATTCTAATTAAGGTTGTTATCTCTAGATTGTGGTTTTAGTGAGGATATTAACTTGTTAGTGGAATGGAAAACTTAATTTGGTTACTAGTTCTATTGATAATTGAAAAATAGTGATAAAACATGCTATTTTGCTAACTAGATTTTGGAAATTCTTAAATAAATGAAATTTAAAATATAATTTATGCTTTCATTATATCATTATCATCATGAATTGTAGTTTAATGCATTAATTCATGCAAAATCCAGTTTAGATGTGATATTGTGACATTTTTGCTTGCCAGGTGTTAAAATTGGTTTATTTGCAAACTAGAATTTTCCAATTAATACAATTGGGGCGTTAAAAATATAGTAATGGGTTGTATAATCTAGTTATGCTATTTAATGAGTATCATGACCATTAGTTTCGTTTAAACAGTAAGCTCTAAAGTAAAACGGTAAATTGGCGTTTTCGAGTTTTTCGAAATCGGGCGATTTGATCGATTTTTAGGGTTTCGATGGATTAAATCATGTTTTATATTATAAGTAATGAGTTTTTAAACTAGAAGTTGTTTGTTGATGTTTATCTCGATCAATCGGCGTTTGTACGCCGACATCGTGCGATATTTGGTTCTTTTGCATGAGCGGGACATAGGTTTTAAGCTATGCGCGTTCCGTGCGTCGTTTTGACTTTTGTCCGTGATTCAGTTTACGATACTATATATGTTTGCGTATAGGTACCCCTCACATGGACTGCGGGCGATGAAGAAGAGGATGGCAACACCGTCTTCGGCAGACAAGGACCAGGTGAGTAGATGTATATCTACGGAGGAAATCGGGTGGATGGCGTTTAGCACCCCCGCAACGTAGAATAGGAATAAGTACTTATTATCATTAGGAAGCCAGACGTGACCTTAGAATTTCGGTGAGTAGGACCCTAGTAGTGACCTTAGGTTGGACTAGATTGATTTAGAAAGACCTTACCCGAGGATGAATATCTTGGAGGAGATTCGTAGGTTTCAGGTAGATACACACACGCACACACTGAGACTCGACGTGGTGTATACATGTATGTGTATATATATATAGGACTAGGTGTAGGTATATATATATATACACAATATATATATGTGATACAAGGATGTGATATGATACACGGGGATGAAACAATATAACTGGGCTTGATGCCATGATTCTTGGCTATACGGTCGTGTTATGATGTTAGCGGATCATTAGAAAATGAGATAATGAATAGGTATACATAAATAATAAAGGGTGGTGATGATATTGAAGTATATGGGACTCTAAAATAGAACCCAGACTGTAACCTTTTGTCTTTTTCTTTTCTTTCCTACTTTAAAACCAAATCACATAATACCTATAAAACAACACAAATGTGACAACATGTAACCAAATGCAACATGACATGGTGCACTAGCCACGGAAAACTGTAAAAACACGGATTTGGCCTAATCGCGATTAGCAGTGCACTAATCAGGTTTTCATTTAAACTGCATATAATAAATCATTAAAATGCCAAATCCTTTAAATATATTTTTAAATGAATAAATTATTTTAATTCCCAATTATTTAACAATTATTAGTATATATTTATACCCTTTTTTCGAAAACCCCAATTTCGTAAATCGGGCAGTTTTCGGGAAATATTTTATTTTAATATTAAATTCCAAAAATAATATTTTATATTTTCTGAAATGTTACATGGGCTCAATCCACCCAATTTTGAATAATATGTTGAATATTTGTTTGGACTCAGTCCCTTTTTGTTCAACAATATTGAGCATTGATTTGGGTTCTGACACCCTTCTTTCTTTTTGTTTTTTATTGAGTGTAGAACACTCTTTGTAGCACTGGGGATTTATTTAAAGTGCATTTTGTGTTTCCTCAGCGCCCACGTGAGGAGCACGTGGAGCGCTTGGCACTGGGCGCCAGACTTGGAGCGCTAAAGCGCTTCTTAGCGCCCACGTGAGGAGCACGTGGAGTGCTTGGCGTTGAGCGCCAGATTTGGAGCACTAAAGTGCTTCTTTTAAAATAGCACCCAGGTGAGGAGCACGTGGAGCGCTTGGCGCTGAGCGCCAGACTTGGAGTGCTAAAGCGCTTCTTTTAAGATAGCGCCCACGTGAGGAGCATGTGGAGCGCTCGGCGCTGAGTGCTAGGCACTGTTTATTTGGCAGTTCCGATCAGTTCTGTGCTCTGAGAATTAAATTCTCAGTTTATAAGAGACTTTGTCTCATGGATCTAAGAACTAAGTTCTTCTTTTATGAGGAGTTTCTATGATCTCTTTTGTTTTTATTTATGAGAGACTTTGTCTCATGGATCTAAGAACTAAGTTCTTCTCTTTTTTGATGAGATGCTATGATCTCTTTTACTTTTGTGAAGACTTTGTCTTATAGATCTATGATCTGAAAAAGAACTAAGTTCTTCTGATGTGAGAGTTAAACTCTCAAATATGGAGGAGTTTCCATGATCTCTCTTCTTTCTATTTACTTTGAGAAGAAATTGCTCTCGTCTTTGAAGTTTCTTGAAGTTTATGGGGGGGTTCCTCTGTACAAGACTTGAAGTCTTGGGTCCTTTATATAGGGGAGGCTGATTTTTTGAATCAGTTAAGGAAATCTCTCATCGAGATATTTCTAATTGATTTGGGGATGTTTCCCACCATTGGATCTTTGATCCAAGGGCTTCTGTTTTACAGAAAATATTTTTCTTGCTTTTAATAAGATTGGAAAAATATTTTCCCATACAGAACATATTCTGTATCTTGGTGATTTTTAATCAACATTAGATCTTTGATCCAACGGTGCTCTGATTTACAGAGCACAATCTTTCTTGTTTGGAAAGATTTGAGAAGTATTTCCTCAACAGAATTTTATTCTGGTAATTTGATGATTTATCATCGTCGTTGGATCTTTGATCCAAGGGTGGAGAACATTTAGTTCTAGCACTGGCGCTCTCGTGCTTTGCACGTGAGGGGCTACCTCAGAGTCTTTTGAGTAGGGTTACAAGGCACACTAACAAGGCTCTACAAGGCATCGACCATGCCAAAATTAAAATTTTATGTGTCGAATAACACTAAGCAAGATCGTATACTAGAGTTTAGGCGAATCGAAAGGCAAGTAAACATCTTTACTCTAAGAGATCACGAAATACAACCTTTGTAGATCAGTCCTCCACTTCTTTAGCTCATTGATGAAGTCCCTTCACTACGATCGTGGTTCTCCCGGACCCTTGCATGGCTTCACGAGGCGAAAAGGTGCGACCTTGCTTGAAGTCTCCGAGGCCGAAGATGATCTACATCGAGGGAATTCCGACTCAAGCTCCTACTTCACTAACTAGAGAAATAGTGAAGTAAACACCCTAAACTAAAGTGCTAGTCTAGTAGAGAATGGAGAAATAGGATGTGGGTTCTCTTTAGAATTTTGTTTCTCACACTCTTTCTCACTTTGGATCAAACCTTAGTTTTCTTTCTCCTTTTCACAATGAAGAAGATGAAAAAAAGAAAGAGGAAAGGATAATGATCAAGTGAGAATTCTAACCATGGTGAGTGAGTATCATATACTAACTCATGGTGGGACATAACCATGGCTATGTCTAAATGGTTAGGTTAATAAAAATCTAAGGTAAAACAAATCTAGTGGACTTTGTCAAAGTATCCACAAGCCTCCACAAGCTTCAAGCTTATGACAAAAATGTCTACTAATTTGTAATTACTTTAAATAATTATTAACCACCATTTAAATATAGAATGGTTTAAGTCATACACACCCATGTTTAGTGTATCATCAACCATGATACAATATGATAACACATTTTAACATATATCATATATGTGTTAAAGTAGTGTACATGTGAGAAAAACCCTAAAGTGAACAAGTGTTAGAAAATGTAAATTAGTATATCTAATGTACAATTATACACTTAATTATTAAATCAACACTTGACTTAATAATCCGGTCATATCTCATATAACCGGCTAACATACATCGTATCGACTTATCGAATCAACACTTGATTCGATAACCCGGTCATATCATATATAACCGACCGATACTAAAAGTCACGAGAATAGAATACGGTATCACATACACGCATTTATTCTCGGTCTCGCACATATCACATACGTGCTCCTATATCGTTTTTGCCTGAGCCAGTAAAACCTCTGTGTAGGACTCTAAAGACTCGTCAATACGCCGGCAGTAGGTGATGATCACATCACGCACCCACAAGCCGTCAGCGGTACTAGCTGGACGTAACGGCTACCCGGGTATTGAGCGATCAGAAGATCAGCAAGCAAGCCCGCTCCTACTCCTGTAAAAAGCCTGCCGGTAACACATCCCGTACAGTCCGGTCTCCTCGTCTGATATGTCGCATATCAAGTCTAGGGGTGGTAAACGTCAGACCCCAATAACCGATAAGTCGTGCCGATGTGAGGCTCATAACGGGTCGAGAAACTACTGGTAACACTTACCAGCAAATCTCTAATCAGCCCTGGCCAGGGACTTCCCTGTTACGGCCAATCGAGCACAGCGCAACATCAACCCCCAATACCGGGAGAGACGAAACCCCTCCTATCGCTCATTGCCTCCATGTGACTCGGGACTGTACCCAAAAACCACTGTTTTGCACACCCTCATGGATGTGGTAAAGTGGAAATCAAAGCACAGTGGGAATCACATAAGACTCTATGACGATCTCGGGTCTACAGACTAACCTGCACAAGTGTCACCAGAGAACTGCCATCTGACGTGAGGTATAATACCATCTGGGAGTTCTCAACGAGTCCGTCCAGTGTACCCAGTCTCCACTGAGCACCCGTATACCATCTCTGATGTCAAACACTAATGGATATGGGATCATCCATCGCCCATCTCATGGGTCGAGAAGCGTATACGCTAGTCTACACTGGTATATCGATGCCCCATCTCGATACACCCACGACTAGGGACCTTGAAGGATGTACTTATGGACTAACATGTCCCCACTAGTATGATCCGCATCATAGTCCAGGTAGTCAAGTACACATCCTAAGGGCTTTACCAACATGTAACTTTAAGACAATATCAAGAGACAAGTATACATGTTAAGATAAAGAGCAACCAGATAGCATACTATCATATCGAGCAAGAAAGTACTCTCTATATATGTCCAAGCATCCAATATAATATACATCATCTGTACAATACTGGCCTCTAGGGCATACATACAACTAACAATCTCCCACTTGCACTAGGGCCAGTTGCTGTAGTATCGCATACCGAGCATCCCGAAGAGTCTCTCAAACTGTATCTGGGGAATGGCCTTCGTGAGTGGATCCGCTGTGTTGTTCTTCGTGTCAACCCTCCTGACCTCGATCTCCCGGTGATCAACTATCTCCCGGATCAGGTGATATCGCCTCAGAATATGCCTGGATCGCTGATGGGACCTGGGTTCCATGGCCAAAGCCACCGGTCCATTGTTATCACAATACAAAGGTATTGGATGCTCAATGGATGGAACCACTCCAAGTTCAGTAATGAACTTCTTGATCCAGACAGCCTCTTTGGCAGCATCGTTGGCAGCGATGTATTCAGCCTCCATCGTCGAGTCTGCCACGGTTTCCTGCTTGGAACTCTTCCAGCTAACCGCCCCTCCGTAAAGGGTAAAGACAAATCCCGACCGCGACTTAGAGTCGTCCTTATCCCTCTGGAAGCTCGAAACGGTAAAGGACTCCACTTGGAGTTCTCCGTTACCATACACCAAGAGCATCTCTTTAGTCCTTCGTAAGTACTTGAGAATGCTCTTCACAGCTGTCCAGTGACTCTTTCCAGGATCAGCTTGATACCTACTCACTACACTTAGTGAGTATGCTACATCGGGTCTGGTATATAGTATCGCATACATGATAGAGCCTATTGCCGAAGCATGGGGTATCGCTTGCATGCGAGCTCTCTCCAAATCAGTCTTCGGAGACATCTCTTTGGAGAGAGTGAGCCCTGAGATCGTGGTAAAAACCCATGTTTGGACTCTTCCATACTAAACCTCTTTAGTATGGTGTCAATATACCTAGACTGGGACAATCCCAATATCCTTTTAGATCTATCTCTATAGATCCTGATTCCCAATATGCAGGAGGCATCACCTAGATCTTTCATTGAGAATCTTTGTGATAAGAAGAGCTTGACCGGTTGCAGCATAGGAATGTCATTTCCTATCAGGAGTATGTCGTCCACGTACAATACGAGGAAGACAACCTTACTCCCTGCCACCTTCTTGTAGATACAAGGTTCATCTACGTTTTTGACGAAATCAAACTCTTTGATAACGACGTCAAAGCAGATGTTCCAACTCTGTGATGCTTGCTTCAATCCATAAATGGATTTAAACAGCTTGCACACCTTCCCGCTGCTCCCACTATCTACGAAGCCCTCTGGCTGAGTCATGTACACGCACTGTCACGACCCAAAGTTTGGCCCGTGACCGGCACTTAACCACGTAACGTCTACAGGCGTAACACGGCTAAGTGAACCGAAAACCCAGAAATCAAACCAGTAAAAGTATAGAGTGTTATAAGTTTAAAATGAAAGCACTTACTAACATGTTAAGAAATCTAAGTAAACAATCACCAAGATAGCAATATACGACGCCGTAGCGAAGATCAAGATCCACAAGTGGGAACAACACAGATAGAATAAACTGCTAGTACAGTCAGCTCACAACGAGCTCGACACCAGAATACAAATAATATACATCATCGTCCTCACACTGTCTCTAAGTCAAATACATACATGGTAGATGGAGAATACTAGATACAACAATGTACATAACTGAAAGATAAATAGATACCGCACAAAACCCACCTATCAGCAAAAGAGCTAGTACACCAACTATGGGGGTATCTGTGTCAAAAGATGCGAAACGCAGCCTGCCGCGACTACTCCGAAGGGCAACCTGCAAACACTGTGGCACAACGGGGGTGAGTTGCCAACTCGTGAATAGAGATAACATATAAAGGTAATCGCGAGCATGCACGTACTGCGCTACTCTATCATATGCCAACAGATGATATCAATATGTGATAAGCAGTATGTGCAATAATCATGCAAGTGCTCTATCAGGTAATATAACTACAGGATGAGGTACAATAATAAATGTTGAGCATGGGCAATATAACATCTACACGGAATGTCAATGTAGAATATATAATCAGTGTCCATCAATGCACCCAGATCCCCCAAATAGCTCAGGCGCCGGCACTCTCATCGGCCCTCAAATCCTGTAAATCTCTGAGAATCCCGAGTGCCCAACATCGGCACCCAAATATCATAAATACTCGTGTCCAGCATCGACACGCAAATCCTCATCCATCGGGCCCCGTCAGTCCGGGTCAGCCCACGGGCTCCGTCTGCGGTATCGGCCCTCGGCCCCGGCAGTACGGATCACCCCGCATCCATCTATCGACTCTGATCAGTATCCTCCGGATAACTGTCAGGTCCAACCAATCACCGGTAGGTAGTAGTCCCTCTGCCAGGCTCACCATCTACTACACAGCGAAACCGTTCTCGCCCTGGGGTACCATACCGGGTCCACCATGTACCCGTAATCGGCCTCAACCAGCTCCACGATTCGGGTTCACATATATCACTCTAGCACCGAGGAAACACATGGTGGACGCACCGAAATATCATATCAAGGGAACCGGGTTTTTAAATGATTACATATTTGAAATAGCCACGGTTCCCAAATCCAGAAATCACATGTAATCCAAACCAATATGCAAGTCAATGATCCGATATGATATGTGCATCAAATATGAATATCATGTCAAGTCACATAAAGATGAGCTACAATATAATGATCCGATGTGATATATGCATCAAGTATGAATATCATGTCAAGTCACATAAAGATGAGCTACAATATAATGATCCGATGTGATATATGCATCAAGTATGAATATCATGTCAAGTCACATATAGATGAGCTACAATATAATGATCCGATGTGATATATGCATCAAGTATGAATATCATGTCAAGTCACATATAGATGAGCTACAATATAATGATCCGATGTGATATCTACAGTGTGAGTGTCATGGCAATTACTAACGGTGTGTGTGTAACATACATGATAGTGCTCGTGCAACATGGACCGTTAGTAATGGTGCGGTGTTCTATCAATTCTAGTTTATATCCATATAGCAGGGAATGCAGTATGCATTAAGTAGTAGCCATGCACAGTCAATGTATGTAAATGTAGCTATAAGGTCCTATCAGCCCCGACGTAGAACGCTATGCGGGCGATATCCCCGTAGATGTTAAATCTACTCACCGTAGTCTCTCGCTAGGTATAGCCAACAACTTGTTTCCCCTTCTGCGCGGCGTTCGCCGTACTCGTCTGCGAACCTAAAATTACACAATCCATCATACATAAGCTTGACATCATACAAACACGACATTAAAGCCGAACTAGTAACTCGTGTCGTGAACCAAGCGCGCGTGTGCGCGATACGCTAAAACGTGTGATTACGCGCCTGAAGCCACTCCGACGCGTCATGATACGCAGAAACCCAAAACCCATACACACGTATCACGCGTGTCGCGAAGATTTAAAATATGGAAAAATAGGTATTCACCTACAGATTTTGATACAGAAATGATATTGTAAAACTATATATACCAAAATAACTCACATAGCAGCAGACACCAACACCCCAAACCCTAACCCAAAACACCCCCATCTGGCCGCAAATTGCGGCCAGAAAGCTTATTTCGGCGGCCTGGGTAGGGAATTTTTGCGGCCAGAAAGCTTATTTCGGCGGCCTGGGTAGGGAATTGGGCTCCCAGGTTTTGTGTGTGCACTCTATACCCCCCATACATGCTACAGTAACCTCTAGTTTCACTCTGAAATATCTCGGGTAGCAGCAGATCCTTCAGAGCCTTAAATCAAGTAAAAATCCACACTTTTGCACTAAAATGGAACTTTATGGTATTTCGGTGCAAACTGAAACAAACCTGGCCTAAAATAGTTCTAATAACACCTAATAGAGCTAACCAAACTAACAAAACCCTAATCTAACATGTGAATCACAAATATCCTTTAATATCACCAAAAATGCACAAAAATGAGATTTTTACTAAAGAATACTACAAGTTTAAGGAAAAGGAGTGCTAACATGAGTTAATACCTTCTAAGAACCTTGCAAAACACCAAAAGTCTCAGCTTTTCCCTCAAGTGTGCAGATTTGCCTCTAAACACCTCAAAAAGCTCACTTTCCCAAGTTTTTGTGAAGGAAATGTGTTGTTTTGTGTAGGGTTTGAATAGAGATCAAAGGGACATGAGGAGAAGAAAAGATGAAGAAGAGATGGGTTTTCTGCTGGAATTCCTGCAGGAAATTCTGAGATGGGGAGAGAGAGAGAGAAGAGAAGAAAATGGGGGTCAAAAGTCAACCTCTCACCTAACACCATGATCTTAATTGTTTAATTGGATTTTGAATTATGAAAAGGGTTATGATATGATTTAAAATGGTGGGGATAAGTTAGCAACCATGCAACAAAAGAAAAGTTAACATGCTACCAAAACCCTAAGTCACAAAAATGGCTAAGTGTGCAAGTGTACACTACAAAGAAAAATCTTCCAATTTGCTAATCACAACTAAATAACTAATAATCCTATGAACACTAATATAATAACATGCACAAATACTAATTATCACAAAAACATTCTAACGGAAATTCAAAGTATTACACGCACTCTTCTAAATCACCGTTTAGAAAGGCGGTCTTAACATCCATTTGCCAAATTTCATAGTCATGATATGCAGCGATGGCAAGCATGATCCGGATGGATTTAAGCATAGCCACTGAAGAAAAGGTTTCGTCATAGTCCACACCTGGTCTTTGACGAAAACCCTTTGCAACAAGTCTAGCTTTGAAAGTCTCCACTTTCCCATCTACACCAAGTTTTTTCTTGAAGATCCACTTGCTCCCAATGGGTTTTTCCCCTTCAGGAGCAACTTCCAAAGTCCACACTTTGTTGGTGTACATGGATTCCATCTCGGACCGCATTGCATCCAGCCATTTCACTGAGTCCCCACTCGTGATGGCCTGCTCGAAGCTAGTTGGGTCATCATCAACCATGATGCAATCCTCGCTCCTACCATCCATGAGAAAACCGTAGTATCTCTCAGGTGGGTGAGGAACCCTACTAGATCGGCGGAGAGGCTGAGGTTCGTTGGGAACTACCGAATCCTCTGGTTCCACTAAATCTTCAGTTGCAGTTTGTGTATCTGGAAACTCTTCCAGCTCTACCACTTTGCCACTAATTTCTTTTGCAAGAAATTCCTTTTCCAAAAAGGTGGCATATTGAGAAACAAACACTTTTTGTTCTTCAGCGTAGTAGAAAAAATATCCTTGGGAATTCTTAGGATATCCCACAAACTTGCAAAGAACTGACCGTGCCTCGAGTTTGTCTGGATTTTGCCTTTTGACATAGGCCGGACAACCCCATATCTTAACTCGTTTAAAATATGGTCTCTTCCCACTCCATATCTCATATGGTGTGGTAGGTACAGATTTAGACGGAACTTGATTCAATAGGTATGCTGCTGTCCCAAGCACATAACCCTAGAAGGAAATAGGTAACTCAGCTGTACTCATCATCGAGCACACCATATCTAATAGGGTGCGATTCCTCCGTTCCAATACACCGTTGTGCTGTGGTGTATATGGAGGAGTCAGCTGAGAGAAAATCCCATTCTCTTTTAGGAAGTCCAGGAATTCATTGCTCAAGTATTCACCTCCTCGATCAGATCATAGGATTTTAATACTTTTTCCGGTTTGGTTCTCGACTTCTTGTTTATATTCTCTAAATTTCTCAAAAGCTTCTGATTTGTGTTTCATCAGGAACACATATCCGAATCTAGAGAGATCGTCAGTGAATGTAATGAAGTACGAAGAACCATCCCTGGCATGTGTAGACATGGGACCGCATACATCACTATGTATCAGTCCCAAGAGTTCGGTAACTCTTTCTCCGTGTCCCGTAAACGTAGTTTTGGTCATCTTGCCTTTGAGACATGACTGGCAAGTATCATAAGATGAAAATTCGAACGGTTTCAAGTATCCATCCTTATGCAACTTAGCTAGCCGTGTCGCATTTATATGACCGAGTCTACAATGCCACAAGAAGGATTCGTTCAGTTCTGAACTCTTCCTCTTGTGTGTGTTTGTTATGCTCAGAACTGTTGATTGATTCAGAACATAAATGCCATTGCACATCGTGCCTGATCCGACCAACTTTTGGTTTAGGAAAATGTTCATAACATTTTCCTGTAATACAAAATTATATCCCTCTTTACTCAACAAAGAAACCGATATAATGTTGCATATCAGGTTCGGCATGTAATAGCATTCGTTCAGAATCAATGTATTACAAGTTGGCAATACAAGGTGATATTCCCCGACGGTTTTAGCTGCAACAATTGCACCATTTCCAACCCTTATGTCTTTATCACCTTCTCCAAGTTCTCTACCTTTCCTAAGCCCATGTAACTAATTACATATATGGGATTCTGACCCGGTATCTAATACCCAGGACGTAGAGAAAATGGAGAAACAGTTCTCCATAACGAACACACCCGAAGAAAATGCATCAACATGTACTTTCTTCATTCGAGTGGCATGAGAATCCTGGTATTCCCCTATATCCTGTTCAGTCTTATAACTCTTATAAGAAAGAACGGAACCAACGTTCCCCAGCACAGAATAACATGCGGGTTCGGTCAATACATCCATATTATTATCTTTATTAAGGCATGATATGGTCGCTACCTGGAGAGAGAGAAGAAAACACTTTAGCGTATGCTCTTGCAAGATCAGATTGGTTATTATCTTATCTAATCAGGATGGCTCCCACGGTTTTTTATCAAATCTTCCTTCAAACCCTAAAAGGAAAGACTAGCCGGGATTAATTACACCCTACAACTTCGCCAATCTTTCAGCCAGGCCAGTGTCGGTACATTGAGGGAGGTTCCCCGTGCTTTCGCACGGACCTAATTAAAGTAAACCTCGTTTTCCCAGAGGCGTAACCCCGTTGACACCTTTCTAGACACCTACTTTATCGGCTAATTGTCCTGTGTAAAACTCTCCCAGGAGTAACAATTACTCACAGTGGGTATCGGGATCCAACTATCTTATAGAAGGTATGCAATCTCATTGCAAATCTCAACACTTGAAATTCCCGATAATATTTTGCCCTTAGCAATTTATGACCTTAACATAGTCAACAAATCATAATTGCTAGTCAAGTTCAACCCGCCATTTCCCGATTGAATTGAACCCACCTGTACGACCCTTAACATAGTTAACAAAGTCGTACAACTATCCTAATCCAATCACATCTCATGTTTTAGCAGATAAGTACTAATTAGCTACCGCACACTACGCCTTAACATAGTCAACAAATGTAGCACGAATACTAACTAGTCTTTATCTGAAATGACGGAGGGCTACGCAGGTTTTTCAGAAAACCATGAGCGTAATGAACTTGATATTGTCGTAGAATCATATGAAATTTTGAAATGGAGTGTTTTTGAGGCTTTCATTAGTTTTGCTAAAGAGGTCACTCCCGGTGAAGGGATCTCGGCTCTTTCCTCATCGAATAAGGTGCAGGACATATCATATATATCACTGTACAAAGCAAAACTCTAAAAGCAGTCAAAATTCAAACCGAGTTTTGTAGCATCTGCCAGTTTCGCTAAAGAGGTCACTCCCGGTGAAGGGATCTCGGCTCTTTCCTCATCGAATAAGGTGCAGGGTATATCATATATACCGCTATGCAAAGCAAAACTGTAGCTACCCTTTTTATTTGAAAATTTGATTCCACAACATCTTTTAGGCTTCTTTTCTTTCATTAATCACATTAATGAAGTCTCATCATTTAAGTCACCTAAACATCACAGATAAATACGACATACACTTATGCCATCCGCATTCACCTCGATATCCTCTCGTGCACCGTTAGGTTAGGTAACTAACGGCAGAGCAGGGCAGGGCTAGCGCGGGTGTAAAACATAAGTAACGCCTATATAATATATCATATATACTATATACAGTATTTATCACAAAACATCAAATGATCACATCACAGATATCGCAGCAGAAGAAACATATGAATCATTGGATATACTAGGACGTCCATGTTTTATTTTGAGCCTCTATAAAACAGGGATTCCACGGTCACGATGAATAGCCAAACCCATACCCCTAGACCCTTGCGAGAGTGGCAAGCAACCCTTCCAATTCTAGGGTTAGGAGACCCGGACTCGACTCCTCGAGTTGGTCTCCCACTGGACCCTAGAACCTGGTTACTTGTGCTCCCCTCGTTGGGTCTATCCTAGTGCGGAAAAGTAAATAATATACAAATGGTGACATCAACCTCGACCCGGAAGTGCCCCAATAAAAGAATATTACATACATTTAAATTTTACATGAATGAAAATAAAAACTCTCATCTCACATAAAAAAAACACGACTATTCAGAACGCGACGATCCAATATAACATATCCAACAACACAGAACATCACATGTCATCAACGTAAGTAAATATGCGCATCCTAATTATCGTTGACATATAGCAACGAAACCGGCGATATCACATATTACACTTACGGTCGCAGAAAAGAAAGTGTAAAACTACAACATTTGGAATCCACAATCTCTTTAGACATCGTAAATCCGAAATATCATATATTTCGCATTTCATGCCTAACCGTGTGAATTCCACATATTGTATCACATTCCAGATAAATAGACAGTATTAAACTTTTCGATCGAATAATCAAATACCCAAGATTTCCTCAATAGCTCAACACTTGAGTGGAGTTCAAAAATTCCAGAATACGTCACAGTAGCAACGGTCCAGCCGTAGAAGGGTCAAGCCAACGCCTCACATGTGGCATGCCGTACTGCCCTAAACCCTAAGGTTCAAAGGGCAGTTCAAGACGGTCACATAATCGAGTTAAGGTTTGTTGTCTTCTAGAGGGTCCGTCACATCACATGCACATTTTTCCGAAAGATTTAAAACCCGATAAAAATTCAACACTTGAATGTTTTTCGTGCTGGGAAAAATTGAGTTAATGATATCCGTTCGAACATTTTAATACTTTCTAAATTATCCGGAATAACAGAACAAAATTAAATTCTCCGATCGAATCGACAATTTCAAAATAAACCCCAAAATACTCAACACTTGAGTCAGATAAAAATGCCCAGAAAAATATCAGGAAATTGAATAGGAACATTACTGTGCAAACAGTTGAAGGTGACATCACAATATGGTCGCGAAACCGCCGCACGAGCCATGCTCGTGCCGCGGATCCGCGGCGATTTGGCCTCTAAACAGTGTCGTTTTGCACAGTATTCCTTATATTTTCCTGCTGATTTTTTTAAGCATTTTTAATTTGGAAAAATCCCAGATTTTAAAAATTGTACAGAGAGGGTTTGATTTCGACGTGTTCGGGTTCGTTCGGAGTTTTAACTTCGTTAACACATCGCCTAATGCTCTAGCTAGGCTCTGATACCACTGTAGGGTTACTAGGCACACTAACAAGGCTCTACAAGGTATCGAGCATGCCAAAATTAAAATTTTATGTGTCGAATAACACTAAGCAAGATCGTATACTAGAGTTTAGGCGAATCGAAAGGAAAGTAAACATCTTTACTCTAAGAGATCACGAAATACAACCTTTGTAGATAGGTCCTCCACTTCTTTAGCTCCTTGATGAAGTCCCTTCGCTGCGATCGTGGTTCTCACGGACCCTTGCATGGCTTCACGAGGCGAAAAGGTGCGACCTTGCTTGAAGTCTCCGAGGCCGAAGATGATCTACGTCGAGAGAATTCCGACTCAAGCTCCTACTTCACTAACTAGAGAAATAGTGAAGTAAACACCCTAAACTAAAGTGCTAGTCTAGTAGAGTATGGAGAAATAGGATGTGGGTTCTCTTTAGAATTTTGTTTCTCACACTCTTTCTCACTTTGGATCAAACCCTAGTTTTCTTTCTCCTTTTCACAATGAAGAAGATGAACAAAAGAAAGAGGAAAGGATAATGATCAAGTGAGAATTCTAACCATGGTGAGTGAGTATCATATACTAACTCATGGTGGGACATAACTATGGCTAAGTCTAAATGGTTAGGTTAATAAAAATCTAAGGTAAAACAAATCTAGTGGACTTTGTTAAAGTATCCACAAGCTTCCACAAGCTTCAAGCTTATGACAAAAATGTCCACTAATTTGTAATTACTTTAAATAATTATTAACCACCATTTAAATATAGAATGGTGTAAGTCATACACACCCATGTTTAGTGTATCATCAACCATGATACAATATGATAACACATTTTAAAATATATCATATATATGTTAAAGTAGTGTACATGTGAGAAAAACCCTAAAGTGAACAAGTGTTAGCAATTGTAAATTAGTATATCTAATATACAATTATACACTTAATTATTAAATCAACACTTGACTTAATAATCCGGTCATATCTCATATAACCGGCTAACATACATCGTATCGACTTATCGAATCAACACTTGATTCGATAACCCGGTCATATTATATATAACCGACCGATACTAAAAGTCGCGAGAATAGAATACGGTATCACATACACGCATTTATTCTCGGTCTCGCACATATCACATACATGCTCCTATTTCGTTTTTGCCTGAGCCAGTAAAACCTCTGTGTAGGACTCTAAAGACTCGACAATACGCCAGCAGTAGGTGATGATCATATCATGCACCCACAAGCCGTCAGCGGTACTAGCTGGACGTAATGACTACCCGGGTATTGAGCAATCAGAAGATCAGCAAGCAAGCCCGCTCCTACTCCTGTAAAAAGCCTGCCGGTATCACTTCCCGTACGGTCCGGTCTCCTCGTCTGATATGTCGCATATCAAGTCTAGGGGTGGTAAACGTCAGACCCCAATAACCGATAAGTCATGCCAATGTGAGGCTCATAACGGGTCGAGAAACTACTGGTAACACTTACCAGCAAATCTCTAATCAGCCCTGGCGAGGGACTTCCCTGTTACGGCCAATCGAGCACAGCGCAACATCAACCCCCAATACCGGGAGAGACGAAACCCCTCCTATCGCTCATTGCCTCCATGTGACTCGGGACTGTACCCAAAAACCACCGTTTTGCACGCCCTCATGGACATGGTAAGGTGGAAATCAAAGCACAGTGGGAATCACACAAGACTCTATGATGGTCTCGGGTCTACAGACTAACCTGCACAAGTGTCACCAGAGAACTGCTATCTGACGTGAGGTATAATACCATCTGGGAGTTCTCGGTGAGTCCGTCCAGTATACCCAGTCTCCACTAAGAACCCGTATACCATCTCTGATGTCAAACACCAATGGATATGGGATCATCCATCGCCCATCTCATGGGTCGGGAAGCGTATTCGCCAGTCTACACTGGTATATCGATGCCCCGTCTCGATACACCCACGACTAGGGACCTTGAAGGATGTACTTATGGACTACCATGTCCCCACTAGTATGATCCGCATCATAGTCCAGGTAGTCAAGTACACATCCTAAGGGCTTTACCAACATGTAACTTTAAGACAATATCAAGAGAAAAGTATACATGTTAAGATAAAGAGGAACCAAATAGCATACTATCATATCGAGCAAGAAAGTCCTCTCTATATATGTCCAAGCATCCAATATAATATACATCATCTGTACAATACTGGCCTCTAGGGCATACATACAACTAACATTTTGACTCATAGCGCTGGTGCTCTTGGCGCTAGCGCTCTCGTGCTTTGCACGTGAGGCGCTGCCTCAGAATCTTTAGCGCTGGCGCTCTTGGCGCGAGCGCTCTCGTGTTTTGCATGTGAAGCGCTGCCTCAGATTTTTTGACTCTTAGTGCTGGCGTTCTTGGCGCTAGCGCTCTCAAGAGGAGCTTCCTTAGTTCAAATTTCAAATTTTGAATGGAGCTTTGCTCTCTGATTGGGGGAAACAAATGCCCCCCACCGTTGCGCTCACATGGCTTACATGTGAGTGCAGCGGTGGCAGCCTTTCCACCGTTAGATCAACTTGGTAGTTGGATCGACCTCCAGCCTATAAATAGGGCCTTTGGCCTTTGAGATGACTTCTGTTCATCTTCGCCCTTTCTTGTTTTTCTGAGAATTGAATTCTCTCTTCAGAGCATAGATCTCTGCCCCAAGAACTTTCTTTAAGTTAGAACTTTATTCAAATATTTGGTAAGAATCATGTTTGACCCCATTAAACAGAGCTTTGCTCTTACTAGATCATAGATCTTCAAACCGTTAATTAAAACAGAGCTTTGCTCTTCCTATATCATAGATCTAAAGAAATCTTTTTTAGGGCTTCTTAACAAAGCTTTACTCTTTCTTAGATCATAGATCTAAAGAGATCTTTTTTAGGTTTTCTTAACCCATTAATGAAGAACTCTTAGAGTTTCTAAGATTTGTGTTTCAGATCTTTAAAGATCTTGGGGTTTTACCTCTGTAAAAGCTTTGCTTTTTAAGGGTTCTGATGGCTTGTTCCATCTTCTTCGTAGAGCATGGCTCTTTAGAATTCTTGGGGATTTTTTATTCCCCTCATAATGATAGATTTGATTTCTGTTGTAGAGCGCTGCTCTCGAGGGAGCTTAACTCCTTGGCTTTATGAGCCTCTCATTAAATGAGAAGCCTTTTAGGATTTTCTCTTTAATGAGTGAATGTCTCATCAATGATGAGCCATCACCTTGATTTGGTGGGTCCCCTTTGGTCCATTTCCACTGCCTTGTAGTGTGGTACAAATTTAAAGTACCAAGTGTCAGAATTTAGACTGTAGCATTGACAGCTAATCCTTGTTATTTTTCGCACAGGTACTATGTCTTTTGACACTTCTTTCCCGTTTGTTCGTCCGGAGAGCGCATTTGCTAACGTGCCCGTGGATAGGGATGTCTTGGCACTCATTAAGGATCACGACCCGGAGCAGAAATCTCTTCATCTATGGGGGTCGTGGTACAATCAAATCATCCGGGGTCGGAGTATTTTTTCTTATGCAGTACCTTCGGAGCCTATTTCAGCGATTCACTACGCCGACTCTCCCCCAGTGAACTATGCCGTAGAGGAGGTCAACCGGACTTCGGAAGGTCGCCTTCAGCCCTCTATGGCCTCGATACCCATACAGCCACCGTTGGCTTTGGATATTTTGGGACGGCGCATATGTCAAGGCGAGTCGCGCCCTTGGGGACAGCCGTACATGATCGGTTTGACTCCTCGACACTCATCCGGATAATTGCAGTGGGCTCGATACATTTTGTCGGACAAGAAATCACTGCTGCTGAAGCTCGGGTTGTACCCCGCAGTTTACGCGTCTCTTTTCCAGTTTCCACGCCCCCTGTATGGTGGGTCAAAGCTTTCTTGGAACAATGGAATGTATCGACTCACACATTCTATCTATCAGATCGGGAAGTTTCCATCTCTTTGGAGGAGTTCACGGAGATCTCCAGCTTACCTGTCAGGGTAGAACATTACGAGGAGCTACTTCCTCCTGACAAGTACATCTTTGCCACCAAATCAGTAATGATGGGCCTTACCCCGGAGAATGCCATTCAACATCAATTCCCAAGTCTGATTAAGGTGTTGAAAATTTACGAAAGTCTGTTTCTCGAATCCGGAGGACACGAGGTCAGCTTCACGGATTTCATCGCTCGCTTTCTTCGTCCGGAAGTCTTATTAAAACAAGCTGCGAAATTCGCTAAGCTTGACGACCCATTTGGTTTTGGCTTGGACAGCCAGCCAACAGCGGAGGCCGATCAAAGGAATTTCTTTCTCCCGGATACCCCGGTCGTCCGCTTTGCAGAGCTCGCAGCTTCAGACATTGACGAAGAGGCGTTCTTTTTTGGGTTTCTCGGCCTATGGTTAAGTTGGTTTGTGCTCCCAATGCACCCTCTCTATATGAGGCCATCCGTCTTCTACCCGGCTCACCGAATAGTTGTTGGGATGCGAGTGGTCGTCGGGGTCGCTGGGCTAGCTCACTTGTATCATGGCCTCAGCTTAGCGGCAGACACCACTCAGCCGGGGGTGCAGCCCGTAAATTTCCCGCTGCACTATTTCACTTCGTGGATCGAGCTGCATGTGCTCAGCGCTTTTGGAGTCCACAAGCAGCCCTGTTTCTACGACAGTTATAACTTTCTTCGGGTTATGCGGCTAGTTGACACTTCCGCTTTGGAACCGACTCAGCAAGAGGCTCAGGGTCTGGTTCTTCACCCGCGTATGGTCGGGGATGGCATGACCTTCGTCGATAAGGTCTTAACCATTGGCAAGGAATCCACAAAAACGGTGCAGCCGCTGGGCGACACCTTCAAAGACGGGGCTTCTACCTTGAAGGCTCGGGAGATTCTACATTTATATTCAATCAGGCTTGGCTTTTTGGTGTTCAGGCAGAACGACTCGGCGCTGTTCATGAGGTACAACCCGCACCTTTTTGCTCAACAATCGAGCTACAATCAGGGTGTCCCGCTAGAGGCCTTCTTAGCTGAGTCGGCTGCTACATAAGAGGGTATCCGCAGCACGCTGCACCATTTTATGCGGCTAAACACCGGGTCCAACTTTTTTATCAGTGAGCCGAGCTGCATTCCGAAAGCCTCGAACGCATATGTGGTGCGGTACCAGCATGCGACTAGTGCTGTCATAGGGAAGAAAAGCGGTTGCTGCTTGATCGCAAGGGTGCAGCCCCTGCTGGTAATCCAGATGTCCCTTTGAAGCGATGGACCATTGTTCGCCCTTCCTTGAGAGAAGCTGTTGGGGTTGCAGTCCCGCACGCTTTGCCTGAAATGCCACTACCCCGTGTTCCTGTAGAGACGACAGCTGTAGCGTCGCCGGAGTTTAGAGTAGGTACAGAAATCGAGACTCGTTGCCCAAAATTGCCCGCCAAGCGCAAGCTCCTGTCGTCGGCTGCCGACGTTCGCTAACAGAAAAAGAAGAACTCGCTCTTTTCTACCGATGTTGTGCTCGGCCAGGAGCCCCATGCTCCCTACAGCGAAGGCTTGTGTAAGTATGGCACAACGATAGCTTGTTCGACACGCCGGTGACTGACACCGGCCTACAGGCTGGCCTTCTGGCCTCCGAGCGTTTGGCTCGCGAAGAAGCGGCGTTAATTACCATCGTGAAGTCAGGTATACTTCAGTTGTATATTTTTCGTTTATTCCTTCCTTATGACTATGCTTTTACTAATGCCCTTTTCTTTAACATGCATTTCTGCTGAAAAGGCTCTCGTGGCTTCCATCAAGACTTTCGAGGAGGAAGAGAGGCTCCGTGCTTCTTTCGGTCTTGGTATAATTCGACTTATTGTGCCTCCATTCCCTTTTTCTTTATTCGTGGTCTTACCATCTCCTTTATTTTATTACAGGGACTACCTTGACTCAGGTTATCCCGAGTGCGGTGCCGATCCCAAGTGGTGATGCGGCGATGCTTCCAGAGCCAGCTATTGTGGCCCCAGCTCCTCCAACATTACCGTAGGAGGCTTCGCTAAAGCGGTCGATGACAGACGCTGTAACGGCTCCAAAGGCGGAGCTTGGTTCGGACGATGACGTCCCTTTGACGGAGGTCTTGAGGAGATCAGCTCTCATAGCCCAAACTGAAAGGAAACGCAGGAAGCGCGCAGTGAAGGAACGTGATGCTGCTTTGGCTATAGGTGCAGGCTCAAGCACCACTCCATCTGTCGCTATTCCTTCAGAAGGTGCTCTAACTACCCTGTTTACCGCCTATAGACAGGCTGCACGCGCGGCTCGGGAGGCAACCGAGAATCTTTTGCAAGGTAATGTAATGCCCGGTCTTTTTATTAGAACTTGATCTGCAAATTCTTATACATGATATCTTGCAGGGCCAAGTCCTGGCGATGAGATGGCAGGCGAGACGATGGCGACCATAGAGCCCAACATGGCTACTCTCTCTCGGGAGTCTGGGACTACCCAAACCGCCGCTCTTTCCCCTTGTAAATCCCTGGTATCGACGGGCATCGCGAGTGTCACGACGGTCCTTGTCGAATCAGGGGAACTGACCGTACCCCAAACCGATACAGGTAAAAAAGGAGAAAGTGATGGTGAGTGGTCTTTTTCTTTCTTTACGTTTTGTGAAGCCATGAGCGTAGAAACCACTCCTATGAGGGAGAGCGATGAAACCGCTACGCCGGGTGATGCTTCCATCGTGGCTTCGGTTGGTGACCTGACAGGTAAGTCTTGAGCTACTGTGCTTTTTTATTTCACATTCTCTTTCAGCTTCTTCTGATGATGCTTTGCTTGTAGGTGCAGCGAACGTTGAAATTGTTCCATCTGAAGCTCCTCCGGTCGCCGCCATGACGGTTGTTATTCCCTCGGCTTCTCATATGTCCTCCGGAATGCTGGAAGGTATAGGTTTGCGATTTATGGGTTTCATTGTGGGTATCATCACCTTGTATTGACAGTATATTGTCACAATTTTGCAGGAGTCCTTTTTGACCACCTGTATCTGGTGCTGAACCTGCATTTCTCCTTCCAGTAGGAAGTCAGTCTGCCCACTGGTATCGGTTAGTATATCTTTCAGCTATTGTTTTCCCCTTTTTATAAATAGCCGTATTATTGCTGAGTCTTCCTTGTATTAATCGCAGCATCACGGATTGGAGGAGGGGATGAGAGAATAGCCGCGCCTCCGGTACTCCCCATTTTGTCGTCTACCACAGCCGATATAGTAGACTCCATCGCTCGTGTATTCTTTTTACCTTCCGAGTCAACATTTGACCATAGTTTGTTTTGTAGCAATCGCACCGGCTCCAGCTCCCTTCGAGTCTCGGATCCCAATGCCGGCAGGGCTTTTTTCTAGACGTCCATCTTCCAGGGGCGCTGCAAATAGTCTGCGAATGTTGAGCGAGTTCGTCGAGGATCCTAATGCCGAGGCCCTCGCATTTGCTGCAGACTTTGCTGCTGAGGTTAATCCTATGCTGGCGACGCTCGTGAACTTCCATGACGAAGGCGTTGTCGAATCTTAGGTTAATTATTGCAGAAAGATCGAGGTATGCCTGCATGAGATTGAGCTCAAGCGTCCCGCTCAGGAAGTATCGGCTTTGAACTCCCAGCGAGCTGCATGGGTTGAGCAGAGTGTTCATTTCCTTTGCCATTTTGAACAAGAGGCGACCCTTAGGCGGAAGGAACAAGAGGCGACTTCTAGCGAATCTATCTAATTGCGTGCCCAGGTCGAAGCAAACGCTGCGCAGCTGAAAGCTATTTTTGAAAACTTCCAACGATGTATTTCTAACGGGATGGTGCTGAGGAAGAAGCTTGACTTTACTGAGCGAGTTACGCAGAGTCATGAAGCCACTCAACGGGAAATGGATGAGAAGCTTTCATCCTGTTTGCAGCAGCGGGCTCGAATTGAAGCGGATTTAGCCGTGGCGGCTGATCGTGAAAAGGAATTGAGAGGAGTGCGAGAGCGGCTTGCTGATTTGCTAAAAACGCCTCATTCTCAGTAGTCATCTTTGTATCGACCGAAATTTTGTAATTTATGAATAACATGCCTTTATTCATTTTTTTCCTTTTATATGATGTATCTTGTACTCAATTGAATTCATGAATAAAAGACACACATTTTTTTTCTTGTACTATCGCTTTCTTTTCTTTGCTGTGTCATTGGCATGTTAATTTAGCAAATGTGGCCTGAGGATAGTAGATAGCAATCCATTTTAACCTCCTTGCAGGGTAGTGATAGCTTAGGAAACAGGTTCAAGTCTGCTGCCTAAGACTTTTCAACTTTATGAGCCGTGAGGGTCTCATAAAGATTTTTCTCCCTACGAATCGAGAGGATCTCGTAGGTGTAATTTCTCCTTAGGAATCATGAGGATTCCTTAGTGTGTATTTTCCCTCGAGAGTCGTAAGGATCTCACAAAAGAATTTTTCCCTTTTACAAGTCGAGAGGACTCGTAAATGGTTGTTTCCCTCCTTGTCGAGATTAGACTTTAGAAAGTGTGACCCGTGAATAGTATATAATGGCCCATCTTGGGCCGACTTGTAGGGTCCCAATGCTTAGAAAACAGGTCTTTATCCCATTGTCTAAGGCTTTCCCCTGCGAGTCGAGATGAATCGAGGGATTATTAGTTGACTGGCTCCGCTTTCTGCGGTGTCAGGGTTGACGTGCTCCGCTTTCTACGGTTTCAGGGTTGACGTGCTCCACTTTCTGCGGTGTCAGGGTTGACGTGCTCCACTTTCTGCGGTGTCGGGGTTGACGTACTCCGCTTTCTGCGGTGTCAGGTTTGACGTACTCACTTTCTGCAGTATTGGGTTGACGTACTCCGCTTTCTGCGGGGTTAGGGTTGACGTACTCTGCTTTCTGTGGTGTCCGGGTTGACATACTCCGCTTTCTGCGGTGTCAGGAATGACGTACTACGCTTTCTGCGGTGTCGGGGTAGACGTACTCCACTTTATGCGGGGTCAGGGTTAACGTACTCCGCTTTCTGCGGTGTCAGGGTTGACGTACTCCGCTTTCTGTGGTGTCAGGGTTGACGTTCTCCGCTTTCTGCTGTGTCGGGGTTGACGTTCTCCGCTTTCTGCGGTGTCGGGGTTGACGTACTCCGCTTTCTGCGGTGTCGGGGTTGACGTACTCCGCTTTCTACGGTGTCGGGGTTGACGTACTCCGCTTTCTGTGGTGTCGAGGTTGACATACTCCACTTTCTGAGGTGTCAAGGTTGACGTGCTCCATTTTCTGCGGTGTCAGGGTTGACTTGCTCCGCTTTCTTCGGTGTCAGGGTTAACGTGCTCCGCTTTCTGTGGTGTCAGGTTTGACGTACTCCACTTTCTGCGGTGTCAGGGTTGACTTGCTCCACTTTCTGCGGTGTCATGGTTGACGTGCTCCGCTTTCTGCGGTGTCAGGTTTGACGTACTCCACTTTCTGCGGTGTCAGGGTTGACGTACTCCACTTTCTGCGGTGTCAGGGTTTTGACTCTAAGTTGTCTGTGAACCATAGAGTCTTGGGACTGGGGACTTTGCCATGGCTCCGAATGGTGATGTCGCGTCCGTATCCTGCTGGAATAAGGAGGAACGCCGTTGTTGGTCTCCAGGCTGTAGATGTTGTCGTTGAGACCTGACTCTCTCTTTCACAGAGTCTTGTCGGGAAATGTGGTTCCCTTTTCGTTTATGCCCATGGATTGTGTACAGAGGTCACTATGGACTTACCTGCAGGGTGAAAAGTTTCATTTCATTTTTTTATTTCTTTCCACGATGCTCTATCATTTCATCTTTTTATATCGCGAAAGTCACGATTGCCCAATCATTTCGGGTATTTTTCTTTTTACTCGCTGTTTTTTATTACGAGTTGCCTAATCATTTCGGCTATTTTTTATATGCATATCTTTTACTTGCTGATTTTGTTGCTGGTTGCCCTATCATTTCGGCTATTTCATATGCATTTATAGCTCGCTGACTTCTTGCTGCGAGTATGGAACTTGGAATCTGATGCCAATTTTAGCATCAGCATCGCTGCGACTGGAATATTGCCAGGAGTGAATCATCACTTGCCGTGAAAGGACTTGGAATTTGTTACCGATTTAGGCATCAACATCTCTACCACTGGGACATTGCCAGGAGCGAATCATCATTTGCATTTGTCGATTCGAACAAAGGTGGCTTAGTAAACAGGGTTAGGATCCTGTTAACTAAGGCTTTTGACTTCATGAGCGGTAAGGGTCTCATAAAGGTGTTTCTCTCTATGAGTCATGAGGATCTCAAAGGTGCGATTTCTCCTTAAGAATCATAAGGATTCTTAAGTGCATGTTCTCTTATAAGTCGTAAGGATCTTACAAGAGTGTTTTCTCCTTATAAGTCAAGAGGACTTACAAGTGTCTTTCTCCACATGAGGATTTTTCGCGCCATTGGCGGAACCTGGTGGGGGAGACATTTATTTATGCCCGTGGATTGTATACAAGGGTCAATATTGAACCGTTTGTAGGGCAGTCTGGGAAATGTGATGGCTTAAGAACAGGTTCAAATCCTTGTAACTTAAGGCTTTTGAATCCTATGAGCCGTGAGGGTCTCATAAGAGGGCTCTCCTTACAAGTCGTGAGGATCTCGTAAGTGTAATTTCTACTTAGGGATCATGAGGATTCCTAAGTGTTTTGCTCCCTTATGAGTCGTAAGGATCTCACGCAGGTATTTTCTCCTTACAAGGTCGAGAGGACCTTGCAAGTGTGTATGATTTTTTTATGAGCCTGCGCCCTTTCGGGTTTTCACAAACTCATTGGTAGCCCTGCTGTTTTTACTCACAGAGCCCTTTCGGGTTTTCATCCGTGCCCCTTTCGCTTATAGACGTACCTTTTTTTTACGTCAGCCCAAGGATGCTGCGGTTTGTAGTAGTTTAAGGACAATATGGTCCGTAGCTAGTTTCAGAACGTTTCGGTCTGTTGTTAGTTCTAAGAACGTTTTGGTCCATTGTTAGTTTAAGGACGTTTCGGTCCGTTGTTAGTTTAAGAACATCTCGGTCCATTGTTCTCCATGTTTGATACGGAGTACTGTTGGGTACTACTTTTGGAGTTCTGACTCGAGAAGATAGCGAGCGGACATAGGCGTCGTCATCTATCATTAACTTGGGCCGTGACTCGTCAGGCGTAGTATTTTTTCAGGAATCGGCCATTTATTGGCCGGAAGGGACTTTCGCCATGTATATCCATGAGCAAGTAAGCCCCACCTTGATAGACTTTGTCTATGATGTACGGACCCTCATAGTTTGGCTAGAATTTCCTTCGTTTGGCACGATTAGGGATCATAGGTCTTTTGACAACTAGCACGAGTTCTCCTTGGCGGAATGTTCTCGTCCTAGTCAGTCTTTCATATGAGCGCGTCATCCTTACTTTGTAAGCTTCTAAATTTTGCTGTGCCATGAGACGAGTTTCATCGAGGGCTTCGAGCTCCTCAAGCCGAAGATGAGCGTTCTCTTCGTCTGCTAGCTCATAATGAACTGATACTCACAGAGAGGGAAGCTCTATCTTGAGGGGGAGTACCGCTTCTGTGACGAATACTAATGCGAATGGCGTTGCACTCGTAGCCGTTTTGAACGTAGTCCGATACGCCCAAAGAGCTTCATGCAGTCTTTCATGCCAGTCCTTTTTATTTTTGGACACCATCTTCTTTATGATCTTCGTCAAGGTCTTGTTGAAAGCCTCAGCTAGACCATTAAATCAGTGATTATAGACCGAAGAGTATCTTCGGTCTATATTATGCTGCTGTGCGAAGCGGCTGATCTTGTGACTCTTGTAGGCCGGCCCATTATCGGAGATAATACGTCGCGGAGTGCCGAACAGATAGATGACGTGCGTCTTGAAGAAATGGAGGATGTTCTCCGTCTTCACTTCTCTTAGCGGTATAGCTTCTGCCCATTTGGAGAAGTAATCAGTTGTCGCCAATACGAACCGATGTCCTTTGGATGACGCTGGTTCGATGGGCCCAATTATTTCAATTCCCCACATTTCAAACGGCCAGCTAGCCACTGTTGGGTGTAGCGGGTTTGGATGCTGGTGGATGAAGTCTCCATGAATTTGACACGAGTGGCACTGCTTCGCGTATTCGAGGCAGTCCTGAATCATCGTGGGCAAATAGTAGCCCATTCTTTTGATCTTCAGCTTAATCTTTGGCCTGGCTTGATGAGAACCGCAGAGTCCGTTGTGAGATTCTTGGACGACTCTCATTGCTTCTTCCGGTCCTAGGCATCTCAGCCACAGAGTGTCGAACGATCTCTTATATAGAGTGTCATTGACGAAGGCGAAAGACAGGGCTCGTTTCATGAGCTGGGTCTTGAGGATGCATCTTCAAGTGTTCGACGGGATTTGAAGTAGTCTATAAAGACTTCTCTCCAATCCTTAGCCTTTTCTCGATCTTCTATTTGTAAGGCTATTTGCTTGGTCGCTTCCTTTTCTTCAGACGACTCCGGAGATATTTCCGCTGGTGCAAGAACCCGACGGCATTGTACAACGATCCTTGTGTCATCGAGGATTTTGTCGGCCAGTTCTTTAGCGAGTTTGGCCAATGCATCCGCTTTGCTATTTTCCGCACGCAGTATGCTTTCCAGGGCGTAGGAAGGGATTTGAGTCAGCAATTGTTGCACTCTCTCACCGTACTTTACCAACTCTTGTTTACACGTTTGATAGTCGTCGTTTACTTGACTAATGACCAGCTGGGAGTCTCTGTAGAGGAGGAGGTTTTCAATTCCCATGTCGACAGCAATCTTAAGACCTGCAATCAAAGCTTCATATTCCGCTTCATTGTTTGTCCTTGGTTCTGTTAAGCAAAAGGCAAAGCGCATTATCCCTCCTTGTGGAGTCACGAAGATGAGGCTTACCTCAGATTTGATTATGGAGGAGTTGTGCTTTCGCTTTTTCATGGAAGATGCCCCATCGAAGTAGAGTTCCCATCGGGTATCACTCCCTCCTCTCTCCCTGTCGATCATGTCAAACACATGCTCATCTGGCAATTCACAATTTAGGGGTGAATCGGCAGGTATCGGATGCTCAGCGAGGAAGTCGGTGATGGCCTGGCCTTTCACTGCCTTGAGAGGTTGGTATGTTATCAAGAATTCCATTAAAAGGAGGGCCCATTTAGCAAGCCTTCCTGTTAATATGGCTCTTGACATCAAATATTTGAGAGTATCCACTTTTGATATGAAGTGGACCTCATGCGCTAAAGCATAATGCCGAAGCTTCGTTATCGCGAAGATTAACGCCAGGCAGTGTTTTCGATAGGGGAGTAGTTATTTTTGTTGGAGATAGTGCCCTCAGAGTCAATTATTGGATCACAGGCACGTGATTGCAATGATTGAGGGAGGACCTATTCCGGTAGGACAGTTTTACTCAAGATGATAGTATGCTATCTAGTTTATCTTTATCATCGTGTACTGCTTTAGGTGACCTGATAGGTCGCTATTACACGTTCATAGAGCCCCAAGGATTCATGCTTGACTGCCAGCAGTATGAGGGCGATCATATATGTAGGAGCTGGTAGTCTATAAGCACATCCTTAAAAGGTCCCAGTAGTAGGAGTTTCGAGACAGGGCATCGATACTCCAGAGTAGACTAGTGTATACAGTCGAGACCCCGACGAGGGGCGGTGGCCGGTCTCACAAGCCACTGGTGTCAGTTGGTTCACCTAAGATGTATACAGGTGCTCATTGGGTTATGAGTACACCGGACAGGACTCGCCGGGAACATGCTAGTTGGTCTTATACCTGACGTCAGATAGCAGTTCCCTGGTGACATGTGTACAGGTTAGTTCATCGACCTGAGGATCGTCATTTGTCTCGTGTGAGTTCCTACTGTACTTTGATTACTACCCTACCACGCTCAAAGGAGACGTGCAAACAGGTTTTAGTTGGGTACAGTCCCGAGCCACATGGAGGCAGTGAGTGGATCTTCACGGGTTCGTCTCTCCCGGTATTGGGGGTGAGGTCGCGCTTGTTAGTTGTATGTATGCCCTAGAGGCCAGTATTGTACAGATTATGTATATTATATTGGATGCTTGGACATATATAGAGATGACTTTCTTGCTCGACATGATAGTATGCTATCTGGTTGCTCTTTATCTTAACATGTACACTAGTCTCTTTATACTGTCTTATAGTTACATGTTGGTAAAGCCCTTAGGATTTGTACTTGACTACCTAGACTATGATGCAGATCATACTAGTGGGGACATGGTAGTCCATAAGTACATCCTTCAAGGTCCCTAGTCGTAGGTGTATCGAGACGGGGCATCGATATACCAGAGTAGACTAGCGAATACGCTTCTCGACCCATGTGATGGGCGATGGATGATCCCATATCCATTGGTGTTTGACATCAGAGATGGTATACGGGTGCTCAGTGGAGACTGGGTACACTGGACGGACTCGCCGAGAACTCCCAGATGGTATTATACCTCACGTCAGATGGCAGTTCTCAGGTGACACTTGTACAGGTTAGTCTGTAGACCCGAGATCGTCATAGAGTCTTGTGTGATTCCCACTGTGCTTTGATCTCCACCTTACCACGTCCATGAGGGCGTGCAAAACGGTGGTCTTTGGGCACAGTCCCGAGTCACATGGAGGCAATGAACGATAGGAGGGGTTTCGTCTCTCCCGGTATTGGGGGTTGATGTTGCGCTGTGCTCGATTGGCCGTAACAGGGAAGTCCCTGGCCAGGGCTGATCAGAGATTTGCTGGTAAGTGTTATCAGTAGTTTCTCGACCCGTTACGAGCCTCACATCGGCACGACTTATCGGGTTATTGGGGTCTGACGTATACCACCCCTAGACTTGATATGCGACGTATCTGATGAAGAGACTGGACTGTATGGTAAGTGTTACTGGTCGGATTCGCAGGAGTGTGAGCGGGCTAGCTCGTCGATCTTCTGATCGCTCAATACCCGAGTGGCCGTTACGTTTGGCAGACCGCTTGCGGCTTGTGGGTGCTTGATATGATCATCATCTGCTACCGGCGTATTGACGAGTCTTTAGAGTCCTACACAGAGGTTTCCTGGCTCAAGCGAAACGAAATAGGAGCGCATATGAGATATGTGCAGGACCGAGAATAATGCGTGTATGTGATACCGCATTTCATTCTCGCGATATATGTTTCGAATGGTTATATTCGATATGACCTAGTTATCGAATCATTGATTCGATAAATCGATGCATTGAATACTAGTCGGTTATGTGCGACATGACCGGATCATTGAATCAAGTGTTGATTTAATGATTTAATGTATAATTATATATTTGATATATTACTTTGCATTAACTAGTATTGGTTCACTTTAAACGGATTTTTCTCACTTGGATTGCACATTGTATATGTGATATACTTTTGTGCACTTTTTGTATCATGTTTGATGATACTTGATTATTAGTTAAGTTTATAGAATTAATCCATGGTTAATTGATAATTAGGGTTTTGCATATTTGTTTATTTATTTATTTGTTTATTTATTTATTTGAAATAGATTAAGATGAGAATGGTGGCTTTCTTTGTCATTTGTTGAAGCTTCATGAAGCTTTGACTTTAGCAACCATCCTTATCTTCATGCTTAACCCTAACCCATCCAAGTGACCATGGTTAATTCTCTACACTTAACCCTAGTTTAAGTTATGATAAGTATTTGATTTAAAATTTATTTTATCATAAGACTTATCATAATTCTTTTCTTGAGCTCATCTTCTTCTTCTTCTTCAAGCTTGCTACTCCAATGGCAACTTGAGATATAGTGAGATAAATCCAATTCTAAAGTGAACCCACCTCCTATTTCTTCACCCTCTACCTCTTGCCAAGTTGTTTTGGGTGTTTACTTCACAAGTTTCACAAGTTTGTGAAGTCGGAGCTTGAGTTTGTGCAACCTCGACGTAGATCGTCTTTGACACAAAGCCGACGACCTATTCCGCTTGCTTTCCCGATGAAGCCGATGATCGAGTCGAGGATTCATGATGGACAGCGAGGACATGACGTTGCGGAGCCGTGGAGGTGGATATCCGGATCTACAAAGGTTGTAATTTCCGTACCCTCTTAGTTAAGTGTTAACTAGCTTTCTATTTCGCCTAGACATCTAGTCTAAGATCCGTAGTCTAGGGTTTCTCGGCACCAAAAATTTTAATTTGGCATGTTCGATGCCTTGTGAGAACCCACTAGGGTGTCTAGGAACCTTTCACTGGTATCAGAGCCTGGCTAGAGCCTTAGGCGAAGTCCCGACGACGTTTGAAACCCGATCGAACCGAAATCCAAAACCTAAAAATGCTCTCTGGACTTTTTCTAAAAATTCGGATTTTTGTCAATTAAAAATATGTAGAAAATCAAGCAGGGTGTTATTAGAATTACTGTGAAATACGAGGGGGTAATTCAACTTTTCCACCGCTGAAGGGCGGCACATGCTAGGCATGTGCGGCGCTTCCGCGGCCTTACTGTTCCCTTTCATAATATTTTCTGCACAGTAACTCTTGTAATATAATGCTATATTTTCTGGGACATTTTTATTGTGACTCTACAGAAGAGTATTTTAGGGTTGTATTAGAAATCAACGATTCGATCGGAATATCAAACTTTGTCTAAGTGTTTTTCCAGATAACTGTAGAATATGTTAAAGAGTTCGACCGGATTCAAATACCCAGGTTTTCCCCTGCCGGAATAATTCCAAGTGTTGGATTTTTCTGTGGTTAAAAGACGTTCTGAGTAGTGCAAGTAACGCGATGGTCCCTCTAGAAGACACAAACCTTAACTCGATTATGTGACCGTCTTGAACTGCCCTTTGAACCTTCGGGTTTGGGGCAGTACGGCGTGCCACATGTGAGGCGTTGGCTTGACCCTTCTACGGCTGGACCGTCGGTACTGAGGTATGAAGTGAATGTCTTTGAGCCTATTTCATGTGTTGATCGGTGTCGGGAAAACTTGGGTGTTCGAATGTTCGATCGGAAAGTTTGATATATTCTATTTATCCGGAATTGGATACAATAATTGGAATTCACAAACAGTTATGAGATAACTGGATGATTGTTATAAATCTAGCAGTTTAGTCCCATATGATATTGAAAAGAGTTTTCGATAATGAGACTAAAATGCGGGATTTATATCTGTTAGGCATGCGATGTCTAAAGAAGTTGCGGATTCCAATTGTTGTAGTTTTACACTTTCTTTTCTGTGACCGTAAGTGTAGTATGTTCATATCGCCGGTTTCGTTGCTATACATCAACGACAATTGGGGTATGCATACTTACTTACGTTGATGATATGTGATGTTATGTGTTGCTGGATATGTTATATTGGATCGTCGTGTTCGAATAGCCGGGGGTTTTTATGTGAGATGAGTGTTTTTCATTTTCATTCATGTAAAAACTTGTATGTAATATTCTTTTATTCGGGGCACTTCCAGGATGCGGGAGTTGTCACCCTTTGTATATTATTTACTTTTCTGCACTAGGATAGACCCAAGGAGGGGAGCACAAGTAACCGGGTTCTGGGGTCCAGTGGGAGACCAACTCGAGGTGTCGAGTCCGGGTCTCCTAACCCTAGAACTGGCAGGGTTGCTTGCCGCTCTCGTAGGGGTCTATGGGTGTGGGATTGGCTATTCATCACGACCGTGGAATCCGTGTTTTATACTGGCTCGTATTCAAAACACGGACGTCCTAGTATATCCAATATTTCATATGTTTATTCTGCTGCGATATCTGTGATGTGATTCTGTGATGGATATAGTATATAGTATATATGATATATTATATAGACTTTACTTATGTTTTACACCCGCGCTAGCCCTGCCCTGCTCTGTCGTTAGTTACCTAACCTAACGGTGCACGAGGGGACATCGAGGCGAATGCGGATGGCATAAGTGTACGTCATATCTATCTGTGATGTTTAGGTATTTAAATGATGGGACTTCATTAATGTGATTAATGAAAGATAAGAAACCTAAGATGTTGTAGAATCGAATTTTAAATAAAACAGGTAGCTACAGTTTTTGCTTTGCACAGCGATATATATGATATATCCCGCACCTCATTCGACGAGGAAAGGACCGAGATCCCTTCACCGGGAGTGACTCCTTTAGCAATAACTGGCAGATGCTACACACTCGGTATGCTTTTGACTGCTTTTGGGTTTTTGCTTTGCACAGCGATATATATGATATATCCAGCACCTCATTCGACGAGGAAAGGGCCGACGATCCCTTCACCGGGAGTGACCCCTTTAGCAAAACTGGAAAAGCCTCAAAATCACTCCATTTCAAAACTTCATTTGATTCTACAACGATATAAAGTTCATTACGCAAAGGGTTTTTTAAAAACCTGACGTAGCCCTCCGTCATTTCAGATAAGTAATAGTTAGTATTCGTGCTGCGTTTGTTGACTCAGTCAAGGCGTAGTGTGCGGTAGCTGATTACTATTTATCTGTTTATGCATATGATGCAGATTGGATTAGGGTAGTCGTGCGGCCTTGTTGACTTAGTCAAGGGTCGTGCGGGTGGGTTTAATTCAATCAGGAAATGACGGGTTGAACTTTACTTGCGGTCTATGGTTTGTTGACTCAGTCAAGGTCATAGATCGCCTGGGGCAAAATATTATCGGGAATTTCAAGTGTTGAAATTTGCAATGAGATTGCATACCTTCTATGAGATAGTTGGATCCCGATACCCACTGCGAGTAAGAGTTACTCCTGGGAGAGTTTTACACATTGCAATTAGCTGATCAAGTAGGTGTCTAGAAAGGTGTTAACGAGGTTACGCCTCTGGGAAAACGAGGTTTACATTAATTAGGTTCGTGCGAAAGCACGGGGGACCTCCCTCAAAGTACCGACACTGGCCTGGCTGAAAGATTGGCGAACTTGTAGTGTGTAATTAATCCCAGCTAGTCTTTCCTTTTAAGGTTTGAAGGAAGATTTGATAAAAAGCAGTGGGAGCCATCCTGATTAGATAAGATAATAACCAATCTGATCTTGCACGAGCATACGCTAAAGTGTTTTCTTCTCTCTCTCTCCAGGTAGCGACCATTTCATGCCTTAATCAAGATAATAATATGGATGTATTGACCGAACCCGCATGTTATACTGTGCAGGGGAACGTTGGACCCGTTCTATCTTATAAATGTTATAAGACTGAACAGGAAACAGGAGAATATCTGGATTCTCACACCGCCCAAACGGAGAACATGCATGTTGATGCATCATCTTCGGGTGTGTTTGTCATTGAGAACTGTTTCTCAGTTCACCCTACGTCCTGGGTATTAGATACCGGGTCAGGATCCCACATATGTAAGATGTTACATGGGCTGCGAAAAGGTAGAGAACTGAGAAAAGGTGAACATTCCGTTCATGTAGGGAATGGGGCAAATGTTGCAGCCAAAGCAGTTGGCATATATCACCTAGTATTACCAAATGGTGATACATTAGTCCTGAATGAGTGCTATTATATACCGAACATGATGTGCAACATTATATCAGTTTCTTTATTAAGTAAAGAAGGTTATAATTTTGTAGTAAAGGATAATATTATGAACATATTCCTAGATCAAAGGTTGATTGCATCAGGCTCGCTACATAATGGCATATTCATTCTCAATCAAAATACAGTCTTCAATATACAAAACACACACAAAAGGAAAAGCTCAGAAATCAACGAATCCTTCTTGTGGCACTGTAGACTTGGCCATATTAATGAGACACGACTAGCTAAGTTGCATAAGAACGGATATTTGAATTCATTCGAGTTATCATCTTATGACACTTGCCATTCATGTCTCAAAGGAAAAATGACCAAAACTCCGTTTAAAGGACACGGAGAAAGAGTTACTGAACTCTTGGGACTGGTGCATAGTGATGTATGCGGTCCAATGTCTACACACGCCAGAAATGGTTCTTCCTACTTCATTACATTCACTGACGATCTCTCTAGATACGGGCATGTGTTCCTGTTGAAACACAAGTCTGAAGCTTTTGAGAAATTCAAAGAATATAAGCACGAGGTAGAGAACCAAACGGGCAAAAGTATTAAGGTTCTTCGATCTGATCGAGGAGGTGAATACTTAAGTAGTGAATTCCTGGATTATCTAAAAGAGAATGGGATTCTCTCTCAGCTTACTCCTCCTTATACACCATAGCACAACGGTGTATCGGAACGAAGGAATCGCACCCTATTAGATATGGTGCGTTCAATGATGAGTAATGCTGAGTTACCTATTTCCTTTTGGGGGTATGCGCTTGAGACAGCCATATACCTATTGAATCTGGTTCCGTCTAAATCTGTACCTACCACACCATATGAGATATGGAGTGGGAAGAGACCATATTTTAAGCGAATTAAGATATGGGGTTGTCCGGCCTATGTGAAAAAGCAAAATCCGGACAAACTCGAGGCACGATCAGTCCTTTGCAAGTTTGTGGGATATCCTAAGAATTCTCAAGGATATTTTTTCTACCAAGCTGAGGAACAAAGAGTGTTTGTTGCTCAACATGCCACCTTTTTGGAAAGGGAATTTCTTGCAAAAGAAATTAATGGCAAAGAGGTAGAGCTGGAAGAGGTTCCAGCACCACAAACTGCAACTGACAATTTAGAAGAACCAGAGGATTCAGTGGTGCCTGACGTACCCCAGCCTCTCCGCCGATCTAGTAGGGTTTCTCGTCCACCTGAGAGATACTATGGTTTTCTCATTGATGGTGGTAGTGAGGATTGCATCATGGAGGATGATGACCCAACTAGCTTCGAGCAGGCCATCACGAGTGGGGACTCAGTGAAATGGCTGGATGCTATGCGGTCCGAGATGGATTCCATGTACACCAACAAAGTATGGACTTTGGAAGTTGCTCCTGAAGGGGTAAAACCCATTGGGAGCAAATGGATCTTCAAGAAGAAACTTGGTGTAGATGGGAAAGTGGAGACTTTCAAAGCTAGACTTGTAGCAAAGGGTTTTCGTCAAAGACCAGGTGTGGACTATGACGAAACCTTTTCTCCAGTGGCTATGCTTAAATCCATCCGAATCATGCTTGCCATTGCTGCCTTTCATGACTACGAAATCTGGCAAATGGATGTTAAGACCGCCTTTCTAAATGGTGATTTAGAAGAGTGCGTGTACATGACTCAGCCAGAGGGCTTCGTAGACAGTGGGAGCAGCGGGAAGGTGTGCAAGCTGTTTAAATCCATTTATGGATTAAAGCAAGCATCGCGGAGTTGGAACATCTGCTTTGATGTCGTTATCAAAGAGTTTGATTTCGTCAAAAATCCAGATGAACCTTGTATCTACAAGAAGGTGGCAGAGAGTAAGGTTGTCTTCCTCGTATTGTACGTGGACGACATACTCTTGATAGGAAATGATATTCCTATGCTGCAATCGGTCAAGCTCTTCTTATCACAAAGATTCTCAATAAAAGATCTTGGTGATGCCTCCTGCATATTGGGGATCAGGATCTATAGAGATAGATCCAAACGGATTTTGGGATTGTCCCAATCCAGGTACATTGACACCATACTAAAGAGGTTTAGTATGGAAGAGTCCAAGCGTGGGAACTTGCCCACGATCTCTGGAGTCACTCTCTCCAAAGAGATGTCTCCCAAGACTGATTTGGAGAGAGCTCGCATGCAAGGGATACCCTATGCTTCGGCAGTAGGCTCTATCATGTATGCGATGCTATGTACCAGACCCGATGTAGCATACTCACTAAGTGTAGTGAGCAGGTATCAAGCTGATCCTGGAGAGAATCACTGGACAGCTGTGAAGAGCATTCTCAAGTACTTGCGAAGGACTAGAGATATGTTCTTGGTGTATGGTAACGGAGAACTCCAAGTGGAGTCCTTTACCGATTCGAGCTTCCAGAGTGATAAGGACGACTCTAAGTCGCAGTCGGGTTTTGTCTTTACCCTTTACGGAGGGGCGGTTAGCTGGAAGAGTTCCAAGCAGGAAACCGTGGCAGACTCGACGATGGAGGCTGAATACATCGCTGCCAACGATGCTGCTAAAGAAGCTGTCTGGATCAAGAAGTTCATTACTGAACTTGGAGTGGTTCCATCCATTGAGCATCCAATACCTTTGTATTGCGATAACAATGGAGCGGTGGCTTTGGCCAAGGAACCCAGGTCCCATCAGCGGTCCAGGCATATTCTGAGGCGGTATCACCTGATCCGGGAGATAGTTGATCGCCGGGAGATCGAGGTCAGGAGAGTTGACACGAAGAACAACACGGCGGATCCACTCACGAAGGCCATCCCCCAGATACAGTTTGAGAGACTCTTCGGGATGCTCGGTATGAGATACTACAGCAGCTGGCCCTAGTGCAAGTGGGAGATTGTTAGTTGTATGTATGCCCTAGAGGCCAGTATTGTACAGATTATGTATATTATATTGGATGCTTGGACATATATAGAGATGACTTTCTTGCTCGACATGATAGTATGCTATCTGGTTGCTCTTTATCTTAACATGTACACTAGTCTCTTTATACTGTCTTATAGTTACATGTTGGTAAAGCCCTTAGGATTTGTACTTGACTACCTAGACTATGATGCAGATCATACTAGTGGGGACATGGTAGTCCATAAGTACATCCTTCAAGGTCCCTAGTCGTAGGTGTATCGAGACGGGGCATCGATATACCAGAGTAGACTAGCGTATACGCTTCTCGACCCATGTGATGGGCGATGGATGATCCCATATCCATTGGTGTTTGACATCAGAGATGGTATACGGGTGCTCAGTGGAGAATGGGTACACTGGACGGACTCGCCGAGAACTCCCAGATGGTATTATACCTCACGTCAGATGGCAGTTCTCAGGTGACACTTGTACAGGTTAGTCTGTAGACCCGAGATCGTCATAGAGTCTTGTGTGATTCCCACTGTGCTTTGATCTCCACCTTACCACGTCCATGAGGGCGTGCAAAACGGTGGTCTTTGGGCACAGTCCCGAGTCACATGGAGGCAATGAGCGATAGGAGGGGTTTCGTCTCTCCCGGTATTGGGGGTTGATGTTGCGCTGTGCTCGATTGGCCGTAACAGGGAAGTCCCTGGCCAGGGCTGATCAGAGATTTGCTGGTAAGTGTTACCAGTAGTTTCTCGACCCGTTACGAGCCTCACATCGGCACGACTTATCGGGTTATTGGGGTCTGACGTATACCACCCCTAGACTTGATATGCGACGTATCTGATGAAGAGACTGGACTGTATGGTAAGTGTTACTGGTCGGATTCGCAGGAGTGTGAGCGGGCTAGCTCGTCGATCTTCTGATCGCTCAATACCCGGGTGGCCGTTACGTTTGGCAGACCGTTTGCGGCTTGTGGGTGCTTGATATGATCATCATCTGCTACCGGCGTATTGACGAGTCTTTAGAGTCCTACACAGAGGTTTCCTGGCTCAAGCGAACGAAATAGGAGCGCATATGAGATATGTGCAGGACCGAGAATAATGCGTGTATGTGATACCGCATTTCATTCTCGCGATATATGTTTCGAATGGTTATATTCGATATGACCTAGTTATCGAATCATTGATTCGATAAATCGATGCATTGAATACTAGTCGGTTATGTGCGACATGACCGGATCATTGAATCAAGTGTTGATTTAATGATTTAATGTATAATTATATATTTGATATATTACTTTGCATTAACTAGTATTGGTTCACTTTAAACGGATTTTTCTCACTTGGATTGCACATTGTATATGTGATATACTTTTGTGCACTTTTTGTATCATGTTTGATGATACTTGATTATTAGTTAAGTTTATAGAATTAATCCATGGTTAATTGATAATTAGGGTTTTGCATATTTGTTTATTTATTTATTTGTTTATTTATTTATTTGAAATAGATTAAGATGAGAATGGTGGCTTTCTTTGTCATTTGTTGAAGCTTCATGAAGCTTTGACTTTAGCAACCATCCTTATCTTCATGCTTAACCCTAACCCATCCAAGTGACCATGGTTAATTCTCTACACTTAACCCTAGTTCAAGTTATGGTAAGTATTTGATTTAAAATTTATTTTATCATAAGACTTATCATAATTCTTTTCTTGAGCTCATCTTCTTCTTCTTCTTCAAGCTTGCTACTCCAATGGCAACTTGAGATATAGTAAGATAAATCCAATTCTAAAGTGAACCCACCTCCTATTTCTTCACCCTCTACCTCTTGCCAAGTTGTTTTGGGTGTTTACTTCACAAGTTTCACAAGTTTGTGAAGTCGGAGCTTGAGTTTGTGCAACCTCGACGTAGATCGTCTTTGACACAAAGCCGACGACCTATTCCGCTTGCTTTCCCGATGAAGCCGATGATCGAGTCGAGGATTCATGATGGACAGCGAGGACATGACGTTGCGGAGCCGTGGAGGTGGATATCCGGATCTACAAAGGTTGTAATTTCCGTACCCTCTTAGTTAAGTGTTAACTAGCTTTCTATTTCGCCTAGACATCTAGTCTAAGATCCGTAGTCTAGGGTTTCTCGGCACCAAAAATTTTAATTTGGCATGTTCGATGCCTTGTGAGAACCCACTAGGGTGCCTAGGAACCTTTCGGCGCTGTGTCTAGGAGAGCCAGTACATGAAATTTCTTGGCCAAGGCAGGAGATTTACTGGTAAGTATTCCAGTAGTATCTCAGGGTGTTCTAGGCTACACTCCGACACGACTTGTACCGCTTTTGGGGTCTGACTTTTACCAACCCCCTAGGCCCGCCATGCGATGCTCATAGACGAACGGACCGGACTGTACGGATATTGTCACTGACAGGCTCAGTAGGGTGTCAGGATGAGTTCGCTCATCGACGTCCCTTTTGGTCAATAGCTGGTAGCCCGTCACGTATGGCTAATACCTTTGACGTGCTAGTAGTTAAATCCACAGCCATAGTATTGACGAGTCTTTAGAGTCCCCCACATTCAGTTGCTCAAGTTTTCGGGCGAAACGCTGTAGAGGCCGTATGGAGATATGGCAGGGTTCGATCAGATACGTGCGGTATTGCACGGATCATGATTGGACGGGTTTATACTAGCGGGCTTTGGTTTAAGCCTGATCCTAGTATTGTACAGTGTAGATTTTGTCTCATTGCATTTGTATTTCGGTCGGAATACAAATGCGGGTATGTATATACAGTAGCGGGGTTTTCTTGTAATTTATTACGGGATCAGTTTTTGGAGTTGCCAGTTTGCTTTCCGTTTCGGCCATATTTCTTTGTATCTATCATTGGCCGAAGATTGGTGGAGAAGGGATTATTTGCATTTGTGCAAATAAGCATTTGTGGAGGGTGTTATTTTCATATCCTTGCTTCATGATGGTTGCACCATCATTTGACTTCTTTTGACCATGATGGCTTGACTTTTAGAGTCATGATTGTTGATAATGATGAAGGGTGATGGTTGATGGAGTGTGGGTTTTGTTTGTGATTATTTCTTTTGATAATGATAATCCTTTCTCTCTCTCTCTTGATTTTGATATACTCATTTTCATTTGGCCACAAAAACCAACCTCATTCATTTTCCCTCATGCCATGGCCGGCCAAAATGTGATTGGGGCTGAAATTTTTTTTGGGGTGATTTTGAGCTCTCATTTGGTTTCAAAATACTCTCTAGTTCACTACAAAAATTCCATATCTCATATCCTCCACCAAAGGCAACTTCAAGTAACCCCAAAATGAGACATGAGTTCTACACGTATTCTACAGCAAACCTCGGGCACGTCGACTCGCCAACTTCGTGCCCGAGTTGCCTCGGACAAGAGGTTAGAGCCCGTAAAAGAAGCCGGCGACGTGGTGCCCTTCCGGCGAGGAGGTGGAGACCGAACATTCCGCGGGAGATCAGGACGACGACGAGAAGACCGAAGGACACGGATCGCTCGGTATATCTCTCTTTACCCCCTTCTTGTTAGCTAGGACTAGTTTAATGGCACGATCTGGGTTTATAGTGCGCGGTGGTGCTGGTTTAAAAAGTTAAAGAAAAATATTGCTTCCGCATTCCGGCGTCGGATTGACGGCCGGGGGGGCGCCGTGCACTTACAGTGGTATCAGAGCCTCGCCATTAACCTAGTCTAGCTTTGTCTTATGTGTTTACACTTCCGATCGAACAAAATTCCAAAAACCCGCGTTTTCTTTGCATCAGTTTTCTGGCGATTTTTTTCTGGCTCGAAATTTTTTTAAGTATGTTGGAGAATGATGTACAGTGAATTCTAAGCAGTCTGAGAAAAATTGGTCGCGTGACGTCACCATATCACCGCGGAACTGCGGCTAAACCCACGCATTGGCCGCGGTTCCGCCGCAGTATTGACTGTTCATTGGTCCAATTTTTCACAGAGGGCTTTTGGGCTGAAAATAGGGGTTTTGGAACATTCTTTTTGGGCCCAGAATTTCTTTATGTGCTACAGTAGTGCTTGGGGCCCACTTGGTAAAATTTGATCGATCGAAAATTTTAAACACATTAGTTCACAGTATTTACATTATATCTGCGACCGTGAATGTCACTTGATCGGTAAATCCTGTCTAACTGCTATAGCCCGGTTAGACGGATTTGTGAACGTGACATTCACATTGATGTTCTGTGATTGTGCTGTGATGTTGCGGATTGGTCGTGGGGGATAGCCTGGATGCAATGCTAGTACAGTTTTTGTTGTATTATGTACATTTGATATTGCGGGGCGAGCGTCCGACATGTGGACTGCCGTCACTGCCTGTTTGTATTATTCTTTTGGGGCACGACCAGGTTGCGGTCGATGTACCCGTTGTATGTATATTTTACTTTCTGTACTAGGATTACCCCGCGGAGGGGTGCACGGATAGCCCGATTCTAGAGGGCAACAAGCCCGCATCTCATGGCATTGAGACGGAGGGGGCTTCACTCTAGAATTGGCGGGCTATTCGCCGCACTCGTAGGGGGTACAGGTTGACCCAGAAGGGGTGCCCAAGTTACCGGATTCTGTGAAGTGCTGGGTGGTCCATTCACGTTGCTGAAGGGGGCTGCCTCGCTTCAGCTTTTGGCGGGTAACTTTCCACGCCCATAGGGGTCTAGGATTTCATTGCACAGCCTATCCACACGACCAGGGGAACGTCGGGTTTCAGTAGCGGCTCTGTGAAACCCGGGGATCCCAGATATCTGTATTATTCTGTGATGCTGTACATTTCTGTGATGTTGCTTTTTATCACGCCTTGAGCGAAAATTATATATTATATATATATATTAGTAGATGTTGTATATGTTTTGCATCCGCGCTAGTCCAGTCCTCGCTCTGTCGTTAGTTAGCTAACCTAACGGGTAATGACGGGACCCAGTGGCGAATGCGGATGGCATATACGTACGTCATTATTTTCGTTCTTTATTGGTGTGATCAATTGATGGGATTGCGTTGATTCGGATCAATGCAAGTTAAACAAACCTAATCTGATGTTGTTGGAACATTTTTCAAAAAGCCGTTATTTGCAAGGACGTTCACTTTTGTTTTGCACAGTGGTATTCAGTTGGAATATCCTGCTCCTCAGTCGACGAGGCAAGGGCCGAGATCCCTTCACCGGGAGTGACCCCTTGGACAATGCGTCAGGGCAATAACTTCACTATAGCCGATTACTTTTGCTTTGCATCGTGGTATTCAGTTGGAATATCCTGCACCTCATTCTACGGGGAAAGAGCCGAGATCCTTTCACCGGGAGTGACCTCTTTAGCAAAGGTTTTCGTCACTATATTTTTATAAAGCTATCCGTTCCTTCAACGATATCAAGTTCATTACGTTAAAGGTTTTCGCCAGAAACCATTCGTAGCCCTCCGTCATTTCACATGGATAGCCAATCAGTATTCAAGCTATGTTTGTTGGCCAAAGTCAAGGCATAGTGATTGGTAGCTATTGGGTATTCATGTGCAGCATAGATAGATGCGTTGGTTTGGGGCAGTCGTATAGCCTTGTTGGCTAAAGTCAAGGGCTTGTGCCGGTGTGCTCAAATTAACCTGGAGAATGATGGGTAGAACTTGACATGTGACTTATGATTTATTGGCCAAAGTCAAGGTCATAAGAGCATGGGGCAAAAATCACATCAGGAGTTTATAAAGAAACTGAAACTTGCCAGATATGCGCATACCTTCTGGAGTGTGATAACATGAGCGGATTCCGTCACTTCATCATGCGATGATAGTTGGATCCCGATTCCCACTGATGAGTTGGTTTACTCCTCGGGTGATCCCGACTAATTCTTCTTTTAGGTTTGGAGGAGAATTTGACGGTACAGTGGGAAGTTTCCAGATTAGATAAAGTGATAACCATTCTGATCTAGGTTAGAGTGCACGCTGAGTGTTTCTTTTCTCTCTCTCTCTGGCAGCGACCATTGACCCGACCCTAAGATTATGACTCAGTGACCAAGTTGACCGAACCTTCTTTAACACTGGCTTTTGGATTGTCAGAGTTGCAAACCTCATTACCACTCCTACTTTTACCCTTTTCTTCAGGACACCCCGTATTACTACGAACGTCCACTTCCATTGGATAAAACAATCGTATGGTTATATACGAACTCGAAGGAATTTATTCGAGGATGGTTTCCGGTTCTGGAGAAAATGAATAGGACTATTCAGTTGTCTTTTCCTCTTACCTTCTCTCAGGTTGCGAGTGCCCCTTAGATTAGGGGATAGTACACCCATTACGCAAATTGGACAGTCTTCTTCCAAACCATAGGCAGGTGCCGACCGGTAGGGAATGAAGAACACCAATTAGCCTAAACGGTGTACAGAAGGTATTAAGTTAAGACAACGAAAGGGATTGGAAGGAGGACAAAGTAAATTGCGACTGATATTCACGACCAAACCAAGTATTTCATTACCACTCCCACTTCTTCTTTGTATTTCTCCAGAACACTCTGTATCACTACAAAGATCCACAGTTTATTGGATATACGAACTCGAAAGGAACTTGTTCCAGTTCGGGGATGGATTCTGGTTCAGGAGAAATAGGAATAAGGTTTATTCAGGTGTCTTTTATCTTCACCTTCTCTCGCATTGCGAGTGTTCCTAGGATTAGGACAGTACACCCATTATGCTTATTGGATAGTCTTCTTCCAAACCATAGGCTGGTGCCGAACGGTAGGGAAGGAAGAAAACCATTTGGCCTAAAGGGGTGTACAGAAGGTAATGACTAAAGACATATGAAGGGATTTGGAGAGGTGGCAGAGATTTATACGGTTGCAGTTGTGAATCTGGAAGAGGCATTAGTTGGAATACCAGGATACCCCATCGAAACATTTCAATGTTTCAGTTTCACTGTGTACTGTTAAAAGAAAACTGATTTCCCAATTAGACACTTGCTCCAGGGTATGTATTTACCAAGTTTGATTCTCACATCTGTATGGTTTTACAGATGATGAGTGGGAGTAATTTATTGGGAATTAGGTGATCGTCCTCATTATATCGGAATTCATTGTAATTGGTGATATTTGAGGAAGTCACCTGGGTTGTTTGCCGGACGGCAAATATTTGGTTTTGAATATCCGCTGTTATGCACCAATTTCAAATTGATATATCTGTACGTCTATTTTTATAGAGTGAGATGTACCTTTTTGAAATTATGTCTATGACATTTACCTATATCAGTTGATGGTTAGGTAAGGAGAATTAAACAACGGTGTAATTTTTCTTAACCATAAGTACAGTTTTCAACCTACGACACACAGGGAATGAGTTATTAGACTCAAGGGACATATACAGAGGATTGTATATTGTCCAGTGTCCATTAGGACATAGGGGTTGGTCCTCTTACTATATTCGGTTTACTTATGACTTCTCTAGTTTTTAGACAAGTGTTTCGTAGAAACGCAAGGTCTGAATTTTGAGAAGTTATAGGTATATGAATAAAGTAGAGAACCAGGTGTTGCAAGTATCGGGATTCTTCAAGGTGATCGAAGATGTAGATACTTGAGTATGGTATTCAGTTGATAGTGATGATTAAGAGAAGTTGCTTCTCTTTCAGGTTACTCATAATTGGAAGCACTCCTAAGTTGAGTAACGCTGGTCGGCCTCTCTCCATTTAGTTGACATGCATTGGAGACAGATGCATGATTTGAATCTGGTTCAATTAAATCAGTGCTTCTATTTCTATATTGGATATAGAACAGTTCATATCTTAACGATGTTAAGGTACGGGGAGTTGTCTGGCTTATGCTTAAAACCAGACTATGGATAACTCTAGGCACGTTTCTGTAATGGCTGTTTGTGGGTTGACCCAGGCTATGACGAGGGTTGACTTTCTTCCATCTGGAAGATCAATGTGATATTGTTCTAGACTCGCCACAGTTTTAAGTAAAATGGATTTTTTCAGAAAACAGTAGTGGGAGTATGGTATAACTGGAAGTGATTCCAGAACCGCAAACGATTACAGAAAATTTGATAAGAACCTAAAGATTCAATCTGGTTTGACATTCCATTGGCCACTCCGCAGATAAGATGGGTAACTTCAGGCACCCGAGAGGTACTTCGGTAGCCTCAAGGACGGTGACAGGGAAGTTCTTGTTTACCCAGACTTGCCATTGCTGTTGTTCCAGACGATGAGACCCGGCAGGAAGATGAGTATAGCGTCGTTCTAAACTAGCTTTAGAAGTGTACATCTATATAACTCTGCCAGAGGGTTGTCGTGGTCAGTGGGAGCAGCGGAAGCATTGGTGGGCAAGTGGCTTATGTCTATTTATAGACTACAGAAGATGTAGCGGAGATAGATCATCTATTTCTGACATGACAGTCATAGGTTTGACTTCATCAGAATAGGGGATGGATCTGTTAAGAAGGTAGTAGGGTGTGATGTCCTGGTATTTGGATGACATACACAGAGTAGGAAGTGATATTCCTATACTACGATCGGTTATACTTTGGTCGTCACACAGTAGTTTCTCCACATGGGACTTGGACATTATATCAGACATACTGGTTACTGGATCTATGGTTTTAGATCTAGATTTGGGTGGTTTCACAATTAAGGGTACTTAGACAGCATTCTAAGAGTATTTAGAATGGACGACTCCTGGCACGGTAGTGTACCTGCAGGTGATGGAGTCACCCTCTCTAAAGGTGTCTTACAGACTAAAGGGGAGAGGGATGTGCATGATTGGCAGATCACTTGCTTAGGCAATTGAGTCAATCATGAGATGTCAAGTAACACACCAGATGTTGTTTTTGCACTAGATGCAATAAGTTGACATTGATCCAATCCTGGAGAAACAGTCGGAAGAAGTTTTAGAACATAAGTGGATGTTCTAGGGATATGATAACGACAGCCTCATTCGGGAGACAGTTATCATTCCAGGCTTCCAAGGTGACTTGGACGACAGGGAGGTTGTCAGAGTTATAGTTTTCCTTCTGACGAGGGGCAGTATTTTGGACAGGTGGTCCAAGGAAATACTGAGGGAGGCATGGCGCTGGATACTGATTAAGTTCAGTTGACAATACAGTCTAAGAAGTTTGGATTTGGAGTTCATTTATGAGCTAGGTTCCATCAGACATCCAGACACATTCTAAGACAAGTATTGCTCATTTCGGGAGATGGGTTTCTCCGTGAACTTGAGATATAGAGAGACATAGAAAGAAACATCAAAGTGGATCCACTCGCTGAGGCTATTCCTCGAACGCAATAGTTTCGCAAACGGGATTTGTGAGACTGACTAGTAGAGGAGTTGGGTGTTCGGTATCACACGGGCTGTGAGTATGCGACATCGCAATAATTAGCCTTGAGTGCAAGTGGGAGATTGTTGGAGATAGTGCCCACAGAGTCAATTATTAGATCACAGGCACATGATTGCAATGATTGAGGGAGGACCTATTCCGGTAGGACAGACTTACTCAAGATGATAGTATGCTATCTGGTTTATCTTTATCATCGTGTACTGCTTTAGGTGACCTGATAGGTCGCTATTACACGTTGATAGAGCCCCTAGGATTCATGCTTGACTGCCAGCAGTATGAGGGCGATCATATACGTGGGAGCTGGTAGTCTATAAGCACATCCTTAAAAGGTCCCTAGCCGTGGGAGTTTCGAGACTGGGCATCGATACACCAGAGTAGACTAGTGTATACAGTCGAGACCCCGACGAGGGGCGGTGGCCGGTCTCACAAGCCATTGGTGTCAGTTGGTTCACCTAAGATGTATACAGGTGCTCATTGGGTTATGAGTACACCGGACAGGACTCGCCGGGAACATACTAGTTGGTCTTATACCTGACGTCAGATAGCAGTTCCCTGGTGACATGTGTACAGGTTAGTTCATCGACCTGAGGATCGCCATTTGTCTCGTGTGAGTTCCCACTGTACTTTGATTACTACACTACCACGCTCAAATGAGACGTGCAAACAGGTTTTAGTTGGGTACAGTCCCGAGCCACATGGAGGCAGTGAGCGGATCTTCAGGGGTTCGTCTCTCCCGGTATTGGGGGTGAGGTCGCACTGTGTCTAGGAGAGCCAGTACATGAAAGTCCTTGGCCAAGGCAGGAGATTTACTGGTAAGTATTCCGGTAGTATCTCAGGGTGTTCTGGGCTACACTCCGACACGACTTGTACCGCTTTTGGGGGTCTGACTTTTACCAACCCCCTAGGCCCGCCATGCGATGCATATAGTGTTAGTTATATGTATGCCCTAGAGGCCATTACTATACATAGGATGTTTATTGTAGTGGATGCTTGGACATATATAGGGAGGACTTTCTTGCTCGACATGATAGTATGCTATCTGGTTGATCTTTACCTTAACGTGTACATTGATTGTCTCTCTGTTACATGTTGGTAAAGCCCTTAGGATGTGTACTTGACTACCTGGACTATGATGCGGATCATACTAGTGGGGACATGGTAGTCCATAGGTACATCCTTCAAAGTCCCTAGTCGTGGGTGTATCGAGACGGGGCATCGATATACCAGAGTAGACTAGCGTATACCTTCTCGACCCATGTAGACGGGCGATGGATGATCCCATATCCATTGGTGTTTGACATCAGAGATGATATACGGGTGCTCAGTGGAGACTGGGTACACTGGACGGACTCGCCGAGAACTCCCAGATGGTATTATACCTTACGTCAGATGGCAGTTCTCTGGTGACACTGGTACAGAGTAGTCTTTTGACACGAGATCGTCATAGAGTCTTGTGTGGTTCCCACTGTGCTTTGATTTCCACCTTACCACGTCTAAGAGGGCGTGCAAAACGGTGGTTTTTGGGTACAGTCCCGAGTCACATGGAGGCAATGAGCGATAGGAGGGGATTCGTCTCTCCCGGTATAGGGAGTTGATGTTGCTGTTAGTGTATATGCCCTAGAGGCCATTACTGTATCATACTAGTTTGTATATTACTTAATGGAAGCTTGGGATATTCACCTTGTATAAACAATCTTGCTCAATATAGTATTATGCTACTTGGTTTGTTTCTACTTCAATGTGTACATGTGTTTATTTTGCGATATCACCTATACACATTAGTGGAGCCCTTAGGATCTTTGCTTGATTACCAGCGTTGTGATGGCAGTCACACTAGTGGGGGCTGGGTAATCTATAAGCACATCCTTATACAGGTCCCTAGTCGCAGGACTATCGAGACAGGGCATCGATACTCCGGAGTAGACTAGCGTATGCGCTTCTCATCCCAGTGTGGGAGATGGTCTGTCCCACAGCCATCAGTACGTCGTACTGGAGATAGTATACGGGTGCTCGTTAGGTTATGAGTACACCGGACAGGACTCGTCGGGAACTGACCAGTTGGTATTATACCTATCGTCAGTTATCAGTTCCCAGGTGACATGAGTACAGCTTAGTCCGCTGACTTGACACTGGCACTTCGCCTCGAGTGTGTTCCCACTGCACTTTGATCACTACCCTACCACGGCTCAAAGGAGTCGTGCAAACAGGTAGTAGTTGGGTGCAGTCCCGAAGCACTTGGAGGCAGTGACGGTTAGACAGGATTCGTCTCTCCCGGTATTGGGGGTTGACATCGCGCTGTGTCTAGGAGAGCCATTATACGAGTAGTCCCTGGCCAGGGCAAGCGAGATATACTGGTAGGCTTCCAGTGTTATCTCAGGGTGTTTTGGGCTTCACTCCGACACGACTTGTACCGCTATTAGGGGACTGACGTTTACCGCCCCCTAGGCCCGCCATGCGATGTATCAGACGAACAGACCGGACTGTACGGAGAATATCACATTCAGACTCAGTAGGAGTTCAGATGGGGTTCACCTCGTCAGCCTTCTTGTCGGCTTCTACCTGGGGACCGTTGCGCACAGCTAGTGCCGCTTGCGGCCTGTGGTTAAACCCACTGCCAGTGTAGTGTCGAGTCTTTAGAGTCCCACACAGAGGGTATTCGCCTCTGGGCAAAACAGAGTAGAGGTCGCATGGTTTTGCGACAGGGTTCGTTCTCATCCGCGCACTTGTGCACGTTTGGAGTCCGGACGGATATTGCCAGCGGGCTCTGGTTTGAGCCAGATACTGGTATATGTTTTGGGGTTACTTTTATCTCTCAGTATTCATGTTCCTCGGAACAAGAATGCAGGTGTGTATGCACAGTTGTTTGAGGCGGAAGAAGAGGTTTTTCATTAGGGTTTCGGAACGGGTGCGCATGCACAGTTGACAGTCGTCTTTTTTCCAAACCCTAATGAATTAGTGAGATATCAATTAATAATAGTAATTAAATGAAATTATGTTATGGTTGGTTTTGTTGACTTGTTGACCATGGTTGACTTGTTGACCATGGTTGAATGTTTGACCATCATCATTACTTTGCAAGGATGCTCCTTGATTCTTGCCAACATTCATTTAATGAAGTGATGATAGTGGTCATTCCAAAACAACCATCAACTATTCTCATTTGAATTATTATTACTAATTAGATAATTCTTTTTCTTTTGATATGGTTGCAAAAAGGAAAAAGATAGCTCATTCTATCATAACCATTCTCTCTCCTCACTTCATCTTCTTCTTCCTCAAGCTCAAGGAGAATCCTTCTCATGTGTTGAGAATCCCTCTCCTTGAAAAGAAAACAACCCCTAGACACTCTCTACTCTCTAGGATCAAAGGTTTAGCAAGCCGAACATTCTAGTTTTCTCAAAGTTCGAGAAAGAGCCCGAAGGTTGAACCCTCAGGTGGATCCATCTTTGACGGAAGAAGGCGACGAGGAAAGAACCATCAACCTCTACAAAGTTTGAAGAAGAAGGAGTTCAAGTTTAGGTATAATCATCTTTCCGAGTAGCTAACTCTCTTTAGCTTGTTGCTAGTTTTAGTTTGGGAAAAGATCCCGACTTTGTTAGTCCATGTTGCCCCATGCGCTAAAAATTTGATTTTTATACCGTTTCCGCCTCCCCGTAAGAACCGGGGGTCGCAACGTGGACTTACAGTGGTATCAGAGCCTAACTAAACTTAAACTAGCTTGGTAGCGAAGTGTATGGAAGTTCGAAACCGAAAAATCGCAAAACCGGAAAAACAAAAACCCTAAGTTTCTGTTGAAATTTTTGTGCTCTAAAAGTAAAACTTTTTACTCCTAAAATCGGCTCAGGGTTTTGTGAGAACACCCAAGAAAAACGATCCCCTGATTCCTTCAAACCGCCGCGGATCCGCGGCCTCACCTATTCTAGTCGCCGCGGATCCGCCGCCGTTTGGGCTCTTCATGTGATCTTGTTTTGTGCAGTGTTCTTCTGGTAGGGTTTTGGGATTTTTCAAATATGTTATATGTGCCCAGATTTTCCAGAAAAGATATTTACTTTTGGGGTCCTATAAATCCGTATTTTTTTCGAACTTCGCTACACTTTGGCTATATTGGTTATATCTGTGATGTTTGTATGTATTGAACGTCGGCTAATCGCTATAAGTCGATTAGTCGGGGTTATACATCTCTGTGATTTGTGTTTGATATTGGAATGTGTATATGAATGTGTTGGACTGTCGCGGGTGAATAGCCGGGTTGGATGTGAGATGAGCGTTTTCTTTTCTTTCATTCATTGTAAATGTAAATTGATGTAATAATATTATTTGTATGGCCGCACAACCGGGTCGGGGTTGTAGCCGTCATTGTATAATTCTTTTTACTGTTTTTGCTCCTAGGATAGACTCATGGAGGGGTGCACAAACTACCGGGTACTTGGCGGGTGGTTTGCCGCACCCGTAGGGGTCTTGGGTGGGGTATTTGCTATTCACCGCGACCGTGTAATCCGCTTTTCGTTGCAGGCTCGAACGGATTGCGGATTGCTAGTATATCCAATGTATTCATCTGTGATCTGTAATGTCTATCATTGCTTTATATTTAGGCGTTGCTTATGTTTTACAGCCGCGCTAGCCCAGCCCCCGCTCTGTCGTTAGTTAAGTAACCAACGGGTGATGACGGGACCCCGTGGCGAATGCGAATGGCATAAGCGTACGTCATATTTTGGTTGTTTTCTGTAATGGTAGGATTAAATGATGGGACGCATTAAAAGAACTAATGCAAGATAATAAACCAAGCTAAAGTCGTTGGAACACTTTCGAAAAACCACTCGATTCTTTTCAAAACTAACTTTTAAATGCGGAGCTTGAGCCACTCCTTCTAAAAGCTATCTCGTTCCATCGATTATATCAAGTTCACTACGTTCACGGTTTTACCAAAACCATTCGTAGCCCTCCGTCGTTTCAAATAAATAGTCAATAGTATTCAAGCTATGTTTGTTGGCCAAAGTCAAGGCATAGTGATTGGTAGCTATTGGGTATTCATGTGCAGCATAGATAGATGCGTTGATTTGGAACAGTCGCACTACCTTATTGGCCAAAGTCAAGGGTAGGTACGAATGGATTCAAATTAACCTGGAGAACGACGGGCAGAACTTGACATGTGACTTATGATTTGTTGGCCAAAGTCAAGGTCATAAGAGCATGGGGCAAAAATCCACATCGGGAGTTTCATAATTTCTGAAACTTGCTAGATTTGCATACCATTTGGAGTGTGATGATTATGGTAGGATTCCTTCATTTTCGTCACACGATGATATTTGGATCCCGATCCTACTGTGAGTATATGCTACTCCTCGGGAAATTTCTCACTAAACGATCAATGCTATAAACCTAGTAGGTGCCTAGAAAGGTGTTAGCGGGGCTACGCCCCCAGGGAAAAGAGGTTCTTAAATTAAGGAACTTCGCGAAAGCGTTGGAAAACCTCCCTCGAAGTACCGACACTGGCCTGGCTGAACGGTTAAGCAAGTATTGTGCGGTGGGATTGATCCCGGCTAATTCTTCCTTTGTGGTTTGAGGAGGGATTCGAGTGACAGTGGGAGCCATCCTGTTTAGACAAATTAAAAACCATTCTAAACTTGCAAGAGCATCGTGCTAAGTGTTTCTTCTCTCCCCCTGCAGCGACCAAATCGAAATGACTGGACTTAAGTTACTTCTAGATAAAAACATACTGACAGGGCCAAACTACAAAGATTGGCTCAGGAATGTCAAAATGGCAATCACTTACGACAAGCTGGGGTATCTTCTTACCACCAAAGCTCCCCCCGTCCCAGGTCCCACCTCCAGCGTCGCGGATAAGGAAATCCGTAAGACTTGAAAGATTGATTGCGCGAAGGCCAGATGCCTCGTGCTTGCCTCTATGGACATGGAACATCAGAGGAGGCACGAGAATATGGACTTGGAATCCATATTTCTTCATACAAAAGAACTGTATGGAGAGCAGTCTCGTATCGCAAGATACGAAGTGTCGAAGAAGTTATTTTCGGCAAAGTTGGCCGTCGGATCATCGGTAGCGGACCACGTGCTTAAGATGATAGGCTACATTGAGGAGCTCGTAGAACTTGGGACCACGTTGGAGAGTGAGCTCTATACGGACTTAGTTCTCCAGTCCCTTCCTTCCACTTACGCCCAGTTCATACTGAATTTCAACTTGCAAGAAAAAGAAGTTGAACTTTCAGAACTCCTCAACATGCTGAGGAGTGCAGAGGGCACCCTACAGAAAGGTAGGGAAACATCCACTTTGTTTGTAGGAGGATCTTCTTCTTCTAGGTCCAAGGCGAAAGCCAAGGGAAAGAAGAGGAAAGCCCCCGCCAAACCAAGGGGCGGTGTTAGTAAAGTGGATACGAAGGGAAAAGCAAAGGCAACAAAGATAGCGGGGAATCTTGTGGGTAAAGAGGAATGCTTCTATTGTCACAAGAGTGGACACTGGAAGAAAGATTGCAGGGCTTGGAAGCCAGGACACAGGAACTGAAGCAGGTTGCGGCTTCAGCTTCAGGTGTGTATGTTATTGAAAACTGTCTTTCTATAAACTCTACTTCCTGGGTATTGGATACCGGATCAGGATCTCATATTTGTAATTCTTTGCAGGCGTTGAGAAACCGTAGGTTTTTGAAGGCAGGTGACATGACCCTCAGAGTTGCGAACGGAACTAGCATAGATGCTAAAGCCGTGGGCGACTATCACCTGGGAATGTCAGATGGGCATGTTTTGGTTTTGCGTAATTGCTTTTTTGTACCCAACGCAACTTGTAATATTATTTCTGTATCTTTGGTTTCTAAAGAAGGTTATGAATTTGCGTTTGTAAGTAATGTTGTAAACATTCACCTTAATCAAGTTCTGATTGGGTCAGGTACATTGAGCAATGGTATATACGTATTGAACCAACCACAGATTTTCAATGTCCAGAATACACACAAAAGAAAGTCTCCGGAAATCAATCAGACTTTCTTATGGCATTGTAGACTGGGTCACATCAATGAGAGAAGGTTGACTAAGTTACATACAGAAGGCTATTTGGATCCGTTCGAATATCAATCATATGCCACTTGTCAATCCTGTCTCAAAGGAAAGATGACAAAGACTCCATTCACTGGACACGGAGTAAGAGCAAGCGAGCTCTTGGGACTCGTACACAGCGACGTGTGCGGTCCAATGTCTACACATGCGCGAAGCGGTTATTCTTACTTCATTATTTTTACGGATGACTTTTCAAGGTACGGTTATGTCTTCTTAATGAAACATAAGTCCGAAGCCTTTGAAAAGTTCCAGGAATATAAGAATGAAGTAGAAAAACAAACCGGCAAAAGTATCAAGATTCTAAGATCGGATCGAGGTGGAGAATACTTAAGTGCCGAGTTCTTGAATTATTTAAAAGAGAACGGGATTCTCTCTCAGCTTACTCCTCCATACACTCCGCAACACAACGGTGTATCGGAGAGACGGAACCGAACCCTATTGGATATGGTACGGTCCATGATGAGTAACGCTGAGTTACCGTGATCATTCTGGGGGTATGCGCTAGAATCAGCTGCGTACCTTTTGAACCGAGTTCCTACTAAGACTGTGCCTACCACACCATATGAGAGGTGGTGTGGGAAGAGGCCCCATCTCAGTCACATTAAGACTTGGGGAAGTCCAGCTTTTGTTAAAAAGCAGCATGCGGACAAGCTCGAGGCGCGCTCAGTACAGTGCAAGTTTGTGGGATATCCAAAGAACTCCAAGAGATATTTCTTCTACTGTGAAGAGGAACAAAAAGTTCTTGTTTCTCGTCATGCCTACTTCTTGGAAACTGAGTTTTTGGAAAACCAGATAAGTGGGAGCACAGTAGAACTGGAAGAAATTCCAGAACCACAAGCTATTACTGAAAGTTTGGTGGAACCAGAGGGTTTAAATGAACAGGACATTCCTACGCCGCTCCGCAGGAGTAGTAGGCAGTCTCATCCGCCCGAGAGATACTACGGTTTTCTTATAGACGGGGATAGAGAGGATTGCATCATAGATTATGATGAGCCTACTATCTTCCAGGAGGCCGTTCAGAGCGTTGACTCGGTAAAATGGCTGGATGCAATGCGGACCGAAATGGAGTCCATGTACACCAACAAAGTATGGACGTTGGACATTGCTCCAGACGGGGTAAAACCCGTAGGATGCAAGTGGATCTTCAAAAGGAAGATTGGTGTAGATGGACAGGTTGAGACCTATAAAGCTAGACTTGTAGCAAAGGGTTTCCGTCAAAGACCTGGTTTGGACTATGACGAAACCTTTTCTCCAGTGGCTATGCTGAAATCCATTCGGATCCTTCTTGCCATTGCTGCCTTCCACGATTATGAGATTTGGCAGATGGACGTAAAAACCGCTTTTCTAAATGGGAATTTAGAGGAGTGTGTCTATATGGATCAGCCAGAGGGTTTCATTCAGAGTGGGAGCAGCGGAAAGGTGTGCAAGTTGCTTAAGTCCATCTATGGACTAAAGCAGGCATCGCAGAGTTGGAACATCTGTTTTGATGAGACGGTCAAGGAATTTGGCTTTATCAAAAATCCAGATGAACCATGCATCTATAGTAGATTTGTAGCGAGAACTGTAGTATTCCTCGTTTTATACGTGGATGACATTCTCTTAATAGGAAATGACATTCCTATGCTACAATCTGTCAAGGGTTTCTTATCACACAGGTTCTCCATGAAAGACCTGGGTGATGCCTCTTACATCTTGGGGATCCGGATCCATCGTGACAGATCCAAGAGGATATTAGGACTTTCACAGTCCAGGTACATCGACACCGTACTGAAAAGATTCAGTATGGAAGATTCCAAGCGCGGTAATCTACCGGCTTGTCACGGAATCACCCTCTCTAAAGAGATGTCCCACAAGACTGATTTGGAGAGGGATCGCATGTCTATTATACCCTACGCTTCTGCGGTAGGCTCTATAATGTATGCGACGTTGTGTACCAGACCGGATGTAGCTTATGCATTTAGTGTGGTAAGCAGGTATCAGTCAAACCCTGGGGAGAAACACTGGATAGCGGTAAAGAACATTCTCAAGTACCTGAGAAGGACTAAGGAGATGTTCTTGGTGTATGGCGGAAAAGACCTCCAGATCGAGGCCTTTGCTGACTCCAGCTTCCAGAATGACAAGGATGATTCCAAGTCCATGTCGGGTTTTGTCTTTACCCTCAATGGAGGGGCGGTGTGTTGGAAGAGTTCCAAACAGGAAACCGTTGCAGACTCGACGATGGAAGCGGAATACATCGCTGCATCTGATGCCGCAAAAGAAGCTGTATGGATGAGGAAGTTCTTGAAAGAACTTCAGGTGGTTCCGTCCATTGTTGACCCAATACCTCTGTATTGCGACAACAACGGGGCTATAGCTTTAGCGAAGGAACCCAGGTCCCATCAGAGATCCAGGCACATCTTGAGGCGGTATCACCTGATCAGGGAGATCGTGGATCGGAAAGAGATCGAGGTTCGGAGGGTTGCTTCAGAAGAAAACACTGCAGATCCATTCACCAAGGCCCTACCCCAGACTCAGTTCGAGCGGCTGATCGAGATGATAGGTCTTCGATACGCCAGTACATGGCCTTAGTGCAAGTGGGAGATTGTTAGTGTATATGCCCTAGAGGCCATTACTGTATCATACTAGTTTGTATATTACTTAATGGAAGCTTGGGATATTCACCTTGTATAAACAATCTTGCTCAATATAGTAGTATGCTACTTGGTTTGTTTCTACTTCAATGTGTACATGTGTTTATTTTGCGATATCACCTATACACATTAGTGGAGCCCTTAGGATCTTTGCTTGATTACCAGCGTTGTGATGGCAGTCACACTAGTGGGGGCTGGGTAATCTATAAGCACATCCTTATACAGGTCCCTAGTCGCAGGACTATCGAGACAGGGCATCGATACTCCGGAGTAGACTAGCGTATGCGCTTCTCATCCCAGTGTGGGAGATGGTCTGTCCCACAGCCATCAGTACGTCGTACTGGAGATAGTATACGGGTGCTCGTTAGGTTATGAGTACACCGGACAGGACTCGTCGGGAACTGACCAGTTGGTATTATACCTATCGTCAGTTATCAGTTCCCAGGTGACATGAGTACAGCTTAGTCCGCTGACTTGACACTGGCACTTCGCCTCGAGTGTGTTCACACTGCATTTTGATCACTACCCTACCACGGCTCAAAGGAGTCGTGCAAACAGGTAGTAGTTGGGTGCAGTCCCGAAGCACTTGGAGGCAGTGACGGTTAGACAGGATTCGTCTCTCCCGGTATTGGGGGTTGACATCGCGCTGTGTCTAGGAGAGCCATTAAACGAGTAGTCCCTGGCCAGGGCAAGCGAGATATACTGGTAGGCTTCCAGTGTTATCTCAGGGTGTTTTGGGCTTCACTCCGACACGACTTGTACAGCTATTAGGGGACTGACGTTTACCGCCCCCTAGGCCCGCCATGCGATGTATCAGACGAACAGACCGGACTGTATGGAAAATGTCACATTCAGACTCAGTAGGAGTTCAGATGGGGTTCACCTCGTCAGCCTTCTTGTCGGCTTCTACCTGGGGACCGTTACGCACAGCTAGTGCTGCTTGTGTTAGTGTATATGCCCTAGAGGCCATTACTGTATCATACTGGTTTGTATATTACTTAATGGATGCTTGGGATATTCACCTTGTATATACAATCTTGCTCAAAATAGTAGTATGCTACTTGGTTTGTTTCTACTTCAATGTGTACATGTGTTTATTTTTGTATATCGCCTATACACATTAGTAGAGCCCTTAGGATCTTTGCTTGATTACCAGCGATGTGATGGCCGTCACACTAGTGGGGCTGGGTAATCTTTAAGCACATCCTTATGCAGGTCCCTGGTCGCAGGACTATCGAGACAGGGCATCGATACTCCTAGTAGACCAGCGCATGCGCTTCTCATCCCAGTGTGGGAGACGGTCTGTCCCACAGCCGTCAGTACGTCGTACTTGAGATAGTATGCGGGTGCTCGTTAGGTTACGGGTACACTGGACAGGACTCGTCGGGAACTGACTAGTTGGTATTATGCCTATCGTCAGTTATCAGTTCCCAGGTGACATGAGTACAGCTTAGTCCGCTGACTTGACACTGTCACTTCTCCTCGAGTGTGTTCCCACTGTACTTTGATCACTACCCTACCACGGCTCAAAGGAGTCGTGCAAACAGGTAGTGGTTGGGTGCAGTCCCGAAGCACTTGGAGGCAGTGACGGTTAGACAGGATTCGTCTCTCCCGGTATTGGGGGTTGACATCGCGCTGTGTCTAGGAGAGCCATTACACGAGTAGTCCCTGGCCAGGGCAAACGAGATATACTGGTAGGTTTCCAGGGTTATCTCAGGGTGTTTTGGGCTTCGCTCCGGCACGACTTGTACCGCTATTGGGGGACTGACGTTTACCGCCCCCTAGGCCCGCCATGCGATGTATCAGACGAACAGACCGGACTGTACGGAGAATGTCACACTCAGGCTCAGTAGGAGTTCAGATGGGTTTCGCCTCGTCGGTCTTCTTGTCGACACTACCTGGGGACCGTTACGCACAGCTAGTGCCGCTTGCGGTCTGTGGTTAAACCCACTGCCAGCGTAGTGTCGAGTCTTTAGAGTCCCACACAGAAAGCTTTTCGCCTTTAGGCAAAAGAGTAGAGGTCGTATGGTATTGCGACAGGTTGCATGGTTTTGCGACAGGGTTCGGTCACATCCGTGCACTTGTGCACGTATAGTGTCCGGACAGTTTACACTAGCGGGCTTTGGTTTAAGCCAGATCCTAGTGTACCTTTTGGGATTGGATTTATCCAGTGTGCATTCGTGTTCCTCGGAACGCGGATGCGGGTGTGTATGCACAGTTGGCAGGGAGGCAGAGGCAGCGGATTCTCATTAGGGTTGTTGACAGTTGACCGTTGACTATTTGACTTTTTGCTCAACCCTAATGAGAATATGATATGTGATTAACTATTATATTAATTAAGTATTATGGTGATATGGTTGTTGACTTTGTTGACTTGATGACTTTTGTTGACTTGTTGACTTGTTGACTTTTGTTGACTTGTTGACTTTGTTGATCGGTTGACTAGGCTTGACTAGTTGACCATCATGATAACCATAGCCATCATTTCATGGCAAAGACTTTTTCTTGCTTGCTCATTTGTGTAAAATGAGTGCATGAAATGATATGGTTATGGTTGCTTCAAACCATCACATAAGACTTTTTTTAGTATGATGAGTTATCATGACTTTGGATTATGAGAGGGTGAAAGACAAAAGAGAGCCTCATTCTTTCTTGCTCATTCTCTCTCTTGTTCTTGAGCTCTCCTTTTGCTCTCACCCTTTTGCTCTTACTCCCTCTCTTTAATCTATGGTTCTCTTGTCTCATGAGTTGAGAATCAAGAACCATAGATAAAATCCCACACAAAGTATTCTCTACTCATTCTAGTTCACTAGGTTTAGCAAACCAAGTGAACTAGTTTCTTCAAAGAACGAAGAAGGAGCTAAAGGTTGGAGCTTTCAGGTGGATCTATCTTCGGCGTACGGAGACGACGAGAAGAAGCCAATCGGACCACCATCGGAGCTTGAAGACGAAGGAGTTCAAGACAAGCAAGGTATAACCCCCTAACCGAGTAGCTAGAAACTCATAGTTAGGTTGTTAGATAGATGTTTAACCAAGATCCGGGTTTTAGGTCCATGTTACCACCTCCGTAAAAATCGTTTTTTACCAAATTCCGCATTCCCGAAAGTACCGGGAGAGGTAGCATGGACTTACAGTGGTATCAGAGCCTAGTTAAACTCTATCTAACAAGTTAGCAAGTAACTAGAAGATCGATCAAAGAAAAAGTCCCAAAAACGAACCCATGAATTTTCAACTTTCTGTCGATTTCAAAAGTACTGGAAAAATTTTTTGGAACACACCTAAAATCGACTCAGGCTTTTTTAAAGAAACTGCAAAAATTTGGGCCCCTGACTCGATCAAAGCGCCGCGTTTCCGCGGCGGGAGCACGCTCCCGCCGCGGAAACGCGGCCTAGTTGACTCGGTCAAGGGTTTTCTTTTTTGCAGTTTACTCATTGGGGTATTTTGGGATTTTTAGTACATATATTTTCAACCCAGATTTTCCAGAACGAAAATTTTATTTTGGGGTCCCGAAAATCCGTATTTTTGATCGAACTTCTAAAAGACTTTAGCTAACGGGTTTTTCTGTTATGTTATATTTGTATTGAACGTCTACTAATCGCTATATGTCGATTAGTGGGGGTTATACAAATCTGTGATCTGTAATGTTGCTGGAATGTGTATATGAATATGTTGGATTGTCGCGGGTGAATAGCCGGGGGTTGTGAGACGAGAGTTTTCTTTTCTTTCAATTCATGTAAATTTGTAAATTGATGTAATAATTATTTGTATGGCCGCACAACCGGGTCGGGGTTGTAGCCGTCATTGTATAATTTCTTTTTACTGTTTTTGCTCCTAGGATAGACACATGGAGGGGGTGCACAAACTACCGAGTATGCCGAAGTGTCGAGTGGCCTACTCATGGAGATGAGGGAGGTTACTACGCTTCGGGTACTTGGCGGGTAGTTTGCCGCACCCGTAGGGGTCTTGGGTGGGGTATTTGGCTATTCACCGCGACCGTGTAATTTGTCTTTCGTTACAGGCTCGTACGAATTACAGATTCCTAGTATATCCAATGTATTCATCTGTGATCTGAAATGTTTATCATTGCAGTATATCTATATATGATATTATTTAGGCGTTGCTTATGTTTTACAGACGCGCTAGCCCAGCCCCCGCTCTATCGTTAGTTAAGTAACCTAACGGGTAATGACGGGGCCCCGTGGCGAATCCGAATGGCATAAGCGTACGTCATATTTTGGTTGTTTTCTGCAATGGTAGGATTAAATGATGGGACGCATTAAAAGAACTAATGCAAGAATATCACGCATTAAAAGAACTAATGCAAGATAATAAACCAAGTTAAAGTCGTTCGAACACTTTCGAAAAACCACTCGGTTCTTTTCAAAACCAACTTTTAAATGCGGAGCTTGAGCCACTCCTTTTAAAAGCTATCTCGTTCCATCGACCAAATCAAGTTCACTACGTTCACGGTTTTGCCAAAACCATTCGTAGCCCTCCGTCGTTTCGTATGAATATTCAATAGTATTCAAGCTGTGTTTGTTGACCTTCATCAAGGCATAGTGATTGGTAGCTATTGGGTATTCATATGTAGCATAGATAGATGCGTTGGTTTGGGACATTCGCATTACCTTGTTGACCTTCGTCAAGGGTATATACGGGTGGATTCAAATTAACCTGGATAATGACGGGCAGAACTTGACATGTGACTTATGATTTGTTGACCTTCGTCAAGGTCATAAGAGCATGGGACAAAAATCCACATAGGGAGTTTCATAAGTACTGAAACATGCTAGATTTGCATACCATTTGGAGTGTGATGATTCTGGTAGGATTCCTTCAGTTTCGTCACGCAATGATATTTGGATCCCGATCCTACTGTGAGTATATGCTACTCCTCGGGAAATTTCTCATTTAACGATCAATGCTATAAATCTAGTAGGTGCCTAGAAAGGTGTTAGCAGGGCTACGCCCCCAGGGAAAAGAGGTTCTCTAATTAAGGAACTTCGCGAAAGCGTTGGAAAACCTCCCTCGAAGTACCGACACCGGCCTGGCTGAACGGTTAAGCAAGTATTGTGCGGTGGGATTGATCCCGGCTAATTCTTCCTTTATGGTTTGAGGAGGGATTCGAGAAACAGTGGGAGCCATCCTGTTTAGACAAACTAAAAACCACTCTAAACTTGCAAGAGCATCATGCTGAGTGTTTCTTCTTCTCTCTCCTAATTGCAGCGACCAATCAACATGACTGGACTTAAGTTATTCCTAGATAAAAACAAACTGACAGGGCCAAACTACAAAGATTGGCTCAGGAATGTCAAGATAGCAATCACTTACGACAAGCTGGGGTATCTTCTTACCACCAAAGCTCCCCCTGTCCCTGGTCCAACTTCCAGCGTCGCGGATAAGGAAATCCGCAAGACTTGGGAGATTGATAGCGCGAAGGCCAAATGCCTCCTGCTTGCCTCGATGGACAACGAACATCAGAGGAGGCACGAGAATATGGACATGGAATCCATATTGCTTCATACAAAAGAACTGTATGGAGAGCAATCTCGTATCGTAAGATACGAAGCGTCGAAAAAGTTATTTTCGACAAGAATGGCCGTCGGATCATCAGTAGCCGAGCACGTGCTAAAGATGATCGGCTACATTGAAGAGCTCGCGGACCTAGGGATCACATTGGAGAGTGAACTATATACGGATATAGTTCTCCAGTCCCTTCCTTCCACTTACGCCCAGTTTATACTGAACTTCAACTTACAAGAAAAAGAGGTTGAACTTTCAGAGCTCCTCAACATGCTGAGGAGCGCAGAGGGCACCCTACAGAAAGGTAGGGATACATCCACTTTGTTTGTAGGAGGATCATCTTCTTCTAGGTCCAAGGTGAAAGCCAAGGGAAAGAAGAAGAAGGCCCCCGCCAAACCAAGGGGCGGTGTTAGTAAAGTGGATACGAAGGGAAAAGGTAAAGTAACAAAGATAGCGGGAAAGCTTGTGGATAAGGAAGAATGCTTCTATTGTCATAAGAAAGGACACTGGAAGAATGATTGCAGGGCCTGGAAGGCCAGAACACAGGAATTGAAGCAGGTTGCAGCTTCAGCTTCAGGTGTGTATGTTATTGAAAACTGTCTTTCAATAAACTCTACTTCCTGGGTATTGGATACCGGATCAGGATCTCATATCTGTAATTCTTTGCAGGCGTTGAGAAACCGTAGGGTTTTGAAGGCAGGTGACATGACCCTCAGAGTTGCGAACGGAGCTAGCATGGATGCTAAAGCCGTGGGGGACTATCACCTGGGAATGTCAGATGGACATGTTTTGGTTTTGCGTAATTGCTTTTTTTGTACCCAACGCAACTTGTAATATCATTTCTGTATCTTTAGTTTCTAAAGAAGGTTATGAATTTGCGTTTGTAAGTAATGTTGTAAACATTCACCTTAATCAAGTTTTGATTGGGTCAGGTACATTGAGTAATGGTATATACGTATTAAACCAACCACAGATTTTCAATGTCCAGAATACACACAAAAGAAAGTCTCCGGAAATGAATCAGACTTTCTTGTGGCATTGTAGACTGGGTCACATCAATGAGAGAAGGTTGACGAAGTTACATACAGAAGGGTATTTGAATGCGTTCGAATATCAATCGTATGCCACTTGTCAATCTTGTCTCAAAGGAAAGATGACAAAGACTCCGTTTACTGGATATGGAGTAAGAGCGAGCGAGCTCTTGGGACTCATACACAGTGACGTGTGCGGTCCAATGTCTACACATGCGCGAAGCGGATATTCTTACTTCATTACTTTTACGGATGACTTCTCAAGGTACGGTTATGTCTTCTTAATGAAACATAAGTCCGAGGCCTTTGGAAAATTCCAGGAGTATAAGAATGAAGTAGAGAAACAGACCGGCAAAAGTATTAAGATTCTAAGATCGGATCGAGGTGGAGAATACTTAAGTGCCGAATTCCTGAATTACTTAAAAGAGAATGGTATTCTCTCTCAGCTTACTCCTCCATACACTCCGCAACATAACGGTGTATCGGAGAGACGGAACCGAACCCTATTAGATATGGTTCGGTCCATGATGAGTAACGCTGAGTTACCGCGATCATTCTGGGTATATGCACTAGAAGCAGCTGCATATCTCTTGAACAAGGCTCCCACCAAGACTGTGCCTACCACCCCATATGAGATGTGGACTAGGAAGAAACCCTGTCTTAAGTATCTTAAGGTATGGGGATGTCCAGCTTTTGTAAAAAAGCAGCATGCGGACAAGCTTGAGGCACGTTCAGTACAGTGTAAGTTTGTGGGATACCCAAGGAACTCCAGGGGGTATCTTTTCTATTCCGCTGAGGAACAAAAGGTTTTTGTTTCTCAGCATGCCCGCTTCTTGGAAACTGAGTTTTTGGAAACCCAGATAAGTGGGAGCACAATAGAACTGGAAGAAGTTCCAGAACCACAGACTGTTACTGAAAGCTTAGTGGAACCAGAGGGTTCAACAGAACAAGACATTCCTACGCCGCTCCGCAGGAGTAGTAGGCAGACTCATCCGCCCGAGAGATACTACGGTTTTCTCATAGACGGGGATAGAGAGGATTGCATCATAAATTATGATGAGCCTACTAGCTTCCAGCAGGCCGTTCAGAGCGTTGACTCAGTGAAATGGCTGGATGCAATGCGGACCGAAATGGAGTCCATGTACACCAACAAGGTATGGACGTTGGACATTGCTCCAGACGGGGTAAAACCCGTAGGATGCAAGTGGATCTTCAAAAGGAAGATTGGTGTAGATGGGCAGGTTGAGACCTATAAAGCTAGGCTGGTAGCAAAGGGTTTCCGTCAAAGACCTGGCTTGGACTATGACGAAACCTTTTCTCCAGTAGCCATGCTGAAATCCATTCGGATCCTTCTTGCCATTGCTGCCTTCCACGATTATGAGATCTGGCAAATGGACGTAAAGACCGCTTTTCTAAATGGAAATTTAGAGGAGTGTGTCTATATGGACCAACCAGAGGGTTTCATTCAGAGTGGGAGCAGCGGAAAGGTGTGCAAGTTGCTTAAGTCCATCTATGGACTAAAGCAGGCGTCACGGAGTTGGAACATCTGCTTTGATGAGACGGTCAAAGAATTTGGCTTTATCAAAAATCCAGATGAACCATGCATCTATAGTAGATTTGTAGCGAGAACTGTAGTATTCCTCGTTTTATACGTGGATGACATTCTCTTAATTGGAAATGACATTCCTATGCTACAATCTGTCAAGGGGTTCTTGTCACACAGGTTCTCCATGAAAGACCTGGGTGATGCCTCATACATTCTGGGTATCCAGATCTACCGTGACAGATCCAAGAGGATATTAGGACTTTCTTAGTCCAGGTACATCGACACCGTGCTGAAAAGATTCAGTATGGAAGATTCCAAGCGCGGTAACCTGCCGGCTTGTCACGGGATCACCCTCTCTAAAGAGATGTCTCCCAAGACTGATTTGGAGAGGGGTCGCATGTCTATTATACCCTACGCTTCTGCGGTAGGCTCTATAATGTATGCGATGTTGTGTACCAGACCGGATGTAGCTTATGCACTGAGTATGGTAAGCCGGTATCAGTCAAACCCTGGGGAGAAACACTGGATAGCGGTAAAGAACATTCTCAAGTACCTGAGAAGGACTAAGGAGATGTTCTTGGTGTATGGCGGAAAAGACCTCCAGATCGAGGCCTTTGCTGACTCCAGCTTCCAGAGTGACAAGGATGATTCCAAGTCCATGTCGGGTTTTGTCTTTACCCTCAATGGAGGGGCAGTGTGTTGGAAGAGTTCCAAACAGGAAACCATTGCAGACTCGACGATGGAAGCGGAATACATCGCTGCATCTGATGCCGCAAAAGAAGCTGTCTGGATGAGGAAGTTCTTGAAAGAACTTCAGGTGGTTCTGTCCATTGTTGATCCAATACCTCTGTATTGCGATAACAACGGGGCTATAGCTTTAGAGAAGGAACCCAGGTCCCATCAGAGATCCAGGCACATCTTGAGGCGGTATCACCTGATCAGGGAGATCATGGATCGCCAGGAGATCGAGGTTTGGAGAGTCGCTTCAGAAGATAACACTGCAGATCCATTCACCAAGGCCCTGCCCAAGACTCAGTTCGAGCGGCTGATCGAGATGATAGGTCTTCGATACGCCAGTACATGGCCTTAGTGCAAGTGGGAGATTGTTAGTGTATATGCCCTAGAGGCCATTACTGTATCATACTGGTTTGTATATTACTTAATGGATGCTTGGGATATTCACCTTGTATATACAATCTTGCTCAAAATAGTAGTATGCTACTTGGTTTGTTTCTACTTTAATGTGTACATGTGTTTATTTTTGTATATCGCCTATACACATTAGTAGAGCCCTTAGGATCTTTGCTTGATTACCAGCGATGTGATGGCCGTCACACTAGTGGGGCTGGGTAATCTATAAGCACATCCTTATGCAGGTCCCTGGTCGCAGGACTATCGAGACAGGGCATCGATACTCCGGAGTAGACCAGCGCATGCGCTTCTCATCCCAGTGTGGGAGACGGTCTGTCCCACAGCCGTCAGTACGTCGTACTTGAGATAGTATGCGGGTGCTCGTTAGGTTACGGGTACACTGGACAGGACTCGTCGGGAACTGACTAGTTGGTATTATGCCTATCGTCAGTTATCAGTTCCCAGGTGACATGAGTACAGCTTAGTCCGCTGACTTGACACTGTCACTTCGCCTCGAGTGTGTTCCCACTGTACTTTGATCACTACCCTACCACGGCTCAAAGGAGTCGTGCAAACAGGTAGTGGTTGGGTGCAGTCCCGAAGCACTTGGAGGCAGTGACGGTTAGACAGGATTCGTCTCTCCCGGTATTGTGGGTTGACATCGCGTTGTGTCTAGGAGAGCCATTACACGAGTAGTCCCTGGCCAGGGCAAATGAGATATACTGGTAGGTTTCCAGTGTTATCTCAGGGTGTTTTGGGCTTCGCTCCGGCACGACTTGTACCGCTATTGGGGGACTGACGTTTACCGCCCCCTAAGCCCGCCATGCGATGTATCAGACGAACAGACCGGACTGTACGGAGAATGTCACACTCAGGCTCAGTAGGAGTTCAGATGGGTTTCGCCTCGTCGGTCTTCTTGTCGGCACTACCTGGGGACCGTTACGCACAGCTAGTGCCGCTTGCGGTCTGTGGTTAAACCCACTGCCAGCGTAGTGTCGAGTCTTTAGAGTCCCACACAGAAAGCTTTTCGCCTTTAGGCAAAAGAGTAGAGGTCGCATGGTATTGCGACAGGTCGCATGGTTTTGCGACAGGGTTCGGTCACATCTGTGCACTTGTGCACGTATAGTGTCCGGACAGTTTACACTAGCGGGCTTTGGTTTAAGCCAGATCCTAGTGTACCTTTTGGGATTGGATTTATCCAGTGTGCATTCGTGTTCCTCGGAACGCGGATGCGGGTGTGTATGCACAGTTGGCAGGGAGGCAGAGGCAGCGGATTCTCATTAGGGTTGTTGACAGTTGACCGTTGACTATTTGACTTTTTACTCAACCCTAATGAGAATATGATATGTGATTAACTATTATATTAATTAAGTATTATGGTGATATGGTTGTTGATTTTGTTGACTTGTTGACTTTTGTTGACTTGTTGACTTTGTTGACTTGTTGACTTTTGTTGACTTGTTGACTTTGTGGACCGGTTGACTAGGCTTGACTAGTTGACCATCATGATAACCATAGCCATCATTTCATGGCAAAGACTTTTTCTTGCTTGCTCATTTGTGTAAAATGAGTGCATGAAATGATATGGTTATGGTTGATTCAAACCATCACATAAGACTTTTTTTAGTATGATGAGTTATCATGACTTTGGATTATGAGAGGGTGAAAGACAAAAGAGAGCCTCATTCTTTCTTGCTCATTCTCTCTCTTGTTCTTGAGCTCTCCTTTTGCTCTCACCCTTTTGCTCTTGCTCCCTCTCTTTAATCTATGGTTCTCTTGTCTCATGAGTTGAGAATCAAGAACCATAGATAAAATCCCACACAAAGTATTCTCTACTCATTCTAGTTCACTAGGTTTAGCAAACCAAGTGAACTAGTTTCTTCAAAGAACGAAGAAGGAGCTAAAGGTTGGAGCTTTCAGGTGGATCTATCTTCGGCGTACGGAGACGACGAGAAGAAGCCAATCGGACCACCATCGGAGCTTGAAGACGAAGGAGTTCAAGACAAGCAAGGTATAACCCCCTAACCGAGTAGCTAGAAACTCATAGTTAGGTTGTTAGATAGATGTTTAACCAAGATCCGGGTTTTAGGTCCATGTTACCACCTCCGTAAAAATCGTTTTTTACCAAATTCCGCATTCCCGAAAGTACCGGGAGAGGTAGCATGGACTTACAGCTTGCGGTCTGTGGTTAAACCCACTGCCAGCGTAGTGTCGAGTCTTTAGAGTCCCACACAGAGGGTATTCACCTCTGGGCAAAACAGAGTAGAGGTCGCATGGTTTTGCGACAGGGTTCGTTCTCATCCGCGCACTTGTGCACGTTTGGAGTCCGGACGGATATTGCCAGCGGGCTCTGGTTTGAGCCGGATACTGGTATATGTTTTGGGGTTACTTTTATCTCTCAGTATTCATGTTCCTCGGAACAAGAATGCAGGTGTGTATGCACAGTTGTTTGAGGCGGAAGAAGAGGTTTTTCATTAGGGTTTCGGAACGGGTGCGCATGCACAGTTGACAGTCGTCTTTTTTCCAAACCCTAATGAATTAGTGAGATATCAATTAATAATAGTAATTAAATGAAATTATGTTATGGTTGGTTTTGTTGACTTGTTGACCATGGTTGACTTGTTGACCATGGTTGAATGTTTGACCATCATCATTACTTTGCAAGGATGCTCCTTGATTCTTGCCAACATTCATTTAATGAAGTGATGATAGTGGTCATTCCAAAACAACCATCAACTATTCTCATTTGAATTATTATTACTAATTAGATAATTCTTTTTCTTTTGATATGGTTGCAAAAAGGAAAAAGATAGCTCATTCTATCATAACCATTCTCTCTCCTCACTTCATCTTCTTCTTCCTCAAGCTCAAGGAGAATCCTTCTCATGTGTTGAGAATCCCTCTCCTTGAAAAGAAAACAACCCCTAGACACTCTCTACTCTCTAGGATCAAAGGTTTAGCAAGCCGAACATTCTAGTTTTCTCAAAGTTCGAGAAAGAGCCCGAAGGTTGAACCCTCAGGTTGATCCATCTTTGACGGAAGAAGGCGACGAGGAAAGAACCATCAACCTCTACAAAGTTTGAAGAAGAAGGAGTTCAAGTTTAGGTATAACCATCTTTCCGAGTAGCTAACTCTCTTTAGCTTGTTGCTAGTTTTAGTTTGGGAAAAGATCCCGACTTTGTTAGTCCATGTTGCCTCATGCGCTAAAAATTTGATTTTTATACCGTTTCCGCCTCCCCGTAAGAACCGGGGGTCGCAACGTGGACTTACAGTTGCGCTGTGTTCGATTGGCTATAACCGGAAATCCCTGGCCAGGGTTGCTGAGATTTACTGGTAAGTGTTACCAGTAGTTTCTCGAACTGTTATAGACCTCATATTGACACGACTTATCGTGCTATTAGGGTCTGACGTTTACCACCCCTAGGCAAGATATGCGACATATCAGACGATTAGACCGGACTGTACGGTAAGTGTTACTGGTTAGATTCACAGGACTGTGAGCGGGCTTGCTCGTCGATCTTCTGATCGCTCAATACCCGGGTGGCCGTTACGTTTAGCAGACCGCTTGCGGCTTGTGGGTGTTTGATATGATCATCACCTGCTGCCGGCGTATTAACGAGTCTTTAGAGTCCTACACAGAGGTTTCCTGGCTCAAGCAAAACGAAATAGGAGCGCATATGAGATATGTGCGGGACCGAGAATAATGCGTGTATGTGATACCGTATTTCATTCTCGCGATAAATGTGTCGAATGGTTGTATGCGATATAACCTAGTTATCGAATCAAGGATTGATTCGATAAATCGATACATTGGATATTAGTCGGTTATATGCGATATGACCGGGTCATTAAATCAAGTGTTGATTTAATGATTTAATGCATAATTATATATTTGATATATTACTTTGCATTAACTAGTATTGGTTCACTTTAAATGGATTTTCTCACTTCATGTGCACATTGTATATGTGATATACTTTTGTGCACTTGATTGTATCATGTTTGATGATACATGTATGCTAGGGTTTTTGTGTAAAGATCAAACCATGGTTACATGATAATGGTTAGGGTTTTGTATTATTCACTTATTTATTTATCTATTGTTTTTTTTGGAAAATGAAAAGCATAAAGAAAATGGTGGCTAACTTTGTTGTATATTGAAGCTTCATGAAGCTTTGACTATGTGACCATTTTGTCTCATGCTTAACCCTAACCATTCCCACTAACCCTAGTTTAGTCTCTACACTTGACCATGGTTGGTAGATGATAAGTATTATTATTATTTTCATTTTACTTAATACTTATCATATTATCTTCTTCTTCTACTTGAAGAAACCTTGACTTCATCAATGGTGATTGATGAAAAAGAGTGAGAAATCCAATTCTAAAGTGAACCCACTTCCTATTTCTTCATCCTCTACCTCTTGCCAAGTAGTAGAGTGTGTTTTCTTCATAAGTTTCATGACTTGGTGAAGTTGGAGCTTGATCTAGCGATGCCTCGACGTAGATCATCTTCGGCACGAAGCCGACGACCTTGCCCGCCCATTTCTCCGATGAAGCCGACGCTAGAGCCCGGGTTTCCATTTGGACAGCAAGGAGACTTCATTGCGGAGCTATGGAGGTGGAGGACCGGATCTACAAAGGTTGTATTTCCGTTCTCTTAGCAAAGTAGTTTACTAGTTGCATCTTTCGCCTAGATATCTAGTTAACGATCCATATTAGGGTTTCTCGGCACCCGTAAAATTTGAAATTGGCATGGTTGATGCCTTGTGAGACCACCTTAGTGTGCCTAGGAACCCTACAGTGGTATCAGAGCCTAGCTAGAGCCTTAGGCGAAGCGTAGACGAAGTTTGAAACCCGAACGAACCGAAACCCTAACACAAAAAGTGCTCTCTGGACTTTTTCTAAAAACTGGGTTTTTTCCAGATTAAAAATGCTTAAAAAATTCAGCAGAGAATTCTAAGAATTACGGCGCAAAATTTATTTCATGATCCCTCTAATGCACGGCGGAACCGCGGCATAAGCCTAGCTTATGCGGCGGTTCCGCGGCAAAAGTGTGACGTCAGCCCTACCAATTTGCACAGTAATTCCTATTTAACAGTGCTGAGTTCTCTGGGTATTTTTAAATTTTATTCAAGAGTTGAATTTTCTGGGGTTGTTTTGGGGATTCGGTGTTTCGATCGGAGTATCAGATTTTGTCTATGTCGGTTTCCGAATAAATTTTAGAATATGTTAAAAAGTTCGACCGGATATAAATACCCAATTTTTCCCCTGTCGGGAAATTTCCAAGTGTTGGATTTTTCCGTAGTTTAACGACGTTCTAAGTAGTGCAAGTAACGCGATGGACCCTCTAGAAGACAACAAACCTTAACTCGATTATGTGACCGTCTTGAACTGCCCTTTGAACCTTCGGGTTTGGGGCAATACGGCGTGCCACATGTGAGGCGTTGGCTTGACCCTTCTACGGCTGGACCGTTGGTACTGAGGCACGAACTGAATGTTGTTAGACTTATTTCATGTGTTGAGCTGTTTCGGGAAAACTTGGGTGTTCGAATGTTCAATCGGAAAGTTTAACATTTTCTGTTTATCCGGAATGTGATACAACAATTGGAATTCACAAGTAGTATTGAGATAACTGAATGAATGTTATAAACATAGCAGTTTAGTCTCACTTGATCGGTTGCCACGGAATTTTAATATGATCAAAAGTCCGTCGCAATCACGTAGCGTACGCGGATACTCACCGGGTAAACTTAATAGACAGCCTCACTCCATAGCCCCGACCAAGTGACTGTAGGAGAACCCCGTCGCCGAAAGCATCCGTTCGGGTGCTCGCGGCAGCGGTGTTCCGCCTTGGTGCACTTCGTCGACGGTATCAGGGGTGCGGCCGCCTACTAAAGTTTGCGACGAGCATTCGATCAGAATGTCGGGAATCTTGTTGAATTGCCCGACTTGATATTGAAAAGTGTTTTCGATTTTGAGACTAAAATGCGGGGTTTATAATTGTTAGGCATGCGATGTCTAAGAAATTCATTTGGTCAGGCATGTGATGTCTGAGGTGGTTGCGGATTCCAACTGTTGTAGTTTTACACTTTCTTTTCTGTGACCGTAAGTGTAATATGTGATATCGCCGGTTTCGTTGCTATATGTCAACGACAATTGGGATGGGCATATTTACTTACGTTGATGACATGTGATGTTATGTGTTGCTGGATATGTTATATTGGATCGTCGTGTTTGAATAGCCGGGGGTTTTTATGTGAGATGAGTGTTTTTCATTTTCATTCATGTAAAAACTTGTATGTAATATTCTTTTATTGGGGCACTTCCAGGTTGCGGAAGATGTCACCTTTTGTATATTATTTACTTTTCCGCACTAGGATAGACCCAAGGAGGGGAGCACAAGTAACCGGGTTCTGGGGTCCAGTGGGAGACCAACTCGAGGAGTCGAGTCCGGGTCTCCTAACTCCAGAATTGGTAGGGTTGCTTGCCGCTCTCGTAGGGGTCTAGGGGTGTGGGTTTGGCTATTCATCACGACCGTGGAATCCGTGTTTTATACTGGCTCGTATTGAAAACACGGACGTCCTAGTATATCCAATATTTCATATGTTTCTTCTGCTGCGATATCTGTGATGTGATCATGTGATGTTCTGTGATGGATACTGTATATAGTATATATGATATATTATATAGACGTTACTTATGTTTTACACCCGCGCTAGCCCTGCCCCGCTCTGCCGTTAGTTACCTAATCTAACGGTGCAGACGGGACATCGAGGCGAATGCGGATGGCATAAGCGAACGTTATATTTATCTGTGATGTTTAGGTAACTTAAATGATGGGACTTCATTAATGTGATTAATGAAATAAAAACAAACCTAAGATGTTGTAGAATCGAATTTCAAAATAAAACAGGTAGCTACAGTTCTTGCTTTGCACAGCGGTATATATGATATATCGTGCACCTTATTCGATGAGGAAAGGACCGAGATCCCTTTACCGGGAGTGACTCCTTTAGCAATAACTGGCAGATGCTACACACTCGGTTTGTCTTTTGATTGCTTTTAAGAGTTTTGCTTTGCACAGTGATATATATGATATATCCCGCACCTTATTCGATGAGGAAAGGACCGACGATTCCTTCACCGGGAGTGACTCCTTTAGCAAAACTAGAAAAGCCTAAAAAACATTCCATTTTTAAAATCATTTAATTCTACAACGACATCAAGTTCATTACGCAATAGGTTTTCAGAAAAACCTGTCGTAGCCCTCCGTCATTTCAGATAAGTTGTATATAGTATTCGTGCTGCATTTGTTGGCTTTCGTCAAGGTGCAGTGTGCGGTAGCTATATGCTGCTTATCTGCTGCATACGATGCGATTGGATTAGGGTAGTCGTGCGGCTTTGTTGGCTTTCGTCAAGGGTCGTGCGGGTGGGTTTAATTCGATCAAGAAATGTACGGGTTGAACTTGACTAGCGGGCTATGGTTTGTTAGCTTTCGTCAAGGTCATAGCACGTTAGGGGCAAAATATTATCGGGAATTTCAAGTGTTGAAATTTGCAATAAGATTGCATACCTTCTATGAGATAGTTGGATCCTGATACCCGCTGCGAGTAATTGTTACTTTTGGGAGAGTTTTACACATTACAATTAGCCGATCAAGTAGGTGTCTAGAAAGGTGTCAACGGGGTTACGCCTCTGGGAAAACGAGGTTTTCTATAATTAGGTTCGTGCGAAAGCACGGGGGACCTCCCTCAAAGTACCGACACTGGCCTGGCTGAAAGATTGGCGAACTTGTAACGTGTAATTAATCCCGGCTAGTCTTTCCTTTTAAGGTTTGAAGGAAGATTTGATAAAAAGCAGTGGGAGCCATCCTGATTAGATAAAATAATAACCAATCTGATCTTGCAAGAGCGCACGCTGAGTGTTTTCTTCTCTCTCTCTCCAGGTAGCGACCATATCACGCCGTAATCAAGATAATAATACGGAAAATTGACCGAACCCGCTTGTTATATTGAGCAGGGGAACGTTGGTCCCGCTCCAACTTATAATTGTTATAAGACAGAGCAGGAAATTGGGGATTACCAGAATTCCCGTGCCGCCCAAACGAAGATAGTGCATGCTGATGCATCATCTTCGGGTGTGTTCGTTATATAGAACTGTTTCTCAGTGTCCTTTACGTCCTGGGTATATGATACCGGATCAGGATCCCGCATATGTAATCTGTTACATAGGGCTACAGAAAGGTAGATAACTGAGAACGGGTGATAAGTTTCATGAGACAGAAAACGGGGCAAGTGTTGCAGCCAAGTCTGTTGGTCACTGTCACCCTGTAGTACAATACATTGATTCTGAACGAATGTTATTAGATACCGAACCTGATATACAAAAATCATATCAGTCTCTTTATTAGTAAAGAAAGGATATAATTTTGTATTGTTGGATAATGTTTTGAACATTTCCTATATCAAAAATTGATCGGTTCAGGCACGTTATCTAAAAGCATTGTTGTTCTAAATCAAACTACAGTTCTTTAGTATACGGAACACACACAAGAGGAAGAGTTCAGAAATGAACGAATTCTTCTTGAGGCATTGTAGACTAGGTCATATCAATGCGACTCGACTAGCTGAAGTTACATGTAGATGCATATTTAAATCAGTTTGAATTTACATCTTGTGAAACTTGCCAGTCATGTCACAGAGATAATATGACCATAGCTCTGTTTACTGGTAACAGAGAAAGAGTTAGTGAACTCTTTGGGATGATACATGTTGATGTATGTAGGTCCCCTGTCTACACTTGCCAAGACCGGTTCTTTGTACTTCATTACGTTCTCTGGTGATCTCTCAAGATTCAGACATATGTTCCTGTTGAAACACAAGTCCGAACCTTTTGAGATATTCACAGAATATAAGTTAGAAGTAGAGAACCAATACGGGTATAAGTATTATGTCCTTTGATGAGATCAAGGAGGAGAATACTTGAGCACGGAAATCCTGGACTATTCTAAAAGGAGAATGAGATTCTCTCTCAGCATTACTCCTCCGTATACACCATAGCACGATGGTATATCGGGGCAGAGCAATAGCACCCTATGTGATATGGTGTGCTCTATGATGAGTACTACTGAGTTACCTATTTCCTTTTGGGAGTTATGCGCTTGAGAAGCTGCATACCTATTGAATAGGGTTCGAATCAAATCAGTTGCCTACCACTTCATATATGATATGGAAAGGGAAGAGCCCATATCTTAAGTTAGTTAAGATTTGGGGTTGTCCGACCTATGTCTAAAAGCAAAATTCGGACAAGCTCAAGGCAAGATCTGTTATGTAGAACTGGAAATGTTCCAGCTATACAAACTGCAGCTGATGATTTGATAGAACCAAAGGATTCAGTAGAGACCAACGAACCTCAGCCTTTCCGCCGATCTAGTAGGGTTCCTCACCCACCTGAGAGATACTTCGGTTCCTCTATGACAGTGGGAGCGAGGATTGCATCATGAGATGATGACCCAACTAGTTTCGACCTGGCCATCAGGAGTGAGACTCTGTAAGAATGGCTGGATGCTTAGTGATCTGAGATGGAATCCTTATACACCAACAAAGTATGGACTTTGGTTGCTATATCTGAAGGGTTAAATCCCCATCAGGAGCAAGTATATCTTGAGAAGATTACTTGGTGTATATGGAAAAGTTGAGACTTTCAAAGCTATACTTGTTAAAGTGTTTTCGTAATCGACCAGGCGTGGATAATGATGAAACCTTTTCAAGTGGCTATGCTTAAGTCCATCCAGATCCTACTAGCCACGGCTACATACCATGACTACGATGTCTGGCGGTTGGGTGTTATGACTGCTTTTCTAAATGATGTTTTAGAAGAGAGAGTCTATAAGTACACAGCCAGAGGGCTTCGTAGACAGTGGGAGCAGCGGAAACGTGTGCAAGATGCTTTATATGATAAAGCAGGCATCGCGGAGTTGGAACATCTGTTTTGATGTAGTAGTCAAACAGTTTGACATCATCAAAATGGTAGATGAACCTTGTATATACAAAAAGGTAGTAGGGAGTATAGTGATGATCCTCGTAGAGTACATGGATGACATACTCTTGATAGGGAAGGAGTTTCCTATGCTACGCTCGATCAATCTCCGCTTATCACAATGATTCTCCATATAGGATCGAAATGATACCTCCTAAATCCTGGGTTTTGGATCTATGAGATAGATCTAATTGGATGTTAGGATTCTCACTAGTTGTAGTGAGATGGTATCAACCGATCCTAAGGAGAATCACTGGAAGGGTTCCAGGGTGATAAGGACGACTGAAAGTCAGTCACAGGCATTGTCTTTACCCTCAGTAAAGGGACGGTATGTTGGAAGAGTTCCAAGCTAGATACCGTGGCATACTAGACGATAAAGGATGGATATATCGCTACTTATGATACTACCAAAGAGGCAGTCTGGATGTATATTTGTTCATGAGATGAACTTCGTTCCTACTATTGTGAGACAATGGAGTTGTGGCTTATGCCAAGGAACGTCCGTCCCATCAGTGATCCAGACATATTCTAAGGCAGTATCACCTGATCATGGAGATAGTTGATCTCCAGGGTGATCGAGGTTAGGAGAGTAGACTCAGAGGACAACACGGCGGATCCACTCATGAAGGCCTATTCCCAGAGAGAGATTTTTATGGGATGGTTGAGTATGAGATACTACAACCACTGCTATCAGATGGCCCTAGTGCAAGTGGGAGATTGTTAGTTATATGTATGCCCTAGAGGCCATTACTATACATAGGATGTATATTGTAGTGGATGCTTGGACATATATAGGGAGGACTTTCTTGCTCGACATGATAGTATGCTATCTGGTTGATCTTTACCTTAACGTGTACATTGATTGTCTCTCTGTTACATGTTGGTAAAGCCCTTAGGATGTGTACTTGACTACCTGGACTATGATGCGGATCATACTAGTGGGGACATGGTAGTCCATAAGTACATCCTTCAAAGTCCCTAGTCGTGGGTGTATCGAGACGGGGCATCGATATACCAGAGTAGACTAGCGTATACCTTCTCGACCCATGTAGATGGGCGAAGGATGATCCTATATCCATTGGTGTTTGACATCAGAGATGATATACGGGTGCTCAGTGGAGACTGGGTACACTGGACGGACTCGCCGAGAACTCCCAGATGGTATTATACCTTACGTCAGATGGCAGTTCTCTGGTGACACTGGTACAGAGTAGTCTGTTGACCCAAGATCGTCATAGAGTCTTATGTGGTTCCCACTGTGCTTTGATTTCCACCTTACCACGTCCAAGAGGGCGTGCAAAACGGTGGTTTTTGGGTACAGTCCCGAGTCACATGGAGGCAATGAGCGATAGGAGGGGATTCGTTTCTCCCGGTATAGGGAGTTGATGTTGCGCTGTGTTCGATTGGCTATAACCGGAAATCCCTGGCCAGGGTTGCTGAGATTTGCTGGTAAGTGTTACTAGTAGTTTCTCGAACTGTTATAGACCTCATATCGACACGACTTATCGAGCTATTGGGGTCTGACGTTTACCACCCCTAGGCAAGATATGCGACATATCAGACGATCAGACCGGACTGTACGGTAAGTGTTACTGGTTGGATTCACAGGAGTGTGAGCGGGCTTGCTCGTCGATCTTCTGATCGCTCAATACCCAGGTGGCCGTTACGTTTAGCAGACCGCTTGCGGCTTGTGGGTGTTTGATATGATCATCACCTGCTGCCGGCGTATTGATGAGTCTTTAGAGTCCTACACAGAGGTTTCCTGGCTCAAGCAAAACGAAATAGGAGCGCATATGAGATATGTGCGGGACCGAGAATAATGCGTGTATGTGATACCGTATTTCATTCTCGCGATAAATGTGTCGAATGGTTGTATGCGATATAACCTAGTTATCGAATCAAGGATTGATTCGATAAATCGATACATTGGATATTAGTCGGTTATATGCGATATGACCGGGTCATTAAATCATATGTTGATTTAATGATTTAATGCATAATTATATATTTGATATATTACTTTGCATTAACTAGTATTGGTTCACTTTAAATGGATTTTCTCACTTCATGTGCACATTGTATATGTGATATACTTTTGTGCACTTGATTGTATCATGTTTGATGATACATGTATGCTAGGGTTTTTGTGTAAAGATCAAACCATGGTTACATGATAATGGTTAGGGTTTTGTATTATTCACTTATTTATTTATCTATTGTTTTTTTGGAAAATGAAAAGAATAAAGAAAATGGTGGCTAACTTTGTTGTATATTGAAGCTTCATGAAGCTTTGACTATGTGACCATTTTGTCTCATGCTTAACCCTAACCATTCCCACTAACCCTAGTTTAGTCTCTACACTTGACCATGGTTGGTAGATGATAAGTATTATTATTATTTTCATTTTACTTAATACTTATCATATTATCTTCTTCTTCTTCTTCTTCATCTTCTACTTGAAGAAACCTTGACTTCATCAATGGTGATTGATGAAAAAGAGTGAGAAATCCAATTCTAAAGTGAACCCACTTCCTATTTCTTCATCCTCTACCTCTTGCCAAGTAGTAGAGTGTGTTTTTTTCATAAGTTTCATGACTTGGTGAAGTTGGAGCTTGATCTAGCGATGCCTCGACGTAGATCATCTTCGGCACGAAGCCGACGACCTTGCCCGCCCATTTCTCTGATGAAGCCGACGCTAGAGCCCGGGTTTCCATATGGACAGCGAGGAGACTTCATTGCGGAGCTATGGAGGTGGAGGACCGGATCTACAAAGGTTGTATTTCCGTTCTCTTAGTAAAGTAGTTTACTAGTTGCATCTTTCGCCTAGATATCTAGTTAACGATCCATATTAGGGTTTCTCGGCACCCGTAAAATTTGAAATTGGCATGGTTGATGCCTTGTGAGACCACCTTAGTGTGCCTAGGAACCCTACACATAGACGAACGGACCGGACTGTACGGATATTGTCACTGACAGGCTCAGTAGGGTGTCAGGATGAGTTCGCTCATCGACGTCCCTTTCGGTCAATAGCTGGTAGCCCGTCACGTATGGCTAATACCTCTGACGTGCTAGTGGTTAAATCCACAGCCATAGTATTGACGAGTCTTTAGAGTCCCCCACATTCAGTTGCCCAAGTTTTCGGGCGAAACGCTGTAGAGGCCGTATGGAGATATGGCAGGGTTCGATCAGATACGTGTGGTATTGCACGGATCATGATCGGACGGGTTTATACTAGCGGGCTTTGGTTTAAGCTGGATCCTAGTATTGTACAGTGTAGATTTTGTCTCATTGCATTTGTATTTCGGTCGGAATACAAATGCGGGTATGTATATACAATAGCTGGGTTTTCTTGTAATTTATTACGTGATCAGTTTTTGGAGTTGCCAATTTGCTTTCCGTTTCGGCCATATTTCTTTGTATCTATCATTGGCCGAAGATTGATGGAGGAGGGCTTATTTGCATTTGTGCAAATAAGCATTTGTGGAGGGTGTTAGTTGCCTATCCTTGCTTCATGATGGTTGCACCATCATTTGACTTCTTTTGACCATGATGGCTTGACTTTTAGGGTCATGATTGTTGATGATGATGAAGGGTGATGGTTGATGGAGTGTGGGTTTTGTTTGTGATCATTTCTTTTGATAATGATAATCCTCTCTCTCTCTTGATTTTAATATACTCATTTTCATTTGGCCATAAAAAACCAACCTCATTGCCGGTCAAAATGTGATTGGGGCTGAAATTTATTTTGGGGTGATTTTGAGCTCTCATTTGATTTCAAAATACTCTCTAGTTCACCACAAAAATTGTAGGGTTCCTAGGCACTCTAATGAGGTCTCACAAGGCATCAACCATGCCAATTTAACAATTTACATGTGCCGAGAAACCCTAATACGGATCGTTAACTAGAATTTTAGGCGAAACAAAGAAACTAGTTAACAACTTAACTAAAAGAACGGAAATACAACCTTTGTAGATCCGTTCCTCCACCTCCATAGCTCCATGATGAATTCTCCTCGCTGTCCAAATAGAATCCCGGGCTCTAGCGTCGGTTTCATCGGAGAAATGGGCGGGCTTGGTCGTAGAATACGATGCCGAAGATGATTTACGTCGAGGCATCACAAGATCAAGCTCCAACTTCACCAAGTCATGAAACTTGTGAAGAAAACACCGTATACTACTTGGCAAGAGGTAGAGGATGAAGAAATAGGAAGTGGGTTCACTTTAGAATTGGATTTCTCACTCTTTTTCATCAAATCACCATTGATGGTTGCAAGCTTCTTCATCTTGAAGAAGAAGAAGAAGAAGAAGAAAATATTATGATAAGTTGATTAAAATCCAAAAGAAAATGAATACTTATCATAATATGAACCATGGTTAGGTGTAGAGAATTGACTAAGGTTAGATGAATGGTTAGGGTTAAGCATGAAGACAAAATGGTCACTTTGGTCAAAGCTTCATGAAGCTTCAACAAGCTTCATGAAAGAAAGAAAGAAAGAAACCATTTTGTTGTTCTTTTATCTATTTCTCAAAAATGAATAGATAAATAAATAAGTGAATAAATCAAAACCCTAACCATTATCATAACCATGGTATAAGTCTTTACACAAAGCCAATTTTGCATGTATCATCAAACATGATACAAACAAGTGCACAAAAATATATCACATATACAATGTGCACATCAAGTGAGAAAATCCATTTAAAATGAACCAATACTAGTTAATGCAAAGTAATATATCAAATATATAATTATACATTAAATCATCAAATCAACACTTGATTCAATGATCCGGTCATGTCGCACATAACCGACTAGTATCCAATGTATCGGCTTATCGAATCAATCCTTGATTCGATAACTAGGTTATATCGCATACAACCATTCGATACATTCATCGCGAGAATGAAATACGGTATCACATACACGCATTATTCTTGGTCCCGCACATATCTCATATGCGCTCCTATTTCGTTTCGCTTGAGCCAGGAAACCTCTGTGTAAGACTCTAAAGACTCGTCAATATGCCGGTAGCAGGTAATGATCATATCAAACACCCACAAACCGCAAGCGGTCTGCTAAACGTAACGGCCACCCGGGTATTGAGCGATCAGAAGATCGACGAGCAACCCCGCTCATACTCCTGTGAATCCAACCAGTAACACTTACCGTACAGTCCGGTCTCGTCGTCTGATATGTCGCATATCTCGCCTAGGGGTGGTAAACGTCAGACCCCAATAGCTTGATAAGTCAGGTCGATATGAGGTCTATAACAGTTCGAGAAACTACTGGTAACACTTACCAGTAAATCTCAGCAACCCTGGCCAGGGATTTCCGGTTATAGCCAATCGAACACAAGGAAACATTAACTCCCTATACCGGGAGAGACGAATCCCCTCCTATCGCTCATTGCCTCCATGTGATTCGGGACTGTACCCAAAAACCACCATTTTGCACGCCCTCTTGGACGTGGTAAGGTGGAAATCAAAGTACAGTGGGAACCACACAAGACTCTATGACGATCTCGGGTCAACAGACTACTCTGTACCAGTCTCACCAGAGAACTGCCATCTGACGTAAGGTATAATACCATCTGGGAGTTCTCGGCGAGTCCGTCCAGTGTACCCAGTCTCCACTGAGCACCCGTATATCATCTCTGATGTCAAACACCAATGGATATGGGATCATCCATCGCCCATCTGTAAGGGTCGAGAAGGTATACGCTAGTCTACTCTGGTATATCGATGCCCCGTCTCGATACACCCACGACTAGGGACCTTGAAGGATGTACTTATGGACTACCATGTCCCCACTAGTATGATCTGCATCATAGTCCAGGTAGTCAAGTACACATCCTAAGGGCTTTACCAACATGTAACAGAGAGACAATCAGTATACACGTTAAGGTAAAAAGCAACCAGATAGCATACTATCATGTCAAGCAAGAAAGTCCTCCCTATATATGTCCAAGCATCCACTACAATATACATCCTATGTATAGTAATGGCCTCTAAGGCATACATATAACTAACAATCTCCCACTTGTACTAGGGCCATCTGATAGCAGTGGTTGCAGTATCTCATACTCAACCATCCCATAAAAGTCTCTCTCTGGGAAAAGGCCTTTGTGAGTGGATCCGCGGTGTTGTCCTCTGAGTCTACACTCCTGACCTCGATCACCCTGGAGATCAACTATCTCCATGATCAGGTGATACTGCCTTAGAATATGTCTGGATCACTGATGGGACCGGAGTTCCTTGGAATAAGCCACAACTCCATTGTCTCACAATGGTTGGAACGTAGTTCATCTCATGAACCAATATACACCCAAACATCCTCTTTGGTAGCATCTTGAGTAGCGATGTATCCTGCCTTTATCGTCTAGTTAGCCACGGTATCTAGCTTGGAACTCTTCCAACATACCGTCCCTTTACTGAGGGTAAAGACAATGCCTGTGACTGACTTTCAGTCGTCCTTATCACCCTGGAACCCTTCCAGTGATTCTCCCCAGGATCGGTTGATACCATCTCACTACAACTAGTGAGAATCCTAACATCCAATTAGATCTATCTCATAGATCCAAAACCCAGGATTTAGGAGGTATCAATTTGATCCTATATGGAGAATCATTGTGATAAGCGGAGATTGACCGAGCGTAGCATAGGAAATTCCTTCCCTATCAAGAGCATGTCATCTACGTACTCTACGAGGATCGTCACTATACTCCCTACAACCTTTTTGTTTATACAAGGTTTATCTACCATTTTGATGAAGTCAAACTTTTTGACAACTACATCAAAACAGACGTTCCAACTCCGCGATGTCTGCTTTATCCTATAAAGCATCTTGTACACGTTTCCGCTGCTCCCACTGTGTACGAAGCCCTCTGGCTGTGTACTTATAGACGCACTCTTCTAAAACACCATCTAGAAAAGCAGTCATGGCACCCAACCGCCAGATATCGTAGTCATGGTATGTAGCCGTGGCAAGTAGGATCTGGATGGACTTAAGCATAGCCACTGGAAAAGGTTTCATCATTATCCACGCCTGGTTGATGACGAAAGCCTTTAACAAGTCTTTCTTTGAAAGTCTCAACTTTTCCACCTACACCAAGTAATCTTCTCAAGATATACTTGCTCCTGATGGGGATTTAACCCTTCAGATATAGCAACCAAAGTCCATACTTTGTTGGTGTATAAGGATTCCATCTCAGATCACTAAGCATCCAGCCATTCTTACAGAGTCCCACTCCTGATGGCCAGCTCGAAACTAGTTGGGTCATCATCTTATGATGCAATCCTCGCTCCCACTGTCATAGAGAAACCGAAGTATCTCTCAGGCAGGTGAGGAACCTTACTAGATCGGCGGAGAGGCTGAGGTTCGTTGGTAACTATTGAATCCTTTGGTTCTGTCAAATCATCAGCTGCAGTTTTGTATAGCTGGAACATTTCCAGTTCTACATAACTGACTTTGCCTCGAGCTTGTCTGGATTTTGCTTTTAGACATAGCCCGGACAACCCCAAATCTTAACCAATTTAAGATATGGGCTCTTCCCTTATCATATCACATATGAAATGGTAGGCAACTGATTTGATTTGAATCCTATTCAATAGGTATGCAGCTTCTCAAGTGCATAACTCCCAAAAAGGAAATAGGTAACTCAGTAGTACTCATCATAGAGCACACCTTATCATATAGGGTGTAATTGCCCCACCCCGATATACAATCTTGCTATGGTGTATACGGAGGAGTAATGCTGAGAGAGAATCTCATTCTCTTTTAGAAAAGTCCAAGAATTTCGTGCTCAAGTATTCTCCTCCTTGATCTCATCATAGGACATAATACTTTTACCCGTATTTTGGTTCTCTACTTCTAACTTATATTCCGTGAATATCTCAAAAGGTTCAGACTTGTGTTTCAACAGGAACATATGTCTGAATCTTGAGAGATCATCAGAGAATGTAATGAAGTACAAAGAACCGGTCTTGGCATGTGTAGACTGGGGACCTTTATACATCAACATGTATCATCCCAAGAGTTCACTAACTCTTTCTCTGTTTCCAATAAACAGAGCTGGTGTCATTATATCTTTGTGACATGACTGGTAAGTTTCACAAGATATAAATTCAAACTGATTTAAATATGCATCTACAAGTAATTTCAGCTAGTCGGGTCGCATTGATATGACCTAGTCTACAATGCCTCAAGAAAGATTCGTTCATTTCTGAACTCTTCCTCTTGTGTGTGTTCCGTATACTTAGAACCGTAGTTTGATTTAGAACATCAATGCTTTTAGATAACGTGCCTGAACCGATCAACTTTTGATATAGGAAATGTTCAAAACATAATCCGACAATACAAAATTTTATCGTTTCTTTACTAATAAAGAGACAGATATGGTTTTGCATACCAGGTTCGGTATCTAATAACATTCGTTCAGAATCAATGTATTGGTAATACAGGGTGATGTTCATATCAGATTTTTGCATTTTCATACCGCCCAATTTTTATCACATTACATATCCGTAGATACTCTTGAGCCGTGTTTGCTAGTCAATTACAGGATACAGGTTCTCGGTTCTAAAACGGTGAAATTCATGGAAAACACGACAAAATCCGGGTTCCTGCCAACCACAGATAAAACACGGTCTCCGCTCTTCATCCGTATGTTGCCAGATACCAGTTTAGGAGACAAAAGGACAAATCAATTGTCACCTTCATGCACAAAGCACTATGGCAACACCAAGACCAAGAGATCTACGCGGAGCTCGAGGCAATCATGACAAAAACACTCACAACAAGTCCACCTTTCCTCAACTGAAATTCTGGAAGAAATGTGAAATTATTTTCAGAAAATATATATACCAGACAAGAGGGGACAGAAGACCAGGGATGTACACAGAAGACGACGCCCTGAACCCACCATTGCGCGGCGGATCCGTGGCCAATAGGGGGTCTAGGCCGCGGATCCGCGGCAGTACAGTCCCTTCAGCCGACCACTTTTCAGGGGTATTTTGGTCTTTGTACAGGTGTTCTGGTGGTTGCCCTAGGTTTTCATTTTTTGGCCTATAAATAGCCCAGAACTTTGTGAAGGAAAGAGTCAATTCTTGTATTTTCATTTTGCGTAGTTTTAGTGTTTTTCTTCTTCCTCTTCTCACCTCTTCTCCATTAAACTTGTAGTGAGCTTTTGAGTGAAGAGTGATGAATAAAGAAGACCATTTTTATTATCATGCTTGTCTCCTTTCTTTACTTGTTGTAATTTTAATTGTTAAGCAGTTGTTGTTATTTGCTTGATTGTTTCTTTCTTCTCTCTTTTCCTTTATCATTCATATGACAATGATACTTACGCTCGATCCTCGCCAAGGTGAGGTCGCAAATAGTTAGTCGTATTCTTCTTATCTCCTTCTTTCTATCTTCCTCTTTGTTTTGTTTTGTTTTTCCTTATCATGAAGTGTGAGTAGTTTTATACTTGTTAGGGTAGGATAAGGGAAGTTTGAGAGAAGGAAATCTCTCTCACTCTTTCCTTGCCCAACAACTTAAATCGACTCCCGTTAATTGAACCACAATCCGCTCCTTACGGCACCCTATCCTACATGATAGCGGTGATTCCGTAGTGAGACCGGTTGTGGTTGAATTAACCGGAGGTTATGGATAAGAGCCAAGAACGGACGGACAAGCACCAAAAGGAAGGACTATGCGTTGGAAAGCCTAGCTTATACTCGCAAGTTCCTTCCTAGTCGTGCTAATCCCCGTTGTTGCCGATTACCGTAACACCGATATTAAGTGGGGCAACGAAAGATATGGAGACTCCTAACTCAAACTAACCTAATCCTAACCCTAACAAGCTCTCTTTAAATATCAACTCAACACTTAGATAATCCAACAAAATCTGAAAACAGGACTTAACTCGTTAAAACACTTTGAAAAAGACTCCCATCTCCCTGCGGACGACCCGTACTCAACCGGCTAGCTACAAGCGAAACCGTCTTGATTGCGGTATTTAAACTCGAACTTGAACACGCACGAACATTGACAATCAAATGGCGCCGTTGCCGGGGAGACGGTAGTTTATTTCCTTGTGTAATTTCGGGTTAATTTGTAAGTATAAAAAAAACGAAAAAAAAATATACTTTGTAAAAGAAACCATCTTGTTATTCTTGATTAGTTTTTGTGCAAGTGTGCAGGAAATACGAAGCTCAAGATCGACGCCAAAGACGTTGGAAATACGGAGTTCAAGTACAGTGCCAAAGACGTGGGAAGATAGACCCACATTTTCGCGGCTACACCGCGACGGACAAAACGAAGCATCCGGTCTACTGTACAAATCTGGAGCAAATACAGTGAGCAAATCAAGATTCAGTACATCCAGACAAGCAGAGGACACCCAACAGAGAACACCCAAATTTTTCAGAGCCCCAATTCCCCTACATAGCCGCGGATCCGCGGCCATTGCATGCGTTTGGCCGCGGAAACGCGGCCATCTGTTGGCTTCAGAGCCCCAAAATCTCTCTGTAAGTCCCTCTGCCTCTCTCCACTCCTCTGAACTCCACTGAACTGTGTTTTCTGCAGCCTTCTTTGCGCAAACTCTTCTCCCCCTTCCAATAAACTGTTCTTGTGCAGGATTCTTTGCGCCGCAAATAAAATTTGTTTGCAGTTGATTTGTTACTGCTTTGCATTTCTTTAATACGGACTTAAGGGGCTTGAAACCAATCCAGATTGGGTGGGGATTTCATCACCCTTCCCAGGACCCCAAAAATCACTAAAGCATATGCATTGTCCATTGTAAATTAAAAAATACTAGACTTCAGCCCTAAGGACTTCGCGCTCATTAGGAGAAGATAAACAGTGTTTAGAACCTCGCTTAACCGTATATTGTTTACGGGGTGTCTAGGAAAGTGTTAAAAGCGCAACCGCCGAAAGAGAAAGGGTTATTTAATTAAGGAACTTCGCGAAAGCGTTGGATAACCTCCCCTTATCTCTGCACTTACCTGGCCTCATGATCAGTGTATTTTTAAGCCCGTTTCTCGACATTGTTTAACTTCGATAATCAAGTTCAGGAGCAGGTCTAGTAGACCTAGGCGACCGTAGATCTAGGTGTGATTGTGCATATCTTGTTTGTGATTGCTTAAGCCGTATTTCCGTACATATTTCTGTAAATCTCTTTCTAAAAAAAAAAGAAAAAAAAAGAAGAAAAAATCAAAAACTTTTATAAAAACTTGCCCTTTTGTCGCCAAATCCATTTTCACCCACCACCCATCACCTTTCTCCATTGACGTTTTCTTACCCTCACCTTCTCCGCTTTGACTATACTAAACTCGTTTAGTGTATGTCCGCTTGGACTCGGGACACTAGCGCCCGTCTAGTCCGCGTTACGTTAGTCGTGACCGACTACGCAATCGACTCCGAAGTCGATACTCCGTCCACTCCTCTTTCACCCCTTCCTTTGCCGGCCAACTCCGACGTTGACCGGAATTCTGTTCATACATCTTCGCCTTCACCTTCATCTTCACCAACCTCTTCTTCCGCGATGTCGGGATTTAATCCGAACATCTCTTTGACCACCCCTGGATTGGCTCCACCTCCTACGGAGACCAATCTCCCACCACCTCCGCCTGTTGTAGCGCCGCAGCGAATTGCGCTCCAGGATCGTTTCTACCCCACCCGTTCTGCACTTCCCACCTGCCTTTCTCTTCCTCCGGCCAATGGGGACAACTTTGAAATTAAGCCCCATTTCATCAACATGCTTCCACGTTTTCATGGGCTTGAATCTGAAGATGCCTATATCTTCATCAACAAATTTCAAAATGTCTGTGCCATGATGAAAACCACCCAGCTGTCGGACGATGCTATACGTCTACGGGTCATTCCGTTCACTCTATGCGATCTCGCTGAAAAATGGCTGTATAGCACCGCTTCCCACTCAATCACCAGCTGGGACGAGTTTGTTAAAGCGTTTCTGAAAAAATTCTATCCAAATCATAAGACCGCAAGGATTCGAAATGAAATCAACCAATTCTCCCAGCTTCCTTCTGAACCCTTCTGGAAGTGCTTTGACCGGTACAAAGACCTTCTTGTTCAGTGTCCTCACCACGGTATAGAGAAATGGCAACTCTGCCAAACCTTATACGAGGGACTGAACCCAGCAACGAAGCAGTTGCTGGAAACCATCTGTCAGGGCCACTTCCAATCGAAATCTGACGAGGAAGCGTGGCAGTTCTTTGACGATCTTGCGGAGCAAACGCTACAGTGGGAGAGCACCAGACCGACTTCTTCTTCTTCTTCTACCTCCACTTCTACCGGTCAGTCTAGGGTAGGAATCCACCAACTCGATGTCTCTATTGCGATGAAAGCTGAAATGGCTGCAATAACACGAAAGCTTGAAGCGATAGAGAGCAAATTTTCTGCTCCTGCCCCCACACCTGTTCTCCCCCTTCGTACCATCTGCGCTTGTTGTTCCGATCCTTCCCACTTGACCGAAGAGTGTCCTTACAATCCACCCTCGCAAGGACAGGATCAGGTTAATGCTGCATTCCAGCAAAGACCGAGGAATGATCCATACTCTTCCACCTACAATCCCGGTTGGAGGAACCATCCCAATTTTGCCTGGAATCAGAATCAGAATCAATTCCAGGGCAACAATTTCCAAAGGGCCCCTCCGCCGCAACAGCAAGCGCAGCAACAAACTCAACACCAATATCAGCAGCCCTTCCAACCCCAGCCTTTCCAAAACCAGACGAACAACTTTGCACCCAACAACTCTTTTCCACCAAACAACTTTGTTCCGTCAAACAACGATAAGGTTTCCTCGCTCGAGCGTAGTCTGGAGGCGTTTGTTAAACAATCGACTCAATCCACCGCCAACATCCAGTCTTCGATTCAATCCTTAGTGCAACACACTGCCGCACACGGGCAAAGCATCAAAACCATCGAGGCCCAGATTGCACAGCTGAACGCGGTCTTGAGCGAGCGAGAAAAGGGGAAGCTCCCGTCCCAGCCACTTCCAAATCCCGGTCACCCACATAATGCACATGTTGCTCTTGAACAACAAAACCATAATGTGAGTGCCGTGACCACACTGAGATCGGGGAGGATGCTGCAAAACAACATTGGCAAACGGATCAACGATGACACCCCGGCCGCTTCTTCTTCTTCTTCTTCTTCTTCTTCTTCTTCTTCGTCTTCTGAGCCTATTCTCCATTCTTCAACAGGCTCTCCTTCCTCTTCTTCTGCTCTGAACGGACCCACTTCTCACTCCACGAAAACACCTATTCTGGGATCCGTTCCAACTCCAAAATCTCCTCCTCCAGCATTAGACTCAACCAATTTTCAAAATGTTCCATTTCCAAACCGGTTGAGGTCTAACAAACAAAATCCACAAATGGAGAAGATTTTGGAGTTATTCAAGCAAGTTAACATTAACATTCCTCTTTTAGATGCTGTCCAACAAGTCCCATCTTACGCGAAAATCCTAAAGGACTTGTGCACGAAAAAGAGGAAGTCTCAGGTACCCAAGAAAGTTTTCTTGGCTAGTGCTGTGAGTGATGCCCTTACCCAATCTTTACCACAAAAACGGAAGGACCCTGGCTGTCCTACGATTTCAATTACTATTGGGGATAAGAACATCAACCGCGCACTATTAGATCTTGGTGCCAGTGTTAACTTGCTTCCGTATTCAGTATACGAGCAATTAGGCGTCGGAGAGCTGAAACCCACACACTGCACTCTCCAGATGGCCGACCGATCGATCACCCATCCTAGGGGGGAGCTAGAGGATGTGTTAATAAGAGTCAGGGACTTCATATTCCCCGTCGACTTCATTGTCTTAGATACACAGCCTGTAGCTAACCCCCGGAATCAAATTCCGGTGATACTCGGTCGCCCATTTCTCGCAACCTCAAATGCTGTGATCAATTGTCGCAATGGTTCAATGAACCTCTCTTTTGGAAATATGACGATTGAACTCAACATTTTTAGGTTGGGGAATCAGCCCGCCGAACCTAATGCTCATATACTGGACGTCTGCTCGATCCAGGAGATCACCCCCGAAGAGTGTGAATTCGAGGAGTTTCTGTTTGAACACGATAATCTTGACGCCACTAGTGCGTTTCTCTTCGAACCTGCTGCTGTTTCTGCGCCCGACAACGACTATGAGTGTTTCACGTTCACGAACGATCTTAGCCGCGCACAACCCGAGTTTGAATCCTTCGACTTTCCGGATGAGTTACCTGAACCATCCAACTCGGTTGCCTACACTCGCTTTGAACCTTTGCTGGAGTCCTTTGAGTTCGAGACCTTTGCACCAATCTTGCCTTCTATCGTTTCACCTCCAACGCTCGAACTCAAGCCTTTGCCGTCTCACCTTAAGTACGCTTACTTAGGTGAGAACGAGATCCTTCCTGTCATCATCTCGGCTTCTCTAGCTTCCGAGCAAGAGAAAGCCCTTCTCGCGGTCTTGCACAGCAATAGGCAAGCTTTTGGCTGGTCCATGGCGGACATCAAGGGGATTAGTCCCCTCATTGTTGAGCATCACATTCATCTGATGGATGATGCCAAACCAGCCCGGGATCCACAAAGACGTCTTAATCCAGTCATGAAAGAGGCTGTGAAGAAGGAGATCGTCAAATGTCTAGATAGTGGTATCATTTACCCTATCTCTGATAGCCAGTGGGTTAGCCCCATTCACGTTGTCCCCAAGAAGTCGGGCATCAGGGTCATAACCAACGAGGCGAAAGAGTTAATCCCTACTCGCACCCAAACTGGGTGGCGAGTTTGCATTGATTACAGAAAACTCAACGCTGCAACGCGGAAAGACCATTTTCCGCTACCTTTCATTGACCAGATGCTTGAACGATTGGCCGGACACGAGTACTACTGCTTTCTTGATGGCTACTCCGGCTATAATCAAATTCCCATCGCCGAAAAAGACCAGGACAAGACCACTTTCACTTGTCCTTTCGGCACGTTTGCATATCGACGCATGCCCTTTGGGTTATGCAATGCGCCCGCTACCTTCCAGCGGTGTATGATGGGTATCTTCTCAGACATGGTGGAAAAATTTCTGGAGATTTTCATGGATGACTTCTCCATCTTCGGCGATTCCTTCAACGAGTGTTTGCTGCATCTTGACGCTGTCCTTACCCGGTGTAAGGACAAGAATCTCACTTTGAACTGGGAGAAATGCCACTTCATGGTGCGCGAAGGTATTGTCTTAGGACATATCATCTCGCAAAATGGCATAGAGGTTGACAAAGCAAAGATTGAGGTCATTTCCAATCTGCCTCCTCCCCGATGCGTCAGAGATATCCGAGCCTTCCTTGGCCATGCCGGTTTCTATAGACGGTTCATCAAGGACTTTAGCAAGATTGCTAGGCCCTTGACTCTTTTACTGGCCAAGGACACACCATTCGACTTCAACTCGAGCTGTGTGACTGCATTCGAGTCACTGAAACGCTCACTCACTTCTGCTCCCGTTCTTTCTTCACCTGACTGGACGCACCCATTCGAGATTATGTGCGATGCATCCGACTTTACCATCGGTGCTGTCCTTGGACAGCACATCAACAAGATGCCGCACGTAATCTATTACGCGAGCCGAACCCTGAACGACGCCCAACTCAATTATACAACAACTGAGAAGGAATTCTTGGCTGTTGTATTTGCTTTAGAAAAGTTCAGGCCCTACCTCATCGGCTCTCCAGTCATTGTCTACACGGACCATTCAGCTCTGCGCCATCTTTTTGCGAAGAAAGATGCCAAATCTCGGTTAATACGTTGGATCCTCTTGCTTCAAGAGTTTGACCTTGTCATTAAGGACAAACGAGGATGTGAAAACGTAGTTGCCGACCATCTCTCACGACTTCCTTCTTCGCCTTCGCTTTCAATTCCGATCAACGACGTTTTCCCGGATGAACAGCTCTTGATAGTATCTTGCGAACCCTGGTTCGCAGATATTGTGAACTATTTGGCCACGGGATTACTACCGACCGAATGGTCAAGTCAGGACAGACTTCGCTTCTTATCCCAAGTAAAACACTTTTACTGGGACGAAACCTACTTGTTCAAGTACTGTCCCGACCAGATTATTCGTCGGTGTGTCCCTGATGAGGAATTCAAGAGTGTGCTGTCATTTTGCCACGATCAAGTGTGTGGCGGGCATTTTGGGCCCAGAAAGACAGCTGAGAAGATCTTGCAATGTGGTTTCTACTGGCCACAACTTTTCAAAGACGCTCACGACTATTGCAAGACTTGCTCCGGGTGCCAACACATGGGCCGGATATCCCGGAGGAACGAGATGCCGCTCCAACCGATCTTGGTTGTGGAGATTTTCGATGATTGGGGGATAGATTTCATGGGGCCGTTTCCCAGCTCTTTTGGGAACTTGTACATCCTTCTAGCTGTTGATTATGTCTCTAAATGGGTCGAGGCTGTGCCTAGCCGGACTAACGACAACAAGGTTGTCGTTAGGTTCCTTAAAGAAAACATTTTCTCCCGGTTTGGGCACCCCCGAGCGATCATTAGCGACAATGGAAGTCATTTCTGCAATAAAACTTTCGAAGCCTTGATGCGGAAATACTCCATTAATCATAAGCTCTCTACGCCCTACCACCCCCAAACCTGCGGGCAGGCCGAAGTTTCAAATCGGCAAATCAAGCAGATACTGGAGAAGACGGTTTCCAAGAACCGTAAGGATTGGTCTCTGAAACTCACTGATGCCCTTTGGGCATTTAGAACCGCTTATAAGACCGACCTTGGCATGTTTCCCTATCGGCTTGTGTACGGAAAAGCCTGCCACCTTCCTGTCGAAATAGAGCATCGCGCGTTTTGGGCGATAAAGGAGCTGAATCTGTCTCTTGAGGACGCGGGCAGCCATAGGAGGCTGCAGTTGAACGAACTAAACGAGCTTAGGGATGAGGCTTACGACAACGCGGTTGTCGTTAAGAATCGAATGAAGGTGTTTCACGATAAACACCTTTTGCGCAAAACCTTCGTACCTGGTCAGCAGGTACTGCTTTACGACACCCGACTTCATTTCCACCCTGGAAAGCTCAGATCTCGCTGGAAAGGGCCGTATTTTGTGCGGAATGTGTATCCGCAGGGCGCTGTGGATTTGGAAAATCCAAAGGACGGTTCACTTTTCAAAGTAAATGGACACCGATGCAAACCGTACCTTAGCGCCGAACCAACAGAGGAGCTCCTGTTCTTACAGGAGCCGGTTTACCCTGAATGATCTTCCTCTGCCTACCTCCAAACTTCGGTTATCCAGCCAAGAACAGTGGACACTGTTCCAAATAAGTTTGGGGGTATGTAAAAACCATTTTGTATATATTTGTGTATATTCTTTTTCTTTTCTTTAAAAACAAAAACAAATAAAAATTTGTGTATCGCTAACCGACAATTTTGACCCTTCAAATGATCTCTTCATGCAACGACAGTGAGGACACTGTCCAGTTTAAGTTTGGGGGTACGCTCGGTACGCATTTCTTACCTTCGCATTCATATGTATATTTTGCATCTGCATATTAAAATCCATAAAATCCATAAAAATTTGAAAATTTTCTAAAAAATATAAAAACTTTTTTTTCAAGTTAGGTTGTGGAAGAACTCTGATTCAACATTTCGACGGTTTTTGTTTGAAAAAATAGGAATAACTAGATCTTATGTTTGGATTTTGAAAACCTGAAAGATAACTCTCCTTTGATGTTAACTATAGCTGATATACGTCTTTACATCACACTACACGTGTCATAAGATTTTGGGAGTTAGATGACAAGTCTTTCATGTTTAAACTTTTAAACAGGTAAATGATTTTCTGAGGATCAAATAGGTTTGTTCTGAAATAAGTAATGTCAGGAATAGTTTATGAAGTAAAGCGAATATGAAGGAATGTTATTGATGCCGTAATTGGAGCTAAGTCTGAAAAATAACCCATCTAAAACTTGATTGGAATGATTACACACCAAACCCACTAAACACGTCTTTTATCCAAAAAAATATTTGAACTGCCGGTTATATCTCCGTTCGTATTAAATCATCTGATTTTCACGACAAACTGTCTTTTGTTTTTGGACCTAGGTAACTTGAGTAATTAAGTCCGCTGGGGTGTTTCTACACCTAATGCCCTAAAACCAACTGGTTTGGGTGCATTGGCCCAAAGCTCGCTAAGAAGCCTAGAAAGTCCAGTTTTAAAACAAAGTCAAGCAAGTGTTCTCTCCGAGTTAAAATGCCTAACGGTTCTTTGTGTGAGAATAATCTTGATAAAAGACAGGCTTTTATAAAAATTTTAGCGGAGATATGAAGGTTTTATTCTATGATAAAGACTATTGCACGTTCACAGAGGTGTGTATGAAATGAAAACAAGAAAAAGGTGGAGTGAAAAATACGACTTAGTTTCCTGTTATGGAAGATAGAAATTCTGAAGTTGAAATCTTACTGGAAAACGAAACTTGAAAAATGCTTAACTCTTTATAAAACTTATGTGATCCTTTTTAAATTGTTATCTGGGCTTTATTGTGCGACATGATGACTTTATTCGACCTTTCGGGAACTTAACGACACTATTTGCACTGCACGTAAAGACATATAAAATCTGTAGTTAAATAAGAAGCGAGGTGTGAAAAATAAAGGTTCGATGGTCTAGACTTAGGATTATAGAATTGTTATTTTCTAAAACAAAACTTTAGGGTTTGAAGCTTAGTCATTTTGCAAAACCAACTTGACCAGATTTTGTGGGTAGTATCCGCTGAAAACCCTCAGGAGACAACACTCCTCCTACTAGGGACACCTAGAGGTTTAACGGCTTGTTGCACATGCTCAGTGCAATCGCGTTCCCTGCGAAAGTGAGGTTAGGAAATTTTTTGTGAATAAATGGGCTTTGCTCGGGACGAGCAAATGATAAGTTTGGGGGTATTTGTTCATATCAGATTTTTGCATTTTCATACCGCCCAATTTTTATCACATTACATATCCGTAGATACTCTTGAGCCGTGTTTGCTAGTCAATTACAGGATACAGGTTCTCGGTTCTAAAACGGTGAAATTCATGGAAAACACGACAAAATCCGGGTTCCTGCCAACCACAGATAAAACACGGTCTCCGCTCTTCATCCGTATGTTGCCAGATACCAGTTTAGGAGACAAAAGGACAAATCAATTGTCACCTTCATGCACAAAGCACTATGGCAACACCAAGACCAAGAGATCTACGCGGAGCTCGAGGCAATCATGACAAAAACACTCACAACAAGTCCACCTTTCCTCAACTGAAATTCTGGAAGAAATGTGAAATTATTTTCAGAAAATATATATACCAGACAAGAGGGGACAGAAGACCAGGGATGTACACAGAAGACGACGCCCTGAACCCACCATTGCGCGGCGGATCCGTGGCCAATAGGGGGTCTAGGCCGCGGATCCGCGGCAGTACAGTCCCTTCAGCCGACCACTTTTCAGGGGTATTTTGGTCTTTGTACAGGTGTTCTGGTGGTTGCCCTAGGTTTTCATTTTTTGGCCTATAAATAGCCCAGAACTTTGTGAAGGAAAGAGTCAATTCTTGTATTTTCATTTTGCGTAGTTTTAGTGTTTTTCTTCTTCCTCTTCTCACCTCTTCTCCATTAAACTTGTAGTGAGCTTTTGAGTGAAGAGTGATGAAAAAAGAAGACCATTTTTATTATCATGCTTGTCTCCTTTCTTTACTTGTTGTAATTTTAATTGTTAAGCAGTTGTTGTTATTTGCTTGATTGTTTCTTTCTTCTCTCTTTTCCTTTATCATTCATATGACAATGATACTTACGCTCGATCCTCGCCAAGGTGAGGTCGCAAATAGTTAGTCGTATTCTTCTTATCTCCTTCTTTCTATCTTCCTCTTTGTTTTGTTTTGTTTTTCCTTATCATGAAGTGTGAGTAGTTTTATACTTGTTAGGGTAGGATAAGGGAAGTTTGAGAGAAGGAAATCTCTCTCACTCTTTCCTTGCCTAACAACTTAAATCGACTCCCGTTAATTGAACCACAATCCGCTCCTTACGGCACCCTATCCTACATGATAGCGGTGATTCCGTAGTGAGACCGGTTGTGGTTGAATTAACCGGAGGTTATGGATAAGAGCCAAGAACGGACGGACAAGCACCAAAAGGAAGGACTATGCGTTGGAAAGCCTAGCTTATACTCGCAAGTTCCTTCCTAGTCGTGCTAATCCCCGTTGTTGCCGATTACCGTAACACCGATATTAAGTGGGGCAACGAAAGATATGGAGACTCCTAACTCAAACTAACCTAATCCTAACCCTAACAAGCTCTCTTTAAATATCAACTCAACACTTAGATAATCCAACAAAATCTGAAAACAGGACTTAACTCGTTAAAACACTTTGAAAAAGACTCCCATCTCCCTGCGGACGACCCGTACTCAACCGGCTAGCTACAAGCGAAACCGTCTTGATTGCGGTATTTAAACTCGAACTTGAACACGCACGAACATTGACAATCAGGTGACGGTGACCAACAGACTTGGCTGCAACACTTGCCCCGTTTTCTGCCTCATGAAACTTATCACCCGTTCTCAGTTCTTTACCTTTCTGTAGCCCTATGTAACATATTACATATCTGGAATCCTGATCCGGTATCAAATACCCAGGACGTAGAGAATAGAGAAACAGTTCTGTATAAAGAACACACCCGAAGATGATGCATCAGCATGCACTCTCTTCGTTTGAGCGGCATAGGAATTCTGGTAATCTCCAATATCCTGCTCTGTCTTATAACAATTATAAGTTGGAGCGGGACCAACGTTCCCCAGCTCAGTATAACAAGAGGGTTCGGTCAAATATCCATATTATTATCTTGATTAAGGCGTGATATGGTCGCTACCTGGAGAGAGAGAGAAGAAAACACTCAGCGTGCGCTCTTGCAAGAATAGATTGGTTATTATTTTATCTAATCAGGATGACTCCCACTGTTTTTTATCAAATCTTCCTTCAAACCCTAAAAGGAAAGACTAGCCGGGATTAATTACACACTACAAGTTCGCCAATCTTTCAGCCAGGCCAGTGTCGGTACTTTGAGGGAGGTTCCCCGTGCTTTCGCACGGACCTAATTAATGTAAACCTCGTTTTTCCAGAGGCGTAACCCCGTTGACACCTTTCTAGACACCTACTTGATCGGCTAGTTGCAATGTGTAAAACTCTCCCAGGAGTAACTCTTACTCACAGCGGGTATCGGGATCCAACTATCTCATAGAAGGTATGCAATCTCATTGCAAATTTCAACACTTGAAATTCCCGATAATTTTGCCCCTAGCGTCCTATGACCTTGACGCAGGCCAACAAACCATAGTGCGCTAGTCAAGTTCAACCCGTCATTTCCTGATTGAATTAAACCCACCCGCACGACCCTTGACGCAGGACAACAAAGTCGCACGACTACCCTAATCCAATCTGCATCATATGCATAAGCAGATAAATACTAGTTAGCTACCGCACACTACGCCTTGACGCAGTCCAACAAACGTAGCACGAATACTAACTACCACTTATCTGAAATGACGGAGGGCTACGACAGGTTTTTCTGAAAACCTATTGCGTAATTAACTTGATATCGTTGTAGAATCAAATGATTTTAAAATGGAGTGTTTCTGAGGCTTTTCTAGTTTTGCTAAAGGGGTCACTCCCGGTGAAGGGATCGTCGGCCCTTTCCTCATCGAATGAGGTGCGGAATATATCATATATATCACTGTGCAAAGCAGAAACTATAGAAGCTATCAAAAGACAAACCGAGTATGTAGCATCTGCCAGTTATTGCTAAAGGAGTCACTCCCTGTGAAGGGATCTCGGTCCTTTCCTCATCGAATAAGGTGCAGGATATATCACATATACCTCTGTGCAAAGCAAGAACTGTAGCTACCTTTTTTATTTTGAAATTCGATTCTACAACATCTTTAGGTTTCTTTTTCTTTCATTAATCACATTAATGAAGTCCCATCATTTAAGTACCTAAACATCACAGATAAATACGACGTACACTTATGCCATCCGCATTAGCCTCAATGTCCCCTCGTGCACCGTTAGGTTAGGTAACTAACGGCAGAGCGGGGCAGGGCTAGCGCGGGTGTAAAACATAAGTAACGCCTATATAATATATCATATATACTATATAAAGTATCCATCACAGAACATCACATGATCACATCACAGATATCGCAGCAGAAGAATCATATGAAATATTGGATATACTAGGACGTCCGTGTTTTTAATACGAGCCAGTATAAAACACGGATTCCACGGTCGTGATGAATAGCCAAACCCACACCCCTAGACCCCTACGAGAGCGGCAAGCAACCCTACCAATTCTAGAGTTAGGAGACCCGGACTCGACTCCTCGAGTTGGTCTCCCACTGGACTCCAGAACCCGGTTACTTGTGCTCCCCTCCTTGGGTCTATCCTAGTGCGGAAAAGTGAAAAATATACAAAAGGTGACATCTTCCGCAACCTGGAAGTGCCCCAATAAAAGAATATTATATACAAGTTTTTACATGAATGAAAATGAAAAACACTCATCTCACATAAAAACCCCCGGGCTATTCAAACACGACGATCCAATATAACATATCCAGCAACACATAACATCACATGTCATCAACGTAAGTAAATATGCGCATCCCAATTGTCGTTGACATATAGCAACAAAACCGGCGATATCACATATTACACTTACGGTCACAGAAAAGAAAGTGTAAAACTACAACAGTTGGAATCCGCAACATCCTCAGACATCGCATGCCTGACTAAATGAATTCCTTAGACATCGCATGCCTAACAATTATAAACCCCGCATTTTAGTCTCATTATCGAAAACACTTTTCAATATCAAGTCGGGCAATTCAACAAGATTCCCGACATCCTGATCGAATGCTCATCGCAAACTTCAGTAGACGGCCGCACCCCCGATACCGTCGACGAAGTGGACCAAGGTGGAACACCGCTACCGCGAGCACCCGGACGGATGCTTTCGGCGACGGGGTTCTCCTATAGTCACTTGGTCGGGGCTAAGGGGTGTAGCTGTCTATTAAGTTTATCCGGCGAGTATCCGCGTACGCTACGTGATTGCGACGGACTTTTGATCGCATCAAAATTCCGTGGCAACCGATCAAGTGAGACTAAAGTGCTATGTTTATAACATTCATTCAGTTATCTCATAACTACTTGTGAATTCCAATTATTGTATCCCATTCCAGATAAATAGAAAATGTTAAACTTTCCGATCGAACATTCAAACACCCAAGTTTTCCCGAAACAGATCAACACATGAAACAAGTTTAAAAACATCCAGTTCATGCATCAGTACCAACGGTCCAGCCGTAGAAGGGTCAAGCCAACGCCTCACATGTGGCACGCCGTACTACCCCAAACCCTAAGGTTCAAAGGGCTGTTCAAGACTGTCACATAATCGAGTTAAGGTTTGTTGTCTTCTAGAGGGTCCATCGAGTTACTTGCACTACTTAGAACGTCTTTAAACCACGGAAAAACCCAACACTTGGAAATTTTCCGGCAGGGGAAAAATTGGGTATTTATATCCGGTCGAACTTTTTAACATATTCAATAATTATCCGGAAAGACACATAGACAAAGCTTGATAATCCGATCGAATCTGCGAACTCCCAAAACACCCCAGAAAACTCAACTCTTGAGTGATATTTAAAAATACCCAGAGAACTCAGCACTGAATAAAGGAAGTTACTGTGCAAAATAGGGAGGGTGACGTCACACTATTGCCGCGGAACCGCCACAGAAGCTAGGCTTCTGCCGCGGTTCCGCGGCAATCTTGAAGTATCTTTTGTCAAATTTTGCACCGTAATTCTTATAATTCCCTGCTGAATTTTTTAAGCATTTTTAATCTGGAAAAAACCCAGTTTTAAAAAAAAATCCAGAGAGCGTGAAATTTTAGGGTTTCGAGTTCGTTCGGGTTTTAAACTTCGTCTACGCATCGCCTAAGGCTCTAGCTAGGCTCTGATACCACTGTAGGGTTCCTAGACACTCTAATGAGGTCTCACAAGGCATCAACCATGCCAATTTAACAATTTACATGTGCCGAGAAACCCTAATACGGATCGTTAACTAGAATTTTAGGCGAAACAAAGAAACTAGTTAACAACTTAACTAAAAGAACGGAAATACAACCTTTGTAGATCCAGTCCTCCACCTCCATAGCTCCATGATGAAGTCTCCTCGCTGTCCAAATAGAATCCCGGGCTCTAGCGTCGGTTTCATCGGAGAAATGGGCGGGCTTGGTCGTCGACTACAATGCCGAAGATGATCTACGTCGAGGCATCACAAGATCAAGCTCCAACTTCACCAAGTCATGAAACTTGTGAAGAAAACACCCTATACTACTTGGCAAGAGGTAGAGGATGAAGAAATAGGAAGTGGGTTCACTTTAGAATTGGATTTCTCACTCTTTTTCATCAAATCACCATTGATGGTTGCAAGCTTCTCCATCTTGAAGAAGAAGAAGAAGAAGAAAATATTATGATAAGTTGATTAAAATCCAAAAGAAAATGAATACTTATCATAATATGAACCATGGTTAGGTGTAGAGAATTGACTAAGGTTAGATGAATGGTTAGGGTTAAGCATGAAGACAAAATGGTCACTTTGGTCAAAGCTTCATGAAGCTTCAACAAGCTTCAAGAAAGAAAGAAAGAAAGAAACCATTTTGTTGTTCTTTTATCTATTTCTCAAAAATGAATAGATAAATAAATAAGTGAATAAATCCAAACCCTAACCATTATCATAACCATGGTATAAGTCTTTACACAAAGCCAATTTTGCATGTATCATCAAACATGATACAAACAAGTGCACAAAAATATATCACATATACAATGTGCACATCAAGTGAGAAAATCCATTTAAAAGGAACCAATACTAGTTAAGGCAAAGTAATATATCAAATATATAATTATACATTAAATCATCAAATCAACACTTGATTCAATGATCCGGTCATGTCGCACATAACCGACTAGTATCCAATGTATCGGCTTATCGAATCAATCCTTGATTCGATAACTAGGTTATATCGCATACAACCATTCGATACATTCATCGCGAGAATGAAATACGGTATCACATACACGCATTATTCTCGATCCCGCACATATCTCATATGCGCTCCTATTTCGTTTCGCTTGAGCCAGGAAACCTCTGTGTAAGACTCTAAAGACTCGTCAATACGCCGGTAGCAGGTGATGATCATATCAAACACCCACAAGCCGCAAGCGGTCTGCTAAACGTAACGGCCACCTGGGTATTGAGCGATCAGAAGATCGACGAGCAAGCCCGCTCATACTCCTGTGAATCCAACCAGTAACACTTACCGTACAGTCCGGTCTCGTCGTCTGATATGTCGCATATCTCGCCTAGGGGTGGTAAACGTCAGACCCCAATAGCTTGATAAGTCATGTCGATATGAGGTCTATAACAGTTCGAGAAACTACTGGTAACACTTACCAGTAAATCTCAGCAACCCTGGCCAGATATTTCCGGTTATAGCCAATCGAACACAGCGCAACATTAACTCCCTATACCGGGAGAGACGAATCCCCTCCTATCGCTCATTGCCTCCATGTGATTCGGGACTGTACCCAAAAACCACCATTTTGCACGCCCTCTTGGACGTGGTAAGGTGGAAATCAAAGCACAGTGGGAACCACACAAGACTCTATGACGATCTCGGGTCAACAAACTACTCTGTACCAGTGTCACCAGAGAACTGCCATCTGACGTAAGGTATAATACCATCTGGGAGTTCTCGGCGAGTCCGTCCAGTGTACCCAGTCTCCGCTGAGCACCTGTATATCATCTCTGATGTCAAACACCAATGGATATGGGATCATCCATCGCCCATCTGTATGGGTCGAGAAGGTATACGCTAGTCTACTCTGGTATATCGATGCCCCGTCTCGATACACCCACGACTAGGGACCTTGAAGGATGTACTTATGGACTACCATGTCCCCACTAGTATGATCTGCATCATAGTCCAGGTAGTCAAGTACACATCCTAAGGGCTTTACCAACATGTAACAGAGAGACAATCAGTATACACGTTAAGGTAAAGAGCAACCAGATAGCATACTATCATGTCGAGCAAGAAAGTTCTCCCTATATATGTCCAAGCATCCACTACAATATACATCCTATGTATAGTAATAGCCTCTAGGGCATACATATAACTAACAAAAATTCCATATCTCATATCCTCCACCAAAGGCAACTTCAAGTAACCCTAAAATGAGACATGAGTTCTACACGTATTCTATAGCAAACCTCGGGCATGTCGACTCGCCAACTTCTTGCCCGAGTTGCCTCGGACCAGAGGTGGGAGCCCGTAAAAGAAGCTGACGACGTGGTGCCCTTCCGGCGAGGAGGTGGAGACCGGACATTCCGCGGGAGATCGGGACGACGACGAGAAGACCGAAGGACACGGATCGCTCGGTATATCTCTCTTTACCCCCTTCTTGTTAGCTAGGACTAGTTTAATGGCACGATCCGGGTTTATAGTGCGCGGTGGTGCCGGTTTAAAAAGTTGAAGAAAAGCATCGCTTCCGCATTCCGGCGTCGGATTGACGGCCGGGGCGCCGCCGTGCACTTGCAGTTTTCTCCCCCCAGGAGAACTAGACTCAAATAGTAGAGGGCTCTCTCTTTCCCTTGGTCGTTCTCCTGTGCCCATAGCGCGCCTAAAGAACCTTCAAGGCCGGTTGTGTACAGGATGAGGGGCCTTCCTTTGACCGGAGCGGTCAGTACCGGCGGATTCTGCAGGTATTGCTTGATTTCGTCCAGTGCACTTTGGAATTTGCGATCCCAGACAAACGGAGTCCCTTTCTTCATTAAATAACAGTAGGGGCGGCATTTTCCAGAAAGGTTAGCTATGAATCGTCGGATATATGCGATCATTCCTTGGAGAGATTGCAGTTTCTTGAGAGTTCTTGGCGGAGGCATTTCCATAATCGCCTTGATCTTTAATGGGTCTATTTCGATGCCCCAGTGTCGTACGATGAATCCTAAGAATTTGCTAGAGGAAACTCCGAACGCACATTTGAGAGGGTTCATCTTCATGTTGTATTTCCGAAGACATTGGAACACGATCTTCAGATGCTCCCAATGTTCCTCGTACGATTTGCTCTCCACTACGAGGTCATCGATATAGCATTCGACGATTTCATGTATAAGGTCATCAGAAATCTGTAGGATTCCTAGGCACACTAATGAGGTCTCACAAAGTATCAACCATGCCAAATTATAATTTTTCATGTGCCAAAGAAACCCTATACTAGATCGTTAACTAGAGTTTAGGCGAAACGAAATGCTACTAAACTACTTTAGTGCTAAGTGAACGGAAATACAACCATTGTAAATCCGGTCCTCCACCTCCATAGCTCCGCGTTGACGTCCCTCCGCTGCGATCATCGGATCCCGGACTCTAGTAATGGTTTCGTCGAAGAAATGATCGGGCTAGGTCGTCGACTTCGATGCCGAAGATGATCTACGTCGAGGCAACTCAAGATCAAGCTCCAACTTCACCAAGTCATGAAACTTGTGAAGAAAACACCCTATACTACTTAGCAAGTGGTAGAGGATGAAGAAATAGGAAGTGGGTTTACTTTAGAATTGGATTTCTCACTCTTTTTCTCATGTTGCCATTAATGGTAGCAAGCTTTCTTCTTGTTGAAGAAGAAGAAGAAGAAAAAGAATATGATAAGAATAATGAAAAATAGAAAATAAGTGATCCTTATCATATTTTCAACCATGGTTTAGTGTAGAGAATGAACTAGGGTTTAGTTGAATGGTTAGGGTTAAGAACAAAACAAAAATGGTAGACTTTTCGAAGATGCTAGAAAAGCTTCATGAAGCTTCAAGCAAAACAACAAAAGAAAGTCACCATTTCTATTTGCCAAAAACAAATGAATAAATAAATAAGTGAAATGAAACCCTAACCATTCACTAAACATGGTTTAAGTCTTACACAAACCCAAGTTTGCATGTATCATCAAACATGATACAAACAAGTGCACAAAAATATATCACATATACAACTTGTGCGCATCAAGTGAGAAAATCCATCTTAAGTGAACAAATACTAGTTAATGTAAAGTAATATATCAAATATATAATTATACATCAAATCATTAAATCAACACTTGATTTAATGTTCCGGTCATATCGCATATAACCGACTAATATCAAGTGTATCAATGTATCGAATCAACACTTGATTCGGTAACCCGGCAATATCACATATAACCTGCCGATGATACAAATCACGAGAATAGAATCCAGTATCACATACTGATATTATTCTCGGTCCCGCACATATCTCATATGCGCTCCTATTTGGTTTCGCTTGAGCCAGGAAACCTCTGTGTAGGACTCTAAAGACTCGTCAATACGCCGGCAGTAGGTGATGATCATATCAAACACCCACAAGCCGCAAGCGGTCTGGTAAACGTAACGGCCACCTGGGTATTGAGCGATCAGAAGATCGACGAGCAAGCCCGCTCATACTCCTGTGAATCCAACCAGTAACACTTACCGTACAGTCCGGTCTCGTTGTCTGATATGTCGCATATCTCGCCTAGGGGTGGTAAACGTCAGACCCCAATAGCTCGATAAGTCGTGTCGATATGAGGTCTATAACAGTTCGAGAAACTACTGGTAACACTTACCAGTAAATCTCAGCAACCCTGGCCAGGGATTTCCGGTTATAGCCAATCGAACACAGCGCAACATCAACTCCCTATACCAGGAGAGACGAATCCCCTCCTATCGATCATTGCCTCCATGTGACTCGGGACTGTACCCAAAAACCACCGTTTTGCACGCCCTCTTGGACGTGGTAAGGTGGAAAGCAAAGTACAGTGGGAATCACACAAGACTCTATGACGATCTCGGGTCTACAGACTAACCTGTACCAGTGTCACCAGAGAACTGCCATCTGACGTAAGGTATAATACCATCTGGGAGTTCTCGGCGAGTCCGTCCAGTGTACCCAGTCTCCACTGAGGACCTGTATATCATCTCTGATGTCAAACACCAATGGATATGGGATCATCCATCGCCCATCTGTATGGGTCGAGAAGGTATACGCTAGTCTACACTGGTATATCGATGCCCTGTCTCGATACACCCACGACTAGGGACCTTGAAGGATGTACTTATGGACTACCATGTCCCCACTAGTATGATCTGCATCATAGTCCAGGTAGTCAAGTACACATCCTAAGGGCTTTACCAACATGTAACAGAGAGACAATCAGTGTACACGATAAGGTAGAGTGCAACCAGATAGCATACTATCACGTAGAGCAAGAAAGTCCTCCCTATATATGTCCAAGCATCAACTACAATATACATCCTACGTATAGTAATGGCCTCTAGGGCATACATATAACTAACAATCTCCTACTTGCACTAGGGCCATCTGATAGCAGTGGTTGTAGTATCTCATACTCAACCATCCCATAAAAGTTTCTCTCTGGGAAAAGGCCTTTGTGAGTGGATACGCCGTGTTGTCCTCTGAGTCAACTCTCCTTACCTCGATCACCCTGGAGATCAACCATCTCCATGATCAGGTGACACTGCCTTAGAATATGTCTGGATCACTGATGGGACGGACGTTCCTTGGCATAAGCCCCAACTCCATTGTCACACAATGGGAGGAACTAAGTTCATCTCATGAACAAATATACATCCAGACTGCCTTTTTGGTAGCATCTTAAGTAGCGATGTATCCAGCCTTTATCATCTAGTATGCCACGGTATCTAGCTTGGAACTCTTCCAACATACCGTCCCTTTACTAAGGGTAAAGACGATGCCTGTGACTGACATTCAGTCGTCCTTATCACCCTGGAACCTTTCCAGTGATTCTTCCCAGGATCGATTGATACCATCTCACTACAACTAGTGAGAATCATAACATCCAATCACTTCTATCTCATAGATCAAAACTTAGGATTTAGGAGGTATCACTTTGATCCTATATGGAGAATCCTTGTGATAAGCGGAGATTGACCGAGCGTAGCATAGGAAACTTCTTCCCCATCAAGAGTATGTCATCCACGTACTCTACGAGGATCACCACCGTACTCCCTACCACCTTTTTGTATATACAAGGTCCATCTACCATTTTGATGAAGTCAAACTTTTTGACTACGACATCAAAACAGATGTTCCAACTCAGCGATGCCTGCTTTATCCTATAAAGCATCTTGTACACGTTTCCGCTGCTCCCACTGTCTACGAAGCCCTCTGGCTGTGTACTTATAGACGCTCTCTTCTAAAACATCATTTTAGAAAAGCTGTCATGACACCCAACCACCAGATATCGTAGTCATGGTATGTAGCCGTGGCAAGTAGGATCTGGATGGACTTAAGCATAGCTCCTTAGAAAAGGTTTCATCTTGATCCATACCTGGTCAATGATGCAAACCTTTAACAAGTCTAGTTTTGAAAGTCTCAACTTTTCCATGTACACCAAGTAATCTTCTCAAGATATACTTGCTCCTGATGGGGATTTAACCCTTCAGATAAAGCAACCAAAGTCCATACTTTGTTGGTGTATAAGGATTCCATCTCAGATCACTAAGCATCCAGCCATTCTTACAGAGTCCTACTCCTGATGACCAGCTCGAAACTAGTTGGGTCATCATCTTATGATGCAGTCCTCACTCCCACTGTCATAGAGAAACCAAAGTATCTCTCAGGTGGGTGAAGAACCCTACTAGATCGGCGGAGAGGCTGAGGTTCGTCGGGGACTATTGAATCCTTTGGTTCTATCAAATCATCGGCTGTAGTTTGTATAGCTGGAACCATTCCAGTTCTACATAACTGACCTTGCCTCGAGCTTGTCCAGATTTTGCTTTTAGACATAGGCCGGACAACCCCAAATCTTAACTAACTTAAGAAATGGGCTCTTCCCATTCCATATCACATATGAAGTGGTAGGCACTGATTTGATTCGAACCTAATTCATTAGGTATGCAGCTTCTCAAGTGCATAACCCCCAAAAGGAAAAAAGGTAACTCAGTAGTACTCATCATAGAGCGCACCTTATCATATAGGGTGTGATTGCTCCGCCCCGATATACCATCGTGCTATGGTGTATACGGAGGAGTAATGCTGAGAGAGAATCTCATTCTCCTTTAGAATCATCCAGGAATTCCGTGCTTAAGTATTCTCCTCCTTGATCTCATCATAGGACATAATACTTATTCCCGTACTTTGGTTCTCTACTTCAAACTTATATTCTGTGAATATCTCAAAAGGTTCGGACTTGTGTTTCAACAGGAACATATGTCTGAATCTTGAGAGATCATCAGAGAATGTAATAAAGTACAAAGAACCGGTCTTGGCATGTGTAGATAGGGGACCTTTATATATCAACATGTATCATCCCAAGAGTTTACCAACTCTTTCTCTGTTTCTAATAAACAGAGCTGAGGTCATTATATCTTTGTGACATGACTGGCAAGTTTCATAAGATGTAAATTCAAACTGATTTAAATATGCATCTAAATATAACTTCATCCATTCGGGTCACATTGATATGACCTAGTTTACAATGCCTCAAGAAGGATTCGTTCATTTCTGAACTATTCCTCTTGTGTGTGTTCTGTATACTAAGAACTGTAGTTTGATTTAGAACTTCAATGCTTTTAGATAACGTGCCTGAACCGATCAACTTTTGATATAGGAAATGTTCAAAACATTATCCAACAATACAAAATTATATCATTTCTTTACTAATAAAGAGAATGATATGATTTTGTATATCAGGTTCGGTATCTAATAACATTCGTTCAGAATCAATGTATTTGGAATACAGGGTGACAGTGACCAACAGACTTGGCTACAACACTTGCACCATTTTCTGTCTCATGAAACTTATCACCCCTTCTCAGTTCTCTACCTTTCTGTAGCCCTATGTAACAGATTACATATCTGGGATCCTGATCCGGTATCAAATACCCAGGACGTAGAGGATACAGAGAAACACTTCTTTATAATGAACACACCCGAAGATGATGCATCAACATGCACTGTCTTCGTTTGGGCGGCACGGGAATTCTGGTAATCCCCAATTTCCTACTCTGTCTTATAACAATTATAAGTTGGAGCGGGACCAATGCTCCCCAGCGTAGTATAACAAGCGGGTTCGGTCAATATCCGTATTATTATCTTGATTAAGGCGTGATATGGTCGCTACGTGGAGAGAGAGAGAGAAGAAAACACTCAGCGTGCGCTCTTGCAAGAATAGATTGGTTATTATTTTATCTAATCAGGATGGCTCCCACTGTTTTTTTAATCAAATCTTCCTTCAAACCCTAAAAGGAAAGACTAGCCGGGATTAATTACACACTACAAGTTCGCCAATCTTTCAGCCAGGCCAGTGTCGGTACTTTGAGGGAGGTCCCCCGTGCTTTCGCACGAACCTAATTAATGTAAACCTCGTTTTCCCAGAGGCGTAACCCCGTTGACACCTTTCTAGACACCTACTTGATCGGCTAATTGCAATGTGTAAAACTCTCCCAGGAGTAACTCTTACTCGCAGCGGGTATCGGAATCCAACTATCTCATAGAAGGTATGCAATCTCATTGCAAATTTCAACACTTGAAATTCCCGATAATATTTTGCCCCTAGCAGCTATATGAACTTAACATAATCAACAAATCATAAGTGCTAGTCAAGTTCAACCCGTCATTTCCCGATTGAATTAAACCCATCCGCACGACCCTTAACATAGTCAACAAAGTCGCACGACTACCCTAATCCAATCGCATCATATGCTTATACAGATAAGCACTAATCAGCTACCGCACACTACGCCTTAACATAGTCAACAAACGTAGCACGAATACTAACTAGTACTTATCTGAAATGACGGAGGGCTACGACAGGTTTTTTTCTGAAAACCTATTGCGTAATGAACTTGATATCGTTGTAGAATCAAATGATTTTAAAATAGAGTGTTTTTGAGGCTTTTCTAGTTTTGCTAAAGGGGTCACTCCCGGTAAAGGGATCGTCGGCCCTTTCCTCATCGAATAAGGTGCTGGATATATCATATATACCGCTGTGCAAAGCAAGAACTATAGGAGCAATCAAAAGACAAACCGAGGGTTGTAGCATCTGCCAGTTATTGCTAAAGGAGTCACTCCCGGTGAAGGGATCTCGGTCCTTTCCATATGGAATAAGGTGCAGGATGTTCTACAAGGAACACCGCGATGCAAAGTAAGAACTGTAGCTACCTATTTTTGAAAATTCGATTCCACAACATCTTTAGGTTTCTTTTTCTTTCATTAATCACATTAATGAAGTCCCATCATTTAAGTTACCTAAACATCACAGATAAATACGACGTACACTTATGCCATCCGCATTCGCCTCGATGTCTCCTCGTGCACCGTTAGGTTAGGTAACTAACGAAAGAGCGGGGCAGGGCTAGCGCGAGTGCAAAACATAAGTAACCTCTATATAATATATCATATATACTATATACAGTATCCATCACAGAACATCAAATGATCACATCACAGATAACGCAGCAGAAAATATCATATGAAATATTGGATATACTAGGACGTCCGTGTTTTCAATACGAGCCAGTATAAAACACGGATTCCACGGTCGCGATGAATAGCCAAACCCACACCCCTAGACCCCTACAAGAGCGGCAAGCAACCCAACCAATTCTAGAGTTAGGAGACCCGAACTCGACTCCTCGAATTGGTCTCCCACTGGACTCCAGAACCCGGTTACTTATGCCCTCCTCCTTGGGTCTATCCTAGTGCGGAAAAGAAAATAATATACAAATGGTGACATCTTCCGCAACCTGGAAGTGTCCCAATAAAAGAATATTACATACAAGTTTTTACATGAATGAAAATGAAAAACACTCATCTCACATAAAAAAAAACCCGGCTGTTCAAACACGACGATCCAATATAACATATCCAGCAACACATAACATCACATGTCATCAACGTAAGTAAATATGCCCATCCCAATTGTCGTTGACATATAGCAATGAAACCGGCGATATCACATATTACACTTACGGTCACAGAAAAGAAAGTGTAAAACTACAACAGTTGGAATCCGCAACCTCCTCAGACATCGCATGCCTGACCATATGAATTCCTTAGACATCGTATGCCTAACAATTATAAACCCCGCATTTTAGTCTCATTATCGAATACTCTTTTCAATATCAAGTCGGGCAATTCAACAAGATTCCCGACATTTTGATCGAATGCTCGTCGCGAACTTTATTAGGCGGCCGCACCCCCAATGCCATCGACGAAGTGCACCAAGGCGGAACACCGCTGCCGTGAGCACCCGAACGGATGCTTTCGGCGACGGGGTTCTCCTACAGTCACTTGGTCGGGGCTATAGGGTGTAGCTGTCTATTAAGTTTACCCGGCGAGTATCCGCGTACGCTACGTGATTGCGACGGACTTTTGATCGCATCAAAATTCCGTAGCAACCGATCAAGTGAGACTAAAGTGCTATGTTTATAACATTCAAATCAGTTATCTCATAATTCCTTGTGGATTCCAAATATTGTATCACATTCCAGATAAATAGAAAATGTTAAACTTTCCGATCGAACAGTCAAACACCCAAGTTTTCCCGAATGGTTTTCAACACTTGAAATAAGTTTAAAAACATCAATTTCATGCCACGGTACTAACGGTCCAGCCGTAGAAGGGTCAAGCCAACGCCTCACATGTGGCACGACGTACTGCCCCAAACCCTAAGGTTCAAAGGGCAGTTCAAGACGGTCACATAATCGAGTTAAGGTTTGTTGTCTTCTAGAGGGTCCATCGCGTTACTTGCACTACTTAGAACATTCTTAAACTACGGAAAAATCCAACACTTAGAAATTTCCCGGCAGGGGAAAAAGTGGGTATTTATATCCGGTCGAACTTTTTAACAGTTTCTAAAATATCCGGAAAAACATAAACGAAAATAAATTATCCGATCAAATTAACGAGTCCCCAATAAAACCCTAGAAAACTCAACACTTGAGTGGAATTAAAAAATTCCCATAAAAAATTGCCAAGAAAGGACCTAAGAATAAATATATGAAATTTCAGGGACTAAGTCCAAATTTTGGCCGCGGAACCGCCGCCAAACCTATGGTTTGGCCGTGGTTCCGCTGTCAAATTATTGACTTAGAGGACCGTACTTCACAGTAATTCTTAGTTTTTCCTGCTTGTTTTTCTGAGAATTTTTAATTCACAAAATTCCACTGTTTTGAAAAATGTACAGAGAAGGGTTTTGTCGGGGTTTACAGGTTCGATCGGACTTCTAACTTCGTCTACACTTCGCCTAAAGCACTAGCTAGGCTCTGATACCACTGTAGGATTCCTAGGCACACTAATGAGGTCTCACAAAGTATCAACCATGCCAAATTATAATTTTTCATTTGCCAAAGAAACCCTATACTAGATCGTTAACTAGAGTTTAGGCGAAACGAAATAGTACTAAACTACTTTACTGCTAAGTGAACGGAAATACAACCTTTGTAGATCCGGTCCTCCACCTCCATAGCTCCGCGTTGACGTCCCTCCGATGCGATCATCGGATCCCGGACTCTAGTAATGGTTTCGTCGAAGAAATGATCGGGCTAGGTCGTCGACTTCGATGCCGAAGATGATCTACGTCGAGGCAACTCAAGATCAAGCTCCAACTTCACCAAGTCATGAAACTTGTGAAGAAAACACCCTATACTACTTGGCAAGTGGTAGAGGATGAAGAAATAGGAAGTGGGTTCACTTTAGAATTGGATTTCTCACTCTTTTTCTCATGTTGCCATTAATGGTAGCAAGCTTTCTTCTTGTTGAAGAAGAAGAAGAAGAAAAAGAATATGATAAGAATAATGAAAAATAGAAAATAAGTGATCCTTATCATATTTTCAACCATGGTTTAGTGTAGAGAATGAACTAGGGTTTAGTTGAATGGTTAGGGTTAAGGACAAAACAAAAATGGTAGACTTTTCAAAGATGCTAGAAAAGCTTCATGAAGCTTCAAGCAAAACAACAAAAGAAAGTCACCATTTCTATTTGCCAAAAACAAATGAATAAATAAATAAGTGAAATGAAACCCTAACCATTCACTAAACATGGTTTAAGTCTTACACAAACCTAAGTTTGCATGTATCATCAAACATGATACAAACAGGTGCACAAAAATATATCACATATACAACTTGTGCACATCAAATGAGAAAATCCATCTTAAGTGAACAAATACTAGTTAATGTAAAGTAATATATCAAATATATAATTATACATCAAATCATTAGATCAACACTTGATTTAATGATCCTGTCATATCGCATATAACCGACTAACATCAAGTGTATCAATGTATCGAATCAACACTTGATTCGGTAACCCGGCTATATCACATATAACCTGCCGATGATACAAATCGCGAGAATAGAATCCAGTATCACATACTGGTATTATTCTCGGTCCCGCACATATCTCATATGCGCTCCTATTTCGTTTCGCTTGAGCCAGGAAACCACTGTGTAGGACTCTAAAGACTCGTCAATACGCCGGCAGCAGGTGATGATCATATCAAACACCCACAAGCCGCAAGCGGTCTGCTAAACGTAACGGCCACCCGGGTATTGAGCGATCAGAAGATCGACGAGCAAGCTCGCTCATACTCCTGTGAATCCAACCAGTAACACTTACCGTACAGTCCGGTCTCATCGTCTGATATGTCGCATATCTCGCCTAGGAGTGGTAAACATCAGACCCCAATAGCTCGATAAGTCGTGTCGATATGAGGTCTATAACAGTTCGAGAAACTACTGGTAACACTTACCAGTAAATCTCAGAAACCCTGGCCAGGGATTTCCGGTTATAGCCAATCGAACACAGCGCAACATCAACTCCCTATACCGGGAGAGACGAATCCCCTCCTATCGCTCATTGCCTCCATGTGACTCGGGACTGTACCCAAAAACCACCGTTTTGCACGCCCTCTTGGACATGGTAAGGTGGAAATCAAAGTACAGTGGGAATCACACAAGGCTCTATGACGATCTCGGGTCTACAGACTAACCTGTACCAGTGTCACCATAGAACTGCCATCTGACGTAAGGTATAATACCATCTGGGAGTTCTCGGCGAGTCCGTCCAGTGTACCCAGTCTCCACTGAGCACCCGTATATCATCTCTGATGTTAAACACCAACGGATATGGGATCATCCATCACCCATATGTATGGGTCGAGAAGGTATACGCTAGTCTACACTGGTATATCGATGCCCTGTCTCGATACACCCACGACAAGGGACCTTGAAGGATGTACTTATGGACTACCATGTCCCCACTAGTATGATCCGCATCATTGTCCAGGTAGTCAAGTACACATCCTAAGGGCTTTACCAACATGTAACAGAGAGACAATCAGTGTACACGTTAAGGTAAAGTGCAACCAGATAGCATACTATCATGTCAAGCAAGAAAGTCCTCCCTATAAGTGTCCAAGCATCAACTACAATATACATCCTATGTATAGTAATGGCCTCTAGGGCATACATATAACTAACAAAATCTTTGTCATGGCCCTCTGATAAGTAGTACCGGCGTTCTTCAGACCGAAAGGCATCGCTTTGTAGCAGAATATGCCTAGAGGAATCCAGAAAGCGGTATGCTTTTGGTCTTCGGGATGCATCTGTTGGATATAGTGCCCTCAAAGTCAATTATTGGATCGCAGGCACGTGATTGCAATGATTGAGGAAGACCTATACCAGTATGACAGTCTTACTCGAGATGATAGTATGCTATCTGGTTTGCCTTTATCATCGTGTACAGTTTTAGGTGACATTACTGATCATTATTACACGTTGATAGAGCCCTTAGGATTCTTGCTTGACTACCAGCAGTATGATAGCAATCATATACGTGAGAGTTGGGTAGTCCATAAGCACGTCCTTAAATGTGGTCCCTAGTCGTGGGAGTTTCGAGACAGGGCATCGATACTCCGGAGTAGACTAGTATATACAGTCGAGACCCCGACGAGGGGCGGTGGCCGGTCTCACAAGCCATTGGTGTCAGTTGGTTCACCTAAGATGTATACAGGTGCTCATTGGGTTATGAGTGCACCGGTCAGGACTCGCTGGGAACCTGCTAGTTGGTATAATACCTAGCATCAGATAGCAGTTCCCTGGTGACATGTGTACAGGTTAGTTCATTGACCTGAGGTCGTCATTTGTCTCGTGTGAGTTCCCACTGTGCTTTGATTATTACCCTACCACGGCTCAAAGGAGTCGTACAAACAGGTTTTAGTTGGGTACAGTCCCGAGCCACATAGAGGCAGTGAGCGGATCGGTAGGGGTTTCATCTCTCCCGGTATTGGGGGTGAGATCGCGCTGTGTCCAGGAGAGCCATTACACAAAGCCCTCGGCCGAGGCAGGAGATTTACTGGTAGGTATTCCAGTAGTATCTCAGGGTGTTCTGGGCTACACTCCGACATGACTTATACCGCTTTTGGGGGTCTGACGTTTCCAGCCCCCTAGGCCCGATATGCGATGCTCATAGACGAACGGACCAGACTGTACGGATATTGTCGCTGATAGGCTCGGTAGGGTTCCAGGATGAGTTCGCTCATCCGCTGCTCTTCTGCTCAATACATGGGGCAGCCGTTACGTATAGCTTGTACTACTGACGTGCTTGTGGTTAAATCCATGGCCAGCATATTGACGAGTCTTTAGAGTCCACCACAGATAGTTTTCCAAGTTCGGGAGAAACGTTCTAGAGGCCGTATGGTTTTATGGCAGGGTTCGAACATGCACGTGCACTTGTGCACGTGTCATGGTTCGGAAAGATAATACTAGTGGGCTTTGGTTTAAGCTGGATTCTAGTATTATATTGCGTAGGGATATTTTCATCTCATTGCATTTTGTATTCGGTCGAAATACAAATGCGGGTATGTATATACAGTTGTGGGGTAATCCTGTAATTTGTTACGGGATTGCTTTTTGAAGTTGCCAGTTTTTCTCCGTTCGATTAAACATTAGTTTTAATGTTTAATTATTGGTTGATGTTGATATATCATTCTTTGGCCAAATTAACATTTCTTCTATCATGGCCGAAATCATTGTCATGAGGGTGAGTCATTTGTTGGTTGCTTCTAGTTTGGTGAGGTGGCTAAATTAAGCATGAGTCATTTTTTTGTGAGTCATCCTTCTTCATTAAAGCTTTTGTTTTAAGCTATGGATATTTGTTGTTGTGATAAGGATTATTCTTGTGGTCACCACTTCATGATGTGCTCACTCCCCCTCGCAATGGCCGAGAGCACACTTCAGCCCCCCCAAATGGCCGAGCCCCATTTTTGATGAGGAAATTGATTCATTTTCAATTTTCTCAAGCTCATTTTATCACTTCTTTTGGCAACTTCAATTTACCTTTACCCAATGGCTTGGGTTCCTTGAGACAAAATATTCTACACTCTCTCTACTTCAATCTTGGACATGTCGGTTGGCAAACTTCATGTCCGAGTTGCCTCGGTACAGAGGCAGGAGCCCGTATACAGATCCATTGACGTGGTGCCACCTCGACGAGGAGACAGGAGATCGGAGATGCCGCGAGGAGCGTGGGATGATGGCTAAAGACCGAAGGACACGAATCGATCGGTATAGCCATTCTATCATTTTACAGTTTTCTAGTTTAGTGTTAATGGCACGATTCGGCTTACAGTCTATGTTAGCGCCAGCTTATGAAAAAGTTTTTATTCTGTGTTTGGCCTCGAATTATTGGCCGGGGCACTACCGTAGACTTACATGGTATCAGAGCCACGCCATTAACACTTACTAGCATGTTCTAACATGTTTAAAATATCGATCGAACGAAATTTCCAAAACCGCAATTCAAAATTTCAAGTTTCTGCCGAATTTTTAAACTGGTCTAAAAATTATTTTGGATATGTCAAAAAATCGTGCAGGCTTTTCTAAGACTACTGAAGAAATTTGGTCGACTAAACCCACAAGACTGCCGCGGAACCGCCGCACAAGCCATGTGTTGGCCGCGGTTCCGCCGCCGTTTTGGGGCAACAGTGTACCATAGTTCTTCTGGGTGTCTTTCATATGGAATTATGGTTTCTGGAATATTTTGTTTAGGCCCAGATTTGTTAGAGTACTGGATTTGTGCTTGGGACCCACTTCGGGAAGTTTTGTCGATCGAGATTTAAATACGTTAGTTTACAATGCTTACATTATATCTGCGACCGTAAATGTCATTCGAGCGATAAATCTTGTCTAATTGCTGTAGTCCTTTTAGATGGGTTTTGAGAACGTGACATTCACGTTGATGTTCTGTGTTGTGCTGTGATGTTGCGGATTTGTCATGGTGGATAGCATGTGTGCAATGGTAGTGCAGTTTGGATTTATTTGTACATTTGATATCGCGGGACGAGCGTCCGACATGTGGACTGCCGTCGCTGCCTGTTTGTATAGTATTCTTTTGGGGCATGACCGGGTTGTGCCACGACCCGAAAAGTACTGAGCTTGACTGACACTTAAATTACGAAACGTCTCGAGGCGTAAATAATCTAAGTAAGCCAAAACCCAGAAATCAAAACCAAAAGATGGAGTAGAGTGAAGGAAAAACCAATTTAAAGCAAGTAGTTTTAATAGCATAAGCCGAATTATACGCTTTAAAAACATCAAGTCATTTCTGAAAATTTCGGCAGAGTTTCCTATGTAAATACTGGCCCCAAACGGGGTACAACATGAATAGTATACGAAATAATAAAAGGCATCCCCAAGAGGGAGCTAGCTCTTCATCAATCGACGGGCACAACCACGCAAGCAATATAATATACAACGCCGAAGGACGAGGATCAAAACTCAAAAGAAACCCAAAATCAACATGAAAACCATAATAATACAACACGCGACTCTAAGGTCGAAAGAATAAACACTGGTCTTCTATCTCTCTTGAATATACAAGTTTGGTTGATGGAGTTTTACTAGATACAACTGAAATAAATAACTGTACAAGGGTGGCCATGATGCGAGTGAACCCACCTACCAAAGCAATCACTCGGAAGGAACAGTGTGCCAGCAACTGTAATGAAACCTGTACGCCAAACCTGCAAGAAACTGTGGCACAACGGGCTCGTGAGTAGGAAACATCACAGAGCAGAAATCGCAGGTATGACGCTATCCTAGGTCATATCAAGTAATATCCTCAATAAAAATCCTGATACATCTACATATAGGTGCGATACCACGTGCTAGTGTCCGTGCCTCAGATAGCCACATATTAGATATATGATGTATGAATGCATTACTAATGGAAACTAAATATATCATGAATAAGACCACTGTTTTCTTTATTTATGAGATTTCTATATGTATATCAATCGAGTAACATCAATGAAATCAACAGAGAATCAGTGTCAAGCATCGACACAAAACATAAATCTCAGTATCACAATATCAATTCTCAATATCTCTGTATCTCAAATCTCAATATCTCAATATCTCGGGCTCCGTCTGTCCGGATCGGCCCATATCATCTAATCACACGACCACGGTCGGTATCCTCCGGATAGCCGCCGTGCCAAACAATCACCGGTAGGCAGTCTGCCCCTACCGGGCTCATCGTCTACAACTCGAGCTTCTTGCCCCGGGGTACCTTACCGGGGCTACCATGTACCCGAGACGGTTCATCCGGCTCCTCGAATCGGGTCTTGAAATCCAACAGCAATCATGAAACTCATGGTGGACGACTCGTACATCACGAAAAAACCGCAACTTGCAATTTAAAAAGAGGGGGAGAGAGAGAAGTTTATATATATTCTTGCGGTTTTCCCCCAAATCCAGAAATCTCATGAAAATCCGAAATCCAAGAATCAAGAGTAAGTAAACAGTGAATATCAGCATAAATCTCCATAATGCTGCATGAACAATGAGTATATGAATGCAACTGATATCATGCAATGAATGCAATAGTTAAACTAGCATAAAGAAGCTATAACATGTTTCGACTCTCAACTAGCAAGCTATGTCGATGAAATAGTATTTTCTAAAGTGTACGTGACATGGCAATTACCGATGAAGATGTGTGTGAGCCGGCAAGAGAGTGTACGTGGAGCATACGCATCATCGGTAATGGTGCTGGTGTCCTAACAGTATGGTTTCATAATCACTAAGTACACAATAACATGCAATGAGGCGATAACAACATAATATAGGCAATTGAATAGTAAATGCAACAATAATATGTGGAACATGAATAATAACGTAACAATAAGGAATCTACCTTACTATACATGTGATATACTGTTTTGCCGTTTGAAATCGTACGAATCGTGGTATTTTGAAAATAAGGGCTACGGTGTTTTTAAGAAAAGGTACACCTTTTGAAATATCCGTAGTATCTCTTGGTATGTCTTTAAAATTCTCACGATTCGTTAGTTTTAGAAATAGGTATGACTCGGGTCCAGTCTAACATCTACTAGATAAACTACAGGTCTAACTAACGACCAATCTAAAGGGGTATGGAAACCACCTAAATCTGAGTCGATATATATATATACCTATATATAATAGTCGGTGATCCCGCCTCAATAGTACCACGTTCGATACAATATATCATATGACATCCTCGAGTCAAGTGTGCTGATCTATCATCAATATATAGCTCGTACGGTAAATCCATCGTATGGCATCCCAAATCTGGGGACGGGTCAATATCATATTTATCTCATTATTCATCTGGTATTCACATCATCACATATCGTGAGCAGGGGGTACTGATCTAAGTCTAGTACACTACTAATATCATCAACGTAAATGTACGCGTGTGTATGAATACACATCGCCTAAAGATCCGCTATAATATCACTCCGTATCTCCTAATACGAACCAAATCACATCACCGATCTCGTGGCATCAAGCCCAATCCCATCGACTCATCTCCAACTATCATCCACCATCCTCATTATCAGTACATACCTATATGTACATACCTATATACCATCTCATCCACACATCTAGGTATTCCATATAACCATATATAACGATAACAGACCACGTGTGTGCACGTATGTGTGTGTCAATCCTTTACTCTAAGGTCTTGCGACTAATAACTGAACTAAAATCTCTTTCCTCTAAATTTCACTATATCCAACCCATGATTACTTAATACCTTTCTTTCTAAGTATTCACATTTCACCTATATACATATAATATCACATATGTCTTACGAAATTTTCGGGGGTACTATACGTCATCCATCCGACTTCCTCCATAGATATAATCTACTCACCTGGTCCTCGCTTGCCGAAATCAATGTCGCCACGCGCTTGCTTGTCGTCTCGAAATTCTCGTGAGGGTACCTATGTATCATAACACATCGTATCACATTAAAATCCGACTCATGACCAAAACGACACACGAATCTCACATAGGTCAAAACCTATGGTTTGCTTCTCAAATCAACCCAAAAACCCTCGATTTCGGCGTACAAACGCCGAGTGATTGAGAAAAACTCAAACGCACCATTCATGGTTTCACAACACACTAAATATATATATGAAATAGGGTTTAAATCACAAAACTTCAAATTCGCTTTAAAAGCTATTTTTCCGAAACTCTAGTAAGCAACAATTGCTAATTTAGTTCAAATCTAGTTGTTTTAACAACTATAGCGGCTACAATGTTCACTAAAAATCTTGATTAAGCCATACAAACCATTTCCATAATTTAATCTCATCAATTTTCATTAATTCTAAAAACCTAGTTTGCAACTTAAGCAATTTGGACAATTTAATTGTAACAATTTACAATTTAACCACTAGACTACAATTTGCATATTTTAAAATGTTAAACCACTCATGGAAACCTTAATGATGTGACCTAACTAGATTTTAATCTCACTTAATTATATTAATCCTAAAATCTAGTTTGCAACATAATACTATTTGGACAATTTTTTTAAAGTGAATTTGCAAACTAACAACTAGGTTGGGTTTTGAAATTCGTAAGATTCTAAATTACACTACACCACCATAACCTCATAATCCAAACCCTAACTCCAAATTCAACTCTTATCTTGAAAACTAAATGCTTAAAATTAAAACCATAATTAGTTACCTAATTAAGCTAGATTAAAGCAATAACCAACAATTTAACTATATAGTTTAGATTATACCTGCATAATTTTTTTGTAGATCCCACTTGCCACTGGCCTCCCAAATTGCCATCTTACTCCTTTATTTATGGTAGCATGGGCCAAGGAAAAATGGGTAGGGATTAAATTAGGGATTTAGTGAGGTTTTGTTTGATTTTTTGAAGAAATTTTGAAGGATTTTGGAGATGAGATGAGGTGGTGAAATGGGGAGGAATGAACTGCAGAATTTCGGCCAGAGGAGGGGAGAGGAAGAGAGAGTGAGGTGAGAAAATACCAAGTCAAAACAATACCCCATACCTTAATATTAAAAGCACATGCTCATTTCTTTATTCTTTTCTTTATTTCCTTTGTTTTCTTTTCTTTTAAAGCCTCAACAAGTGGGGAAAATTTTGGGAGGGTGGCCAAAGGGCTCAGCCAGCAGTATAGGGGGAGGAGAGAGGGTATGGGTGAGTGTGGGTGAGGGAAAAAAAAGATAAATATTATACCCCAATTCCCCTTTACATTAATTTCACTATTTAAGCCTTTATCTATCAATTTCAAGAACCAATTTGAAATTTCATTTCATTTCAAAACCAACATGTTACATCTTGGTTTAATATGCCATGATGCACAAAACTTGTATTAACTCATTCCAATTTGTAATTATCCCTAATTAAATGTATTAGTGACGGCTTAAAATAATATTAAAATAATTAATTTTGGAAAAAAATTCTGTCAACTAGAAATTTTACAAGTGGCTCAATAAACACCAAATACTAGCAATTACATAGCTAGAATATGTATATTTAATTTTATATTAAAAGATATTTATATCTTGATTTTTACGGAAAACACCCGTTATTTTACCGATTATCCGAAATTTCACCTAAACGATTTTCAAAACGTTACAATCTTCCCCCCTAAAAAAATTTGGTCTCCGAATTTAAATTAAAACTCCTCCAAATACTAAAACATTTCAGCAAAACAATCAAGTCGTCGGGGCTCTGAAATTATAAATACATAAAACACATCGTAGCGCAATGCATGCGCATGAAAAAGAGTGTATAACTCAAAAATCAAAACTCCGTCAAGCATCCCGCAATCATCGGAGTTATGGTGAAGACACCAATGTCAAGATCCAATACGAAAACCATGATATACATCGAACTATACATGTAAACATCATTAAAACATCTGGAAGCAATGCATGCCAAAACTTTTTCAAATCACTGTGCGATGTGTGTATCACTGCACAGTGGCGGACGTCCATTGTGAGAAAATAACTATATATATATATATATATCCTTTGTTTAACATACACGTCCTGCCGTTTAAGAACAAATTAGAAGGGTTTCCTTGTTTAAACTTTTCGTGTCATCACAGACACGTAGATAAATACTGAGACTATAGCTCCCTCTTGGAAATCCCTTCGATAACTATCGATGCATATAAAAACATAATCAGGTACTGTCCTCGGACTAGTCCTGCTCAGCTACTATCCCAAATAGTAAATATCAAAACACATCTGCTCAAAGGAAAATCAATCCCGAAATACGTTTAAGAATGCCACGTGCCTCTGGTATGCACGAAAACCGAAATCAATGAATGTGCCATACATGTGCACTAAATAAAATCTAAGTGCAACGGGTGTGCACGAAACACCTGTCAAAGGCAACGGGTGTGCTTGACAGCAATATCAGGTGCATCTGATATGCACGAAGAATCTCGATTTAGTGCATCTGGTGTGCACCAAAATCGCCTCAAGCGCCCAAGTATGCACAAGAATCCAAATCAAGTGCACAAGGTGCACGGAAACAAATATCGAATATCAAAATTGAAATCGACGGTATACAACACATCTCCATCCAAATCTAAATCAGGTATACCGTGGTATATAATCTCATGACCATGTGCATCAGCGTGCACAAAATCAAACCGAAAACTAAAAGTGCATGAAAACTATACCGAAAGCATAAGTCAAATCACATGCATACCATAGGTATGAAATCAAAATCAGCATCTCGAATGACATCAAATCGAAGTCAAGTGCAACTGTGGTGCACAAAATCTCAATCATGCAAATAAATCGCCCAAAATATCAAAATCCAAAGTGACGGATACGTGATAATCAACTCACGAATTTACAAATCGTAAATACTGTCGTCGATATGTCCTTCCTTCAAGATCGAGAAGGTGTCAGTGCATCCAATACTGGCAGAGCAAGATATCTACTTGCCTCCTGATCTTGGCTTGTCGCCTGGTGCCATTAGGCTCTCGTCTCTCACTGCAAATTGCTAAATACATAGCTCCCCGGCTCAACGGTCTAATATGGAAACGATAATGGAAGTAGTCCGCTCTGGCACATCCTCTAAAGATCTTGTCACGTCCCGAAAGTACGGAATATGACCGGCACTTAAACTACGAACGTCTCGAGGCATACGTAATCTAAGTAAGCCGAAAACCAAGAAATCCAAATCAAGAAAAGTAGTAGAGTGAAGGAAAACCAATTAAAACAAGTGGTTTCAATAGCATAAGCCGAATTATGCGGTTTAAAAAAACATCAAACATTTCCCGAAAATTTCGGCAGAGTCTCCTTTGTAAAAACTGGCCCCCAAACGGGATACAACATGAATAGTATACGAAATCAATACAAAGGCATCCCCAAGCGGGAGCTAGCTCTTCGTCAATCGACGGTCACAACCACACAAGCAATATAATATACAACGCCAACGGCGATGATCAAAATTCAAAAGGAAATTCAAAACCATAAGAAAACCACAGAAATATAACGCGCGACTTTAAGGTCGAAGGAATAACATCACTGGTCTCTATCTCAAAATAAATACATGTTTGGTTGATGGAACTTCTAGATACAACAGAATAATGATATACAAGATATATAATGGGGGTACGATACAAGTAAACCCACCTACTAGCAAATCACCCGAAAGAAACTATGCCCGCAAAGCCGTAATGAAACCTGTACGGCAAACTGCAAGAAACTGGGGCACAACGGGGGTGAATTGCCAATTCGTGAATAGAAAAACATCTATGGAAAGAAATCGCATAAATAACGCAACCTAGGTCAATGATCATAATATATCCTCAATTATATATATAACATGCAGCCTATAATAAAGGCTAGGGTAAATATCTAACCCGAGTGTAATCTCTTGTGCCCGTGTCAGTGCCTCAGGTAGCAATATATCATATGAATGAGGTATGAATGCATGAAAACAGAATACATGTAAATGAAGAAACTGTTTTCATAATTTAGTGAGATTTTCTTTGTATTTTTAAAATGAGGTATCATAATGAAATCAGCATAAAACAGTGCCTAGCATCGGTACAAAACGTAATCCCAATATCTCGATATCTCTGTATCACAGTCTCTGTACCTAAATATCTCGAAATCTCAATGTCTCAATCACAATATCTAGGGCGCCGTCGGTCCAGACCGGCCCCTACCATCCATCTCAAGACCACGACGGTATCCTCCGGATATCCGACGCGTCGGGTAATATCACCGGTCGGTAGTGCTCCCCTGCCAGGCTCAACGTCAACACCACGATCCTCTTGCCCCGGGGTACCGCACCGGGCCCACCATGTACCCGAAACGGTTCCTCCACTCCTCAAATCGGGTCTCGAAATCCATCAGCAAACTCATGGTGGACGACTCATACATCATGGGAAAACCGCACTTTTTATTTTAAAAGAGAGAAAAGGTTTATTTATGTTTTTGCGGTTTTCCTCCAAATCCAGAAAATCTCATGGAAATCCGAATCCAAAACCTCAATAACACGTAAAATAGTGAATATATGCATGAGAATCCATGAATGCGGCATAACAATGAATAACAGTATGCATGAAGTAGCAGGTAATAACTATAATGTCTAAACTAACATATAAGGCAAGTACACTAATATCATGTCTAAACTATTAGCTAACAGGCTATGTCAAGCAATAATATTTTCTAAGGTGTACGTGGCATGGCAATTACCGATGAAGATGTGTGTGAGCCGGCAAGTAAGTGTACGTGGTACATACGCATCATCGGTAATGGTGCTGGTGTCCTAACAGCATGATATCAATAATGGAGTATGAAACATAATATAAGCATGCGATGCGAAGCGAACCACAATAATGAGCGGGAGCTGAATACTAGACGCAACTATAACTAATCTGCATTAATCTAATATAAGTCCTACAAATGGTGCCTTTTGAAATAACACGAATCATGGGGTTTTGAAAATAGGGGGCTACGGTGTTTTTATGAAAAGATACGTCTTTTGAAATATCCGTAGGATCCCTTGGGCTATCTTTTAAAATACCCACGATTCGTTAGTTTTTGAAATAGGTAAGAATCGAATCTAATCTAACAACTAAACTAAACTAAAGGGCTAAGCTAACAAGCTGGACTACAGGTAAGGAAACCGCCTAACATCTGAGTCGATACATATACATACATGTATATATATTAGTCGGTGATCCCGCCTCAATAATATCATATCCGATACCATATCTATAATCAGACATCCCAAGTCAAGAGTGCGGATCAATCATCAAAATATAGCTCGTACGTAAATCCGTCGTACGGCATCCCCAAATCTGGGTACGGGTTAATATCATATTCATCACACTATTCATCTGGTATCCTCTTTATCCAAGATCATAGTCCAGGGTACTGACCTATGTCTAGTACAATACTAATATCATCAATATAGTCATGATCTGACTACTGATCGACAGTCTCGTACAAACCGATATCATCAGCACATATCATCATCAAGGGGTATACATCGCCCAATACGGCCTAGTATCAATATCCTAGCATATCATATCTCATATCACGATCACATGTCGACCATTTTATTTATAGCGCTATTCACCCGTATCGTCGTTCAAAGACCCGCTATAACATCAGGACGTATCTCAAATACGAATCCTGCCATATCACCGATATCACAACCTCAACACAAATCTCATCGACTCATCTCAAACCCAAGTATCATCCTCAAATCCGTATGTGAACACATAGTCCCATACCCATGTGAACACATAACTATATATTCCAGAATAAGCACAAATGAAAGAAGAAAGTATGCAAGTATGGGTGGTTGTGTGCATATATGGTGCGACCACTACTCTAGGGTTTCGCGACCCTAAATCATCCAAGAACACCAAATATCCATATTATCATCAATATACTCAAACAAAATATAATCAATATATATATGTGTTTATACGTATTCGTATACATCACCACGAACTGCGGGGGTGCTATACGCCATCCACCTGACTTCTCCCCGTAGATATAAATCTACTCACCTGGTCCTCGCTCGCCGGTGCCAATGTCGCCACGCGCTTGCTTGTCGTCTCGAAGTCCACATGGGGGTACCTACATATCACAACGCATCCTATCGCATTAAAATCCGACTCATGACCAAAACGACACACGAATCCCACATAGGTCAAAACCTATGGTTGCTTTCACAAATCAACCCAAAAACCCTCGACGTCGGTGTACAAATGCCAGACCATCGAGAAAAACCCAAATACACTCATTTGCACATTCCGAACACTAATTTTAATATAAAATAGGTTAAAACTCACAAAAACCCCAATTTCACTTAAAAAGTCATTTTTCCGAAAATCTAGCAAGCACAATTCGCCGTTTTTGTACAAAACATGATGTTTTAACAATTCTAGTGACCAAGATGATAACTTAGTATCTTAATTATGCCATAGAAACCATTACGTAAATTTTAAACCCACAATTTAATTCGATTTCAAAAACCTAGTTTGCAATATTAACCAATTTTAACAATTTTATAGCAAAAATGCACAAACTACAATCTAGCTTGGATTTTCATGAACTAAAGCCATTAAACCACACTTAATAATGTTAATGAAGTCAAGAAAAACCTAATTACATTTTTCTCTTAATCAAATTCAAGGTTTACAAAAACCTAGTTTGCAATTTAAGCAATTTGGACAAATTACATATAACAAGTGCAATTTAATCAACCAAACTAGGTTTTACATACATTAAGATGTTAAACTAAACCTTGCATCCCTAATGATATGATAAAAACCCTAATTGAAATCACAAACCATTACTATATTTTTCAAAACATTCAATTAATCCCAAACTATTAACTAATTATGCTAGATTTAAAGTATTCAAACAACAATTAGACATAAGGTTAAGAATTTACCCCCACAATCATCTTGAAATCTAGCACAAATCTAGCCTCCCAAACATGCTTCCCTTCACCAAGATCCATACTAGAATGGTCAAGTAAAAATGGGTAGGGATTAGATTTTGATTTTGTGGAATTTTTGAAGCATTTTGGATGATTTTTTGATGGAATTTTGAAGAGAAAAGAGAAGAAGAAATGGAGGGGGCTGCTGCTGCTGGTTTCAGCAGAGGAAGAGGGGGAAAAAGGTGAGGGGATGATGCCAAAAGATCCAAGTCAAAGCCCCTCCCAATTACCATAATACCCCTACCTACTTTACTATATAAAAAACCTTATTTTAACCCATTTCTCACATGATTTAAGGTCAAAAAGAGGGAAATAAAATTCTTGGGCTGCTACAATAGTGTGGGGTTGGCCAAGGGGAGTGAGGGTGAGTGTGAGAGACTTTACAAAAAAATTCTATGCAAAAAGACCCCCCACAATACCATATTTGCAAGTTTTAGTTCAAAATAACTATATTTTTGTTTTCCATAAAATAAATCAAT